>JAWUZG010000018.1:31500000-33900000 GCA_036785705.1 Acanthornis magna
TTTATAGCAGTAAAAATAAACTCCAGCCAGCAGAACCAAGCCTGGCTCATGACCTGGTCTATTAAATCAGGCAGTACATCATTTCGCATTAGTGAAAAAACTGAAAGATACAGTCCTTGTCTTATAGTTGAGTGTTATAAAATAAATTGTAAAGCAGCACATAATGACAAGGTGCAATATAAAGGTCTACAAGTGAAATAAAAATGGACATGTAACAGTTGACTATGATTGCTTAAGAGAAACAAGATGTTTAAAAGTGTTCAAAGGTGAGCACATCTATAAGACATATTGACAGACAAGAGAATGTAAAATGTTCCAAAGCACATGACAACCAATTTAATCACATTTCAAGTATATTTTTGTACATTAAAACTACATATACTGTGGGCAAGATTTAGTTAGGACATCAAGTTATTATAGCAAGTGATCTGAAGTACCAAATGTAACATGGCATAGGTATCTGATATACTATGTAGTACAACTACCTAGTGCAATGCGTATGTCCATACAGACTCACACTCAATTCTCACAAAATTTTACAGTCCCATTGACTTTGGTTTAAAAAAAAACAAACAACACATTAGCTCTCTGGCTGTATATTCTGATACCTGCTGGATTTTTGTATACAAATGAAATGTAAGAAAGGAGAACTGCGATTGTTAAGTTCACTTTCATGGATTGAAGGATGGAGGCTTCTACTACCCAAAGACCAGGACACTCATTCAGTAACATTTCTATTTGTTCACAGAAAATATTTAATGTGGCCTTCAAAAAGTCGGTGACTAAGATAGCACATAATTCATCTTCCCCATTTTTAACAGCCTAAACTCAAAAATCAGTTTAATGAAGAACTTCTGTATAAAAAAAAACCCTAAACTAACACTGTTCAAATTATTCATTTTCTAGTGTAAATCCTCACAGATACCAGTTGTGCCTTTAGAGTTTAGTTCACGCTTGTTTTGAAAAACAAATCTGAAAAAAATTTGGTGCTTTCTTGTGTCAGCAAAGGGAGTTGTAAAACTGACATTGTGTAAGCTGCCTTCTTTCAACTTAAAACATGCTACGTGTGGAGTGATGGGTAGGGACAGAATGCCTGCACATGCAGGAGCTGTGCAGGAGGAGTACATAATTCTGTCACTTTCAAGAGGCATAGGGGAAGATGAGGCACTGAACTTGATGGTCTATTTGTATTACTGATTTGGTGATTCTTCCAAGTAATTTAGTAAGTGTTACACTGAATCCATGTACTCCAACATCCTATTGGTGACCATTGCCAAAACCAGAACCTTCATACTGGTTTCACTGGCATAAAGGGATGTACATACATAATATGTAGATGATCCTGAGCCCAAGTTCTATTCCCCCCCATCCCCTTCATGAATGCTGATGAGCAGGCCTTGCTTGAAATACCTCAACATATGCATACAAAGGAAGATTAACTTCAATTTACTGAAGAGAAATAACATGAAGATCACTCCAAATTTCATAATACATTTTACAGTGGCAAAGACTCACTGCTGTTAACTAGCTGCTCTTAGCTTGGATGCCCCAGTTCTGCTTGACACGTTTGTGCTCATCCCAGCACCAAGTGACACCCAGGAAATTAATTAGATCAAGCTCCTCTCTTCCCACTCATGACAACTGGTGATAATGCTGATAACCTTCTGCTATCAAGAACCTGTACTTCAGCGATGGGGAAATACATGTTCATTACTGCAGATGCCTCTGTGGCCAGGGCAGGATGCAGGGGCAGGGAGGGTGGTAATTACTTCTTCCATATTAGGTCCCCCACTATCTAAAGTATGTCAGTGGCAAGACAGGACTGCTAATGTACTGTTTTGTTTTATAGTCTGTATTTTTCTCCTCCATTTTCTTTGCTAAAGACTTGAAGGCATTCAAAGACTATTAGGTTTTAATGCTTCTTTTTACATTAAGTATTTTTTTAACCTCTACTAGTAGAAATATGGGCAGATGGAACTGCAAGAGGAAATCCTACTGCTCCACAAAAGTTTTTAAAAAGAAAGTTTAAAACCAATCAAACAAAAACACAGCAATTGTCTAATTTATGAACACCATTCTAATTAAATTTTATTTATTTGCCTTCAAAAAACAACTTAGATGACTAAACTGAGTGCTAATGGCATCTTGCAGATTCAAAATCTGAATCTAGGAAAACAGAAATTTCCAGAGAGGAGAGACAGAACTCAATCAAGAACTGAGATTCCTCTCGTAAAGAAGGAAAAAACAACCCACAGCAGCAAAGACATTTGGAAAAGAATTGACAAAAAATAGTAAATTCACTTCCGTGTGCCTTCTCATCAGAAGAAAGAGAAATAAAATGCTCATGGACTGCAGGTGAGTAAAAGAAAAATAGCCTTCAGATAACAGCTAAAAGTTTGAGGAACAGACAAAAATAGCCTGAGCACCCTTCTACCAGAAAAGATGACTGTATTACAGCATAATAACTCACCAGCAGTAAAAGGATTTTATAAAATAAAGGGAACACTACTATTCATATCTCATGGGATATGCAGCCGTTAATATAATTTGATAATCTATATTTAAAACACCTAGAATAAAGGTTTCACTAGGTCAATATTTCATTGGCATTTTAATTAAATAATTGGTCTAAATTCTAAACTGGGAAGTGAATTTATGATCTTATTCAAACAGAATAACTGAGGTCCTCAAATGACTTTTAATTAAATTGTTAATTGATTTTTCTTTAATTCTTGAGGATGATTGATGGCCACACACTCAGTTGCTACATTTGTTAATCACCACCATGAGTCAATTCCATGACATGCACTTTGGTATGACTGCTCTAGTAATCTCTGTATTAAAAAAAAGAAATTCATAGTTTTGCTACACCATTTTGTATTACTTCTGCTTCCTGAGGCAGTTTATTTTAAAAAAATTGGTAAGGTAGATCTATCATTTTCATAGGATGCAGTTTACAAAACTAACCTGCAGGTGAATTAGTAGTCCAATCATTTATTCCAGCAAATCTTGCACCAATTGGCTGAATAATCTTTCTTATGACTTTCTTATGCTCATTTCATTTCTTGAAAATTATGCAAGACAAGCTACCTTAAACTTCCTTTAACAGTTGGTGTAGCGATGGCAATTTTTTTCGCATGTTCTCTAGCTTCATTTACAGAGTTCTGTAATCTCCTTACAACAGACCTTCTGTGATTATGCACTAAATAAAGGCCTAGAGAAATGACAGCTTGTTTTCACACCTAAGTATTGCTATCTGTCCTTAGTTTGTTGACAGTATAATTCCTATTACCACCAGCAGCACAAGAAGTAATGTAACTGCTTCACCTTCTTTGAACGTAAACTCTGGATTTAAACTTTGGGTTGAGATAAGCAATTATTGCATCTCATAACATAATACAACTAAATAAATAGGCTCTGCTTTTTTCTTACCAAATTCTATATTCATTAGAACATTGCTAGAAAGATCTGAGCTTCCAATAAGCCTTTCAGAACGTGTGTCTACAATTTATCAGCAGTAGTCCTTCTTTTGTTTACAAAGTTGATAAAATGTTGCGGGGGCTCGGGTCAATCACACGCAGACCAATATGATCAAGGTCAAAGCCATTTATCACAGATCAGAAGGCTACTTATATACATCTTGTACTTCTCTATATCCAAGCAGTAGATTGGTTACTAGCTGCTTGTTTACACATCTAAACGAATCACTTAGAGTGATGGTGAGCTGTCATACAAACGCTGCTTCTGCTGGCTCTGCTAAGCTAATGCTGGATTGTGCACATCTCACTGCCCTGCCTATTAAGAACACCTAACAATAAAAAACCCAAAAACCAAACCAAACCAAACAAAAAAAACCCAAACCCCAACCACAAAAACAAATGAGTAGCTCACAGCTTACTGAAGCAGCTGTCTCAGCCTATCTCAGTGAAAAGATCATCACTTCACCATCTCATCACCATCAGGGAAGGCAGAAAAGCACAATTTATATTTTTGAACACTATTACTAGAAAATTTGCAAAGACTGTATGGAGAATCTAGACTACCACCTTACTGGTAATGTGTTTTACCACTGTTTACTCTAGAATGAAACAGAAATTACAGGATCTGTTCTGCTACTTTACCTGTGATTAATGTGGCAAAGATAAATCTTTGACACCTATCATCATGCAGTAAACACTGTGTTGTCAGAAGAAATGTGACAGGCTAGGCCACAAATTTAAAAAAAAAAAAAATTATATTGTTTCAAAGTAGTGATATATTTAGATCTGAAAAAACACAATGGGGATATAGTTAAAACAAAACCAAACAAATGAAAAAATCCCAAACCACAGACAAATGCGTAGGAATCTTATTTTCTGCAGAGTTCATTTTGACCACAATTACTTTCTTATTGATTTTTTGGTGTTTTTTGCTGAGATGCAGAAGGTTTCATTTATCAAGTGATTATTAACACTCTGATGAAGTTCACCGTTTTACTTGAGTCTCCATTTGTTCATAACTGGAAGTCATATATATATCTAGTAATTTTTTCCAGTTTATCCACTGTGTTTGAGCAGATGAATGGTTAGTTAGCACCTGTCTCTTCTTTGGACTTCATTTGATATTAAGGTTTGCTAAACCAAGATGTTTGAATGAGATGGAGTTTTAAATCAGGCATTCCATCTGTAGCACATTTAATTCTAGGTTTTCTTTTATAAAAATAAACGTCTTCTGTTGCTCCATCATATCCAGGAAATTTTAAAATCAGGAATAAGTTGATAAAAAGAATAGTTCTGGAAAGAAGAAAAGCAAGAAAATTCAGGACACCAAGAGATGCAAGCAAAAGGTTTTCTTCCTTTTAAACTTTGACATGAGTATGGGTATGTGAACAGATTTTTTTGCTTCATGTGGGCAAGAAATGGAAACCTTTTAATTATTTGCTGGGTGTAAACAAGTCTTCAGGAGACAGCAAAGAAGGCACAGAGACCACTCAGAAGTCTATTTGAGAACAAAAACTTATTATAGGTCAAAGGAATGTGAAAAAAGTTGAATAAAATGGAACAAAATTCAGTGTATTGGATTTAAAACTTTGACAGCATGAACACTTTTTGCTTCCATTTTAAAACATTAATTGGACTTCAAATATGCCTACTTATGAAGAGGGTGGCCATTTTTCCTGCAAGTAGTACTTCTTAAGAACTAAAAATAGCCAGCCTTTATGAAAATGTCTTCAGACATAAGTTTTATGCTTGTGTTAGTGAATTAGATCCTCTTTCATTATTTTCTACATCAGTACACTTCATTAATAGAGGAACTAACTGAAGATACACAGTTTGCCTTCTTACAATGGTTTTCAGCATTACAATGTACTCCCTTATGCTCATTTAGCAAAACGTTCTAAGTTCTTAAAAGGGATAGCAAAGAATCCTCCCTTTTTTAAACTCTTTCGGAACAGCTAAGCCTGGAGGTTAGCACAGAGAGGATGACACCCACAATCCTAGCATTTATACAGCATGGGAAGGAAAACATATTGACTTGCTTTCATTGTTTTACTTGCCTACTTAAAATTATGAAACAACCAAGGCATTGGAAGCTGTACTACGGCTTACAGGCAGAGGTTAGGATCTCATGTAGGGCACCTAGAAACAAGGAAAATACAATACAAGGTTCAGCACAGAAACGTCACAATCCTTCAGATTGTTGTGGTTCGGCTATTTTCCTTCCATTTCCTTCTTTTTTCCTCTATTTATCTTTGTGTTACCCAAACACTTATACAAAAGCCTGATATCTGCCACCAAAGGAAACTTTTAACTACAAACTGTGAATTGTAGGGGTTTTTTTCCCTCCATTTACATTCCTGCTTAGCCAGAGGCAGCAATTAACCCTTACAAGCTGTTTTACAACATGGACCATGTCTTCCTGTTTTATATCACGTTGTCAGCACTCAACAACTTACCCTAATAGTCACGTTTATCCTTGCAATGTGCAATTCACACACCACATTTTGACCCTTCAAGTACAAAATAGAACTCCAGGTATTTTCACTGCTATTTAAAAAACTGTATTCAATCTCAACAGAATAGAACTGGATAGATGGAATCATGAGATAAAAATCCTTATAGTTAGATAACAATGAAAAATAAATAGAAAATTATGAAGATGACTGCAGGGGAAAGCTGAGGGAAATAATGGCTGGGAAGCATGCAAATGAATTAGTTTACATTGCCTACAGAATTGTATTTAAAATACAGTGCCACACTCCAGGTTCTGATCCCTACACTCTGTAATTGGTATTTACTATTTTTATTCAAAAAGCAACTTATTTGTGGTATATTGTGGGATGATCATTATACAACTTACCAGTACAGATACTCCACATGAAAAATTCATACTTCTAGATTTTGATGTCAAGATTATTTAGGGTTTTCTGTTTGTGAAACACTATCCTTGACAAAAGTGTTCTTGGCTTTAAGTAATTGCAAAATCAAATGTCATCTATTTCTGTCGAAGGAAAGGAAAGGAAAAATACTAAGAAACGCCTCTTGCTAAATACCCCTTTGCACACCAACTATGGTTATGCTAATGGACCCTGTCCTCAGGTCATCTGTTCAAATTAAAGAAACTGCCTTCACAGTAAGAAATCTGCATAGATTGCCAATTGTTCTAGTTCATTACCTGTTAGCAAATGTGAAGAGCCAAAGCCAATTCTGACATCTATGTGTAATGAATTCATTACAATGCCTGGCACATTTAGCTTTGAGAGAAAAAACGAAGGAAAACAAAAAGGAACAACGCAAATTAGATTTTTATTAAGAACATTTGTTGAAAGAATAGTTGCTGGAATAAATTCTCAAAAGCTTATTTCAGCCTTTTCTTTTTTTCTGAGTAGTTTATTTCATAACTTGTTTCAGTTTTAAGACACGTATATAATATTTATAACAGAATGGGTTAAATAAAATAAAGTCTTATCACCAAACCAACATGAGGCTTTCCATTTAACAGATTATTCTGATATAGGACTTCTGATTTGCCTAGATTTCAGGAAAAATGACTGCTACTTGAGCATCCCCACCACAATACAAGTAAACCTGTTTTAGATGAAGTATTATAAAGAAATAAAAAGCATTCCAATTAGATAAAAGCTTTATTTGGAGATAATTTATGGAGAAAAAGGGGCATTTTTCTTATTGTTTTATTTTTTTACTCTCCAGATGGAACATTTTTTAAATAATCTGAATTTTAATTATTATACTTTAGACAAACTAGGGTTTTTTAAATATAATCTCCAAAGAATGTATCAATATGAAAAGACAACAATAAGAAAAATAAACTTAGCCTGTTCTTCACGTGTTTCATGCTTGTTTTTTTCTATCAAGGCAATTTAGTATGCCATATATAAGTAGATACATAGAATTCATAATAAGGTTCTATTATGGATCATCTAAAAAGGCAGTATGGGCCAGAGCTTCACTTGCAACAATTAAACGGAAGCATGCAAAATTCCAGACTTGGTGTAAAAAGGAAGCTCCAGTTACCCGAGCATGCGTTTGATAAGGGACACAGCTGAAAATAGCTACCCAGCAAGTCTTGAGATGTGTTGGGAAAAACCTTTAGGAAAAAAGGTGGGCTATTAATTAACAAACCCTTTCATGTATTATGCAGTGTGGGAACTCATTGCAAATGGCTCCTTATGAAGTACAACAGAATGTTATTCAGTGCTTTTATTTATGACTCATTAAAATTTGCAGGCAATGTCAAGTTCTGGGGAGCAAGTGCTTTGTGATCCAACAGAAGAACACAGAATATTTTTTAAGGAATCAAGAAAATTAATTAGATGGGATATTTGATAAGTAATGATAACTGCAAGATTTCTGGGAGCCTCCACTTTTCAATAAACAAGATGGGAGAAGAACTACCTTGGCAGTAGTAAGTAGCCTCCTACTCCACTTTGTAAAATATTTCTTCTTGAGAGCTAAGAGTTCCTGAAATGAAACACCATGTACAACCTATCATGAAGTATTAAAATCAACTGACCCTGGGTGCTTCCTGCACAAGATATTTTAGAATATCTTTGCCTGGAGCATCCTGAGTATCTTAGCATTTACATCAGGCTGATGAGCAACACACACCCCCACTGTTACATCTCTTCAAACCCACTTGCACAGGTAGCTTTTCTGATTTTTCTAGCATAGCCATCTCGATGCTGCAGTATCAGAGTGCCTGTCCCCATGGGGGCTGCTTGTCTCTCAGATACAGGAATCCCACACTGCCCAAAGAGCACCATGGCAGCTAGTCAAATCCTAAAACAAACCTGTCATGGTCACTGAAGTGCCACCCACTTGCATTGGCACCATAACCACACCTTCCCTCTTTAAAATTTATAGGCAAAGGGGTAATTGATGCAGCTATTCAAGAGGATTGAGCCATTTACTTGATTTCAATCTTTCAGTTGTACCAATAACATTTGGGAAAAAGAGAGGGAGGGAGATCTATGACTGCACATCATTACTTAATCAGATTATTTAACTGTAGTTATTATTTTTTTCAAAGATAAAGGTATCTCTTAGCTTGAAGAACACAGATTTTTAATTATTTTAGCTCAGCTTCTGACATAAGTAAAATATGGCCTAACTGAACAAACCAGCCATACTGCCCTGTTACAGACTATATATCTCTTCACGTAAATGGAAGGCAGACTGCTGTACACATGCAGAGCCTACCAAGCAAGGAAACATCAAGTTTTACAGGTTTAAGATTAAAATGTGCCCTGAACACTTTTCTGCATTTACCCCAGGGTAGATTTTAAAACTCCTCTGACCAATTTGTGGTGTAAGTCATTGAGCTTAATGTGTGTTTATTGCACTGAAATGACTGCAGATGTTCTCTGCTTTAGGAATGCAAGTGACAATCTGTTAGTGAAATAAATTACAAGTTAATGCTAAAAGATAATAGCCCCCATATTTAAAAAAAAAATTCCATTTTCTACAGCTGTATGAAGCAGAAATTTAGTCAGGTGATAAAAGGTTAACAAAATCCCTGCAGAAAAACTACAGTCACTGACTAATTGGTTTTCACTTTTGTTTAGCTATATCATTTTGATAAGCTTTTATCCCCTGGTAAAGCCAAAATGATGCTTCTGTTCTTATCATTACAGTTGATCAATCTTCCCTGCTTCTGAGGGGGAATCCTGTAAACCTTCTCTTTTCAGCACATCCATCAGGCAGACAAAACAAAAGGTAAAGCTGGCAAATACTGCTTGCTCAAGGTAAGCATTAATCTTAATAGCTGGCTGTAATTAGGAACAAGATGTATAAACTAACAAAAAGCAATAAATAACTTGAAACCAGAAATGTGGTAAGATTTAAACTCAAAGACTTCACTTCGGTTTAATTTAGCTTAGTCACTTTGCTGGTATTCTTCCATGTAGCAGCATTTAAGTCAAAATAATTCTCAAACAATTCATATGTAGAGCTTTAATGTTTTGCATTACCAGTTACTGAGAAGTCAGCTCAGGATTGCACACACTGCACTGCACGGTGACCCTGCTCATTCAGTAAGCCATCTCTTGACCTTCAAGATCAATCTAGCACCTACAGAGATCCAGACTAACATCTGAAATTCCTGTCTGGGGATCGTGCTGACCGCTCCAGGCTCCTCTCTTTCCTCTCTTGCCTTTGTTTATGATAAGAACTTCCAGTACATTTCATATAGCTCCAGTGCATGAAGTATCTTATTCGCTACCACTTCCAGAGTAAATGGACCATCACCTAAACCTAAGCTTGAGAACCTCCCTTGGTATACAAGGAATTGTAAGAAGAAATGCACATAGGCAAATCAAAACTGATCAGAACATTTACTCACATCCCATAAGCAGATACTTGTTGAAAGGTGAGTGTGTCACTACAAAGCAACAAGCCTAAGAGATTGCGAGGTTCAGTGAAAAAAAAACCTGGATACTTTCAGAGAACTTTTAAAAGTCAATGAAATACCAACATGAGAAAGTTTCTGCCTAATTTAAAAAAAAAAAACCAAACAAAAAAACCCCACAAACTCCAGAAATTAATGAGAGCCTGACAGGGTGGTTAGCAAATGCAGCTGGTAATTAGGAAAAAAACCCAAAGTAATGACAACAAAAATGTGTGAAAGGCAGAACAACAAGCCTAAACAGAAACACTGTGAGGAACTTTGAATAAAACATGTTCTAATCCAAAAGCAAAGACAAACATATTTTCTGTTTTTTTCAAGTTTGACTTTTTTTTCAAGTTTAACTTTAATCACTGAAATAGTGATTATCTGAGGCCCTTCTGCTTCCTATACAGGAGAAACTATTGTCAGAGATATTTCAAACCAGATTTCAACATTTTTTCTTGGTAGTTGAAGACGTTACCAAATAGCATGGTGCTGAATTCTCCAGCTGATTCAAATGAACATACCTTACTTTCTTTGTCTTCCCACTTGCTTAGTTGTCATGATATAACTGGTATAATAAACAGAATAAAATGAACTCAAAAATACCAGCTCCTGTGCGATATATAACAGCAATCAGTGAGTGGTGGCTACGTGGTCATTCATTGCTGCCAAAAACTGCTGCCAAAACAAACAGTGATGCTCTCTGCCATTTCCTAGATATCAAGAAATAGGCACTAATGTGCTTTCCTTTGGTCCATTCACATTTGTCAAGAAGAAAAAGGAAGACGAAGCAATTTTCCTCTGCTATTTCTCAGCCATACACTCATATAAGCACCAGCTTGAAAGATTTACCCCAGTGTGACTTCTAGTATGCTTTCAAATCCCCATATCCAGGTTCTCTTCAATCAGGAAGCAAAGGCTGACTTCATTCCAAACCATGGAGGTCCATTCCCTATCTGACAGATAATAAACAGCACTAGTAGCATATAAAGGCTCCCCAGATTTACCAAGTTCACTGTATAACTCAAAAATCAATTTCCTGAAAACACAACGCCCTGAGACAAAGCATTTAATTGTGATGCATGTTTTCAAAACACCAGTGACCAATTTCTGTTGCCAGCTAACGAAACCAGAATGGTGTAAGTTAAAAAAATAATGAGTCATTACGTTTTAATGTTATTCTATAAAAATAAGTTAGCATAAGAAAAAGCTAGTTAAAACATATAAGGTCACTGTTAAGAGAAAACAGTATGATATGGGTGAGTTACAAATATTATTCAGGCTTTAGAGTTTTAAAAGAAATCTCTCTTATACACTCCCCATACTGTTTCAGACAGTTATTACAAAACAGTTGTCAATACAGCTTACGTAAAAGTTGACAAAGTATTCCCAACTTTCAAGTATTCAGACTTAACTGACTTCTATGTATAAGCAATTCTAGCACTTACATAAAGCCTTCCTAATAAATTCACAAATAAATACATTCACCAACATTACTGCAAAGTAGCAAGGGACACACAGCATTTTTGTTGTTGTTTGTTTGTCTTCATAGGAAAAATGTCAACATAGTCAGAATTACAGAAAAAACAAAGCACACAGTTTAAAAAATTTAATACGGCTTCTTTATTGATTTTTAAATAAATGTAATATAAAGAGAATGTCAACAAAATAATTCAGCTGCTGCTTATGTGGTGAAAAAACAGGAGAGCAGAATTAAATGCTGTCAGCTGTGGCATATCTCAACAACTGAACCACAATTTACATTTATTCTTTAAAATAACTCAGGTAATGAAATCAAAGCACAACAGAAATGTTTTTTTTCCTTCGGGCAGCACAGTAATAATGTCAAATGCAAACGCTGTCATAAGAAGGTAGAATCATCGCAGAATCATTTAGGCTGAAAAAGACCTCCAAGATCATTGAGTCCAACCCTTAAATAATCATCACCCCTGTCAACTAGACCACAGCATTAAGTGCAACAATCAGTAATTTCCTGAATGCCTCCAGGGGCGGTGACTCCACCACCTCCCTGGGCTGCCCTTTCCAATGCTTAACAACTTTTTTCCATGAAGAAATTCTTCCTGATGTCCGAGCTGAACCTCCCCTAGCTCAGCTTCAGTCTATATCCTCTCGTCCTGTTGCTGGGTGCCTGGGAGGACAGGCCAATCCCCACCTGCCTACAGCCTCCTTTCCAGTGGTTGTAGAGAGTGATAAGGTCTCCCCTGAGCCTCCTCTTCTCCAGGCTAAACAACCCCAGCTCCCTCAGCCGCTCCTCACAGGACATGTGCTCCAGACCCTTCGCCAGCTCCACTGCCCTTATCTATAAGACAATGCAATCTACCTCAACTAAATGCACTTACTGAAAGCAATGGCTGCAAATCTAAATGGGAAACTCTGCACCCACGGAGCTGTGCCATGGGCACTCCATTTGCCTATGTCATGGACAAGTAAACTTTTCATAAACTTATTGTCCAAAAGAAGTTAGGAGTTGCTATTTACCGAAATTGTAAACATAAGTTTACATCCAGAATTGAGTACTTTTTCCCATGATGGAGAACCTATTGCAATGAAACAATGTTCTGAGAACCAGGAAAACAGATTAGCATAAATTACAGATCAAAAAGAAAGGTTAGTAACTTTTTTTTTTTAACTTACTATGTTTATATTCAATGGAGTACACTTAGCAATGTCACCCTCAGCAAAAGAAAAAAGCTTCCTATGATGGATAAATACAGTTTTTCAAGTGGAGCTAAGAGTGACCACGTGCTTAGGGACACAGACAAACATCACAATTATCTTGAAAAGAACACATATTACGTGCAGGTTGGACAAAAAAACCTCTCTCCATCCATTCTAAACTGTTGGAAATTATTTTGTGACTTCCCACAAGACAGAACACTTTGGACACAGGAGGAGGGAGATACACTATTTGATCTTGCTTTATAAATGCTGACAGCTACAGAAATTTTCTTGCCACTTTTAGTATGTAGAGCATCAGGCATCACAGACCACTAAAGTCAGTAAAGAGTAGTTTTTTGCACAAAGACAACTAAAAACAGCTCTGTAGGATGCAGAACTGCTTAATCATGGCCAAACTGAAGAGAGAAAAATGGCAAAAGCTCCATTACTTGGATCCTTATATGAAAAATAAATAATCTCTAAAATAAAATGGAATTCAGAAAATATTTCCTATCATTAAGGCATGAAAACCAAAAATGTATAATTAAATTTATTCTGCCCATATAGTGATGCTGTTCTAACACATTATTTACATTTTAGCATAAACAACTTTTCCTCCTGTCACTAACAAAATGAAAAGAACATCACCTGGATGGTGCTTTTGCATATAGAAGCTACAGAAATTTAAACAGTAACCTCAAAAGACTAACTGCAACAAATTCTTTCCCTTACCACTAATTCTAATATATGCTACATTGAATAAAAAATATATACACTGTAGCAATAATTAAAAAAAAATTAATTGGCCATGAAAAATACTGCTCATAAAAATGCTTTGGTGTACCTACTTTTCCCCAAGTAAAAGCACTTTTAACTAAGCTACTTCTTCCATGTTTCTTTTAAGTATTTGCACACTTACTCAAGAATAGTAATACTTAAATATTCAGTGATTAGTGTTAATAATAATGACTTTAAACTGGTGTTCTACATCCGGAAAGAGAATACAGAGCTAATAACAAACAATAACTAGTTTGAATTATTCGTATTTTGCAATAGGCAATGCTGAATGAACAGTCCTTTCAGAAATGTAATTCCAGTAACACAAGCTCCATGGCTGAAGACTGAGATGGGAATGTGTGTACTATTACATTATCCAAGATATCAGGATAGAACATAAATTTATGGGAAATAGATCATTGCCAGGACTAAAATCAGACACTCCTTTCAGTATGGTACACAAAGGTGAACATCATCAGAGAAGGAGGAGCAAGAGATATTTCACGCCCCTATGTAGAGATACTGACTCCGAAATCAATCAACTGAGTCACATCATCATTTTCACCAACCGAGGACACCTCTACAGAAAAATCATGATCAACAAGATGCATCATACTCACAAATATAGTAAATTTATCTCCCTAAAGTGTGTGCAGACCACACTACTACTGTGCTAATTTGCTAGTGGAAGAGCAAGCTTTATTATTTACCACCTGGGCATTCTAATTTTTAAGACCTAGGGGAAAATGTGATGGATCCGAAAAAAGCTCTTGAGAAAACACTTGCTCCTCAGGAAAGCAGTCTCTGCAACCTGTTCTTGTTCAAGGGACTGCAATGATCAGCTCTAACCATTTCAGTAAACTTTTGGACAGCCAGTCTTGAAAAGCATATATCCAGAACTTGATTTCACACATCATGAAATCTGATCACTGCAGATGAGAAGATAATCAATTAGTTGCTGAGACATATAGACTGTATTTCTCAATATAGTGATATGAAACTTTATGTGGTATTTGTAAAACTGAATAAATAAGACCATGATACCAAAATATTTCACTGATGGGAAAGAAAAGCTAAAGATCCATTTTCCATTTGAGAGCTTCATGTCCTTTTTAACACATCGAAAGTCACTGAACACCATCTACTCATTTACTGAATCTCAGTTTGCTTTCAAAGCCTCTCCAAATTTCTGAGAGATTGACACATGAAAAGATGGAAAAAGGAACACACATTTAAAGCAACCCACCCAACAGGCATAACAATCAGAAACAACACACTACAATTACAGACTTGCTCCTGGTTTCAAGTGTCTAAGCCTTCAGCCAGGTCCTCAGAGCTTCAGGCTTATATTACCATTTCTGAAACAAAAATGCTGATGACACACTAACTTTTAATAAAATACATTGATCTCCTCTGGAGGTAGAGTACATGGCATTGATCTGAGCACTCGTGATACAGACAGCAAGTTGTGACTGATAACAAGCATTGTTCTTAAATGCTCTTGACAGGACTAAGAAAGCAGACGCAAGGTGACAGAAATTAGAAGGGATTGAGAGTTGCAGGTATATTTTGAGGTAGTTGGCTCGACAATTAGAAAACAATTTTATACAGATTGCCTGATTCTTGCCTCATTCACTTGCTTCTGAGAGGGAAAAGCAAGCAATTACCTAGATACCCATTGGAAAACTTAAACTCTTAAACTATGCATCACTGAACATTCTGTTTCTACTGGCTATCAAAAATCTGCTGCATTTAAATGTGAAAACAGATTATTCCCCCCCCAGCAGCCTGCTGGGGGCTAGAGAGGTCAGTGGATTTTTTTGCTATCATGAAATTATACATAATAAAGGTTTGGTAATCCAAAATGGACTGTAAGCATCAGCTGCTTTTGCTTGAGCCTCACAGATGTTACTCATCAGTTGTGGGTAGGCCATTCAGCACTAGAAGAGAATTCTGCTCAGACAACGATGTATGGTGCTGTTAAACTGTGCTAGAAATAAACAAAACAAAACTCATCGCTAAATGTTACAAAATACCCAGAACCAGAAAGTACTCAGTACACCAGCCCCCTTTTTCACATGTGGTCTAGAACACAGGAATGAAGAGCCAAAAACATAGCATTTAATTGAGCATGCATCAGGCTTCCCAAGGGTAAAGGACACCCCGTTTCTCTAGCACGCAGCACCCTTCAGGCCCTGTCTCTGGAGAGCAAAAGAGCAGAGCTTTGTGTTTTTGGAGGAAAGAACCTAGCATGCATTGGATCACAGACATAAGTTAATTTTTGCAGAACAAGATGATACAAAAAAAATAAAAGAAAATGCTTCTTTGCTATTATTTTATCATTACAAAAAGAGTTGTTTGAGATACATCACCTTACGTTCAGCAGATCTGCACTCTTTTAGCTATTTTAAAATCATTGATGTCCCATACATTCAAGAGTTTGAGAAAACTAAGAGAATGTGTTCTTTTTCTACTGACAATAACGATGAGAAAAGTGCAAATTCAGCTGCATGCTTTAGTCATGATTTCATATTTCTAATCAATCAAGAAACCGTAAGTTTTAGGTGAAAGGCATTGTTTGATTTTTCAGCTCATTGATTTGCCTCATTCAAAACTTTCCAAGAGTCTTGCAACTTTTTATTCACAAAAGGTATTACTGAAAAAAAAAATCAGTGCTATTGATGTTTGACAAGCCAGCAGATAAAACTCATTCTCAATACACAATAGATTATCTCAATACCAACATTGATCAGATCTCTTGAAAGACATGATCTCAGTTTTAAAAACCTTCCAAGCAAACATCATCATCTAAGTCCTCTAAGAGTCAGCTGGGAGATGAAGTTAAAACACATTCTGGAGAATTAGAAATGTAAGACCTAAGCTTAGGTTTTCCTTTTCTTCACAAGCTTACCTGAAGATATTTGTCACTTAGGTCTTTATAGGACTGTATGAGTGTTCTCAAGCTCGCAAAATAAATATAAATGTATGCATAAACCTGGAAGGAAATATAACACTCTATTTGTGCTTTTGTGCATGGCAAGGTCTTGGTAGTAGGGGCGCTACGGGGGAAGCTTCTGTGAGAAGCTGCCAGAAGCTTCCCCAAGCCTGACAAGGCCAATGCCAGCTGGATCCAAGATGGGCTGCCACTGTCCAAGGCCATCAGCGATGGTGGTAGCGCCTCTGGGATAACAGATGTGACAAGGGGAAAAAGTTCCTGTGCAATTGCAGCCAAAGAGTTCAGAGAGAATATCTGAGAGCAACAGCTCTGCAGACACCAAGGTCAGTAAAGAAGGACCTGGAGTAGTGCCCCAGGTACAGGAACGGAGCAGACACACCACCCTGCAGCCTGTGGTGTGCCCCTGCAGCCCATGGAGGTCTGTGGCAGAACAGGTTTCCACCTGCAGCCCATTGAGGAGCCCAGGCCAGGGCAGGGGGATGCCCAAAGAGGCTGTGACTCTGTGGTAAGCCTGTGCTCAAACAGGCTTCTGGCAAGACCTGTGGTCCCGTGGACAGAGGACCCCATACTTCAGCCTATGGAAAGGATTATTTTAGTAATAAAGTGATTTCTCCAAGTTGAATCTGGTTTGCCTATGACTGGTGAGTGATCTCCCCCTGCCCTTGACACTTGGGTCTTTCATTATATGTTCTCTCCCCTGTCCACCTGAGGAGGAAGGTGTCAGGGCTGCCTGGCTGTGTACTTTGTATCATACCAGAGACAACCCACCCCACTAGGTCAAGCTATTTTTGGACTATTTCAGAGCAAAATACTCCAGCACACCGGCTAGAAGTGCTTGCTGATACTGCTTCTCACCCTTAACCTTCTGAATTCCTTAAGCTCCTCAGAGCATCCCCTTGGGAAGCAACCAACCTCCTGTCCTGCTCTGAAGCAGTTTCATTCAATTTGATACAAGAATGACTAACTGACTTCTATAGGTATAGTCTACAAAGTGGCTGGGTTTTGGTATTCTTAAGCTTGATAGAACTATTAAAAAACCTCCTTTGCACAGATGAGCTGTACCCAGAGAAAACCCTGTGTATTATCAAATCCAGTCTAGTAGATTTTGCCTCACAACTTTTCACAAAAGCAGTGACCCATATAGCAAGGGCAATTTATAAACTTCAGCTATAGCTCTTATTTTGTCAACAGCTGGGGTGAGATGATACTGAACAATCCCAGTCTGAACACTAGCCTTTGTAACCAATCTCGAAATGCCAGGCAGAAAGCCCAGAAATACATATATACTTTTCCCCTGCCTATTTCACATTTTTTGTTTTGTTTAGTTACAAGCAGGTGAGCAGTATACCAGAAGGCACTGCATATTCTTAGTCTAACAGATCTTTGAGATTCTTTACACCACTTTTACAGCTGATCAAGGGTTTAGATGCACCTGAAAACACTATAGTTCATCTACATAACCCTAAGCAGCAAATTTTTACTTTTGTTGTGCTTTTGACTGCCCAGGATTTTGCCATTTCATCTGATAGTTAAAGGCCACAGTGTCCTGCAAAGGCTCAAACAATATAATTAGGAAAGATAAACAGTGTGATAACTTTTGGTAGGCACATTTAGAGCTGCATAAACCTGGTAAAGACCTTTAAGGGTCCTTCAGTACATCTGAAAACATGCACACCAAAACAGGCCATTGATTTACTCTTTTTTTTTTTTTTTTTTTTTGACAAGGGAAAATACTCTAACCTTCTGGTTTTGCCACTCAGTTATTCATTTCAAACACATGATAATGTGCTCAATATTTAGGTATCATAAAAATGGCACAAAAATACTTCAGTCTTGATGTTTTGGCATTTTTTCAATACTAATGTTTTCGGTTCTGTAAGAGGTATCAACTAGAGACACATAACTATGGAACAACTGTATATCATACAAAAAAAATTTTCTGGGAAGATTATGGATCATCTTTCCAAGTATAATGCATTTGAGTCAGTTTTCATATATACAAAAGTTATCAACAATATAAATTTTCATGACAAAAAAAAATTGCCATAATCTGAATAAAAACCTTTGTAATCTTGATGGGTTTGATACTATGCAAATGATGTATCCATTTACTTTATTAATAAAACATCACTGTATTACATAGAGACACATTTTGCACTTCTGTTTTTGAGCTATTTTTAAATTAGGTTAGATTTGACAAGGGACTATTTGTGGTAATGTGGTAATTAAGATTTGAACAGATGTCAGCATTAATAAGGGATTCAAATGAGGTGTAGGGAGATAAATGTACTCTTTTAGCTGTGCTGGCACACCAGGCATCATTGAGAGGAGATGACAGCATGGATTCAGCAGTTCTTTTTTCAGGGGAGCTTCTGGAAAATTGTCCAGTAATTCAGGTTTTCTGCTGTTATTCAGTCATTTTGCATCATCTTTCAGAATGTCTCAATTTTAAAATAAATTACTGTTCATCAATATTTATGACATTATAGAATTTGATTGATACCTTATAATTGCAACAGTCTTTTATAACGAATTATTATCTTTTGTGCTATTGCTCATCACTTTAAAAATACTCTATACCTAGATTTTCTTAGTCTGTCTGTTACAATATGTTGGTTAAGTACATAACGATTTGAGCAACATTTTTCAGAAATTACAAGCTAAATTCACAGACAGGTCCAAGTTTTAAATTCAGTTCAAAGAATCCAGTGTTTCACACTGCATACACTAAATTAGAAGTACATAAATTTACCATTAGCTAATAAAGATGAACAAAGATGAGCTGACTATTTAATCTGCAGTCACTCATTAAATCTGTATCTACACTGGTAAGTAAACCTGGTCAGACATCATTCTCTGTCCCTGAAAGTACATCATATACCGTGTGCCAAACTCTCCAAGCCCTCAAATCAATACAGGTATTTCCAAACCAATTTGGCAGTGGTGACCAGCCATTCTGAGCCCTGAATTTTGTTGATGCAATGTGAAAGAGTGGTAGCTGACATAAGCAGCACCACATTCTGGGTGAAAGCACTCTAAGCCAGGCCTTCACCCTTTCTTTATATTAAGTCAGCAAATACCTCTGTCTATTGACTGAAATATTGCAGAGGTCTTCTTCCCTGTCTCACATCATAGGCTAATAAAATTTTTATAAATTCCCAACTGATTTCTCCATTGCTGATCTTTTTCCAAAATGAAGTTTGGATTGAGTCACTGAAGAAAGAGCGTAAGAAGCTGTCCTGAAAAGGTTGGTTGGTTGTTTTTAAAAATCTCTTATTGGAGAAAAAAAACTATCTTGTTCTCTTTTCAATCTATTTCTCATAACACACTTCCCAGCTAAATTCATAGCACCATATTAAGAGCCTCTTTCATTTAGAATGTCTCATTAGAATTTTCATGTCTCATTACAAACTCAGAAAGAGAAAGATCCATGAATTTGACCCATAACAGTTCATGCAAATGTATTTCAATCTATCAAGAATTCATTATACTTTTAAAATAGAAAAATAACAGATTAACATACAATAACAAATTGCCTCATTACCATGCAAAAACTGGCATGTGTCTGAGCAACAACCTCTATGCAAACTAAAACAATTTATACTTCTGACCCTGTGATCGCTTAGACTCAGAATAGGAGGCAAGAAGACCATTATTACAAGGCTTGGGACATTTAAACTAGCCGTTGGAACTTGTTCCTGTTTTATGCAGAAATCACGATACGCAGATTAGATTATAGGCACTATTAAGTCAAGCTTCATGACTCTATGCAATTTCTGGAAATAGAGAGAAAGCTGAAACACTATTCACTAAGAATATTAAACAAAAGTGTCTTTGAAAGAACAGAAATTATTAAGGAAAAAAAGCAAAATTCACATAGCATTTCAAATTATTATTGGGCATTAGTAAAAAGATAACACTTCTTCTCAATGAACATAGAACGGATTCTCATGCACTTTTTTCTTCTTTTTTTAATTAATGAGCAATAAGGTATTGGATAACTTAAAAGTAACATGTTAAGAATGTGCCAATTTTTAGAAACACTGCCATCTGCCTAAAAATCTTCCAGACTACCAAGTACATGCAACATGACCAGACTGTTCTGGACCACAACACTCAAAAAGACACATCCTGGCATTATGTGTCAAAAATTATCGGAATGTGCCAGACAAGTGTGCTGACATTTTCTAATCTTATAAGCAACCTGAGACCCAATAAGATAAGAGAAGGCTATAGGCAAAAAGTTGATAGGATTTGTAAAATAACTGTTCTGGAGTAATAGCTTACAAATAGGCAAAGTCTGAAACTGTGTCTGTAGAGTCACACAAAAAATACAATCGACATTACATTCCTTTGCAACAGTTTACAGCCACTGATTCTTGTTTAATGTGTATGAAAGAGTTGACAGAAACCTCACGGTGCTCTGGGCAACTCTATGGACATATAATGCAAAATTCTGCAAGAAATATTCCTGAGAAAGAAAAGCAAATAGGATTAAAAATCTATATTCAAACCAAAAAGACCTAAAAACCAGCTCATGTATGACAAGCAACACTAACTGCAGCACATGAAACAAATCTAAGCATATAAGCAATGCTCAAATTTGGAAGAAAATGCAAACAATGGCAATATGTTCTCATCTATGCAAGTTTTTGCAAGGATCAAAAACGGAACATGAAAACACAGCAAAGCACGTACAGCACTAGCAAAAAGGATAAGAAAAGTGACATTAGTCCAGTGAAGTTCTTCATAGAGGACTGAATAAATATTGCAACAGAAAATTATCAGCTTATCAGTGTGAATAGATATGAGGAGATTACAATTTTCAGGTCAGACAGTGACAGAGGCCCATATGTGCCAGGTGCAGCAATATTAGCTGTGAATAGCATGGTCAAGCAGAAGTGTTAAAATCTGATAATAATCTTGCTAATAGAGCAGTTGCTTGAAACAAAAGATACGTTCAAAAAATAGAAGAAGGCAAAATTTGCATGAGAAAGGAAGAGTCAGTAATGGCCTCAAACCCACGTAGTTTCTGTCATCAAGGTGCTGAACACAGCAGAGGGAAAATGAGAAGCTTTTTTCTATTTTCCTTTACATTTATAGATAGATATATATATGAATTAAGGTGCGAGTAATTGCTACCAAGTGCTAAAAATATGTCACTGACCCATTTCGATACCACGGCTGCGAACAGCAGAGGTGTCACAGACATGCAGTCCTCACTCATGCAGACATCAACGACAAAGAGTTACAAAATAATTCTCTAGTTCCGTAAACAGGCAGAGAAAGAAATCAACAAACTGGCTGGTTTTCAACTAATCTCCCTTAGATTAGCAACAGCAATAAGACATCAAGGAAAACTGCCAGACTAATTGGCATTTGCCAACAGGGACTAATGATGAGAGTCCTGAAAGTTCATAGCATGTTACAGCCTTTGGTCTTTCAAACTAAGGGTATGAAGAGACTTCGACATAGAAATATTGAACATTATTAATGATAAATATTTTTAAGGGGGAAAAGAAGACACAGAGGAGTGTTTCTGCCAAGAATGTGGAAGCCTATTGCACGTAACACAGGCTAGCTCATGTGCTTTGATGCAGGACTGCTGCATTTGACTTTGTGTGATTACTGAGCATGGCAAAACGCAGGGAAACACCTAAAATGAGCAACAAATTAGAATTATCAAGCAACAATTGTTTTGGATTATTCTGTCACATCAAGTAGTAAAAACATGTTTGAAGTTGTTATAGTTACTGCCAAACAGTAGTTCAGCCAAAGCAGAAGTATTGCAGCATATTTGTGTTCAGTTTTGGGGTCTGCAACACACTCTTTTTGAAGTCTAGGTCTCCAGTCCTGATACAATAATGAAGTCATTTCAGAGCAAAATTTTAAATTGTTCTAAATTCTGGCATCTGAAGTTAGCTGTCCTGGTTACAGAGGCCCAAAACATCAAATATTCACCAGGGAAAAAATCTCAAAATAAAAACACCCCTTCACACACAATCTACTTGTTTCTTTCCTTATTTACAGCTGTGATCTAAAGTATTGCACATTGCTATGTAAAATTCTGAAACTTGTTCACCCATTGATATCCAACACAGCATTCTCTGTTGGGGTCACTTAGATAAACTAGCAGCTCATTATCAAATTGAAATACACCTTATACAGAAGATATTGTACTGCAAAATTTTGACAACAGTTGAGAAAATAACTGAGAAATCTGTGTGTAGTTCCTTAGTGAGTGCTGCAATACAATTACAGTTTTTCTCAGTCGTTTCCAATGGATTACTGCTCACACTCTAAAGAGTTTCTGGACTCCCAACAGATTACTGCTATAACATCTGTTTCCTCCGTGTTCATTTCACTGCCCTTTGCTAGGTAATTATTCAACCAATCACTCTGTTTTCAGCAAGGTAAAGAACATTTTTACATAATTCTTATTTCTCAGGCCTCCATTACACAAACACAATCTATCTCATATGGGAAAGGTGGCATTTATATGCAGTTGTATCTTTTTGTTCTCTTTCACTCTTGCAGTTCAATTCAGGCAGATTTCCATCTTGTACCGTCTGGGCTGGAAAAAACTGCAAGCATACGGTATCCCATGCTAATCCTCTTGTCCTGCTTCCTCCATGTGTTTTTCCCCTGTCACACTATTTCATCTCCTGTTAATTGTTAGCAGCAAGAGTACCCATCTCCCTTCTATTCCTCTTCCAAGCTGCTTCAAGTACCATAGATTATGAATATAGTAGTTTCTTTTAAAGCGGGAAAAAACACCCCACAAATCAAAAGACTTACTATTTTTGCATAAGAATTTAAAGCACACATATTTAAAATGCCAGTAATGTCAAGATATCCCTAATGCAGAACTTTATTTCTCATATGGTATTACATTAGCCAGTACAGAAACATACTTTCTACATTATCAAAGACAAGCATAAAAAATCCCCACCACCCAAAGAAACAAAAAGTTCATTCTGTGAAATGCACACCCTCAACCCCCATAGCCAATCATCAAAATTACCACCCTCTCCAGGTCCTGAAATTTAAAATAATTTAAAAATCATAATTAAAAAAGCCCCCACAAAATAATTGTTTTTGTTTTCCCTCTGCCACAGGTTTAGTGTAATGTTTTGGAAAACTCCCTCAGTCCTGTGATTTTAAGGAAGTCTGCTAACATCAGCGAATTATTCCCACACAAAATGTAACTACCACTACGTCACTCAAAAACATAAAGAAACTTTTCTTGCTTTCCTGAATTTATCTTGATCTTGTCATTTTCACAAATATAATGTGATCCTCTTTAACCTCACAATTCCTTTTGCAGTGCCTGAATTTCTGTGCACATCATAGTGATGTGAACCCAGATTTCCAGGATCACCATAAGCAGGATTTTCTGACTCACTGGTCAGTACCTAGAATCCTGAAGCAACATCCATACAGTGTGGGCTGGAAAGAGCTTTTTCCCAGGTTACAACTTTATTGTCCCTCTGTATATCCCCAGGTATCATTTGACCTAATAAATGCTGTCTCATACAATGAGCAACAAAAAGTGAAAAGCTCTGTGTGTAGACCTGAGTACAATGTACAGAAGTTAATTACATTAAAGGATTTCCAGCTGCTAATGATATATATATTTGACATAGTTTGCTGAGACTCATATAACTTTTTTTTAATCAAGGCAGAAACCAAAAGCTATGAAGACAGCAAATGCCCTTAGCAGTGAGAAATGCTGAACTAGAACAATAGCACTAAAATGAGCTTGCAGTTTTAATTATACGTGACTTTGCTTATAAAGAACATCAGAAAATCAGTGTCTATGTGACATTTCCACAGGCTGAGTTTTAACAACTTTATATACAATAGTTCCAGGTATTTCAGGGTGAGCAATATTGTTATCAATTACAAGATTAAAGATGATTCTCACAAATTCTGGCATGCACAGACAATTTCTCTGCTTTGCTCTTTGACATGCAAGGCACAGTGCTTCACTCTCTCTCTCTTGCTATAGCTACCTGAACAAGTTAAGAAGCCTGCCTTAATCTGCTATCCAAATATGGCACAGTCTGTCTATATTTTTGACTGAATGTGGCCCTAAGTGATTAAAATATCAGACCATCTGTATGCAGAACACTCTCTCACAAACACATCATACAGGAAAATTATTTGTTCTGATCTACATATTTATGGTACTCAGAATAATAATTTAAATTATACATTTTCAAATATATCCACTAAATGGCCCTTTCTGTGAAGCTGTCCTTAGCAGTAGGATGCCAGAGAAAGCAGAGATGCAGTGAAACAGGAAATACACCTGCTTTATGAATGCTTGCTGCTAAAGAATAGTAATAAGCTACAGAAATGGTAAGCTTCAGGCTATGTCCTTAGCCACACTGGTTCACACCCTCTATCAAAGCAAAAAAAAACCCCAGCACTGAGACAGAGGAGAACTATGCAGAGCACCTCAGATGGAGAGAAATGAAAAAAATTCAGAAAAATTATTTTAATCCTATTTACTAATAAAGAAACAGAAAATATGTTCCTGTTACAGGATGAGGACAATCTACAGTTTTCAATTATTCACAGCATAACGTTAATGCTAATGAGAAGGAGATATTAATGTTTTATTAGGTTAAAGGAGTTTGTTCCTGCTGACAAATCCAACTATGTGCCTGACAATTCCTTATTTATATTCTGTTAAGTGTTTTCATGTTTTAAAGAGCATTTCTTATTCATTCACAGTCTTTTACATCCTGTGGAGGATTGTGTTGTAATGACTAGTTTAAACCACTGTCCTTTAACACCCAATAATATAACAAATGTAAAGATCCAACAGATTTCACACATTATTTTAGCAACCCCACATCAGGACCATGAAAGGCACACAAATAGTCACCTACAGAACATATACCACACATTTTTGCAGGTTAGCTCTGAGAACCTATTTGTACAGACATTAATCAACAAATATTCCAGGTAAAGGACTCCTCAGTAAAGAATGCAAATACTGTTTCCTTACTGCCACTGAGCTAAAGACAAGGATGGTGCCTATTCTTAAAACATTTAATTTGGAGGAAAGATTCCTAGAAGGCTCTTAAAGGGTTACTAAATATTGGATAGTAGTAAAAATTCATTAAAAGGCAGAAACCTTATGTTTGTAGAAACTTATATTTTTTCAGATATTCTAAAAAACAAAAGAAAAGCTTTCAGATTACAGGTTACTCTAGGGTCCCTCAGGTGCAGCATTCCTATGTAAGAAACTTTACTAAGTGTTTCTTACAAGTCATTTTTCTTTCAATGAAAAAAAGAACAACTTCTCATAAAAGATTTCCCCTGCTTTCCATATGGGCATCTTCATGTTCAGAAGGTAAAAGATGGTCCACATAAAGCAGTGAAGTAAGTAGAAGTGAGTGCAGAGAAACTTCACCACTAACTTGGACTGATGAAAGTTAACTTTTTACAAAAATAAAACCCAAAACCCACCACCACCCACCCACACACAAAAAAAAAAAAAAAAAAAAAAAAAAAAAGCAAAAAACACTCAACAAAACATAAGATAAATGAATTTACCCATTCATGTTCGCAATTTTTCACTTTTAGGGGAAAAAAGACCCAACACATTTATCACTACACTCAGTAAATAAGAAGTCAACTGTAAATCATAAATGTCATCTTGTATAGCACATTTTAGTTAGGATCATAACTGAATAACTGCTGATCTGCTTCCATTTAGGTTTGCTGAAACTGAAGGGAAAAAAAAAAGTAATTGGGCCACCACAAAGAAGTTATGAAACCAAAAAACGTCTCCAAACCAAACATTGCTTTGACAAGGAATTAATCCAAGTTACCAAGTAATCCACATTGTTTGACAAGATTTTGAAATAGTAATAGGGGTAGATTTTAACCACAATAAGGATGCAATTTAAAAAGTTGACTCTGAAGAAAAAAATTTTGACCTATACCCCTACTTACTTCCATTAGTAAAAGAAATAAGCAAACTACAGCCTCTGCAGCAGAACCTGACACTGACGTGGAGGCATCTTCTCCACTGCATCTCTGCCACCAAAACACAACAGCAATGAAGCCTTTAGAGCTGTTTCATTTGTGAAAATTAAAAAAAAAAAAAAAAAAAAAAAAGAAAAAGAAAAAGGAAAATTATTCATTTTCTGTAAAGACTTTCAAATTTATCCAGGAAATTGATTTTAAATTATAAATTATATCTATCTTGTCAGCTAAAAGAATATAGAGGAAAAATAACCTTAGATATTTTGGCAGAGTGTTCCTCATTTTGCAATACTAGCACACAATTGTACAGTAGGTAAATTATTTGCTTTATAAAATATGATAAAATTATAAGATTTACAAAGGTCTGTCAAAAGGAACATACATAAGATAACATGAACAAGCCTTGAAATCTTCATTCAGAGATCAATCTAATTTATTTTTGAAAGGACAGTGATAACAATTTGCTTTATACACATTCCTTTCATTATCTATTTTTAAGGCATTATGACACTTTAGCTCTCAAAAAGCTTTACCCTCCTTAATTTACCCTTAATGGTAATATAAAATACATACATACATATATATACATATGTATATGACTTCAGTCTATGCCAATGATATTATATCAGTGTGCTTTGCTTTGAAGAAAAGACATCTGTAAGAAACAGACAAAATTTTCAAATATCAACATGCACAGAAGTAATGAAAAAAAAAATCACAAAATAAATCTTCTGAGCTCCCATAACTTCTAAGATCTAAGGACTAACCCTACATTACAGGCCTGGGTTCCTATCTGCTTTTATCACCTCACACAGTGACCAATTCAGAAAACAGTATAAGCAAACTCTCAATTTTATTTAAGGACAAAATCGCTCCTAAATTTGTATTTGAAAATACGGAGTTGTTTGGATGGCCCACTGAACCTGAGATAGTGCTGAATGCCATTGAAGTGGCAGACATCATCCCAACAGCAAACATTCCCAACAATGCAGGGACTTGGGGAAAGGTCGTCTCTTTGCACAGAAGTTCTGGTACTGGCAGCAACTCACAACAAAAAAAAAAACCAAAGCCCTCTAAGGGAAAAGCAGTTTACAGAGAAGTCAAACCAGTTTCTTCTACAAGTGTGGGAGAGAGGAATCTTGCTGCTCCAGTCACACATTTTGAAATTAGTTCTGCTCACAAATTGGATAACTGCTCCCTAGATGCAGAGGAACACACACGCACATATGCACACACAGGCTTTAATCACTGCTGATACTCCGCTGAGACAAGTACATCTAGAAACTGAGCATGTTTTTTAAAAAGTGCATTCCAAAACTAATATTCTTATGCATTCTTCCATGCAAATGAAAGAGTCAGGCATTCTGAATTGATATTATCAGCAAATTTAAATGAATGAACGTTTTAAAATTCTTTTATTCAAAAAAAAAGGTCTATGTTAGTAAACTTCTGAAAGAGTCTAACCATTGCTAAATAGATCATACATTTTCTGATCTCAGTCATTATTTTTCAATATTTCAGTACTGAATACACTGACATATACACTACATATTTTAGTTTCAAATTGAAGAATTCTGTAATGTCAGAACAAATAAAAAGACTATATTACAAAAGTATTATTTCATAAGACAAGTACCACAAGATGATTCAAAGCAACATTTACTTTTTTGTTTATGTCTCCCATTGGTTCAAAAGAAGTAAAATATCTTTCCCATTTACTGTCACTTTCACAGGAAATTATATTTTATTCTTAACCTTACTTTCCTTGTGTCTTCACAAACAAGATGAGGAAAATACTCCTATTAGTTCTTTTCCATGGAGAAGCTTCTCTCCCAGCTTAAAAAAGCACGCCACAAAATAAAATCTGACAACTCCCTGCCTCAACCACATACACAAAAAGAAGAAAAAACAATGGTACTTAAAAATTAATACAAATGATGAGGCTCAAATCTGGCTACATAGTTTCAGAGAGGTTTCAGATATGCTGGGTTTTAATTGTTCCCTAGGTCTCTGCATTTGTACTGTCCATATCTAGATCAAAACCCCTATGAATAATAAGAATGGCTGCAGCATTGGTTTGATTTAGTATAAAAGGAACTGTACAATAATCCTATTGAACGGTGCTGTAGTAACAGCCATCACCAATAAAAATAAATCATGTTTCATTAGAACCTTTCTGTGCCCTGCAAAACAACTGACTTATCTTGACACTGAGATACAAAGCATCTGGGAGATAATAGGGAGCTGGGGGGCGAAAGCTCTACCTCCTCCGGGAGGAACCGTGTGGGTGATACTCTGCTGTCAGCTGGGAGAGACCAGACACCCACCAACAGAGGGGAGCAGGGAGAAAAGGAGTAGTATTTTCATCATTTCTGGAGACCTTTTTATGGCATAAGTGGTAAGAAAGCCACTACAACCCAAATGGCACTACTTTAAAGAAAACAACTAAGCCCTCATGAAAAGAGGTGTGTACCTTTCAGTATCTGGTCCATCAGAACGAAGCAGAGCTTAGCCACCCATCCAGCAGGCGTAGCAGCAAAGGGCAAGAACAAAAATCAACAGGAATTAGATGAGGAAAGCTGGTCTGCCACCACAAACTGTTGCAAATAATGAAAAACACCCTTATTTGTCATTTGGAGACCACATACCACAGCATTCCAGGGCATGGGTGGGTGTGAAGAATAAGGGAAACTGACTGCATTTGCCTTCATAAACAACATTGAAATATTTACAAGAAAGCATTTTCAGTTATTCAATAGCCAGGCACACAGGCTCCCCTGCAGTTTTAGGCACTTGGAACGCTTTCTTAGTTGCTGGTAAGAGTATGCCTGCAATGTAACATTTGTTCTGTTAATGATAACTGAATTTCTAGACATGAAAAAGGCAGCACTCTTGAGACAATTTACTAATGTGAGAATAAAACTGTCAGGCTGATGACAAAAAAATTTTTAAAGAGTATTCACACTTGTGCAGCTACACAGTATACAGCAGTCACTAATGCTTAGGTAATCAATACAGAATTATGAGACTGGTATTTTTCTTTTATGGATATCAGTTCCCTGGCATTCTATCCAGTATCCTGCAAAATACTTTAGAGGAAAGACTCTTCAAAGAATGATTAAATGAAAATAAACCTACCTGTTTATATTAATGCAACATCAGAATATGTTTCTTGTGGAGGATTGCCTGATAAAACAGGGAAAAAACTTTTAAAACAAAATGTCACATCTTTGGAACCCAGAACAGGCAATAGAGGGATTAGTGACCAGCTCACTCCTTTGAAAAAAAAGGTGTATTTCTTTTAATTTGGCAAATCTATGGAAAACAAAACAGCATAGCTTAAATCCAGGTTGAAATCTGCACATACTGTGATTTATACAATGTTTACAAGATTCTTCACTTTAATGTTTTAGAGCGTGCAGATGGCCCTGTATTTTGGAGTTTACTTGTTCCTAAATCACTTTCTAAAGTATACATAAGACTTTTATGAATACACATATTTACACTTTAACTCCAAGCTGGGATTTGTTAACACAGCTCAGCATCACATAGGAGTCTTTCTCCTGCCTCTTTCTTGTCTGCCAGATGAGAAAATAGCCAAGATGAAAGCAGATTTTGGAACTTAGAGTTGTTGTCATGACACATTTCACTTTGTGTAAACTGTTTTACAATAAAGAACCAATGCGAATGGCAAAAAAAATCACAAATTCTGTGATTTGAAAACCAGAATACAAGGTCTAGGGAAACGACAAAGAATAATAGTTCCGATGCTCAAAGATTATCATCTTTGTCAAATGCACAACATTTCACCAGGAATAGCATTACATATGAAGCTTGAATTTCTCTTTCCAATAAATCAGTTCTACAGCAATAAATCAGGGAATCTCCTGAGTAGAGAAAGACATTTTATAGCCTAGGACGCATATATGTGGAACAACATAGCTTCTCTATGTAAGGATTTAAAAAAAAAAAAAAGTTTCAAAAACCTCAGAGGAACAAAGTTATTTTTACATATTTCTACACCAGGTACTACTCCTCTTACTCTGTCAGTGAACTTCACATTCACAGAATCATAGAATCACTATGAGGAGAGCAGAGAGAGCAATAACCATTCCTAAAACACAAAACACAACATCATGTTTAAAAGAGCACAGCCTACACATGCACGGACCTCATCCAAAATTACACAAACTTGTTTCCAAAAACTTTATATAATTATAAATGTAACCTCAACCATTTACAGACATTCAGTGGGAAATTATTGAATTTTTAAATTAGCATTACAATTTCTTGTGACTACAGTGAACACTTCTGATTATATTAAGAACATTTTGTGTAAGAAGTTCAAGATATGTTACAGTTTCAGAACATAATGACTTCTAATATCTATGAGATTATTTTATGTTCAAGTGAACACTTCAAAATCTGTTTGCAGATGTAATACATTTATTGATTTATTGCTGTAGGTAATTAAATTGCTCAAAAGCTATCCCTTAAAAATATAAACAAAATTTCCTGCAGTGATTATACATAAATCTTGTCAGTACAGATGTTTATAGTATGCAGTCCTTTTTCCACACAAGCCTTTATATCTCAGTATTTTGACATTTTCTTAGTCAATGATTTGTACATAAAGGCAAAAAAAAATCCAGCTATTGGAAGAGAAACATATTGGGGAATACGTATTTGCATAGGCAGTTACAAAAGAAGGTACTTAGCCTAAGGTGTTCTACACAACTTCTATTCTGATACAGTCCATTTTGATAGCAGTTCTACTAAACATGGCATGTTAATTTATATAAATAAAACAGTGTGACGGAGCTGCCCAAGACAAAAAAAACCCACAAAAAAAGCTCTAAATCACTGTGAGCCACATCCTCAGCTATTTTGCTTCAACGATACAAAATCTTTCCACAGAGGTAGGCTGATCTTACAGCTGTTCTTTGCTCAAATGCTCACTGGCTACAAAGAAAGTTTACTGCATGGAGAAATCACATGGAATATAACAGAAATTTCTGACCTAGTTAGGTAGAAGTTTTGAGATACAACAAAAGAACAGGCAGAGGAAGAGACTATATTTTATTTTAGCTTGTCAAAATGGTTTAATTCAAATCTTGGTCATTCAAGGTAATAAAAAATATTTGGGACTATAAAGATAAAAGGAGATACCTAATTCTTCCCTATAAAATAATGTTTGCAATCGCTACACCAATATTATTAGATTTTTCCAGTACCTATGTAGCATTTATTTGTATCACATTTGCAATTTTATACACACAAAACCACACAAAGAGTGATACGCAAAAGAAGATACAAGTTGCAAAGTATATATATTGTCTACTGCATATTGTCACGTATTCTTTTTTTCTTTTAATTCATTGCTTTTGTGGAAAAACAATTTGCTCAGAAAACCTTTTCTTTGTGTTTCAGAATAAAAAGACTGTAAAATAAATGTTGACCTATCTCCCCAGGCAGATTGGAGCTGTGAAAAGAAAAAAAGTCTTATTTTCTTAGGAAAGACAAACTTATTTCAAAGATTAACTCTAGCTTTGATTGTACAAGTAAGAGAGACTGAAGCAGTAGCAAAAAGGAAAAGAAAGGAAAAAGCCAGCAAGAAAAGCAATAAATCTACAGCTCTGTTTTTTTTTTTTTCTGTAGGACTTCTATATTTAAGAACGAAGAAACAACACTAACAACCACCACCAAGAAAACATACCTTTCTTTGTAACATTGAAGTTAACCAGAACTACAGGCTTGGCTCTGCAAAAGTATCAGTGCACTGAACACAGAAAGCACTACAGTTAGAGGAGCAAGAATTAAGGGGGAATTAATTTATGTACACATAAAATACATAAGTGCATATATTTCATAAAATAGCTTATTTCCCAGTGAACAAGCTATGAAAATGTAGCAGTCCAAACTCTCCAGAGGACAAATAACAGAAACGTCACATGATTCCTTTCCTGACATGTTTGTGAACATACACATTCTTTCAAGAAGAACTATCATGACTTAGGTAAACATCAGGGAACAAGATAAAACTGAGGCTAATACTGAAAACACCAAATAATTTTATTATAAATATAATCACTTAATATATCCAGTTGTGCCACACATTTATTTAGCATTCTCTTTTCCCCTTGGAAATGACATCGTTATCATCAATATTGTTGACATCTGTCATAGAAGTACTCGAAAGAGAAGGGAAGAGTATTTTGCACTCTTATTACTGGTATGAATCGCAGCCTCTCATCCTTGAAACCTCTATACGACAACTTAAGCTTTTCTGGTCTCCTTGGGGAGACAACAGTCCTCAAATGTGTAATAATCACCCAATTGCATATTATCTAGTCCATATCCCTCACCTGTCTCTGCATATATGATTGTGTTTACAGTTACGGTGGGATGAGGATTATAGAACTATGCAACTAAAACTATGTAACTCACTAAGTATTGAGGTAATAAACATGCTTCATTTAAATAGTTTCAAATATCTATGCTTTATTGCACATTTAAGAAACATCAAATCATATTTCATATATTACCTTTATATATCTATTATTACTAAAATGCTCCTAAATCTCCTTTTCTCTAATATTAGTTTAATTTTCTTCAGCTTTTCATGAGTTTTAACCCCTAAACAGTGCCAAAAAATTCTTCATGACCATTCTGCCTCCAAAGCATTTCCCTTGCTTTGAAAAGCCGTATAACAGGAGATCTTCATACAAACAAGATATTCCATTTACCAGCTGTTTCCCATGCAGGACAGATTTTGCCTTGAAAGGTTTAACAAGCCTGCTGGCTTTGGGCTGCCTTGTTCAGCTGCTCTCCATTGATCATGAACCTTCCCAGGGAGCTCTCTACCTGCTACTAGTTATTGTGGGGTTGCCACACCGAGAGAAAAGCAAATCCTCTTGTAAAAGCTCCAATTATATGACTCTTAGCCGGAGCTTCTTTATGAAGGCTGTCACCAGCTGAGAGCACAGATCATGCATCTTTTTGTGGAATGAACTCACTAAAGTGACAAGAACAAAAGGCACAAATTTAAATTCCATATTTGTTCCTGGGATTTTTTTAGCTTTTTACTTCTAAGCATAGCCAGCGACTTTCATGAAAAAGACCAGCTCCTATATGCAAGCCACTGAAGAAAAAGATTTGTTCTTATTTATTTGTGTAGATTTCCTCTGCATTATGATAGGTCTAGCATGAAAACAAGAGAGTGACTGGAAGACCCAAATGAAAACACCAAATGTCTAGATTGTAACTGTTCATGCTGTTCAGAGAAACACTTACGCATGCCTCACAAAGGCTGGAAAACTCTGTCTTCAGAGTCACCAACGGTCTCTATCTTGTAAGAATAGCAGCTGCTGATTCACAGCGATTGTCCTGCAGCAGATTTATTTGGAAACAAGCATTCAATAGCAAAATAAAAGCATATGAGCAATTCTTCAACTCTATTCACTGAGAACGTATTAATAATCCTTTATTATTAGGAACACTACGAGGCAAAGACAACACATTATAATAGTCAAAGGATTAATGGGAGATTAATAAAGTAAACTTACCATTCCCTTTCCATTTATAGTCAGTCATCCAACCATATTGGCAAAGCTTAAATATTACACCTTGCTATAGCGTTATATTGAAGTATAGGAACAGAATGTTGATAAATTAGGTCCAAAGTGAGATTAAGCAATTTCTAATAAATACTGCATTTTAGGCCTATGTTTTAAAACATTTCAACCTTATTCATATTATCTGTCTTTGTTTCCATGCTATCAATTTATTGCACTTCTCTTTGGTTATTAACCATGCTTTAATTTTTGTACTCTTGACTTTTGCTGATCTTACAGCAAAGATTACACAGATACTGGGTATAAACCTCCTTTTTATTTCTATTTGAGGATAAAAGATCTTTACCAGGGATTTTCAGGAAAATGTTTCCATGCATGTTTGGAAGGCAAGGCATGTTTGTTTCCCTGCTAGTCTTCTATCAACATAATCTCCTTGTAGCATCCACTACACATATACCTAAAATTACACATTATTGCTTGCAAAAAATATAGTAACTCATTTTTATAAGTTATTTATTTCCCCACTTTAAAAAGAAACATTCTGTAAGATGAAGCAGGAAATAAAATTATTTTCTACTGTTATTACTACTGTTTTAGAGCACTCTAGTTTTAAAAATAACTGTTTGAAAACCTTTCATTCATTGGAACCTCTGGAACAGATTCTGGCATACTTTGTTACAGTTGATACATGATAAGGAAAAGACTTTTTTTAATGTCAGCAGTTTAATGCAGATTAAGACACTATTTACTGCAAGTGCAGTAAAAAAAAGAGGGTATTTTTTTCATTTCACCTGTATTCAGTCAAGAAACATCTGCTGCTATCTGCTGCAACATAAAGAGAAATTAAACATTAGCATAGGATTGATTTCTGCTTGGCTCTCCTGTACGGATGCAAGAGGAGGGGCAGGAGAATACTCCATTTCTCCTTTGTACCTTTTTCATCTGTCAGGTGATCTAAGACATCACCATCATTTCTTTTTCAAAGGTTATTCCATGGGGGCATTTTCACTGAGAAAGCCTCTGGAAAAGGACATAGATAAACTACTGAAATGAAGGGATAGGCACAGAGACCTTACAGTCAAAAAAAGATACCACATGGAGTTTTGTTTTATATGGAGTACGGAGACAGGAAAAAAAGAGAAATTACCACAGAGTCACAGAATTGTGAAGGTTGGGAGGAAACTCTGGAGATGATCCAGTCCAACACCCCTGGCAAGGCAGGGTCACCTGGAGCAGGTGACAGGAATGCACACAGCTGGGGTTTGGATGTCTCCAGAGAGGAAACTCCACAGCCTCCCTGGGCAGCCTATTCCCATGCCCTGACACCTTCAGTGTAAGAAGTTCTTCCTCATGTTGAGGTGAAACTTCTTGTGCTCTAGTTTATGGCCACTGCTCCTCATCCTGTCACTGGGCACCACCAAAAAAGTCTGGCACCATCCTCTCAGTATTTATATACATGTCTACTATCATATGATAATATATGATAGTCTACTTCCAACTCACTTGACTTAATCACATCTTCTTCCAATTGGTGCAAAATTCTGAACCCCATAAATTGTTTACAGACAAAAAGATCTAAGAAAGATGATACTTTTTGCAACTGAACTGTCTACATGATGCACTGTGAAGTGAGACCAAAGCAACCTTCTGGAATTTTTCTGGCTTTTCCAGAGCATCCTCTGAATGGTAACAAAAAGCACTGCTAGTGTACTATCTCAGAGGGGAGAGAAAAAAAAATAGCAGGAGGCATCTATAATCTAAAGTTAAATACTAAACCATTTTAATGATAAATAAAACAGTACAAAAAATGAGCAAAAACTGTTGTCCATTTCAGTTAAATTAAATTTTAATTGACAGGTAAGAGAGACAAAGGAAAGTGTATCTATTCTGTGATAATGATTTTTTTAACCATAAAGGTTCTCAGGGGTAAAATAATAAGAACAAAAAGTGATCATATTGCAATTAAACACTGAATTTAAAAGAAACTTGCAACTTATGTGGTATTCTGCCTTCAGTCTTTTTTTCGTTTGCCCAGTGAGAGATCATAGGATAGTTTTCAACAAAATATGTTGGCAGGTGTTGGTTTTTTCCCCTGAAGAACTTACTTCTAGTGCAAAAGCCAAACACGGTAAATTCCTTTCAAAAGATATAAAACAGAGTAACAACTCATCTGCTATTTTCAAGAGAGAATTCACAGGCATGACAACATAAAATGAATATACTTCCTACGCAGGTTATCACAAAATTCTCCACAAAAAACAATACATAAAGGGATAATAAAAGTGGTGAGTAGACAAATTAGATATCCCAAGTTTTCTTATTAAATGTGCTGTCTGTTTGGGGGACAGGTTCTGTATTTTCTCATTTCTGTCTATTTATTTACCCAAAAAAAGTCACATGAGACTGGATGAAAGCAGAATTTTCCCTACTTACAAGTTTAGCATGGAGTTATTTAAAGAAAACCCAAAACTTCAGGATAAAAACCTCTCTTTTAAGAACTGAGGACATGAACATATTTTTAAAGGGTGAAATTCACTTTATGTGGAACATCAGTTAAAGGACACAAACATGCAATGAATCTCATTTTATCTTGAGGACAAAAGCTCAGGTTCAGATAGTCTGAATTCTATTTATGTTCCCAAGACCTTTGGTTCTGGAGACTTACAAGCAGTCAATAAAGAAAAAAAGATGAAGTCCGGATCTGGGTAGAATTTAGGTCATCTAGGTTTACATGTAACATCCCACCTGTGCAAGCTGTTGAGAGTCACCTCGCTGGCTCTGAGAGCTCTGACTGAATGGAACAGCTCAAGGACACGACCGTTTCAGCAATGTGTAAACAAGTGATCTACCACAGAAACGAAATTTTCCCCTAATCAAATACTTTGCATTAATCTCTGGAGAAAGAACACTTGACTCTGTGGTCAAGCTACTTTTAATACACCGGCTGCCTCTATAACCAATACCTCTTAAAGATTACTCAAAGATATAGCCATATCTTATCTAAAATTGCCCAATCTGTCACACAATTTGCAAGTAGTTTTGACAGGAATTTTGGGGGTTTTAAGTCTCCAATTTTAATAGAATTTATATAATATGCTTTTAAGGTCAAGGCTTATACCACAAAGTTTCATAGAACTTCATTTTTTTCTTTTTTTAATTGTAAAATACAGCGCCACTCTTTTCAACCTTAAAAAAGGTGCATATCTCATTTTTAGCCTGGGGCCTAAGGCAATTACTAACCCAGGAAGAAAGACTTCTAACTCTAAATTAAAATGTAACACTGAGGAAATAAATTCCCTATTAAAGAGAGGAAACATTCTTGACATGTATTTATATATTTATGTTTAAACAAAATTACTGTCCAGCACTTAATTGGTCAAGACACTAGTATGGTCTTGATGGATGTAATTCTGCAGATACTGGGCAAGGAAGGAGAGAAAAAGAAAACAAAGATTTTTTGAGTAACAATTTAATACATTAACACCATTAACAAACAAAACACAGACACTACACAAAGGCAACTCACAGATGAATATTCACAAAGATGGACAGGAGTGCTTGGTCAGAAGAGACTAGATCAGGCAGAAAGGATCTTGGGTTCTTCTTGGCAAATGTTGGGCTTGAAAAGACAGTCAACATCAGCTCAGCTGTGCTTCAAAAGGAAAAGCAGTGAGGCACATCTCCTTTGAAGCCACAAATCACCTTAAGAGAACTGGGACAGTACCATGTTCTTCTGAATCCCCCCAAGCACTTTGAAAGCTAGAGAGGAGGTCTTTAGTACTGTCTCTGCCTGCTTCCAGCAACATGAAAGAAACTACCTTAAGTTATCCTGAAATATTGAAAATCCTAATTTTTGGACCCATTCTTCTAGAGATGTAACAGTGCAACTCCATCAGGTTTAGGAGTTCTGTTCACCAACTCATTATCCAAGACAAGAAGAGAACCTGACATTTTAACCCTATGTTCCCTCTGATTTTCTATTTGTGCATTAGAAAGGAAGGTTTGAAAATTATAATAAAGAATTACTTCTGGTATCAGAAATGGCCACAGTTTCAACCCTTTTCAGAAACAGAATGATACAACTGTTCTGCTTCTGGAAATACCATCTGAGGATACACAGCAGAACCACAGATACACCAAGTCAAGCACAAACTATTCTCCTGCTCCATGCCCCTCAGATATGACATTTAAAATTAAAAAGACTGTATGATTCTAAAAACCTCCCAGTGACTGTCAACTCTGACTAGACCCTCATTTTCTTTAAGGATACACATTTTTGTGTAGTACAGTGATGCTGATTAGAGTTATCAGATGACTAATGAAATCATGTCAGATACACAATTTAAATAAAACTAACTATAGAGCCTAACTTTATAAAATATTAATTATTTATCAGAATTAATTATTTATCCGAAATTCCCATCCAGATTTATCAGTTCCACGATCAGTCCCCACTGAACTTACTGGAGGGGAATCAATCTATTGCACACCTACTCTTTTTTTTTCCCCTCTGATATTTGGATAGGACCAAAGAACTAGAACCTCTCCCCTCCAGCTTTTTTTACATCCCATCCCACAAGCAACTTAGGGTTTGTTGCATTCTTCTCTTTCACATAACATGGCATTAATCTGTATCACTCCTGTGATCATCTCCTTTCAAATATATGCCTAGATCTGGAAAATTAAAATACCTGTGCCCATTAATCCTTTATGTATTAAAGCTTCATTTTAAAAAAAGCAAAAATGCTTATGCCTAAGTGATTCAAAGGCTGTTTTGTTATAATGTTTTTGTTATGCAATCTACCTGGAAATAAAGTTATGCATAAATCTAGAGAAAGCATGAGAAACATTCTCCTCTTATGGGAAATTTCTTTACTCATCAGAAATATTCACTGTCCTGGACTGCCAATTAATACTTGAGGCCATAAGACAAACCATTCAAACATATTTTGACATGAGTGAAAACTGGAAAGACCAGAATATTTTTTTTTAAAGTGTGGAGTGTTGACTCTTTGATCTTTTGGGCTGCCCCGGAGAGCAGAGGCACCAGCCAATAGGGACATGAAAGTACCCAGAGCTTGTTCTGTGTTAAAGAGACAGGAGGGCCCCATCCCTATAACTGATCCATCCACTTGCGGGTAAGGCTACCAAGATGCTGGAATATGATGTGGGGGCACTTTGAACCACCTTCCCCCCTTGGCCTCCATTGGCCATTGAGCAATGAACATCCTCTGGATCTTTAGAGACGTTACCACTTTTTAGATTGTTAGAGATGACTTCCAGCACTGAGCCAAAATACAAAAATGTAGGCAACTCCTCAAAGGGTTTGAAGTCAGACCTGTAATATGCAGTCTGCTTTTATTCCACTCAGAAATTTGTCCAGAGTAAAGAAGATAAAGCCACAACTTACAGAAGCATAAGCACAGGACTAGGTGTGCACTAACAGTGAGTCCCAACATATCCAAGATGACTTTACAGTGCAGTAAAATAGACACCTGCATATTGAAACTAACACCGTCACAACTCCTTAGACTTTCTAGGCTCAACTGGAAACCCAGACCACACAGGATTAGCAGATATGTGCTGGCACACTTGCAATAAGTCGGGGGCATCAGGCTCACCATACAAATGCTGCACTGATTAGAAACTGGAGACTCCTACATCATATTAAGAATGACATTAAAGCCAACAGGCACAGCAAGGATTGAAGCAGATTCACACTTCATGGCCCAAATTTCCATCCTGTTTGTTAAATACTGCAAGGAGTTGAAGCATCATCCCCCCTTGCTCCTCAGTTTTCATCTCCCCTTATGCAATCTAAATTTAAAATTTTTGAACAGCCTTGCATCAACTACCAAACACAAGTATTTTTTGGATCCTCTGGCAATGGGGATAATGGACAATATTTCTATGGAAATGACTGAGATAAAATGAATACTGTTTATCAGTCAGGACTCCCCAAATTTAAATATATTCTTAAAAATATGAACACCTATCATTCTCACAGAAAAGAGAATTCATCAGAAGGCATTTCATTAAGGAAATAGTGTGTGAAAAGAGACACTCTGCTGAAAACAAAAAGCTATACAAATATACTTTGAAACAGTAGAAAACATTAATTCTTTACACAGAAATTCTGAGTTTATCCCTTCACTTACGAATGCCTAGAATGACATTCTTGCTTGAAGACTGTCAGTAACGCAATAGCCCATTCTCCTGCTAAACTCTTTTCATATATAGTGTGCTCAAACCAAATAATGAAGAGCATCACACTATCTCCTACAATGACACTCACCTTCCTGTGTCCCAGATAGCTTTTAAGCATTAAGACCCTTTGCTACTCTACCTACCAGGTAATCCGGCATTTGACATCTTTGGATTTTTTTTTGTTTCAGGAGTATCCATCAAACTATATTGATGTTGCCATTATGCTACCCTACGACAATGTCTTTCTGTTTGACTTTCTTTAAAATGCAGTCTGAGCATGCAAAATTTACTCTAGGCCTGAGAATCTTTTGTTTGCATTTATTTATTAATTCATTTTCTACCAGGCAATACAACTGGTAACAGCTACACCTGTGTCAGCTAAAGGTAAGGTGCAATTTAGTATCAGTAGCAAACCAACATTTAAATTATTTCAAGAATGATAATATTTTAATAATGTTAAAATGTGTATTATATAATTATTTGCATTATTAAAACTTATTGAAAACTTATTCTTAATATTATTTATATAATAAAATGCAAAACATAAAGTATATCCCATAAAAATGTGCAGTTACCCTAATTCATAAACTATCATTTTGATACATACATACACATAATTATGAACACATACCCACATTGCAAAAAACTAAAATGGCCACTTTCTCTCACCTTATAATTACTATTACTGAAAATTAAGAAAAATGTACATGAGAGAGAAGGATCTGAACCCAGAATAGAAAACCCTTTTCTATTTGATGTCTCTACCTAGAGAAGATTTTGCCAGTTAGACAACCAAATCTCAGGTTTCATTTTAGGCACTGTCAGTTAAGATTGAACACAATATTCTACAACTGGAAATGAAGGGCAACACTGGTGATGTCCTCATTGTATCTTAGGTCTCATTTGGCAACGACAGTTCTGAAGTAAAAAATCTCGTACACCTGCATGTCAGATACCAGCCATGCCAATCTTGACCCAGGGATAGAAGTTACCAGCAGTATGAAACCTTTTTCACATTTATTTTTCTGCTTATCCAATATAAAATTAATGAGTGACATCATAATGCCATTTCTCCATTATTTTCCTCAACAACAGGCAACTTTGGAAACTCTCCAATTTTAAAGGTGCAATATTTGCAATATTCCTTTCAAACAATGGGACTGGGCAATACACAAAATAAAATAAACTTGCAAGAAGGAGTGTCAGTACTCTGGAAAAGCAGCTGCTTCAAGTGGCATTTAAAGCTCCTATGAAATTTATTGCAAGAACCCAGCAATTTGAGAAAATTAGAAATGTAAGAAATAGATGGTTATAAAAAAATCATTTTAGCAATAATTTGTAATCAACTGATGAAATTCATAATTTAAACTCTCACACTGCAAATTGCATGTCTCAGTTTTACACAGCTAGAATAGAATGATAAGATTTTATAATATACTGTATTAACCATTATTAGCAAGAACTGCATTAAAAATTTTATATTAAATGAGTTAATGTGATTTCAGATTTGTAAAGCTTTATTTATGAGCTACCAAACATACTCAGTCTTTCAGTAAATTTTAAGAAAAATGTATATTGTTTACATAAAATATAGAAATATATTTATAAATACAAATGGAAGCAGTTAAAATGGTAAGTCCTACTGATTTACATATGATTGTTTTTCATTATTCACATGGAGTTAGGCTCCCAAGTTGAATTTAACAATCAAGATTTAGTTCTCTAAGGATGTGCATCTTATGTGTTTAAATCACCTGTGAATAAATGAATATACAACACTTCCATTTAAGTATGGGTAGCTTTTTTAGAATGTAATGTTCTTCTGCTCCTAAGCAATACCTTAGTGCAACAACTGTTTTTAGTTCCAGTCTCAGAACATGTTAGAAACAGTATTTTTACCTCTGAATGTACACACAGATATATGCATCTATAGAAGAGAGTGATTCTAAAAACTTTTTAAAAAACTTTGCCAGAGTTGTGTTTTTCCCTATAGCTGATAATATACAACAAGTATTAGGAATAATTTTAAAGCCCATGTTAGCAAGCACTGTAAAGATTCCTACTTTAGACACTAATCTGTCCCTGGTATTTCAAAGCTCATGTTCTTGATGCTTCAAACATTTTAGGAAGACGGCTGATATGCATATGTATCAATTTACAACAAAAATGCTGAAGTCCATCAAAGTTACCTAATTATAAAAATGACAGGTCTAAGAAATAACAAATCCCACTCTATTCTATGTCAGGAAAAGGAAATTTTCTTAAGAATAAAACTTGTTTTAAGACATACAGTGTATCCTACTTGAAGAAAGGATTTTATCTGCAGTAGCATTCACTAATAATTAGATGTGCTTTTTTCCACATCATTTTTTCTCACTAAAATGAATTAAATACATTTATTAATATATAATTCAATATAATTTCCATTAGCTGTATTAATGAATTAATTAAACAGTGTTTTAAAATGCTGCAGCAATAATTTCCAAAGTTTACTCTGGAATGCAATAAGATCGTAATAGTACTTTCTTGTTAGAAATCTGCCTTTTGCACTTTATTTTTGCACAGCATGGTCACGAAACAAACATCTGTGAGGGTTTGAAATACCTCTGTGCCGAAGGTCACTACCTACAGAGTGAGCAGCTGTGCACATCCATCTGGGTACACCCTGGCCGTTTGGCATGAAGACACATTACATCATCAGCAACATTACACACATAATGGAAACTTTATGAAAATTTGGCTTTGTAATTCTAAAATTTTACTAGATAACTGTGGTGTGGATGACGTTTCTTTTTAAATTATATTCAAGCAAGTAATACCTCTGAAACAAATTTTCATTTGTCTAGATAAAATGCCTCATGCTACCAATTACTTTGTCTGATTAGATCAGATTATTCTAGAGTACTTTAGAATTAAAATACCTTCACCTGACTTTGCACAGTCACTTTTTTTCCTTTTAAAGTACACATATACCAGGGAAGTATTGGTATTTTTTTCAGAAAAAAACCCCAACATTTATGTTATATATTTGATATGCAAATCTTCCCATACACGAGTATCTTCACTGCTTTGTGTATCTCTGTTGGCTTCAATTACTAAGAAATCTTGGATACATAATTTCACTGTTGGCAGGGTAACTATTATGATACAAAGACAGGAACTCCACTCATGGAGAACATCCAGCACAGTGGTGCTCAGCAAGTGTTTCCACTGTCACAGATCTTCTGTAATGGTGTTCTTTCTCTCTAACCCCCTTGGAAACCACACACAGTGTATAGATCCTGCTATAAAATGACAGATTTACAGTCATTATGCCTCATGCAACTGTTGGGTGCTGTGCCTGAAATAATGCTCTCTGTCCTTAAGATCTGTGATCATGGTTTTTCATCTGGAGAGGACTTTGGTCTTTGCAATTCCCGCTTGAGTGAAGTTTACACAGTATGGTCCCAAAACACCAGAGTCAGAGTGAAATGAACTGGTGGCTCCAAGTGACACCATAAATAAGCAAGGCAGATGCACTTTCAAAGCCAGAAGCAGTTTCTGTTACACATCATTACTAATCTCCAATCATAATTACTGATGTCAGTTATATTTAGTTACTTGGGCAGTATCAACTCAAGTACCTCTGACATTTTAGGTGGGTTGCTGAGGTAAATAATTCTTACCTTAATCAAGTAAGACATTGCTTTGAACTTGCTCAAGTTGTAACACGCCTGTGGTACAGATTTGCCCATATCACCAGGTAAATATGAGAACATTGGAGAAAGATTGTGGCATTTTACAAACAACACACAAACGTTTTTGTTTTCTTTGCCATACACAGCAAATACAATTTGGGAACCCTCTCAGCTGCAGCAATGGTGCATTGCTCATGTCCAGACCAACACTCTAAAAGGAGTCTCTTTCAGAACCTGAATAGTAGGCAAGTTCTTTTTTCTCTTCCCCCCTTTTTTTTTTTTTTTGGACCTTAAAACTTCTCACACCTCATTTTATCAAACTTGACACACTGTCTCAATTTTGAAATCACTGGGTTAAAATCCTGTGCTTAGAAGTAAGTAAGCTTTGAAATGCTTCCTCAGATAGGAATCTCAAAGAGCACCTGCTGCCAAATGGCACATGCATGGACCAGCTATAAGCTAGTGGATGTCATTGGGATTTTCTTCAAGTGAAAAAAAGTATGCCCATCTAAAAAACCTTATTATGAAGGCAAAACGTACTGTTACCAGTCCAAGTCTCTACAGCTACTAATATTTAGAAATGTTACAGATCTATCACTCCTAATTACTATGACAAATAGAAACTTTGAAACACCACATTTGACAAAACTTCTTCAGGTGTTCCTTGCTGCTTTTACCAGTCGCACTAGCTACAGCTTTTACATTCTATTTTTAAAGTCCCCTTTCAAAGTATTCAGGAAAGAGCAGACGCTTTCATTACAATTTGCTTTAAGACAAATTGCTGATGACTAGAAGATAAGCAGTGTGTCACACTTGTTAGACCTTAATGCACAGAAAACATACATTTTCAAATTTTAAATGCAGTATTTAATTAACAAATTTAGATAAGCCCAAAATATGGAATGTACTTCAATAATGCAAGAGATCACTGTACTGATAGTGTTGCATTAGCATGCATAGTTAATGTGTTCACAGCACGCAAATCTCCTATACTCTTTTGGGATAAAGATTATGGTGTGCAGAGATTTTATTTTTCCTTCTCTCTCCAAACATGAAGGTAGTATTTTAAACTTTTATTGGAAGCACTGAGCAATTGCATCTCTGCTGATTTTCTGTAAAAACATATAAAAGTTTAGCTACTAGAAATAAGGAACCCAGTTGTTATTGGGATTCCCATCCAAATCTCTCTCACTGACCCTCAAGTCAAGCTAGAAGTTTTAAGACATTTTCTACAATGAGCAGGTCAAATTTATGGATTACAGTTTCACAACTCTATTCCTTTGCTATAACCATGTAGGCTAGATGTCGTCTGGCTTGGAGGGGGCGGGAGTTTGTTTATTTCTCCAATCTGTGCAACAATGTAACCTCATGTTCTCACAGAACTGCAACAGTATCATTTTTAAAAAACCAAAAACCAATGCTCCTGGGTCTGTGTATGGATGAAGCACAGAAAGCACAGCCCATTTCAAACCCAAAAATACGCTTTCAATTAAAAAAAAAAAAAAAAAAAAAAAAAAAAGTAGCCTTTACTTACTGAATCGGCTTCAATAAAGTATTGCATTAGAGGTGGAAGGAGAAGGTGGAGAAGAGGAAAACCACACAGCAAAAATAGCTAAATATTAAGCATTCATCTTTTGATATTTATATCTTGGTAAATGATAAGTTTCATTACACCAGATGTCTGCCTCCCCTAGCTGTCCTTCTACACTGTGAAAGAAATGAAATGACCATGAAATGATCAAGGAAGAAAAGACAGAATGATATCAATTGTACAAAACTGCAGGGATGATATTCAAATTAAAACTGTTGAGGCATCCCAGCTGATGTCTTCATAAAACCAAGAACTAAACCCTTACTCACTGTCCTTGAAAGTAGCGAATGCAGCCCAAATTAAAAGTTCTACATACGTGGCAATGGTAAGTTAACAATTCTTTTTGCCATTGTCTCTCCTTCAGAGCTCATTAATGCACTGCTGTTACTCCCCTCCTGCAGACCATCTTTTATTATCACAGCATCCAAAATAACTGCCTTATCTGCAAAGTCATATTTTCTTCCTTCTATTTCTGACAATTGTTTTAAACAGTTTACAGTTTACAAGATTTGACTATGAGTTGCTTTACTCACTTCTAAGTGTCTATATAGAACATACTTCCTCATTTGAATTCCTATGTAAACCAGATTACAAAGAGCAAATGCAAAAATCTGCTTGTTTCCTCCTTTCCTCTGTTGACTACCAGATCTAATCATTCTTAGGATAAAATAAATCACTCTAAATGCTCCAGGTATGATATTGCTTAGCCACTGACTATAAAACCATACAAATTTTAAAAATAAATTAAAAACTCTTCATAGGCATACATGCCTCTTCATAGGAAGCATACAAAATGTTGTGCTTCTGTTGGACCATCTATTTGAGTGTTTCCACTTGTAGATATACTTTGTCTTATTTAATTTTTCTAAGAAAGAGAAAACCCACACTATGATTTTTGACGTAGTCCTCTTTCCAGCCTGTAAGCTGCGTATTTCACTGACCATTTTTATGCCCCCACTTTGCTTACTGAGTCTTCCACACGCAGCATTTTATACCACACAGCATCTCTGGCTAATGTGAGAAAACACCATCTCATCAGCTCTGCTTTCAGTGTAGGAGGAGTCAAACAAAATATTCCCATGCTTCAAATAGGTTTGCTCTAAGTCCAACAACTCTCCTGTCTGTCTCTTTGGAAGGGAGCAAGCAGCATCATATATGTCACTTACTGGAATTTCGGGGGGGGGGAATAGAAGTTCTATAATGGTATTCATGCTAGGGATTTTCTTCAGTGATAGGATTTACCACAGCTTTTTTAATATGGACTATCAAAAATTACATTGCAACAGCACATGAATCTTTAAAGAAGCTGCTACTGCAAGACTAAACACTGAAGAATTCCTCCTCCAAAGGAGGTTCACCACAACCCGCTCAGTGTCTCCTTAAGCAGTTTCTGAAGTCCTTCTGAGTTTTAAAATACAGTGCTTTTTCCATTATATAAATTGCATCAATAAACATTTTTGTTCATGAACAGGTTATTAAACGTCAATTATTGTAAACATTCATTTGATTTTTTTTCACTAGTTTTTGCATTTTCTTTCAGGTTTGTGAAATTTAACAGACATTTTCCCTGAATTCAGCTAGTATGATAAATTATTGAGGATTCAAAGAGACAGTTTCTCAACACATCAGAATTAATCCTGAAGTCAGTAAAATTACAGCACTTTATAACACTTAAAAACTTAAAATCTGACACAGATGTTTTAGGTGTTTTTCTGCAATTTTGTATCTCTCTGGAATGTTTGTTTTTTTTCAATTAAAAGTGAATGGTGTAAACTGTTAGAGCTGTCATAATCTTTTACATGGCTGGAACTTGCAATTCTGCAACCGAACTAGAACTAGTAAATTATCATAGCATATTAAAAAAATAAGAATTCAAGACCAGATCGTTTCATAGCATGCTTCCTATTAGCACTTTTCTCTATTATTTCTCTCTCAGCTAAAATGAAATGTATTTATAAACAAAATAATTACTAGATTTATATACACCAACATTGATATCCATCACAGACATCTTATACATTAAATGTTTCTATCTTTTGAGTTTCTGTTCCACAACAACTAGAATCATCCCTGTCTCATTCCTTCCCCATAGCATTAAATACTATGGACTCTTTAGGCAGGGATGTTATGATCACAGCTGAGCAGAATCATACCTAGTACATGAATACAAAATCTACCACGGTTTTCTCCAGAAATATAAACGGAGAAAAAGGAAGGAGAAATGGGGACCAAAAAGGGAACGAAACACTGCAGTTACTTCTCAATATAAACTGGCAAATGCTGGAAGTACCACTCTGAGATTTCAGATACACTATTAGAATCTAACAAAACAATAAATTTTCAACAATTAGGAAGAATGCCAATAAGAAAAACATGATTTTGATTGCATATCAAATGTAATTGTAAGCTTGGGTCTTGAAAATACACAATACTGCTCTTTCGCACAGGCAAACATTTTCTCTATGTTATTACTTGTAGTTAGTTTCCCAGTAAGATGTGTCCCTGAACGCTCATTTGTATACTTTTGTATTTTCCTACAAAAAGTGACTCTTATTTCCTGCCTGTTTCAGTACTCTTTTGCTTTACAAAATGTCAAATTGTTTTAACATACACTATCTGCAGCACTTCTCTGAGCTGGATGGAAGTAGATAAAGTCATCAGACAGGCACTGCTATCAGCTGAGAGACAGCAGACATTTTACTTGGGCTCTGCTGTGCTGGTAGTTTCCAACTCCATGCTGAACACCAGCTGTTGGCTTTGAGAACAATTCTCTACTCCGCTGCAGCATAAAATCAAACAGATGACATCACAGATTTTTCTGAGGTGTATCCACCTCGTTGGGTATTTTCACGCTTGGCAACAATCTCTGGTAGTAGAACGAAGTAGCTTCTCAGGCCAGGGTGGCTCACATGCACACTGCTCCCAGAAGGACCTTCCCGGCTGGTTCTTGGCCCCAGCTGGGAGCCTTTGATGGCCCAAGAGATAATTTTGGGCTTTTCAATTCCATGTACTTGAAGCACTGTGAAGGCTGTGGTGTAACTTGTCAGTGCATTTACAACACGAGGCTGAGGACTTTCAATGCATGCCGCAAGAGCATGCAGAGAAATTTTAGGACATAAGATGTTCACTTGGATAAAACTGAAATACCAGAGCATAGAAACAAATTAAATTTGAGAGTATAGAAGCACAATTTCATCCCTCCTAATACCAATTTCCTAGTTAAAAAATTATCCCACAATTTATCCCAACATTTACCAATTTTTATTCCCTCCAAATCACTACTGTTATGCTGTTTCCTACTAAAATATACATATTAACAATGCAGACCCTTTCCTTTTTTCATCTATCTTTACATTGTACAAACTTAAATGCCTTCAAATTCCCTATCATTAACCACATATAAAACAGCTCTAAGGATATATCATTACATAAAGCAACAAGATATTCACAGTATGTCTATCATAAATTAAGCTCCTATTATATGCAAACGATGTTGCAAATGTTCCTACACTTTAAGAATAATCTAAAAATTTTTAGGAAAGATTGCGCACTCTAGTTTGCTTGAGCTGAGGTTAAGTAAAATTATCAATGTGTGATATAATCTATTAAAAATAAAGTTAAACTGCCTTGGAAATCATATGTGCTTTAACACATTTTGTAAAAATATTTTTTTCATTAATTCTTAAATGCCTGTTTTCTTTATCGCCTTCCCAAATTGGTTCGGAAAAAACATTCCACAGAAACCTGTCTCTCAACTTTTGTTGCTCATAACAATAATTGTAGCAGTACAATTAGTGTATTTGGTGTGTATTTTAAAACACTAAACAGAAAGAAGCAAAACAAGTCTGAGAGCAAGTTGCTTCACCTTCCTTTTACTTCCTTCTTCCTTGTCCATGTCCTGTGGTGAAGGTCCTGTAACCTCCTTTGTAGCAGAAAACTCAAAAGCACTGTGATTTTCTTTTTTTTTTTACACTCTTCTTCAGTCCCAGCATCTTTAGTTCTTCACTGGTAATAAACCTTCTCCTTTTCAAGGAAGGATTCTTTCCTGCTGCTGTCACATAACCTTTCTCCTGAAGTCTCCTTCCCCACCACTTTCACTTTTTTTCCCTTCCCACCACTTCTTTTCTGTTTCTAATCCACTCTACCTGCACTAGAAAATGAGTTAAACTCATAGACACAGTAGATAACCACATTATTTTGTATATAAACCACACACAATCTTATGGCAAGTATGGAGCCCAGCTCCAAGCAATTAATTCTTACTAACTGCTCCAAGCTTTTAATTCTTACTGGTTCTCAGATCTTTGGAAAAAGGCAGAGATAAATGAATGGAGATACCCATTTGTGCCTCCAGCTAGTTTCAACTAGATTAACTTTTAATATCTCCTATATTTTATTTTTGTAAGTACAGTGCTAAATGTAAGTCCACAAATATCTCTGTCTCTACGTCACACACAAAACAGGTAAATAAACCAGTCCCTTCCCTTGGTTTAGTTTGCCAGCAGCTCCTCTATTCAATACATAGGACAAACAACAAGATTTGCCTTTTCTCTATAGTGCCTGCTACCCATATTCTGCGTTTTCAAACTGTGATATTAACACTGCAAAGATATCACTAGGCACTTTGAGAAAACAATGCACATTTAGATAATGTCCCTACTATAATCTATCATATATTGGACAACGACACACGTATTTCATGCATAAATCAATCACACAGTACAATCACTTTAGGCAGACATAAAAGAGGTTTTCTGTAATACTGCCCTATACCATAGAGAAAAAGAAAGGGCACAAATCAAGATGAGAGCAGGTTACTCATTAACTGAAGCAGAAAAAAATCCAAAAGTCTGGCTACCTTTCAAGTCACATCTATAAAAATCAGAAACATCAAACTTAGCTCCTGTGCTCTCAACAGTAATTCATAGCTTTTGAAAGGATGACTTATCTACTTTCTTTTTAATAGAAAATATATTTTTCTAATAGCAAACCTAGGAAAGAACAGTTATTAGTCAACCCAGCTTATAAGTATGAACCTCTCACTTTACAAAGCTTGCCACACATCTGGATTTATATCTCTATTACTTTAATTACATCACCCAGAGAAGAAGGCACCGAATGGGCATTGTTCAATTTCTGTTAAGCATCTTTACAATGTATTTATTAGGTCATCAACACGGGGAAAAAAGAATCTTAAGGGAATTCACAGGCAGACAGTGAGGGTAGAGGAAGAAAAACTTTTTGAAAATCTGTAACCTCCAAGACCATTAAAACGTGCAGAAGATTAGGGTTTTTCTTGTTGGCCAGGTCAGAGTGTTTTCCTTCTTCACTGTGACAGAGTGCATAGCCCTCCTAACAGAGGCATGTCAGTATAAAATAAACACCTCTTGCTCCAGTCTTATCATTGTTCTGCTCCCTGACTTTTGTACAGCAAAGACCAAAGATGATTCAACTTCCAGCTCTGAAGTCAATCCTGTTATTGACTCCACTAACAGCAGGAGCAGAACAGAAGTAAATTTCCTCAAGAAAAATTCACTCCATGCTGCTTTTATTTCTGGCTTACAGTGATCTGGAGCAGACAACACCAAGGCACACATCCCCTTTCCTGTGCCAAATACTCAAGACTTCAGCCTGAGGAATCAGGAAATGAAGCTACTATACCTGAGCTTTACCAAAAGATAATCTTGCTCTTCTCCTTTTCTTGCAGACAAGACATTTGTCTAACAAGACCTTATATAATAAGCCACAGCTAAGAATTTGTGTTTAGGGCTGAATTAATATTCCATGGGGAAAAAAACTCCCATGTAATTTCTTCCAAATTAGTTTATTTCTTTCAGTATCTTTGAGGACACTTTATTAAGGCACTAAGGCTACAGCAGATGAGTAAGATCAACAGGAATAATCCATCCAGAAGAAAATGCTCTTGAAAATGTCACTGTGCCCTAGACCTGTCTTCTTGTTACCTACCTGTACTTTGTACAGCAACAGCTGGCACCTGAGACCATCACAGTAATGCCAAATCGATTTGTCATAAAAGGGAGTACACTTTTTGTCAAAATTGACACCTATTGCTCAGATTCTGATTTGAAAAAAATGGTGGGGAAACTAACTTTTGTAAACTGTGAGAAACACTTCTTTCCTTGCAGGCTCTTGTGAGTTTGTGACCCTAGAGTAAGCAGGTCACAGCACGCCCTCAGAGCTCCTACTCACCAGTTGACTCTGCTGCTGTGTGTTTGTACATGAATATGCACTGTGATAAGTAGCTGTGAAAGGCAATTAATGTGCTTAGAATGTGGAAGGAGTGTTACCTTTTTTAACTTACTTGCAACTGTTTGGATGAGATTGATCTGTTGTCAATTTTTCGTCATCTTTCTGGAAGAGAATCTAAAGGGACCTGAGGAGAAAAATCTCTGTAACTGTGGATTAAAGGATTGACTATTATGAATATCTCACAATAACACAAGCTCCTTGTGTATGTCTTCATGATGTGGATCTTTGTGGGTCCCTTCCAGCCCAGGATATTCTATGATTATACAATTCCTTCCCACTGCAGGAATGGTTTTGCTTAACCACCTCTAATGACTGCAACTATCCCACAGACCGCAAGAACATTTCTCACGTTGCCAGGACACTGAGAATGTCATTCAGCTACTTCTAGTAACTGGAGCAGTGCAAGTTTACAGTACAGGTAAACCTCACTCTACCCCTGTTCATATAGCTTCCCTAGAAGCTGCTGACAGTAGTTAATGAGGAGAATTAATTACTGATTCAGCTCATTGTATAAAATTCTTTTTTTTCTCAACAAATATCTCACCACCATTATAACTTCACACTTATTTTCTATAATGTTACTGTCTCACTGGAAGGAAGGCAAGAAAATAAGGAAAGTGTCCCAAACCAAGAGTGAATGATATCCCAAAATACTAATGTATTGAATATTTGATAATACTGATAATTTTTAAGGGACTGTTTTTTTAATAAATCAAATGGTGTTACGTTTCACTTAACTTACCTTAGTTGAGTTATATTTAACACTATTTAACCTGACTTCTTCTTCATGGTTTTCATATTCTGAAATTCCAAACTTCACAAATTAAGACAATGACTAAGAAAAATATAAAATAACCAGATTCATCTTTCTTACTATAACAAGAAAAAAAAGCTCTAAGGTATTAAACTAATCCTTATTTTATAAAAACACTGAGTTATCAATCACTGTGTCTGACTCAAGTATTCTTTCTGCCTAGAAATGTTTGCTACCGTATTGCTTAACATGTTAGAAAACAAACAAAAAATATGAATCATTGTTTCAATACCAGGCAGCAACTATCTTTCAATCCTTGCTAACACATGGGAAATGAATTCATTCTTTACTGAAAGCACTGTCTTACTCCGCTGGGGCTGTTTGTCAGTTCCTCCAGGGTGACACTAAATCAAGCTGCAAAGTACTGTAATGTAAATCACAGCCTAATTTACTTGTCACTGTGTTGTGACACTTGGTTAAAAATGCTTTTTAATTGCAAAGATAAATTATACATTAACAATTCTTGGTGGCAGTTTCAATACTACATCAGATTATTTCACTCTAGACGAAGGAGCTGAACAACTACACAACCACAAGCTATGACAGAATATTTTTAAATTGCCGGGTTGTTCAGATTGATGGTGTTGGGAGTGTTGTGATGATGAGTTCTGTCCTCCACAAAAACAAAAGACATAATCAGTCTTTTATATTCAGTAACTCATAAAGAAAAACTACTCTGTTTTCTTGAACCTTTCAGATCACGCCAGCTTCTCGCTTGCAAATTAGTCAGACTCCCTGTAGTAATATGAACTGGTTCTCAGTCATGCTGAAAAATAAGCCACTATCTATTCTATAATCTAGGACAAGGAAATGATTGAAAATAGAACAGAGTATGGTTTAAAAAAAAAAAAAAAAAAGAAAAAAAAAAATAAGGAAGTTGTTGAGTAATCTTTAGTGATTTTGAGTATCTTCACCTTAGGAATTGCAATTCTCTCCACACAAACTAGGTTTTTCCTGCTGGAAGCTCTTTCTAATGCACCCCAGGTCACCACTGGCCTTTGGCCACAAGGTCACTCTGCTGGCTCATGGACAGCTTGTGCCCACCAGGACCCCCTGGTCCTTCTCCACAGAGCTGCTTCCCAGCAGCTCTGCCCCTAGCCTGTACTGGAGCATGGGATTATTCCCTCCCCAGGTACAGGAGCCTGTGTTTGCCTTTGTTGAATTTCAGACTTCATCTGCTACTTTGAAACCCAGGGCTTGATACAAACAGAAATTTGCCAAACACAACTTGCAATATGTGAGCTAAGGATATTCTGCCAGTGAGGTGCACCATGGATGTATTACAGAGCTTACACAAACATGACACTATTAATGAAGAGACATTGCATGTTCACTTTAAAACCTTAGAAGAAAGATTTTGAAGTGGTTTGGGTTTTTTCATTCATATCTTCTGATTCCACTGAGCTGATGGTCACCACAGATTTTGATGGTCTCAACCCTCAAGGGCAAAGCAAAGAGACTGAAGAGATCTCATTCAGAAGAAGAGAGAGAATCAAGAGGTGGATCAGCCCCCTCTCACACTCGCAATCTTGTCCTTTTGTCAGACTTTTGATTGTGCAGAAAACTGCCCGCCCTTGGCCTGCACCACCAGCTGCAAGGTGCTCACCAGGCGTTTCTTTCCCAGAAAATGCCTCACTCTGTTGGCTTGGCTAATATCCTTAAACAAAACCAGCCTTTTCCTAAATCTCCAGGGTGCTCTTTTCATTGCCCTCAGCAGGGCACAGGGTCTTCATATGCTCATGCTTTCAAAGCCTTTGCTGTTATCCCAGCCCCTGAGCTGTGCATCACCCTCACAGCAAGGGCCACTGCACACTGTCTGCACAGCAAGTCATCACAATTAGTTGATAATGAGCCTAATAAAACGCCAGGGCTGGGCCCTGCACTGTTAGCAGAATGCCTCTTCCCAAAAGGCACAGTTACCAGCAATGACAGCATTGTTTTTACTGGCTATAAAAACACTTCAAGTATTAGAGCACACAAGGATATCAATATTTAGGATCAGCTGTACGGTTCCTTGGGAGCCCCAGCCTAGCGGGCACTGCAACGCCCACACCAGAACGAAGCCTTCACGGCCACTGCCCAAGCTTTGTTGTGGCTTCCCCTGCCTACCCAAACCAGAAACAGCCAAATTTGGAAGCTTTCCAGACCCTCTAAGAGACCTGAAACTTGTATGAGGGATCCTTTCACATAATACACGTGGAAACATTTTAATGAGGTATTTCTGTCAGAATGACATTGGGAGCGTCAGAAAACAAGTTGAATTTTTTATGATAAAAACACCCTAGACTATTTCTTTTAAATTAATTTCTGTGATTTAGAATGCTAGCAAACTGCCCTCCTCTTTTCTGACTTTTCCTAAAGACAGTGAATAGATTTAAAAATCAGGAGGCAGATTTCCTGTAATAATTAAGTATTTAAACAGCATGTAGGAGCTTAGAAGACTTCTTAAAAAGAACATAACCATCACTGAAATATGCAAGTGCTGACACCTAATTCACTTGCTGTGTCCTGAAACACAGTTGGTTGGTATTAGGTTGTAAATTATTGTTCCTGGTACGCATAGTAAATCTGCTTATTAAAATTCCCTTTCTGAATATTTATGCAAAGTCTGCAACCTCCTATGCATAGGAGACCTGTATTATCACACAGAGTAACTTGGCAGTTTCAAAGAAACCTAACATAATTAAATCAAGCCAAATCAGAAATGAAAGAAAGTACAACCAAACAAGGGGCTGACACCCTGAACTTCCACAAAACTGCAGCGTTAGAAGCATCCAGATTATTAGAATACAAAACTCCAAAACACTGATTGAGAAAGTCTTTCAAAAATATAACTTGTTTGTATTTTGAGTAATGTCGTCCAACTCAAATCTTTAATATTAAATAAATTAGTCCTTTAGAATTTGTGATCTCTCTATTTTTTGGAGTATATTTTGGGCATGCCTTCAAAAAAATGGAGCATTTTGTAGGTGAGAAACAGCAAGGAAACCCCCAAGGCACTGACTCCTGCTGCCTGTTACTTCAAAACCTGCTTAATCTACTTCATAAACTAGTCAAACATAGCCTTCAAGGATTCTTCACCCCTTCATTATCGCTCTGACAGACTGTTTCTGCCTGATTTTTATTTTTAAGAACTTCCTTCACATTTTCAACTTGATCTGTTCCTGAGCAATTCATAATTTTTTGGAGTCTGCAGGTGTGCTGGATGTTTGCAGGTGGGTTGTGTTTCATTGCCGTGGGGTTTTTTTTGGGTTTTTTGTGGTTTTTTTTGTTTTTTTTTTTTTTTTTGTTGTTTGTTTGTTTTGTTTTTTTTGTTTTTGTTTTTTTTTTGTTTTTTTTTTTTTTTTTTATTTTATTTTCCTCAATGACAAAACACAAGAGGATCTTTTAATCTCCCCCCATGGGCTCCATCTCCCCTCCTCTGGTTACCCAGGAGGTCTCTCAGCATATGTTTACATTCATCATTCAGGAATACAGTACTGTCAGCAATGGGTAGGATTGTGGAAGCACTTCCATCACCCTTTCCATATTAAATTGCAGTCACACACATCTTTTTTTCTACAGAATCACATCAGCAGATTGCAATTATTTAATGATCTGATGAGACCAGGTTTGTTCTTTTTTCAACTGACACTTCCAGGCAATGAGCTCTTTTTTTGAAAGAATTCTTAAGCTTGAGATAAAACACCTTGTGTATCTTTGTAGAATATGATTTAATTTCAATTTCTAGTCCCTTACTTTACAAGAAAATTAAGTCCTTCATAGTTATGAAGCATCACAACTTTGCAACAAAATTATTAGTATGATACAGTTCTAGCAGTTTATCAGTGTCATGACTAGAAAATTTGTGCATGTAATTTTTAGATGCACTGCCATATTATCAAATTTTTGCAAACATTTGTGATTACAACGTACAGTGCTATGGAGCTTATGCTATGTGACCAGAGGAAAAAAAGGTGGAAAATTAGAACAGTATTAATAGAATTAATAGTATTTGTAGAAAGCAGGTAACTCTCCTTCCCCACAATAATTCTGACAACAACAAAATTTACACTATAATCAGAATAGCTACAGATAAGCTCTACACACAAGTAAAAGTATCTCAATACCAATTTGACAGTATTAAAAGAGTTTGAAAGTGGCTGCACATGTATATCATTAATGGCTTTGCAAAGAAGTATAATGAAACAGAGATATTAAAAAAATATAACTTTAAATGGGACTTTACAAAATGCTTTCCAAGAAGCTAATTTTCTTCTTCTTTGGGGAAAATTTTATGTTGATTTTGTAAAAAGTAGAAAATTTACTTTTTTTTCCCCTAAACTATTGTTTTGAACTCAAACCCAAGTATCTCAAATTGCAAAGCAACCTGAAACATTTTGTTTGAAGTCACAGCAACTTCAGCCTATTTCTTGTGAGTAGGAGAATTGCCAGATACCACAGACCATTAGCTGATGCTTTAAATTCCATTTCTTGAATTCTCTCCATTTTGAATGAAAAAAGTATCATTTTTCCCATTGCAAAATTTGTGAAAATTTTAAGTACATCATTAAATATTGTTGACAATCTTCTGCTACTGCTTCTTTATTTCTCTCCCTCCCACCTTTTTCTTCTCTTAACTTTGAAAGCTACAGTTCTCAAGGGCATACGTAAAATTCTGTATACAGTAATTCTTGTGTTCTGTTAGGAATTTAGTAAGAATTTATAACACAGCCTTGCATCTTTACTCGAAAACATCTATTTATGCATATATATGGACATATTATTTACAAATACACTTTGACAGTTTTAAGTTTGCAAATGCAAACCACGCAATTTGGGTAAAATGCTGCAGTTAGATGATGCAACTGAATTCAATGTGAGAGAGAAAGAGGCAGAGAACATATATATGTGTGTGTGTGTGTAGATCAAGAAACACAGCCAAATTATTTTGATTTCACACCTAAAATGCCTAAACATGATTTTTATTCTGAAGTGCTCATCACACTCAGAATTCCCACTGAGCAGGTTTTACTTATTTAGTACAGAGAATCAATTTACACTGTTCTTATTCCTGGCTGTTGAAATGCCATATTTACATATTTACCTAATGCTATGGATGTACTTTTAAAAATTAAGGAGTTTCTCAGCCAGCATAAACTTTTATAGCTCCATTAGCCTGAAATTACAAACTGCAACAAGCTACAGTAACTGAAGATCAGTCACAGCATGGGTTTGGCTTTTTTTATTTTGGTTCTTAACCTCAAGCAAAATTCTTCTAACACTAGCAATGTACCAGTAACTTGATAGGGCATTTTTTCATGTTGTTAAATCTCACAAATTTGAAATTAGCAAAAATTTTCCAGAGTTAACAGCCATTATTGTAGAGAAAATTCATATTGGCTACCACAAGCCATACAGCCAGTGCCTGCTGGCCCTAAGTGATTGCTGAGTTGAGATTTGTAGTTCCCAACACAGAAGGAACTTACCTCTGTGGTTTTGGGTGCATTGATTCATATGATCTACCACTAACAGAGCAGAGCTCTGTAAGGACCTACATGATACCAAAGCAAAGGAGAATCTTTCTAGCCATGTTGCCATGAGTGAGGCCAGGTCACAACGATCCAAAGATCAACTGCATCTGAGTTGTTGAGTGCTCTTCCGAGCCACCCAGCTTCTCCCAGCATTTCCCCCTGACAAGCACCTCTTTATGATTCAGAGTGAGAAATGAAAACTTCCTCCAGACCTCCTGTGAAAAGTCAAAGAGTGGAATGGGAAGGTGAGAAAACCTACAGCTGCCTTGGCTCATCACACTAGCAATGTTTGGGCAACCAGCATTTGTCATCTCCTGGTGCACCAGCTCTGTCGTGTTGTATGCTCCCAACTTACACAGAAGGCACGCTTTAAGGGCTGACTACTTTGAACACAGTGACAAAGAGTCATAAGATACAAGAAACTACTAACAGGAGGTGTGCTGTTAGTGTTTGCCTAGCTTAGTAAAGTTTAATTTCAAAGTTTAGAAGTGGTCTGATACATCAGTCTTCTAAACACTCCCATCACAGCAATCTCTAATTCATTATCAGATATATATACATGTATACACTCAAACTCAGTTGCACCAGTCTATTAATTGCAGTATTTTACCCAAATTCCATGGTTTGCATTTTTATCTACCTGAAATTGTCAGTGCACTAACACATTCTCTTCAGTTACAGCCCAGAATTACAAATCGTATGTGCCAGGGAAAAGTAAAGTACATATATAGACAGTGCTCAGCAGGTATTCAAGAACATAGAATGCCAAGAATTATTCAAAAGGTAATAAATGAACATTACTTTGCTGCTGTGTAAATCCAGGTGTAACTACATTTTGAAGGATGCAGGAAATTTCATAAACTATAGTAGTATGGGGAACAGATGATCACAAGCATACAACTTTCCTTCTTAAATGGCAAGATCAAATAGGCTGGGATTCTCCAGCTTGGGAAGATAATGACTGAGGAGAAAGATACAGATATTGAAAATCTCTAAAAATCATTAATGGTACAGAGAATTAGAAGGGTACAGAATTATTCAGTCCTTTAAAACTCATTTAAATTCCTACTTTTTCAGTTGCTAACAAACTGTAAAGAACATATTCTCTAAAAAGCCCTTAATACAGCAAATTTCAGTACAATAAGATCAATCTCACCAACTGAGAGAAATGAAGAGAACAGAGAAGTCCTCCCACTGTTGCATTGCAAACAGGGATCCAAAGCAAAAGTGAAATTCAGAAACAAAGCAGAAATTCAGACTGGCTTTATGTAACAAAAATGCAAACAAAAGAGATAGTGAGAGTGGAGGCCAAAGACAGTGTACTTTTCTGATCAGGATGGTTATGATCAGCTTATGAAGGAACAGCATCACCAAGATTTGCTCATGTGCCTAACCTGTGTTGTCCTAAATATCCTTTCTAGTAGTTCCAGAGCACCCTGGAGAGGAGGAAAGTGACAGGAGGAAGAGGAGTAGCTGTAACAAGGTCAGAGCAAACAGAGGGAACCAGGGGCAAGGAAATGACCCAAGAACAACCAGGAGCAAGGCAGAGACAGCATTTTCAATGTCACTTCAGCTCACGGAGGCGGTGATGATGGTTTTGTGGGCAGGGGGAGAAAGAGAAAGACAACAACAGACAGTATTGAAGGGAAAACAAAAATTCCTAGGGAAGAGAAGCAAAGAGAGAATTTTCCCATGATTCAGAGAAATGCCACGGAAGCTCTGAAATTGGTAAAACACATAAGGGCACAGAAACAGGTCATAAGTTCAGTAGAGGAGACAGCCTGAGCTGTCAGGCACAGGGAACTGGGGAGAATAGGGAAAGAAAATAAAGGCCAGCAGGAAAGATGGCAACAAAAATTACATGTGCTTTAATAAAGCATCACAAATGCTTTATTTAAGAGGGAGGTGGCGGTGAGATGAATCAGAGCTCTCTTGAAAGAAATAAACCATGTCTTTCCACAGCTTCAGTTCTTGCAAGGAAAACAAGGGCAATTGAATGAGATGTAAATTTGCAAGAGAACTAAAACCCCAGGTGTGCAAATCCTCGCACGAGACCACTGCAAAATACATGAAATGAAAGCATATTCTCTAATCTATTTGTTATCTTGGCGTAATGACCAGCAATGCTTATGTTTCCTTCCTGGTCAAGTTCCTTTTCATTAAGTATTCAAATAACTTGTTTTTTCTTTCCAAATCTCCCCATCCAATCCAAACTACATATTTCAAATGGGCACACAGCCTGAAATTTAGTTCTTTATTAGAAAATACAATGATTCTATCTCATCCCTAAGTGAACAGGAATACCTATTAGTCTGATGATTAAATTTAGACAAGTTAATTAAATCTGCTTAAACACAGCTCACCCTTTAAGCTATAGTTAGAAAAAAGAGTCATATTTCTGAGTCACAGGAGTTAAATGAGTTCATTAGTCAGGGTTTGAGTCAAATTCTCACTTGACGTATAAAGGCACAGGTCTGTTGAAGTCAACAGCACTGCTACTGTCTACACAATTGAGGAACTGACTCATTATTCTGCCCTAACTGCATTTGCATCTTCAAATTTAAGTGCATTATTCTGTTGGCAATGATTAAACCACTACAACTCTCCAGCAGGTGAGCCACACCAGTGATGAGCTCTTAAGCACTGATGTAGAATCACAGGAAAAAAAAAATCACATGGGTCCAGTTAAGACAACTTAAAAATTTCTTCGCAGTGCCAGGATGATTTCAAGCTATAGAGCAGAATTAAAGACTTAGTCCCCAAGCTGAGTAATTTTCAGGAAAAAGGTTTTGTTTAAAAAGTAAACATGCAGTGACAGTACATCGATAGCTGTGCAAAATGCATTAAGTGCTTTCATACTTAAAAAGGAGAAACCTGTAAAAACTGCAAATTTAACCCACACAGGACTCATTTAATGAAATGCTCCTGTACAAGTATTCACTGTCTTCCAACGGAAGGACACTCATGGACTAACTCAAGTTTCTGCATTTTAGAGAGTCTGTTTTATTTGAAATGGGGTTCATGTATCACCAATTACTGTATTGCCAGCAAAAAGGCAATTCACATCTCGCTGATGATTCAAGTTGGTGTTGATATTTCATACCTGATTTAAATGACCTTGGTTGGTGTACGTGTGCCTAACCTCAGACGTTTCTCTTGCTTGGCACACCATCGCACACCGTCCAAACAGCCTCATAGATAGCATCAGGCAGAGATGCTGCTTCCCAACAGCGTTGCATGGTTGATGACATGCTGTGGATCAATGTCCCTTAACACCGCTGCTCCTAGTCACCTCAACCAGCTGGCAGGGAGCAACAGGGAGGCCACAAGACACACACTCCCTCTGTTTCTCCAGGAGCTGGTCAACAGCTATAAATTATTGAGGCAGTGCTTTCTCATCAAAACCATGCCCCTGACAGCTGACTTGCTGCTTGTAAAAGAGACCTTCTATCTTCAGGACAGCCCATAACTATCGGATTGAGTTGGGCTCGCACTGAAACACTGTCAGCACAACTATTTCCATTAGAACAGTGTAGCAAATTATCCACAGCCAGGTACCACAGTCAGGGTGACAGCTAATAAGATTAATATTTTAAAATTTCAGTGATTACACTGAGTTGTCAGATGCCAACCAAATTAATTAATTCCCAGCTAAACACTAGAAACTCAGACTATTAAATCTAGGATTCAACACCAGCAAATCATTTTGTTAAAACATGGAAAAATACAAAAAACAAGAGGAGGGATTGTTGAAATTTTGTAGGCATACAACTGTAGAGATCCTACGAAACTCATTTTTCACAAACTCAGTAAAACATCATCACTGAAAGTCAATCTAAAGTATTGTAGATTTTTTTCTAGAGGTAGCTGGGAAGTACCCTGAACCATGGTTTAAAAATGTCTTTTGCCACATCCCCGAGGAAACTATTTTTTTTATTTTGAGGCAACTGGGCAACTGCAGGAAATTTTAACACTTAACACTAAAGTAATAAAAAACTTATATAAATTACATAAATCAACAACTGATTTTAATCAGTTAATCATTCTATCAGCATATTTCCAAAGTATTATTTCCTCAGAACTATAAGTGCGGCAACAAGTCTGCAGCCTCATAATCAGTAAAACCCCAAAATCTGCAATATAGAATAAGCAAACTGTAGTTCACATAGCTTAATCTCAAATTGCCCCATGGAGACCTTTTCCAAATACTTTTAATGTTTCATGGAGCTTTAATGACCAGTGAGCCAAGCTGAGCAAACAGATCTCGAGTTCAGAAATTCCGACTAGACTGAAGGGAGGGAGAGAGATATCTTAATTGCTCTTTTATTATTATTATTTTAAACTCCAAGAAAATGTAAGACAAAACGTCTCTGAACAGTTGTGTTGGAAATTACACGCAGCAAGGTTTATGGATCTTTATACCTCTTTTAATCAATCTTCCATTCAAATGCAACATAAGAAGTCCTTTAGATTGATCATATGGAAACCTATGCATATGGTTAAGTGTTTGAAGAGCCACTGAATTCCATTTCCATAAGAACGGATATCAGTGTATTAACACACACACACACACACATATATATATGTATGTATTTATGTGCATATATATGCATATATTTCTATGTATTAACACAGGCAGGAAGAGGAACAGATGGAGAGCAGTCCTGCCACGAAGGGCTTGGGGGTGCTGGTGGATGAGAGGCCAGACATGACCTGCCCACGTGCACTTGCAGCCCAAAAAGCTAATCATTTGAACCTCGTGTCCTAAACAATGGTGTAACTATTTCTAAAGGTGTCAAGTTCATTGCAAAATTAAAGGAGGAAAATACCACAAAAAAACAAGTATATAAAATCACTAAGGATTTAGTTACTTTAGTTACTAACTCCAGTTACATACATTCAGACTTTATATAAAAACATGAAATTATAAAATAAGTGAAACTAATGTGTGTGGGTTGTTATTTAATATCATATCTAGCTCAACAAATAATGACTTATTTTTTCACATGAAAATCCAGTATAAAAAGCTGCTTTGGCAACACAGAATTACATTAGAAAATACATTCCAAATAGGTAAATGCAGGTCTTGCACTTTCCTCAGAACTATTTTGATTAATTTATTGTCTTGCATTGTGTGGTAACACAAAAAGCCTAAAATAATGAGTTTTCTGTATCCTTTACATTACTTCTAGTCATTCAGCAATAGCAATGGAATCAAATCACCTTGGTTTCCTGAAATACATTCTTTTGTTTATAATTTCTACAAGCCATGGACTTGCGTACAGCTCAGAAGGTGCCCTCCGAAGAGGAAATGGATTTTTATATTTTGTTCTACAAAGTCTATGGCATCATACTTTCTTTTTTCTTATTTTAAGAACAAGGGGTATATTCAGCTGTAGACAGAGATGGCATTCCTCCTACTCTTAACTTTTGTTGCAAACTACTGACATGTTAGGGACCAAAACTAAAATCTACCCATGCTGCTCTTAGCAGTTACATCCCCCTCCCTTCCTGCGCCCTTTCAAGAACTTCATTTCCCTTCTGCTCTTCTCCACCTGACAGGTTTCTTTATCAGGTAGATTTTTTCATTTCACATTAATTTTGAATTTCACTTAATCCAACTTGCTCTTTTGTTTCCTTTTCATTCCAATACCTGACTAGCCTCATACTTCTGCACAGATGGGTGTAGGGGGATTACTGCTACAAAAAGGTGACAGACACCAGAGCAGAAAACCCATGGACTAGCCAAATCCATCTGAAAACAAGAGGCACAATACCTCAATCTCGCAAGAGACTGTCATAGCCTGTAGGAGAGAAGAAAATACCACCTGCTGTCTTCCAAAAGGTAACACTGAGTAACATTTCAAGGTTAGTCTGTCTAGATAGTCAGATACTACAAGAGGAAAAATAATTGCAAGCTGTCTCCCAAAAGGTAATACTGAGTAACATTTCAAGGTTAGTCTGTCTAGATAGTAAGATACTGCAAGAGGAAAAATAATTGCAAGTATTATCCTTACAAGAGGATTAAAAAAAAAAAAAAAAAAAAGAAAACTAGCACTATTGCATAGGGTTCTAACAGAAATATTTGAATATATCAAATTCCTCTAATTTGATAACATCCTGGATGTTCAGTCTATACCTGATCTTCAAGAGCTCTGGTTTTGTCAGCATACAGTGCAAACAGACAAAATATCTATATATCAAATCATGGCATAAAAATGAAGTACTGATTGTGTATATTTCCACGTCATGTTTATTTCATTACAAAAACAAACATGAGAAACTGTGCTTAGATCAGATTGGATTTTATTTGTTTTAAAAATATGTGAATTTTCATGTGAGCAAAAGCAAAGGCTTGCCACTACAGTTATAAATAACATTTATCTGGCAACTCCCTGCAGTAATCAACAGAAAAATATTTTAAGTTGTTCTATTTCCCATTGAAAAAAAAAAAAAAAAAAAAGAAAATAAGTCAAGAATGAAGAATAAAACCATAGTATATACTGTATGTTAAGATCTATACCTTCTGAACCAGGTCCAAAGCAGGCGTGAAACACTACTGTTCTATTTGATAGCAATTTATGCCCACTTTAAAAGCACACAAGTGACAACACAAGGTTAAACACCAAACCAAAATCCAAACAACATACAGGAAAATTGGTCCCTTATGTCTAAAATGCAGATTAAAGCAAAAATGAAACACAAAAAAAAAAAAAAAATTCAGAAAAACCCCTACAGCACAAGAATATTGAATCTTTTAGTCCTTGAAAAATAGGTAGAAAAACTTCAATAATGTGATATCACCTTGAAAACTGGACTTGAAATCACTGAAAGAACCCCAAAACAATGACTTTCTCCGCAATATGCTTACCTCCATTTGCTGGATGAATCTCACATTTCATTGTTTTACATTCTTTTCCAAACAACTACATCGCTTTATTGCATGTTATTCAGATTCTAAGCAGAAAATAGTAAACTTAAACAGTAACCTTGATGACACATTAGCTTTCTTTGCTAGGTGTGAAACTACTACATTTCAATGTATATATTTATAGATATTATGACACTTAAAGGTTGTTCCTTCAAATACTACCAAAGTAATTATGTAGAATATAAAAACCACGTTATTCCATTTCTGAAACAGTTCCCATTGTGGGCTAATGACACAAGCACAGCAGCTAAAGCACAGGGCACTGCTCTGAGATTAATCTGCCTGAGGGGAGAGGCAGCCTTAGCTACAGTCAAGTCTTGCAGCTCAGCTGGTGGTCACCGTCTCTGCCAAACCATGCAGTTCTCCTCTGAGACTCCTTTTCTCTTCCCTGCCCCCTATAAACATTTCAGATATTTCCAACTTAATAAAACACATTTTTCTAGTTTCCGAACTTCAGTGTTAGTGATGGATGCATACACCAAGAAAGCCCAAAGCCCCAAGTTAGTTATCTCCAATGCCTTATCAGAGCCACACATGAGTTCTGTCAGTTGTCATGTCAGTATCACGTCACCAGGAAAAAAAAGTCACTCAAAAAGTCAATCGAAACCCCCACAACTGTTTAAAATTCACAGTCTTCAATGATTAAAAAAACCCAACATTACCATAGTATTTCTTTGCATATGACTTCTGGTTTTACATTTTCTGACTCAAGTTATTCTCCTTAGCTACAGTAGTATGCCTCTGTTGGCACTGGCGGGGATTACACAGATGAAACAAAGACCAAATCTGGCTAATAATGCCACTCTGCTCACAGAACACAGTAGACTATCACAGGCACTGACTAATCTTCAAATAAATTACTAAATTTATTCCTTTTCTAAAACATGATGACAAGATTTGACAAGCCCATTTTTGTCAATGAATGAGTCTAAAAAAAATCTGACAAAATACACTGCAAGAAAGAGAAGTAACCAGGAACCCTTGACACGAGATGTCTCACTAGAACTCGGGGTATTTTAAGACAGGTTTTGTTGATACCTACCGTTTCCCAAAACCCGGTAAGCAAGCTAATATTTTGTAGCCCAACTAAGAGATTTGATGTTGTATTTCCAGAACTCATGTTCAATAGGCTGACCTCATCTGCAGGCTTCCTTAGCTCAGAAATCCATCTACCTCTCGACTGCTCAGCAGCCAACCCAGCTGCACTGAACCTCTCACTGCCACACCCAGCAGGGAAGTTGACCAGGAGCCTGTGTCATCAACCAGTCAGGTAACATGGATACTCAGCATCACGGAAAGTTAACCCACTTAAGAGACAAGATAATGAAATAACACACCTAATCAAATACAGATGATAATCAACAAATGATGAATTCTCTTCATGTGTACCCTCAGAAGGGAGAGAAGTGAGCATTCTTACCTTAAAATTGTCTGAAAATTGGTAGTTTCTCCCTTCAGAGATGAAAACTGACCCTTAGCTACCTTCAGGCAAAGGAGAGAGCTGAACCTGAATCTACATGTGCTCTCATTGTTACGTTACTGTCTGAGAGAAAAATGTTAAGGAAAAGAAAAAAAAGACAAAAAAAAACCCTGCCACTACATCTCCTCTACATAAAGGACGTTAAAATGTGGTTCCAGGGTCACCATTGAGGAAAGTTGTCTACATCTCCTCTCAGTTTGGCTTCTTGAGAAGGATGCCATGAAGGAATCACATGCTGAGCCACCTTGAGCAACATTTTTTCCAGCTACTTGCATGCAGGCTCATTCCCCCACTCTTTAAATCATGTAGGTCAAAAGTAAGAATATCATCAGGACATTTAACCCTGAGGGTGAAACAGGCTTCTGCATCACTTTGAACTTGCCTTAAACACTGAGCATTGAAAGGTCCAGCACTCTGAACATTCAGGCCTCTTTTGAGACCAAGCCTCAAGTCAAACAAATCAAAGGACAAACTCACAAATTCTAAAGGTGGATTTCATAGAATCATCATCATACATTCATAGATTTCTATGGAATTACTGAAGTTGAGACACCACCCCAGGGTTCCCAGCTGGTTAAAACCCAAGAAAGGTTTCAAAGCCGACTTTTGTGCCTTGAAGTCCAGTCCCATGTCCTACTTGAGAAGTAACTGCAATACTCTATGAATTGTTCCTCCTTATCTCCTTAGATTTCAGGACATTAAAAAAAACCCCTAACTCTTCTACAGAGAAGCCCATGTGCTCTCTACATTGTTCCAGGGGTAGTAACAGGGCTGGTATTACAACAATTACTGCATCCTTCTATCGTAGGTTAGTACAGCAAATTTTATAGAGCTTGGATGCAGAATAAAATTAGGAAAGAGAGAAAGAAACAGAAACAATCTAGATAGACAGTTCCATGGAAATTTTAGATGTTACATACCAAAAAAAAAAATTCTGATGGTTTAATTCTGATCATTTAACACCGTCAGAAGCGGGGACTGAGTGGGGGTGAGGGAAAAAGCAAGAAAGACAGACACACTACTTTTTCTATTAAAGCATCATTTTACAACACATTTCCTTTTCTTAGTAACTATGAACACAGTTTTTGAAGGCATGTTTTCAAACCATTAGCAGATTTCCAATAACAATCTAAAAATACTATGCCCAAAATCAGGATACTTCACAGACAGCAATTCTTTCTGAATATTGCACTAAATCATCTTTATTTTTTCATTGACAAATTCCATCCTGTTAATAGGTGTTAATCACAACTTCATCAGTATGCAAAGTGTCTTCTATTGTGTGGATGTTCATTACAGGTAATTTGGCAGCTGTTCTAATGTGTTATCTGTTTCAGCAATGTAGAATATATAATGACAGTTATACTTTCTGAATTTTTATTTAGTCACGAATCTCTTTTTCCCTACAAATGTTCATATCAAGTGAAAGCAAGACACGATGGTCTGGTATTAATGGGAAAGAGGAGAAGCATGGTGTGTTTTACAGGTAAATAGGACGATGTATTCCGTGTCACCTGACCAAAAGCCAGTCTTGAGGACTGAAATTAAAGGATTGCAAAGGTGAAGTCACAGCCCCTGAAAACCACAAATCTGTAGTCCACTTAATGTTTACTGTATGAGATAAACCCACAAGGAACCTGAAAGGAGAAATAGCTAGTGCATTTTTTAAACTAGTATTTTTTACCTGCAATGGAACTAATTATCAAAACATCGAGGACAAAGAAGTTGAGGCAAGCACACAAAATGTGTGGCTTTCCATGAATCTGTTTACCAATTTGAAAAATACAGGAAACCTGATGTTTACGATTTGTCTGGTTATACCATATATATTTTTTTCCAGTGCATTTAAATATGGTCTAATTGAAATCAGCTGTATTTTAGCTTTGGTCTATGATGAAACCAAAATAATTTGTCATTTTCTTATTGACTTATATTAAATTCCTCAAAAAAGGAGCTGAAACATATTTCAATTCATTTAACCATTTAACCCTGAAAAGTTATTTGCCTTTCCAACTGTGAGATTATCATAGAATCTCAGAATAGTCTGGGTTGGAAAGGACCTTAAAGGTCATCTAGATCCAACCCCACCGCCATGGACAGGGACGCCTCCCACTAGATCAGGTTGCTCAAAGCCATTTAAGTCTTAGACTTAAACACCACAACTGGTGTCCACAACTTCTCTGGGCAACCTGTCACAGGATCTCACCACCCTCACAGGAAAGAGCTTCTTCCTAATGTCTAATATAAATCTACCCTTCTTCAGTTTGAAGCCATTCCCCCTTGTTCTATCACCACATACCCTCATGAAAAGTCCCTCTCCAGCTCTCTTGTAGGCTCCCTCTAGGTACTGGAAGGTGCTACATCTCTCTGAAGCCTTCTCTTCACCAGGCTGAACAGCCCAAACTCTTATCCTGGCTTCATAGGAGAGGTGTCCCAGCCCTCTGATCAAATTAGTGGCCTCCTCTGGTCTCATTCCAACAGATCATCTTTTTTGTGTAATACAATGCTAGTTTTGTATGAGCTCTGTACATGAGTAGGATATTGAGTAGCAGAGTAGGTCAATCTTGGGGTAAAAGTAAACTAAATGAAAGTAATTTGTTTTCTCAGCACTTCAAAAGAAATTATTGAAATGAGCATGACATGCTGAAGGTTTTACTTGTAAATGTTATTATGTTCTTGAGAAAAGGTGCACAGGTTTTGTTTTCAATCTGTATGCCCTAAAGCAGCCTGTGATTCTCCCTATATTATGGGGGATTTTTCCCTGCCGAAGTCAAACTTATTTTAAAAGAGGGATTTCAAGAAGCAGCCCCTTACTAGAAAAGAAAGATGCAATGTCTTGCATCTGTAAATTTAAGTTCTGTTTGAAAGCATTACTGCTTTCCTCAAGTTGTAGAGCAGATTTAAAGAAAACAATAGTCTCTAAAAATAACCAAAATATATAACAGTCTTTCAGGCAATGTCAAATGCAAAAGAAAAAGAGCAATGAGAGTTCTCCAACATGAGTTTTAATGAATGTTTTTTTCTATCTTGTGTCAGTGCAAGTATCATTTGTTTTTAAAGCAATCGATCACAGTTTTCTGTTAGAATGATGGCCTCTTGACTGATTTTGTCCAAGCACAGACAATAAGGAACAGCAACATTGCCAAACCAGGAGTCAGTAATGAACAAAATCTGAAGTCAACTAAAATGAAGTACTATATGAACTAGAATATGGGCTATAAGTCTTCAGACTACAGGAAATAAGCCAACCACTAACTGACAAGAATTAGGAAGAAATAATTTTCCCTGTGAGCATGATATTCTATAACCATCCATCACAGGAACTAAAAAAAAAGAAAAGAATACTCTCTAACACCTCCTACTAGATAGGGCTGGAGAGGGGCTGATGCTGATGAAACAGATACAAAAAACAATTTACCCAACACAAAAGTTCATATTTCATAAATACACTGTGATTATTCACTGTAAATAAAGTGAAAAAGGCAAAGTTACAAATAAAAGCTAATAGTTACAAACAAAAGATAAGCAATATTTATTGAAGAGGTTGCATAGTAAAATTAAGTAGTAGTGATTTTTTCCTAGCTCCTAATAATGCCCAGATTTTTCAAGTGACTTTTTTTTTAAAAGTGGCGCACTTTCTTTGGGAAACATCTACTTCACAGGACTTCTAAGACACAGCACATGACTAAAGTATATGAAGAAGCTTTGTCAGATCTGGATACGATCCCCCACTATTAAATGACTTGTCTTTTTGCAATTCCCTGATGACTACATGGATAATTGATTACCATATCATAGAAGGTGTTTGAAATCAGCTGCTTTTGCAGGAAGACTGATTCATGGCTCTTAACTGCTCAGCACCTGGTCTAACAAAAGTGATAAAATTATGGAGTTGTACCCCCAAATAAGTAAAATGAAAGCCCCCATACTAATAAAATGCATTTCAAGAGATCACTCAAGACAGAAATATGCAACAAAGTCTGAAGCAACAATAAATTTTTTCTGGTGCATGTGAAAAACTCCCATGCACTACTTTATTGCAATTTCAAGCAGCATCTTAACTGTAAACATTTCACCGCCTGGAATTAAAACCTGGTCATATATGGACTCCTTCTACATAGGTTATAACATCACAAGCTCACAGGCCACTTAAATGAGGGCAGTCCTCAGCCTGCAGAATTTTATTCGGTAGAGAGAGACAGTTGGGTGGCAACAAGACAGTGGTTGTTCAACAGACTTTAATTTTTTTCCCCATTTCAGCTAAGAGGGCTTGAACTGAATCAGAAAAATTCCAAGACAGGCCAAACAAAAGTCAAATTAGGACCATCTAGAGTTTTGCCTTGAAAAATATGAGTGTTGTAACCTATCAGAGCTGCTGAAAGCTGATATGGTGCAGCCAGATTTTTCATGCTTGCTCCCACCTACTATTGTTACACAGAAAGACACCTCAAGTAAATTTGGTGACAAAGTTCAAATGGTAATTTTTTTTCTCCCATATCTATTTGTCTGCTTAGAAGGAAAAGGAAAATGAAGGAAACAGACAGTTTTCCACAGCAGAAATAGTTCAGTTTGATTGCTTGGGTAACCTTGAAAATTTAATGCAAAACTGAAAAATACTTCAGTGTGTCACTAATCTGGATGAAAATCCTCTCTAAGTTTTCTGTCAGACTCATTTCTTCACTTTCTGCTAAAGGAGCAGTAGAAGAATAACACCATACATTTTGAGATGAAAGATAAACACAACTATCTCATCCTAGGAGAAAAAAAGCTTGTACAAACCAGCTCTCTGCAGCATCTACCAGAGAGAAAAAAGCCTTCAAGAAACCATTGCAAGGTAAAGCTCAGTAGTAACATCAGTCACACAATAATCATTGGTCATTTGGCTCTTATGTAAAACTTTCATCTGCAATTGAGAACTGCTTTCCAGAGGAAGACTTCCTAGGTGCATCTTAAAATTAAGGGAAGCTAATCACACAAAGATGAAATAACAAGCTAGACATCACAAATGGAGGGACTGAGGAGTCATGAAGAGAGTCTCGGTCATCAGGGAACATGAAAATACCTGGTCATCCACACCATTTCCCAGCAAGAAACGGATTTCATATTTGGAAAAAAGGAAGGTATCTTATGCTATCTTAGCTTCTCAGAAAGAATATTGCTTATTCTCATTTCAATACATTTATGCAAATGAGAGTATCTATAGATATTGAGTGTCAGTTTTTAATCAGACTGCAATGTAGTTATACCTTTCCAACACAGCATTCTGTTATTAATTTTTATGCAAAATAACCATGAGCAAATGCAGCATCATAAGGTGCTGGCAAGGCTTGATCCTGTGAAATCTACTTGAATTTTCTGTTAAGTAATTGTCTGTTGCCACATTTTCTCACCTTTGAAACTGTCAGGGCTATACTCCTGAGAATGAATACAATATGAATACATCAATTGATTTTCTTCCACCTGTAGGCTATCTACAGGTGGACCACAACGTGAAAGACTTTGGTGGGTGTTTTTTAGAGATATATATGTATATACATACTCTCACTAAAAAAGGCTACTACTATAAAAGAAACCGCTTCTCCTATCTCCTTGAAATTCTAAATCATCCTTGCTTACGGTTCAAATCAAATTAATAAACCACTTAAATTTTGTTTGGAAAATCACAACCCTGAAACCACTTGGAAGAAAGGCTGTTGTTCAGACACACACACATCAACTCCATGCATGAATAATATGCATGAATTACATTTAAAATTCCTTTACGAAACCACATATTAACTAATGCTCTTTATTTTATTAAGAACATACAGCCCTTATGTAATTATTATATTGAATGTATTCTCTCTCAAACTTAAAGGTTTTGGGTTCACACTTTTTATTCTATTTACTTATGAAGAGCCAAATAAATTGTTGGCATTTAGCTGTGTCATGGTGAAAACACTGTGTGCAGGACTGTTAGCAACCATTAGCTCAAAACCACCTTTTTTTTCTCTTAACACTTCATAAATCTGGCCTTACTGAGTAAAAGCCTTTCAAAAACAGTTATACCATTAGATTAATACTACTTGATCTTATTTTTAAACCTATAAGAGCTGATACATTTTTAAGCTATTATTAGGTTAACTGTCATACTAACCGATTTCTTTTATCTGCAGCAAAGGCTCCAAGTAATCAGTGGTTCAAACTTCTCCCTCAGCCACTACTTTGAAATATCACTTACAGAGATGAGAAAAGGGTTTGGGATCAACGCCTTCCAAGCCTTAGCCTCCTAACAGATTTTCTTCAGATGATTATGATGTTGCCCAGGGTTTGGTAATAGACATTATTGCTAGGCTACTTCACTGTGTTCACCGGTGTTCAAAAACATATTTTGAAAACAGCAGGGAGAATGAGGATTTGAGAGGTTGCTTGGAGCACAAAAGGGAACATGAAAGAAGGTATAAAGGTTGATACTGGAAACAAGTCAGAAGAAACTGCCTAACAGATGGCATCCCAGAAAAGACGGACTCTCTCTACAGCAAAATTGTGTCAGTCCAGATGGTGACTGACAGCACTGATTACAAAACTCAGTTCCCATTGAAGGCAACAGAAGCTTTACTCCAGTAATGGGGATTATGCCAATGAAGTTTACTTTTTGGAAAACCCTGTTGTTTTTTATCAAATACTCTACAAGAACCCATATAAATCCTAAATTCAAGCCCTAACACCTGGTCAAAAGTATACCTGACTGGATCGTACTGCAACTTGTACAAGAGATGGGACTACACTGCAGGCATGTATCTAAGAAAGACAGAAATTAAACTTCTACATCATACATAAAAGTGCAGTGTAGGAGCAGATTTTAGCAAATAAGTATGCAGTGGTTCTGGACTTGCGCAAAGCACGACACACTGTCCTGTGTGAACTGCATAAACTGGAGAGATACAGATTTTATGGATGGACCACTCAGTGAACAAAGAATTGGATGGATGGATAGGTGGGGGGGGTGGGGCTGGGTGGGTGGATGGATGGATGCAATGAGTTGTGGTCAATGGTTCAATATTTAAACAAAGACGGGCGATGAGCAGCATTCCTCAGGGGTCAGTATCATGATAAGGAGCTATTTAACATCTTTGTAGGCAACATGGACGGTGGGATTGAGCACACCCACCCTCAGCAAGTTTGCCAACACCACCAACCTGTATGGTGCATCCAGACGGACTTCAACAGCAATCCCAAGTACAAATCTAGGTTGGGCAGAAAATCAATTGACAGTAGCCCTGAGGAGAAGGATTTGGAGATGCTGGTTGATGAGAAGCTTGACATGAGCTGGCAATGTGCACCTATAGCGCAGAAAGCCAACCACATTCTGGGCTACATCACAAGAAGCATGGCCAGCAGGCTGAGGGAAGCAATGGAGCTCGTGAAGGGTCTGGAGCACAAGTCTTCTGAGGAGCAGCTGAGGGAGCTGGGGTTGTTTTACCTGAAGAAAAAGAGGTTTGGTCTCTGCAACTGCCTGAAAGGAGGTGACAAGGGGGTGAGTTGGTCTCTTCCCCCAGCTTACAAGCAAGAGCTCCTCTTCCTATGAAAAGAGGAAAAGACCTCAAGTTCCACCAGGGGAGATTTAGATTGGATCTTAGGAAAAATTTCTCCAAAAATTTTCCTAAAATAAATAAAATTTCAAAATAAAACAGTCATCAAGCATTGCAACACACTGCCCAGGGAAATGTGGAGTCACCATCCCTGGAGGTATTTTAAAAAACATGCAGATGTGGCACTTAGGGACATGGTTTAGTGGTGGATTTGGCAGTGTTGGGTTAACCGTTGATTCAATGATCTTAAAGGTCTTTTCCAAGCCTATTTTTTAAAGAAGCTTATTCTTTAAAAACATTTTGTCCATCTTAGATGTACCACTCTGCATTAGCTACTTCATATTATGCTATTAACTTAAAAAAAAAAAAAAAAGGAAAAATAAAAAGGAAAGCAAAAAATAGATGAGCTTTTCTCTTCACCAGTTACCATCAGCGAACTATCAGGTGCTGTTCTGGTAGGTACCTGGCAAATCCCTGGCAAGTACAGTCTATAGCACTCTAATGAATAAGGTTTCCTGTAAGAACCCTCTACTGAGGCAGAGGGGTAGAAAATATTTTCTTTAATCCTGTATGTTTAAGATACACATTCCTGTGGTAGATTTTATTCATACTGAAATCAAAACCACAGCCTTGATATCAAGCAAAGTTCAATACCATGAAAACGGGAACCTTTTGTAAATAGCAAATCACCACTTTCATATCTATATGTACTCAAGAGTTCAGATTATAGGGTAATGAATGTACAACCTTAAAGACATTCTTCAGAGTAATCTGAGTATTTTAAGGTCATAAACTCCTCTTTGCATGCAATGTATAGATTTAAGAAAATATTTTTCCTCAATATTAAAAAGAAAGAAAAAAACAGAAATCAAAACCTACAACCCCTCCAGGCTGTTTCACATATACTGAACAATACCATGATCTCAGACTGAAGAACGTTCCTTATAACACTCAACCATATTTAACATACCCATGTTCAACATTTCAACCTGAGGCAGAAAAATTTAACATTATTTTGAATAGAGAAAAAGCTGCAAAAAATTTAAAAGCAAACTAACTATGCAGAACACTCTAGTATCCTACTGCTAGCAAGTAACAGATGATGGAGGTAAGTGCCCCTGTAAGTATCAAATCTTGAAATTGTGTCTTTAGTCTCTCTCAAATATTAACTCATACACCAAGACATGCATTTATAATAGGAAAATGCTTATTATTACAGTTACACTTAATCTGTGGTGTGTGCCTTCTCAGTGTGCCACACATCAAATTCATTGTGGAGCAGCAACATTTAACCTGACTGGCAATACTACTCTTTCTGGCTTATCAGAACATTCTCTGTCATCAAGAAACACATTCAAAATCATCTCCTGTTCGACAACTTGATTTCTGATCAGCAACCACTATGGATGATTAACCTCCACGTCATTAATTTAAGAATGACTTTTGTAAGTTCTACAAAAAGGTCCATCTGACTATCTGTTTCTGACAGTGAACAAGAGCAAATCCTACAGAAATATATAAATACGTGGCAAACAAACAACTTCACTTCCCTTCCAGACTCCAGCAACTGATGGTTCAAGGACACTGCAAGCCACAGGCACCATCTTTATCCCTAACGTATATTTCCTCCATGAATGCATTCAATTGTTTCTTGAAGCCATGTAAGCTTTTAATATCCACAATCCCTGGTTCAGAAAGCTTCACAGCCTAATAACCTATTGTACACAGCCCTGTACCTGCCATTTGTTTTGAAACCAGTACAGTACTGAATTTGATGCTATTATTTTTATTGAAAGAAAGAGTCAATAAAGCGATGCCTGCATATTTTTGCCATGTTACTCTTTTCTCCGGTACCTCTATCACATTCTCAGAACTCTCATCAGTCATACAACAATGAAGCCTTTACTTAATTCAGTCTCCCTTAATAGGTTATCTTTTCTATCCCATCTGTGATGATTATGATTGCACAAGAATTGCACACTATTTCAGAGTACACAATGAATTTACACAGTAGTCATAACAATGTTGTTCTCTTTGAAATGAAAGCTAACATTTTTTCATAAAATTAATATAAGCATCAAGAGCTCCTTCTTGAGTAGCAATTACTGTGTCAAAAGTTACTGCTGCATATGTAAACCTAGGATTATTTACTTCCCCATAAACATTATTTTATAATTTATCCACATTTTTCATTAGAGGGCTAGACAAAGAAAGAAGATTATATGGAGAGATCCTGAAATACAGCAGCAAAATTCTACCCCAAACTTCCCACTTCCTTATTTTCTCTCTATTCCATTACATAAACACTTTTCACTGTAATGTATATTCCAAACACTGGCAATAGAATGCACAAACCGTTTTTTTATGCCTTTGTTTCCTAGGCATGGAACATCTTAGCTTTCAAGCACCTGGAAGTACCTTAGCCTAATAACAACCCTGAAACATAAAAAGGTTTTTATTTTCCTCCCTGTGAGTCTTTGGAAGCAATTGGAATGAATCTTTTTGGTCTTGCTTATATTTTGTTTTGCCTTGTAAGTGACTTGATGTTCAAGACCTCTACTCACCTCAAGCAGCTCAATTGCTGCCAAATCACTGTTCTCCTAAACAAAGTAGGAGTCTTCATTTTAAAAACTGGTTTTACCCCTCTTTGAATAGTTAATAGGCCACTAAACTATTTGAAAACATTGTTTTGGAGAAGTGTATTATCTGTTTATTTTAAGCGAATTTCTAGAAGTTTGGTATAGCTGCACTTTCAGGCCATGGCGGGAGGCAGTTTTCAACTCCTCTTCCAGAAGACCTATTTAACAAAAAACTACAGCCACAGCCTAAAGTTACTTGTAAAATTTCATGAGCAAGTCAAGCTTCCCAAGCACTGCCAAACCTCTGAAGTTCAATGTCGCTGAAGACTGGTCAATACTTGGATTGAGTTACTAACATTTTGTTATATAGAGCTGATTTTTGTGGTTTTTAAATTTGCAGCATAAGCTGCCCACCATCTTGGAATCTAGCAGAGCAACTACAGTGCAATTTTGCACAGAAGAGCAGATTAGATTAAAACAGAGAGACATATTTGGGATGAGAAAAAATACACCCCTGCATTTTGAAAAATATATAATTAACCCTAATTCCAACTCAATTCTAAAGCAGAACACAGCAAGTAACACTTTATGCTTACAAAAAGGGAAAGAAATGTTGTAATAATTAAGGATGTGAATTTTACATGAAAAAAATTACATGCACTGCTTTTGCAAATGAAGTTTTGGGAAATAACCAGTATCACAGAATTCTCCCACTGCACCACAAATAACTTCCTTCAGGCTGCAGAGAAAGGGAGAGTACAGGCATAGTAGCATGCACCTGGGTAAACTTGGGGAGATATAGAAAGGGTGACTGCAGTGATGCCTAATGTGCCATAAGGAGCACCCACACCTCACTATGTCTTCCCTTTATATCAAAAGTGCTCTGTTTTCTCAGAGCACTTGCACAAAAAGGTGACCCTGTGTACAACATAAGAAAAAAAGATAGAATCTCCTTTCTAGATTGCTACATGAAAATATAAAGCATGCTTTATTCACATGTTTCCAGTTCACTACAACATTCCAAGCCCACAGGTCATGTTTGTACGATGCAGTTAACATAAAACTAAGAGCTTACTGCAATCAAAATAAAATATTCCTCACTGGCATTACTTCAATAATTGACCTAGCCCAGGGTCATTTTAAAACAGTTTAAATGCATCATTAATCCAGGGTATTCCAAAGCAGCTTTACTAATATGCTATAATAAATTAAAACAGAGAAGCAAGGTTGTAGTTAGTATGCATTAAAAAAATAATAATATGATATCAAAATATGCCAGACATGCAGATTAGAGCAACACGAAAGAGAAGGCATAGGAAACAAGACAGCAACACAATTTCAAAGTTCAAGAAATATATCTGATGGGATATATTTTCCTTGGTGTATATTTTCATTGCTTTCATGTTTCCTTCCTATCACTTCCATTCTAACTTACTGGCAGTTTCTCCTCTATCATTAAAAGATAGTAGCTGGGCTCTCAAAAAACCAGATCAGTAAATTGAAGATTAATCTGTGATATGAAGAAGGTTACTAAATGGAAGAGAAGGTCAGTTGTTTGATTTTAGATCACACATGCCAGGAAACCAGCAGATTAGCAGAGTGTATTATAAGGACAGCAGCTTTGGGTAAGTATTTTTGAACAATTTTGTCTATGGTTTCCAAAAGAAAAAAACCTATATGTGAGCCCACTGTCTAAAGAGTAGAAGTGACTAACAGGAAAGACTGGAAATAATCAATGGCATAAATTAAACAAGCCAACATCACTATTTACTACAAATTTCAAGACTCAGAAGTATAAAAGGAAAAAATGTTCAGTAGATTGTTGAAAGCTATCGCTGTTCAAAAACTGAACATAAAGTCAGCCCACATACAATCTGTTTTTAAAGAGGGATGAGAGACAAAAACAAAAGAAAAACTCCAAATTTATTAAAAAAACCCCCATCTTAAAAATGCCAAAGACACTCTAGATGATACCGAATTTATACTCATTAACATATGCTTCTCCACATATTTGCATGGTGTTTTTCACAAAATTGTTCCCTTCCTCTCAAGATTGTTGGCATGTTACACTAAGAAAAATAAATTCCCTCTACTTGCCCCCAGCCTGGCTAACAGCAAGGGGCTCCTGCTAGAGTCTGCCATAAGTATGGGCCACATCATAGCTCTCCATGAGCTGCCAGGAGACAGCCTGATTCACCATGGTCTGTGCAGAAATCTTTACTTCCCCTACTCCAGTGTGGGGTCCCACCCGCAAGAGACCATCCTCCTTGAGTTTCTCCAGCATGTGACCTTCCAACAGGCTGCAGTTCTTCACAAACTGCTCCAGCATCGCTCCCCCGTGAGGTCACAAGTCCTGCCACCAAACCGGCTCCATCACAGGCATCTCACAGGGTCACACGTCACATTCTCATTCAGGCATCCACCTGCTCTGGCGTGGGGTCCTCCATGGGCTGCGGGTGGATCTCTGCTCTACCATGGACTCACTCACACATCACAGTCCCTTCCATTCAAGTTCACCCTGGAGTTCCAGCCTGTCCACTACAGCAGCACAGAACAGCAGCAGCACCCTGGTCACCTTCCAGGCCAGGCACATGGCCATGGCTGTCATCAAAACGTTCCCAGGCACAATTCAGTAAGGGGATAAACAGTACAGGTCTACAGCAAGCGGCAAAAGCAAAAAGCAGCCACTAACAAGCACTAGATTCTAATACAGAGTCAGCAAAGCAAGCCTGTGACAGGCACAAGAGCCTGCTCACTACCTGCTACTACTAATGGATATAAATTCAATCCAGTACATCCCAATCAAATCTGCCACTATCTCAAAGGTTCAGCTCTGGTCTGGCTCACCAAAAAAGATTGCAGTGGTTTAACCCCAGCCAGCAGCCAAGCCCCACACAGCTGATCGCTCACTCCCCCACCAGCAGGATCAGGGAGAGAATCAGAAGCATAAAAGCCAGAGAACTCGTGGGTTGAAATAAAGACAGTTTAACAGAGACCACGACCACAAAAGTCAAACACAAAAAAGTCACAAGCAAAGCAAAAGGAGGAATGACTTCACTGCTTCCCATGGGCAGCCATCTCTGGGAGAGCAGGGCCCCATCATGTGTAATGGTCACTTGGGAAGACAAACACTATCACTTCAAATGTTCCCTCCTTCCTCTTTCTTCCCCCCGCTTTACATACTGAGCATGATGCCAGATGATCTGGAATATCCCTTTGGTCATTTGGGATCCCCCATCCTGGCTCTGTCTCCTCTCAGCCTCCCATGCACCCCTGATTTCCTCCCCAGTGTGGCAGAATGAAAAGTAGAGAAGGCCTTGGATCTGTGCAAGCCCTGCTCAGCAATAACTAAAACACCTCCACATTATCAACCCTGTGGTTCAGCACATATTCAAAACACAGCCCCATACCAGTCACTATGAAGAAAACTAGTCTAAATTGTCTCAGCTGAAACCAGCAGAATATCCCATGTTCATCTGTCATTCATATCCATTCCAGATGCAGAAGCAGGTTGCTGCTTAGCATGATGCCATCTCCATTTCCTTGTTCCCAATATAAAATGCATTTTTTTCCTCATTGCTTCTGAAGGAGACATCTGTTGTGAGTCTTGAGCATTTGAAGAAGAATGTCTCTCACATGTTCATACTGAAGTTGTTTCAAAGAAAACACCTTTATCTTCAGCGACTGCTCTATAGTGGGGTCAGCACATGCACTACAGAACTTGGAATTTTGCTGAGAAACCACCTCAGTTTTATTGAAAACAAGACTCACATTAGTAACAACTCTTTGTCAAGTAGTTTCTCTCAACACTTTGTGTATGAATAGTTTAAAAAACGTCTCAGCATCTTTACTGCTCATGGTCACCCTCTCCTCAGGGAGCAAGAAGACAGGGAAAGATTACAGAAGGTAATGGGCTCTGTTTCTAGTCAATTTTCCATGCCTCTGCAGCTTTGCTGCTTTCCCTGATGGAGTTCCAGAAGTTTCCTGTCCTCCTCTGAAGCTGTTCCTGCTCACATGGCATGTCTGTCTACATCACTAAAAATGGCAGCTTTCAGCTTTTTCTTTTTAAATCCATTAGTATGAGCGGCTGGTGGGGATGAACATAACTTCACTTTCATGTTAGCAAAGCATAAGCTAATATATATGTTCTGGGAAAACAGAGATATAAAACCACACTCCTCTCAGGCTATCTAGTTCAAGTAATATAGCTCAAAATAAAATCTGACCTCCATGGAGAAGCATCTCCATGGGCTTGGAGAAATTCCCACTGCTTCAGCGTTGTTGGGAATTATGTCAAGGATGTCCAAGGATGCCGGAAAATATTTAATCTAATGTGAAACACAGGTCACATATACTGCAGTGAGGCTTTTATATGTAATTCTTTAGTTTTCTGCTAATTTTTAGAGTCATCACAAGTATTTTTTATTCCCATCTATGTCGTGTCTTTAATGATTCTGTAACTTTAGAGGAGAATTTGTTGCTCAATGTCATAAAAGTTCTGAATTTACATTTTTATACTGGGGTTATAATTGTAAAATTTGATCAGCAATTTGAATGTCACTTTAGTTTATATTGAGCAATTTCAGAAAAACAACATCCGTTCAAGCCTGTCATTCATTTTGTACCCATAACAAATGCAATTCAAAATGAAGTCATTTATCAGAGTCTGAGAAAAATAGAAATATATTGCTTGTTGGATGGCATTAATATGTCTTTTAAGTGTATTCTCCATGCTAATATGAAACTACTGCTGTATAAAAAAAGCAATCTAAAAATTTCCACAACTCAATCCAATATAGTAATTTACCCAAGAACTACGTGAAATAGCAAAAACATTAAATAATCTGAAATGTGGGCATTTTCCTCCCAAGAAAAAGCAAATAAAAAAGAGAAAAAGAGGCAAGAGATCAAAATGTGCTGCTATGTTGAAAATAAAAGCTGAAAAAGCCCATTAGGTATTGTGCTCCCATAAAAAAAATACATAAAAAGTTAAATATAGCATTAAGCCATGTATTAATTCTGTTCTGAAGGGTGGTGCTTCAGCACTAGATTTGGTGCAATTTACAGTCTCTCAAGTTTTTTAGTTCTGCCTAACCATTACTACATCTGTGCAAGCTTTGCCAGGGACAAACAAATTTATGCTGAGAGTGAAGTTAATCTGTTCAGAAGAGATTTCAGTTGCCAGTATGTGCTAGAATTAACTCTTGCGGGTGGGAATGTCTCAAACCTCTCTAGTCCATGTGCACTGTTTGACCCTGCCTGCTTGGACACAACCACAAAGTTTCAGCAAAGCTACACAAAGTTTACCCGAAAGTTACATTACAACCCAAGCTTTTAGCCCAAGGACTGGATGACAAAACAAGAAAGACGAACTGCCTGTGACAGAAAATTGTTTTACCTAATGCAAACTTGGGAGATTTTAATCACAGTGAGGCAAAACCATGTGGGATAAAATACTTCTCTCACAGAGGAGCCAGTAACACTGCAGGGCCTGTACTTCCCAGGCATTGGCTCTGAACAGAGACACAAGGAGTCCTTCCTCTGCCCCATCTTCATCTATAAACAGAACTTGCCACAGACTGCTACAAAATGCTCATACTTGTCCTAAATAATTGTTTGTTTTCTCCTAGTGCTTAATTTACAGAAAACCATTTTCAGAGAGCAAAAATAAGTAAACAGGCTAAAATTTTCTAAATAAACTCATCTGTTATTCTAAGTACAAGTATGAAAAATTATGCTCCTTTAAGCAAATGAGCACCTTAAGTTAGTCTGATAAATCTACACTTACACACTTCAGTGAGCAATCCAATTTCTAAAGCACCCTGTACTAATACAGGTGTCCTGACAAAATTCTAGTTTAGATAATTACTCTGCCTAGCTAAATCTCTTAGCAGTATTGCATGCTATCATAAATGAATGTGTAGCAAAGAAGAAAACTGTTCAATTGCCATTGCTTCTTAAGCACAGAATCAATGGTTTATCACTGATCAATGAAACATTCAAGTTGCATAGGCCAGATATTCTAGTCTACTATATCCAATTTGCACTGCAAATTTAACATTAAAAAGAAAAAAAAACCAACTGGCAATGCACAGAAAACTGCACTAGACATGGTAGCTCTTAGGTGAAACAAACATGATAGAAGTTTCATGGCACTGCCCCTTCATGGTATTGCCAGACAGCACCAATCTCCAAACTTTTTGCTGCTGCAGTTCTCACGGGGGTGACTGTTCACAGACTTCCGTAGATGACACAAAAATATTCTTCAACTTCTTCAGAGGATAGCCACAACCATTGTTGTGGAGGTGGTTTCAGATGATCCAATGAAGCATCTGTCAAATACCATTGTGTCTTGTCATCAGAGATTTGGCTGAAAATTTCAGGCATGGGAAGGCAACCAACAGCTGGAGGTGATGGCGGGGAAAGGGATGCTGTAGTTTTCTGTTAATTCAACATGTGACTAGAAAGCCTCGTATTTCAGCTAGTGACTGGTTCCTAAAGGCAGAGGTCTTCAATAAACAGGATTTGACCAGAGAAAGAGATAATAGGAAATTCCTTCAATAGGATCTGCCAAGAGATCTTAAAATGACAGCATAAGAAAACACTGTCCCTGTGAAACATGACCTTGAACAGAAACATGACAGCTCTGACCCTGCAGAGTACAAGCATCCAGAAAAGAGTGGGATACTGTGGCCTACATATTTCTGTGTTAGCTGGACATACACTTCATCTTTTTTGTTCCTGCAATTCTCTTTGTTATTAGCTTGCTGATTAAACAGCTGACTTGAATCACCAGGTGTTTCCATAGATTGGAGCCATGTCATAGAAAAATGTGTGAAAAGCATGCAAATGAAGCTAACGAATTTGAAAAATAAGCATGAAGTCCTGTTAAATTCCTGCAATGGATTTTCTTCCTCTTCTTTACCTCTTGAGCAAACCATTACAAGCAGGTCTCTAGCATGTTGATTTTTATAAAGAAGAGGGAAAGGATTTCTCTATTGAAGACAAGTTTTGAGTAAGACTACCCAGACAAGCATATCACCCAGTAAAACTCTTCGAAATGTGACCATTGTCAAAATCAGGTTGAAATCAATGACTCATTACAGAGCTTGACCTTAAAAACTAGTTTACATTATGTGCTGATTGTGGATGGGATAAAATGAATTTTCTTCACAGTAGTTAGTAGGGGGCTGTGTTTTGGATTTGTGCTGGAAACAGAGCTGATAACACAGGGATGTTTTTGTTGTTGCTGAGGAAGGCTTACACTGGGTCAATGTTTTTTCTGCTTCTTGTATTGCCCTGCCAGTGATGAGGCTGGGGGTGTACAAGAAGTTGGGAGAAGACACAGCCAAAAACAACTAAACAATGGGATATGCTATACCATATGGCATCAGAGTCACAATAAAACTGAAGGAAGAAGCAACGACAGGAGTGATGGCATTTGTCTTCTCAAGTAACTGTTATGCATGATGGAGCTCGACTTTCCTGGAGAAGGCTGAACACCTGCCTGCCCAGGGGAACTGGTGAATTGATTCTGTGCTTTTTGCTTGCGTGTGGGGCTTTTGCTTTACCTATTAAACAGTCTTTACCTCAACCAACAAATTTTCTCACTTTTACCCTTCAGATTCTCTCCTCCATACCACTAAGTGAGAGAGCAGTGGTGTTATGCTTAGTTGCCTGCCAGGGTTAAAACACGACACACTGGAATTCTCAGAAAGAAGCTGCTTCAGAAGGTTGACATCTCCTAATGAAGCCTTTCCACATTTTAAAGAAATCGTAAAAAATGGGACTGCTATTTCTTTCAGTCGGGGCAATTTGGTCTCTTGACCATGAGGAACATTTACAACACATGTAGAATTTTTAGCTTGAGATTCCTGAGTTGCATTGCATTTAACTTGTCGATATCTGAATTAATTTTTTCAGACTAATTTAAAGTAGCCAGCATGTCTGCTCCTGGCCCAAATCCATCAAAATAGTTAGTACGTGCTCAGTTTTGCTGAAGTCAATTGTTATAAATGGGAGCATCAGCATATTGCTAAACAAAGACCATAAGTTACCTGTCTGAGCATTAAAAACAAGAGAAAAGCTCAACTGTTCTTTCTTCTAAATGTGAACAGACACTGCCTACACACACAGTTGCATCTCCACTGAACAGTACACACAATGCAGGCTGGCTCCTGACCAGGATGTACCTATAGTACCACTGCAATTCCTCACAGCCAAACACAAGAGAAATTCCCTGCACAGGGAAATGAAGAACTTTAGGAAAGAACTGAGCACCAGGTCCCAGTGAGGGGAAAGAACACAGCTTAGGTATGCCCCCCAAATCACTGAGCAATTTTGCACCCCACTGCTTCAATAAGCCCATGGAATCCCCTTCCCCACAGCAGTCTTCCTACTGCTCCAAGTGCTGGCATGTGCTGAGGTTTCTTGATCTTGTGTTTTCATTTGGATTAATCCAAAATGACTGTGCACAATAAATTAGCTGAAATGCATTACAAATGCTGAGTTAAACAGAAAGAGAATTAAATATAGAAAGCAGTCTATTTTATCCTGTAAGATATACTCTATTTAGTAACACTCCTGAAAAGTGATAGGTATTAAATTAACCACAGGAGGGCTCCCTCTGGTATACTGAATACAACAGAAGCACACTGTTTTAAGACACAATACTATTTTTGGCAATAAAGTAACAAAGGGTTTAGAACTCAAGTAATATTTTCCTCAGTAGGCTCCAATATATACAAGGGAATAAAATTATACAGGAACAATTTAGATAAAAGAACTGAATTACATAAGTGTTAACTGTGTGACTTAAAACACCTAAAAGGCCAACTCAGGCTGCCAGTGCTCTGCATTTTAAGGCACTAAGCTCTGTTTTGTCATGCCACGTATAGGGACTCTTGGAGCTGACACACGAGCACAGCAATCAGCACAGCAATGAACAGGGTTGTAGAATAAAAAAGGATTGAACACACCAGGTCCCAGCTGCTGCTCTGAGAAGAGAAATAAGGACTTGCTCAGAAGAGCACATGCACAGAAACTGCGAAGAGAAAGTGAGGCTTCATATTATCAGTATTTGTTATGGTCTGACAGGTACTCTCCCAAAATAGTACAAATAAATGTCAGCAACAGCCAAGGAGCTGCTTTTGTAGATTTGAGCCTGTTTGTCACTCCATACTTCATTTACTCCTCTACTAACATTTTCTCCTCTACTAAGGAGAAACAAAACTCTCCTGCCTCATAGGTTTGTGGTGAAAGCAAAGGTAAATAATTGAGAACCAAATACATAAGTAACTGACAGTGTCCTGACAGGGCAATAATAGAAAATAGGTGCCTATTTGTGTCCTAACCAAACCATATTTTGTACAAGATTTTGCAGCTATTGAAATCAACCGGAAAAGCAAGGGAAAATACAGCTAAGTGGGGCGGGGGGGGGAGAAGTTTTGCTCTCAAGGTACTGCTTTTGTGCAGCATCACACACAGAACTCACCAACCTAAGCTTTTACTTTGCTGGCATCAATAGTGAGTTAAGAGGGTTTACTGTCCTGGAAAATTTATGATTATCAAAACCTGTGTGCTAAACAGTAGGAAACATTGCACTCTGGGGAAAAATTTAAATTTTCACTTCTTTCACAAACTGCAGAAACTAATGACTGTTTGCAAGACAGAGTTCAGGCTGAAGTTGTTTTCTGGATTCAAAAGACAAAGTCAGTAGTTTCATAATCACCAGGCTTAGTAAGTCGATTTTGTGCCTGTTTGCCAACTACAACAGTGGCCTAGGATTTGTAAGGACTAAGTGCTCCTTATCCTAAAGAGTTCATTTGAATCCATACCTCACTACCCCATGAGAAAGGAGTAATCTTAGGGCTAACCAGACAGAAGTACAAACTTCACAGGACAACAGAAAGCGAGTGTGACTATCCCACGGAGCAATGTTTCACCCCCACAGCACAGCTTTTGTTTTTTGTTCTGGACACCACGCACACACCAAAATAATAAAGGGCAAATGCCATCACCAGTTTCTCCAGTCAGGAGGTTAAAGCAGTGCACCTCACTGTCCCAAAGTATATGTGAAACAAATCTACCTTCTTTCCTTACTTTACGCATCATAAAGCATTTCAGTATGAGCAGATTTGACACCAGGAAGCAGGGATGTGACAAATGAATGAAAAAAGTACAAAATGAAGTTGAAATACCTTAGGGGTTACTTCCCCAGACTGCTCTCAGTCACCATCCACACTGGCCTCCCATATAAACAGAAGAAACATGTATCACAATACCTACACTATGGACACTCGAAAGCTGCTGCAAGAAATTTGGGTCTTTTACATGAAGTTACACTTCATATAGTGCCAGTGTATAAACAGACAAGGATAAAGCTTTACTGTAGCCAAACAAAGTAGCATTAACTTTAGATAGAATGAGATAACCACGTTTGGACCAGGATTACATTCTGATGGTTGCACTACATTGTTGTTTTTTCTCCATAGAAAACAAAACTGAAATTAAAAGCTTTATCAGCATAACTTAGTATCCAAACACCCTGGTATTGGAATTTTATAAAAAGATCTGACAAGATACTTATATTACATACATAATATTTCAATGACAAAAGAAAAACAAACTCCCCCTCCAAAGTTAAACTAACTGTAAAAACTGTAATCAAAACTCAAGGACACCACAATGTGCTAAGTAACTTCTAAGACTTTTTTTTTAAAAAAGACAATAAAAATACCCTATACAATTTCCCTTATTCCCACAGTATAGCAAGGAAGGCAGTCTTAGAAAGATTAACCTAGAAATTGACTAATTTTTTTTTCCCGTGTCTACCACTTATGTCAAACTATATTTTATGGAAACCTTGTTGCACCACATAACTCAGAACGTTTATGTGTACCTTTACCCTTGAAGCTCCACTCTAAATAATGTGATAAGCCAGAAGTAAATAACAATAACCAAAATATAAAAATTAAGCCTATCAAGTTCTCAAGAGAAAACATGATCGCTTCAAAAAGGTTTATATGAAATGAAGGTTCATAGAGATTAATAATATTTCTAGAATTAATGTAAAGCAATCAAAATCATTAATGTTGTCTCAAATCATAGTTGTCAGTATCATTTTCCAATTTTTTAATTTTTCCTCAAGGAGAGCTTCTCTGCTCAGAAACAGAGTTTGCACAATGAGAAGAAATATTCTTATGTAACTTATTGCAGCACTATTTTCATGGAAAAAGTCAACTTAGTTTGTCATATTAGAATTTCTAGATAGCAGTAAAGAACACAAGTTCTTCTTCTAGGCACTGGGAATGACACAGTCCCCAGGGGACACTCTTCTACCATTGATAGAAACAGACTATTTTTGCATTGTGGACTGCTTTTGAACAGCTTCTCTGCTGACTGCTGTCAGGATATCAATACCTCCTCCATCAGACTGCAATCCCTCCTTCACTCTGGTGCTGTGGCAAGCAGCTGAGGTGGTGGGAGAGGCTGACAGAGCCCTCATTCTCAGGCAACTTTGGGGATGTTTGTTTCAAAAATGAATGGGAAAGCTTAAATCATAAGTAGTCAAAGCATCATTTCACCATGCCATCTCCTCAAAACCACCTGATGATCTGCAAGATTAATTTAATTGGTCTTAAAACAAGAGGGCACATTTATAAACATAACTGCCAATATCAGAATACCAACTAGACACTCATTTTACCCATGAGGACAAAACCAGTTCAGCCTGTAACTAAATTACTGAAGTCACAGACAGCTCTGCCCCTCGCCCATGGTTAGGACACACCACAGCAGCCTGACTGTACATCACTAGCATGATGTGCTGACTCTACACACATAACTATGTAACCTAACACGATCTTAGAATATATAAGAAAAGTCTGCTGCAGTTTCAGTAGGATTGACCTCTAAAGTTGTGCTAAGTCACACTAAGTATCAAGTAGTTGAACACCTCAAGGGCAAAGAATAACTGTGCTGAGTGTTTAAATTCTTGCATCTGCTACTAACTTAATAGGGAAAAAAGAAGTTACATTTCTACTATGATACTATTTCTAATGCAGTCTTTTCTAGTATGACCTCATTTCTAGGGTAGTTGCAAAGAAGTCTTACAATTTTCTTTGTATTTCAGGGAGTTGAACTCCAACTTGTATTTCAATCCCTGCTCCTTGTAAGTATTTTGGGTTATAATGTGCACATCAAAAGATATAAGTAACCTAATTGCATTACTCGTCTCCAGTTCAACCTTCCATCCTCACTGGGTAATGACATTGCCAACATGATTTAAATACTTACCATGATAACGGAATTACATTAGAGTCAGCTGTAAGGTTCAAAGTTTCACTGCTCATTTTTATTGTTTTTTCATTAAACAGTCCCATTACTGCTCAATTAGTATTCAGATTGGGAGAAAAGGGAGGGGGGAAAAAAGGTGGAGAAAAAAGGAAGCTAGTAAAAAGACATTTTTGCAAAACTTAGGATTTAAAATTTTCTGGGGTCTCATTAGCAAGTCTCACTAGTCCTTCATACAAGCTTAGTTGCTTGTTTCTTACACCACTTTATCCAGAGCCCTTTATTAAAAAAAAAAAAAAAAAAAAAAAAAAAAAAAAAAAAAAAAAAATCACCCTTTCAGTGCTATCAAATCATGTTCTTCTTAGGGTGCTCTCTTAAACATAGAAATTTCATCATATGTCAAGGCATGTGGGTTTTAAAGAGACAGGCAACATACATGGAAATCATTATTTGCATCTGCACCTTAGCTTTCCTGAGTCACAAAGTAAATTAGAAATTGCAAAGACTGCAGTGTGCATCTTGTAAACTAATGACAGACACTTATGATCATGTATAATTTTCTTTCAGAAGAAATTACTTCCAACTAAATTTTAGCACCTGAACACCTACTGCATTTTAAAACCCACGGAAACATGAAGTAAGCCTCAAAGTAAGAAGCTATCCTTAACTTCCTCCTCTACTAATATTCAGCATATTTCATTAACCAAAGTTATGATACTTTGAAGGACTAACTTCTGTAATGGATACCCTTATTAACAAAGAATCAAATGTGTTATTGCTCAGTTGAAACCATTGACTTAAACATGTTTAGTATGTGGAAAGTGCATTGAATACATGGGTGATGACCCTTGAAATGAAGGCTTCTAATACACTAAAATGATAAATGATGCCATCTAATACACCTTAACATGAAGGCTATATAAGTGGTAAGCAAGCTAAAAGATCATACAATCCCATAATTTCTTACCAATGATCTATGAAACATTCATGTTATATGTAAATTACACTGTCAATGACAGTATAGGAGCATTGCACTGTTGAACTGAGCAAACATAAGCTTTGGTAAATTACAGGCAGGGTTATAAAGAAGGGCATTACAACAACTCCCTAAAACTAAACTTCACTTAATGCAGGTGTGATTTATGGGCCATACATAAGCCCAACAAGCTGAAGAATAACTCAAACAAAAAACAGCTTATGCCAACTGCTCATAATAATAACAGTGATCGAGAAAACTGTAAACTGAAAATATTTGAAAGTTCGTTGTGACATCAGTCTGACAAGCAGTTACACACAGCGTCGGTGCATCAGGTCACAATAGTAATATCCAGAAGAGAAAAACACTGTTAGTCACTTCTGTTGAATTCACAACAGAAGAAGAAACATAAAATCTCGGTGGTAAGATATCTACATGGATACCAAGCAATTCCAGCGGACCTACAGACACACACTAGTTCGAGAAGTATTGCAGACAGGCAGACAAACAAAAGTTGCGGTAAAACCTCCACTTCTTGCAATGAAAATTAGAGCCCAGCATCACCCTCAGCTCACCACCGAAACACACAAAATCCCACGTCCTCCTAATTTCACAAGCAACCTGTGTGCCTGCTCATCCCTTGCCCTTCCCGGGAAACCCAGCCCGGCGGGCTCAGCTGCCCTCTCACAACTTTCCAGCGCGGCGCTAGGACAAGCACACGTGCTGCCGGCTCCCGCTCCGCGCCCTCGGCCGGCGCCGGGCCCCCGCAGCCCGCGGGGGGCGAGAGCCGGGGCCGTGCCCCGCGGGGCGGCTGCCGCCCTCGGCCCGGAGCGGGGCTCTGCTCCGAGCGGCTTCGCACCTACCTGCGGCTCCGCGGCTTCGGGCGGCTTCACCAGGTGCTTCTCCTTGTAGAGAGACCAGAGGCCGATGTCGGGCAGGAAAATCAGAGCCGCGGTGAAGAGCAGCGTCATTTGCAGAAACCTCTTCTGTTTCCTCTTCATGGCCAAAGCCGAGCTGCTCTGCTAGCGGCGGCGGTGTCAGCTCCCCCAGCACCACCGCGGGGCTAGGTTCTTCCCTGCCCGCCGTCGCTCGGAGGGGCCCGGCGCCGCGGAGAAACTTCGCCCGCCTCACGCCTGCCCACCCGGAGCCCGGGCGGGGCCGCCCCCCGCAGCGGCGGCGGGGCCGAGGCTGGCGGCCGCTCCCCCCGCCCCGGCGCGGCGCTGAGCGGCGGAGGTGCCGCTCGTGGGGGAGCTCATGGATCCACCTGCGAACAGAGCGGCAAACAGCCCGCCACGCAGCGGGAGAGGGGCAAAAAGGAAATAAATGTATATATTTAAAAAAAAAAAAAAAAAAAAAAAAAAAGGAAAAGCCTCACAACCCGAGTCCAGTAAACAGCGTGGGACCGAGAGCTCCCTCTCCTCACGGCCGCGCGGAGCCCCCGCCGCTGGCCGCGCCCGCCCGCTTCACGTCCCCCTGCCTGCCCCGGCCCGGGCGGGGGGGCGCGGCATCATGAGCTCATCACGCGCAATTTGCTAAGCAAGAGTTCAAAAAAAAACCAAAAAAACCAAAAACAGGAGCAGAGGGCTGCTGCCGGCGCCGCGGCACAGCGCGCCCCTCCGCGCCGGGGAGGCGGGCAGGGAGGGGCGGCCCGCGCCCCCCGCCACCACGTGCGCCGGCCGGGCCGGGCCGGGGGCGGGCGGTGCCGGGCCCGCCCCACCGCGCCCCCTCATCCCGGCCGCCCCATGTGCGCCATCCGCCGGCTCCGCGCCGTTCCCCGGGCGGGCGAGGTGGGGAGCGGCAGCCCGGTGCGGGGCCCGCGGGCCGGAGCCGGGCGGTGCTGCTGCTGCTGCTGCTGGTTCTGCCGGTTCTGCCGCCGCCGCGCATCGGGGACGGGGCTTGCAATTCCCGTTCCGGTCCGTCCTCCTCGGCGCTACGTGAAATGCGGGGGGAACCGCGCGGAGAGCCCGCGGGCGGCTCCCTGCCCCGGCGTCCGGCCCGCTGCGCCAGGCGGTGCTGAGGCTCTCACCTGCCGGCTCTCCCCGGGCTCCCCCCGCAGCACCGCCTTTCCCGAGCCCGCCCGGCCGCAACCTGAGCAGCTCCAGCCTTCCCCGATCCGCGGGGGCTGAGGTCACCCCCCCACCTGGGCACCAGCATCGAGGGAAGGAGATGTTCAAAGCGGTGTCGATTTGTACCCAGCATATTGCAGTCGGACCTGTTTGGGCTTCTGGTCTGAGTTCAGCTGCTCGTTCTGACTGTGCAGTGCAATTACCTTGTCTTCTCAAACTAACTCCACTCAGCAAAACAGGAGGACGCTCCGGTTAAGCTTACTAGGACCTAGTGCCCTTTCAGCTTTGTCACATTAAACAGTGCGAAAACGTGTACCAGACTCGTAATGTTAATGTGTCCAGAATGAACGTTGGAAAATAGAGCTACCTCTAACTTCCTTTTTTTCTGCCCTGCATGTAGAAAGCTGTCACTTCAGTTACAGTCCCTGTTCCTATTGGCGGCTAAAATATTTCTGAATGTCTACGTCTTAATCCTGCAGTAAGAATTTTCTTTCTGTAACCACAGTACAAATTGTGAGAAATAATCCTGTCATTTTCCATGGATGAGATCAGTCTTGTCCATCCACAGAACTGTCTTGTTCAGAAAGCATTTCCTATGCATAAAATAGTAAAATAGGCAGTAGAAAGGTTATTTTTAGGAGAGTAGTTGGAGATAAGGGAAAGCTCGAAGAAGGAATAGGATAACTCTGAATGATGAAGGTGTGATGGGAGGAAATAGCATAATGCACTTTACGTAAAAGTCGAACTGGAAGGGACCTTGTGAGGTCAGCTCCTCCATGGCTCTGCCCCAAGGCACGATCAACTACATCTACGTCATTCTTGACAAGTGTTTGTCTAACCCATTCCGAAGTCCTCCAGCGATAGCACTACTCCAGCCTCCTCAGGCAATCTGTTTTGACTTGCCGTTGCACACTGTTCCTTAATGCATAACCTGAACCTTCCTTGCTGTGATTTCAGAGTATTACATTAGCCACCAAAGGGATAGAAAGCAGAGTGTTCCCCTTAGTCTTTACATAGTCCACTTCCAAAAACTCTTCTGTAGGCACTCCAGGACATCTCAAGACCTGATGTATCCTCCTGCTTTCATCAGGACTGTCTTCAACTGATTTGTATCGTAATTGAAGTCCAAAGTTGGACTTGGGGGAAAAAAAACAAAAACTACTTGGGATCTTGTAATTTTTTGTAAGAAAAGAAGAATAATCATACACATGTCACAGTGCATACTCTTTTTCCATGCTTCCATGTGGAATGCAAGCTTTGGTTGTAACAGCAGTACCGCTTTGTGATACAATTTAAGATCTGGTTGGTTTTGTTTTCCTCAAGATCACCTAATTCATTGTTCATATTTCTATGGCTGAATACTTCTCCCTTTTGTACTCTCTATTGAATAGATCTTCTTTCCAGAATATTTATCCAGTTTGTCAAAACCACTTTGAATTTAAGCCTATCTTCCACTGTAATATACAAATATAATAAATTTGTTCAATTCTGCAGTCCAGACTGTTAGCAAGAACTTTAGTTCCTCACAGAGCTCCACAAAATGTATGTTCCTACATTTAAGAGAATGTCTTTGATGCTTTACCTTCTCTGTAGTTTCCAGACAATCTGAAATACCTAAGTAAACTAATTTTACTTTGATTGTCATGTGCACAGCTTTGTTCTGTTTTCTTGGTGATAAAGGATGTACGTCATTGATTCCTTTTCACCCATGCCAAGGGATGTCACAGGAGATCACCAAAAAGGCTATGCAAGCCTTTACACTATTTTATGGTTGCAGCTAACCAAGAAGTTATTCAGTTCAACTGAATTTTAAAAATTTGGGCTTGGATTCAAGAGATGAATCCACCCAAAGATTAAAGTACTCAGAAAACCAAAGGGCACTGATCTTGTCAGAAATTCCTCTTACTTTTTTAGTTCATCATCCAGAGTTAGGAAAGTTACCAAGCATATAGGAAATTTTGATTCAGCTGCCTTTTTGTCTGAAGACATTCAGCCCTGATGTTCTTCCACTCAGTGCAAAAAACATAATAGCTAAAACCATCCTAAGTATAGAAATGATTGCTATGAGATCATATAATAATTGTGTAGAAAAAGCAGGACTACTGGCAGAAAAGATTTAGGAGATGTTGCATCTGGAATTCCACAGCTTGCCTGTTATATCTGCAGAGGTTGAAGGGAATGCAGACACTGACTCTCGAGAGATGAAATTCAATTTAATTTCCTGAATCCTGAGAACAATTTTATAGTAAGGGTCGTAGTCCACAACAGGCAAATTCAGAAGTGCTTTGAAAAGAATTAAAGACAAATTTTTCAGCAAATATTTTTTCACATAGTCTTAAGCTACCTAGACCTCTTAGGCAGTGCTAAATTTTTAAAACACTAAGCTAGTTTAAAGGAAGGAAGAAAAAAGAAAACATCACTACTATGTGAGTTAAAAGCTGCAAATATACAAGACATGGGGCAATGACTTATACTTGCCCTAGAAGAACTTGCAGTGGAGCTGCAGAATATAATTTCTTCAGTGGGAATATGTTCAAACCTTCAAGTATTTGATGTTTGAAATCTAAGGCTGTAAATGATAAATAATGAAAGAGGGCATCCTGAAACCATGCACATGTTGGCACCACAGTTTTGTGTATAGGGGACATATTTTCACTTCCACTCTTCAATGTTCTCCTAAGGAAAGTCTTCGGCCAAGATTTCTGATATGACCTAGGACAGAAAATAAGTGTAAAACCCTAGCAGGGATAAGAACTCCAAAGCAAGATGACTATGAGAACGTGTTCAGCCATGCATTTCCATCCTACAAGCTGAAGTCCTCCAAAGTAAATTTTCTGAGATCACAGTTTTATGTATAGAATTACACAAAAGGGACTCCAGCTCATGGCTAATCAATTCTCCTCATGTAGGAAATCCACTATTCAGTGCATTTATTGCAGAAGCAAAACTGCCCTCACATGAAAAAGTACCCACCTTCACATTCACTGCTACAAACATCAGGGGTTGATGTGCTCTAAGCAGAGGATGAAACTAGTAAAATTATGATTAACCATCTGTAATATTGCCATATAAAAGAGTGAATAAAGGTAGTGGAATGGGAGTTTGCTTTGATTATAGTATTTACCTATGGGTAGCTCAGGATGTAAAATGACCAGGTCATTTCCCATGAATTTTTTCAGTCTGCATAGTGGGAGAGAGCATTGCAAACCTCTCTCAAAGGTAGGAAGAAGGGCAAAGGTTTCTGTCCTTCTGCTAGTACAACCCTGATCTGAAACAGAATTGCAAACAATTGATGATGCTGGTGTTTAAGGGACTAACATGCTTTATCACACCTATTTTTCATCTTCAGACATCCAAGGGTCTCTCAGAGCACCTCACAACCTCTCTCTCTGTCACTTGTCTGAAGATCACTTAAACCTCAAGAGAAAGGCATGATGTTGGTAGCACAGCAGACATGGGAATTCAATGTGAAACACAAGTACTCTTTTACAAAAGTTCGAAATTCAAGATCCTCCAGACTCCCACAGAGAACATTTATTTTCAATGTCTTTTCCAGAGAAAAGTTTCAACATATACACTTCAAAACATGAAATGCTTTCTAATATGTAGACTCTGGCTACAAACAACAATACATGTAACATTTTTTTATTGACTTTTTCTTTGGTCCTTCTCTGTCTCCAGTTTTGTCATCAAGTTTCAAAATCATCATCACATGTTTGTACTGCTGTTGACTGTGGGAATATGTTTTGTAAACCTCATTTTTTGGGGTATTCTTGGAATCGAACTCTTGTTCTCAAAGTTAACTGAGAATTTCAGCTGAAAGGGAAAGCTAGGAGCCCTCCTACACATATATGGAATCAAAAATTTCAGTTCCCAGAACAAAGTCAAGAGAAGTTCCATTTATCAAGATTTTTGGATTTTGGCTTATGTTTCTTAAGTTACTAGGCTTGTCAATATTGCATAGAGCCAGAAAATTTACTTGAGAAGTATACTGAAAATATTTATTAAATTGAAGCATTTGTAAATCTGAAAAACTCTTATTTTTAACCAATGGAAATTTTCTAGTCATAGTATTCTTAAAGGTCCATTACCTTAAAAAAAAAAAAAAGTTTAAGAAAAATGGAAAAACCTAAATTATATTAAAATATTTTTGGGGACATTGTGTGTCCCATTCCACATCCCGCCCCCAAACCTTTGGCATTTAGAAAACAGCAAAATTCCTATTCCAGAATTATAAAATTTGGTTAAAATTCTGAAGAAAAACTCCAGTAAAAGTCACATAGGGCTTAAATGAGTACTGATAACACCATTAATTATTTCCACTTTCAGAACTTTGTTCTGTTTGACTAGTTGGATTATAACGATTGCTTCTTCATTGTTGCTGTGCCACTACAAACTGAAGAAAGCAAACAAAAATGCTGATGGATCAGACTTTTTGCCAGTTACCTCACAAGCTGCAGATTCACTACTGCACAAAAGAAATCACTGAAATGTAAGGGCAATCAGAAAAGTTTATTTTGAGAGAGAAAATCAGTACAATGTCAAATATTTCTAAATAGCTCAGTAATCATAAAACACTGATGTCAGGAAAAATAGTTGCTCATTCTTCCTTTCACAAAAATCCACAGTAATTTGGACCTAAATATACTGCAGGAACATGGCATTTGCAGAAATTTGGATGAAAAAAGTTATCTTCTTTTAGATCATCTTTTTCAACAAACACAAGCATTAGCTTTACAAGAACAGAAAAAACTCAGCTCTGTGTTAGCTAGGAAAAGCGTTTTGCTTTTCTGGAGATCAGCCCTTCTTTTCAGTCTTCTTGCTGCCCAATTTCAGAAACCTTGCTGTACGTTTTCTAAGTACCTAGTAAGGCCTCACATCAATATTTCTGTTTTCACATGGAAGAGTCTCCTTTGTCTGATAACACACAGAGCCTTCACACTTTTATCACACAATCTGATCCAGGTTGGATCTAAAAGAACATCATATTACTGAAAATAAAACAGTACATTCCGCAAAGCTTCCTTAACATGATTGAAAGTCTCATCTCCCCAAACCTGTAAAATGCGCAGAATATATCAAAAGGTAGCAGATGTCACCTTCAGTTTTGATTTTTCACTAGAGGCATTGCCAACAAACTTCAGAGATGTCTACACTGATAAATAGGAGAGGAGAATGGGCTAGAGGGAGCTGCACATTTCTTGGTTGCTCATTTGCCTTTTGGGCTGATCCTGGGCTGGACTAAGCCTGGGTCCTGCACTGGGAATCATTTATTTCTGTTAACAATATAAAATGATGAATGGGTGAGATGGCACCAGGTTGTTCATACCTCCCATCCTCATGCACTCCCAGTCTGCCAAGCATCACATACCCAAACCCTAGTCATGTTTCTGCCATTCCCTAGGGTACATTACATATCTCTGAGGTTTGAAAAAAAATCCATTCAGTGGCTTGCACAGAGACCTCATGCTACTCAAGCACTGTAATGGCCTGCATCTTTTTCTTTCCCTGTTGTGTCAGAGCTCAAGACAGAGCTCAACAGCTTGAGAAGTGGTCATGCTAAGATGTTGGTTTGCTATTTAGAGTTCAAAGTAACGTAGTATTTCCCTAGCTTACTGATGGTTGACAATTTCTGTGAATTATACCTAGGACAATGAGTGCTATATAAATACTTTCTGCATTTGTAGATGAAGAAACTGTCAAAGAGAATTTAAATGACGAGCATAATGCTGACAGCTCCAGTTTCATCACCGCAAATTTCCAGTATACATGTATATAAAAACATGAAGCAAATAAGAAGCAGCGCATCTCTACAACATTAGTTCATTGAATTCCATCATGTACTGTAGAAAATAATAAATGCCACAGAAAGCAAGATGATGGTCTTTTATTTTGGGTGCAACCCAGCAATTACATAACCTGTGTTCTAATGACTGCCTAGTGCTCCATCATTAAGGAGAACATTTCATTTTATTTAAAATTATAATCACCAAATCCAGTGATTTCTGATGAGCTGTGTGAATGTGATTTGCAATATTGATTCCACCATATTCAAGTAAGAAAATAAATGCTGAAAGAACCAAGGCTCAAGATAAGTACTTTATATTAGGAAGTATTTTTGTAAGGGATATTAGTAAGCTTTTTCTGCTTTTTTATGATTAACATCTTTGACATTTTACATGCAAATGCTGAAGAACAGAGATAAGCCAAGGTAGAACATAAAGGACTAGAATGTCACTCAGAAAAAAATGCTTACTAGTATCTTTACTACCAATAGCTACTGTCAGGTTGATCTACAGTCTTACTAACCGTATATTTCATATTTCCCATGGAAATTGTTATTCATGTTTCAAAATAGCCATCATAAGAACTGGAAGACTTTTTCAGGTATTGCAATTCAGACATTACAAGCTGTCTTTTCAGTTTCAGACTTCATTCAGGCTCATAGGATATTCCACTATAGTAGAACTCAGAATACATTAAAGATCAAACAGAAGACTTGCAGACATCACCGAATATTATGAAGCAAATAAAGATGAAACTAACCAAAGAATTTAATAAAAAAACTTATAGAAAAAATTTAACTAAAATGTTTCATTTCAGTGAGTTTCATAAGAGTTCAAAGGTGAGAAAATAAGGTATTAATGACTATTAGATATAAAAAAATGTTACATGTATCTAAGTATTCCTGAATTTAAGGAATCTGAAGGGGCAGTTAATTTTCTGTGGAGTTTTTTTTGGTGGGGGGAGTGTTCTCCTCATACTCTGAATAAAAGGCTAATTAATAACTATCAAGAAACTGAGGGCAGAGAAAATTTTTACTCCAAAAGATCAGAAGGAGCGCCAGCAGCTGGAACTGCAGTAACTTTACTTAAGAGCTGATAGTGCTTAGACAACACTGAAATGTACATGGGGAAAGCCAATAACATCCTCTGCTGCTGCAATGTAAATCAATAAGCATTTTGTCCTGTCCTTTCACGTCAGAGTTAGAGCTCTTGGACACATTCATATGGCTTGAAGTTTTTACTAAAAGTGACAAGGAGAACAGCTTCATTTTAGCTACAGCAATCAGGAGTAAATGAGAGGTGAATTGGGCTAAAGGTACTTGTTTGTGTGGGTTGGCAAACTTATTTTTTTGAAAGCTGACGTTCTGAAAGAGAAACATTTTTCCATGGTATTGTCCAATCTTATTAAATGTAATTCAGAAAACACCCCACATCATTATTCAGAAGAAACATTTTTTTATAACTAGGATACTGAGGACCCTCCATACCTTGGGGAGCTAATTTTAGTCCTTTAGTACAATATCAAGATGATCATTCCATGTTCAAGGATAAAAAATAGCTAAGAATAGAGCCAAATGGATTTTCAGAAAACATTCATCCTGAAGTTAATGATAAATTTAAGAATAGCTAATGTTAAGAGCTCTTTATGAAGTGATTAATGAAGTCTGTCAAGTAGTAAATCCCAAAATCTCTAAAACTTTTTCTAAGTACATGCATCTGCAATTTCATATATACTAGAGGAGAAAGAAAAAAAAATAGGAAGTAGCTTCCTACTGTAATTATAGATCCTACTCAATGGGGAAAAATATCTGAATTTGAGTTGATGTGGAAGCAAATGGATTGGTTAGAAACTAAACAACAGAACACACAGCCCCCAACTGAAAAAAAAAAAGTTAAAATATGAACATTGTGAAGGAACTTTTAAAATTTGAAATAGCAAATAACCTTAAGACCTTTTTAACAAAGTTCGAAGAAAGTACTCTATTTCAACATAAACTACTCCATTTCAATGTCTATGAGGGCTTTTGCTTAGCCTCAAATTAATTTTCTTTTTCAGTTCTTCCTTTCAGCCATCAGCCTCCTTCTCCTGCCCACCTATGTTCCCACACTCACATTCTCAGTTGAGGAGTTTTCACTTGTGTCCTTCCCATGCTTTAAATGTCCTTGTAGTGAGGACCCTGACACATTGTGAATATGCATGTGTGATATTGGAGTGTAGTACCCTGATTCAAGTTTCTGACCTGAAGAGCTTGTAGTAAGCTTGGGAAAACATACCATACTAGGCAGGATAAAGAGCCATTACAGTCTGAACACCTCAGCAGTAGGTAGGACTTTTGAAGTTTCTTTTAAAATCTTCTAGCTCATCTTCTCAAGTTTTCACACTTGAGTTAAATGCTTTACAGACTCTGGGAAGCCACTAAAGCAGCTTGAATTAGTGGTATTACTCCTAATATACATGTTTCAAGCTTTTTAAGACCATTTGGCTTCTAAGGATAAGAAGCCAAATGGTCTTAGGACAGCATCAGCCTATATATACAGGAGTTAATATGACAAATCAGGCTACTTCACAATGAAATGCCTCTCTTCAGATGACGTTTATGTAAAAGAACAAGTTAAATTGTCATCTCTTCTCTCTTTCAGGTCTCATACTATGGCATTCTGCTAGCAGAGATCTTCCTTGCCAAGAGAGAGGGCCCCATCTGTCATTCACTCTTCTTGTTTCTCAGCAGAGTTAAAAAGCCTGACAGTTTCCATGAATAACAGTGACACATACTCTTATATCTTGCAGAGAGGCACAAATTTTATTGATGAAAAAGGGGGGGGGGAGGGGGGGAATATCCCTCAGTGTTTAAAGAGTTTTCTGAGCCCTGCTTATGTCTGGTTTTGAGTGAAGCTGGAACTGCCATTGCATGTCAGTCAATGAACCTGCTTATAGCCGTTCTGTGTAATTGCTGACCCAGGCCACTGCAACTGAGGACCTGTTTTCACACAAGTCTGTTTTGCAACCAACAGCCCATGCTTTCACAAGAAAGATTCTTCTGTATCTGGGTTCCAGCAGCTTTTAATACATAGTTCCTGGCCATGTGGATGCATCTGCATTTAAAAAGGTACTTAAGCACCGCTGTTTGAACACTTTGAAAAGTATCCAAAAATCACAGCAGAGGCATGTTTTGGGGGAGATGCTCACAGACAACATGTAGAAAAAGTGCTTTTGCTGCTGTGAGTGATTTTCTTGGTAGGTTTAACAAACATAATTCCATAAACATAATTATAGAGGCACATCTACACTACCTAATTTTCAAAAAGACTACACCTACATGTTTAGTAATAGTTTTTTTCTGTCAGTGTAGAAGATAATGAGAAAAAAATTCCAAGAAAGGAAAGCTTACCCCAAACTTATCTAAATTTTGTTATTAATAAGGCAACACTACGTCAGTCATTAGCCAGTCTAAATTTTTTCAATGGTTTATTAAAAAAAAAATTCACCCATATCCCATATTAAATGTCACCTGCATATAGGCCTCTATTTACAAGCACTTGTTATTACTAGCATTAATTATTTGGTGTTTTGTTTTTCCTTCATCTCTATTCTTGAACTTCTGACTGTATTCAGTCAAGTTAACTGAGAAATATACTTACATCTTTAAGGGCTATGCACTATTTCAGATTATAATTAGAGATACACTACTTTTTTTCATAAATCTGCCTTCACTGTGTAAAATTCAGCTTTTGTAGAGGCTGATCAAGCATCGGTCTTTCGTAAAAATGCTGCTGAATATTAGGTTAAATCTTGGCACAAAAAGAGGCATATGCAAATGTAATTTTGAGAGTCATCAGCAATAAAGGAGAAGTTTAGGAATGTAGGAAAAGATAGAATATCTCAAGGACTAGAATAATAAAAGTGAAACTTAGTTGAGTATAATTTGGGACAAGATCATATATAAAATGTCCGGAAACAAAAAAATCATGAAAAATGGGAATGAAATTTGGGCTAGTAGACAAAAATTTCATCAAGAATTAGAGGAAAACAACTTAATTTTTTTTTAAAAAGACACTTACTTACTTTGGAATTAGGAAAATGCATTGTGACTATGCGCAGCAGCAGAGACCTTGTTTAATAGATCCAGGGATCCCTTCCATCCTGAGGGCTGACTTGTTGGATCTGTTTTATTAATGATACTCATACCTCTGTCTGAAACTCTCCAAATTCTGTATTGCCCTTCTAGTCAAGAGCCAGGAGCACTTTCTTACCTAGTTTTCCAATTGTTCTTTCAAGGATTAGTATTTCTAAACTGGATCTTTTTGAAAATGCTTACAATTCAAAGTTCTGATGGCTTAGCCCCTTTAACAAATAAGCTGCTAAATGAAAAGAAGGGGAAGCAGGCATAGCATTTCTTCTCTAGCTGATTCAGATTGAAGGTCCAGAATCAGAAGACAAAATGACTCAAACAAAATAGGTTTGTCTGCTTATTTCTGAAGCAAGAAAGCTATGTCCACAGCCTGAGTGGAAGGACACTGATGGTAAGTTGAAAAGTTTCAGAGTTCCTCAGTGCACCTCATGATAAATTCAAACATGAAAATTCTACTTTTGGTGAATCCAAAAAGAAGAATTTTGAGTATCCACCTCATAAAGTTCCCAGTTTAACAAGGTCCAAAATACTGTGTTTTTTCATGGCTGGAATGTCACATATTTTGCATGGCCGAAGCTCCACTGAAATTCAGCAAAATATTACTTGCTAGTAAGTTTCAGAAAATTATCTATCAGAGACCCCACTTTAGAAAGAGGGTGCCTGAAGTAAGGTGGAACTAGACTTTGCACACATTTATTATATTCATATGATGTGCTCACAAAATGCTTAAAATTATAAAAAATTGAACTTCATAAGATGACCCATGCATGAGTTTCCAATATTTGGAGCAGAAGAATCTGATTAAAAATATGGTGATCATGGGCAGGTTTGGTTAGTAATCCTCCTTGGTTAGCCCACACCCAAATATGTATCAGGTAGAAAAACTGATGAGTCCTTCCCATACACAGAAAGCACATCCTAAAACTAATAACTGCTGTTTCAGCTGCCTGGGTCTAAAACAGTGACCCTAACAATATGAATTGTGCTATGTCCTCATTTGAGGGTGTACTAGGAGATGAGTAATATGTGACATGTCAGTACATGTGATAATTTTGTTGTATTTCAAACTGCATTAAAGGTTATTTTTTAAAGCTATTTTTCTTACAGGCATGGGAGGAAGGAGTTAACCCATTTGTGGAAGAGAGCAATAGCACTTTATAGCTGAGGCTAATGTGGAAATGACCCAGCATGAAACATGAAATAAATGGTATATAACAGCTTTCAAGATGGAAACAACAATAAAAAGCTTCACCACAGCAGACCAAAATTCTGCAATTTTGATATATATATACCGAGATGGTTCAGTAAGAAAGCATGTTTTTATGGCTAGCAAAAGTTCATAAGCATAGGAAAGCGATGATGAGGTTAAAGAAATTCAGAAAGTTAGAATTGTTTGATGAGTAGGAATGTACTAAAACAGTCTCTTCACTGATAATTTAAAAGATTTTTTTGGCCGTGTTTGTATTTCTAAATAAAGTCTCAAAAATGCAACTTGCAAACTTTACTTTTGATAGCTGAGCAGCCTTTCTACTCTCTGTAAGTATTTCTCAATAAAACATCATGTGCTTTTAAAATCTTATGACTCTGAAGTTACACTACACATAGGTAGGGTAGAGATAGTAATAGAAAGACATTTAAGTTTAAATTCAAGTGGTATGATGAATGTCAACAATGCTGTTGCAGTTACAATTGGTAGCTCCATGGTGGAGCCAAAAGCATGAGCTTTACACTTACTGCTCAGAGAGAATCAGAAATGTAACATGAGTGTGAGAGCATCCAGCTTCCTACAGGGTAACTTTGTTCCAGCACACCCTACAGAACAATGATTTCTTAAACTAAGCTGCAACTGAAGTGTGTCAGGAAGTCTGTTTCATTAACTGAAATAGCTAGTTGTTTTTGTAGAGTGCCAGTCATCAAGTTTCATTGCTGCTGAGTGTAGATTATATCATAAGTATGTCACAGCAAGGGGGAAATTTCCATTTCAGATAGGAAATCATACAAACAAAGCCATTCCACAAAGATTTCAGACTATAATCAAGTGTCCTGGGGACAATCAGCATCTTTGATTTTAGATAAATACTTTCATATGCCAAAGAAAAGTATCATTCAGTGTAAAGCATCCTAATTGAGATGAAGTGCATAAGTCATTCATTTACTAAAGTATCATTCCAAAATTAGCTTCATAAAGCAAAGGGTATTTTTTCCTATTCACGAGCATATTTTAAAATACAAAGAACCATATACATCAGTTTTTAGTGAAGCATTAATCTCATTTCCAAAACTGAGAGCTGTTTTGTTCTTTGAAATTATTACTTTTTAAGTGCTATAAACTTTAATGTTCAGATACACATTAAAGTAATATGAGTAAAAAATAATGATGTTAAATTAAAATAATTCTAGGTTATTTTTGTACTAGTAATGTACAGTTCTTTCATGAAAAAAAAAAAGCATAAAAATTAAAGTCATAGGTGAAGCTTGAATCTGCTCCCCATGTCCAGTTCAGGATAGATTATCCTTAGAAGGAGAATAGGCGATTCCTAGTGCATTTCTTCATGTCACGTTGGGGTTACTCAAAAGGATAAACATTACCAGTTTTCTACACTGCTTGTGAATTTATGGAAACAGAGTTCAGATGCCAAGTTATTAATCTGGATGAACCACTGAGTGTCACAGACAGTTCGGCCTATTTGTTGCAGGCATGGGAGAACAGCCTCTTAAACCAATTAAAAGCACTTGAGAGAGAGGGCTTCTTGTTGCACGGGGCAGCACAGTTTCATGGCTTTGTGAACCTTCACTTTCAAAACGTAAAAATTATGTTATCAGAAGATCTCACTTTTGTCTGATTACAGTGGGTTATTTCTTGTTCTAAAGCAAGCAAAGAGCACACTCAGTTGAGGAGCCCAGGTTTTGATTCCTAGTCACTTCTGGAGAAGGTTCCTCTGGCACTGCCTAAGTTTTGCTGGGCTGATGTAAAGAATTAACAGTATCTTCCCGTGTTTCTCTGGCAGTGTCCTCACTGGTAATTAACACTCTAGCAATGACATTTATTTCTCATTTGAGAGTGTTAACAGTGTGTCACTTCTGCAACTTTCTTGAGGTAGAATTTTCAGGGCTGTGACCTTTAAAAATACTTATAAAAGCAAATTAACTGTGAAAACGGGTTGTATTTGTTTGTATGCATGATAGTCATTCAGTATACTAGCAATTAGGGAGAATATCAAGTTTTAGGTTGCATATACAATGGGCATGCACATCCTGTACTCGTTTTGGAAGGGGTATTCCTATTCAGAGGTAGATACAGAATGCTAAGAGACTACATTTTCATGCATATCTGTTGGTTTATCATACCTGGTCCATCTCTATTCATTGAAAACATTCATTTAAATGTGAGGGAACACTAGCTATTGAAACATACACTGCGAGTTAGTAGCTAATTTCCATTTGTCTTAGTGTTAGAGGTTAAGTAAGCTCTGAAGTAAGATCAATCCTGAGAAGTACTGTTTGAACTAAAATATACCTTTCTAATTTGTAAGCTCTTCAGTTAAGAGAGGTATCTACTTTCACAGTATTTTAGAGATGGGAGATAAAAGCTGGAAGCATTACCACAGCTCAGGTGAGAGTGAAGGCTCATGGTAGTTAAGTACAAGATACTGTGCTAATTGCTTGGAGCAAAAATAAAAATGCAACACTAAATTGCATGAAATTCTAGAATTGTATGCTGCCTCTAATGGCATACTTTTGCCAGAGACCTACTTCAATAGCAAAAGATTTCAGGATATTAGCAAAATTTTTATTGCAGCATGATTTGTTATTGTGAGTGCTACAGACAAGCATAGCTGGTGCAAGGTATAAGCTTTGTTTTTGCAAAAGAGTGTAGCACATCCCCAGAAAGGAGGAGGCTAGCCAATGAAATCAGGCTGCATTTCCACTGATTATGATACTGAACTAATGGTCTCAGAGACTAACTGGACATCAAGGAGGCTGTCGTATTAACAACAGGGAGAAAAGGGCGCTAAGATGACAGCTGTCATGCAAACATCTACTCAGCACATTGCAAACAAGTTCAGCTGAGCTGACAAGGAATATAAAACTGCTTCTGTAACCAGAGCCAGTTGTTTTGCTAAGGAAAAGAATTATTATGGCTCATGAGAGGAGCAAAGGATTTGCCTGAAATCTGTGAGAATAAGTCAGACGAGTGCAATGCTAAAAAGTTACCGATATGCTGCTAACCAAGAAAAAGAAGGTGGTAAAAAAAACGAGCCATTCTCTTAGTGAAAAACCTGTACCTAAATCAAGTACTGATAGTGCAAAACCTTAATGCATATGAATCACGGAAGATACAGTTTTAAAAAACATATCCAGGAAACTGCGGAAATTAAGGAAGATGATGAAAATAATTTAAAAGTTATTTAAAAAAACATTACCAGGATAAGGTAATTCTTGACTGTTTTTCTAACATGCATAAAGAAAATGTGGATTTTGGGAAATAGAGTTTGATTAAAGCATATGGGATACCAAACAGGAGAATTATAGCAATGCTAAATAAAAAAGATAACATTCGACCTCAAAGGCATTGTTTTAACTGCAATTCTATTTGAATTTGGGCATCATTATGTTGACTAAAGATTAATAACAGAAGTGGATATTGTTGTGTACCCTACAGATCAATAGCAGTAATGCAGCTGCTCACCTATTTCTCCGCAAGGAAAAAGAATATAATCCCAGACACTATGAACTGTGTTAATACACAGATTTCCAAAGGGGTGATTACCCCAAAACAAGGTTGCCATAAGTCAAATGCATTTGAGAACAATAATCAAAGAGAAAGATGTCAAAAGAAATTTGGAAACTCTTTTAAAATAAGATAGCTGCTAGAGAGCAAGAATCATGGGATAACAATACCAAGGTGAGAAAGACATCCAAAGTGTGTCCTGGTTCAGAGCAATGTGAGCACAGTAGCTAACAGTATAAGAAAACAGGGAGAAGGAAATAGAAAATAAATCCATATAAACTGAACATTTACAGGATATAGATATCTGATGAAGGAATTTAAAGGCATCGTGAAAAATGCATGGTAGAATGGACTTAACGAATCCTAGTAAGAAGATTTAAATGTTACCACATCAAATGTGTTGTTGAGCAATTAGGTGTATTTTCTAGTGAACGTGGCAAACTCCTTGCAGTGAGAGATCTTGCAACTGCTATTTTTTTCTGTCTGCCCCCACCACCAGTAGTGGCAATTCAAGTAGTGTCTAAGTATCTACACAGGGAGAAAACACTGTATGACCCTTTAAAAGGACAAAATTAAGAATCAGGCACTGGAAATCTAAAATCACACAATCCCATATGAGAAAATGCATGCATTTTCAACAATGAGTGGGATTAAGCATTGCCATGCTTTAATTAATAGGATGGGTTGACCCACCTGCTGTTTTTCTGGAAGACATGCTTTATTCAGGAATATTTTGGATTCAGTACACGGTGCCTTGGCAAAAAAGAAGGACTGGTTACTATAAAGGTCAGGCTAAATGTTCCAATAATACCTGCATTCAGTGAAACTTTCAATAATATCATTGAATAGCCCCTTCTCATGTCTTACTTATTAGAGGAGATAAATCCCTTGCTGTATGCCCTAGGTCTGCTTCATGTTGTTAATCACTTTGTAATTTCCCTTGGAGAATATATTGACTAAATTGTCTTAGTCTCAGAATATTCCTTTCCCCCTTTATATCTCTGTGAAACATCTATAGCTTTTCTCTGTGTTGAGGAAAAAAAAAAACCAACCACTTTTCTTCTTTTAATATTTCATTGTTTCAGACATCTCTCAGTTTTCGCAAATCTGAAAGAACAGACATATCCTTTGGAGAGAAACTCCAAATTTGTGGAAGGCTTCTAAAGCTCTTCCTCTATAGTAACTTGGAAACTGCTTTCCAGAATTGCAGCTCCTTCCGATTCTTTTTCTTTCTTCACCTCTAATAACACTTCAGAGAAATTTACCTCTGTGGAAATGAACTTAATAGAAAAAGGAAATTTGCTTTTCCTAAAATACATTTCTGCTCTAACTGCCTCAGTAACCTTTCCAGTTTGACCAATTGCAACAAAAAACCCGAAGATTATTATTTTGATGCAGTTTTTGCTGTGCTGTTGAATATAGAAGAAGGAAGGACACCACATAATATTTTAAAAAATCACAGTTTGTCTAAAACATGACATTTCTCTCTGGAATACCACTGCATGAGCTGATAATGCTGAAATTAAATTAAAGGACAATTCTTTGTAAGAAAGCCTAAGGCAGAAATTATATACTGTCCTGATAATCTGGTGTGTAGCTGGGACAACAAGTCACTATTTAAGATGGCATGATAATGGCAGTCACCTGCATCAATATGTTTTGAACTTCAAAGCACATGCTTTGATGATCTTTCCCAACGTGGAAGCTTTACCAAGAATCTATAAGATGAATCAAGGCAGAAAAGAAGTTAAAGTGGAAATTACAACAATGGTAAATGTAATAAAAACTCTTCCTTGTTATAATTTTACTATTATAAAATTTTGTTTAAAGACCAAAATCCAGAGCAGATTGAGACTCTTAAAAACTGTGACCACTAAGGATGCTCCCAAGAAAGAACACATCACATCACAGTGCATCCAAAGTGCCTCGTTCTACTGCTAGGGTGGTGAGAAAGAGCTGTGGTGTCAGGCTTGCTGGCATTCCCTTTGAAGACAAACCTATAAAATTATGTAAAACACATACAGATCTATGTTAGTTACTACTTTATGCAATATATGAAATTTCTTCCTATCTAGTGCTTCAAGGCACAAAACATTTGATTTTTCTTTGGACTTAACTCAAATTTAAACTCTCCTTCAGGGCTATCAGATGAGCTGCTCAGAAGAAGCTCAATGGAGCTTGAAACATAGCAGGTACTGAATGGATGTGCTCCCTTGCCAGTAGCTGTAGCATGTGGCAAACTTGCCTTTATTGGCTTCTAAGGCAGTGAATCTGCCCTAGTTTTTCACCACAGCCCCAGGCATGCTGCTGATCATTTAGATTTAAGCTTATTGGAAGTTCTAAATGCCTCTCACTGCAGCTACCTGTAGATTTTCAAAAAGATGCAGCTGGCAAGTTGACTCAAAAATCTGTCTCAAACTTAATCTCAATAAATTGCATTTAATCTGCCTACTGTTTGAGAAAAAAGATCTTAACTAAAAATATATTCACTGGCTTTAAAGCAGAATGGGGGTGAATGACTGAGAAGTGTCAGCAGCCGCTTGTAAAAAAATACTGATTTTCTGTAGATAACCAAGCATCTAAATATTTAGAATATATTACTATTTTATGTAAGCTTAGGAAATAAGATACTACAGCTTTATCATTCAAGCAAAGAAATTTAGTCCCAGGATGTTAAGGTGTTTCTCCCAAAGTATTTTGGGTTTTGTCCTTTCTCATATTACTCTAGAGCTGGGTAATTATATTCCTTTGTGACTGAGACAGATAAAATAGATACTGTAAAATGCACCCTGTTTCACTACTGCCTTTTTACATACACAGAACTTTAAAATTTATATAGACAGTAATATTTTCTAAGGGCTGTTTCAGTTTGTCCTATATATATGCAGTCCACTTCAAGTGTGAAACAAAAATTTCTCTAAAATGACCTTAAATGTGATTGTATTTGCTCTCAGTGCAAAACCAAGCAAATTCAAACACAGCCAGTGACTAATTTAAAAAAAAATGCCTATTAGTTTACACATACCTGAAATAATAATCCAAAGGGTGACCAAGATAAATAGTTGCAATTTTAAAACTGTGGGCCTGACCTAAGTTGCTTTGTAATTTGCTCTTAAAAGTGATGATTTCAGAAAGAGTTGGTGTAGAGGTGAACAGCTTAACATATGATGATACATGTGTTTAAATTTCAGGATTGATAGGGTTATTTCTAAGAATAAACTCTAATTATAACTAAGTATAATAAAATTTATCCATAAACTGGAAGGATTCTTCCATAACATTGAGAAATAAAGAAAAGCAAAAGGAAGATAGCACATCCTCAAAATAAGAGACCAAATTAGTCTAATCCAGAAAAATTCTTGCCAAGTCAAATCTAACATTTAGAAAAGAGTCTTCAGTATTCAGAAGTCATTGGCTCAACAAATTTTGATCAAGTTTGAACTTTTTATCTTATTTTACTTTTAGGAATACTTTTACTGGTGGAATTTACATTCTTTTAATTCTGTAACTTTATGTGCCAGTGCACTGATGGGCCTAGGGGAGCTACTGAAATATAAAACTGGTAAAGACCAGATAGGCTTCAGAAGCAAGCCTAGTCTGTCTTACTGACAGGGGTCATTTCCATTAATATCATCTCTTAATAACTATGCCCTTAGACTGGCACAGAGCCCTGCATATTAGCTTTTCTCATGAACCCTAGGATTGAAAGTTGTTTATAAAAATGATAAAAGCATGACACATGGTTGTAAAAAGGCATATTCATCTATTAAGATTGATCGTTCACTTCAGTACACATACCTAAAACATCCCTGTTCCTTTAGGCTGAAGGTGAAGAAGAATTATATCTTGAAGCCAAAATTCACAATTAAGCTATTTTTCAATTATTTCTAGCGCAGCTCCCTCTGGTGGGTAATGATTATCAAGGAGAGTATATTAAAAAAGTAGATACCATCAACTCTCACTGTTCTCTTATGTTGCAATGACCATGCTAAATAGAAATATGCTTGTCTGAGCAATCCTGCTGCTCCACAGCAACTCGACCCTAAAGTAATGCTTACCACCTTACAAGTACCAGGATCCTAAACTGCCTCTGAGGTGGAAACTTGTGTTTTGCTTCCATGATTGTTAGAAATTATATAATAACCAGAATTCACTTTAGTTTTTTCTACTGACTGTGAGAAACAGTTAAGTACAATTGACTATCCGTCCAGAAAATACCTGCATGTTTCACTTGCGTAAATAATCCAAATTAGTTCATCTGGTTCCTGTTGCAGGATGGAATGCCAAATGGGCACATCAGACGTTATTAAAGATGTGTATTTGGCTTTCAGGTCCACATCAGAAACAAAATGAAGTAATTGGGATTATTAATGAAAATTAAGCATTGCATTGTAGTGATGCTGCTAAGGTGAGTAAAGATTAATAAACATTTTTATTCCTCTCCTTTTTTTAAAACCAGAAGGGGAATAAGTTTTTACAACTTAAGTTTTATCTTAGCTTTAATGGGAAAAAAGATTTTGAGAGGAAAGAGAAATAAAACAATGAATGATGTGGAGCACCAAAAGTAGAGATTTCTATGTGAAAATTGACACATCTGTTTTATTTTGCTTACAGAAGAGTGATGGAAATGGCAGAGAAAAACATTAAGATGGTGGAGAATGAATGATGAGTAAGAGTACAGCATGTTGGTGCTAAGAGAAATGTTTCATTCTCTCTGGCATTATAGCTGGAAGTCCTCCTCGTTCTATATTTTTATATTTGAAGAGAAAATGTTGCTATTTCAAGAATTATTGAGAATCTTTGCCTTAGCTCTGACCCTGCAAAATAGGTCGAGGCATCTTGGATTCTCAAATCCTTCTATATGTCAAAACCTAGAATAGACCCATCTGTTCCAGTTTTCATCTGTTTAATTTCTTCTACTGCAGTTAACTCTTGTTAGAATGTCTTGTAAAACTTGTACTGGGAAAACAATGGCAAAATATACTTTGAGTATGCCCAGGTTGTTCAGTCTTGAATCTGGTTGTTAGAGCAATTATTTCTCATCAGACATACATGTGAGAAATATTTCTCATACCTTATAATTGTGTGGTAAGGATGTTAAGCATGAAAACCTTCCTACCATTTTCCAAATACATTTCTCTCCTGAACTCTGAAGCAATTTTTGAGTAAGGCAATGATGACTTGTTTTTACCTTGACACTGATAATACTGTTTAAATGGCAACTTTTGCATCAAGGTCTTCTATAATCAAGTATTTTCTATAAACCACCTTAAAACCAATACTTCCAATAATGGATGTTTTCAAACTAGACAATTTTACCCATAAACAAGGAAAAAACCCAACTACTTTTGCTTTTATGTGAAATTAATGGAATATGATTCCTTTAAAGCAGTTACTCATTTATTCTATTTTGCAGCAAATCACTTGGGAATGTTTGCTGCTTTTAATCTGCCAGGGTTTTCTCTTCTACAAATCAAATTAGTAACTGAGTCTCTTGTTAAGCAGAATTGTAATGAAACTGGAGTTCATGGGCAGTTAGGCAGAGCTGCCCTAAGCCTTTGTTTCTGCTGGGGTCTGCTGCTTGCTAACAAGATGCCATCATAGGATAGGAGTGCCTAAGGCTTCTGATATGACACAAGTGAGAATTACTGGGGCTACAAAGTTCACTGAGCATCCAAACTCTGTGCTTTATGAGCATATTTGAATCTCAGTTGTGTAATTTTACTCTTTTGACTGTTTCTTGTTATGCAGCTGCACTAAAATATCAGCAATGCTGAAATCTTCCTCTGATATGGATCATAAAGCACCCATACTTGTCTTTCAATATTATAACATTGTCAGCATTTCTGAAGACAAAGCTTGTTTCTTTTCACCCTCACAATGATCCTGTAAATTTTTCGTAATTCACTGTAAACACTTGAGTAGCCCTGAATGACTAAGGCTGACGAATATATTTAGAAGTTGTAGGATCTGACACCAGCTTTACAAGAGACCCCTTTTCTAATGAACCAGCCTGGCTGCATTGTTGGAGGGGCAGGATTAGGGCATGTGTATGCTATATAGTAATGATGGCTTGAGCATGGCATTGAGAGAGTTCTCAGGTAGAAGTACATCAAATTGAAAGAAAGGCCTCAAAGTAACCACTTCACTTTGCAGAGGTTTTTTTCATTTTAAACATGCATTTATGCTATGTAGTAAATCAGAATGACATGACACAATTTCCATTTCCTCCCTGTTCAGTATTGCCATGCTATTCCCCAGACTTCAACTATTCATTCTAGGGCTATCTGTCAAAGAGGGAGACTATTTAATCTGAACAGCTACAGGAACATCTTTTTCTTGCAGTCTTGGAGATCTGGACTACAAGGGTAAGATGCTGAACACCTTTCTTCACCTGAAGCATTAGGAAATTTTCCCAGAGTGAATAAATGCAACTGCAGAGCTTCACTCATTGAGATACAGCATAAACCTTTAAGATGACACAGTCTGTTTCCTTTTATGGACTATTGAAAGTAATGTACAGATTACATGGATAGGCAATTCATAGTGAGTACTTCAGTGTAGCATTTCATTTACAATGGCATTTTGTGTGGAGTACCACGTGGAGTTTGCCATTTCAGAGAAGGAACACCAGAGTCTAGTACAAATCTAATGTATAGCAAATGCACAGACTCAGCACAACAGAGACATACCTTAGTAATTTGGGAAAATACTTATTTCTTCTATTTATCTTGAAACCTTGTCACGTGAAATTGCAAAATACACCACATGGCAAAAGTCTAAATTAAAGTACAATTTCTGGCTTGTATTTCTCCTCATAAAAGTGATTTTCTCTCTTGCACTTTGGGGTGAAAGAGGAGCTTTTGAGTCTTGTGTAACCAAGTAAGTTTTACAATATTCACCATCATTCTCTGTAGGCAACTTTATTTTACTCTTACAGAAGAACTCCACAGTTCCTCTGGGACCTATCCCTCTGCCTGCTCTTTGGTGAAATTTGCTTTAATCTTTAAACATCCCTTAGGATCACAGATTCACAGAAAATGTTGAGTTGGAGGGGACCCATCAGGATCATCGAGTCCAACTCCTGGCCCTGCACAGGACACCCCAAGAATCACACTATGGGCCTGAAAGTGTTGTCTTGATATCAAATTCTTCAGCTTATGGAAGAAATTTCTTCCTTCCCTGTTTAAAAACCAGTTTATTTTCATTCTTTATCTGTGGACTAGATTTTCCATGGCCCTTTTGAAATTAAGGTTCCCAAAGTAATTCTGGCATGCATTTCACTAGTAACTACAGTTCACTCTGTATAAGTAAACAGGATCAGAAGTTTGATTGATCTATTTTTAGGTCAAAAGAAAGCCTCAGTTAGACTCCTTAATGTATATCTTGTTCCACATGGTCAATAAAACCATAAATGAAAACATAATCCAAAGTGGATAAATGTCAGATGGTATACAATTTAAAGTACATGTTTTTGATGTCATATATGACTGCTCTTCATAGCAACTTTTTTTAGAACTTGCAAAAAGAGAGAAAAACCAACCTGCTTTAGTTCTGGGTCAAGGGCAGGATTTGGTTCAAAAAACAGTTATCAAATAGTGACTTTGTGACAGTCACCTATATCCTTATAGAAATATGAAAAGCAGTATCAAATATTCATAGTTACTTGCCTTCAATTAGCTGTGGCATATAAAAATGTGAAGCTTGAAAAAAAAGGAAATTAAATAGAGCAGCTGACAGGATAAAATACATCATGGAAAATAGATAAAGGCACCACACTAGCCAATCAGAATAAAAATAACATTACAGCAAAAGCCCATCTAAAAGGCCCCATCTCTGAAAAAAGGGGCCATTTATAATGAAAGAGAAGGATCTTACAGCAAAAATAAATCAGAGATAGGGAAGTTATGAGTAAATCAGACCAGGAGAATCATTACCTTTCAGAACATAAATATGAAACCATTAACAATGCAAGACAAAAAAAAAGATTTGAGGAATGTCTTAGCAAATAGTCCAAGGCTATGAATAATTTTACATATTTATCATAAGCATAAAATCTTCCTATAAGATGTATGGCCTTCCAATCCTGTGCCAAATCTGTGATTTTAGGGTGAATAGATCTGTGGGTACAGAAAGGAATGCTATGGGAAGAAAAAGCCAGCACAGAACATTTGAGCATTTCAATACAGAGAAGCTAAGGGAAGCTCTTATACAGACCATTCCTTACAGGAGATAAGTCTGAGGAATTGTTTCAGTCAGACATGTTAATAAATCATTTTCAATAAGAGATCAATAAATTGAATAGTAATAAATCACACAGATCATGTGATATTTGCTCAATATTTCAATGTGAAATTGCTGGCATGTTAAGCAGATTACTTATACTTTCAATCAGCTTTACTGCCGGAGGAAAGGAAGATCCCTGCTGGAATTTCAGCTTCCTAGAGGAATTTAGGTTATTCTGCAACAATGCACAAAGAAAATTGATAAATTCTGTTACACACACTTCAATTAGTATTTTTTTTTTAAAATCCCTAGACCTAAAACAAAGGGTGATGAGGCAAACCATTGAGTAGCTTCTATATGAAAATATATAGGCAGCTATATATTATCTGCTTTGAAAAAGGGATGGCTTGGAGAGAATCTGATAGAGCACTATGGGCTTATGAAGGCTCTGAATTAAGTGGAAAAAAATCTATACACTTTTTCATGCTGAAAGACCTGAACTATGTGATGCCCTTAAACTATCAAGCAACAGATTTTAAACAAGTGAAGGAAAATAACAGTTGTAAATTGTCATGGCAACTTTGTCATGGCTTTTAGCAGTAACCAAAATTGGCTAATAAACAATTAAAGAAGTAATAAAAGACTACCCATCAAAATCTAGTGTATATGATACGGGAGGAAAATAATAAAATATAAATTACTGACTTCTGGAGGAAATACTGAAGGATCATGCATCTGCTCTAGTTTTATGTTCAATATGCTTTCCCTATGCACCTGTGACTGGCCCTGTCAGAGATGGGATTCAGCAGGGAAGGAACGTTTCTCTGACCAGTAAGATCACCAGCAGCTGTGTTGATACATTTCCAATGCTACAGATCTTTGCCAGAAGAGGATGCTAAGGCAATTGAATCATGCTTTGATGAACCAGGACAGTTAAGAGCTCATATAATATACTTGACTTTCGAAGGTGGAAAGTGTTGGTCAATAACTGGAATAATTCAGTTGGCATTTTTAATAAAGCTAGTCATGGCTATATTTTTTATTTTGTAGGAGGTGGGTTTTTCTTTTGTGGAAGAGAGAGTGTTAGCTTTTATTTAAGGAGGACACCTAGTATGTACATCATTTGAATTTAGACGTTGATCTTCATTTTATCATGTTACAACTAAAGCCCAGAGTAATGCAAACAATTTTGGCTAAATCTGAGGGAAAGATTATATAATATTCAGACAAGGTACAGGGTTCATGGCACAGTTACTCAATAGTATCATTCAGATATGAATTTGAACATGATAATCATTATTTGTTTTGACATTTGGCAGTGCCATGCCTGACTGTTACTTACTTAGAAGTCTAGTTTTATGTAATTTTTATTCTTATAATGTATTTCTTCTGACATTCCTTTGCCTTCAGTCTTGATGTTATATATTCAAGTATGATAATCATAGAACATTCAAACATTTTATAAAAACACACTGAAATATTATATGACAGTATGTGTGTAACTCTCAAAATTTAGTTTTCAGTAAGTTTTATTAATTCTTTTTTTAAAAATATTGCTCCTGACTTTTACATGCAAGAGTCTAGATGGTTCCTTCAGAAATATATTCTGAAGAAAATAAATGAGACTGGAAAGAAATATTTTCTATGATGTGCTGTTACCACATCTGCTCTATACATCTATAACATCTATATATAACATCTATAGTTCCAACCAATACTTTTAGTACTTATCTGTGTACCTTCCTTTAAAGGGGAAAGAAATATTTTTTCATTTAGGTGAGAAAGCTGCAGAACTTCTCTTTAAACTGCTGAAGTTCTTTATAGTAACAGACACAGTTTCAGGCAGGTTTAAAAAACATACAATAGGTTATAAAAACCTCTTTTTGTGTGCAGCATTTAGTCTGAATGCCATGACACCACACTGAAAATCACATACCTTCTAAAAGCTTTGCAATGCAAATGTATTACCTCTGCAATAGAGACTGCTGCCCTTTAAGAAAACAGTTTTCCTTTGATAATATTTTGAGATATGTCCTGCTGCTGTTCCTTTCAGAGTGCTGCTTTATCTTACCTTCTCGATGCCCTCCTGTAGAGGTAGGCTTCCTTCCCATCAAATCATGCAGTGTGGAGCACATCAGCCTCTGCAGAGTGCCTTAAATATTTGGTTGAAGGTCAGTCCTGCCATCCAGGAAAGAACAAAAACATAGTTTTATGCTTTGCTACACTTGAAAAAACTTGAAATAATAATAAAAAAAGAACACAGGAACCACTTTCCCAGTATGACAGTGTTAATTTGTAACCCTGCACCTCCATAACTTGTGCAAGTAGAGGCTTGCCAACAGTGACAGCTGGATGCTCAGGTGTGCAGATTTCATTTCTTTTACAAAGCAGTAGAACGCAAAGATGCAGGCAAGTCCTACGTGAAGAAAAGGCTGGGTTTTTTCTGCTGCTGACACTGTGTCATTGAATTATGGTCGGTGGATTGGTGAGAAGCCTTGATCCCATTGAACAAAACTCCTGTTGTTATCACTTCATTTGGGTAAACCAATGGGGAGTATTTTGGAAAAAAATCATGGAAACCTAGGGTCCCAGAGAAGCAAATCTTTTCCTGCACTTTGGTTCTCTTACTCTTTATGCCAAAAGCCTGAGCATGGATAGAAAACACTGCTTTAGGAAGATTATTTGGAATTCCAGAAGGAAACAGCAGGAATTCAGTGCCACTTTACCTAGAAATAACATTCATACATGTGCACACAACAGATACATCGTTTACCTACAAACACACTTCAGGAAGCTTTCTAGGAAAATTTGACAAAGCTAAGGTATAATCTTTGAATAGCTTCAAACAACTACAGTGTTAGAAAGAAAATAAGGTTCTTTGCTTTCACACATGGAATTTTTCTCCAAGAAACAACCCTAAACTAGCAACATTAGAGAAATATTTGGCACATGATACTTCACGAAGCCTCCAGCAACTGGAATCCAAGTATAAGTTCCCAAAAGCACAAGGAGCCTCTCTTTTATAACCTATAAAAAGTAATGAAACTTTGGATTATGGTAGTAATACTGAAGTTTTCATAGAATCATCATAGAGTCATTGGATGGCTTGGGTTGGAAGGGACCTTAAAGACCATCTAGTTCCAATGCCCTGCACCTGCCATGGGCAGGGACATCTTTCACCTCACTTTCCGAAATTTTTAAAATACATTTATTATATGTTTTGCCCCACACACTGAGCATTCAGTCTTTATGACTGAGAATAGGTATTAATAATCACAAAAAGTGGTAGTAAAAATAATTTAAAAGAATATTTTCTAAACAATTTTTTTCTTTAAAATATAGAACAACCACAGCACATGCATTGCCAAAATATGGCAAATTGTATCTTGACCACAATGGGAAGGCTTTCTATAATTCCTGCTTCTAAGGTGATTCTGGAAGTCACCTTTTTTTTGACCATCTATAAAACTCTTCATTGCATGGCACCACAACACTTCCACACTTTCCACTTTCACTTACATTCTGTGCTTGTCTTTGCTCTGTGTGCGTCACCCTTCCAGGCTTTTTCTGCCCTCTTTTAATTTTCTTTGTCTCTACAAGCAAATAAATTTTTCATTTTATTCAAATGATAAAGCATTTTTTTGTGATTTGACAGGCTCATAAGTCACTGTTACCATAGCATCTGAGACCTTCTTTATGATCTCACACAGATGAAGACCAACATAACAATAAGGTGGGGAAAAGTTCTTATTTTCCACATGGAAAACAGAGAAATCACTCTGCTAAAGCATGAAGGAAAGAAGCACTGGACTGGATTTTCCACTTATAAAGCTTTCTGTGATGAGTTTTTCAGTGATGTAGAATCATTAAGGTTGGAAAAACCTCTAAGATCATTCAGTACAACCAATAACTTAGCATTAGTTAACCTAAACATATATTTTCACTTCTGCAGCAAGGTGCATAGACTGAGCTTGTGTTTGCCTGTCTAAACAAACAGAAGTATTATTAGAAGCATATTATGTGTAAAAATACCTTTTAATTCAGTTTATATTAGTTTCTACCTCAATCTCAATTATATATGCATCACTTTCATTAATTTAATAAGTATTCTTTGCTTGTAATTTCAATGTTAACGAAAGACAACTTAATTGCTTTTAGAAATTTACTGTTACTGTATTTTCTGTGAATTATCAAGTGAATATTATGCACATCAATCATTGTTTTAGTGTTGAAAAAAAATTCAATTACAAGAATAACTCACAGTTTAATAACACTAAATGGTGTTTCACTATGTAAGAGTCCATTTTCAAGATACATAATATTCAGATTTCCTTTCATTTAATAACAGAACCAATAAAAAAAGAGAGATATAATTCTAGTACCTCCATATTTTCATTTCTGTTAAGTATCACACTGAGTATGGTCCACATTTATCAATTTGAGTATGCAGCAGTTATGGGCTGCTTTTGTGCATGTAATTTCTTTTATTAATTTTCCTACACATCAAATAGTATGAGAAGAAAAAGGGGAAATAAAGATAATACTTTCATAAATATCTTAAAGGCAAATCAGAAATTGCATCACGAATCATTGGTATGTTATTCTTTTTCTCTCTATTTCAGCTGGAGAGTGAGGAATCAGAAATTCTCCTGTAACTTTACTTTTCTTCTCAAAATAAATCAAACAATTATTTAAATGGTTTCCAGCCTTCTTTTCATATGCTTCCTTGCTGCATTACATAAGAAATAAAAATTAAGGTGTTGGGTGTGGGGTTTTGTTACTTCTTTCATGAAAAGAAATGCACATTTTTTGAATGCAGTCAAAAAACATTCAAAAAACTAAACTACTGTATTTAAGAAGCAGTCATCCTTCCTTTGACAACTAAAATGTTAATTTGGATTTGTGGATCCTTGTTTTTTTTCCTCCTCTGCTTTCCAAGCTGCCTCTGACCTGTTTCCCTTTTCCTTTCAAAATACCGCGTTTTTTTACTGACGTAAGTCAGAGAATCTTACAAGATAATGCAGGCTTTGCCCCCTGAGTGAGAAGGTGCTGTTCTGGGAGCAAGGCACCACAGAGGCTGGGAGGGGAGTGAGGTGAAACACTGTTCCATGAAATGCTGGTATATGAACCTGGAGCTTAGTGCTGGTGACAAGTGGTCAGGAACAGCAAGTTTTTAGCCCCAGAAGCTGTGTTCCAGGTTTTAGTCTGACCAAGATGTAATATCACATCCCTTGGAGAGCCTAAGAGGAGCAGTTGTAGCATTCTCCCAGGAAAAAGGTGCACTTAACCGCAGAGGTTTCCTCAGCAATTTCCCACTCCCTCACTGCTCAGCGAAGTCAGCCTGCACAGCTCCTCCTGATTTGCTTTCTCTCATATTTGGGGATCTGGATTACCTTTGTACAACCCAACCCCACCTGGCAGGGGTGACCTGACCCCATGGGACCCAAATTGTGACTTGCTCTGGTGCTTAATATCAGCATCTTCTCCATCTGTGTGTTTACATACCACATATGTATATGCAGATCTAATAACTGTATCAGCAGCTACGCTTTGTGCACATTCAGCTAGGAAATATCCAGTGAAATCTTAAACTTGATTACAAATAGTGGCTGAGAAAAATGAACTTACCAGGTGTCATGTTTCATACCTTTTAAAATGTATGTAACTGAACCCTGATTTCAGACTGGAGGGCCGTTGTACACTTCTGAGCAGCATTATTCAATGTCTTTTTGCTTAAAACTGTGCCAAGAAACTACTGGTACAAGATAAATTAATTTCATCTTTGACTGCTTTGTCAATCAGCATAAGAACATATTAAATCACCATAGAAAAGGCATTGTTATACAGTGATTATTCTCCTGGGATATCCTAAGACAGGAAGAGCAGTCAAGAGTTTCGTATAGTACAGGACAGTAATTATCTCATGACAAGTGTGGTCCCTGGAGATCACTTTAGAGCTATTTTAAAGGTATTGTGGAGAAAAATGTGTATATATGTTGTATTAGAAGATGACAGAGATGGCACTTTACAGTCACAAAAATGAGTTCTAGCAGGCTGTGAGGTACACACTGATTAATTTAAAGTGTTAACAGCCAATTGAACACTTCTTCAGTTGAAGCATATTTATTACAGAGTGTAACAACCAGTTAATCACACTTGAAGCTGTGGCATAAGAAAGAAGTTGGAAAGCAACAATCTTCTCTTTTTTCAGTCATTTATTTAGCTTGATATAAAGCACTTTGTTTTTACCTCTTCAAACTACTTAGAAAATGCAAGAGAATTTTTCCATTTTGAAAAAAACAAAATAAACCACCACATTTGACATAAATGCAGAATATTGCTAAAGAAGGATTGTTGAAACTATGGTTTGAGTTCTGGGGAATGTCAATAACTGACCTAAATTGAAATCAGTTTACAAGTCCTGCAATAAGATATTCAACCACTTTGCTATATGCCTTACTTCTATCTTGCAATTCTCATTTGCTTACACAGTTCTAACACCAGGCTATTTTAATACCCGGAAAACTGCATATGGTTACTGTTTCTCCTCCTGATGCAAGGACAACAACTAAAGTATTTTGTCTTTAGCCTAAAATTTTCCCTTTCACCCAATGTACTTTATTTCTCTTTCTATCAGAATAAACTATGCCATAAATAGAGCATTTGTTCTTGAGTGTGTCTGTATGTGTAGGAATTTTTTCCCTGAACTGCTCTCCTTGAAAATGTGACCTCCATGAAGCATACAAAAAAACTGAATATGCGTAAATACTCACATACACAATATGAAAAAAAAGTCTTTAAAAATTACCATCATAGTTGAAAAAAACCAGCAAATTAATTAAATTATAATACAAGTATACTTGTACTTATATACAAGTATATAGGTCAGTGCTAGGCAGACCGTAAAAGTGAATTCTGTAACTTGATACTTAGAAATAGATTATTATAAGATACATCCCTGTTTACAGATTTAAGACAGGATATTATCCTTACTTTTATCAAGGATCGTATGAAGACGAAGTTAGTAAAACTTGTGGATGCAATATGCATTCTCCATGCCTAATAAAGTCAGAGGCTCAAAAAACTACTGTGCTGTTATATTGATTACTCTTTTGCATAGCATGGAAATAAAAAAAAGTGGTCTAATATATTTATAATTTTGTAAGGTTCCCTGGAGCACATGCTGATATTAAAATGGGACAGGAAAAAAAAAAAAGGAATATGAATTTGAGGATATTATTTACAAATAATATTTATGAAGTGCCAGTAAATTTGTATTTACTTCTTTTTCCTTTTCTGCAACTAGTCTCACTAAGATAAAAGAGTAGAAAAGACATTACCTTGTTGCCAGTATTCTTGTCACAGTTTTATTAAAGGACTAAAATATGTATTCATTTCTAAGGAGCATAAGACACCTTAACAGAAATAGAGGACCTTTCACAAAGGAAGTAATCAGAAATTCATGCCAAAAAAAGGTAAAATTCATCCTTGGAAAAGGGCCAGCACATAGTCCACATCCCATTACATTTTAATATGACAGCTTCATTGAGTCTCATGTAATCTTATGCCCAATGTCTGCTCCCAGGATGAATTTTACAGAGGATAATGGAATATAGAACAAAGGCCAAAGAAAACATTAAGAGCTGTAGTGTTTACAGGGCATATATAAAGTATATTCAGCCTAGACACAAATAAATTTGAAGCAGCATCAATAGATGCAGCTGCAGGTTAAGGTTCTGAATGAACAAACAGTAATTTTTTTCATGTCCTAAATTTATTTGAAGAAGTGGCACTTGCTGTGCCTTATGCTGTTCTCTTAGCACTTCTTATTCCCTCTTTAGTATTCTCTTCTTCAGGTCCCCAGTACAACACATCAGGCATTATAACCCACCTCCCCTACAACACATCCCTTGTGTCTTTGCCAAACAAAGCCCTGCTTACAAAAGGCTAAAGATCACTTCCAACAGACAACCCAGAATCACCCAGGTTTCAACTGCTACACAGTTTAAGCTTTAGTTAAAGATCAGTCTGTGAGAAGAGGCATTACTTTTTTTCCCCTAAATCCCATGGGTAGTTTCTGAAGACAAATTTCTCTGTTAATGTATAAGTAGAAAACAAGAACCAGAAAATGCTAGTTTTAGGAAACAGAATATTTTCTGTATTTTCTAACAGAATTAAAACTATTTAGCAAACAACACAAAAAAAAAAATCCAAACAAAAAAAACTTTGTGTTAATAAAACTGATATGTTTTCAATCCATACATTTTAATTTAAATTAATTTTCTTTGTAGCTGAGTGGGGTGAAACTTTTAAAAGCCCCTCAGCTTTACCACTGGTGGTGTTTCATTTTACCACTGTTTGTAATTATCTATTTACACTAACATAACAAATGTGGTGCCTCCAGCAAAAAGCTAAAGGTTGATGAGAAACAGAATGAAAAAGCACCTAAATGTTAGACTAGTCAGCAAGATTTTCAAGTTTGTTAAAATTAATACAAGCTATCATTAGAATACTCTACAGTTCAGTGCTTCATAAATAGGAAAAACAAAGCAGTAATGCTTTTTGTAGCTTTCAGCTTGACTTTTATGGGGTTTCATCTTCCTCTAACAAATCAGGATGCAGAACAGCTCATAAAGCTCCCAATATAGGCCAACAGTATAATAATTCACTATGTGCATCCTGAGCCACTTACAACTTGAATGCACCCAGAATGATTGAAAAAATACATCCTAATTACGTAAAATACAACAACCAAGAACAAAGAATTATCTCTCTCTGCTCTAGGGTGAAGGTGGATAACTCTTCAATACTTTGCCGCTTCACTGACTAACCCAGTCTTGGCAGAGCAAAACAAAAAAGTTTCTTCACTTCTGCCTCCTGAGTCCTACATGTACTGAAAACAGTGGGGCTCCTTCCAATTGGTGGTTCATGTTTTCTAAAAGGAAATAAAACATCAAAGTACAACTTTATAATTTATCTAGCAAAAAGCGTTCAAAGTGCAAAGTGCTTCAGACTGAGTACTGAGACTGCTTCAGAAAATGACATTGTGGGAGAATCAGGGCCAACTATTTTCATATTTTGGAAATTTATTCCAAAAAATGAATGAGTGCATTACTTACCATATGATTTAATCAGGATAGAAGGAAATTCCCACAATGTTTTAAGTCATTCACAACCTCGATCACTTGTGGTGAAGCTTTCTGGGTGTGCCAAGCAATTAAAAGACTTGGGAATATCAAAGTGGGTGAAGGGATTCTTTGGTAAAACACTGAGTTACTCAAATACTACTTAAAAAACATTTGAAATTCTGAATGGTTAATTTATTCAGAGAATTGTAGGGCATTTCATAATAAAGGTTCTATGCAGGAAAGGATACACCTCTTATTCAGATTCCTATAGTACAATCATATCTTACTGCAATAATAAATATTTGGCTGACCTGACTCACAAAAATAGGTAAAAGATAATGGAAAATTTAGTGAGATCAAACATCTGGCTGCAATCTCAGTGGCAAGCATAAACTTGTGTCTTTTTATGTAATCAATTATCAAGAGTTATTAAAAGCCCCTGGTCCAACTAGGGACTGTTGAACAGAGAAGGAAAATATTTGTCCTACATAGATCTGAAGGTATTTTAGGCTCTTCAGTGATGCAAGGGTTTGACAAAGAAATACATTATGTAGAAAACTGAAAGTGTGCAGTTGTAAAAACGGACATAATATTTTAACATCGCCATAATGTTTGTAATATGTAGTGTCCGGATATCAGGACTTCTATTTTTAATGAAAGGTGCCAGATTCCAAAACAAAGCAAGAAAGATGTTTTTTGATTTTTCTGAAATGCTAGAAGGAGTTAGAAAAATGAGTGTCATCACCTTTTTTGTACATAAAATGAAACATTTAGAAGGAGGAAAAAGCATCAGATCGATCCAAAATTAAACTTTCCAGTGGCAATTTGAGAACTCCCATGCAGTCAGCAGCACTTCTCTGCTCTGGAACTGCAACACCAGACCATTAATTTTACCATGTTCAAAGCAACTGTTTCTAAAAAAACATAAATGAAAATAAATATTCTTTCGGTTATGAAAGGTATGCTAGAGGGACTGCAAACACGAATTGAAAAGTCAGCTTACTTCTACTGGCATTTTACAAGGCTGCAACAGATAAAATAGGATCTAATAATTCTCTTTTTGGAGAGAAACATTGATAGTTATCATTACCCAGAGCTTTTCCAAGTGGGACCTTTTTCTCCTTTTCCATTACTTGAAGAGGAATTTTTCCATGTGCTTCATGCATGTATTTTCAACCCTGCAAATATTCAGAGGCCATCTGGAGACAGAATCAATTTCAGAAGAACAGAGGCGTCAAACAGAGTAACCAAAGTCTCTAGAAGTGTTCCTTGCTGGTAAATGTTTCATCCTGAATCAGTCAGTGACTCAAAATTTGTGCCACCTTCTGCTCAGCTGTGTGTTATGATGTAACAATTCATCAAGAAGCAAATCCATAAATTCATTAAATATCCACGAAATGGAATTTTACTAACAGATTATGAGAACTGCGGGAGATTCTGCCAGCATATTCCTGTAAAGATTTATACTTCTCTGACAGCAAGTATGACTGAGACTCAAGGGTGTAACCTGTAAGAAAAGGTCCTGTCTCCCTGGTTGAGGATGACAGTAGAGCCGGTGAGTTTACCTTGTCAATCAATTTGGACTTATTCATATGGAATTCTTTCTTCTCCAGCCTGTGGTACAAAGATAAGTGGCAGACAGAAAGCTATGAGTTACAAAGGTTAACAACGAAACAAAAGAATAATAATGAAGAATAAAGTATGCCATTTCCACTATAATGAAGTCCATTTGGCTTCAGCTTTAGAAGCAAGCTATTTTAGTGATCTCTAGTGATACAAGGATTCAACAGACAATGAAATATATATTAAAAAACTGAGAGCAAATATGTGTAAAAGTGTCCATAATATTTCACCCATCGATATGCTTTAATCCTGGCAAGGATTATGGAAAGGATTTACAATTTAAAATTTAATATCACATTGGCTTATAAACCCCCTGATTTTTGCTTTGGTATATATAAGTAATTCTAAAAAACTTCACAACACCAATCACTCCCAAGTTTTCTGATTTCATGTCAAAATGACACTGGAAGCCTCTGCTTGACCTCAAACTGTCTCATCAATGGTTTCTCAGGCTCTGCTCTCTGCACTGCTGCTCCCTGCTGACAGCCTGCCAAGGGGCATGGCCTCCTGCCACCAAAGTCCAGTCTGGCCCAGGAATGTCCATCTCCTCCACAAGCAGAGCAAGGGGAAAACCTTGTCTGGACACCAATCCTGGGCCTGTCCTTTTGACCACTGTTTGGTCACAGTCCCTGAAAAGCTACTCTTGTTTTGTCAGGATCCTGAAATGTGTATGAAAACATGCTTTGGTTATGGTTTGAAGGCTAAAGAAGCTGGAGCATTTCTTCCAGCACAGAAATACCAAGTGTCTTGTGAGGTGAAGGCAATAGCTGGCAGGAGCTTTTGTGGAGTGCCATCTTCTCAAACTGTCAGGGACTGACTTTATTCACAAATCTGTGAATCTCTATGAATGCTACATGAAAAATCCTTCCCCTGTGGTGCATCTCCAACATCCTCTTCTCAGGAGCTTTAAAACCTAGGCTTTACAGTCTTTTCTCATTAATTTTGAATAGCAGAGCACACAAGGAGAATTCAGTTTGTCTACCTTGTCACTGGCCAATAAAGGAAATTCACTGAAAAAATGCCACAGAGCCCCAAGTCCCCAAACAACAAAGTGTTGCAATCTGATTTTTCTTTCATTTGGGAAGATGTAGATATCTGTGAATAAAGACTTAGTATCCCCAAATTCCACAAAATTTTTGTGTCAGTATTGCTGAATTTGAGTATGCTGTAAACTTAGGACAAAATGCTGCCTCAACTTCATCTGACATCAGTACAGCTTAATGAATCTGACCCTTTAATTCTCAGCTATCAAAGCCACCAGCTCTGGCGCAATGAACTGACACATTGTTTAGCATACATTTTTTAGATCTCATTTAATTTTATAGTAGATTTTTTGTCTTAAAATCTTACACTTTTATTGAGCAATTAAGCTGTGTTCTCAGTCAGGGGGAAGAAGTGCTCATAAAATAGAAATAAGCTAAGCAGTAATTTCTAGACAGAAGTTTCATTTTTATTTCCTCCATCATAATAGGAACAAGTATTTGCTTTGTAAAATAAGATGCAGAGTCTTCTAAAGAGTTGAAAATGACAATTGCTTTGTTTAATTTTTTTTTTCCTTAAGTGAGATGAAGTTTAGAGTTCTTGGAATAAGAAACTGCTTCTAGTATATTTGCCTTATCAGATCAGTCACATGAAGTGAACAATAGCTGGAATCTTTTTCTATGATCATTTTGCCAACTGATGGCTGGTTTCGATGTATCACATACTGAATTTTTTGTCCAGAAAGCACCTTTGATTTAACACAAACATTTTAAAGGTAACCTTGCTGCTGCCATCAAACTGTTGAAATCCTATATCTATTGTAAACAGTTCTGATTTTAAAGCAAGATGATGAGAGACCTCTTTGTGATGGTTCAATGACAACCAGTGAATTTTAAAGACTATGTTTAAAAGTATAAAATATTATGCACAGTACCTAAGGATGCCTTCAAATATAATAATTACAAAATTAGGTTTTAACAAATGTGAATTTGAAGGATGCTATTTGTAAGACAATATCAATGTTTTTTTATTTCACTCATCACCTCCACTCTCACTAACTTGTTCTTGCAGCTTCTAGAGTATGTTTCTACACACCGTAAGTAAGAAAGGAAAAATGTACACTTAAAATAATTGTACAAAACTGCTTAGAATATTAAAATCCCCATCAATATCTGCATCATTTGAAGAAAACATTAAACCACAAAACTATACACTGCTAATCTATGGATAATTCTTTTCTTTTTTCACTGTTAACTAAGTGTGATTGAACAAATAAAAGATTTCAACGATATGTCTTCCAGAAAATACCTTGTTAAAATATCTCTATATCTGTATTATGGACACCTACCTACTTAAATTACGTGTTCAATGAATGTAAATACCTTAAAAATAATTTGGATAGAGAAGACATGCATGCAGCTGCAGAGCAGGCAGAAATATATAACAAGCTGTTGTAAGACACAACAACTAACAGCTTTATGAATATACACACAGTTCTGGTGTCCCCAATATAAGAAGGACATGGAACAGTTGGAGCAAGTCCAGAAGAGGCAATGAAGTTGGTAAGAAGACTGGAGCACCTCCCCTATGAAGATGGTGGAGAGAGTTGGGGCTGTTCAGTCTGGAGAAGGGAAGGTTGGATGGACACCTTGTAGCAACCTTGCAGCATCTGAAGGAATCCAGAGAGGGACTCTTCACTAGGGACTCCAGGGATGGGACAAGGAGTATTGGTTTCAAACTGAAACTGAATATAAGAGAAAATTATGTCAGATATACAGAAGAAATTCTTTACTCTGAGGATGGTGAGACATCAGAACAGGTTGCCCAGGGAGGTTGTGGTGATACCAAAATTGGCTGGATAGAAACTTTCTAACACAGTTTTGAGTATTAGAAAGCAGGCATTCTTTATTATAGCATGCTGGTCACTCAGGAGTCCCTTCCTCCATTCCAGTGGATCAGAGTTTCCATCATACACACTGATCATATATTCATCAGCTGTCCCCACTTCCTTGACTTTGACATAGTCACACCATTTGTTAGAAGTCCTTATGGTTCTTTGGGGGTCTGTCTTCAACATCCAGTGACCTTTTTAGATGGCTGTTCCTTGACCCTTGCTTTTTAGTGAGTGCAACATCATTGTTTTACCAAACTTCTGCTTTGTCAGCCTTTCAGAGCTGAGCCAACACCCTGCTTGCATTTTGCATGATTTCTGTTTGCCTAAGTTACATCCTTTATTTCTCCGAAGCTGTGTTGTTGTATTCTACTGTCCTTGGTAAGAGTAAGTGTTGTTCTGTCCTACTATCCTTATCAAGCGAGTAAAATGCTGTCGTGTTTTACTGTCCTTATCAGGGGATGCTCCATCCCTGGAAGCGTTCAAGGCTGGGTTGGACGGGGCTCTAAGCAACCTGCTCTAGTGGGAGGTGTCCCTGCCCATGGCAATGTGAACTGGATGACCTTCAAGGTCCCTTCCAACACAAACTGTTCTATGATTCTATGCTTAAAAATTGGTTAAGGTCTGAATGCTTGTAGAGATGTGCTTCGGTGTCCAGAAGAATCCTGGCACCAATAGCATAAAAATAATAGTGTGTCAAGCTCTTTAATCTTTAGGTAGATGTTATATAAATGAAGTATTATTATTTCAATAATGCAACTTTCTATGGGATTATAATCATAGTCCTCTCTAAAGAAAGGATCCTACTGATTTCAGTCCCTATCTGAAAAGCAAGGGCACATGAAACTGCTGCACCACATGAAAGACATTCTATTACATTACTGCTTCTGAATGAGTGAAAGTTGCAAGAAGGTGTTTTTATCGATCATTATACGCTAAGGTACAGCAGATTGAAAATTTTCTGACTACCTAAACCGTTTTTAACAATGGGTACTGATTTTATTAAATCAAAACATATCAGCAAAATCTATCAACTTCACTGACACATAGGAAAAAAGTTGTCAAGAAGTTTCTTTGAAATAATGATATTCTTTATTTTTAATATTATATTAAATTGTGAAATCAAAATATTTTACTATGTCACACTAAATAGGATTGCAATGTAGTTGCTACAATGTTATTGTTTGAAGTATTCCAGTAACATCAAAACTAAGCACTTAAAGCTCAAGAATAGGTTTTTTTCCAGTAAATACTAAAAATACTCTGCACTAGTAATTTTGGAAGGATCATTTTGAATATCTTTACAAAGATGTTTTGGCTGCATATTCCAACTTAAGAAAAAAATCCCCTAAAGTAATTTTATTTATTTCTGATGAAATAAACATTCCAAATTTTGCCCAGTCTCAACTGGAGTCATGCTCCAGTTCATGCTTCATCCCTTTTACAGTGCACTGTATTGCACTGGGTGGAAAACTGAAGAGTTATAACACTGAACTCTAATGACTCTTAGATCAATAAAGCACTGTGACATGCTGTACTCCCAGGTGAAAGGAAAATTGAGCTGGCAATTGACATCTCGGATCTGCCAGTTCCTTACATTCACAGAGACATTATTATTTAGCCTGGTTGAAGGCAATATTCTAATATAACCAAAGGTCAGGGTTGAGTAATAAATCTGAAGCTAGAGTCAGTTTATCATAATACTGTCATGTAAAAGTCACAATGTGTAAGTAAAGGTCAATTTTAGCAAGTCATATTCAAGTGTTTTTCCTTTGGGGTGTGGTAAAAAAATCCTCTTTTGTGTTATGTGATAAGTGAATATTGAAAGGTACAACAAGCACTAAATAACAGAATAAAATTATCTAATTTTAATTATGTTATGTATCAGATTTTTAGATTGCACCACCATTCCAATCTGTTCTTTTTGTTTTTCAGCACATCCCTAAGTTAACCTTACCATACATTCTCGTCAACTGATAACCAGAAAGATTATTAGCTCATTCTACAGGTGTTTCTGTGGACATCCAAGGTTTCCTTTCTTTTTGTTTCACTGAAGGCATTGAGGGATTGTCATATTGTTTAGGAAGAGCTTCACTTAGTAAGCAAGCTGAAGAAACACTATGTGCCTTGCCATGGCTCTGTTTTGTAAACTTTTAAATAGATGTAAAACTACTGCTGTACCTTTCTGTCAGCAAAGTCTAGTGAGCAGCACTCCCATCAAGCAGCCAAAAATATAAAAGCATTCACATGCCATTTCTCCTCAGGACAGCACATTTCAGCTGGAAACATCTTCCGTGAATCAAGAATTGCTATCCAAACCTACGGTCTTGAGAAAATAACGAAATGTGGGAGTTGTTTTACATTGAAATATAGTATGTTACTGTTTGAATACTACATCTTAATGAAAACTAAAAATAAGATCCCATAACAAGCAGCAATACAATGTAGCCTCATGCTCTATAACAGAATGAAATTGAATCATTGTAGTAGCTGGGTCAAGAAGTATGCAAGGCCCGTGAGCAATTAGTGTGTAAACTACTAAAGTAAGCATGGTTGGTTTAAAAGTAAAAAATAAAGGAACAAAATCCTCATAGGATACAGACTACAGTCAATGTCCATTCTGGACTTCTTACTAATTATATTTATTGTCAGAGGTCCACTGAAATTTTCCACTGCTGTAGACATTTGTATCATAATCATCATTATCAAACCTTTTGTGAAGGTTTGCCAAACATCATTACTATCAAGCAATTTTTTTCCTTACCTTTTCCTATGCCTTACCAGAGTGCTTACTATAGAGATACTGGACATCAACAAGAATTCAATTTATGGAGACTGTGTCCAGTCTAGTCTGTTATTTCAGGAGCGGAAGAGGTTGTGCATAATTTATTTTTTTTTATCATGGTACGTGAAGAAACTTCACTGGAATTTTTCTTCTTACACAGAATAAATTGTCAGAACTCTGCCTTTTCACTTTCATTAATCTAATCATAGCAACATTTTCTTCCTAATCTAATAATATATGGTAATTAAATAATTACAAATAGTGTAAAAGTTATTTAAATTGAGCTGCATACATCTGCAAAGGCTACTAATTTTTTGATGCAACATCCATTAGGAATACTCATAAAAACAAGCAATAGTAAATGCCGTCTGTTGTTTTTAGTTCCCTCCCCAGGAATCAGATATTCATACACATGGATAAACCTGAGCTTTCTTTTCTCCAGGCTGAACAGTCCCAGCTCTCTCAGCCTTTCCTCATATGAAAGGTGATGCAAGCCCTTAATCTTCTTCATGTGCTTTGCTAGGACAAAATGGCTTCAGTTTGTCCTAATTTGTCCCAGCCTAGACACAGCCCTCCAGATGTGTCTCACTAGTAGACAGGAAAGGGATCATCTATGTTTTCAAGATCATCTTTTTATCCATAAAAGGTAGGAAAACCTTTTCCAAAGGAATTTTCTTTTTAATATTTTTCCAATGTCCTTATATTAGTGCATAACATCCTGTTTTGCGCTTCTCGGCAGTTTACTCAAGACACATTATTAAAGAACTAGAACTTACAAAAATGCTAGTTCCCCTTGGAATTTCTAGAACTAGCTAAGAATTTTCTATGCATTTTTATCAACCCTTAATTTCTTGTCCCAACAATTTGCTAGATACTTTATCTCCCATGATATCTGTGTTTTACTTACTACATACTGGTTTTGCACAAGATGCTTTCTCTCTTTTTCCTCGTATACATGTACTACTCTGAAATCTATTATGTGAATTAAGTATTTTTCACAATGTTAGAATTACTTTTCAATCATTAAAATAGTCCCAGGGATGAATAGCAGTAAAAGAAAAAATATTAACACAAGTTTTATAACAAGTTGTTAGAATCCATATTTCAGCCATAACTCTTGGATGAAATATGCTAAACTTCTGCATACCATAATACACCAAATTTGTATTCCTTTACAATTCCTGGTTTCAGACATAATCAGGACCAATTTAGACATAGTGTTAGTGGGGAAAAATACAACATTAATAGGGAAATAAAATCCATCTCCCACACTAATCAAAGAAAATAAAAAAAAAAGTTAGTTACCCTTGATGCTCTCTGGTGTGTTCATGTTTTCTATTTCTCACAGTTGTACAAGAAACAGCTATTCAGACAGCTCTAAATATCCTGTGATAAAATATCTTAGAATTTATGTGTACCTGCTGGTTATAGTTACGTAGTGTTTTGAATATAATGGCTTAGCTTTAGCTTATTGCCATGCTAACCACTGCAGGCTCCATTACCTTTCAAGTACCTCTCATAAATGCTGCCATTAGCCGTAGCCTTCCTTATGTGACACTGTTTCTAATTTTTCCAGATTCAACAATTATATCACTGTTCTTCATAATTTCACCTGTTTTACCTCATGAGAAGGTGCCTTTGATTCTAACTAGATCAAGCTAATTTTGGTCTTGCTTTCATTCTACTTTTTTTTTTAAACTAAATCACTTTTGGTTCATATTTTGATGGAACTCAACTAGAATGACAAATTCTAGCTTTTCTTTCAAGTGAAGGGCATTGAATCAGGTTAAATGTAGGAATACAGGCTTCCTAATTATGTATGTTACCATTCTGCAGAACCATTAATCTTTTAAAAATAACACACTTGTGCTTCAGAAGGCACTGAATGGGTTGTTGGCTCTCAACAGAAAACATGAACAGTAATGCAAATGCACACTCACTGTTGCAGGGGGAACTTTGGAATGATTTGGGCTTCAAGCTTTCTCATTTGTGAGCAAGACCCAGCTACTACTGCTGAAGAGCATGAAATTGAGCTGTCATTACTTACTCATTATATTTTATAGAGCTAGGAATCATTAGGAATCAAGGATGTGAGTAATGAAAAATGGAGAGTTTATTTGTACCAAATTCTTACTGTTATGCCTCTCTTTCCAATTTAGTATTATACAAATTTGGTCAAAATTATTAAAGTATGTTTTTTTAATGAATTCTCCCCTATGTCAATATCACTAAGGTAACTTTCATCCTATTCCCTTCTCACAATGATCCACCTCTAAGGCATTCCTTAAAATCTAACTTATCTCTGATTCTTAACAAGCATTTTAATATTATTCACCTTTTCCAAATATCCTCTGCCTTCAGAAATCAATGGCAAGCTGATGCTGTTTTGAGATTAGCCCCTTAAAGGGTTGTTTTGGATGGCCGAATTTCTTTTACATAACCACAAAGGATTTAGGATTTAGAAATTACCCTCCATCATTTTAGCTTCAGATAATCTTTAGCTAGCCACCTATGGGCAGTATTACATGGAAAACTGTATTTCTTAAATTCAGCCAGGTGGCTCTAGAGGTGTTATTTTAAGTTGCCTAAACATGGATAGATATATTATAAAGAAAATATTTTAGTAAGGTAATAAGATACCACATAATGTAGACTTGTAGATACACTTCTTAATTGTCAAAATTGATAAACTTGACCATATTGTGCGCTAGTTAGTATAAGTAAGAGTAGCTAAAGTTACTTAACTATTTTTTTTTAAGTTTTATTGGGAAATACACGAAAGCAGAATTGTAGTGTAATTTAATCTAGCATTCTAGGAAGTTATTTCTAAAAACAGGAGGAAAGGTGGGATGAAATGTCTCTCCTGTGAAGGCAGGCTGAGAGAATGGGGCCTGGAGAAGAAAGCTGGAGAGGGACTTTTGACATGGCATGTAGTGGTAGCACAAAGAGGAGTGGCCTTAAACTGACAGAAGGCAGGTTTAGATTAGATTAGCTATTAGGAAAAAATTCTTTACTGTGAGGTAGTGAGGCTCTAGAACTGCTTGCCCAGAGAAGTTGTGGAGGCCCCATCCCTGGAAATGTTAAAGGCCAGGTTGGATGGGGCTTTGAGCAACCTGGTCCAGTGGAAGGTGTCCTGTCCACATTGGGGGCTTTGGAACAAGACTTCAAGGTCCTTTTAGATCCAAGCCATTCTATGAAAAATTACTCTCACAGTAACTTGGATAGTGAATTATATAATGCCATCATGGTAATTTTAATGTAACAAGGTAAAAATAAATCCAAAACAGAGTACCATACCAACTACTAGAAAGAAAATTAACTCACTTTCGGATCAAACCAGGACACGTGGTTTTGATACCAGTGCCCCAAGATCTTCACAACTGTAATATTTGTAATGTGATGGGACATTTTCTTCTCTTCTTCAGACCACCTGGAGAAGTAGCAGGTCTTTCTGAGGAGTGTGGAATCACTGCCTATCACTACTGATATCAAGGTTTGAATAGTAATGCACTGTATTTTTAAATTCAGAAGTCTAAGTAGAATTTTATGTGTTAAATTTAGTGCTCTGGGTCTCTAGTTCCACTAACATTGCAAGATAAAACATAATTTTTAGAACTTGAAATTTAGGACTCATTTTAGGTGTAACCATTTAGTCCTATTTGTAGAAAAATCCTGTGATTACCTATAAAGCCCAACATATTTGCATATTTTTCCCTTCACACTTAAAAGAAACTAGTGAATTAATTGTACAGCCTTACTTATAAGTCAACTTTTCATTGAAGCCTGTGAATAGGCATGATAAGAGAGCAAAACAAGACCTGAAAAATTACTTGACTGTATTTAGGAAGTTTATAACATAAAGAAAAAGAAATTTTTTCCAAACTGACCCTGAAAATTCAAGCTCATTCTTAATGTACCTCTTTGACAAGTACTGCAGGACCATTCTGGTAGGCTTACAGAATGCTTACAAATGAAGAGGAAGGTGGGACTGGAAAGAAAGCTCATTAATTAGCATTTTTAGTATCTCAGATGCAAAGAACAGCACGCACTTGTAAACAACATTACTACAGTGTCTCTAGTGCAAAACAAGATGTGGAAGAAAAAGGGGGAACCTAGAAGATTTCTTCTGCACAAATGTTACAGGAAAAAGTAGATGACAGTACACAAAAATCAAGTCCATCTACTTTCTCTTATGAATGTTCACTCCACTTATTAAACATGAGAATTTAGGAGTTATGTACATTAAAAATCAGGTTACAGCATAAGATTTGCCCTAAGCTGTGCTCCAGGCATCTATATTAGCAGCAGAATGACATCTAGTTTCATCCACAGCAGCCACACTGCTCCACCTGAGCACAGGCTGATTTACAGATCTTTCCGCCCTTTGCCAACCCAGTACAGGAAACCCTCCATGCTTTCCGATTTTCAGCCTGACATTGATCATTTGATGTTGCTGCAGGGCCAGAAGAAACATACAGTGGCAAGCTTGGGCTAGGTGTACCTCTGCCTGGCCTCTACCAGCAGGAGTCCTTTTTGGCTCCTGCACACAAATTTTCCCCTACAGTACTGTAAGCACAATTTTGTATTCCAACAGGTTGGGAACAAGACAAAATTGAGAGTAAAACACAGTTCTGAACAGACTACATGCTAGTTATCAGAGTTTGATCTCAGAGGCGACTTGATTTTTCCCCTAATTTATTAGGTAAATTAATTTTTGTTGTTGTAAGAGCTCCCTCATTGTTTCCAATATAAAAAATGAAATATCTCTGGATATGAGTAACTGACACTGCATATGATCCAGACCCTTTCAAGGCATAAAAATATTTTTACAGATATACACTAGTTAAGCCCTTGTTGAATGTAGCATACCTCCTAATGTAAACATTAAAACTAAAGACTTAATACCTCTCTTATAACAACTTACCAGAAAAGCTAGTAGAGTAGCTGCTGTTGAACTTTTGCTCTCAACATGTAAAAGACGAATTTTCACATTATTGAAACTAAAACCTATTAATGTAACTGCTTCAGAGTGTTATGTTGTGACCATAAATTTGTGACTGTAGAACTGCTCCAGCAGCTTATCTATGATATATAGAAATAGAACACTGTATAGACACTGGGTGCTATGTCCACTACAAATTTCTATATATATAAATAATAATGTGTTATGCACACATATTGTCAGTGTCTATACAGTAGATATACTCTCATAGAGATAAATACTGTGAATAAAAATGGTCTCATACCTACTTGAAAGCTCCCACTCTCTCCTAAAGACCTATTACATAGTGTCAGATCAGACAGCAATGAGAAATGAGATAATAATGGTAAGAGGAAAATGAAAAATAGGAAAAGACAGTACTGGAAGGCCTTTTGGTGTTTTATCATTGCAATTACTGAAAGTGTGAATATTTTTTAAAAGGCTGTACAGTATGAAAAAAAGCTAAATGTGTGAACAGAAAATAACTGAATGTAATTTGGAAATCCTTCATAACATGTATACCTTATAGGCCTTCTTTCTAGAAAATGAACATTCTTGTAGATTTTACAATTATGACATTAAAATGCATCATTAAAATGCATTAAAAAATTACCTCCAGAATTCTTCACATTGTTACATATGCATAGGTCAATACATTCATAATAAGAGAAGAGGAAATTTGCACAGATAAAGAGTGCCTGATGAATGCCTGTAGTCTTCCACACAAAACTCAAGAAAAGAGTTGCATATGAACAAGAAATAAATGAACAAGCCTAGTGGCTTCATTATGGAGGATACAGCTTTGGCTATGCTGAAGCAGCAAATGTCATCTAAAACAGATGTTCAGTACCAGAAAACTTCAATATTGAGATACTGTCCTTGTTAAACAATGTTTACATCAGAACAAAGATATCCTGCAGTCTCTACATGACATCACAGAGAAAAATTACCAACACTTCTAGCCTTTCTGCACTTGTAATCACTAACACTACAAAGGAAGGCATCTGAATCAGGACTTTGCTGAGTTTTCCACCAGTTCAAGTACAAAATCCCAAGCACCAAGCATCAAAATTGTCCCAAATTCCATCTTAAAACACAGTTTAATTACACTGCTGTCTAAAGAAGTTTTTGATGTTAGTTTCTCACCAGAGAACCATGCATGATCTCAGCGTTATATCAGACCCACACTGTTGCGACAGAACAGTGTGGGTCTGATGTAACTCCCCCTTTGGGGAGGTACTTGGGCATTCCCATGCAAACCTGAACATTTATTAACCCATCGAACAGTAGGACTCGTAGGCTTTCCCCAGCCCTGAAGGGTCAGGACGGTGACCAGCACTTTGGCCAACACACATCAATATGGCAGCAATCAAGCCTCGCCACTGGATGTCCATGTGGAGATATCTTTCTACTCTTATGCTTTCTTTCTTTCTTTCTTTTCCTTATTCATTTTCTTAAGTGTTATTTTTAGGCTTTCATATTGCTGCATTTCTACAGATAATATCCAAAATGTCTACATACCTCCTTTCCATTGCAACCAAATTGTTATAAAGTAAAACCATATATATATACACATATATATACACACACACACATATATATATACACATATATGTACATACACACATATATATGTACATATATACATATACATACACATATATACACACACGCATATATATACATATATACACATGTACACATACATACATGCCAATCATTCAGTGCTGTTTCACTCTAATCCACGCCAGGGGATCTATTAACAAGACTTGAGCTACCCTTGCCTTCGGGGATGGTTTGTAACATGGGGAAATGTGCAGTTCTCCAGTTCTCTCACCTCTGAGGACAGCATCTTCAAAATAAGTGGTTCTCAGGCAGGACACACTTGTAAGCAAAAGATGAGTCTAACAATAGATATCAGAAATACAATCAGACCTGGTGAAATTAACGTATGTAATTTGCATTATTGACCTCCTATCCAATTTTCTTTTTAACAAACACTGGGATTGTGATGGAGTTTATATATAAATTATTTAAAAATGCTTAAAATAACATCTCTCTGTAAACTTCAGTTTTACTGTTTCAGGTGGGGTTTTTTTATGTTTTTGTTTGCTTTTTAAAAAAACAGCTTGCTCTATAGAACTTAACTTTTAACTGCTTTGATTCATTTTCCAAGGCTCTCTTTAGAATACAGTCTTCTACCCTTAGAGACCTGGTGTAGGAGATGGAAACCAGCTTCTCATTATACAGAAAAAGCAAAACAAAATTTCACAAAGGATAAAAATTAGGAAACTGCAATGGGAGAAATAAACAAAAGCTGGTAGAAAAATATAATATACTTACAATACATTGTCTGGATCCAGCAAATTTAGATTTTTCTCTCATAACCTATAGTAGGATGCACAGGAAAGGGAATTGTTACTATTTATAAATTACATATGATATGAAATAACATATATTCAATTATTTACACCAATTGTATCCATATATTACTATTTTAGCATAGTGTTGGTTTGATTTTTAAATTGAAGATATTTCTAAACACTTTATTTTTTGATCCTTAGGTTCTTACATATATAAAAAGAAATGATCAGCTTTTAAGTAACACTTGTCACTCTTATAAAGGTGAGAAGAGAAACATGTGAGAAGCAAAAATAAACTTTTAAAAATATCTTTACATTTTCTGTTTTTCACAAGCCAACAAATTAAGTGAGTAAAAAAAAAATTTCTATGGAGATAGTAAAGACATCACAATATAAGTATGTAAAATTTCATTTAATTCTTAGGACAAACTTTTTGGGTTTTTCTAAATAAAATCAAATCCCATTTTTCTTTCAAAATTGTCCCTTGCATACATTGTCTTATGAAACTGTGAAGTATGTTCCAGAAAATGTTTTAAGTAATTTTAATTTTAAAGGTCTAGATGCTTATGAAAATATCTTGCAGACAAAAAAATTACTGTGTTTCATAATAAAAGAATATTACTATAGTGACAGTTCAAGTTGTTATGGTAACAGGGTCTGTGAAAAGGGTAAATGAGCTAACAAAATGTTTAGGTATTTTTCTCTGCAGAATTTTTTATATTCTGTTTTCCCATTAAAATTCTTTTGAACTGATTCTGAAGATCAGACATGAAACAAAAGAACTACAAAGAGATAGAGTGATCATTACTGTCCTGAAATATAAACACCTACTTTGTTTGCACTCTTTATATGTTAACAGATGTGTAAAATTTGTATACTCAGAAAGGGTGAACAATGAGACATCCTATAAGCCAGATTCCCATTTCATTCTAATTTTAAAATTTGCCTAAAAAAACCCCAAAACTAAACCTGACTGCTGACTGACTGCTTTGTGGTCCTAACCTGATCTTTTGTGCTACTGACCAATGTGAAACAGACCTTATTAATGCTGAATATATAGTGCTCTGCCAAAAAGCTCTATTCCTTACTTTGTTGGTTCTCAGCAATTGTTCAATTGACTTTTTGAGCTTCCCAGGAAATAATTTCCATGCTGAGAGTCCATCTGCCAGATACCAAGTGGAAATAAATCATACTTATGATACTGAAGTAATAAAACTTCCTGTGACTGTCCAAAAATTCATGAGAAAAGAGAAATGGTAGAAATGCAGGTGTTCAACTGATGGTCACATATTTTGACCTAAGATCATAACCGATTCTGACTAACATTATAATATAATTTATCTGACGTATCTTCAGAGTGGGGGAATCTGATCAAAACATGGGAGAACAACAGAATATTTTGCTGAAGATATGTGTTATGTTTTCCCTCTATTATTGTATTATTCTGTAGAAATTTTAAAAAAACATTTACTAACTTAGTTTCTAATTCAAACATTTTGGAGAAACAAGGAATCACTTCCAATTATTGGGCTATGGGTGAGATCTAGGATATTTTTATACAGATAATTTATATTGGAAAAAACAGCCACTCTAAAAACCAGAGGTTTTGATCATTAAGAATCCAAAACCTGGGTCTCAGCTGAATTAGCAAATCTGGAGAAAGCTATAAATACATATTCTGGCACCTCATCCAAAGTTATAGAAATTACAGATTATATGCACTCCTTATGAAAACCCAGAACCTTAGCTCAATGAAGTAACTTCACTTGGGACTAGAAAATACTGACAGAGCTTATTAAATAGTTTGCTGTAATTAGTGCAGTATTTGAAGTATCACCTAGTAAAGTCTTAAACTACACCAGACACCTCCACTGCCAGGTCATTAGTAAACTGGAAAACCTCCTTTAATGTGGGGACACTATCAGAATAAAAGACTCCAAATATAATTTGTGGATGCACAAAGAGGGAATTTGTTAGACTCATGCATCCAATGTTGATGCACCTACAATGGGTGCTGCCAGCAGGAAGTAACCTTAATTCCATCACTTAAAATCCTAGTCATTTAAAATTAAAAAAAAAAAACAAAAGACACTAAAAAAAATTTAAAAAGAGGTAACAAATTTGTATGAACAGACGATAAACAAAAAAAATCTAACACACTATGTCCTTTCCATTGCTATTATTCACAATTCTATCCAGCTACTATATGAAGTGTTTAAACAGTAAACTCTATTTAAACTTTCAAAAGTACAATATTTATTCTGTGTGTAAAACTCCTTTCATAGAATAGCAGAAAGTTTCATTATATAATCTCAGCTATTGTGCGTTTCACTGTATGTGGCAAGAAATGTTGTTATTTATAAAACCTGTAAAAATACTTCGTAATTAATACTACAAATAATTAATTTTACTTTTCTGTTTGCAAAGTATGCGCAGGTAGGAATGTCTGCAAAGACAGAGGCTTATAAATCCATTTATTGCTTTCTGTAAACAGAACAGTCTCAGAAAATAAGTACCTGTTACTGCTGAATTAATTTTTGAAAAGTTTTGTAGAATATTTGGAAAGCAGTAGGGACATCCCTAATGCATGGAAAAATAAGTGCATTCTGCAGTTATAGATCTAGCTTTTCTTTGGTTTAATACCAGAATATTCCTGAAGATGAATTTGCTATATACATAGAATTTAACAAACAAGTTTCAGAGATGAAACAGTTTTCAACTGGCCCAGAACTACACGGCTAAAGCCCTTACACAATTCTCTTCTTCAAGATGGCTGTATTGATTATTCCTTTACTGGAGTGAAGCTGCTCCAGTGCAAATGATGCTTTTAAGACAATTTGTCATAATCCAAGGCTCATACACTCCTGTGGAAAATATTTCAGTATCTTTTAGAGAGATTTAAAATTAGAAAGGTAAGTTTTGGGAGTACAATGCTGTGGAACAGCATAAATTCTCTTGCATCATACAAAAACATCAAGCATTTTGCCTAGGAAGAATTGTGGCAATATTCATTGGACTACCACTTTCTACATGAGCAGAAACGTGAAATTAAATGTAGGAGTTTTCTGGGAAACATTATTTTTTTAATTGTTTTTGTTATTTATTGAACAAATTCAATAAAAATTCTACTAAAAAATATTTGTATGGAACCAGATCATAAAATACGAAATTCAGGTAATAACATTGCTTTTTATTAGCAAAAACGGTAAATTATACCTCTGTAAATTTTTATTCATTACTTTCTGAAAATGTTGTATATTTTGTTCTCCCATATGATAGGCCCTTGTAATCTGTTCTGTAAATTGTGAACTCCACTGATTAACATTCGCTACATTTGAACCAAGTCACAGTTATGATATAGTTCTCATGATAAAACTATATATATGTGTAAATAAGGCAAAGACCCCACCTACATGTGAATCAAAGGCTATGTAAAGAAGTTAAGTTATGTTTAATTTTCTTCATCTCCTGAAATAATCTATGAACTAGCCTGCTGTGCACTGTGCAGCTAAATATTCAGATTATTTAGGATCGCTATTATTCCTTTTCTGGCCTATTTTTATGTATGCGCAGGGTACTTTGTCTCAAAACTGCAAATATATGCAGTGCTATTTTACTGTTCCAAAGCCTCTGTTTATATATTCCAAGCTAGCTGGAACTTTTTCAAGGACCTTCGTTATCTTAGACATTTTGAGAATATTTTGAAAGCTTGAATAAATTGCCTAACTACCAAATGCCTAGGGCAGCTAGGCAGTGTCTGAAGACTTAGTGAATTGAGTGACTCTTAAATTAGACATTTGCATGGTTATTTTTAATTAATCACCATATAAAATGTAATTAACATGCACCACTTATCATTTGAATAGCAGTTGGCAATTTTTTTATTTTGTAAATTCTTCGTAGAGCACAGAGTTCAGGAGAAGTGAGGGAATCCCAGAGGCTGATGTCAGGAATAATCAGGGGTGATTTAGTTGGCTGTTGCCCAGGATATAACATGCAGTTTATTTCACTCTTTATTGGTCAGCATTTTTTAACTTAGACATACACAGCTATCCATACTCGTCATATCTTCCCTCTGTTTTGGAACAGCAATGTTCCTGACAAAAAAAATAACTGTAAGACTTGCAGAGAACCTCATTTTCGAGTGCTGTGTGGTTGGAAGCTGACTGTGAGGGCAGCAGGTAGTACAGCTGAAGGGCCCCTACTGTCTTCATTGAACATTTGTTTGTGCTGGTATGAATGAAAATTCCTAATACTGCTTTAAAGTGGATTGAAGAACACATAAGAAGAGCTGTAAGGCAGGGAGCAACCCTAGATGAACACTGGGAAGACAATTTCTTCCTGTCTGGAGGCAGCCAGCCCTTAGCTAGGATTCAAAGGTCCAAATCCTTCTTAACAATCAAAAGAATCAATATCAAAAGCTGGTGCACCCCCCCAACTTCTCCTAAGACAACAGCTCTCGCTGCCGTGGTGCCCAGAACTGGTAAGGACCTTCAGAATCACACAGATGCACTTTCAAAGACCGCACAGAGAACATTATCTGTGCATGCTTGAACAAACCCGTTCCCTGCAGTCACATGAGATGGTCGGCAGGTCCTGCAGCACACTCATTGTCTGGGCTCATTAATGTCCCTTCCTGATGACATGCCTCAAAAAGGCACTTTGTATTTGTTCTGGAACCGGTAAAGTTTGGAATAATGCAAAGTGATTTCTGACAAATGCAAACTGATTTCTGACAGACTGTGCTCCCATTCTAACTACCGCTGTAGACAAACAGGTAAGAGCACGCTTAACACCTACAATCTCAGTCTTATGCTCTGGCCAAGGCAGATCACTGCAACAGAACAAAGTGAAAAATGTCTCGGGGTTTTGCTTTCTTTCAGCTAAGTACACAAATCTGTTAAAGGTGACTTGAGCACTAATTTTAAGCTGATCATGTTTCTGGAAGAGCAACTAGAGCAAATGAATTCAAATCTAAAAAGCAGGATAAGCTGACAGCATTCCCTTGCACTGAGGACCTTTTTCCCAGTGAGTCACACTGCAGCATATGGACTGCATCCTTCATGCCATGCATCACCAGTGTGCACTGCACTCAAGAGGGTGCTCCTAAAATTTCATTTCCAATAGAAAGAATTTTATCTTTAGAAGAGATCTGAAGAATCACCTAATTTGAGGATGAGTTAATTACTACATTGCATTTGAACACTGGCCAAATTCTAGAAATAAGCTGAAAAAGCTTTTTGAATGCCTTTTAAAGCCCAGGTCTCATTCTATTCTTCACTGCTCCCAAACAATACAGAATTATTACTCTTTTGGGTTTATACCACTCCTACATAAGCTTTGGTAGCCTGACTTAAAGTAAGATTTCAGCATCTGAAGCACAACTTAGAAGAGAGAGACAAGTGAGAATTTATAGTTCTAGAAGTCCTTTTTTATCTACCTCAGCATACTTAGAGCACTTCAAATTGTCATTGTTGCCTCCACTTCTTTATCCTAATAGGTTCTCAAGAGCTGAAAGTTTTCTTCAGTGTATTTCCACAAAAACCTCAATCTTGACAGTGCTGAGTAGACAGACAATACGACCTCCCTCCTAAACCTAAAACCATAAAAAAAATTGTGTTTTTCCCCCACCCTGCAATTCTTACCAGTTGAAAGTGTCCATAGAACGCCTTCAGAATAAAGCTACCCATAAAGTCATACTAGAGGTCTCTTAATTCTTCCAAATATTGCATGGAAAAATATTATCAAGAACTTTCATGTAGGAACTCAGTTGTCAGAGCACCTAAAAGTAGAACAAAAAAAGAAGATGTACAACTATGGAAGAAAAAGAAAAAAAGAACTTACCTGTAAAGGGAAGCTCTAGGAGCCAAGACTATTCGTTTATTTTCATGAAACATTAACTAAGATATGCAAAATACTATACACTAGCCTTCTCACAGTAATCAGCTACAATAGATATCACAGAATTGTAATTACTGAGTTGTTTGGTTTATCCCTCCCCCTTTCCCTGTCTTTAATGTTTCTTTTTAAAGGAGAACTGTCAATAAAATGCTCTACCTCTGAGGTCTAAAGTAGAGAAAATTAAAACTGTGAGCCTATTCTGGTAGGTAGGTCTGATAGGTATGCTCTGGAGAGAGACTAGATATCATATACATCTCTATACTGAAAAGTTCCTCTCAGGTTCTGGTTCCCACTCAGGACATCAATGACTTAAAAGCAAGGCACTAGCAGTATTTTATAACAATACATAACTCTCTTTTTTGATTTAGCTCTAGTTGTTTAAAAGTTTGTTATATTCACAACCATACAAATTAAAAATAAAATCCTGTCATAATAACATCTAGCTAACATAGCAATCAAATAGCCTAACCTTGAAAACTGCTTGCCCCTAATCACCCTTCTGAGAGTCACCTACACAAAGCAGCATACTCCAAACAAGAGAGAATGACTAATGCCTCACCCAAAGCTTGCTGTCAGGAAGTGCTTTCCTTGAACCTGCACCCTTCCAGCAGAAAAGTGCTTCAAACTAATCTTTTCCTTTCTCCTATTTCTGCACGTGGGAGGGTTTCCCAATTTTTTTTCCACCAAACACTCCTCAGATATTCACAAGCTGGACACTTAACAGTACAACATAGATGTTATCCTAATCAAAATACCATTTTTTTGCTACCTCAGTAGGTGCTAATAAAACTTCCTTTCTTCCCTATTGAGACCCTTTTAACATACCATTTGTTTTAAACTGCCTATATGCTTGTAAACAACTTAGATTGCTGTAAATTGATCCACCTGACATCATTCTTTATGGTGTGGATAGCCAGGATAAAGAGAAGGCCAGGTTAATTACAAAGAAGATGTGTTAATTAGGTAATTAACACATCACACTTCTCTGCATCAGGTAGAAAGGGGGAGAAAGATGACTGGGGAATTGAGTGGAGTTATAGCAGAGATTGGTGTGTGCAGCACAGAGAGCAGGGACTAGCTTTGATGAGACACCACAGCTATGTGTAATTCAGTCTGTTAAAACCTAAATCTCTAGAAGACTGCATGAAGTAGCTCATTTATCCATCTAGAGAATGCAAGGAGTACAAGTCATACTGATTTAGCCAGGAGTTTGCCTCAGTTTCTACAAGTCTGGAGGAGTCTGGCCCTCTCCTGAATTACGGAGTAGAGGATTTCACTGGGGTCTACAGTGAAGAAAGTTCTACTTTAAATCCTCACTGTCTATGTCTTACAGTAGGCAGGAATGTAGGAAAGGAATAACCTTTAAGAAATTTAATTTTTCACCCTTAGAGAGAAGAATGCTTTGCTGCTATGAAAGACTATCTATCTAATGGGGTTTTTACTTTTATTATGGTTTAGTAAGGTCTTGTATCTCCTATATTAGGACATTCATTTCTAAGTACAAAATAAGTTTGGACCCAACATACTTGTAAAAAATGTACCTGTTAACTGGTGATCAGTTTGACCCATACCCTTCAAACTATCCACAAGTTTCTTTGGCTTCAAACTCACACTCCCTAAACAAACCAAGGTATGAGAGAAAAACCTAACCAGCATACAATACGAGGTTTGAGTGGAATTAAGGTATTTAGGGCACTTGTTGAGTATGCAAGTTTTAATTTCATGTCACTCTTTTCCAGGCAAAGAAGACAACAATTTGCAGAACTCTGTTGTGTAATTCAAAATATTTGTAATCTACCCACTGACTGAATTTATTAATGCCATTTAACCTCTGAAATGCATAGTGCTGGCTGTCACTCATACTTACTGCTGTCAAGAGATGCACAATCACTTTCAGGCAGTGTCATGAGGGTCTTAGCTGTCTTACAAGGCATGTTCAGGAGCATCGACTCTTCTGAAATAGAGAGGGGAAATAAAAGCTGCATATTAAAATTCCCCACTCTAAAATGACAGTTTACCTTTTTGGTAATTCATCCACTCTCTTCTTGCCAGTCTTCCTATTAAATTACTTGTGATTCAACATGTTGTTTTTTCCCCTGTTTTAGAATTTACTTTGCTTATCAATTTCAAAATGATTTTGTGTCATACCCCTACCAAAAAAAAATTCCACCATAGACAGGATTGCTACCAAGCAAAAGTGATTTCAGGGATTTTTTTCTTCTCCAATCTTACTCTGAGTCTTAAGGTGTCTGTAATTTCCCAGTTTCTCTAATACCAGCATCTATTACAGGCATTGAAATTCCCAGCTTGCCATAAAAATTTCTGTAAGCATTGAAACACATTTGGTTGCTATTGCCCTGTTGTATTTAATAAAATAAAAAGCGTCTGGCTGTCCTGGCTGTCCTCGCCCAGGATGCAAGCCTCCAGGCCACCACAGCCTACTGTGGGGATGACTCCCACCGAGGTGCGGCTGCTCCTGGTGAGTGATCAGACACGAGGTGCCGCTGGTAAAGGAGGCGAGATGAGACAAAGGGTTGCGGGAGTGGGGTCTCCCCCGAACTCTCCTTTATTGGGCGTAGGGCAGGGGGGTTAGAGAGGGAGAGTCGTGGAGGAGAACACCAGGGAAATGTCCCCGTGCAGCCAGTTTTAAGGGGGAGAAACAACCAATAGGGAAAGAGACACGGGGAAGGGACAAGGGTCAGGGTCCAATAGCAACATAAGAGGGAGGGGTACAATAGCTCATAACTAATAATACATTGAACATAACAGAATCTTTGGGAAGAGGGGTTTGGTCCAAGACCCTGGGCACGCCTCTCTTCTAGAACAGGGGCGGTTCTTATCCCCTGATTCCATCCCCCGTGTCCTCCCCCAAGGAGGAGCTTCCTTCAGAGGAAATGGAGCTGGAAGGAGAGGCAGCTGCAACCAGGGATGGACCTCCCACATTGCCCTATGAATTAGCAGTGTCAAATTCAACTCACTCTGATGATAGAACTTTGTCCAACCACTGTTTTATTACTTTGAGTCCTTTTTCACTGTTAGGCTGTGGTGGTGGAACAACCACACTTGTCTGCAAACCACATAATCTCATGCCTGTCAAACAACATTCTACATTCTGAGCTTTATCTATGAAACCAGAACTAGGGGAGAAATTGAAAGGTTTCAGCACAATCTTGACTCTGTCAGAATGATTAAAATTTCTGAAATATAAAAAAATAACATTTATATGGCCAGGGCCATACTTCTCAAACTTTTGCAGTGTACGTTTATACTTGGCCTTTTTTATGAGACTTAAAAATGGTAAGTACCTAGAGTGTGTCAAAACCCATTTGGTTTCTTTTAAGCAGAATACTCTTCACCTGTGCATATTGAAGATATGCTGTAGTTTATGGGTTTTTTGCTTCCCTATTTTTTAAATTTTGTCTCTAATAAATTCTCTTCCCCATTATCTTCTTTCACTTGCGTTACTTTCTTAGTATTTTCATACTGCTGTCTCCGTGTCATGCTCAGGACTCATGGTTTATCTTCTTCCTTTCAGCAAAGTAGTTCCAGTGCCTCTGTAAAAACTTAGCATGGATTTATACAGAGCTCTTTTTCAGATATCAAACCTTTGAAGCTAAATCTATCAGACATTCAGTTTTCTGTTCCACAGTTCCAGACCTAAATACAACAAAACTAATATTATTTCTGCTACTGGATAGATAAGGTGTAAATCTGTGATTATGATTTAAAAGATGTAAATCTATTTGCACCCTAACTTCTCCACACAAACATATTAAATTATGAACTCAGCAACAGGAAGAATTATCCTTCCATGTTGGCCTTTAAGAGTATTACTTCCACTTAGCTGTTTAAAATTTATGTCAACTTTTCTAGTTTTATGTCCAGCTTATTTTTAGTTTTCATGATCATACCTTTTCCAGGACAAAATCGATGGCTCATCGTCAAGACTGTTTAGCAGCTCCAGGAATAAATAAATCCACCGATTTTCACAGCTCTATTACTATCTGAATGCCTACTTAGTTAAAGAAACAGCAAGATGCTACCTACTGTTTTGCTTTACAGTTTTAGGTTTAACTATCTAACTACAGGATCTTGTTTGTTGGTTTAAGTTTTGTCTTCATTATTGACGATGTGGATAACATACACATTTGGAAGTAAAGCCTCTAAGACCTGTCAATTAAGTAACAGTTTGTTAATTACACTAGATAAACAATTGTTTTATGTAAATTATGCCAGAAAGTCCCAGCATTGTCATTGCATCATGATCTATTAATATTGCAATTATTAACTAAGATATGTCCATGGTAAATATTCATAGAGAAAGATACAGTGTATCAGTTGTTAACCCAAAAGATTATGAACACCAAATATTTCAACAGAAACCCAGCAAAAAAAGCAACAGTAGAAAGCTGAAAGGAGGTGAGAAGCAGCAGCAAAAAGCAAAGACTGACAAGGACAGAAAGGAAGTCATATGAGAGTAGAAATAAGTGGAAGCAGTCAAGAAATGGCATTTTATATAAGATCCCAGGTGAAACAAAATTGGTCCAAGTTGTCATATCTGACATTATTTTCTCTGTGTAAAGGTAATGTACTAATTTTTTTTTGCTACATTTACTGATTAGTAGGGGCTCAAAATTCTTTCAAAGAATAGATGAGTTTTAAAAATGAGATAGTCTTATTGTAGGCTTTATGAAGTAGATGGGAATAGTTAAATACATATCCAACCTCAGGAGACACATTAACTACAGCAAATATGGGAAATGTTATCTGAAATGGAGAAGTTTACAAGAACACAAAGCAGGTGAATGAAACTATGGAAAACTGGTATCTGTGTTGTTCAGTGCTTTTAAGACTTTACTTTCAAATCAGATTTTCAGTTTCTTTTGGAGACAACATAAAAAGTATTGAACCATTTTCTTACTTTTTACTAAAGCAGCATTGTCATCAAGAGATCATAGAATTATAGAATACCCTGAGTTAGCAGGGACCCACAAGAATCATTTAGTCCAACCCCCGGCCCTGCCCAGGATCGCCCCAAGAGTCACACCGTGTGCCCATGAGCATTGTCCAAACATTTCTTGAACTCTGTCAGGCTTGGTGCTGTGAGCACTTCCCTGGGGAGCTGTTCCAGTGCCCAAACACCCTCTGGGTGAAAAACCTTTTCCTGATATCCAACCTGCCCTGACTCAGCTTCAGGCCATTCCCTCAAGTCCTGTCACTGGTCACCAGAGAGGAGAGATCAGTGCTTGCCCCTCCTCTTCCCCTCATGAGAAAGCTGTAACTGCAATGAAGTCTCCCCTCAGTCTCCTCCAGGCTGAACAGACCAAGTGACCTCAGCCACTCCTCATACATCTTCCCCTCTAGACGCTTCACCTTCATTGCCCCTCTGAACTATCTCTATTAGCTTTATATCTTATGTTGTGGCACCCAGAACTACACACAAGACTCAAGGTAAGGCTACACCAACAGAGAGCACAATCAGCTTCCATGACCAGCATTTTCAGTATTTACACAGGGACTCAGTTTATTTTGGAAAATTCTTTTGCAACTTTTTTTGTGGATGTTGACTTCCCTTTGCAAGAAAAATATTCAACATTTCTTGAAGTAAGGTCATTTCTGTGACAGGTGTTCAAGGAGAAAAGCTAGAACCATATAATATCACTATAAATGTATATAGGTTTTTACTTGCACTCTGTATAAGGTGAACAAAGAATGAAAGCAAGAAAAAAACATTTTCATTTGGCAGGGAAAACCTCTGATGATCAATCTAGGTTCAAACTCTCCAAATAATTATCGTTTATTAGCCAAAGGTTTTTCTAATAAATGAATACCAAAGTATGTACATGGTAATGGAGGGAGTAATGGCACCTTGCTGTGGGAACTGTCCCAGTGCATTAATTAAAAAGAACCTTGCTTCTACAAGCAATCCTGTGCTTTGATTTGTTTCTCTAAACATACTTTTAATACAAGCTATTAGCTTCAATAACAGCAATCAGAAGCCCAGTGAAAAGATCTTGAAGTGCAGGTACGGAATGACATTTTATTATTGAAACTTTGATTGCCCTGTGTGTTATCTGCTGCAGGATGTCTTAAAACAGAGAATTATTAACTGTAGTTTCTGTTAAGTGTTAGGGTCTGTAGTGAAAAAAATTACTTTTGAAGTGGTGTGATGGGCACAATCCTGCTTTCACTGAATTCAGACATGGTTCCTCTCCTGTACCATCTCTCCACCATATACTGCTCTGAAACACGATAAAAAACTAGGAAATGCTGAGCCATGAGCACGCTGCGAAAGATGTCCTTTAAGCTGTGGTGCCAGAAACTTGTTTGGCCCACATTTCAAGCGTGTCTCTATCAGGAAATACTGGTGATGCTGTGCAAAACATTCCCTTCTGTACTTCAAACTCAACACTTGCAAGAAGGTCTGCTTTTTGACAGTTCAGTGATGCTAATGTTTCTGCTTTCTCTATGCTCACTGAACAAGTGATGACATAATGGATTTCGTTCAGGCTTGTGCAACAGATAGTGCACACATGGAAAGTGAATTCCATGTCCTAGATTTTGGGAAGTTTGCATAGCTTGTCTCATCTTGTTTGTGTTGCTCATTTTCTGCAATAAAATGGCATTGGTTAGATCACCAAAAAATAGTGAAAAATAAGCTCTTGTGGATGTTTCTGTGGAAAAGCATATATTTTGACAGGTGTTTGAAATTTGGATTAATGAATGTCTTTAATGGGACATGTAATTCCCAAATTAAGGATACCAAGCCCCCAAGTTAATTGCTGGTATAATATGTACTGAATTCTTAAGAGGCAGATTTATAGACACATTCCATTTCTACCTAGTCAAAAGCTGTAGAAGTGCACGAATCATCAACTGACATTTCAGTTCTGCCTAAGGACAGGGGATTTATAGAAATGGCCATAGGTCAGTGTCTAATATCCTGTGTATTACATGTACTCGGATTAAACAAAAACTTTTAACATACAAGCACTTTCACTATGCTCTTCTGTGGTAATTTCTATAGCTTTTCTCATTGTATTACTCATTTGTATCTAAAAAACCCCAAACAAACAAAATGAATATTCAATAAGTATGCTTGAAGGATGATAAAGACAGCTCAAATAAAACTTTGAAAGCCTTCAGGGAGATGATAGCTCAAAACAATCATTCACAGCAAAATTATTCCTGTATATAAATCATATAAAACTATTAGGAAAAATACAAATCGGTGTATAAATTACAATTATTCTATTGATGAATTACTGTTTTATATACAATATTACACTAATAGTGTCTTATCAAATAGAAAATATTTGTAATGAATTCCAGGGGTTTTTAAATTATAATAAGTATCTGCTTTTGATTGAATGCCTAAAGCCTTTCAGGACCTCTGATAGTTATGTCGCCAGCTGTGGCAGACACCTGGTTTTGTATGTGATGATAGAAATTTAGGAACTCTGATTTCTGATTTTTAGAATTTTCTTTTTTTTTTTTTTTTTTTTTTTTTTTTGACTGCTCAAAGGATTCCAAGCCTGAGATTTAAAAAACTAACCAAACCAAATATAAATAAGTCAAACCATTCCTTCTTCCCTTTAGAGAGTGTATAAAACATGTTTATCTCTTGGGAAGAGTATAAAAGCATATGTGAAGCGAGAGAAAACCCCTGGTGACTAGTAATTTTCCAGAGGTTTCCAACAGTATTTTGCAAACCTGCAGAGAACCATTCCTTCAGGACTCTTTGCTATCCTAGTCAATTAGCTTTAATTCTCCAAAGTTGGTGCTAATTTTAATTCATTCTACAGATACTGAAATGTATGTTTCCAGAGAATGTGAAAAGCTATTTGGAAGTATTAATGGCTAGGCAGTAAGTTAAGAAAAAAAATATTAATATATTCAGCTTGTTCAGTATTAACAGATACGGATCTTTTAAAAAATTGTGCAGAATAGTTGTGATAATGTAAATATATTTGTATTTGGTATTATTATGCTAGTATATAAGAAGCAATTTTCACTTTATTAACAGAAGTTGCAGTAACAGTGAAGGTCTTTCAGTTTTGCCTCTCTTCTGGAATTATCTATTACCTAAAAATAAGCTAAATGGCTGTATTAGAGAACCAGCTGAATTAACACAGCTGAATTTAGAGTTCATAACAGATTTTAGTGCTTTGTGATTGTCATTTTCTCCCCAAGGCTGGCATGGCATCTGTGTGCTATTGAACACAACACTAAGCACTTGATTAACACATGAGTTTTTTCAAAGTTATCTCTAAACTTTACCTTTCAAAATAATGTTTTCCTGACTGGATTTCTGATCAGAGTGTAAGTGACCAGTGACCAAGAAGACACCTGAAGAATTTTGATTTGTAGTGATACAATACCTGAACTACATACAAGTGAAATATAGAAAAGATCAAATTTAGACATAATCAAAACTATCCACGCTGGACAGGTGGGATGTGTGGTGGTTTATTTCAGAGTCCTGGTCCCCTGGATGCTCCCACTGACAGCAGGGTCACACTTTGAGATTCCTTTCTCCCAGCTAGCAGAATATGATATGGCAGGAGTGGAGTCACTCATGTGCCACCACCCAGAGGAGTGGATGCAGCTGAGAGGTCACATGCACCAGAGAACTTGTAGGTTTAGAATGGTTTTCCTCTTGCTCATAAGTGTTCACCTGGGCTGAGAGAGGCTCTTCCTCTGCTCAAACCCCCGAAATAGGACGCTTAAAGTCAGGTTTCACTGTTAGAGACAAGGAATTTAGAAAAATCACCAGTCTTCCATGTATATACACCCAGATTTTCTGGTAGATTTGCGTGCAATTATGGATTTGGTGTTTGAGTTCAGGCCCCGACTTGGTATTAGTTGTGCACTAGCATAAGATGGACCTGGATTTATGCAAAGAAGAGCTGCTTTTAGTTGACATATTCAGTGCTTACATATGTAAAAAAAATACAGCCACAATCCTGTACAAGACATACCTGATCAGCCATTTTACAGCAGATGACGACAGGACTTGGTTCAGTTGTGACACTAAACAAGAAAGAGTGAAAGAGAAATTTGGGACATGAGGGTGACCATACAAATGACAGTTCTTGGAAGATTCTTTGCCTTAATATAATAATTTCCAACCAATAAAAAGCATGAGGCAATAGAAGGTGATACTCAGAACAAATTTTGTCCAAAACTTCTCATGTACTCTCCACATCCTGTCATGCTAAATTTACCTCTATTTTTTCATGGTTTATATAATGTTAATAAAAAGATTGTCTTCATTTTAATGTTGCACTGAAAAATGGAGTTTGAAATTATGTAAGTAGGTATATGTTATTAGGGGGAATTCTAAAGGATTTAAGGACTGCAGTGTGATCTATGAAGAGTTATAGACTAATATTTTATTCCATAATTCCTTCTCCGTCCTTAAATGATCACAAATGACTGTGAAGGAGCTGATGATAAAACATACTTGTGTTAATACTGCTTCTCACATGATGGTTTACTGAGGCTTAGAAATTGACAGAGACTCATGAATTTGTGGTGTAAAAAGGAACATTTTTAAACAACGAAATTCAAGTTTTAAGCCCAAACTACAAGATGCACTTAATTAATTTACCAGCCCACATTCCATGAATCCTCCATGAGAAAATAAGAGCAACTAACGCCTCTTCAGAGAGATCTCAGCTAAGAAAACCACATGCAGCATTTCCTTGGGGAATAAATAGCTGGGCAAGAGATCCCATTGCCTAAGATCTGCACAAATTGTAGTAGGGCTTGGGTTTCAGCCCCCAAGTATTTGCCAAACCTTTAACACTGCAGTATAAAACCCCTGAAATTAATTTTATATTGTTATTATAGCAAATGACCCCATGCCAGGTCATTGCAAATAAGAAAAAGCTTGGCTGGTCTTAGCCTAGGAAAATATAAAGTATGCCAAATGGATGTCTCTCAAGTGTGTGATAAAAATGCATCTTCACTCCCTCCAGCAGTAAGGTATCTGACCTAAGAACATTAGAGAAGAGAGGCCATATTGAATGCTTTCATTTCCCCATAAAATGCTGATCATGATAGTTCAGACATGCCAGATGGAAGTAGTAGTGATAAATGGTGTTGATGCCTCAGGAGAAACGAGTAGTAAAGTTATATTATGTTCAGCTGGGATTTTAAACATGTAATATAGTTAAAACTGTTATTTTCTAGCAAAATCATACACCTCATATTTCAGTGCCATGTCATATATGGGAGAAAAAATTCCTGCCACCATTTGCTACTTCAAAAAGCAGATTTTCCATATCACAACAAACCACCTCTACACACAGCACACATAACACTTTTTAATATATATAAATGTATGTATGAAATGATGAATGACAAGTATAGGAAAATCCAACAATGTTATTCCTCCTTTATTCCTTATGTATAGCAATATATATCTGAGGACAGTGAGCTAACACAATTCTAAATTAGATAAGATTTCACCTCACATTTCTAACAGGTCCTTTGTTCCTTTCTAAAATTAATTAGGAGTTCTGTACTGAACTCTGTCATATGCGATAGGGGGTACAAGGCTGGTTTTAATTCCCAGTTTGATCTGGATAGAAGTTTAACTCCAGCTAGAGGATGTTTTAAGAAATTTTATTATCTAGACATAAATTATATCTTCTCCAAAGAGGCAACTCTAAGGAATTTTCCCTTGCAATGTCAGACAATTTTAAAGGGAGAAGGTAAATGTTCTGTACCCTGTAAGTCAGTGTTCCCACAAAACCTAAGAACTCAGAAGGCTGTAGGTAATTTGCCAAAGCATCCCATCCTCTACTTGTATTCCAAGAATTTAGATCACTTCATTAGTGATTTGTCTGCATTCACTCCTTTTTACTAAACTGTCTTCCACAAGTGACATTCTCTTAATCTTCCACTGTATGAGTTGAAACACCAGAGAAAAAAAAGGAAGTTAAAACCAGCGGAGTTGTTAAGAGAGGTATTGTTCAGTTGCTCATTTTAGACTAATAGTCAGAAACACCATTTCCTAAACATCATCTTTTCCTTTTTTTTCACATCTCGAGCTTGCATTTCTTTTCATGTGTCTGGGTTAAGAACATGCTTTAAAAGCATATGACAAATTTTTTTCTTGGAGAGGAGGTAGGGTTCTTTTAAGGAGACTGCTAGATCCAAGAGAGTGAGGAGCAACTATACCTTTCTAGAAATTCGAGTGTTGTTGATGGAAAGGAGAAAACACATCCAGCCAACACATACTTAATAAAGTTGTGATTATTCACTACTCATTCTAAAACAGAAAGAAATTAACAGTTTTTATAAACTATATTATCTGTAAATCCCTGAAGAACGGAGGTGCAACAAGAACTCTGATTTGTCATGCTTTGTGTGTGCCTCACTCAAACTTTTTGTCCTTTGGCAACTTGAAATTTAATTCCTTTGTCTAACTCTTCTTATTTAATTTTATTAATTAAAAGGCAGTCAAATTTAGAAGAAGAAATATTACAGATGTATATAAGAAATAAGACAGTGAAAAAGTCTATCATGTAAAGATTAATTTGTCCAATTTCAAAATGTATATTGCAATATTTTATAGTTGACAGGTGATCATGGGCAGATAGTCATTACAATTTATCATAGCAGGAAGTTGTAAAAATGACGATATGGGCAGGTATAAAATTATATGAAGGAGAAGTTATAGAAGATAATTTTGAAACTCTAACAACTTGTTTTTTTAAAGTTTCAATCACCAAAAGAGCTTAATCCAAAATCTAATGATAATTTTAAAAGACAGAGTTGGAAACAGAATTTCCTGTTGAGGGGGGGAAAAATTTATGCAGGCAAATTTCCATTGTTACTTCCTCCTATTAATCAAAATTTATGCTTTGTTACACAGGAATTGTGTAAAAGTTTTTTGCTTCTCCTTGTTTTGAATTTATTGGCTGCTATTCCAAGAAAGAGAGAATGGGTGTCCAACCCCAATTTATGCCTTTGTAAATTTCTCTCTGTCTCCACTTTTGCAACCCAATCATTTATCAACAGCAGCCACATGTTATTTTTGAGTGGAAAAAGAATGTTCTTTGGCACTGATCAGCCTTGAGTGAAGTTTTATAGCAGTCTTATAAATTTCTCAATAGCAAGGTTTATAATGAAATTGCATAAAGTACTCTGACCTAGTCTGCTAGCTGGCACACTAGGCAGTGCTGAATGGGGTCCTTTTTATGGACTAACAAAAGGAGCTTGAAATTTTTCTTCCATATTGCTGCTAGCACTGCTTATTACTTTTACAATTCTGCCATCAAAGGTCCATGAGTTTGGATATTATGGGCTTTTCTTTCAGGCTTTTCTCTGCTCCATTTGGTTACTGGAATCCATTGCAAGTGTAGAACGTTAGATCATAGGATCACAAGCTGCTGGAGGAAGGATTGTATTGTACTGCAGGGTACAATGTCTAGCACGGAGGAACCACTGATCAGACACTCTCAGGAGATGCTGTTGCAAAGGAAACCCTAACAGATGGTTAAAGCAAAATATGTTTTACACTTTATGATATGCAGAGTTAGCAGGGGTATTAAGATCTTTCTGGGATCTTCTAACTATTTTTTTTCTTTGCCTTTCCAGACAGAAAAGATCTGTCCTAAAGGAAGTGTATACATAGAAACTTAATGGAAAAGCTGTTTCTGTCAGGAGCACTTTAATAATGAAATACTGAAGGGAGGGGGAAAGTGCAACAAATATTCTAACCTTTCCTTTATTTTATTGCCAGAATTTTAAAATAATCTCCATGATTTGCAACTTTGAAACTAAACCAACCATTTAGGCAGGTGATGTTGGGTTTCAGGCCACAAATATATAATAAGCAAATGCTCTTTTTAATAATTTGTTTATACTTTAGCATTCCCATAAAATCCATACAATCAGTACAGAAGCCCTTCCAATCCTCACTTAAATTAAAGTGAGATAAAGTGTACCATGACTACTGACCATGTTATAAAGCATTTCCTTAAGTTGAAGCATACCTTATTCTCTGTCTCTGGATGAGGAAAGGACTAGTCTTACAGCAAAGCACAGCTCATTATTAAGAAAGCTGCAATCTAATTGTATTTAACTAAGCTTTCAAATTAGCCTGTTAGAGGAGACTGTTGCATGCTTTGTATGCAGAAACACAAAATATAACCTTTTCAGTTTTAAAACAATATGCCTCAAGAGCACACAGTCTTCAGTTAAAAAGTATTACTAATTTACATGCACTTTAAATCAAATCTGGTTTGTCATGTATGTTGATGTTTCTTAAGGTTTCCACTCAGGTGCCAAATGGTGAGTACTGAGGTTCACACTAAGCAGCACTGCTAACATAAAAACCTTATGAGAGACAAGACAGGGATTCATGTGAATCCCTGTGGAAATTTCCAGGTAGGTGGGGCCACTCAGCCAGATAAGGGGAGTTGGGCTGAATCTGAAAAGAGAAGTGAGTCCATCTGTGTTTGAAACGGATTCCAAAACACAGTCACAGTGTTTTTAAATTCCTGTCATTTGAAGATATTCTCTCAGTCCTTCTAAAGAGGAATTTAGCTCCTGGAACCCAGAATGTCATTATGATATTTAATACTGATGGGATGAAATTTATTTGAGTACAGATCTGGAGAAATTCTCTAATACCTTATAATAAGCACCCTATTGAGAAAATAAATGAAATATCCACAATACTCTGCACTGCACGGGGAAAAATTCTGGTTTCTGCTGAAGCCAGTGGCAAACCTTTCTTCTTTCAATGAAGAAGTGCTTCACCAGTGAGATAAAACACAGAGTGAATTTGCAAACCCTTAAGCAAGGATTAAGTAAATGTGGAGTCCTTTATAATCTTTGCACAAGGAATGTATTTTGTATTTTTCCTCCATATTCTGAAACCCCCATATTTCACTCACTGAAAATGACATAAAGTAAGAGTATAAATATTTTCTAAAGTTTTTAAACATTACTATAATAATGTGTTTTTAAAAATTTATCATTTTGTTACTCATTGTACCATTTACATACTCACAAAGTCTAATTATAAATATGCAATGAAACATAAAATGCCATGTGAAATAGGCAAGAGAAATTGATTTAATGTATTTTTAGCATATCTCACTCACCACTATTCTCCAGAATACAAAAAAGAAAGCATTTTCAATCTTATTTGTCCAATTATAGCACAGTGCAACGGCATAATTACTGTTCAGAAACTTCTTATTTTGTCGACACGAAATTGAATGTTACAACAATATAGATTTGTATCCATGCTGGAGATCTTGGTTTATTCATCTGTTGTTATGAATAATAAGGTTTTAATTGACTACCCAGGACTACGGTCATGCTATGCAAGCATTGAAAATCATGGATGTCTAGTCCAGAGGGAGAAGTTACCTACATGAATATTCATGAATTTAACTAAAATTCCTCTTAAAATTCAATTCTATTGCTTTATTAATACGATCTGCTTATATTTAAAGTACTTCTGAGAACAACATCAAACACTATTATCTGAGAAAGATGATTAAGTAGCTTTTTATGTCCAAAATGTTCATGCATGACTGTAACATCCATATGTATAAGTTTAATACATTTCCTTCTGTCACTTTCATACATTATTTAACTGAACAAAATTCAATAAAACACAGACTCCATAGTTCACTTGTCAACATCAACTACAGTTTGCACAGGGTTTTCCAGCTAATTCATCTGAATGTAGTCCTTCTTTGCATTTCTTGAGTCAACTTATTGCATCTCAGTTTATCTGAATAGGCTAACGTCTTTAAACATGAAAAAAAAGATTCACGTGTTTGCAGATTTAGTGTCTATTGCTCAGAAGACCTAATAGCCTGAAAAAATTCTATACAATCTCATCTGGTGAGTGCAGTGTTGTCTTTCCTTTTGACCTCTCCAAACCCCAAGAGAAAACATTTTCTATTCTTATTGCCTTAAATAAGAAAGGAAAACAAAGGATTGCGGAGTAAAAAACTAAATTACTGAGTAAACTGCAAGCAAAGAATTCCCCCAAAAGTCTTGTGTCTGTTCTTTTAGAAGGGACACAGTGGCCTCGAATCATCTTTCTTAGTGCAGTACTACTATCAGAAAACCTGAGAGAATATCAAATGTCATAGTCAGGCTACTCTGAATGACACATGAAAAACACATCAAGGACTGCAGATGCTTAAAGACTGCACATTTATTTCCACAGACCTGCTTTTGTCACGCTGAATAATTTTAACGTTTGATGAAAGATGGCATCAAGAAAAAATACCAAGAAGCAAACTGAGTACCAAAAGGATATTTTCCATATAGTCAAATTAGAATATAAGAGTGTTTACATAATATCATTTTTGGAGTTCAGAGAAGCTAAAGACACTCTAGATGTGCTGTCCCCCAAAGTACTTTGCAATGATTAGCCTGTCCTTTGAAGATATGGTATATCTTGCAAAATTACATGGAGATACACAGAAATGAGAAAAGAAAATGCCTGCTTACCCTTAATTCTTAGGCCTTTATACCTTTTGAAAAAACCAAACCACAAACTGTAATGGCAAAGTATGAAAAAAGACATCAACATATATTTTAATATGAATGTAAAAATCCACAATGTGTAGGCCTTGGGGAATTTTTTTTGCCCTTTTTCTTTTCCCCCTTTGTAGCTTTACTAGTTAGCCAGTTTTCCCTGGTTAGCCAGTTTTCTCCTATGTCCTTTTGTGCCGAACAGATATGCCAGCCCTGATTGCTTGGGGGTTTAATGTGTCCAGCCTAGCAAGGAAAAAATGTGATTGTGAGCCCTGCTGCAGGTATTTAAATGTATGATCAGAGCATGCAACAATGGATGTAATTAAGTAGGCTCTAATTCTACTTATGTGATTCAACATAAAGGAAGGCGCTCCATTACTTAGTATTTTTGTCATTGCTTGGAAAAATGACCTTAACTTATTGCAATTTCCAGCTGGAAGATTACCAAATTGGTTCTGAACTTAAGTAGCCTTGTGGGTACAGAGACATTCACTGCCAGACTATATGGAGTACACTGATCACTTCCAATTATAAAAAATGTACTTTTATTAATAAATTAGTTTGCAATTATTATTAAATAGGTACTACAGTTTAACTTTTCTGTTAGAATCATCTTGTTTTTGGTGAGTTCCACCAATTCTTGATCCTCAACTAAATAGCTAATCAAATGAAAAAAAAGTTATATAGTGTATATATAAAGGTATAATTTTTTGTACACATGAACTTAGCCAAAAGAAAGTAAAGGTTTGTGTGAGTGGGCCAAATTTTGCACAGAATAACTAGGTTTATGCAACAAATCTTAAGCGAAATTTTGCAAAGTCTTCAAAGACAGTATGTTAAAAAGTAAATTAGGTTTTCTAACTCATCTTACCATAAAGAAGACAGTCCAGCTCACACTCCAAGCCATCAGCCAGGGAATCATAGCTCAAATTTTCATTAACATTTTCTAACTTCAGTAGAACCTTCTGGTTACAGATATTTTATATGAGAAAGCTATTATACACAAGGAAAAGAGAGTGTTAAAAATTACAGTGAACAAGCAGCAGTAGATCTTAATAAGAGCTCTACCTCAGACTCAAGCTGTGAAATTTTTTCACAAAATATGAAAGTGTAAACTCCAAAATTAAGAATGGAGAATTTCAGCATGGTAGGTATGCATACTAAAAAAATAACAATCATGGTCAGGTCAAGGACATTTTGAGGCCACAAATACTAACCATAAGTCTCAGCAATGTCTTATGATGCCAAATTTGAGAACTTTAACAATGTCATTTAATGTCATAAACTTAATCAAAATGCAATATATATTTCTATTTTCTTCATGTTACCTCCTCTTCTCATTTCTCTTTAAAGCTTTATGAGTGATCACCATTCTTGAACTGGAAGAAGATTAGGCTATATACATTTGAGACTGGATGACAAACTATTAATTTTTCACCTGCCTTTCATGTGAAAAAGTTTTTGCTGTCAGAAAACATTTCAGCCTGTTACACTGAATTAAAGGTTTTCAGATTAGATCTGCTTGATCTACAGAGACAGTACAATAAATAATTTTATGATCATCTCAGAAAACACAATATTGGTCAGGACCCCCATGAAGAGTTTTTACTTGAGAGAGACCCGAAACAATTAAAAATTTTGGAGTACAGAAAGGGTATGTGTGGATGCACATGCACATGTGTCTCTGTGTTTATAGGTTAAAATCCTTTCTCCCAGAGAATTTTAATTGAATGCTTTTCCTGTCCTTCATTAAAATATGGACTTGCTGATGTCTCATATATTTTTCATAATGAACATGGTTAGGAAATTAGAAATCCAGAGGCAATGCCTGGAAGGGGATCTTTAACATTCAGACAGGATTCCTGCTCAAATTGGAGCATTTGTCATGCTTATTGTGGTGATATCATAATCTGTGCACAAAATAACTAAATCTCATTCAGGGATGAGTGCAGTACACTTCTACAGTTCTACAGAACTAAAATGTGGTTCAAAGCTAGATTAAACTTCCTCTGTGGTCTAAATACTTATTAGGTTTCTCATCACTTCTCTGTGTTTTTATATAAAATACCTACAAGAAATTCATATTTGTCACAAATAATTGTGTCCTGATACATCACTGGAGCCAACTGAAACCAATCCAACCCTAGATTAAAGCAGAATGGGTTGTTTCTTTGGGTATACATAAGGAAAGATTAAATGTTCCTTTAGGATTGTTTCCTTTTTTCACTGATAATGTGATTTATTTATTTTTTACTTTGTTTTCTGAAGTGTCTGCACTGAAAGTTATTTTCCTTTCTCAAAAAAATCTGATGTCTGAATAAAATTCTATAGTATTTTAGAAATATTGCATTATTTTAAAAAAATTACTGGAGCTGAATACAGTAAAATAATTTGATTACCAGCTATTAATTTGGGATGGAAAATATATTGAATACTTACATGAAACATCCTGAGCAAGGTGGAGTTGTGGCTGCCTAGGTGTCATCAATTTGGGTGCCTGAAAACACTCTGGAAAGATACGCAACAGCAAAGCCTGCAACAAAACCAGGCCCAGACACAGTTAGGAAGAACCGCAGAGGGAAGTTACCCTGTGTGCCACCCATTAGGAGTTCACAGAGCACAAAGCCAGCACATCTAGGACTAAAGGCCTACATAAAGGACTGAAAACAGCTTTCGTGACCCTAGGCAGACTCCGAACTTCTCAGGCTCTGGAGTTCCTTCTGCCAGGAGCTGCATGAACTTGGATTCTGCTGCAGGTGCACACGTCACTCACTGCACTTTCTGGAGAAAATGGATGTCTGACCACCAGAAGCATTTTCTGAGCTTTTTCTTATAGCCATTGCTTTCCTGATTCAAAGTAAAGGAAGAAAAGCGGAACATCCAGTTCATCCAAACTGACTCCCCTGACTTCCCACAGATGAATATATGTCACTTCAACCTTTGGCAGCTGATCACCAGCCGAGAAAGTGTCATGACTACTTAAACTTTATGGAACAGATCACTTTCACAAAACCAGGTGTTTACCACAGAACATTTTTAGGTGTACTCATCTGCCAAAATCCGTTCTCCAGAGGAAGATAATAAGAGATAACTAACTCTATGTATCTATGTGCTGATTCTCATTGATGATATTTTAAGTGAGAGTTTATGTACACAGAAGTTAGCACAGAAATGTGATATTGCTAGCATACTCTTTTCAGTAAAACTACAGGCATAAGAGTGAGCCATTTTTATTTCAGTAGCTGGTAGTTCAAATGCTTCTCTGTTAATCTGACAGTCTGAAACACCTGGTACAATGTTTTTCTGTGTAATTTCTGAATTCAAATCAGCAATTAAAAGATCACTTTTACCAATACAGGACTTACAATATAATCACACTGCTGCAGCCTTGCTGAGTTCATACTATGTGTAGTTTCCTAGAATGCTGTCTGAACTGGGGACAGGAGAAGGTATGTGATATGCATGAGGATCTCAGAAAGGTTTGCATATCAGGCACGTCAAATCCTTTGGCATCTACCGTAGCGTACAGTGCTCAGTGTGTAGGCAGCATCATCCTTTATTGTTCAAATTTTAATGCAAGGCATCATGAGACAATCCAGTCTTATCTGAAAACGAATGAAAAAATAGACATTTCTGTTAGATCCAGCTCTACTTGGATACTTCAAATGAAAGAGTATTTAAGAAAACTAGACGGCAAGCAAAAAGAATGGCAGTATTCATGAAGGCTTCATTTCCACAGAGAGGAAAAAAAAGGCTGAGAGAGAAACTTTTGTATGTGTTGTGTACAGTGTTGAAAAGAAAGAGTAAGAAGCCTGAAGCTGTTTGGAAGATTTTTCTCAGACACTCTGGGGAAAATTTCAAAAAATTATGCAGAAAAGAAAGGCTTATATTTTTACTGGAAAAACCCCATCCCAAAATATAAAGGCCAACCTCCCCAGCACCTGAAGTTTAACAGGGCAGTAGAAACACTGTAGGACTCCTGAAATATTGAAGAAAGTTTTTACTTCAAGGACAAGTGAAGTTGGAGGCTTACTGAAAGCCTGAGAGTAAAAGGATATGACTGAGCTCAGAGAAGAAATACATTCCTGAGAAGAAGTGAACTCAGGGAAGAAATGCACAAGAATGCGGATCTGAGCTGTGGTATATCAACCAGGAAATTATATCAGTCAGACATAAATGTAACTGTTGTCACAAGGAACATCATACCCAGGAGCAGTCTGTGACCTCTTCATCATCTGTGTTCTTTCTAAGCCAGCAGTGAGTGAAAAGGCATCCTCTAGCCTGTTACTATTAGCCAACTAAATAGAGAGGCCATTCGTATTCATAAATTGAATTCTGTCAGAAAGGATAGTGGCAATCTAGCTTAAAATATTCCTTGCCCATACTGAAAGGATGTGATGAATGTTTGCAAATGCTTCAAGCACTGTTTTATTATAAGATTAAATGCCTCTTATTTGGATGCTTACTCCTTTTGAGGGTCATATCTGCTCACACTTAACAAAATTATTCCTGTCAAGTCCAAGAGTTCCATTTTCTGTTGGACTTCTTTGATCTCATCAGCACCTCCTAAGCAAACTGCATTTCTTTTTGTTTTCATGCACTCCAAAGACTCATTTTCAAAATTACTTCCTTATACATAACTATTCATTAGGATTTCTGAATCACTTACAGTAATCGACATTTTAGGAATAAAAGTATTCGCCTATTAGAGAGGCATTTATTAGCACCCTATGCAGTAGTAAATTAAAAAATTTACCATCATGTAACAGCATAAAGGATCCAGAACACTCTCTGTAAGTGGTGCTGTCTTAAGGGTTTTAAAAAAATGATGTCTCTGAAACCCACAAAAACACTCTGTCTAATAAGTGGGTCTTGGCTTTGGCCTGGAGTTAAATGCAAATGGAAAAACAGGACGGAAGGACGGACGGAAGGACGGACAGATGGATGGATGGATGGATGGATGGATGGATGGAAGGAAGGAAGGAAGGAAGGAAGGAAGGAAGGAAGGAAGGAAGGAAGGAAGGAAGGAGCTCTTATGGATAAAGGATAACAAGGAAGAAAAAAAATAATTATCTCATTTCACAGGGTCCTCATCTGTTCCTGAAACATATATATGTATATAAAGTACATGTGTGTGTGAGAAAAAAATTCAATCCTTCTTTGAAACAAAAAAGCTCAGAGACAACTGTTGTTTCTCTGCTTAGAGACCATTTCTCATTTCTCGTCTCTCTCCATACAGAAAACTGGCTCCCTATACTTAATGGAATAGTCTTTACCTCCCTCTTGCTCAAACAAGAGATCAGAGTTAAGGCCATGACCCTTGGACTCCTGCCCTATTTAATGCTTTGAAATCTCTTAGAGATCCAGCCTAGAGCAGTTCCTACCTGCCACAAACAACTCCATCCTTTTTAAGACTGTTGGGTGGGACTTAGATCAGTACTTTGGAAACTGTGTCAAGAAATCTCTGGAGTAGAAATTTTGACTATTAAAGAATGTTATTGTTTCTGAACCCCTATTTTAACCAATATTCATTTCAAAAAGACAGACAGCACATATTTGCTGATGAGGAGAGTTCAGGATTGAATCATTCTCAGGAGTCTGGGATTGCATTGATGAATGCTTTGCACACAGCATTGAAGGGATGAGCATCTTTGGATCGTGGCAAATTTCAATAATTTGCTAAAGGAAACCGTGATCTAACAAGAAAGTCTACAGCTACATGCCTTTTGAAAACTTCAAAACATTTCATTTACCTTACTGTATTTTCCCCATTACCCTGCCAACAAGCTCTCTTACTGGATGTGTAGTACTTGACATCCAACCTTTGGTATAATTCTACGTTTCTTCTTCATTTAAAGATAGATTTCCCATAAATTACACAGCAAAGGTCTCCAAGGAGGGACACTTGAAGCAGAACAGGTGAATATTTGTTATGGTAATTTGCTGTCCTGATGACATTTGATCCTGTAAAAAGTTAATTTCCATTTGGTGCAAGAGGCATAAAAGCTCAAAAATAACCTGGAAAGGTTTCATTACCAAATCCAATCTGTTACAGGAAAACTAGCATAGAGCAGAAATATTGTGAAACCAGTGCCATTCAGAAGATATAGCTTTGTATATCATTTATATCTAATAGCTGCTGAAGCACATGGCTCTAAAGTGAATGGAAAGTACATGCAGTTTTCTATATTTTGAATCATATCAGTTGATGAAATATTTTGTAGGAAATTCAATGTCCTTTAGTACCATTAGCAGAATTTTTTAATTACCAGTAGATCTTAAATCTGTCTCTAGACAGAGTAAACATTCTCTCTTCTTTGAACAAGTTCACATCTAATTAGTTTACTGCATGTTTTCACTTTATTTTTCTCTATAATTAATTCTGTACTTAATTTTTTTCATATCAGCACATTTCAGTGTTAAGCTGCTATTTATAATGAGTCTGAATTATGTCTTGATTTGGTTCCTTCCATTTATATGTGCACCCCATATTAAAAATTATGTTATGGTAACTCCAATTTTTGTTCTAATTTTTGGCACAACTTCAAAATAACAATTTATAAAACACTAAATGAATTACACATTTTGAACTTAGGTAAATGATGTTAAGGAAATAAAATTATATACGCTAAGGGTCCATTTGCTCATATAAAAAATCCATTACAACTTTCATCACTAATGGAAATACCACTTCCAAAGAAAAATCCTGCTCTTATTTGAAGACAGTTGGAGATTTCAGTGCGTGCCAAGCCAGCAATTTCTCATAGGCAGTTCTTTGCCTCTTCCACAAAAGTGATGCTGAAGGCTGTGTTTGAAATTTCTTAGCACAGTTGTGTAAGCACTTGGACTCAGTAGGCAAATCCCCTACAAATCTAACAGAACAAGACTTAAAATTTTACATTGACAAATTCAGCGTGAGTTTAATCTTCTGCAAAATACTTCCACTCTGATTCAGAAGTTGGTTTGATAGTATCTTACCAAAATGTCGGTATATTTTGCTTTCTTTTTTTTCATAAGGCAGTATGGTAAGCATGATATGAAGAGGACGAGCAGGAATTCTGTGACACGGTCAGTAGAAAAGCAAAACAAGAGGTTCAATTGTACTGAGCCAGGTCTCAGAATATGTAGTTCCTGTGTTAAGTGCTGTATTTGCAAAAATAATTGCTGGGTGTTTTCCTGGCTCAACTCAAGTCAATGAAAGTTTTACCCTCAAATATTCTGGAATCAGAAACCTCATTCTTTGCTTTATTATTCCAGATTTTACACTCAGCACAAAGCAGGCATTTAAAATAATGTCACCAAATGTCATGCCAGCAGCTGATAACTTCATGAACACTAGACCGTTGTCATTTATTTATTTGCTCTGCCTTCTGCAGCTTCAATGACATCGACTTCCATTGTGTGTGAAGATCTTTCAAGTCACCTTTGTTTACTCTGTATGTGACAAACCTCATGGTTCTTAGAGCTTCAACTAAATTCTAAAATCAATAGTGTTTACAGTTCCCTAATTTTCTCAGAAGTATAATTATTAATATTAGACATAAATGTAATGGGAGCTGCCATCTAAGAACCGTCATTTACATTTACTTGAATTTATTTTCTTGCTCACACCAAAACAAGACAACCACCAGTTATTCTTTATGTCACATTTACAAAACCTCTCCTGCATACTTCCAGTGAAGTCTGTGGTTAGTCCAGCTGTTGTACATCAGTCATCAGTTCCTTTTGTCATTCTGAAGAACTGTTTCAATGCTGAAAGCAGATAATTTGAGTCTATAAAAGGTAAACTCTCTGAATTTTGAATAAGCTTAGATCTGCTTTTCTTTATTGGCTTAGAGAGTTTTTGTGATTCTGAATTATAAATCACAGTCTTGTTTAAAGTAGACCAACTATTTTGGGGGAGTACAATAGCACTGACTGACATGCTAGCATAAGGTTTTACATGTTGGCTCCTTTGTCCATTATTTAAGATAAGGCAAATCACACTAAAGTTTCTTTTCCTGTTCTCAGCAGATTGTAAATAAACCCAGAATGAATGCTAAAAGGAAAATGCTTGTACTATTTAGGTTTGAAATGTAGAAGCAAACACATGAACTTTACATTTTAGCAAACTTCTGCTTGAATCCTTTTTATCAGGATTTGTTTAAATCCTTTTTTATCTTTTTTAGACGATATTATGAAAAGCAATAAATCTGATATGGAATGCCTGATATTAATAGAATCAAACCTTATTTAATTAGGTAATTTTTTAATATATTAAAAAACCTGAAATGCACAAAACAAATAATAATAAAATAAAAATACGCTCCCCAAAATGCTTGCTTAATCTTGTAATTTAGAACTTTAATTTCTGTCTTGATGTGATGTAACACTCGGATGGAGAAGTGAATAGATACATTCAAAAGCACAGGTAAAGGGAATTTCCTTGCCTTGCCTGAGTAATCCATGATGGCTGATACAATCCAGTGGACAGGCAATTATCCAGTTCTTGTCATCAGCAGAGAGGAGGACCTTTGAAGCCTTTCAAGATGGCTCGTTCCTCAACATGCTGACACGCCAAGAAGACAACACCTTAGGTGCACAGTTACAATAGAACACGAAGACAAAGACAGCAGCATTCTGTTTGTGAGCTCCACCTAGTATGGATCATTCCCCACTTTTGTGGTGTGATTTAAATGCCTCAGCCCTCCTACTCCTGCCTTCCCCCACTCCCAGTTTCACCTTTCGTACTTGGTACACAACTTTGAAAAATTTCTAGTCTACACTGATCTTCCCTGGTGCAGCAAAGACAAGCAGCACTTTTCTCCACTTAGACCAAAGTGTACTCTGGTGTCTGAAAAAATAAGGATAGATAATCTTTAGCAAGCATGGAAGACACTGTGCCTTTGTATTTCATTGCCATCAAGCCACTCACAGAAAATAGGAAAGATGTACTGTTCAAAGATAATACGCTAAAGGTTTATCTGAAAATGGTAACTCTGGCCAGCTAGCTATCACATATTCAGAGACATCAATACTTTTGTTTTTGATTAATTATTAAAATTTATTTTAGATTAGATGGGAGATTTAGTCTTACCTGATATGAGAGTCCTCAGGTTTATACATTACAGGGGCAAGGAGGGCGAGATACATATATTATTTCTCTATTAGTTTTTAAATTCCCTGCTAGATTTGCCAAATGGTTTCACTGTCACTAACATTGACACTAATTTCACTAAATATTCTTCCAGTGCAAAGCTACATGATAAGCAACTTATTTGCAATAAGTCACTGATCTTTATTACAGCTGTCAGGTGATGCTGAAATTATAGCAACACCAAAGACATTGCCAGAAGTCTCTGAATCTGGTATTTTTACTCCTAATAGAAAAAATGTATCTCCACCACTTTGAGCCTACCATGGTATAAAATTTTGATCATTTAAAAAGAATTTTGACTATTAGCCTCATTCCACTATAAATGATGGAACAATTCAAACTTCCTGCTGAATTTTTCCAGGTTGCTTGGTCTTCAGCCAAAAAATGACAGTAGCCCTTTGATTACCCATGCCTTTACCTGTCTGCCATAAAAGACACCATGTTAGAAGCCTTCAAAGTCAGCTTTCTTCTGAGCATCCAAGTAGCCATAACGGGACAGAGGATATCATCAGCACACCGGTGAGCAGCTGAAGCTACTATCAGGTTTTGTGTTTGCCTGTTGAAATATAGCATAGTCTACTTAACCTTCTGTAATACAGCCATGCTAGACACTTGTTGGAGTTTGAATCAGGTGAACAGGGTGGAAGATGAGTAGCTTGAGGCTCAGATTTAGAGACAATAAATTTATTCAACATTTCTGATAGGCATCTTGGAAGGACAAGGTGTTTTAATAAACAAACTAGACACTTGGATAGAATATAGTATGATAAGAGACATGGGCATTTACTATTCTAACTGATTTCCATTTTTGTTCTGAACTTACTCCCTCAAAAAACCCCAAGGAACCATACAAAACAAATCCAAAACAAAAGAAAACAAAGCAAATAAACCTTCCAACCCTGAAGCTCAGAAACACAGGAAATAAGTGGAGACAGGAACTATTTGGCTGGATAAGATCAAATTTAAGTGCCTCCAAGATTACCTGTTGCAAGTGCACCTGTCAGACAATTCCTGACATTAGAAATCCTGACAGAAGGTAAGGATTAACTGGATCAGCCATTAGCAGGAAATGAGGAAATAACAAATAGTTACAGAAGTATTGTAAGGACTTAAAGGGCACAGTTACCTGTCTCAAACACTGTCAAGGCCACAGAAGCAACTTGACATAAGATAAGCTATCACAGTGACAACTTGAGATAAGCACAGAAGGGTGGAATTTGAGACAGGAAGGCACTAATTCCAGGCCTGGCAGAAGTGAGAGCTGCTGAGCACATCCTGGTTAACATACCTGGACAAGAATTCCCACTGTGACAAACTGTGAAAGGAAGTAACTGCTCGTACACTTATCACCGGCCAAATAAAGATGACCCCAAGTTATGGGAATACACCTCCATAGATGCTTGGAACTTGGACTCCATAAAGGTGATACCCTCCAGAAGAAGGACTCTGGGACCACCCCCACAAAGAAGCCGAGGGAGAAGAAGGATCAACAAGACACTGGTGGTGACTATCCTCTGACTGATCTCTCTCTTCACCTCCCTTCCTCCCTCCCTCCCTCCCTCCCTCCCTCCCTCTCTCTGTCTCCCCTTCCTTCTGTCCCTCCCTCCCTCCCTCTCTCTCCTTCCCTCTCTCCCTTCATCTCTTTCTCCCCCTCCCTCTTTTATTTTTTGCTCTTTCTTCTATTTCATTCTCTTTGATTTCTTTCTCTCTACCTCACATTTACAGTTAAATCAAACCTTATTATTGCCTTCAGCATATGGTCTTGTTTGCACCTTAATGTGGGCAGAGGCATCTCTCACTAATTGGATCTTAACTGGTGGCTGAGAATTCAATGCTTATATATTGCAATACTTGTCAATCAGCAATCACATCACATTAAAGTGCAACGTGGGTCTAATTTATTCACCATTTCAGCTCTGACTGATCTGTGTGTTGCATAAAATTAATCTTTGTAAAAACCCCAAATCTTGTTACAGTGAGCTATAGCAAGACTTGCTGCAGCGCTCCCGAAATAGAATTTTTCTACAATTGAAACATCTACTATATGTTCCGAGACTTGTGTCATAATTATGAAGGTTGAGACACACTCATATATGTTAGTGCATGTATAACCACTGAAAAAATGATTGTTCAGTAAGACTGTCTGATACAGGCAAACATATTATTGTTGGATTTTTATCTTCCATGCTAAACTTCAATTTTTGACATTACTAAATGACATTAAATTTTTTTCATATGAATGAATCTTCTGTAACTGAATTATTGGCATTTCTCTTATGTAATATAACAAATATAGCTGGAGTTTATATTGATTAAGTGTTAAAGGATGTGATAATGTCAAAAAAACAACTGAATACAGAAAATACTTCCTGTGCTCCTTACTGGCCATACCCAGCAGTATGTTGGTATGGCCAGTATGGAGCACAGAAAACGTTTAGCCACAGACTGTTGCTGAAAGTGATGAGTTGGTTCTGGGACACGCTGAAGTGGCCAAACATTTCACATATTCTTCTGCAAATATACTAGTGAACCATAGACCATAAAGTAATATAAAAAGGTTCACTGAAACACTGAAGATTCTTTTGTGTCTGTAACACAAAAAAAATACTCCATATGTGTTCCATTCCAATTTAAGGCATGTCTCAAAGGGTATAGGAAAAATCCTTTAGTCTGGATATTTTATTACATTTGCTAATTCAAGCCAGAGAATTCTGTCAAAAATAAAAATTTCTAATTAAGCTTTGAGAATGATTCCTGCAGAAGCTGTGTTCATCTCATGTAAAATTATGGGTGTTTATTTTATGGTTCTTGCGGTCCTCAGAGCTATCAATTTATATAAACGATTTGCACTTTTTTGCCAAGTGATCATTGCTATCTGCTATTCCTGTATGACATAATGTTTTTGCAACAATATTATTTCAAAGTTTAGTGCATTTTTAAAAAAAATTGTTCTATGAAAATATGCAGCTGAAAGCAAAATGAGGAAAAGCAAAGTATAATCTATTTTCTCATCTTCATTTTTCAACTTTTTTTTAAAAAATACCTACAAAATAAGGTAGCCGTCAAAGAATCTGGAGCAATATTTTCTTTCAAAAGCAGGGATTCTTACAAAAACAAAAATTGAAAAAAAATGGTCACTTACTTGACTTGTTACTAGATCCTCAGAGACCTTTCCAGTCCCAGGTTCAAACACTTGAAGCTTCTCTTCTTGTAGCCAGTAACTGAAAAGAAATAGAGCTGCTTATCTTTTTGTTTTAGTATAATCAAAGTGAGTTATTAGCTATTTAAGGTTTGCCACTGTGAAACTGTAATGATAGCAGAAAGAGTATGGAAACTTTTTATAAGAAAATTTTGGGCAGAATTTTGAAACTTCCCCTTTACAAAGAATTCTGACATTTTGGCATGATTTACTGATTTCAAAATGGTTTTTAAGAAGCTGAGCTAAAATTGTTTGAATTACTTCAAATCACTGACAATGTTTTTATAGCCCCTTCTTTACATGAGGAGGTTTCTGTTTCCAAGAATGGGTTCATTCCGCATGTTTACTAGAGCATCATGGCAAAAAAGCTCGGCACCCTTTTTTTCTCAGTATCACACTCCAGATGAGCTAATGTTACAATTGTCTTTAGAGACCTTACCAATTTTCTCTTGAGTTTTCTCTGTTAAACAGTGAGAAAAAAGGTAATTTCCTTCTATCTCTCCAAGAAAAGTCAAGTTGAGGAGATGGTTAAGACTTTAAAATAAGTATGGCAAATATTTGTACAGAGTGATAACTGCCTTTCCGAAATGAGCCTATATTTTTTAGAAATGTGACAAACTAAAATTCTTTCTGACACATACAATAATAATATAAGATATAAAGATAAATTTTCTTTCCTGCAGTATGAAATGTATATCAAAACACAGTACATTTCAATAAATTGCAACATATCTGCACACATTCTTTTTTCAGCATGTGATGAAATGCTACATTTTTTCAACTTGGTTCAATTTTCTTTAGGTTGCTACCAATAAATTTGTTAAATAAACATCTACGCTGTAAATAAAATAGTGTTACTATATTCAATGTTGTTTTGTGATGGAAAACAATTTACTTTACTTCCATTTCCCCACCCCCAAATCTGTATGCAATACAATATTTAGGCTGTCAGTACAAAATCATTGAAGTACATCTTAGACAGTTCTCAGTGTACTCTTAAATCCAAAATACACGTTTTGTTAGTCTTTATGCAGGTTTTGGATAACTGAATTAATTGTATTAGTTAAACCACATTTAAACATGACCTCTCTTCCTGAAGCTGTAAACAAAGCTCAGCTTGTTTCAACATTAAACTAAACAATAACAGCCTGTTGTATTTACCATGTAAGGACATCTTTAATGTTTATACAACATCTATAATAATGAGACTCTAATTCTGACTAGAGCCTCTAAATGTTACTCAATAGAAAAAAAAAATAATGACTATATTAATTTTCTTTTTAGTAATCCATGAACCCAGTAATTCAACCAGAACAGCTGGCATTCTTATTTAACATATCAGCAAAAACTGAATAAGCAGACTGTTATAATGAGATCTCATGATATTAAAACATCATTTAAGTTATGGCAGTTACTGTTATGGGTATGCTGTAAAATAAAACATTTCAAAAGCAAATCATGAACTAAACAATGCTCTGTAAGATTACACAGTAAAGCAATTTATGTGATACATCGATCAGGTAGTAGCTATTTTACTCTGAGGCTCGGAATCATTCTGCCATAAAGGGCACCTTAGGCAACTTCGAAGACTCCACAGCTTTTCTCACCCCTTTTTCCTTTTCTACATGCTAAGGTTATAGGCAGCTGGTCTCCAGAAGACCAGGGCATATTCCAGCAGTAAAAGTGAGGAGAACTATTACTGCTGGAATATGAGTAGCAAATATGACTTTACCACACTGGTGCTCAAATATGACTTGGCCACAACGTTAAAGTCAAATATGACTTTACTGCAGTAACTAGGGAACACTGTGGCCTTGTTATATCATCATACAGTCTTTAGCATGATTAAAAGGCCTCTCCAGTTTTTTGTTATTTCATCCTAAAATGCAAACATTACTTTGTGCACTACAGTAAAAGATCATATTTTCCCAGTAATTTCTATATTTTATAATCCAGTTTTTCATTCTTTCCTATGATATAGAAAATCCAAGTGCTACTTTTCCGGGTTGCTGAACATTTGATCAAACATGATCAGATCATGGGGAGTTTTAATATCAAACACTCCTCTCTATATTTTTATGATTTTTCAATGGGCTTTTTTCAGAAACCCCATTAATAAGCCCATTCATCACATTTCTGTAAGGGAATTTTTATGTCCAGAATATTTTTTGTCTGTGTTTAAAGGCCTGGGAGGTAACTGCCTTCTCACAGCAAAAAAATAGCTGCATATCAGCCTGCATTTTTTTCCCTCATCTTCCCAGCCGATCATCAAATTCCACATAATCCCCAAACAGAGAATTTTCTTAATGTTTCAAGCAGAGTCAACAAAATCGCATCGGATACTAAACCAATTCTATTTTGTCCGTAGTCAATCTTCTCCACTCTTCCCCAAAGGAACCATATGACTTGTATGACTGCCTCTTCAGTTTTGGCTGGAAACACTTGTAAGATGCACAATTTTGCCACTTACATATAAACACAAAGAAGCATAAAGTTAGAAGTGCTGTAAGGGGAAAAAGAAGTATCTTGATGACCAATGTATTTTCCAGTGTCCCCAGCAACATTTAACAGTATAGTGCCTTTAGCAGCTACATTATAGAGTCCTCATCCTTCATGTAATCATGAATTATACTGAAGGTCATGAATTAGCCATGTGTCAGGGTAACGGGGAGGCAGTTTGGGTGGGGAAGAGCAAATAGACAGGCTGTTATTTCTAGAGCTGTCACAGTACAATTTACAGAAATCTCAAGCACAGAGAAAGAGAATGCACTGGTGACTAAATTTAGGACTTCAGTGACATGGCAAAAGGGGCTTTAAAACTGTAAGAAAGATTAGATCACGTTTTCTGTCTTTCATTGCACTCTGTTGGCTTTAATCCCACATTTCAGTTCGTTGCTGGATTTATCAACTTCTTGCTGATGATAGAAGCATGATGACTGGGTACATTAAAAGAATGATGGCTGAGTAGATAAGATTAAAGATCCAACTACCAGATAAGAAAGTTAGCATCTTACTAGATTTTATACAGGATAAACTATGAATATTTTTTTCTCCCTTAGGAACCCCAAATTCTCTTTCTTATTGAAATTTTTTCACTATAATGACGGAAATATTATGTGTTTCTATATCAAATACTTCAGAGCATACGTCTATCACAAAATTCTTCCAGAACCATGACTGTAGGAAATTAAATAGGAATTTTCTTTACCTTAAACCATAAAAACTCTGTAATAACATTAAAGTACCAATTTTTTTTAAAAACCCTTGGATCTTCAGCAACCATGAAAGCTCCCAATCACCTGATGTGGGTGCATTGGGATTTTTAAGCATAATCGGTACTTCAGAATATCCTCCTGGGCTGTACCTTTTCTTTCCACCCAGCAGCAGAGGTGGATACTAGGTCTGGGTAGAAGTGTTGCAGTACATATCCTGGGACACAGCATTATACCAAAGAAGATATAGAACAATATTTGTTGCCACTAGACACATCTAATTATTCATCATTGAGAAAGGATTCTGAGGGTTCTGACTGTATCCACAGGTAGGAAAGAATGCTGACAAATACAGTAGTTCTGCAGTTTTGGGTTGATTAAGTAAGAGCATGTAAATAGCTTTGCAATCCAGAGCTGATCAAGGTATTAGAGCCTTACTTTATTATTTTGTCAAAAAGTGAATATGGTACAACTTCTTGTTGAAAACAGTGGGAGAAAGAGCATAAGAAAATGTTCCTCCTCTCCTTTCAACTTCACTGGAAGCTTTGGCTATATAAAACCAGAAAACTCACTCTCTCTTCCATTAATATTTGAAGTATGTCTCAAATGTCTTTTTATTCTTCAGTACCATGCTTTCTGTAAATCTTCAGAAGATTTAGAGCATGCACAAAACCCCCACTGCTAATTACACTAACCAGCACTGTGTCCCAGCCTTATGCTTCCTCTGCTCATATGCCTCTACCTTGTCTATCCTACAGAGAATGTTTCTGTTCTGTGTTTAAAGGACACCCCAACCCAGCATGTCCCAGTGTCCTATGCCAGAACAAATGAAAACAATGTGGAAGCTATGATGGGGTCCATTACTTTCCCACAGGCACTGGGAATTAAAGCCTGGATGAACTGACATTAGTAAAACATTTATCACTTGTTGATGGCAGACTAGAACTTGATTACTTTTCTGTTTCAATACCAGAAAAGGGATGAAAAGCAAATAAAATGTATAGAAGAGACAATCTAAAGAAACAGCAGTAAGAGCATCATTATGAAATAGAAATAATAATACAAAAATACATTCTCTATTGGGAAATTTAACTCATACCCATAAACCTAAATTTGGCTAAATTCTTCTCAATTATGCATCTAGCCTCACTTTAAAAAGCCTCAGACTACATGTAAAAATGAAAGATAATACATATCAGAATTAGAACTACTAGGTAATATAGCCCTTTTAATCTGCAGCAGCAACAATTTTATAGGGATTCTTTTTGCTAAGGGCTTCTCTGGCCCTTATCTGAAATCCAATATGTATTTTCCATGGCCAGAATAGAATTGTGCAATGAAGAAGTCACAGTAAAGTCCCATTAGGTTCTTTTGGTTTTTGAAGGACAGATTTTAACATAGAAATTCTGTTCAGATGCCTGAATGGCATCTATTCCCTGGTCTCACCCAAGGTAGAAGCTGACTACTAATGCTCTGTGAGCCTTGCTTCATGATCATTAATTTGACACAGCACTCCTCTGAGTTCTATTCCAATTCAAAACTTTTACTAGGAAAGTTTGTGCTCAGTGTAGTGAGGATCATAGTTAACTTTAGATTATTTATATCATATCCAGTGAGAAACATTAATAGCATAAGTTTGGTTCAGTCATGATTTTCTTTTTCCAGCAATGTTTCATTTTGAAGAGGTTTAATAAAAATTAGACTGACACATTTATACAAGCAACGTTGAATGTCACAGCATCCCCAATTAAACATTTAGGGTGGCACGTCAAATTCTTGGCAAAGTCTAGAATCACTCTAATTTTCCAGAAGGGATTGGCATATACATAATGTCACCATTTATCACAGATCTGCTGAGCTGCATTTTAATGAAAAAGAAATGTTTTACTCTAGTTATTCTATTCTGTGTATGTTTACATTGTATTTAAATACAGACTAAATTTAAAGGTGAACCATAAATTGTGAAAAATGTAAGTCCTAGGGTCCTACTTAGCATTAAATTTAAAGTGCTAATTGTATAAAATCAAGAACTCAAAAGCATAAAGACAGCTTACCATTTATAGATCCAAGAACTAAGGATCCAAGGATCTTTCATACATTTTTTCTTTACAACTATAACAGGCAAAGTAGTGACAACCAGAGTACAGATACAATAATTTCTTCCATTCAACCCTGGATGTCACCAATAACTTTCCAAAATTTTTCTCTCATGGATTCATGCTTTTATATGACAAATAAAAATAAGAAATTTGCTTTAAAACCACAGACAAGCAAAAGTAAAAACATTCGTGATATTTTAAAGAAAGATCATAATAATTTTTAATCATATAGTAGTGAACTTACATTGATTATAAAAACAAGTAGTTTGCAGAGAACTATTCATCACTGAATGAAATTCTTTGGTTGTTAGGCAGTGTTTCTGGTTCAAACAAATATTCAGGCAATTCAGGCAGGTATCTTTTTGACTCTTGCCATTATTAATTGTCTTTATCCAGAGAATAGGTCTTTATATTGAGGCCAAAGATTTGGTCTTACTCATTTAGACACATGACCAAACAACAAAAAAGATTTAATCTCCCTTTAAGGCAGAGAGAAGAAGGGTATCTACAGACACTGACAGCTCTAAAATACTATACTTGAAGATACACTGTAGAGTGAAACAATCTATACTAGCAACTTTCGATAGCATATGGCCAGTCTTTCACACCAATGGTGTGAATTCCTAGTTACCTCTTTGAATAATATTTTAAATGTCATTATGAAAAACAATATACAACATAATCATTCAACAGCATCGAAATGCTTGTGTTTCTTACTTGGACCTGAAGGTGGTAGCTCACACTGGTCATACTCTGGTCATACTGATCATACTGGTCTAAAACACAATGACTGCTTTACTCAAGGTTACACCATCAATTATTAAAATTTATTAATTTTTGGAGTTTATAAAAACAGAGCTTTGGAAAGCATTAGTAGAGTACTTAGGCATATCCTCTTGCATGCCTCTCAGTGATTCTGGTGTACTCTTGTCTTCAAAACTGTGTTTCTTTAAACTATTTCTTCACCATTTAACTTCATATAAATATAAAGCAGGGTAAAAGGAACATCAAAATGCATCTATCATTTTTACACTGAATGGAGCATCAGAAATGGACTTCAGGTTATCACAAGTTTGGTGGAATCTATCTAGGTGGCAGAATGCATCCACTGTACACACTAGCTGACCTGTAAGATGAAAGCTCACCTTTAGACTACAGGATCTAAGTTTCCAGCTTATACATGAAAATTCCCAGAGAAGATATCAGCTGCTTTCTATCCATCACCTTTGCTCCTTTTCTCCAACAGTGCATGTTGTTTGTATCACCTGTAAATGCATGGTGCCAAAGACTCCAGTAAGATGCATTTTTCCTCTGCTACCATTTCAAAGAAATTGCTTTTGATTATCATGAAAAATTGAAAATAAAAATCGTAATAGTAGCAATAGCCGAGTTATTTCAAATGTCCTGTTCTACTTTAAGTATTGTGGAGGCTATGGAAACCTGCAGAAACTTTGGACAAAGATCTTAGAAATGGAGTCTCAATTGAGGGGGAAAAAATGCATTCTAAAGGAGTTTCTAATGTTTGCTGAAGCAATTTTTTAAATGGGCCTTGAAATCTGTTTTTTTTTAATACTGACAAGGCTGTGGCAAGCAGAATCTGTTCCATACAAAAGGGAAAAAGTCTAATTTCTTTCCACCTGAAGTCACATTAATGCTGGTTTTCAGAGGACTCACTTGTCCTTGAGGTTAATCTTTCTGTATCTAGGAACCTGGAGGTTGTGAGTTTCAGGACAGGACTCAGGCAGATTTATGTTTTAAGTTTGCCATAAAACAGGACAGGGAAATAAGGACATACAACAGTAGAAAAGAACACACAAGATTTTTGCTAAATGAGACAGTCAAAGAGTTGAAGTGTTAATACTGATTTTATCCTTCCTACCAGTTTTCCAGAGGTGTTTCTAATGGAAAGGGAGCTGGATGGCCCCACTTGCTTTGTTTCTCTCATAAGAACAATTTGATGTCCAAGGGGGAAAAAGAGTGCAAGTAAGAAAACAGAGCACCGCTACAGTGCAAATCCACCATATTCATAGCCTAGAGGTGTACCAGCCACAGGATATTAATTTGTGCATTCCCTTGAGCTCTTGGAGTGTCTCCTAGGCAATGCATCCCACATGTTTCATGTTCTCTGTTGAACTCTAAAGCTTAGGTTGGTGTCTTATCTTGCCACAGAATCTCCCCACTTACTAAACTACTTCTGTGCTTTCTAAAAGTCAGATCTTTGTGGAACATGAAAGAAAATACTGATTTGCTGGGAATGAGTGAACCCATTGAAAGCAGTGGAATAAAGTTCATAAAAAATTCTGGTTAATTATGAAGCATTGTCACACATATGTTTCAATTAGAAATTCTGGTGTTTGTTCAGCAATTGACTTTTATAACTGAATTTTCAAGGTTGAAACTAACAGCCATATTTACAATTCCCCAAAAAAGTAAAATCTCAGATTTTGACACTCTCTAAAATCATATTTGAAATTTGATATTTAATAGATTAAATTCTTTTCAAGCAAATTGAAAACAGAACTTTTATTTCATAAACTCTATTTTACCACCAGTATCCAAGAAAACTCCACTGTCAAAAGTAAAAATACTTCTATCAGTAATTTCATCCCGACTGTATTTTGTCTCTCCACAATTTTATAATATATATAGAGGAATGAGGCTCTCTAGTGCAATATACCAGGAAGGGAAATGATGGCTAATTAAGTTGTTCCACCATATAAATGTTTCTAGTAATTTATCCATCAAAAGTAGGAAAAGTTTAATTATAATGTTGTACAGCTGCTGCAGGAATATTTTATCCATCAGAAATGATGTGCACAATGATGGTCTAACAAAGTTAAATACTATAAATAAGAAAATAACTCAAGGCAGAAAGTTCATACATTTTCATTTTCTCTTTTAAGAAGATTGCAGTAGAAAAAACCAAAATCTGTGCTATGAAATAATTCACTTTTCAGTGCTATTAATTCAGTTTACTCTGGAATGAATACTGATACTTTGCAGAGCACACCATATCTAAGACCAGTCATTTCAAGGATGAATATGGGAGGGATTTCATTTATTAGATTTCTCCTGTTTCTTTTAATATCTCTTTTGGTAGGAAGGATCACTTAGGCTTTGTTTCAGATCAGGGCTTTTTACTCTTAGTCTTCATTAGTGATGAAAAATCTGGAGACCTACTACATATTCATTTAATAAAGAATAGAATTATTCATGCTTGAGATAGTAAAGTGAAAAGAAAAAAAGCAAAAGCAAACCTCCCTACTAAAAAAGGACATAAGTCATTTCTCTCTGTCATTTTTTTGGCAGCTGATGTTTTGTGTTTTGTAAACCATTCCGTCTAAAACAACTGAAGCTGTAAAACTAATGTAGCAGGTCAGGGAAAAGAGCCAAAGCCAGGTCAGAGAATCTGAACCCATGTCACCAGTCCAGTCAGTCTTGTGTCAAATCACTTACTCTTCATTTTCCCATGCTAACTTATCAATAGCATTGCTTATAAGGAACATTATCCTCTACAGGCTTTCAGAGGCCATTACTGCAGATATAGAAGAACTGGAAGTTTTGGATACAAAAGGAATAAGGAATTTTTGCAAAGGAATTATATTTAGAAAGACCTTGTAATAATAGGATATAATAGAGCTACTATTCACGTCACAGGAATCAAGAAGAGTAGCAATGGAAAACAAACCAGTAAGGTGAAGTGAGGGAGATAAAGGACAAGAGGCATTTATTAGTTTGAACATGTGAGGCAAGACACATTGTTAAAAATGTGGCAAAGTGTTTGAATTTAATTTTGCAAGAGATGAAGGCAAAAACCCCAGAGCTGAACAGAGAGAGACAAGTGTAGAAGATGACGTACCAAATATTCAAATTTTAGATAAAGAGGGACAAATTGCCCACAAGCACATGAACAGAAAGGAGAAAAGGGAGCATTTTGATGATAACATGGTAAGAAAAAAAAAATGAGCTAAGAATGGCACAGAGTGGATTAGCCAGAGCAAAGCAAACAATGAAGCTCATGAATAAAAAATACTACACATTGATCTATTCCTACTGTATACCTTTTGTCATCTTTCAACCACACCACCAGAACTGCAGCTGTACTACTTTTAAATGCAAAAATGTTGCCACTAATTTCTTGAATTTGCACTGGCACATATTGAAAAAGGTGTGCTCACACTGTCTTTAAAGCACTTTAGAGAATAGAAACTTAACATTTTCTGCAATAGCAACTAAGGACTGATGAATGCAATAAGGAAATTTTATGCAATGATCACCATCTCACTAGCACAAAAACAGTACTTAATAAAGGTGCCTTTCTCCAAACTTATAGAATATTTTTCTACAAATCTCAGAATGAAATACAAATATTTCTTGAGCAGTCTTATGATGCAACTCTTTCTGTGATTCATTGATTTTGTTTGGAATGCATTACCTGGTCTTAAACTTAACACACAATGAAAGGAAAATGCCATCCAAAAGGTCAAATATCCAAACTAAAAAGAAGATTTTTAGAGATGAGAATTAAAATCAGACATATTAAAAAACCCTCTCAACATTATTTATTTTTATGTTACAGCTACATTCAGCAAAGAAAACTGGGTCAAATTTAGAGTGAATTTTAAGAGATATCAAAGAAGAGTTCATTAAAATTACGAGGAAAAGAAATCTTTTTTACATGAAACTATAAACCCATTTACTTGTAAAACCATTAGCATATTTAGGAGTGTTTCTGACTAAATGATTGCTTTTTCTAGGTACTTTACATTGTAGGATTTTCCAATTACATTTTTTTTACACATGTAAAATTCACATACTCATTTTTGTTGCTAACTATGAAGAGATAAAATAGGGATCTTCTAACAGCTAACTAGTGGGTCTCAGTTGGATCAATCTCTCAGAAAAAAGTTTTTTCTTTAAACAAGATGAAATAATTAACACTTCATTTCCCAAACAGCTTGTATTTATATTTCCTTTGAAGCATCCAATTCTCTCATGAGATGCATGACTCCTCAAGGTGACATTTAGTTCAGCACTAGGTTCAGCAGAAAGCTGTATCTGAACACGAACATTGACACAAGACTAAAGTGGTATCTATGTGTACACAGTAGCAGTATAATCTACACAGTGATCTCTTTCAACACAAGTTTCCACCTTTGAAGTAAGATGTTAGGAGTAATTCTTCGCAACATTTCTGAAATAAGATTCTCTTGTTCACAGATGTGGAAGCTGAAATTGTACCCCTGGAAGATGCAGTCTATATACAGCAAGGTGTGGGAAATGACCAATGCCCAGCTGGACTGATATACTTTCTCTACCATTTACTCACATTCTGTTAGATGTTCAGACTTGTAAACTAAAAATAAGAATGCGTACGCTTGCTCAATAGATAGGCCTCTCCTGTGCGTCAGTGCAATGCAGAGCATTTATCGGTTTTAAAAGACGAGGAGATAATTATTTCTCATTTAAAATGAACATAAAAAGTGAGCAGTAAAAGTAAAGCTCTACAGATGGTCATTTTATTTCTGTATCCATGTTTCAGATCTTTGAGGTACAAAATAATTTCATATTTTCTAGGTTTTGGTTGTCCAGGCAAAGTCCTGAGAACCCTTAATTGTGGTTTATAACTTTAAATAAACAGAGCAAGAGACTTCTAGAAATGTCCAAGTTTCTGAGTTTTCCAAAACTCCTACACAGACAAAGGAGATGTCTTATAAATTCCTACCATTAATTTTAGGCAAGTACAAAAAGTTGCCTTTGGGTTTGGGGAAACACCTTGGCATTTTCCTGCAAATATTAAAAGAAGACAGCAATGCTTAGAAGACTAAAAGCTTCAAGAGGTTCACTAGACTCTATGGACATCTACTGTGCACAAGAAAAGCAATATTAGGTAGATAATGACAGGTGGAATTTAGTAATGAGTAATACATTTCTCTTGGAATTTTTTAACATTTAATAAAAGATACAAATCCTTATGAGATTCTAAAGTGTGATTAAAGAGGAAAAAAAAGATCTTGTGCTTCTCTGGAAAGTTTTAAGGGATTTACTTATCAAGAGATGAAAATATATTATTAGGTTAACGAAGAGTCTTCTGAAAGCATAACAGCATCAGAATATGATTTCTTAAAAGCTGGACTAATATAATCATCAAAGTACTGCATTCCTAGCTGCATCTTCTCCCTGGAAGCTAAATGTATAAGCATACCTGACAGACACTTCCTTAATGTGTCCTATCAGTCTGTCATATACTTGACATGCTTCTTTCCCTTTAAATTAAACCAGATTTATTCAGCGATGTAAAAGCCTCCCACCTTTCTGTCAATATATCTCTACACAAGAACAGTGAAGTTAAGAGTTTTCAGTCTGGTTAGCTGTGAGCAGATACTACAGAATGACAGCTCTTTTCTTTAACATAAAATCAAACCCAGAATACCTGGGTTCTTTTTGGTATTTATCTCTATATATAAATGTGTGTGCCTTATATATTTTTATGGAAGGGGCAGGTGTATAAACCAAAACATTTATATTTGCATGTATCAAATACTCCCTCAAAGGAACAGTGGAGTCTTATCTGAATGATGAAAGCTTTAAAAGAACAGATATACAAGAGAAGCATTTGTGAGGTGGGACCTCCAACAACCCATCTGCTGAGACACACATAAAGAAATTTGATTGGCTGATTACCTTAATAATACCATAGAAACTACATAAAAAACCTGAACTGATGGACAGAATGTCTTGAAATAAAAAGAAAAAATAATGTACTTCTAGCCAAGCTCTTTCTAATTGTATCATATGGAGATTGAAAAATGCCTGTTTGGATGATAAATTTTGTTAAAGTTGTGTTGTGGATAGGGGCTGTGTTTAAAGCCCATTCACAACAGTGACTGTTTTGGTTCTCTTCAGAGTTTCAGAGAACAGTGTATTTTGCTAAAAGAGATCCAAAAAAAATCCTCTTTTAGTTTCTGTCATTAAATATTAGAACTGTGCAACTGCACCACCTTTAGTGTTTACTAGTCAAATTTCTTTAAGGTAATGATTTTAATTATCTATAATTTTGACAAAACAGAATCATTAGAGCTGAAATTTTCCATTTAATGTTACTTTAATTTGTTTAATCTTGATTTTAACAAAAACAATTTAGAGAAAATTTAGTTTCCCCTAATATTAAAATAAATTCTTATTGATGATAGATTCTCATCAACTATTAATTGAAAAGCAGTAGAAATTCTGTGCTTTCAAAGCATGAATTTAAAATATAACAGGGACTGTTCTCATAGAAATCATGAGCTAGCTATGCCTGTGGAAGTTTGCCCAAATTGTCTGTTTTTAAAAATGCGTTTACAAAATTATTTATGCATTTATGACAGTTTTACTGTAACTGATAAATTACATTTGTATTACAAATGCTTCAGACTGAGGCCATCGGATAATTTTTAGGAGCATCTGAGGAACATGTGTGATCCAAGTCTGTTTATTTACGCTGATATTACAAGCCCATTTCAGGCTCAGTTCTTCCTTCTTCCTTTTTTCCCCCAATCTCAGCTTCCCTACAATAAACCTGGGATTATAGCAACAACACAAACCCACACTCATAATTAAAGCAGCTGAATGAAAACCTGTAGAAAGAAATAATATTTTTTCCTTAGCTACTGAATTCCTATGTGCTAATGACAAAGTAATTTAAAATAGACGTCTCATGCATGGCCATTAATAAGGTCACATAATTAAGTGATCACCTGAATTCTGACCTGTGGTCTTGATATGCAGACCTACTGAATAGGAAATGCTGCAACAGAAAGTCAGCAGGGGCTTTGCTTTAAGCTACTGTACCATTGAGCTATTTGGAATGCTAAGTAGTCTGGAAGGCAGGTCATGGTAGCTCAGTTTGTCAACCAAGCTGAGTGGCACTTTGACCTTAATCTCCATGTATGACAGTTTGTGACAGTATGTCACCTTCTCATCTTGCAAGGTGATCTAAGAGTAAATATTTTTTAAACAAATAAAGTAGAGATGTTTGCTATAAAAAAGCAACAAAATACTTTGTTGGAAGTTCTGGAATTGAAATAAGTTGATACAATGCAAATGAAAATACAGGAAAGCAAAAATTAAGTTCACAACTTCATCTGTTCATTCCAATCCTGCTTTAAGTCTTTGAATCTCTCCAAGTAAAGCAAATTTAAAAAAAAAAAAACATCCTGGTCATTTGTATAATCTGAAGGTGGATTGAATGATTAAAAATCTATGTGCTATTTTCTTCTTGAAGTTTAAAATTAGTGCATGACACATTAATGGACAAATCAAAAGACAGAAAAAAAATCTTGAACCAACTCTCTCTTCTAGGATGTGATTTTCTAGTATATAGAAAGAGAACTGACTTTTCTTCTTCTACCTATTCTCCAGAATAATACCTGGGAAAGTTTTGATCTTTATTCAATTGCTGTTTACTAACCCATATTTTAACATAGTATCAATGACTGATGCAAATATGGAAATTTTATTAACTTTGTTACTTTGTTAACAAATTTTGCTTATAATTGTGGTTAGAGTAGTTCAACATACATCAGATTCAGTATGAATCAGATTCAATATGTTACTTAAAATAGCATTTTCATTGCTACTGTAATGAAAGTGAATGAAATATATTTTTCCTCAATAGTAATTATGCTCATCTTTCCAATCTAGGCTCAGAGAAAATTTTGTGCATATGCATCACTATAAATAGCTTTCCTTCAAAAGAAAGACTCTAAATTTTGTTTTTCCTGTTGCTTTTACCTTCTTTTCCTGATATACTCAAAATTACCATCACACCCAAGGTCCCTTTCTTTCTCGAATCTGGTAAATACAGACTGCCATTAAATGTTATTTCATTACTCAGCTTGCTGAGTTAACTTAAAGTTACCTGTTACTCTTCACCTGGCAGTTTTTGAAACTGCAAGAATCTGAGCAGGATCATTTTTCTCACTGCTTGAACTCCAAAACTTGAAAAACCTGCAGATTCAATATGAAGTTTGGTTAAAGTCAACAATTGTTGCCCATTCTTGCCAACAAATCTAAGCTATTAATTATTTTCAAAGGCTTTTGACAAAGCAGATTAATCTAAATTTAGATCAATAAAAAATCTCAGGTTACTGGAAATATATCAGCATTGCATTTCACAAGAATGATTAATAAACACTGCAGTTGAAGCAGACAATGCCATTTCTGTGATTTGTGCAAACCACTACTCTGTGCTCATACTGTGAATTTGCTTCAAAAAAGGATGTATAAAAGGAAAATACATAATTGGCAAGGCTGCAAGTCAAATTTAATCAGGTCATTAGTTCAGAAACCCAATGGAGAGCTTAATTAGATATGAGTTATCTAATAATTGTGAGTGTCTCTGATGTACATTTGTTTGGACATCTATTACTAAGGGTCCCTATTATTGTTCTAACCTTACAGCCAAAGGAAGGGACAATCCCATTGAGTCCTATGTTGGCTTCTAGCTATCTACATATTGTATCAAATTATTCATGTGAATGTCAACAGAGATGAGTTCTTTTCTAAAAATTCTGACAAAATTTTAGTGGTTGAATTTCTTGTTTTGATGTATACTTCACTTGAGTAAATTTGATACTACATCTTTGAATGTCTTGCAGTCTCAGGTACTCACTCATGTTCCTGACTAATTCAGCTTTTCACTCTAGCTTGAGATAAAAACCTTGACTCTGTCTACGCTAAATATACCCTGGCATAGTAGTTTCACCCTCCCTCTAACTCCTCACCAGCACTTCTCTGTCCAACATAAAATCCAACTTCAAACCTAGAACACTATCGAATTGCAACACAGTAGATACGAATAAAAAATTGTAAAATATGCACTATGGCTTTTGTATAGTCAGCTAATGCATTTCTGACTCTTAGGCTCTGAATTTATCTCTCCAAATCTGTCAGTATAAGGAAGAACACACAGTTATCCTTCTAGGAAGAGTAAACAATACAGGCATGCTATGCATTTAGATTAAAAATTACTCGTAGAACTAAAGGTAGAAATCTATTCCCATATTTATAGTACATATCTGAATAAACGCCTGATATTCTGGACTCAAAATTGCTATGTCAGGGAAATATGCTTGTGCTACTTACTGTCAAATGCAGGCTTGTGAACTAAGGTGAATGTTTGTAAACATTCAATGCAGTATTTTTCTTCCTACAAGTGCCAAGAAATATAATTAAATTTTTCCCAAAAGACATATTTATGAGTAGATTAGACAAACCCTTATCTAATAGCAAGTAGGTGGGAAAGACCTTTCAGGGTCTTCAACAATGCTCAGTTTCTCCATTTCTGATTTTACATACATCTTACTTGGAAACTTTAGCCTCTGTTTCATCTTCAAAACAGTTACTCTATTGTGATGAAGTAATTACCTCAAAGTAGGTGCTTGAGCAGAAAGCTTCTCATGGGCACTCTGGACAGGCATAACAAGGGCCTGTGTTAGTCCAGCAACTTATATTTACTGCCCTGAAAATTACAGGGAGAAAAAATTCAGGCTGAAAGAAAAAACAATAGGACAGTTTCCCTTAAACTCTGATGAGATGTTATGAAGAAATAATCAAGCTGAAACATATTTGAACATCTCTGTTTAAATCAATACAGGAGTATTCTGTCTTTGCAGTGATAAGATGGGAAGACTCAGCCTTTCAGTTGGGCTCAAGGCAAAAGTCAGAGGTCAAAGTATAATCAAAAATTATCTCCTAGCTCTTTCTAGACTTTAATTTTATTTCTTCCCCCCACTCCTAGAGATGAATCTTCAATCGATGGCCTCAGAGCTTCAGATTATCTGTCAGATAGGGAAAAGCTGTCTCAAGCAGTGAGGACCTCTAATCAGATATTGACAGATAAGGTGTTCTGGGTGATAAAAATAGATTGAAAATCCAAAGTGGCATTTTTTTATTAGAATCATGGCCTAACTGTTAAAGTCATGATATAAGATAAATTATACAGTCTAAGTCTTCCAATCAATTTCTTAACTTTCCTAAATATAATGAATATGTTTCCTGCTTAAGCCAAGGTCAAACGCCCACAGATCAACAAAACTGCTTCATATTTCCCCCTAGATTGATAAAAAGGCATTTCTTTATAACATAAACAACTTCTACATGATTTGAAAAACTTGCAAGTTTCAAAGTCATGTAGAAAAATAGGAAATACTTACAGAAATTATCATACTCTACATTTAAGTAGTATATCATTCTAACTGAGCCCAGTGTATTCAGTATTTAACAGCTCACTTAAAGAGATTCCTACAACTAGAAATCACTACCCAGCTTCAAAACTCAGTTAAGGCTTACCTTAAATTAATGCAGTAAGTTACACATTCCATAGGATTACATTAGGTAGCAGAGAAGAAATCACAAGTAAATGAGAATAAAATCATCACCAACTAAATGTAAAGAAATTAAATACAAATGACAATAATTCTATCCACTGAGAAATAGATAGTTTTAATATAAGTCCAGCTTAACCTGATGGGTAAACAATTCACGATGTATAGCACAATCCTACTAGGAAATGCTATTGGTTGAGGAAGAAAAGGGAGAACCATATCTTCATATTGACACCCTGCACAACAGCATTGAATCAAAGTAATTTAAATTTATATAAAAATATTACCCTCATGGTAATGATGTTGATGACCTTGATGCTGCTTTGTTAGAGCATTTAAATCTGTGCATTAATTATTTTCCTAAAAGCACAGGACGCTTTAAAAGGAGGGGGAAAAAGTCCCAAATAACAAAAAAACCACATGCATATTTTCCCCATATTTGACTTTGGGTTCCAGAGGACAACAGCTACTATCAAAGGAGAGTTCATAAAATCTGCTTCAATGTAGGAATGAACGAGAGGCAGAAAAGGAAAGCTACCCTTTCGGTGCAGATACATCACATATCTGCACGTAGGGTTTCAGCCCAGGAAACATCCTTCCCAGCAGGATGATGGCGAAATGCCATTGTCTGAATGATGCAATATCAGCCAAGGTTAACCTAAAGTGCTGTATCAGAAGAAGAGTGAGTGTTGAAGGAGGGAGGTAGCTTATGCCTGGAATGGGGTTGTGGTCAACTGTGTGGTGCAGAGAGCCCAAATTATGAATAAGCAGAGTGTTTACAACAGATGTACAGTAAGGACAATCAAATAAGAGACGCAAGACACAGCACATGTCCCACAATACCTTGGGTGCAATTTGGTGTATATCTCAAATACCAGAATGCAGGAGAACTGAAAAATGCATCGTTTTTTTGTAAATGAATTTAAAAGTACTTCTAGAAGAAAGGAGAGTATAAAAAAGGAAGACAAATGAGTGAGGAAGCTGTCCTCTGCAGTCATGGCACAAAATTCATTGTAGATCAGTACCTTGAAGCCACACTTACTTGGCCAATGTTAAGACTAAAACACAACTGTGATTCAGTACAGCCTGTAAAAAACATTCTGTGTGTATAGAGTAAATGTATTACAAAACTCTTGGAAACATAAAGCAGAACTTTATTTTGTATCTGTGAAGTATTTTCAAAGTTCTGTGGTCATGTAATTCAATTCACATGAGATAATTTAGTTGTAGACTAACTTTCATCTGTTAAAATTATATGCAAAATAGAGGTCTACGTTTTCATGCAATGATGTGCTAACACGAATTCTCTGCCTGTTAAGGTAGGATATGATAGAATAAACTTGACATTTTCAATTCTATTAAAAAAGTTTTTTTGGTGAAAATGTTGTAAAAGCAATCAACATATTTAATGTTCTGAGCAATCATTAGATAGTTTAAATCAAATCTATATACCTGTGGTAGTTTTGCCTGGCCCAGTTTTTGCCAGTGGATAGGGTGGGGTACAAAGATGGCTCCTGCATGTCCTGAGTAAAGATTCTGGAAATTTCTCCACCATGTCCAGCAGAGCCAATCTCTGATGGCTCTGAAGATGATGGACATGCTGCTGGCCAAACCTGGGCCAATTAGAGATGTTAGTTACGCCTCTGTGAAAACATATTTAAGAAGAAATCAAAACAGGATAAGCACGCACTTCTTTGTAGCCAGGGAAGGAGGAGGAGGAGGTAAAAATATGTGAGGGAGAACAACATGGAGGCACCAAGGTCAGTGGAGAAGGTGGGGGAGGAGATGCTCCAGGCGCCGGAGCTGAAAACCCTCTACCGGCCGTGGTGAAGACCATGGGGGAGCAGGTGGTCCCCCTGCAGCCCATGGAGTCCAGGGGATGCAGAGAAACCCCCACAGCCGTGGGGAGGTGCCCACGCCAGAGGAGCAGGTGATGCCTGCAGGAAGCTGTGATCCAGTGGGAGTCCCAGAGACTGAGAGTTGCAAAAGCCTTGCAGGAGAGAGAAAGGCCTTGCTCCCGGGATGGAAACAGCCTGGCCTCGGCTTGGAAATCTGCAGCCTGGAGAGAATCTCGGACAGCAGCAATCGGGCGGGGCTGCTCGTGAGATTGGACCCATGCCAAAGAAGTTCGCAGAGGACTGTCTCTCGTGGGAGGGACCCCCATGGCTAAGTAGAGGATTCTTTTCCCCTGATGGACTGACCCTGACCAAAGGAAACCCCCGTGCCCTGCCCCCACCCCAGAGCTGTTTAGTTAGAAGGAAGGAGGGAGGGGGTGAGCTGAGAAATGGCCTTAATAGGGAGAGGGGTGAGCAGAAAAACAGTGTTTGTAGAAGAAGAATTGTGGCGTTGGACTGACTAAGAAAAGCCACATATCTTGCCCCAACCCGGATCTGCTGGTTGAATGGAAGGAGGGGGCGAATAGAGAAACAGTGTCTGTAGTAGAAGAATTGTGATGGACTGACTTAAAGAAAAAACCCCACACCCTGCCCCTGCCTGGGAGTTGTTGGTTAGTTAGAAAGGAGGGAGGGGGTGAGCTGGGAAGCGGTGCCTTAAGAGGGAAGGGGGGTCAGTGAAGAAACGGTGTCTTGAGAGCTTATTTTTACCTCTGATTTATCCTCCGACTCTGTTAGACTAATAAATCACTTTTTTTGCAACTTTAAGTTTTACCGCCTGCTTTTGCCCTGAATCTAGTGCGTCACCTTATCAGTGGTCTTATCTCAACTCATAAGTCCAGTGTTTTGTGTTAATTTTCCCTCTCCTCTGCATAGCTGCAGCAGGAGAGAGCATAGAAAGCAAACGTCGTAAGTGCCTGGCATTTAGCCAGGGTCAAACCCTCGACAATACCTATTAAGTGTGTATAGAAATTGAGGTCACAGCTACAAAAGCAAAAATGCACATGAGATATTATTTCACTTATTAATATACAATCAAAACAATATTATGAAAATCATCAGAGCTAAACTAATAATAATAATAACAATAACAATAATAGCAACAACAAACCCAATCCTATTATGAGACTCTAGGCTGTACCAGTATTTAACAATTCTCAAGAGAAATACATTCATTCTAATCGGCTTACAACATCCAAATAAAACCTTATCAAGATAAAGGAAGCTTTCCAACACAAGGACAATTCCCTGTATTCGCACTACATTCCTCAAGAAGATTTTTTTTAACTATCAAAATAATTCTGACAAGGCCTGACTTGTAATTTACTGCATATCCAAAATTTAACTAAGGATTTAACTAAGCCTGTGCCTTTTCTCTTTAAATACTCACAAAGATTTTATCAACTGTGACTGTTTATAGGCTTTGTTGATAGAAGAATCTCATGCTCTTTATAAGCAAAGAACACCAACTAATTAAGTTTCAAAGCCTCAATTTTAAGCAGAAAAATTACTTTACAGATAGGGAATTTCATGAGTTCACGGAAGTCAAATCAAGATCATATATGGTCAGCTGTGAAACTGCCACTGAATTAAAGGTTAATCCTAAACTGTGGTCAAGCTCATGTTAAATTGAGAGGAGATGAATTTTACTTCAGTTTTTAGATTCACAGTGCTGGGCACTAACTTGTAATTACAAAGGTTTTGAATTAACACTGGCTTGGTCTTTTTTTTCTCCCTTGATTTTTTGTTTGCCAACACCATTCAGTTTGAGAAATAAACCAGTGACTGTAAAGGAATTAAGAGGAAAAATTTTTAACACAAGATCCGAACTAAACTGCTCTGATTCTCCTCAGAGAAATTCCACAGTATGGTTGCTCTGACAACTGCATCCATTACACAGAGATTTATTTCATTACATTTCATCGGCATCATATCCCAGGCTCACATTATTAGGGTACCACGCACTCCAGTCAGCTGCCATGTCCACTTGCATGTTCACTTATGTTCACTTACATGATATCCTATGGCTTCTCACTGCACAGCACATACAGGTGATTGACAGCCAGGTCTGACACTTCTCCTAGAACTGGATAGCTAGTCTCTCCTTACTGACATTATCTGAACTCCCACCAGTGGGTTTCAGCTGGAAAACAATGTTTAGACGCTTGTTTTCTCCTTTAAGTAGGTGAGCCTATTAACCTAGGTTCTTTGTGTAGATGATAAGATTGTACTCGAGTGTCTATTAACTGAGCAGCGAAAACATGCTGCAAAACACCAATATCAAAGCAACCTGCAAATCCCAACTTAATTGTTCTTGCTGCAGCTGAAGGGACTGGAATGGTTTTAACTTAGATCCTGACAGGCAGCAGAGAGGAGGTAGGGAAACAAATAGAAGTAGGTTTTGGCTTTCTTTTAAAACCAAAATAAGCCGAGTAAGCTTTTCAGACTTCCACATCTTCCAATCAAAAGAAAAAAAAAGGTGTTATCTAAATTGACCTACATAAATAGTGCAAAAGTACATTTAGTTAATTAAAAATGAGGCTTATTTTATAAACTAGACTTCAATTCAGCACAAGTGAATCCCAAATAATAAGAATTGGTGTATTTCCTAAATTTATATAAGGCCCTGGATTCATCTGAAAAACTCCTTGCTTATGATCTCCATGCATGATGTATTACTGATACAGCTATTGGCCATATTGTTTTGACAAATTCTAAGCAGAGCACTCCCTTAACCATTATGAAATGGTCTATCAAGGAAAACAAATGGTGCCATATGATCAGACTTTTCAAGAAGGCATGGAGATAATTCTTTATTTATTCTCCTTCGGCAACAAAAATATTCATTATATCTTTAGTCTCAGATTATCAATTTCTGCTACACAGTGCTTTTTTTTGTCTCACCTTCATAGAGGACTCATTTGCAGGAAGCAACAAAAGTATGAATGGTGGCACAGGCATGGTTTAACTTTTTTCAAGTTAATACAGCTCTTAGGTTAAACTTTCCTTGTGTGAGCAAAGCTATACAGTGTTATTATTCTTCCATGAGCTACTTAGGCTCTTTTTCTTTACACTGGCAATCAAATTTTTTCTTCCTTTTTTTTAAGAATCATGTTAAGTTGACAAAAGTCAGAAGTAAGTTCAACAACAACAATAACAAAAGGAAGTTTTCATTTAGTTTTTTAACATTTGGAAATCCCATTCTCACAGCTGCAGCATGTGCCACAACACCAGGGTACCCAGAGCTCCGATTGGCTTAAAATGATTTATTGTAAGCAATAATTCCGTATCCTTGCAGTTGCTGGAGCAAGGCTTTGCTTGAGGCCTATGCATACACATATTGGAATTAATGAAGCAGCAGTTTATGCTGTTGCAAACAGCTGGGGGTGCTTAACTTGTTTTTCTCTTCGGAATTTTTGGATTTCATTTGTTTCTGGCAGTTACAGAATGCAATAAAAGGAAGAATGGTGAATGAAGAAAAAAATGGAGCTATGTAAAACAACAAAATCTGGACCTAGGTCAACAAAATATGCTCCCCTGATGATACAGATGAATTTATTTTTGTATTTTACATTGTTTTATCGGTTTTACTTTCCCCCTAAATGCTGTATTTGATGTTAATAGGATTAAAGATAGCAACAGATAAGTCTGCAAAATACATGAGGCAACACGATATAGACCTCTAGCCTTTTGCTGATCAAGTCTGCCTCAAAACAAGGAGGAAAATAAAAGTGGGATTTTAGCTGGGACAGCATGTTCTTCATATGGTTCTATTGTTTCCAGACCTGTGCTATTATTGTGTCCAAGGCTCTTAAAAAGCTTGGAACTGCACTGTGCTGTGAGGATATGACACCTCTGTTTTGCACCTTATCTGGAATTTCTTTCCCCCTGAAAATACTTTTGTACATAAATTGTGCTCACAACAGGCATTTGTGATAGTTACTGAGGGCAGCTCCACAGCTCCAGAACATTCTTAGGCCAACTGCTATATTCTCACTTTTAAAGTTCTTAGCAAAATAAAATTTTAAAAAAAGAAATAAGGGGGCAATAAATATAGAACAGCACACCGGAAAGCAGATTTTAATTGCACTGCATCCATTGCTGAAGAACATGCAAACATCCCTGAGCTGCTGCTGGGGAGCACTTGTTAGGATCAGAAAGAGGGAGGCAAAGATGAGAGTTTCAGCAGCTGAAGAGAGGTTGAAGGGCAGCTGCAGAAACTGGAACGTATGTGAGGCTTCATGCAGGGACTGTGGGTTCTGCAGCTGTTTAATCCTCTATGGAACATTCATTTTCTCATGAATATTCCTTTATTCACTGTATCTCCTCCAAAGGGGTTGGCAGTACCACATCACAGGATCGTGTCTAGTACTCTTCAGAGCCTAACTTGCTATTGCTTTTTAAGTCAGCTAAAGCTCTGAAATGATTGCTTATAGCTGGGGCATGTTTTGATTACTCTCCTGTCTTCCTCAGGCTATTCAAATGAAGGCAGCAGCTGCATTTTGCCATTCACAGTCATTTATGCCTAAAGGCTCATGTTTCCTGTCAAAAGCTGGAACCAGTGATTGTATATGATTTTTGTTCTTTAGTTTAATCGTACATCACCAATACGTTCTCATAGCATTTTCCATCTAGTAATGACTTTATTGATCCATTCTTCAGTCTTTCATCTTTCCATGCATCTAAGCACATTGTAACAAAACTTTCACTGATCATTTTGTATCTTAAATTACACACAAATACATATTATAGAGCTATCCAGTAATCACTCAGTATCAACAGGCTTACTATACAAGGGCCCAAGACAGCCAAACATCCTTAACTGTCACTGGAAATAATCACAGCTAAAAAGGAGCAGAACCAGGTTGCTGCCATCTGCTTGGTCTGTTTTCCATTGCAGAGTCAAAATGAAAAAAAAAATTAGAAATAATAAGAAAACATGAAAGGAAAAGAAGCCTATGAACAAAACAGCAAATAAAAAAACTTCCTTTCTTTTTTCTTAATAAGATTATTAATTCATGTGCAGTGATTTTAACCTTTAAACATTTTGTTTAAAACATATTTTTCAACAGTTAAGAACTTTATATTCTTACATTCTAGACATTGTGATCAAGACAATATCCAAAATTAATATCCAAAACTATTTACTTACTTTACTCTGATATGTTGCCCTCTTTTTCTCTCATGGTTTTCCAAAGAATCAAATATATCTGTGTTGAAATGAAATCTTTTTCTACTGCATCCATGCTTTCAGTTTCTATCACATTCTACTGCCTCACAGCCCACAGTGCTGGATTTCTAATATTGCTAATATTACTTCCATAGCAACACACTAAGATATCATAAACTTGGCATTACAGCTTCATTCCTAGATTAGGTCTAAGGAGGAGCTGATTTCAAAAGGCAGCTCTTATTAAAGCACACATACACATAATAATCAAAAGTAATTGCCAGTGGGTTATGGATAATGGTTTTCAGAGTACTGCAAATCAGTTTCACAAAAAAGTTGTCACTTTTCAACTCTGACCAAGAATAAAGAACTTGTTTTGTTAGTGATGTTTAGAATGTATTTCCCCAGCCATCCTTAAAGAGGGAACCATAGAATCATAGGGATACAATTACTAAGAAAGATAATATTACTTATGTTTTTCAGATGCTAGATACAAGCACAGTGTAAAATGAGGGCAAAATTTGGGTCTATCCTTTAGCTGCAAATATTAAGAATGCACAAATGAATGTGCAGAATGAATAAGTGAATGAGAAGGAATTCAACTCCAAACACTGCCAAAATAATTTTATCAATAAATCTCTGTACTTTTAAGCATGAAATGTAATACGTTAAGTAGAACACATATCATTTGGTCAGCATTCTGGCATATCTTATGATATATAATGACTAGGGACAAATGGGATCCACTTGTTACTTCCTGGCTGGAGTCCTCAGTAAAATTTTAAAAGGAGGATAATTCAAGAAACTATATACAGCCTGTAACTGCCACATGCCTTGCAAATGGGTGAATATCTCAGAAATAAAAGATGTTATTTTAGGAGTAACTAAATCTACGTTGGTTTTGCTCTGTACACTTTTCATTCACAAGAGGCAGAGTCACAGCGGAAAATGCTTCTACTCTATTGGTCTCAACAAAGGTTTTAATCAGGAAAACAGAATATCCAGATATCTTGATTATGAAATGGCATGTGGAAAAGAAAAATCCCCTTGTCCACTTGAATAAGACATGCAAGAAGGTTCCTCTTACACCTCTAGATAATAGGGAAGGCTCTGTAATGATGAACTCAAAGTAAAAAAAAAAACAGTAACAGGAATGAGCAGCTTTCAGCAGAGAATACCTCAGGATTATTAGTTGTTGCTTTGTTTAGTATATTCACAACTTGTCTGAGAAGATGAACAACAAAGTTTCACAATACAAGGTTATTGAGGATAGTGAGGAAGGAGCCAACTGTGCATAGTTTCAGGGACGAAAAAAGACTGAACAATTATACTACAAAATGGCAGATAAAAATAGGTATAGAAAGACAGTGATGCAGATGGAAAAAAAATCTGAATTTCACATGCAAAGCAATTAATGATTTGCTTTCTCCGGAGTGGTTTTCACTACTTTGGCTCAAAGCTCAGGACTGATGAAAAAAAAGGAATTGAACTGAAGAAACAATAAGGAAAAGAACAAAATGGAAAGCATTGTTATGCTGTCATTGAAATGCATCATGCACTGATGTCTTGAATACTGTATACAGTTGGATTTCATCTCAGTAAATTTATGGAGTAACTGGGAAAAGCCCAGAGAAAAGCAATTGTAATGACATAAAATGAGAATTCTTCAGTCTGGAAAAGAGACAGTTTATAGGAAGAAAGATGAACATCTATATATTATTTTAAAAAATAAAGAGAGACAAGAGGAAAACAGTAATTAACAGCCTTTTCCAAGAAGTGTGGAAGATCAAATTAAACTAGAATGCAGATAGAAAACAATTGTGGTGGGTTTTGGTTAATCTTTGTTGTTGTTTGATTTTGAGTTTTTTGTTTAGCTCGTTTGTTTGTTGGGTTTTAGTGGAGGTTCTTTTTTTTTTTTAAATAACTGCATGGTCACATGTTTAATTAACCTGTGGAACACCTTGTTGTAAGGTCTTTAGGCCTCTAAAATCAGGATGCTAAAGTCTTTTACATTTCCAAAGAGATCTAATATATTTTCCCATAGGTCACTGAATGTCTTTCTAGGCGCCTATGAAACTTCTAAGTCCTGTTACTTCATATATATCCTTAATTCTTTTTCTCTTTTGTTTTTTATAGTGATATGCTCCTCTACAGTGTTAGAACTACTTCTGTCAAGCTCATATATTCAGAAAGAATACAGGCCAATGGCCAACAGCCTGCACTTTTCCCAAGGTACAGTGTCAAGCAAGCACCAAACTGGAGAAATACTACAGTTTGTGCTATGAGTAGTGCAGTAGGGGAGGAAAGCACCTTTAGGCTGCATGCTACCTTGGAAGCAGGTTCTTGCCCACAAAACCTAAATTTGAAGCTCTGCCTTACAAATTATAACCAGAGGATTCATTCAGAACCAAGCCACAGCTTCATATTTATTTAGTCTAAAATTTGTCCTTCCTACATGGATTAAAAGAACTGACAACTTCTTACTTCCTTCAGGAAGAAGAAACAACAATTGTTCACTGTCAGGGACAGTGTATTAGTTAGCCATTAATTAAAACATATCAAACAAGGTTTTTTACGGTTAGAAACCTTCAGTTTAATACCTGAATATGAGGCAGATGTGTATATTGAAACTCACTGAAACAAAGTCTAATCTAGAAAATGCCCTGGGAAAGGAATTTTCACTTAGACTTATTAGTAATCTTAATTGCTCTGGATTCCAGTTAGTATTTTATTTTAGGAAACAAAAAATTAGAGTTTTTTGGTCAGTGTTCCTTCAAAATAAATATTTTTGCATAACAAAGTGAGAACATGAATTAATGAGCAGGATAAAAAGATTTTTTTCCTAGTTTCTTATTTCTGCATCTTTGTGATATTTAACCTTTTCTTCTGCTTTTCTGTGCTTATAATTAAATATGTCTGTTATAATTTAAACTTGCATTTACAGACATGTAAATGTTTGAGCAGCATAGTAAAGGTGATCTTTCTTGGAATTTCAAATGCTACGTGAGAAAAACTTTGTAGTTCATTTCCTTATATTCATTTTTTAAAAAATGAAATCTGGAAAGATGTTTTCTATCTGCATGGATTAACTTGTTTCTCCAACTGAAAGTATGAAGGTATTCTGACTAGATGAAAAAATGACTTCTGGGGCTGAACTTTGTTCTCCACTGAGACACTATGCCTGGTCTCGGTTGAGTTCCAAGGAAGTTCTACTTGCTTGGGAAACATTTCTACACCTGAAGAACACTGAGTACACTGATTTACCCAGCTGCTCCAAAATCATATCACTCCAATTTAAGAACAAGATTACATGCCTAAACATGACAAAATTCCAGAACCTGATAGAAAATGAATCTGTAAAGACACTCAGCAAGGTGTTGAGATCCAAAACCCTGCACAAAGGCTTACCACCGGTTGCTCTGTTCAACGGGCATTCAGCAAAATTACATTCCTTGACACTACTTCTGCAGAAGCAAAAAATCACCAGTCATGTAACTTTAGTTATGTGGTTCATTCATCACAACCACTGTACAGGGCTGTGGTGAATTTAAGATAATACCATGATTGTTCTTATCGTATCTCCTTCATTTACGGTGAGCTCAATGTCATTCTAAAATACACAGGTTTTTTTCTTAAGACTAAGCAAAAAAGGAGGAAGATCACACGTGCTTTACAGTTCTTCTATTTCACACTCAGTACAGCTCTTGCCTGCTCAATATGTCAAATACTGGGTCTCATTCGGCACTACTCTTTCAGCATATTTGTTTTTGTGGGTGTTTTACTTTTGCAGAGGAAATCATAGTTTTGCTATGATACTGAAAGGAGTTTTGAAATATAGATATATATTTTGCATGGCTGTCATATATGTGCATCTAAACGCACAAAAATAGTACTCTCTCTCCTGAATTTCACACAAATCTATGAGCTGTTGTCTCTTGTCCTCCACTAGAATTTAGCTACTACAAGACAGTAACAGGCTCAATGCCACACAAATTACCATTTCAGATTATCATTTAAAACAACTGTTTTGTCACCAAGGTTTGTTTAAAACACAATGAAGAAAGTCAGAATATTTTTTTGTTATCTCTTAAACTAATCCATATTTTCTGTGACATCTGTAGAGTAAATCATATGTTATTTTTCTTTTCCATTTGTCTTTAATGGTTATTTGTTGCTTCTGTCATATTCAAGTGATAAAAACTTGTTTTCTGCATTTATTTGGATTATTTCACATGAAATGGTCATGGCACTCCTTTGATTAGCAGTTGAAAAGTTCACTAAAATAGCTTGTTTATTGTGGTATTTGTCACAGATACTGAGACAGTGTCATAAAACCTGATGCATTTGAGGCTTTCTTTCTTTCAGCTGAAGAGGTGATTTTCCCCCTCAAATAGCTCAATACCTATTTCCAATCAGTAACAAATAAAATATCCTGCAAATGAGGAGTATCCTGATGGAACAGATCATTTAAAAAACACAAGCAGATTTCAAAGCATTGGCTTTAAAAATAGACCCAAACATAATGAATGAGCTAAATATTTCAGCTCCTGAAATTTATATTTGGTTTAAATATTTTGACAGATATTTTAGTTTAAAATAATTTTTCTCTATTTCTGTGATAATAGAAATCGTATTGAAATACTTTATCTATTTTAGTGAAAAAGCTCATCTTGTCTGACTGGCTTTTGATAAATATCAGGAGCACAGACTAGAAAAAAATCAGTGGATAAACCTACTAATAGCTGAAACCTTGTCCAAATCTTGTTATTAGAAGCAATCATTGATACAGCAGTCAAAAGATCAGGTTATTGAAAAAGTCTCCAGTTTTATTTTGGTCAGAACAACAATTTTTCAATATCTCATAAGATTTTTTTGTCATGCTAACCTAGTCATCCCATACACCAAAATTCCAATGGTATTTTCTAACTCAGATACAGAGTCAACACATGAAGAGAAATTGCTCCTCTAGATGAATATAAATTTAAAATTTATTTTCTTCCTTATACTGAGCTATAAAAGACGCCTCTTGTCATAAAAAAAATCTCTTTCAGTTTCAACTGTTGCAATCAATAAAGTAATTTTGTGCATTTCTGACATAGTAAACCTTGGAAAGATAGTAATATGTTTTAGATATAGCTTGTCTCACATTCATACATGTGATATGCATGCATTAAAATATCTGTAAATTGGTTTTCTTCAGTAGTTTGCATTTTTGTAATAAGTACATTCTTTCTACTGAGTATATTTTATGTGCAGCTTAACTATTACAAAAACTATAAGACTGTAACTAAGTCCATTTATTCATAAAATAGGTATATATTTTGATGAATGTAAGAAAATATGGAATGAAGAGGAGAGAACAGGAAACAGCTAGCATGCTTCTTGACTACTCACTTTTTTGATTTTCACTGAGGTCCACTTTCCAAAATCGAGGTCTGCTCTGCACTGGATCTGTATGTGGAGAAAACTGATAGTATGCCAAGATGTCAGAGGACAGCAAAAATCAAATTATTTGCCTTATTTTATGAAATATTTGATATTAACATTGTATACCTTATCAGAAATGGGATATTGGATGCAGTATTATTTCTTCAATTAGAGTAAATCATAAGTACATGGTGACTTCCCTACCTAGAATGCTACATAGTATGTTAACTTGTTATGATCTGAACAAAACAATTTTAAATGGTTCTGTGACACCTCTACCTTCATTACTGATCCACATGAAACAGGTGTGGCCTGGAGCACAACAATTCTGGAAAATCTATGATTAACCTGTAAAACTAGTAGCCAATTCTTTGTAATCAATGTCTTTTTTCCTAAACATAGGGAGGCATATGCATAAAATTTAGTTTTGATATATACTCTATTTTTACTTACAAAAAATACAGAGGTTGTTCAATTTTCATTAAATATTCTGATATTGTCCTCATAAACTAAACCCAAAGTTATACAGGGAAATTGTTTTAAATGAACTTGCAACCTTTTGGAAAAATAACCAAAAAACCCACAAAAACACACAAAGAGGATTAAAAAAATACCTACATTAAAGTGCTTGTGTTGCTTTATTGTATTAATAAATAGCATAAGAACTGAAGACTTGGTAAAATTGACTTTGATACAAAAAATTAAAACTACTGCTCTTCTCAAGTAATTTTCTAAGTTCATAATATAGCTCCATAAATGAAAGAAGTTCCGCTGCAATATATAATATATGGTAGATGACTGAATACATATCTTTGATGTGATAATATTAATACCTTTGTTTTCAGATTCATTCAATCATCTCCCTGATGAAAAATTCTGGATGCTAATTTATAATCTGTCAAGAAGATTTACAGATTAAACTCTTATTTGTTACTGCTCTCTTTCCCGTTTGGAAAAAAAAAACAACTTGCTCTCAAGAGAATGCCTTGTGGCTATTTTACCATTAGTCATAGATTGTCTTCTACACAGGAGAGATACTAACTGTGCTTTGTACTGCATATGGAATTTTATTAATGTCATGAGTTGGAAGAGCAAATACATATTTAACTCTGAAATATTTACTACTGTTGTTTGTTTTTTTCAAAACTTTCATCATTCATGAGTATTTTTATGTGTTAAGAATAGTGATGACCATGAGAAAAGTGGAAAGAACAAAAAATTACAGATTCTTCAGCTCCAACACAGAAAAATTTTGATTAATTCCCATATATGTTTTCATGTATCATTGAATTTCTTTACTTAGAAAACTAAATAACAGTAATAAAACATTAAAGAATGGTCTATGATCACTCTACTTTCCACTTGGACAGAAATATTTTGCCACAGATGCTTGCTAGAAGACACATTCTTCTAAAACTTTAACAGTTTGGCAAGTTAAATAGTTTCACAATGTTAATATCAGGGAACCACCAGGGTGTTGGCAGCTTTAAATAAAACACAATGCAAAAGGAGGGACTTAAGAGACTTCCAAACACAAGTTACAAATCTGCAGGGTTATGATTCAGTTCAGTAAATACCATATAGCACCGTGTTTAGACATGGGAATATTTACCATGAGATTTCCCTATGTAAAGATAAAAGCTATACAATCAATGGTTCCTCCTGCTTCAGTAATATGTGCATGACAATGCAAGTCAGTGCCTAGTAGAAACAGAAAGATTCTGGCTGTGAAACAGAGAATACTTTTTTTTTTAACCAGAAGAATGTGACTCACCACAGAAAAAAAAAATAGTGAAAATAAACCCATTAATTCACTCTAAAATATCAAACATACAAAGCCATTAACTTGATATAATGCAACAAAAACTGTCAAAGACAAGTTTATTTGTATTGTCATTAATTTGAATCTATCAAAAAATGTCTTAGTTATACAAGTTCTTAAACAAACATTTAAAGAAGTAGAACTGTTTCCTTTTGACCCAAAATTTTAGCCCAAAATATCATGAGGTCTACAGAATATTAAAATTTGAATATGAACATAATAAATTTTTACAATTAGTCTAAGTTTTTCAGTTATTGTGAAAAATAAAGTACAAAACTCATATATTTAGCATTTCTTCATGATGACTTGTTTACTGATGAGCTGGAAATCTTCCTCATCAATGAAAAGGAATCCTAACTTGGAGCTATTCTAGGCAAAATAATATTAAATTTGATCTCCCGACCTCCAGTGGATACTGACAGTTTTTGTTTATTTGATCTGGTTTCAATAATAATAAATTAGGCTTAATTTTTTTTTAAACTTAAATTGAATTTGATTCAACTTAATGATCATGGTAATTCCGAGGCAGTGACATCAGCACAGTGATGATATGAGCCTTAATGCAATGTACGCTCACTTGCATAGCCATATAGAAAATATAGCTCCTATAAAGTCCATTAATACAGAAATTTAAAATGTATAACAAATCCTGTATATGGGCTTGTCTTCTCAGGTTTTATGTTGGGACACTGGAAGGTCTTGTAGGCTATTGTACCCTGCGTACCTGTTTTACCACCCATGAACTACTGCAGAAGGTTGGGGAATAACTGATTAAATGCCTGCGTGTTTCTCCTTCCTTTTCTTTCCAAGTGTCTTCTTGATATAGATGACCATATCTCTTTCTCTACCTATTTTCCTACAAAAATATCCTTCCTCTAGAACCAGGAAAGGCTTGGCTCTGTTTCATTCCTGAATGACAAGTCATCAATGTTACTTGCATTGTCTCGATTTAATAAGTGGGGTCACATCAAGTACATTATATCCCCCAGGCAGCAAAAATTTAACAGCTCCATAAATGTGTCAAGATGACAAAAACCTCATAAAGTTGACATAAATTTAATATGAGTGACCACTATTCTAGATTTTCCCGCAGGTATCAGTAAAATTACTTTCTTTTCTTTCTTTTTTTTTCTTTTCTTTTTATTAACGGCTTCCTGAGTTGCCACACAGAAGAATACTTAAATTATAGCACAGTGCATTCCCATTTATTTTAGAAAGCATTTTAAATAAATTGATATCCATATCCTGTAAAACATGCTGTTGGCAGCCTTCTTTGCTCTGTTCAGTAGCTGAGGTACAAATTTTAAATAATCAGAGTGATATTTCACAGGATATGGATTAAAAAAAGTTATTTATTTTGTTATTGAACACAAACAATAAAAAAGTAATATCTTTCAGAGCTTCAATATTGCCTTTTCAACTCCACCTGTCCCCCAAAGAAAAAAAAGTCAATATTAGAGAAGAATACTCATAAAACTAGAAGTTAAACTTGAATTTCAAAGTCCTTAGTCACAGCAAATGCCTACATGTCAAAGACACAAAGTTGGTTGCTTTCCACATTTCCCTTGAAGTTCTTGTGCATTTTAAGAATTAGTGTTGGAAGAGAAATTGGGTAGCCTGTAAACACTATAGAAAATAAGGTATCTGAACAGTCCAAGAAGATCCTTACTAAAATCAAAAGTAGTATGGTATGAAACACTGTTTTAAGTTCTACATGAAGTCACAGACTAAGAAATAACATGGTGATAGGTACTTTCTTTTACTTTTTGTCTGTGTTTTTATTTTTTTTTTCTTGAAATACATCTTGAAATACATTTTGAAGAACTGTGACAGGAGCAAAGAATTTTACTATTTTTGTTCTCTAGCCATTTAATTTCCAGAATCAAGAAAATACAGTAACATTATCATAGAATCACAGAATATCCTGAGTTAGAAGGAACCCACAAGGATCATCAAGTCCAAATCCTGGCCCTGCACAGAACAACCTCAAGAATCACACCATGTGCCTGAGAGCCTTTTCCAAACACTTCTGGAACTCCGGCTTGGCCATTTTCCTGGGGAGCCTGTTCCAGGGCCCGACCACCCTCTTGGTGAAGAACCTCTGTGTGAAGAACCTTGCCTGGCTGGCAATGCTGTGCCTGATGCACACAGGACATCATCGGCCCTTTTGGCTGCCAGGACGCTCAGATTCAGCTTGTGCTCGACCAGAACCTGTTGGAGGTGCTGCTCTCCAGCCTTTCATTCCCTAGTCTGTTGGTACCTCTGGAATTGCTCTGTTCCACATACAGAAACTGAAACTTGCCTTGGAAATTTTATTCAAAATTCTGACAATGTTAAATTTCCATCATCTTCAAAACAGTACTCTATACTCCTGATGAAACCCTGACTGCATGGATCAAGCCTAGATTCCCTTAGATGTCAGTAGAACTGAGATTTTACCTGTCTAGCTTTTTAGTCTAGCTTTAATTTTTCTTTTGATGTTATTTAATAACTATTTTAAATTTTTAAGCTCCTTTTGCTTCTATAGTCAATAGGATTGACACAAACAGAAACTCTAATGTTGCCATTTTGATGGATCAGTGAAAAGAATCTTGTCACATAGAAATACTTATTTCATACAAAGATATTTTAAATAGACTTTTAAAAAAATTGCATAAGATTGTAGCTGCCATTGGATTCCATTAATACACCTATTAGCTCAGATTGCCCATTATTATTGCTGTTATATTAACTATTTTTTGCTGCCAGACAAAACTAAACCAATTTCAATTTATACAATAGAAGATTTGCTGTTCATAGTGAGAACAATATCAAGTTTCTCACTGAAAAATGATGGATACTTCCCACAGGATTACCTGAGTCTTGACAAAACCATTAACAGGAAAAGAATTCAAATGTAGCATATTGTTTTGAATTAATAGCACCCATCTGAACTGCAAAAGTAGAAGGTAAGTTTCTGCTGCGTCTGTTTCACACTAGCTCCTGGATCATTCACATTTCTGAGAGTTGCTTATCTTTCCCAAATTTGTGCCTTCCACTGTAGGCAAGGTCTTCATCTGTCAGCTGCTCATTAGATAGGTTTTGTTGAATGGGTTGCAGAAGCCAAACCATATTCTTTGCCACTGCCATCAGTTATGATCAGAATGTTACCATATACCTCCTGAATGGCAGTAATTTCTTAAATTTTTATAGAACACAACTGCTTGCAGTCCTGCAAATACACCTTCATGCAGATGCAAAACATTATGTGTATTATCTGAATTAGTCCCAATATCTAAAGTGACTGAAGTTATTAAATTCAGCTATTATGTGAAATTCACTGAATATGGACTATATATAATAATATTTTGATACAGTTCATGATTACAGAAAAAGTGCACAAAACCACGGTTTTCCCCTCTACAAAACTATATCTAGACTCCAACTAATTCATTAAGGTTCTCCATTAACTCCAAAAAACAATCAGCAGAGCAGGGAATAGTATTATCACAACTGAGTAGTGACATGGGTCCTGACATTGAGGATCAGTCTGAATTAACAGTGAGAACTAAATAATGTACCTAGTCATTATCAATATCTCATTTAAATAATTGGAGAAAAATCCCTAAAACTAAACTAAATACTAAATATTTATTTCATGCTTGTCATTTAAATAGAAATTATAGGAATAAAGATGCAGCAGAAAGCAGCATTTGGTTTTTAAAATAAGATTCTGAGTTCTACCCATCCCAGAAAGCAGGTAATCTAAACTCATCTCTGATGACATGTAAAATATTTTTTCAATATTGCTCCTTTGCAGATTTTTTCATTTCCCTCCTTGGTTTTACATCTTCAGCATCTCAATTGCTTTCCAGAGTGTGCTGTTATTATGAAATATGTAAGTAATGCCTCTTCAATTTACATGATACATTTAAAAGAATTGGTGAAATAAAATGCTCCCACTTTTAGTATCAAAAGAGATAAAAAATAGTAGAGGTATTACAACATGAATGATAATTTCAAGAGATGATTCCAAGTAAGTAGAAGCATAGTGTTAAACTGAATACTAAGGTCTCTTAAGCTGACCACTTTAGATGGTGTATGAGCTCAGTATTTAAATGTTAAATACCCGAGGCACAGCAAATGAGTATCAACCATTGCACATGCAGTGGGAATGGACACAATCCAAAAAAAAAGGATTAAATGGAAGGTTCAGTATTAAAGGATTAAAAACATTTTTTTAGCATATTCAAGTGCATTATGAAGATCTTCAATATCTACTAATATTAGTATCTTGTTAAGTATATTCTGCAGGTGGTTAATCAACCTCTCAACCTGTACCTCTTTGCCTCTCAGTTGGTGAAACAACATAAACAACTTGCATTCCAGTCATAAAAACCTGCTGGGCTAGTCTCTCACCTTTGCTCATCTCCTGTAAACACCTCTAACCCCAAATCCCTGGAATTTAGTTCTCCTCTTGCCCATCATTGGCTGACAGTAGATCCTGAGCTTTTTTTTTTTAAAACTGGTAATGGGATTGTAATGTACACTTTTTCTTCATTTCCCTAAATGACAGACCATCAAGAAAAAACATAAGGAATACTGAAATAAAGAAAATGTCACGCTTTTCGAAATCTACTAATAGTCCTCTTATTGCCCTGTTATTATCAGAAGTACAGGAAATTTCAAGCCATCAGTAATAAAGTTAAGACGAAAATGAGTAACTTAATTTTTATTTATACTAGATATTTTCCTAAATAATTAGTCCACTGATGGGAAAATTTAATCACATATTTAATGACAATATTTAATATTCCCATTAAATAAATATTTAATGGGAATATTAATGGCAATAAGAAATGAAAGAAGATAAACAATTTTAAATAGTAAGAACAAGAAGAAAGTAATCAAAATACAAGCTTGGAGACAATGACTAAAGAACCATGTAGAAGAAAGTGAAGTAATTATAATATTTGATTTTTAATTCTCCATAGTAATGCATTGAGCGCTTTCATTTAGAAATGTTAGGTCACTCATGAAAAGATATGTCAAAAATAAGGGACCCCTGTTTTGCAAGCAAAAAATGCATACAAGAATGTAAAAACAATTGTGATTGGATTTTCATACTTTGTGAGAGGTTTAAAACATGACAATGGCAGCTGACGACCTTTGTGTGTTTTACATGAGCTGAGAATACAAAAACTGAAAGATACTTGTGTACCTTGATTGACTGACAACAAAAGTGATGCAACATTGCTGAGATTAAAGAAACAACTACAGTAAAAACATATGAATTTTAAAAAATGAACTAATGAAACATGTTAACTTAGTTTCTAGAACCAAACTCCTCAAACAGGATGATTCCCAAATTCATTCACATTTCTAAACTTAGTTTTTCAGGGTTGGAATCCATAACTTCATTTCTAAGTTAGACATCTCTGTATCCTATAGCAAACTCACTATTTTTAATCATGTTCTCTTTTATTAAAGAATCGAGTTTTGCAAGTTAATTTCTGGATACTGGAATTAAGTTCCTCTCTCATTCAATTAAACAGTGCAAGGCTTACCTACCCTGTTAAGCCTTCCAGACGGCCCTTAGCACTTGGCTTAGAATGACTTACAGTCCGTGCTCGCCAGCGGGAGCTAGGAGAAATAGAAGAGACCAATCATGTGCAGGGCAATGGAGAGTTAGAGGTATTGCAGGAGGGAGAAAGGACAGAGAACTGCAGGCAGCCAGAACTCTTCAGGTTTTGTTCCCAGGGAGCAGCTTTTCAGCCATTGAAGTTACAAAGCTGGTATCCTGATCTTGTCAATATGCTAGGCAGAAGGAACAGTTTTTAAGAAAGAAAAGCAAGATAGTTAGAGACATTATGAAAAAGTATAGAGAAATTGAGCATCCATTTAGTTTAAAAGGTATCCATCAGTAATGTTAAATCCTGAAACAACTCACTTTACATTCATAACAAGCAAATTCAGTTTGCCTAAACCTTGAAAAAAAGACTAAGCAAAAGGCAAAAAAAAATTCCAAACAACATTCTTGCCATATCTTAGAAAACCCTAGCTTGGACTAAGACAGAGAACAATTCTTTTGTAACATAGAGGTAGAAGGTAGAAGTCTGACATTCAATGAAAACTGGGCTTTCACAAGCTGAATTTTCTATCCCATATCATCCAACAAAGGGACTATACTCTCTTCAGTTTAGTTATTCCTAGTTTCTATTAACTTGGGAGATATTAGGATCAGTATTTGCAAAATGTACTGTACATCTTGTTCATTTTTTTAGTAAAAAGAAAACATAATGACAGCGATAATAGCAATTTTTAGACCACAATGATAATGGTACGTAATACTAACATCTTTGAGACACAGACTTACAACAAGAAGGAAAACAAAACAAAAAAGAGGTCAGATCACTGGTTTTCAATTGCAATTTGCATAGTTGGGCCAATGTAATAACTATGAATTATTTTGTTCCTATTTGAAAGTCATAAAATCTCTGTTTCCCAGCACAAAGTACAATAGAGAGCTTTTTCTCTATCTTCATTCTGTTTTTCTCTTTCTCTGAGAATACTCCAACAGAGTAAGGTCCACACCTTCTGTTATTGAGACAATCTCAACTATACTTCCTTTCATCTACAAATGCATCTTTTAATCTACTGTAATCAATACAATTGATTACATCAATGTTAAACTGACAGGAACTGAATAAATTAAATGCCATGTCTTATATAAAGGAAAAAGTGCAAACACAGTAAGCTTCAAAAATAATTTAGACTGCAATTGCAAAAATAAAACCAATGCAGTATTAGCAATTATATTTTTTACAAATGAAATGAAACCATTACAACATTTAAAAAATTGCATATTCATTTATATTCCTGTTGCAGTGCTAGAACTAAGACGGCATGTGCTGTACTACACAGCTGTTGCAAAGCTTTCTCTTCTAGTGAGCATTTTTGCTTTTTTGGTAGGTAACTAAGTGATTACATAACCCAAAGAGACCAACTAATGTTTCCTCTGTAGTTTTTTACTTTCCACATAATCTAACCCTCAGACCACAGAGGCCCAAAATACCATGAGACCTAAACAGGAGCTATTTTAGGCCAGTATTTAATTGAGTGGAACTCAGAAACTAATTACAGATTTGCATGAAACTTCACAGAAAAAACAAGCTTTAATGAAAGACTGTTTGCTGGAAAAATAGGGAAAGGCATTTCTTCACAAGAAACACGGAAAATGAACTCCTACTAAGGGTATAAGAGAAGACGGAAGCTTCTACATCTATACAGAGGTTAGTTTTGCCCAACAATTGAGACAAATAATACAGGAAAATATACATTCAATAACTGAAATTAATTAATTAAAATTTACAGAACAGTAAATGTGGCATTCTGTGTACACAAATTTTGTGATCCATAGGAATGCTCTCTTTTCCATTTTAGGTTTCAGGATCAAGCCAAGTGTCAACTTCAGCTCAATTAAGTCAACCTAGAAAACCGCTAAGTGAATTCTAGCTCTTGAAGCCAGTCTTGGAATTCATACATATATAATTTGTATTCATAGATCCTAGAATCATAGAATATCATGAGTTGGAAGAGACCCACAAGGACAGAGCTATCATATCCCACTCCTGGCCCTGTGCCAATCTCAACCATTGGCCAAACATTTCTTGAACTCTGTCAGGTTTGGTGCTGTGACCACTGCCCTGGGGAGCTGTTCCAGTGCCCAGCCACCCTCTGGGTCAAGAACCTTTTCTTAATATCAAAGCTAAACCTCCCCCAGTTCAGCTTCATGCTCTTTCTTCAGGTCCTGCCACTGGTCACCACTGAGAAGAGATCAGTGCCTGCCCCTCCTCTTCCCCTCATGAGGAAGCTGTAACTGCACTGAGATCTCCCCTCAGTCTCCTCCAGGCTGAACAGACTAAGTGACCTCAGCCACTCCTCACATGGTTTAACTTCCAGATCCTTCACCGTCTTTGTGGCTCTCCTTCAGATGCTCTCCGACAGTTTAATGTCTTTCTTATATTGTAGCACCCAAACTGCACAAAGTAATTGAGGTGAGGCCACATCAGTGAAGAGTAGAGAGCGACAATCACAGCCCTCGACTGACTAGAAATTCATCTATTTAAAACCAGCACGGACGATTTTCATGGCAATATTTAGACTATTTTACTCAATATAGAAAAAAGGTAGGATGTTTATTGGAATTTGTTTCCTCTTTGATTTGACAGAATCACAATTTTCTCATACCTTCTGTGTCACAAATATCTGGTCCTCAGCAGTTCCCAAGTACAAGTGCTTTAAAAGGCATGAATGTTATAGGGAGTGCAGAGGCCTTGCTCAAAACTCACCTGGCACATTTGTAAACATTCACTTTGGCTATATTTGAATTAGTGGCATGCCTAGAAATAATTGATGGGTACGTATTATAGATGTGGGGAGTGTAATAATTATTAGTTCCATGTATGAGTTATTCTAAATGTTAACCAAGGAAGCAGTTCATTTATCAAAAAGTGTAGAACATCTTTTAAGCAATAAGAAAAAGGTTGCAAAGAAGTTTAGACAGGAGGAATTTAAAGCAAAGAAACAAGGAAATAATTTACAGTTGAGGAATGGAGTCTTTGGAAATGAACACTTCTGAACACAAGAGTACACACGGATGTACAGATATCCTCCACCGGAAGAAAAGGACATAAGATCAAGAACGAAATTAAATGTGTGGCTGATGATAACTATTGACTATTAATTCAAAGCCTTAATAATATATTGAGGTTTTTTTTCATTTGTCATTGACCTATGTTTACATGTGTTTATTTTTGCTATATATAATTTGTAATGATGGCAATCCTGTAAGAAGAAAAGAGCTACAACAAACCTTTAATGCAATTAAAAGATTACCAGTATTAAGTTTAATTTGAAAATTTATGGCCAGGGAAATGAATTTAAATTATAGTAGAGTTCAGTTAGGACTTTCAGATATGATAAACTCCAATATTCCTTCAATGAATCTTACAAATCAAAGATAAGTGCTATCACATGGTATTTGAAATTAATTACAGATTGTATTTTTGCTGCTGAAAAATAATCCTGACTTCATTATAAATTTTTTACTATTTCTATTTTATTTCAGTTGATACTATTACATATACATTGCGATATCATCATATGGAAATATAAGGAAAAATGAAAAAAAGAAGCAAGATGAAATGGCATTATAAAGCATTGATTCTGCCTAAAACCAAGAACTGATATTGGGGTTTTTTTAGTTTTATTACAAATAAAAACACTACAGAGAAGATCATATGTACACTCTGAGTGGATTTTTCACTCCTACTTTAAAAAATTCCTGTTTACTAGAAGTTATATACGCAGAGATGTTATATAATAGCAAAAAATAATCAAATTAATATTTCCAAGAAATTAAAATAATGTTCTAGAAAAATCTGACAATATTGCAATCATGTATCTCTAAAACCAAATAGAGTCTAACACTCATTGAGAGCTATCACAGAAGACTTTATGAACACACTGCATTTATGAACAGTTATCACCTTTTATTGAGTTTTATATGTGCAATATTTAGTATCTAGGTGGCCAAAAGAATCCATCAGGCACTGCTATTACTTGAATATTCCTAGACGTATCTAATGTTCATTTTCCCCTGGCAACCCTCTCAGTGCTGCGCTTTGCTCTGGCAGCTGGAAAGGTGTTGATAACACCCCAGCGTTTGGCTGCTGCTGGGCAGGGCTGGCACAGCATCAGCGCTGTCTCTCAGCATTCCCCACCCATCAAGGGCCTGGGCAAGATCCTGGGAGGGAACACCACTAGGCCAGCTGACCCAAACTGACCAGAGGGGTATCCCATAGGATAAGACATTAGCTCAGATAAAAAACAGGGGTGTAATGGGGGGCATTTGTTATTTGCAGTGTTTGTCTTTTGGAGCAACTGCTCCACGTGCTGAAGTCCTGCTTCCCAGTAAGTGTCTGAATATCGCTCATTCATGGGAAGTAGACAACAAAACCATTTTATTTTCTCTCTTTGTTTGTGCATGCACAACCTTCTCTTTTTCTCTAGTAAACTGTCATCTCAAACAGCAATCTGTGACTGGCTGTTCCAGAAAATAGGATATCGAAAAATATTTAAGGAGTCAGTCTTCTCTTTCCCTTCTCTGATTAGAAAACAGCCACAATATCTGCAAAGAAAATTCCCCTGTGAGAATACTGCTTTCAAGTTAAACTACTTAAGAAAAATGGGGTCTCCTTTTCCACTGTAATTGATAGTCAGTTTCCCATGTTATAATTTGTTCAAATTCTTTGAGCCAGCCCATGATTTAAAGCCATAATAAGACTTCTACAGGATGAAAAAAAGCCAGCGTCTCATTAAAATCTTCATAGTGTGTATGTTTTGGTGTACAGCTAACAGTTTTCTTTGAAGAAAAAAAAAACCCAAACAAGTAGAATAATCCCTAAAACTCATCTTTTCAGGCAAAAAGGTACAAAATTCAGGAAAACAGTCCATCACAAAGGCTAAACAAAACTTCAGCGTTTCTTCTAACTATGTTAGCCATATACTATGTGGTGTTTCCTCTTACTATTCATCACAAGTCTCCTCTTTATCAAAATTACTAAAGTTCTTCTTGCAGTTTTGCAACACTAAATTCTAAAAGTGCTTTTATGAATCTTAGTTAATCTTCAGCATAAATAATCCAAGGCAGGCAGGTATTATTCTTAATTTACAAATGAGAGAGATGGCATATAGAGAAGTGACCTTGCACAAGTTTGTACAGAAGAAAGTCTGAACAGAAGCCAAGTTTGCATCTTAACTTCTTTCAAAGTCTAGCAGCCATATTTCATTTTTTCATTTCTTGCTTATGTTGTTCAAACTCACCAGCTGCTTGTGTTAACTTATTTTCAAAACTCTATCAATTTCTGGGCAACCAGACACAGACCTTACTACTCCATAATCAGTAAAAGTTTTTCAGGTTGTTTTTCCATCTCATCCCTCTAAAGACATAAATATTTATTTTCTTAATCACTTCTTTGGATCCTCTGAGCTTGTGTATAAAGGAAAATATCAGACTGTAGTTCCTGCTAAATGATTAGCCATTTCCCTGTGCTGGGATTTGTCTATGTGACATGTTGGTGCAGGTTGCTTTCTAAACAATCAAGTTCAGGAATTGATCCAATATGCCTAATGTGTTACCTTGTTGACACAAGATAAGTTTAGATTTTTCAATTCAGCAGTGAAAGGATCATAAGCAAGTCAGTAGCTTTTAAGCTAGTTTTGAGAGAAGAATATGTTTCCTCCTCTAGTATAATGGTCTGTTGAGCACTTACTATTTTAGTAGTCAGTACACTCTTCAAAATTACATTCTGTGTAGTGACAATTACCCACTTTTCTGTCTCCTTCATAATTTTACATACACCCCAGTTTCTGAAAAACAAATTAAATAATATGATAATAGAAAAAATAGGGAGAATACTGCAAAAATTCTGTCAAATTCTGAGTTATATTTCAGTTACACTAGTCCTAAAGTTGCATTCATGAGCATTCTGTTATCCAGATTGGGAAACACTTTTCTTCTATCAGCTCTAGGGCCAAGTGATCTTTTTTCAAAAAATCTTTGTTTCTAGCTTTATGTATATGATGAAACCACATTTTTTCAGGTAGCATCAGGAAAATGATCATCAAAAAGACATCAGGACCCCCCTCAAATCCACAAGAAGACTGTTTGGTGAAGTGAAAGAGAAAAAATGCATTGGAAAGAAAGAGAAAAAATAAGAAAAGAGAGAGAGAAAAAAGTATGTTTGATGCTCTTTCTGAGCATCAAGATGATGTGCATTTCAGAAAGTGTCTCTCTGGAACTTTGCTCTCCTTTCTGGCATACAAAATGAGTTCCCAATTTCCACTTCTACCTTCTCACAGCAGGTAAACAAGGAATAGACAATCCTTAAAGAGAGCACCACCAGGTGTAGCACTCCAGAACCAAATGAATGTTATAATCCTAAGCATGTTTAATCGAGGTCTGTCTCAGAGGCTGTAAAACACATTCCTACACACTGGAACAACACTCTCATACAAAGGATAAAAAACCAACCGACCAAACTGCTGTCACTGTAAGGAGCAGTAACTTACATATTCCCAATATGCAGCAAAATCTTCAAGTATTTGTGCTGTAACTGGGGACATTACTGCATTCTCTGCTCTAACAATGGTGTTTTCCTGTTTAGCAAAAATTGCCACTTGAGCCATTTAGGACACGTCACAGAGGACCATCTTCCCCAGGTTCAGAACTCATTTGTAGAGATGCAGGCATGAACATTGACAATGCTTTAATATAAGCATTTTATAAATCAAGTTGTGTTTTTTCTTGCCTTAGCAAAAGTCAAGTAGCACTGATTTTGGTTTTGCGTTTTATTAGAAATTAAATCCTCTTTAAAAAGGCAACTCTTTTTGAACATGGTAGTTTATGCAATAATAGTGTTACTTAGCTAACCCAAGATGAACTGGTAATAAGGTGTGTAAATTGAAACTATTTAGCTAATTTGTTGGCAAGGGAATCACTGCTATTCTCAGCTGTGAAATCAAGGCAAACTTCTGTTTATATTAAAATAAGCCATGCTTTGATATTGGAAGCAATGTCAGAAAAAAATAAACTAAACATACTTAATTTAGATCCCCCAATCTAAAAGTTTCTTAAGCACCTTCCAATAGCATATATAGTTCATCAAAACCTTTATGATGGCACAAATTTGCAAACACATTTTGTTAAATCAGTCTATAATAAAAAAAAAAAAAAATGATATTTTTCTTTCTTGTGTTAGAGTATCTGGTATTGTATTATAAAACCTACTGCAACTGATAGTTTTCAGCTCAAATCTCTTATTCATTTCCTCAATCATCCTGATAAAATCCATTCTTACTGATATTAGTCTATAACGAAATTCCAATTTTGACATGTCATCAGCAATACAGAGAAAGTGAAAGCAGACTGCTGAAGGCCATAAATTATCTGTGGGCCTACCTGCACAAGGCATTTTGTCATTCTGCCCAGACCAGGGAAGTCTGCGACATGTATCAGTTGTAATTCAAGGTGACCTCCATCCCTGCACTATGCTATTCCCCACTCATGTAAAAATTAGATGCTCCATTCCCATCTTCATGTCATAACTATTACCTATGAATATTATACCTACTTGGAAAATTTCATTGATTCCCAGGGGACAAGCATGGACATTAACATTCTTGTCAAAGAGATTATTGGATTTTTAATCTCCTAAATGCGGAAAGAAATCTCAAGCAGATTGGTTTTGCCTCAGGTATGTATTCTGGTCTTGGAGGTAATTTTTTTTTTTATGCCTTGCATTTGATTCCTGCAATATATCTTAGAACATACAGCAAAAAGAAAAAAAGAAGTCTGAAGTTGCTCAAACATCCAGCAACACGTCATATACATATAAATATCACTTTTGGGTGTTCAGGATTTACTTCGTATTTTAAGATGCTCAAGTGAACTAAGATTATGTTTTTACTGTAGGCAATAGCATAACTACAATCTTTGTAGGCATACCCAAGGTAGTCTAAAATTAGCTGACTCCTGTATGCTGCCATAGTTACCATAGCAGCCCAGAGCTCAGTATTTATTATCAATGCCTCGACACAGTTTTGCAGCCACAGGGAGCCTCATGCACGTAAACTGTACGTAAGCCAAGTATTTCAAAAGTAGGTTTGACCATGTCACATAATTAAATGTAATGTTATAATTTCTAAATATCCATTTCTAAAGGATCATTCATAAGTGAATTACTGTCTGGATTCACTTCTCACAGCAACATGGCCTATTGAATAATTTTATAAACTATTCTGAATGTGAGAAGTTCACTATTTTAGCCTGAGATTTCATTAAAACAAAATTAGTCCCCACTGTCATTTCTTTTTTCTTTTCTGACTGTTACTATAAAAGATGACTAAGTCATAGTTTGTAGTCTAAAGGTACTCCTCCACACACAGAAAGCTTTACTGATTTAAGCTCAAGTAAATGTAGTAAAACAGAGCTACATTCATTCTAATAATAAATAAATAGATGAGTCGAGCAGTAGTAGACCAAGAGAGTAGAACTATTTCGTATTTTTTAGCTATTTTGATTTCCCAGTTTCTAAGAGTAAATACTCTTGGGATTACTTGGTTTGCTTTGCCTATGAAATTTAAGTACCTTATCAGTACCCAATAATATGCTATAAGAAGTTTTCACTCCCATATATCCTTGGTAGAAATAGAATCTTTATTTTTTTGTATCATTCCACGAGAGGAAGTTCCAATACAACCTTGCTAAATAAAGACAGATGAAATAAAATATGTAAAAGTGCTTTATTTTTCTTTAGATATTTTTAGTAGTATGAAATCAGAAATACATAGGCAGAATTTTAAATATTTCCTGATCATTTAAGGAAATACTTAATGCTGCCATTTTAGCTTAGAAAGGCCAGTTTGGGAGAAAACACTGTAGCTGATTTTCAGTAAGCAGAGATAGTAAGATGAATTTTGGATAAAGCAGTTAAAAGGTGTTGCCTTAAGTAATAACTATATTTATTCCCTCCTTAACCCTGCAAATACTGCTATCGCACAGCCAACTTGGCAGCAATAAAGCGTTAAAAACTTTGGATCATATCAGGAGAATAATAAATGCTAAAGAGTAAGAAAACTACACCTACCACATCTCAGAATACATCCCTCAATCTCAAACAGGTATAGCAAGACATTTAGAAACATGAAATTATCTGAAAAATTCACAGATTCTTGAAGAATAATTTTACACTTTGTAGGAAGGAATTCGAGCTCCCCAAGGAAGCTTACAACTTGCACATACATTTTTCTTTGCAGATCTATTTCCTCTGAATTTTAGTCTGAGATACGGTCATCTCACCCCAAAAGAAACAACACTTTGATTTTCCATCTAGCAATAGAGACCTTCACACAAAGGCATTATCCTTCACATGGCAAGTGGAAAACCTAGAGGAATTGCAGCCAAAAATTGATGTGGAGAATAAAAAACTAAAGAGAGAGATTGTCCTTCTATTTCAAGTATTTCCTCCTCTATTACAGAGAAAAGACTGGAAAATGGAAAAATCCAAAATAATGTACAAGACAAAAGGTTTTCCCTGTGCCCTCTGTATTCTAGCTGCACTACAAGTTCAAGCAGTGTTACAACACATCAGAAACACAAAGATGCTATAGAGCTGAAGAAACGGAAGAAGCTTGGCATTTAAAAATAAGAAGAGCCTTTTTGATATACTTATTAACTCAAAAATAGTGCTTTTTCCTTTTACAAAATTTGTTTTTAAAATTTTAGGTTATGTCAAATGAGTTTCATTGATAAGATACGAAATACCTCACTTGTGTTATCACTCTTTCATTTCCTGATTTCCTGAGGGTAGGGTGTCTTCTGTCATATGCAGCAATAATCATTCATTTCCCTCAGGTATTCTATCAAATATTTATTCATTCCTATGGCTTTATCATGGTATTAATCATCTGACATCTTTTGCTTTGGATTAAAAGCGTTCCCTAAAAAGTTTTTATTGTGTTTTCTTTCCCTTGTCTTTGTATTATGAAAATTTATTTTAATAAATTCCAGTTTAAGTCAGGCAACAAAATTTCGTCTCATGATTTTTATTAATGGATATTATTAATGATCTAACAAGAATTAATGTTATAAGATTAATTAATGCAGATAACCATAACAGTGATTATTGAACTAGACAAAACATTTCATGCAACCAATGTTAAGCATGTGGTTGGACACTTCCTTTAGACTTTCTACTGAACACTTATGTCTTAACACTTTTATACAGCTAATAACGTAAATAAGTTCACAATGTTTAACCAATTAGGAAAAGAAATAACTGATGAGAACAATCATTTTTGCTGTATTTTGACTTTGTGTTTCTTGCTCCCCAGGAAAAGGAAATTTGAGGCTTTAAATCAGCAAGAAATGCATTCCTCTCACTATACAGAGCACAATCCTTTTTCTTTTTGTCAAAGTGCAGCACCAAATCTTCTTCACTTGACAAATGCTTTCTTTTAAGGGAAAAGGAAGGACTAAGACATATATATGGATCTCTTTTCTATGTGGCATCAAAATTTTTTATGGATACTTTCTTATGATTTATTTTCAATACAGATAAGACATAAGAGTTTGATTTAGAGATTTTTAGGGGCTTTTTTTTGGAATACAACATAGCAAAACCAGTAAGTTTTGCTATAACATATATAGTGGTTATGGTACTGCAATATACTCCAGCAATCCATAGCAGTAATAATCTGGTGTAGTTTGCCCTTTATATCAGTGTAATTCTCTTTTGGTGAGGATGAAATGAAAGAGTCAGAAAGATTGAACAAAGATGCTCAGCTTCCTGACCGCTTTCCAAGAATGGAGCATTCTCCATCTCTTTCTTTAAATCATGCTTACTATTTGTAGTATGACTCCACACTTTCTATGTATTATGAAAACAAAAACAAAAAAAAAGCAGTTTGTAATTTCAAATGATATATTTTTTTAAAGAGATACATCAGCAAAGCTAGAAAGGAGACAGAGTTCTCATACAGTAGCTAGTATAAAGTTGTTGGGCTGACAAGTATAAACTTTCAGGTAACTACGGGGATAGCGTTTAGTGCCCTTCATGGCCTCATCATATTCCATCTTCTGAATATCCACCTGTGCCTAAACATTCAGAAACACTTGAACTTTGGACGTTTTGATCAGTGCATCAAGCAGAAGCAGGAGTGTGTGTGTCCCAACAGCAAGGATCAGCCAGGAGCCATGGACCACCACAGCACAGACAGAGCCCTCATGAGCAACGTCACAGTCCCACTGTATCCAAAAAGGCTGAAATTGAATATCTACCCAGGGAATTCAGCCACAAACAGCAGAAGATGGCCAAAAACAGGACTGAAGACAAAGCAACTCACAATGTAGTGTACAGTTCGTTCAGGAAAATCAGTCAGCTCTAACATATCTCAGACATGGTCTCCATGCCCAGGAAATAAATGGAACTCCTACAGGATGTGTAGGTGGATGCCTCAGTTGAAGCTGGTCAAGACGGTTAAGATTTAGCAGCATATTCAAGACTCTGGCACAATGCCACTCAAACTGGCAATATCACTGCCCAACATTTCAAGAGGTTTAATCTGTATGTCCATATGTTAATTTGTATGATAGCAATAACTGATACAGATTTTAAGTTGAAAAAAAAATGTTTTCAGTCTGAGACTATGGAGGTGATAATAACATGAAGGAAATTTCTGAAGAGTTCTTCTTTGGTAAGGGTTTTATTAGAGGTCAGCCCAGCAATATAGACAGTGTAACATCTCACTAGGCTAATGCCCATGACGTCAAAAGTCTGTAAGAATTAAATTAGTCTAGTATGGGATTGTATCTTCCATGCCAGTCTGAGAACTTGAACAGTATACGAGTACAGTAAATATGGAAAGATACGTGTACAGCTGCCAATGTGTTGCTTGGCTGACCAGAATTACTGCTTCTTGCATCTTGTCATTTTATAAATCGATTTGTTTTTATTTATATGTGCTTAGACATCCTTATGCCCCCATCAGAAACAGGAGACCCAAGGAACTGATGAGATAAACACAAGTCTAAGTGTCTAATACAAGTGGTTGCCTTCCTATTTTGAGACTGAGCAGTAGCTATGTTTTGCCATTTAGTCAGTCTTATTGATTATGATTAATTTGAAGATTTCTAAAAGAATTACTGCTGGAAGTGTCACTGAAGGTTTTTGTTTTATTTTTGTTATTTTTCTTTGTCGAATAAACATTTGCTGTTAAGTAGAGGAAAGCAACAGCACATTTGAAAACATGATCTCTGGAAAAACTCAGGGCTAATCAATTACAGGGTCTAGTAAGGCATTTTTCAGGAGGTCTCAGCTCAACTGAAGTTGCTGTCTGAGAGGCAGCTGACATGAAAATAAGGTATTGTGTCATCTCATCATCTTGCCTTGGGCTCAAAAGGTTACCAACTCTTCAAAGCTTTCTGTGAAGAGGGGGATATTTTCCATGTGCTTTCCTGATAAAAATTAGTGGCAGTCCTTCTGTAGATGAAACCACCATATCTAATACTATTTGCAATGATTTCAACAGCAGAGATTTTCTAGCCCTCTTCAGCTTTCCTCATACCTACTAAGGAGACAGACAAGAACTAATGTAGTGGATTTAAAGACTGCTTTCAAATTATTTCAGATGTTGACCAATATTCATCCACATGAAAGATTCTGTTCAGTTCCCTTTCAATTAAAAACACACACAGCGTTCTGCTCTGCTAGTTCCCAGGTTCCAGTTACTTTCTTTCCTGGCTTAACACAGGCAACACCTCCAGCTGATTAAGGAAATAGATGTTCACATTAAACATTTGGGACAAACATTATGATCCCCTGAGAGTCATATTGGAGGCTGAATGGAAGGCAGAACATTCTCTTTCAAGCTAGCACATATATTTATTTTTCTTCTGCCTCACAAACTCCATCCTAATTATACTTGGGCATAAACACAGTACAAGCAAAGGTGGAGTTCCTTAGTTTGTCTGAACTTTTTAGTAGGCAATATTATCTAAGAAAAATTACCTCTAAAAAAACCCCATAAAGGCTTAATTTTCACTAGGGTCAGACTAGAAGGAGAGAAGAAAACAACAGAATGAGAGATTTTGCTGTCTGACAAAATAGACTTGTACCTGCTGAATAGAAATAGGCTGACTACTGTGCAGACAGCTCAGACATGCCAGTTTGGTCAGCATGATGCACCCTACACCACTCAGGAAAACAGCAGGGGACTCATGAATTTTCACTGCCTTCCCTAAGTGCCCATCTCAGCTGGACTATTAAGTCTGTTTTAACCATAATCTCACCGTTGACTATCCACACAGTCACCACTGCCTACCAGTTCTCATGTGAGATGCACATGGATGAAATGTAACACTGCACTTTGCAAGGAGAGCTATTTCTGTCTGTTTTCATTTCCAGCACAGGGTTGTTAGAGTTGTTCTAAACATTTGGTATCAGCAAATGAATATATGGTGAGAGAATAATAAGGCACTAAATATTCTATACATCTTTAAATCATATAGCAACACAAGGTTCTAATTTATGCTTAGAGTACCATGTATTATTTAAACAGTTCAAAGGTAGTAACCTCAATGTACATGTCTGTATTTCACATTATTAAAGTATTGTTTATGCATTCTGTATTTAAATGTTGATTTCATGAAGCATATCTCTGGAGCAGTTTCTCCCTGAGCTCCTGGAATTAATACATTACAGTGTCAGTGAAATCTTATGCTGGTTTTATTATGATCTTGGAGAAGCAAAGTCTAATTTTGGTAAAAAAATCCAGTCTCATGTATACATTTGCCTGACTGTCTGGAAAAGACCAGAACACTGAAAATGACACCCCTGCATATACAAATTTACATTATAGATCTTAAACTGATTATCCAAATCGCAAATGTAGATCACTTCTCTGTCCATCAAGCTCTAGTTTCCACTCCTCTCTCCAATTTGCTCCTTCTTTTTTTCTCCATTTTCCCAGTCTCCATTCCATTTTTCCTTCTCCAGCTTTTATCCCTTTCTGACCCAGCTTTTGTCACCCCAGGCTTCCAAAGCCATAGCCTACTCCTTTTTCTGTAACTGGAAGTCATTCGAGGGGTTTGATTTTTCTTTTGTCTCTGTTATCAGCAGAAGAGAAACAGACTTCTGTCCTCCTTCTGCCTGCACTCCTACCCAGCTCCTCGGTGCTAACAGAGCATCACCTTGTCTGCAGTGGGAGCTACAAGAGAACTAAGGGCAGTCACTCCCTGCCAGAAATGGAATACCTCAATCTTGTAGCTTCTAGTAAAAGCAGATAGAATTTTTTGACTTAAGACACATTTGAGCAGATTCCACACAAGTCAAAAGGCTTTCATTCACAGAAATCATTTCACTGTCATTTGAAATCCTCACTTCAGATCCACGGATGCTAAAATTATGCTGCTTGGAACAATAGGAAATAATCTAGTGAGAAGAAGATATAATTTGCATAAAAAAATAAGAAATAATAAAGGACAGCTTCTGATTTTTTTTCCTTACTCCTGCAAAATAAGATATTTGCAACCTGGCCTTGCAAAGATGAGCCATGTAAGGTTACATTTTAATAAAATAGTTAAGCTTTAGGGCAGGTGCATGACATGAAAGCCATCAACCCTAATGTTTAGCATTTGGCAAAGTTACAAGAGAGAAAAGCCTCACAGTGCTTTAACAAGAAATTAATGTTAATGGAGAATCGCAGAGCGCACCCTTCCAGTAACACAGAGGTGGCTTTTATTCCTTGTAATCATTCCTAATTTACTTTAAAGGTTTGGGAAATTATTATGCATGAATTTCTGTCATCTTGGCTGCTGCTCATCAGTAAGTGTCAAAAGATCACACAGAGTTTATATTTGTAACTATGATTTCACCTGTCACAGTGAGAAGCTACTAGCCATATGAGGGCCCTCATTCTCATGATCTGTATATAAAATATATACTTAAACTAATTAAAATAGTTATTGAATAATTTAATATGAAATTATTACTTTATAATCATATTAAATTATATTTTTCTGAATATATTATTTGAAGCATAAGACAGAAGCAGTGTGCTGAATTAAGTAGAACTGGACACAATAGAAATAGTGCCCAGCAGAGGACATTTTTAAAAGTGCTTATTTTTTAAAAGTAAAATAACATATATGATATGTCAGACAATTATGTAATTATGTCACAAATTATTTGTAACCATCAAAGAAGAAATGTCAAGATCTGATTTAACAAAAGGGAGAGAGAATTTCAAGCATGAAATCCCTTCCCCTTACTCTCCTCCCACCATATCCTTGTGAAGAAAGGTGAAGAGATAATGAAGGAACAGCAAGAAAATAGTTTTAAAACAGAGAGTTTGGAAGTATAAAGCAATACAATAAGAAACAGAAGATGGAAAAATCAAAGAAACTATTTATTAGGGGACAAATGAATAAACTACTTCAAAGATGAGAATTAATGTAACAAAACCAACAGGGTGGAGAAAGTGAAATGGCAAAGGGATGAAAAGGGAGGACAAATGAAAATTCTCATAAGCAGTATGTACTCTGAAGGACTGCTGAGTGATGGGGAGACACAGAGGACTAAAACAGATATTAAAAGGCAAACACATAATTCCCCTCACACTGTTTGTTCATACTAATTGAGAATTGTATTTCAAAAACATGCTAGCAATTACTTTGAAAATGTACACACAATATACCCTCGGAGCATTTTTGTACGTGCCTATAAATTTCCTAGTTTAATACCTCTATTGCAAGTACATGGTTTTAAGTTCTGTCTAGAAATAATTAAGTTAGTAATCATCACTACACCTACTTAAAATCTCAAACTACACTTTGTCATAGCATTGTCATTAAATGAACGTAATAGCCAGTAAGAAGTGAGGGCATTTCACAGAAATGACTTGTCCATACTCTGTTTTATACTGTGCATAAAACTAGTGGCCTGGGTTCTGAGGAGTTATCTCTATGATGGCTGAATAGATTGGAATCTTCTTTTGTCATCTGTCATAGGAGAAATACCTAGAATAAACCCAGGAGCAAGAAAAAATGTTTCTAAACAACAAAATGGGTCATTAACATATCCAGAGTCTCCTATTTGTGACAAATATCTCAAATTGAAAATGGTATGTTGCATGTCACTGCACTCTTTGCAAAAGAATTGATACAAAAGAAAGAGCTGTGGTGAAACATGGCCCAGAAAATCAAACCAAATCAGTTTTGGTGAGACCAACCAAATTTGCAGCATAATAACAACTGCTTTAAGCAAAGTAGTACAGTGATACACCAAAGAGTGTCATTTAAATTTCCACATTCAAGGGGAAGCATACTTGTTTCTGGTTGAAAAACATCTTATTGTTTAAACACTTCTAAAAGGACAGTTAAAACCTTGATCCATTGGTTAATTTCACACGGGAGAACTAAATAAATATATTACAATACAATGACTTGCATGGATTAACACTACTTCAAAAAGAAGCTGAGTTATTTTGAATCATAATTGTTCACAAAACAATATTCTTTTTTTCCCTGCAATCACAGATCTTTAGGTAATTGATTTTGTCTGTCAATATATATGTATCAATCTTCTTTTCCATAATGTCTGGCATATCTACATTATTTTTGTTTACTTTCAGAGCTTGAAGTTTATAGTCTTGCCTCTCAGGACTTCAGTGGTCTATGCTTGAGGACAGATCTCTAATGTGGCACTAATCCAAATTCACACTACTCTGAAGGAAGACCTATTCAAGAAAGAACCTTAAGTGTCTTGCAGGGAGAGACCTGCCCCTGCTTCATTGAGGAACTTCTTCAGGCCATCCCATTGATCCTTGCTTCTGTGCCTTACCTTTGCCTACATACGTTTCTGATCCAGAGCTGGCACCACAGCCAGAATGAGAGATCACTGGGCTGTGTCTGATCCTCATCACCATCACTGCACCTGCAATGAAGAAAGAAACAAGAGAAATCAGATGCAATGTATGAACTCCATACAGGTCAAAGAAACAGTTATTGCACATTTCTAAGTGTTATTTCTAGCACCACACCTGCCACCTTAAGCTGTAAGCTTCTCTGCATCCCTTTTCATCTGATGCTCTGTTCCTTGCACTAGCTTTGCCTCCCTGTGTTCTTTAAACAGAACCTGCTACAAGGATTTGCCAATGGCCAATTCTTCCCTGCTTCTTTCCTGACAAATAGGCAGTGACACTTTTCCATCACAGCACCTCAGCACATCTTCTAGATGTCCTTCTAGGCCACTGGAGGGATTATACCCTGGCGAGGAAAGACTGACAGACACTTGAGAGACTGTAAGACTGAGCAAGAGAGAGGCAGAGCATCTGCACAGCTATCCCTGCAACTAATCAAAACCCAAATTCATCAACAAATGACTAGAGCAAATGGGACTGGGGAATAAGAGGGAAAACTGCCATGTTTTATGCAATTGGGATATTTATCACAGCTAGAAATAATAAATTACAAAAGGCTTAAAGGATATACCTTATCATTGCTGCTTGTTCTGACACAAGTCATAGGAACACCGCACAAAATATTAGTCTTACATCATGCACTGGACCACACACACAAACGCACAAGATAGATCTGAGACTTCAAAGGTAGTATTAAAACTGGTTTATGTAATTTCTTGCAGTAAAAATGGTGCCCTTTATTCCCTTTCCACCTGTATTGATTATATCACCATTGGTGATTGATTACCAATGATTTGAAAGTCAGTGTTTATTCAGGCAACTGGAGCTTTGCAGAGCTGAAGTAGCAGCAGGTTACAATACAACAGGAAAAGTGGTGATAATATTCAGATGAATATGCAAGCTCCACTTTTCAATTTGTAACATGGATTTGAAGCCAGTTTTTTAGACTCACATATTTAAAAATTATGTACAAGATTAAATAGTATAACAAAGGATAAACTAAGAATAGTAACACTGTAAGATAAAATCTCTAGGGTGAGAAATCATTAAATCCAAATTTATGGAGATAAGTTCATGTTGCTTATATCTCCTCCACCATATCTAACATTTTCCAAATGTTCCCAGTCCAGTTGTTAACAACCTGCTGTACAAACAGTAATCTCAGTACACTGAAGAAGAAATAAAAAGCTACAAATAAAATTTAAAGAACTTCATTCAATACCAATTTAACTGCAAATATGCTTGCTTAGTCTAAAATAGCCATTATCTACCTATTTATTTATTTAAAATCTGAATTTATGTACTGAAATTACTGAGTGGGAATAACAAGTTCATTTTTTACGGAATTAAGAATAAATTATTACCTCCTTCAAACAGAGCATACGAGAGACATATTTATAGTTTGTAGTTTATATAGTTTGTAGTTTATAAACGATAGTCTATAGTTTGCTGTTTAAAGTGTCCCGTCAAGTTTCAAACAAGCAGATAAAGAAAAAAACTTACACTGCCCTTTGCAGGCAGAGCTCTATTTAATTTAGGATCACTCCATTTCATTTGCCTTGCTATGAAAGCCAGACAGAGTTTCCCAGTTCTGTGACCATCCCGATGCTTTGCATCTGCTAGGACACAGCAGAGATGCTGGCTCCGCTTGCCCTGCAGCAGGAAGAGACCCAGCAGCTGGGGCTCCTGGGGCTCGGGGCTCCACTCTCACAGGAATTGCAGATTGCACCAACCACCCCTCCAGCCAGGGCAGTATTTTCAGCAGTGTCTGTAAGTCTCCGTGACAGGAGTGGAAAGAACAGGGATGTATACCTGGGACCACTTTTTATTTAACTTCTAGGCTCCAACCAATAAACGGATTTCCTGAGCCAGATATATCTTTTAAAGTACGTAACCACCATTAGCGTTTATCACCTCCAAAAATTTGACCAGTCTTCCCCTGAGCCCTTGTGAGCTTTTAGCACCTCCAGCAAACACAGGATTAGCAAACACAAGTATCTCTCCAAGTCCCTGTGTGAAGAACCATCATCCCCGATCCATAACCCTTTCCCAGAGAAAAGGTTTTCAAGGCAAGAAAACTGAAATCTGAACTTAAATAAACAAAATATTGATGCTCAGGAAAGATAACAAGATGTTTACTTTGAATTCTGGGTGTTTATTTGAAGGAGTTTAGAAACAGGCCTTAAATATTTTATTCTCCAAATGTTGTACCCACAAGGCCTGATACTTTTTATTACTGTTGGTATTGCTTGACAACTCTTAACTTCTTAATCACCGATAACTGTGAACTGTCTCTTTTCACAGTAATTCTCACTCAGGAGTTTTGGCGCTTTAATATTTTCTGCTGTTCTTTCACAATATTTAGAATGACATATTTAATTCTAATTAGTCTTCCTTTTCTTCCCCCCTATATTATGCATAGAAATACGCTGTTTCTATTTTCTAAACATATTTTCTCTATTTTCTAAAACATATTTTTACTGCCGTCACGTGTACTATGGAAAGCTTTGTCTTCTTTTATCTTCAACAAAAATTCTTTTCCCCTCCCAAGAAACTAGCCTTATCTGGTGATTCACAGCTGATCTGAGCATTTTATCTTTACCCAGAACATGTGTGTCATCTCCTTATGGACCTACTTGCCATGCAAAGTAATACATTGTCTCATTTTCCCTGCCTTGCAGATGTGTCTGAAGCAAATTATATCCACTAATATTCTAATCATGTGAATTATACTGAGTGTCTCATATGCCAATTGAGACACTGTTGTGATCATTAATTAAGATTTCAGCTCTTCCTGTTTATTTCCCTTTTCAAATTAGTGCAGAAACAATTAAAATATTTGGTGGATTGACATTCTACTATTCTGCTTGTCCTTCTTATGACCTTCTTAAAATCATCCCTAAACTCAATAATTTTTAAGTCATCTCATATCAAGGAGAATTTGGAATCACTTTTGATCATAGTATAAACATTGTGTCATTTCTGAGTGACGAAGACTGTGTCTCAAAATGTTCACAACAGCAGAAACATATTTTACCAGTCAATGTTAATAAAGAAATTGCAACAGGTCACAGAATTATTCCACTGCTCAAAATAATTATAATATCAAGTTGCTTTCCCATTTCCTCCTCTCTCCTATCCATGCACATGGAAGTACAAATACAGAATGCCCAGTCCAAAACAGAAAATAGATTTCATCACTCATATCCATGAAGGGCTCAGTACAAAACTGTAAGTCACCTGTGGATCTTGGAAGGTTTCCTATACAAACATCACTTAATGCTTAGGAATTGGGAATTAAGACTTGGGAAATTTCCCCATGTACAAACAACCCTGTGAGCAGTTCTCTCACACTGAACACAACTGCTTGGACTAAATTCAACTTCTCTGTGTTACTCTGCATGTCATTAGTTCTCACATATACACCTGACAACTTTTTTAAGTGGCAGGTTCCTCTTACTGAAGCTAAGAATTTTAATCGTGGTCTTCTATGAGAAAAGTGAAAAAAAAACAGTAAGAGCAGCCTGAAAAGACCTGGATGTGAGAATAATTGAAACTGCTGGAGCTGTCCCAGTTAAACTCTGCTTGCAGGGCTACGGGGCAGGGCCTTGCATTGCGTGATGGTGCAGGCACACTTCCTGCCCCAACGCCAGGCAGATTTCATCTTGGTTACAAAGGCAAAGATTTAAAACTGAGGCTTTGGCTAAAACTTAAATTTACAGATACACACTAAGAGAACCCAAGAAACGTGCAGAGTACTCTTTGAGGTGACCTATAGCAATAAGTGCAGTGCAAAGAATTACTGTGCATCAAAGCTTATTATTAGATTGCTACACTGTTTTGTAAGAACTGTCACAACAATGCTAACATTAGGCTGCAATTTCGGTTATATTTTCAGGAAAAAAAAATTTCTTTGTCAAAAGCTCTCTCCTGTATGTCTCCACCCAAGGCTTCAAACATCAGACATTAGGAAGCAGTTGGCTATTTCCTTCAATTTGTTCCAAAGTTCAAAGCTTTCAATTATTATCTCCACCTAATATCAAATACAACAATTACTCATTCCCAATCTTTAGCAGTACTTCTGCAATATTAAGGATTTTCAACCAGCATAATGAAGAGCAAGTAATTGAGAATTTGTCCTAAAAAGTACCATCTTCTCAGTCATCTCCAAAATGAACTGGGTTGACCCAACTTGAATCAGTTGTTCATATATTTTCCCTTTCTCTCATGTTTGTGTTACACTGTTCATGCTTTATACTTCTGAAATTCATGACAAGCTACTGCATTTCTCAGGTTTATTAATAAATATTAAATAGAATCAAACCACTCTGCTCTTCAGCAAATTCCAGGGCCACCTGATTGTGCCAATGCTGTATGTGCTCAAAATGAAGCATCTATAAGAATGTACTTAACACAACATTTGCTCTTAATGCTGTAACTGCTTACGACCGTACATAGTAAAGCAAGACTAAAAGCAAGAAGTATTCTAAAATGTTTTCTAAAGCAAGAAGAAAGTATTCTAAATGGCTTCCATCTCCTGTCTTAGAGAAAGTTATACAGCAAAACAGTATGTTCTGTTTAGTACCAGTAATTAGACTTATAAGAATTAAACTAAAATTACTTAGTTTTTCACTATCATAGTATTAAAAAATGGAGTATTGACTTAGGAAGAGAAAGTGTTATTTGACATATTAATCAACACTGAAAACAGATCGATATTGGCACTTTTGTAATTTCACTAGAGTTTTCGTATTGAAGACCAGGCAGAGAGTGGGTTAATGCTTGGAAACTATTCTGTGTAGAATGCTTTGGGAAAAAATATGCTGTTTAAATATATGCAATGTTTATTATTAGATATTTATTATAATTATATTATCAAAATAAATATGAAATATATGCAAATAAATTTTAATTAAATAAAAAGCACAACAGCATGTAAATAACTATACATGATTAATAATAATTTATACTTGTTATAATTTATTATTAAACCTTAGCTCCTAAAGCAAGACAAACAATTTCCATATATATATATATATTTTTATAACAGATACCACATTTTCCTGCTTTTTTAATCGCACAGTTTGAATAGATGACAATTTGAAGTATGACATCATGGCTGAGCATTTCCAGTCTATATCAAGACTTGTTAAAGGGAAAAGCCAAAGCTCCATAATCTCTGGTATTTCAAAAAGAGTTAAAGAATTGGAAGGTAATTTTAAAAATGCATTAAAGTATTTACATAATCTTTAATCAACTAAAGCTTCATTCAATTCACTGTTTCTGGTTGTTATTAACCAGACACAATAGCATCTGTTTTATTGTAACTTAAAACATCAAATACTTCTTTATCATCTGTTCATTGCAATTACCTGTCCTGGACATCTCTCTGGAATCTATCGAGAGACTAGTTCTGCAAGGTATTGAGTTCCTTGAAAAAAATGCTGAATGTCCTCAGATCTTATTAGTGAAACTGAGACTCCTCAATGCCCTGAAGAATTAGGCCAAATTCAAACTTTGTTTCATTATCAACATCAGAGCTTCCCAGCTAGCTTTCACAGGCTCTAATGGCTACTGCAATAGTCAAGTCTGGTTTTCCCAAAGTAGTTTTGAGAGATGGAGCTGGAGAACAGAAATCAACATTACTTTAGAGGGAGGGAACAACCTGCTGTGAAGATACAAAGATGCCCTTTACCCTCCACTAATAAACACACATACCATTCTTACTGAGCTTGTGACCGATGTCATCAATCCAGAGACTTTGTCTGTGCTAATCCACATGGAAGATGCCTGGAAGGTCACACAAAACACCATTTCCTTCTGTGGAAAGCTGCCATCACTCTCAATGTTCTCAGCACTGCCAAGTGTTTGATCTATAAACCTATATTTATGGTGACAGTTCACACTCACACTGAAAATCTGCAAATCATTTTGCCCAGCAGTCTTCAGTACATTAATTTGCAACACAGTTGGCAGAGAGTATAGTAAACATAGTGGTCATCCAGTTTCCTTCAAAGTTTCCTTCACCGATAGTGAGCATAATGTTTGCTTTAGCTCTGAAATCTCCTATAAATGTGTGTTTTATAAGGCGTTAACATCCTACTTTGTTCTCAGAAATAAAAATATAAAAATAAAAAAAAAAATTCACAATTGTTTTCTCTCCCTCTCTCAGGCAAAAAAATCAGGTTTTTCCTCCCTTAGTATCGGCCAGTTTCTAATTTCTAAACAAAGCTTATTTCTTGATTTTAACACTAACACCCTGGAAAGAGATGGCTAAAAGATGTACTAAACAAGACCCAAGTGGATACATCTTTCAAGAATTCTTTAAAACTGGTAAAAACTATTTTAAAAGAATGTTTTGAGTATTTTTCAAAGAATATTTTCACAAGAACATACTAGCACAAAACTTAGCATAAGATGTGGAATGGCTAAATATTTATTGTATCCTGGGTGGTTTCTCTACCTTTTTCTGCTCCATCTTCTTTTGAGTATGCAGTGATCCTAGCAAGTTCTTTGACCAAACAAATATTTGATCTTCTGTTAGTTTTAATTAAGAGGGTAACAAACCTAAAGGTTGTGTAGAAAGTCCTTGGAAAAGTAAGCCCACTAGTGAACAAGCCCGAAAGAACTCCAGGAAACATAGGGCATTTGGGCAGCAGACCAAGAAGATGGGGAACATAGAAAAATGCTCTCAGCTGCGAAACAAAACCTCCCAATAGAGCTGAAAATGAAGAAATAAACTGAGATGCCAAATTCCAGGTCCAAGTTACTGAGGACAACAAGTGAGGTGAAACAAAACTTGGAAAGCACTGGAAGAGCACCAGGTTTAGGGTCAAGGAACTGAAAACTGTGAACTACTACTGCTGGCATTTGTTGGGAGTGTCACAGCAAGTCAGCTTCCACAGGCAAGAAATGAAAGATGGATCTCTGTATGGGCAGAGGTTGCCAGCTTAGGAAGACTTACCACCTGCGTGTTGCCATTTTGCCAGTTCTTACACAGGACTTAAACTGGAACCCATTTCAAATATGATGGGTTTCATACTTTCTTTGTCATAATCACAGACAGGGGAAACCACATCAAAACACAAGAAAGTTTATTTCTACAAATAGAAAGACCTTCTATTGTCCTTCATTCCTCTGAATAATAAACCAAATTTACTCATTTGTATGGAGGAGTTCATCACAACCTTGTATTTTTAGTCCTCAGTAGGGTATAGCATAGTAAGTTCAGAGAAAGGAGACAGGAAAGGAATAACATTTAAATAATTTTGAAAATACTGCAGTCAATAAATTATACTTTTGTTCTTCCCTAGTGAATTTCTCCCACCTTGACATGCTTGACAACTATGCATTAGTTTAAAATTCCAATTTGCAAAAGTGGCAGGTTGAAAAAATTCTAAATCATGCTTGTTTACTGGGGTAGAAATCTTGAATTGAATGTGCCATATTCTCAGCAGAAGTGGTTTTTGGATGAAGGCTGATCTCTGACCTTGTCATGTAATCTCTGCTGAAATCAGTGAAATGAGCATTTACTAAGAAGCAAAGAAATCAGTTCAAACATAGCATTCTTATCAGATATTGGAATTAAAATAACTGCATCAAATCAAATATCCACTCTATTTTTATCTGCCTTAGGTTGTCCTTGATACTTCTGAAGCTCAATCCAGCTGAGATCACTGGATCTAAAAATTCTTGTTTTTCTTCAAAAGCTCTGTGTCCCCTTAAAGATCCTCTCTGAGTGGTATGAGGTAGGGAAGACACATTATTGCTGTTGCTAAAGCAATAGAAAATACAACAATAGGAGGAAGAGCATAGACTATGTCTAATTTAGCAAGAAGCATGGCACAATGGCAGTGCAATTTGTACAGTGAGTCATTCACTGCAGAAGACCAGCAGTCCATGTTTTTTATAGATACATATTTGAAAGGATCATAGCTGACTGACTTCAGTTTGATCCTGTGAGCCAATGCCCATTAGGGGTTAGAGCTCACTAGCTGCGCTCTAAGAGGACAGCACCTCTTGCCAATTCAGGGCCAACAGGAAAGAATTGAGTTAGAGCATCCTGAAAACACTTGGAGGAGAGCTGAAGTACAATTGTAAAAGGACCTCTTATCTAATATTGAAGACTAAAGTGGACAGTTATAGATATCCTAGACATTGCTGCTAAAGATCCCCCAACAAATCATGTGCTGTTCATGAAATTCACAATAGATCCACAGGATAGCTGGAAGATCTTAGGGCAGCTAGACAAAAAAAGAACCCACCCCAAAACAGCAGGATAATCCACTGATGGGACAGTGTTTTGCCTGTAAAAAATACCCTGTGAGATCAAACTGTTTGTGACTGCACAGAGAACTTCCTGGAATACAAATCTAAAACCTCCAGAAGATGAAACCGTTCAAGACAACTGTATTACACATCCATACTTATAGGAGAGATTTTTCAGAGTTGTAGAGCTGCAGGTAGTTTTTTCCTTCATTTTCTGTACAAGAGGAAATGGCAAAAATAGAGTGCAAATTGTTCTTTGAATGTGTTTATCATTTTATGTATCAGAAGGGCATATAGCAAATGAAAGCCATATTCAGAGTGGAATCTAGGATGCATTGTTTTGCTCATTCTTTTTCAGAAATTTTTTTCAGAAATTTTTTTCTTTTTGCCTTTTATCATTACGGAGCTTTTAATGTATTGCAACAATGATTTGGAGGTGGTTTTTCTTCTGTTTTTATTTTGCTTGTTTCCCCGTGGGCAGAATTTGAGACTTCACCTCAAATTCTTCACCTGCTAGTTCACTTAGGAAAAAGTTGTCTGACCTTCCTCTATGTTAAATATATACATAAAAACCCTAGGAGATTTATGACCATTAAAAAATTCAGTTATTATTGAAATCATAGAAACCTTGACTAGAAATACTATTAAAAATTAAGTTATAAAAGCTATGCTAATCCCTTCTGGTAAATGCAAAGTGCATTATAAACTGGTTTAATTTGAAGCATCTGACTTCTCACAAAGATGAAAACAAGATTGTTTGAAAAATAAATAATTTTTAAAAATTAGTATTTATTTTCATGTGGCCATACACCTTGGGAAAAGCCAAAATACTTATGGATAATTTATTAGTAGTAACATTCCTACTCCCACCCTACAATGCATTCCACTTAAGCTGTTCTGAGAGGCTCATTCCATCCTGGCTTATTCATAACAATGGAAGAAATGGAAAACAACTTTGGAGTAAAACATCAGGAGCAGGAGGGGAGGAAGAAAAAGAAAGAAAATAAATGTTTTTCAGATCAAACAGTAACTGAATAAAATCATTAGAAAAAACAAACAAAACAAACCCCAACAACCTGAAAGCTTGATAATAATCACTAATGAAATTTTCATTAAAAGGGTAGATAGCCTTTACATATTGTTGATTTTAACCTCTTTGCTAACAGTATGAAGTATAGAAAAATGTTATCTTCTTGTGGAGATTTCTGTAAGTTTCTGCAACATCAGTGGCCAAAATTTACTTCTGTATAAGCCAACCTATGAACCAACAGGCTTGCATGACTACATCAGGAGACAGTATGGTAACATGGAAGCAATATGGACATTAGAAGATGGCAGGGAATGAACCTACAGAAAAAAATACCTCAGGCAAGGGACCTAAGATCTATAAGTATTTTAGCACATTTTATTTTGACGTAGCTCTAGCCTGATTTCAACAGATTAAATAACCATTAACTTTTAGGTCATCTTGTGCATGCTCCTATAATATTTTTAAAATATTTTACTGTCATGTAAATAAAAACCCACCTTGTGTACTATAGGATCAGCATTCACTACCTGGCTGGCAAATCAGGGTGATCAGAATATCAGCTTTAAAAGCTCATTACTGATCTGAGGTAAAACATCAATAAAGATGAACCCATAAACTTGAGAAAGTGTTTATGTTGTTTGATACACTTGCCACAGGCTGGACAGGTAATAGAAATATCTCTTGGTCTCGTTAAGGTATCATACTTCAGGTCAGATAAACCTGCAGTTTCACATGCTCTTACTGGAGATGAAGAGTGTCTGCACTGGATATCAGGAGCTAGCTCACCAACTGTGCAGTGGTTACCTCCCACAGAGTCCTGGATTCCCAGGTCACTTTGTCACTTCTGAAGGAAAAGTAGAAAAATAAAAGGTGGGGCAATAGGGAACTGCAGTTTCAAACCTGCCATTGAAGGCAAAGTAGCGACTTGAATCAGACACTTTCATGTTTCTGACAGAGATACGACATTTGGCATGGAAGAGCTGCCTGAAAATTCAGTTTTAAATAGAATGGAACTGCTGAAAAATTGCATTTATTTCCCCTGATGAAGTGACTAGGAGTCTGAATTTTAAGATATTCACAACATTATTATATTCCAGATCAAATACAGTCCAGAATGTTTCTATTTTACATGAGAAGGTGAAGGAGACCAGAGGGGCAGAGATGTTTTTTTAACAATATTAAACAATCTTTCAGCACCCTCTCTTAAGAGGCTTCTGATAAAATACTGCAGATTAAGACTAGATATAGATAAGAACCTGAGTTTCTGGATCTAGTATGAGTTACACTTGTTCATTGGATTACACTGTAATGAAACAAATTTAACTGAAATTATATTAATTGAAAAGCATTCAGTATCACAAACTGTTTACAAGATTTGCTATATCTTTTTTGTTTTATGGGTATACCCTCCACATTAAATAAATGAACTTGCAAAAGAAACAGAAAGGGAAAGTATCTGAAAGAACCAAATATTTGACCTTTTTTTTTGAGTGATATATCATCCTTTCTGACTTAGCAAACCATGTAACAGAAAATAATTTATAAAAAGCCATATTTTTCATGATTTGTCACTATAAACATGTTACTAGTCTCTGTTCCTTCGCAAGTCCATTCCCTTCCTCCTTATCCTTACCCATCAATTCAGTACTAAATTGTTGGGTATAAAAGGTGGGATACTTTTCAGATAAAAAGGGAAATTTCCATTTAGCAAAGGCAACTCAGCCAGACCATATTGCAATATCCACTGGACAAGATTAGCAGCTATCACAGCTCTGAACAGCACTGAAGATGCTGTGATTCATATTTTAGGCAGGTAAGATCCCTTCCAGGCACAACATCTGTTTGGTATTGAAGCTGTACAGAGACATTTCCTTTGGGCTGAATTGAGTTCATTCAGACTTTAAAGTTCATAATTGCTCATTACAAGAGAGTTGAACCATTAAAGATATCCTTCTTTGATAGAAATCATCACGGTCTACCAGAAATTCCACCTATTTTTCCCCAAGTTAAAACCTACTATTCCAGCATTTTTACCATATCTACCATATCCTAGCATGAAGAGAGGACCACTAATGCCACGGTTTTGTGGCAAGAGGAAGGACTGATCTGTGTCCATCAGTGGCTTTTTGATGGAGGTGTTAACTTGCAGGCAGTGAACATCAGGAGGAGACAGATACCCGCACTGTACGGGCCCAGTGGTCTACTTGTGAGGGAACAAAGTCAAACATCTACTGTTTGGACAAGGGATGTTTGCTTAGGAAGAAGTAGTTTCCTGCTGCTGCTGGGGGCAGCAGGTGTTTAGAAAGGATGAACTTCAAATGGCCTGCAGGACACCAACCCTAGAATCACTTCCTATGGCTCATGAGGTCAAAACTTCCTGAAAACTGTAGCTCTTTTTCCTAAGTAATTACAAGAACAAAATGTTAAAATGTTCAGCCACCTTCTGGATAAAGATTTCTGTTAGTCCTGTGTCTGTGAAAATGGTACTTTGCCATGTAAATTACTACTGGAGTTTTCTAGAGTAGGGCTGTACCACAATCAATAACAAGTGTGCTGATTATTTTAAATGATTCAGGGTGACATTCCTGAGGAAAAGAGCTGTGTCAAAGAAGAAGAATCCCATGGACAGTATGCTATTGCTTAAATGCAAAAGAATTAAGAGAGACAATGCTCCTTACCCTTTTACTCCAATGCCTCATGATTAATGACTTCTGAGAGCAATTAGAAACACATTTTCCCAGGAAAGAACAACAGCAAGTTGACGAGCACTAAGAAGGGACTGAAGCCAGTATCTTCAGCAGTAAGAGCTCCTTTAACATAAGGGCTGAAAATAGCAAAGGATTCTAAAAAAATGCTCAGTACCTACCAGATCACACGTAGAATGCTGCACACAGTTTTGGAATCCACAGTACCAGAAAAGCATAGACCAATAGGCATAAATTGAAAGACACAAGGGAGTATGGACTAGTTTTCACCATGAGAACAGCCAAGCAGTGGAACAGGTTGATCACAGAAGCTTGACTAAAGATCTTCAAAGATCACTTCTGAAGGGAAACATGCTCTGATTCTATGGGACACTCTAAAAACTAGAAGGTTCAAGATGGACAGCATTAGAAATTGAACTTAAAGACCTCATAAAACAGTTCTGCAATATAGTAATTGACATTAGGGAAAAAAATTCTTGGGTTAGTGTAAGCAGACTGAACTACTCTGCAATGTATAGATCTTTGTTTCTTTTCCAATTGTTTCTTTTTTTTTTTTTACAAAAAAAACGACTAAGGAAACAATACAATTGTCTTTGGAAAAAACAGTTCAAGAGCATCTGAGCAGAAGCAGCAATCATGACAGGATGATTCAATTTCTAATTCCCTGAATTATTGTTCTATGCAATGAAACTGGTAGAAATGTGCAAATACACAGCTATGCCTTGCTGGCATTGTGATGTTGACAGCAATCATGTAGATATCAAGGCTATCCATACACTTCAGAAGCAATCTTGAAACTACCCTTAGAGAGTCTGCATTACTGTTACTGTGGACACTTGGAAGATTCAACCTAACACTTTATAAATGCTTTTTATTGACAGTTTTTCAGAGGGTTATCGGCAATTACTTATTTACCTAGTACTAAATTCAGATAAACTTTCCACACATAAAATTGAGAACAGGAAAAATGAGTGGAAAATACATGCAGAATACTGATTTTTCTATGGATTTCCAAAGCAAAACTCAGCTAGAAATTTTTGGAAAAAAATGTTGATTCCACAATAAAGGTTGTCAAAAGTTGTCAAATTTATTGGAAGCAAACACAATAAATTTCACTTGCAGCCAAATCTCCTATCAACCACTTGCACAAGTACTAATAAAATTCATGGTGATGTAAGCAGGTCAGAATACAGAAATCTACAAAAGTATAGGATTCATTAAAATTATGGGTAAAGCAAATTAATATTAAGCAATTAAAATATGTATAGATAAAGACAGGAAAGACTCTGGAACACAATTTTTATAGACGAGCAGAAACCAGCACAACAGTCTTTATATGTTGGAAATTAAGAGAAAATCAGATTCAAATGAACAGATATGGAAACAAAGACTGACTCTTCAAGCACATCTACTGTGTCATCAAACAAGTCAGTACCACACAACACTGGTGACACTGCATTAAAAGCATGTTTTCTATTTAAATTCTTTCTTACCAAAAAAAAAATAAAAATGGGAGCATGTAGAAAACAACTGTTACAAGAAGACAAGAAGAACTTTTTTTTTGTGAAGGCAAAATTGACTGTATGAAACATAGAAGTGGACCTAGCTGCACTGTATACTTGGAGAGGAATGAAATATTATCTCAAAAGCTTTCAGCTAGTAAGACTTGTTAGACTGAAAAACTATCCTGCAGTCCTTGAATTACTTGGGATAGATAAAAAGAAGACAAAAATAAAGTATACTCTAGAGATAAGTTTTTTGTCGATAAAAAGATATCCTAGAAATAAGATTTTGCACCTGTGAGTGAAAACTGAATATGACCCAGATGTTTTGCCTGGCTCGCTTTCTAAAGTATGCATTTATTTATAAATGGGAAAATAATTTTCAATCACGTGTACAGATTTTAGGTTCATATATCCAAAATCTAAGTGAAGTCATTAGCAGTGGGAAGTGGTTACCAGCTTTGGCATTTAAGCAGCCTGAATAGGAAATTCAAATTAAATTCAATTGCTCAGAAAAATAAGTGGGAGAGGACCACCTTTGTGTCAATTTGTCTGGCAGCTCATTCATTACCAGCTCATACTTTATGTGGCATACCCAATTTATGCAAAGAGAAAAGCCTCTAATTGTATGACAATACAAATGGTGGGAAATCTTTCTAAAGCTGGTAAGAAATTCAGTTTTGCTCTGCTTGTAGTGCTCCACTCTCCTTGCTGATAAGTGAAAAGACTTCCAAGCAAATACCATACAACATATATACTCACAATTGTCATTTTCTCTGATAACACATTTAGCTTGTCTCATCTGACAGTTACATCTCATTATTATTTGAGAAAAATGCTGATTTTTGCAAAAATCCTGGCAAGATTCCACAGGATGGCATTTAGTCATTGAACATCTTTCCATAGCATGTCAAGTCTCAGCATGTGGGGATTATTTTTCAAGACATTTTTCATTTTGCCATCATACAAAAGAAGGAATTTTTTCCCCTGCCTTATGCACAAGGAGTGTTTTTGATTAGAATAGGTATGTGGGTTTTTTAATTATTATTTGAACAGGAAAGGTACATGCTGTCATTAATAATTTGATTTTATTTTTCTTTGGCAGGTACCATCTTGAGATGCCTAAGAGGTTACCCTGTCTGAGAACATAATCACTGAAAGATGCTTATTTTTCATAATTTGGAAAGCTGACTAAAGTGTCCTATAAATCATCTATTTTAAGAGTTCAAATTTCATTTATTGCAGTGTGTCATTTTGCATCTACGTTTTATTACTTCTTCTATGGTATACAGCATGAGCCTGATATTTGAAAGGTTTTATAACTGTATTACTGTAGGTATGATTTTAAAAGAATTTATTAATATCCAGTGTTCAGATTATGTTCTCAGTTATCTATTATCTACAGAAATTATCTACAGTTATCTACAGAAAAGTAGATTTTATTATATATTATCACAAATTTTACTTAAATAAAACTCAATATTAACAACTGATTTTTTAAAAAAAACCCTTATTTTACATCAATTTCAGAGTCAAACACCAAACACTGTGAGACGCTAGAATCCAAGGTGCCCTCTGCATGCATATAATTTGCATTTGAATCCTTACTGATGTTATAATTTTCTGCACAGGATCCTGAAGGGTAAAAGACCTACTGCTCATTAGATCCTGAGGTGACATCTCAACCCCTTCTAACTCCTTTACCTGTCTCTGCCACTCCTATGGAGTTCCCATCACATACAGAAGTCCCCACAGATTTTATGATATTTCCCTCACTTCTACCCTTCCCTTCTGCCTCTGTTGAATACCATTAATTCAATCCCTCACTTGCTGCGGTATCTGTTATGTAGCACAGCTGCCTGTGGCACCTGAAGCAAAGAAAGTCTGGAAAAAGTGCTGTTAGGAGTCTTGTACCCATTCCTCCCCTTCCCATTCTTCACTTTAAACAAGTAACACTTTTACACACTTACAGAGGACAAAATCTCATCAGTTAATTAACACTGTAAAACCAATGACTGTTTCCAACCTTAGGTTGTGTTTAAACATCAATCCAGCTACATTATTTCTCTTCATTTTGTTCTGTGCCTGTGTGGTCACACTTAACAGTAAAAATCAGAAAGCCGCTCAGGTGGCTAAAGAACCATTGTCTACTTTCAGCTGCTGTATAAAAATCAGTGAAGTACTTTAGAATTAGTGGCCCTCTTTCAGCAGTATTCAAGTGCAAACAAACCTCATTTTAATGTTACTAACATATAATGAACATACACTCTCCCTTCATCTACTATCCCTGGAGATTACTGTCAATCTCTTCTCTCTGGAAAAGTCTTCTTCTACTTTCCTACACCTTGGAATGCACATGCAGTGATAAGAGGTGCATGGAAAACTCATGCATTCCTAATCTTCACTTCCCTGATGGCAAGCCTCTAGAATGATGATGCTTTCTGTTACTAAACACATTAAATTAACTCTTCCTATTTCTATTATCTGCAAAAATGCAGTAGGATGAGCGCCAGACCCAATGATTAAAGTGGGACATTTAAAAAAATAGAAGTCTACACTTTAATTCTCATAAGTTCTAATGCCCTTGGAACAGTACAAAAAACTTGGAAAAATCAATTCCATTAAAATTCATTCTGAGTGTATTTCAGACAATTCTCTGATGTACTGATTTAAGCATAAATAAAATCTAATTTAAGCACCATTAAAGACTGGACGTATGTACATGCCAGAGAAAACCTGGGAATTTGTTTGGGAAAGAAATTTTATATCAAGAAAAATATTCACTCTGACTGTTCCAAATCCAGCTGAACACTTATTATTCAGCATGCTACAGTCAAATTTTCCTGTGTTAATAATACGTGAGCCCAGTTTTGACTACAGCAAAAAGACTGTGCACAGTGACAAGTGACTCTCTTCCCTAATAAAGCATTCTTTTAGCCATCCCTCTAGTCCTGACTTGATTTAATTTTTGCTATTTTTGACCCAGCTGGTTTCTCAACCATCTTAATGCAGATCACAATTTTGCTCTTTATTCATTTTGAGTGACATTTTATTTTTCATATATTGCAGATAACAAATGCTAGCACAGTGAATTCAGCCTTACACCTGCCATGACACTAAAATGTCTCACCAAATTACTTCATATGTCTAAATGCAGGTTGTTGTGGTTTAACTCCAGCTGGCAACTAAGCACCACATACCCACTTGCTCACTCCTCCCTGATGGGACTGGGGAGAGAACTTGAAGAGTAAAATTTGTGGGTTGAATTCACCCCCTCCCGTGGGCAGGCATCCCAGAGAAAGCAGGGTCCCATCATATGTAACAGGTGCTTGGGAAGACAAGCACCATCACTCCAAATATCCCTCCTTCCTACTTCTTGCCCCCAGTTTATAGGGTATGCTTAATCCCATATGGTATGGAATATCTCTTTGGTCAGTCGTTTTCAGCTGTCCCATCTGTGTCCCCTCCCAACTTTAGAACCAGGATAACCCATGAAAGAGAGTTCACAGTACAAACAGGTAGGAAGGCTAATACAGCAATCCTTACAACTGTGCTAATCATAAATCTGCACCTCGACACTGGGGTGTCCTCAATGCCAATAGAGAGAATAAGATTTTAAAAAAGCAGATTGAGATCTAACACAAGTAAACATTTCCCACAAAAACATGCTTGAAGGTGGCATAAAGAAAAATATCCTCCAAGTATTGCAGCAGTAGAACTGCTCAGAACTAAGATTTTTACCCTGTAGTTTTTAAGTACGAGCAGCTCCCTTTGTTTATTGCATATTAGTGACTATTTCAGAGTGGAACTTTATTTAGCCTATGCTAAACACTAAGTAAATGCATATTACACTACTGTTAGCTGCTCAGCTGCCCAATACATTCAGGTAGTTGTGAACAAGACAACTCTTCTTTCTTTTTTCATTTAAAGAGACAGGAGCTACCACTTCTTTGAAATGCAGTCCCAATCAGAAACTGGCCATATCTTTGTCTTTTTGACAGCATGTGTACAGCATGCTAACCAAAGCTACCCATTGAAGCCACTTAGAAGTGCAAAACAGTGAAAAAACCTATTGTTTTATACATAGAACAGAGCTTCTATAAGTTGTGCCAATCATGGAATTAATCCTGTTCCTTATAGCTGCAGTAGCACCGTAAAGAACTTGAAGCAGTAGAAGCTGGTCCAGTCTAGTGCCACTGTAATTATGACTGCTAAGTATACTAGAGGAAGGATTACAAAGCTCAGGTGTATTTAAATTTAGTGATGGTACTTTGGTTGATGGGAGCTTTTCAAAGTATACTCATTTTTTCAGCACATATAAGCGGGAAAGAAAACAAAATAATACTACTAAATGGTAAATAATAATACTAATAAAACCAGATAAATACTTTGTGTACATTTTCCAAGCCATTATCTAGTTCTCTCAGTATTGGTCCCTTGAATGCAGAGGGGACAGAGCACTGCCTTCAAATTTTTTGTTAAAGAAAAGCACCAACCACAGCACATAAAATAGTCTCAAATATTAAAATTAAAAAGTTTTCTTTCCTCTCATTTACAGTAACAAAGACTATATATGCTCTCTTATTTACACAAGTATAGCTTCTGTAGGGGTCCACAAAGGCAATTTATGAGAATAAAATAATCCTGCAGGTAGAAAACAATCAATAGATACTTTTTAGACTTTTACAAAGACCAGTATAGGATTTTGTTATTGTGGGGTTTGTGAGTTTTTTTAATCAATAAAGTTCAGCAGCAGATTATAATTTTTGTGAGAGTTTTTCTGCTTCATGGGATGGTGCTCATTTAACACTGTCCACAAGCAGTATTTTGCTTGTTTCACTTAGGAAAACCTTTGTGAAAAAAAATGAAGAACTAAAATAGCTCTCAAAACAGTTCTCTAAAAAGTCAGGCCAATCAGAATTTCAGTTTTCTGAACAAGAATTTTCTAAACATTAATACAAATAAGAACAACCAGTACATAACTTTGCACTATACCAGGCTAATTTCTATTCATTTTTCATGGTTATAACAGAAGAAAAGGATGCAGTTGAGAAATTCTCCTTGGGCCAGGTAATATCCTTATGCATGATGTACTATAATTCTTATTTGAAATAACCTGTAAATTATTTCTAAGAAAAGAGAATGTAATAAAAATTAAATGAAACATGCAAAAAGCAAAATAGAAAAGAAGGACTCTCTCTTCTAGCAGCTTAAGCATTCAAGTCTATTTCTCTTCCAAACAATCACTGGCTTTCTTATTTTCCAGGCAAATAGTCTGCACAATAGTTTATTTCATGAAAATGTCATCTGTTTCACCTTCCCCTGAAACAGAATCACCACTGCTGCATTTCTGGAGAAGCAAGACATTGTCTATGTTGAAGAGGTGTAATAATTTGGCCTGAAAAAATTGAAGAGGAGTGTCATCTAGTCATCAGATTCTGTTAGGGCTTAAGAAATGCTGGAACTACTCTTTGTACAGCCAAAGAGAAACATTTAAACTAATCAAGAAAGCATCTAAATACTTTAAAATAGCCCTGAGCCACAGTATCAATAAATTTAGCATTTTTGAATAACAATTTTGGACTTGAAAGTCTAAATCCAACTTTAAAGCACCTAAATCCTTTACTAGCTTTAACTCTCAGTCTCACCCATTGCTAATGAAATTTAGATTAAGTCAGTCAAACTCTGAAGACCTGAATAAATACCTTTAAGAATAAGGAACTATGCAACTTTTTAATGAGCAATAAAAATGCAGTAGATCACATGTATGATGTTCCTTTTCTCATATTAAATATATTGATATCATTTCACCATTTTACTGACTTCACTGATCTGGCTGGGTCTGGCCATTTTTAAGTGGAAAGCTTTATTTCATTCGTTCATCCTTTCGTCAATACAGGTTTGATTTATAAACAATCAAAACCAGAAAAAATAGTGCATACAACAAATGTTGTTTCTATTAACATCTTTGCAATGCTGCAAACTAATGTGTTGGAGATCCTTGTTTCACATACCAGTTTACTCCAAATCATCCCCATTTAGATCAAATCTTCCCTTTGTAAATGGGAAAGTATTTACTTGCACTGTAAATATATGTGCATACCCATTCCAAACCAGGAAGGCCAGGCCATTAACATAATGCATTGAGCTAGAAATGTACTAGAAATATCCCAAAAAGGAAATTCTACTGTTGGAAAGTGATACCTGTCTAAGTTAATGTGTGTCATCATTAAGTCTCTGCAGAATTAGTCAGGACAATGATGTGTATCCTCTGTCATTATTCCTTCCCGATTTACAGAGCAGTTTTGACAGAATTAACAAGAAAGGTCAAATTATATCCTCAAAGAGAGTCTAAATTCTCTGTTCAAATAGAGTGGAGAAGATTTAGCATTCAACTATTTTTTTCCTTGATGACTGTATAAGTATCAAGAACAATGGAAAACATAGGAACAGCAGTATGAAAACAAAGATAATTATTCCAGGATCTGTCTCAGATACACAGGCTGAATAATTTTTATTTTGATTATTATAATATTTTATTTCATTGTTTTGCTCCTCATGAGTTTATCAGGAGATAAAATAAAGTCAGCTCAACAAAATGAGACACAAAATCTGATTCCTTTATACTCTAAAGTGTTACTAGGACAAGTTAACATTCCATCTCAGAAATAGTATTCACATGTCTGATGTTCATCTGCTGAGGTTCTCATTTGCATCTTCATAGCCCAGTTTCAAAATGCCACACCAAAAATACTTACTCTTGATTTACTCACTTTGTAGCATAGTGCTGCTGAAGAAGAAAAACTGAATTTAAATTAAGTGAAAGTTGAAATTCCTTTAGGTAACTAAATGGAATAAATGGCTTGAAAAGAAAGGCTACAGATCAAACTCTCAGAATCTACAGATTAGATTCACCAGGGGAGAAAACAGCCCTTGGAATGAGATTGTATTGATAACTAAGAGGGAAAAGATGCTGAAAAACTCTTGCAAGACCACAGAAGAACAAATTGTTAAAACATGGGGGGAGGCTTTTCTTACCTTCTAAGGACCATCTAATTATCCTTGCAAAAGACGTTCTCTGTTATTAATAAATTTATTTCAGACTAGAATGTTCTGAAATTTTGGCCCTTCCTTTTGGAGTGAAATATGAATTCTTAGTTAATTTTCTTAGAATGCACAAACCATGACCAAAGAATAAAACATAGGATTGTTGTGAGAAAGAAAATGTCCTCCTGATTAGAGCTGGTCTAGGCTCCTATGGAGGCTGACAAAAACTCTGTATTTTTTGCTGTTTAAAACCAGCCTAATAAAGCAAAATTAAATGTTCTCTGGGAAAAAAACCCTCATAGCTGCACATGTGATCTGGTGCAAGTTTCTCATCAATATAAAAGTGAGTTGTTTGTACTTGCAATTACTGTCTGTATTAAGAAATGCGAGACATCCTTGCATAGCCCAACTGACAGATAAAAACATAAAAAAATAATTAAACAAGACACTGTCATCAATCATTATGCAGAGTAATTGATAGCAATTTACCTATCTTTCATAAAGAGAATAGAAAAAAAATCAGTGAAAATGAAGGCAGACAACCAAGCTAGTAAACACTGTGAAAGAACTGAATAAAGAAGGAAATTCATTAAAATAAGATATTACAAAAATCTGAGACCTGAGGTTGCTAGGGACAAAACTTTATATTAATATTATCTTCAAGAGATTCTCTGAGGAAAAACACCCCAACTTTCCAAAGTGTCTTAGCTTTCCAATCCATGCACTGTTTCGACTTCTAGTCCCTTGTTCTTTTTAATGTGGCTATTCTTCTTTTTGAGTTCTGTTCTTATATATTTCACTTCAGGTTTGTCCAGTTATAATCTCTGGATTGACTGAGGCTGCAGTTGAGATCACAATTTCAAGCAACCATAACCATAAGGATACAGATTAGGAAAAAAAAGGCAAAGATGTTTTCAACAGCTCCTTCTCCAATCCCTACCATTCACAAGCTGCCATGTATGCAGTGTGGGGTCAACAAAAGATTTTATTCAGTAATTTTGCCATATGTTCTTCAGCAGAGGCCGTCCAAAGTTGTTTTGTCACAAATTAAAATAAGACACCAAAGGAATCACCACTTTGCTGCTAATATAGAAGCTAGGAATTTGTCTAGTGCTTTGGCAATTGTAGGAAAGAGCATTTGAGGCCAAATTGTGGAAACAGACACACTCACATATTGTTCTGACTTCTGAATATGAATCTTTTAGCCCCCCTCCAAATACAGTTTATTCTGTTTTTTCTCATGGTATTAACAAGGGAGATTTCTTTTGCTCTTTTTTTCACAATTCAGTCATAGCCCTCCACCTGGTTTCTTCTCTCTTTCATGTCTTCAGATATTCTGCACAGTTGTGTAGTAGCTGTCAGACTTTAGGTGCTAGGATGAAAGATACCAAAAAACTAGGACATTGTGCTTCGCAGCACGAAGAGCACTGACTCCTGAAGGATGCCATATGCTTCAGGATCCCATCAGCTCCCAAAGGGGAGCACTCTACAAGTCTGGGCCTCAAAAGATTTTACTTGTTATTCATACAAGAAGTGAAAGATGAAGTTTACAGAAGATAAACGCTATATAAAATCCCATTTTATGAAATTAAATTTTTTAAAACAAAGTACAGTTCTTGACTGAGGCTTTTATAAAATGTCAACATATTTAATTTATATGTCTTTTATGAAATACATGTTTATTTAAATGGATGAATCTTTTGGCTACTTTCATATGCTGTCTCCGGTGATGTAAATTGTCTTAGTCTCATCGACAGTTCTTTCATGTCTGTCTCTAGAGACTACAAAAGTCCCTGTGAAGGAAGAGTAGTCCTAGAAAGTTTTTTTCATATTTACATTTAAAAAAAAAAAATTGCAATTGTGTTGTCATCTTAATTAAGATTACATTTTCATTTGTTTTTATTTCACTTCAGCAACTATTCAGTGCCAGAAATCTTTATAAATAAATATTTTAAACCCATACACTGACTTCGTGATACTTATACTGTCACTGAAGATGAACGTCAGCAGTCAATGTTTCGGTAGTGAGCAACAGATGAAGTGTATTTCTGTGGTTGCTTTTTCTTCAGACAAAAAATACAATAAATTTACTTTATGAAGCATCACCTGCAGCATAGTCAAATATTTATGTGCAATGTTTTGTTTACCTGAGTTTTACAGAAGGCCATTATAAGAGTGATGTAATGTTTCAAATAACCTTTGGTTTTTCAACTGCATAAAAACCCATTCTATCTATACATATATAAATTACACAAGTTTATGATGAATCTATGGGACAACAAGCTTTTCAGGCCACTCCACTCATAATAAGAACTAATTAAAATGTGCCAAAGAAAAGATAGAAATTTATCTCTGCTCATTAAACCTGTAAAGACTGTGTTAATTAGATGTCAGATTCAGTAATTCACATAAATGTTTGCTGCCAGTCTAAATTTAGTGAAAAAAAATAAACACATTTATAGCCATTGCAACAAAAAGGAGATAGGTACTGTTGAATTGAAAGGGTTAAAAGCTTTCTATACTACAAATCTCATTCTTATATGCTTTTTATCTTGAAAACAGTGTGTGCGAATTCTTCTGCTAGTTTCCCCCAAACTTAAATATTCCTTTGATAAAAGCAAAAGGTTATGTCACACCGTAATTTTCCTAACTTCCTATTTTCAAATATTGCTTACATGAATTGTCATACAGTAATTTGCAAGAATTCATTTAAAGATCAATATTTACTAGCAGTTATCACACCATTGCATCATCTAGGTTCTTACTCAAGAACATTATATTCATACTGTTTTGTCACCTACAACAACCAGGAAGGGTTTCCATTGTTTTCCCTAATTTTATGGCCAAAGCTTTCAGTGGTTCAACTGATCGTTCATGCAGGACATCTCAGAAGTCAAATATTTTAATATGAGACATTGAATGTATTGATTAATTTGAAAACAAATCATCATATCAAGACATAATAAATCAGAATGTAATAGCATAGATTATGCTATTACAGATTAGCTACATGTAAAACTTATAATTACAACTTCACTAGACCCTTCATAGAGCCTTTGATCACTGAGAAGAGGAATGTACAGTGATAAACCGAGAATTTCCACTTCTGCATTTCTAAGGGAGAAAAAATACCTCATCCAGTCCTTTCTCATTTGAATAATTCAACTGCCAAAAAGGGATGTTTAGATAAGCACAGTTCCCAGGATCAAGACCTAGTTACCTTGGTTAACCTCAAGCCTTCATAAAACAAGGGAGTTACAACTAGTTTCATGCATTAGTTTATAGAATCATAGAATAATTTAGGTTGGAAAAGTCCCCCAAGATCATTCAGTCCAACTGTTAAACAGCATTATGTTCACCACTAAACCATGTCACTGAGTGCCACGTTTATAAAAATTTTAGATACCTCCAGGGACGGTAACTGAACCACTTTCCCAGGCACTTTTTCCAGTGTTGGACAACCCTTTTGGTGAGGAAATATTTTCCTTATATCCAATCTAAAGTTCCTGTGGTGCATTTTGAGATAATTTCCTCTTGACCTATCACTTGTTACTTGGGAGAAGAGACTGACCCCCACCTTGCTACAATCTCCTTTCAGACAGCCATAGAGAGCAATAAGGTCTCCCCTCAGCCTCCTCTAATTCAGTCAATATCCTTGGTGAGGCATGTCACTGGAGGAAATAGATGGGCAAAATGTTCCACATGGATATTCTATTAATTAAGAGCATTACAACTGAAGGATTTTTTAAAGGTCTGGTTTTGGATGCAAACGTGTTTCTTCTAAATTTGCAACATCTGCTGATTTGACTTGCTGTGACCTCAGTGCTATAGTGGGGTTCACATAGTCATCTCGCACTGTCACTCCGCAAAGGTTCCTGGGTCAAGTGCCTACCAATCATTTAGCAGTAGAAATAACATTCTCCTAAAAAAAAAAAAAAAAAACCACAAAAATTTGCATTAAGCAGATTCTTACTGTCCCACCTCTCATAACTCAAATTTTCACTCCACTATATTAGGATAGTCAAGAAAAGCAAACCCTTATTTGCTGGAAAATCAACAGTTTTCCCAAGATAAAGTGTCAATGTATCCACCAGTTATCAGAATAAAAAAATATCCCTGTTGCCTTCTACGACGTTTTGCAAAGAATTACTTGAAGAATGAGAATTTGACTTTTACAATAAAAAGAACTAGACTAGTTTTCGCACTTCGTACAGATCTGATCTATACTAGGTCCAAATTCCACATACTGAGTATTTATGAAGGAGATACCTATTATTCTCTCATCCAGCAAGGGCGGTGATTCTAACAGTTCAGTATTATAGTAGGGGAAGATCTTAAGAGGACTACTATACTGTCCTTATTTTATTTTATACTGTGTGAAAACTTTATATGAAATGCAAATAGACAGATAAACCTCAAGGCAGACATAACTGAGTCACCCCTTCTTGCTAGTCTGATAAAATTGATACTGAAATCTCTTGCTTATGGATGTATTTATTTACCACCTTCAGTTCCTTCAACTTGGGACATGAAGAACTATCCAGTGGAACAGTGACTATTCAAGATCAAAACTGTAAATGTCTTTAATTAATAGATTTAAAAACCAACATCTCACTTTGAAAAGATGCAGTAGAGATGCCTTATTTAGCCTGCTAGGAGAATCAGCTAACACCAATCTGAACAGTTGTATTAGCCTGACCCTATTAAAGGTCCTGACGTGGTCGGCTTTGCTTTGTTTGGGAGGGGAGGCAATAATTTTGTTGTTATTTGTCAAGTTCATTAATTGACATTCTTTTCATATTTTCTTCTGGCTACGGGTCCAGTTAATACCCCAAAAATGTTCTCATCCTGGAAGCAGCTGATTTAGTCACCTCCCTCCCCCCACACTCCCCCAAAATCCTCATCCAATCAAAATACCCAAAACATTGTGTTACTTAGAACATCAAACTGCCACTTTTCAACAAACCAAACCAACAAACCAAAAAACCACATAAAACTGTGAAGTAATGGTGTCATCAGGTTTAAATAACACATCTGTTCCACTCCCCACCCCCAAAGTATACTTTACTTATTTCTTCCCATCCTTTCCCACAACTCGTCTTCTCATCTGTGCTGTGGCAGTGACAGATGCTTTTTTTGAGTTGATTTTAGCTGATTGTTTGTGAGAGGCAAAGCACCCACAGATGTCAGCTGCTGTTCTCTCAGACTTCCTGAGACAATCAGATAAATTTGAAACAGACAGTGAAAGTTACTCCATGAATACATTTAGAACAAGGCTAGAAATAGTACAAAACCATTCTTTTCAATGTGAATACATGAGATTTTATCACAGCAGCAACACAATCATATCGCCAGTCAAAAAGACAAAGACACCTCTCATTTTGTCTGTCATGGTCTCAGCCTTTGTAAATCAAATGACTCCTTGTACCAAAAACTGAACCTCAGTAAAATTGCTACACTGTGAAAGAATGAAAGTAGCCCTTGGTTTGATGATCACCACTTAGAGCTCATGAGAGCTGACAGAAGTTTTAGCCAGGTAAAACTTCCAGTGCTTGACTGTGCAGAGACTCTGATGAAGATACAGGTGATTTCTAATGGAATTTGCTTTCAAATATCATTTGCATTATGGAAGTGAAAAGCAAGAGCAATAATTTATTTTTTTTTCTCATGGTTTCCTTCACACCTTAATGACAAAGAATTTGAGACTCATTGACAATTTGTTATATAATGTAAAGGTATAGCTTTTTTTTTTTTTAATTGAATAGCTAATACTCTACCAGCACATGCTACAGAATTGCAAGTATCATTACCCCTTAAAGCATGTGGACCTTGTAAAAATTTATCACAGTAACATGAGTAGTACACGTCATTATGGCAAGCATGAGCACTGGATAATATAAAAAATGTGCTATAAGAGCAGAATAAAACTCTAGTGTTCACTATGCATTTTATCTGCAAAAGATAGACTTAAAAAAATAAAAGAGGCATATGGATTTTATTGTTACTAAATTGCTTTAAGATTTGTGAATAGTGGGCAATGTAAACATACAAAGGAGATTAAAATGCCAAGGATAAGGAATACTGGGGATTTTTTACATTACTGTGAACCAGAAAAATCTGCAAGGAACAGCCTGTTGAAGACTTTACCTTTTCAAAGAGAAAATAGGAGGAGACATTTCTGGCAAAAGATTTAAATAATGAAAGGCAGTTGATCTGAATCCCAAAGATATCTTCCAGGGGGCGTGGCTTTGTCTAGACCTGTGTACATCTGTTATCCAAGTTGCAGGGTACTTGTTTTAAAATCTGCAGCACACTCTGAATGTTCAGACACTGTGTGCCACTGAAATAATGATCTGTAAACTGGTGTACACCGGAAACGGGGAGGAAAAGCTTATGCACAAACAGCTTGTAAATACCTAGGTGAGCAGCCAATGAAGGAATCATTAGAACTCAGAGCAACTTGATTGTTAAACATCATGAAATAGGAGCAGACCAAATGTGTGCCAGAGGAGTAAAAGATAAAAAAAATTGGCCATTAAAAAAATCCCAAACAGGATGTCTTAAAGTATTGGAAATTTTTCCTAAAATATTTTACCTTAAAATTTGCAATTTTTTTGCCAATCTCTCATGTTTTTCCCCCTCCTAAAACCTTCAAATCCTGTAACACAGTATAATTTGAGAAAAAAAACCCAATTTTGATTTAAATTTTTGTTTTCTTTTTTTAGTCAACAGTCTCAAAGTAATCAAAACTGTCTTTAAACTTTCATTCTTTATCAAAAGCATTTTCTTTTGGGAGAATTGTCCTGTCTTGCTTGCTTCTCTACATGATCTCTTGGCTTTTTAATTTTGTACTTTACTACACAGACAATCAAGGAGAGCTAGAATCACCTTGCTCAGCCTTCTTGTAAGACAGTATGTCATGAGCTTCAATGCATTTTTTGAAACAATGCAAAAACGTGCTCTTTACCTTGTGAAGATTTCCTTTTTTAACTGAAGATGTTTCAGGCAATCTCTGCACATCATGTCCTCTCACTGCCAAGAATGGTAAGGAAGCACTAATAAAACATGAGTTTAAAACAAGAAAATAAATATAACTAAAACCAAGCTCTGGTCCTAGAAAACAAGAGTGCAGATATTGCTTCAAACCTTAAAACTTTTAATAATAATTCATTGTATTTATTTTGTTTTATTAAAACAGAGCCAATAAATCAGATAGGGTTTTTTTCAGTATTACGTGTTTAATCCTTTGCTCTGCTTAGTAAGAACAATAAATTTTCATTATCTCTTGAGAATACTTGAAGTTTAAAAAGTGATTTTTCATTATGTGTTCCCAAGTTGAATGACTTAGGTATAAAGCCATTTTCATATGCTTCAGATAATGCAAGATAGTAGGCTACAGTAATAAACAAACAAACAAAACCACCACAACAGAAACCACAGGAAATCAGTGTGACTCTATGTAAAGAATGCACGTCACATATCCAGATACAGCTATGATGCTTTGAATAACCTTCTAAGGTCACACATGGGAAGTTCCAGCAGAATTTCTGCAATCAGCCTGTGTCTGCATCAGGGGTCCTTAGACCAGGGCTCAGTTCAGGCGGCAATACACAAGCCTAGTGTTAGGTGTGAAGGGAAATCCTGCTGACTTTCTCAGTCTATTCCTTAAAATCATGGGTGATCACTATATATCACCATATATCCCAGCCCCATAAGTATGTTTCTGGGGTAAGGAAGACTGTGTTCCACAAAGTTTTGTCTGGAAATTATGGCCTCATGATCTGTAAATATTATGCAGTACTACAAGGAGGCATGGGCTGCTTTTCATCTGCCGGTTGGTTGTTCTGCATATGAAGTGTGCCTAGAAATACTGGGATACAGCAGTTTTAATGGATTCAAGCCTTGCCTCTGTAATCTAACTACACGTACAGGTAGTTCATCTGGTACTTTTTAAAGTTATCTTTCTTATTAGACAGACATGGCTTTGCTAGGCATGGCCATAACATACATAACTTACAGAACTTCCAGATAAGCCACATCCTCTTTGGTACCATAAAGTTTATTAAGGCGACCAGATATGCCGAAATCCCAAATAAATGTGAATCTTTCAGGTACCTCAAGACAATTTTTCTGGGTAGAAAACAGGGAGAGAACATTTAAAAAAAAAAAAAAAAAGGAATTACACAGTCCAGATACCAGGGGTTAGAAAAAGGGGGTCGGAAGTAATTTTATTTCTGTGTGGTTTTCTGAGTCCTTGATAGAACTAGAAAATGCAGCTGTTTTGAACTTTCTTCCTAAACCACATCCCTTCTAGAAATAGATTCTTTAAGATGAAGAGATTAAGCTTTACCTCACTGAAATAGTGAAACTGGTGCTCAAGGCTACAATCAAATATCAAATGCTACTGTGCACTAAAGATTAGAAAGCCCCTGCAAGAAAGATGAAGGATGCTGATATTTACTAGAGGTCAAGAAACAAAAAGAGGTTTTCAAATATTTTTTTAAAGTACAGGATATCTTGCCTCAGCGATCTGTTGCAATCTGATGCAGCCCTATACCTACCCAAGATGTTCTGCCTTTATTCTACTGTATTGCTTATGAAAATTTTATATAAGAAGGCTAGAAATGATAAAAAAGCTAACTGGACTTTTTTACTATTGCCCATATATTTCTTACACAGCGTAAAACTGTAGCTTAACAGAGAAAATATGCCAAGACCTACAAAATTCTAAAGCTATGATCTTTGTCATTTACCATAAACTAAGGCCAATAAATATTTATACAGACTTGAAAGCTATTTGGTGTTTTAAGCTTTCTGATGTAAAAACTCATTTTGCAGCTGAATCATGTAGCTCAAATATTTAACAAATATTCTAAATGAATGAAGTAGTTGAGAAAAATCTTGCTTGTATTTCACAAGAAAAAGTGGTAAAATAAAAATTACTGGAATTTTTCCTCCTTCTATGTACAACTTGTACAAATAATTTCTACTTCTCTACTAATACTGCAAGATAATAATGTTTTTATTTTTCAAGTTATATGAATTATTTCACTATTGTTTTCTTTTGATACAAAACTTGCTTTTAACAAAACAATAATTGGTAGTAAATGATATATAGTTAAAAGCAAATAATAAAGTACAAAGTTGTAGAATTTAATAAAATACGCATTTTCATAACATTCTAACGTCTGCACAACTTTTTGTTTAAACCATAGGTGTGTAACATGCTTTCACAATCAAGTGAAAATATTTCATTACTCTATAACAAAATACTGTTTAACTATTTCTTCTCTAGGCCATTTCAAAAACTATATTGAAAGTATTTTACAAGAGTTAGGTGTCATTGGCAATTGTTCAATTGCTTCAAGATTATGGTAAAAAGATAGCCTTTGAAAAAGCTTATCTAACCAAGATTAAATATATGACAAAATACAAAACCAAAGAGTTGTTTTCCTTTCAGGACCCATTAACAAAAAGCTGAGAGAACTGAGATATTTCTAAATAAAATCTGGAGCAAGATGTACAACCATATTGTTTGTTTACTCCTAATAATTTGTTTTTAAGACTACTCATATCAAGAAAATATTAACATTAAAATTTAATACTATGACTGTAGTAAAAATCTTGAGATTTTCAGAAATGGAATATTTCATTGAATGATTCAAACAATGTCAGCACAGTGCAAAAAGCAAGTAGATACTTAATAGTAATAGAAAATAGGCTTTTCAGGAGAGTTTTATTTTCCACATTTGATAGTCTGATTTGTTTATCTAAGGAAGCATATATGCCCATTAAACCTACTTTTGAACAAAGACTCAAATCAGGCCAAGATTAGATCAGATCTGTGTTTTCAGACTACTTACATTTTCAGTTTTATTAAAAAGCAGCATTACAGACTGTGATGCCGAAGAGCCTGTATACAAATTTTATTACATGCATTAAGTAGTTTGTCTTACTATACTTTGGAAATATAATTGCTCATAAAAGGAGAAATGAACCTCCTTTTTAAATGTAGCATTGTAAGTCAGTAGTAGCAGAAAAGAACAAATTCAGCCATGCACAAGTAGCCCAAACACTATTCCCATAGAAGTGTAAAAAAGTTAGAAAATTTACATATCCATATTAAATTGTCTACTAGGGAGCTGCACTGTATTTTCCATTACTCATTTGCTGTCAAATATTTCATGTACATGTGCTTTGAAAAGTCTGAGGCACTGAGCAAGTGGAAAGATGGAACAAGCCACAGACCAGAAAAAGAGCAGGATTTTCTCTGTGACTGTGGAAACTGAAAAAAACTCACATTTTGGATAAAAGTGTAATGCATATATAACTCTGCCATGGCAGATTTGGGTCATAAAGGTCCTCTTTTTCTTTATTTCTTTAAGTGGAATCTTGAGAATGCTTTGGTTTAAAAACCAATAATACTGTGCTATTTTAAATTGCTCCCAGAAGTAACAGGCTATTCCGTTTAAGGCTGACATTAAGGACCTGGCTGTTTTCCAGTGTTACTGTTTGCACAGGATCCAATCCTATCTCTGGATGCACAGAAGAAATGGTACCTTTATGGATTGCTATTCAAGCTGATGTATACAACACTGCAAAGAAAGATGAAATGTCAAACCTAAACAATGTATACATTTTGAGGTTTTTTCAACAGAACAATTTGTCTCGATTTCTGAATGGACCATCTTCCCAAGTAAATAAAAAACCACCACCCTCACTGTTCTGTGAATTAAGAAATGAAGACTGTTTGCATCAGTAGCAATTAAGTCTAACCTTGATTAAATAATATTATTCCTGGAACAGATACTGCTGACTTTCATCCTTCTAGGAGAGCTGGGAAGATAATACAACTTCATTATAGAGAAAAATCTGTATAATGAAATTGCTTACTGTTGCTTTCTAACAGGTGTACACTTATCAGCACAGGTGGGCAAAAACCCTGCAAAAATCTAATTTGTGCTTTCACTAAGAAAATGAAAATTTTTCATTACTTCTAACATTAATCTGAAGATACAAGTCTCACCATGGCAAACAGATGACTAAGCAGCCATCATTTATCTTAATTAAAGTTCATCTTAATCAAGGTACTGTCTGTGAGATATAATGCTACTTAAGACTAAGATTCTTAGCATAGTTGCATGGTTCTCAGAGGGAACATCTATCAAGCTGAATGTATAACTACAGCTTAGTCCTGCTAAAAATATAAAGAAAGGAAATAAAACAATGCAAAAATTAATGAAAGCCAGTATAGCTAGTTTCTTATCCATTGCTTAAATCCTTCAAATAGCAACTATGGTACATTGTAAAGTCATTTTTTTCCTCACTAATATATATACCTCATATTTTCAAGTCCCTTTCCCAAATATGTATTCCTAGTTTAAATGAAATAATGGCTGAATTCTTGAAACAAAGATCTGAATTTGATCCATCTTAAAGATTTTGGTAAAACTGGAATTTTAAAATTATTTTGAAACATTACTTCTACATAAATGTAGGAAAAAAGTAGGAAAAACTTTCTCAGAAAGTAGGAAGCAAGGTCATAGTGAAAGAAAAGACATTTTACTTTCTAAAAAGTTCTCTCTTTCGTCTGCTGCACTTTGAATCTATAAATTACCCGGTTTTAACTTCAGAACTTATGTATCCTGTACTGAGAAAAAAGTTTTTAGATGATCAGTAGATCCTTTTTTGGAAGGATGAAAACCAGCTTCATTTGTTCAAGAATTTGTTCAAGTTTCAGAACATCAGCTGCCTACTAAGGTAATAACAGGCAAGGGAAAAATATTATTTTCTATTCTACTTTAAATTTATTTTTCTTTTCCCTTCATTCAAGAAATCAATATAAACTGTGGTACAGCTGTAAATACACCCTTTGCAATGAACTGTGTAGCTCAGCCTATAGAAAAGTGTCCTTTGCTGCATGAGTCTACACCGTGTGTCTGATGTATATTCTTGAGAAATGTTCCTTTATGTTTACACACTCTGGAGACAAGGAAGAGGGGATATCAGAGAAACACATTTTTCCTTGGGACAGAAATAGTCAGCAATTCAACAATGAAGAGCTCAACAAACAGTCTGCCCAATTCTCAAGATTTAAAAGAAAATAAGCTGATGAGACTAGAGCAAGTAAACTCTCACAAAATTCAAAACTCTAGAAGAGAAAGCAAATAAAAGCAGCAGCTCAACACTTTACCTGTAAGCAGTGGATGTCAGCAAAAAGATGACAATCAGAAAGCACCTACACCTCCAACAGAAGATTTGGGTGCTCTCAGAGGGCTTTAATTAATTAATTAAGAATTGGAAATCAATCTCAAAACTATTAGAAAAGATTGGGGGAAATTAACATGAAAGACCAAAGGAGTTGTTACTGTGGTTACAGTCTAGAGTTAAAAAAAGAGTTAAAGAAAGCAAGCAACAGATTACTGTTGTGTATACAATTACCCAGAACAAGACAACTGCAATTCAACCTGAAAAACAACTCTCTACCAGAAAGGAAGCTCTGGGCCTAAGCAAAGATTATAACAAACATTAGTAAAAATGTCAAAACAAAGGGAGACCTAAAGCTGAAAGAAATACAAAGACAGATTAAAATCAACCTTTGCAGCTGCCCCTTTTGGAATAAATGTAAGCTCATTCTAAATGCTGGCCTGTGACCTCTTGCAATTACTAGAATGTAGGGCTCCCCATTTCCTCTGAAATTTGCACTGTATTACTGGCCTGCGGTTTCAACAGGAAGCAAGAATAATCAGATAAATCAGTCCTAAGCTAACCTATTTTTTTTCCAAGACTGTTCCTCTTTGAACAATGCACATGTCTGGATTTACATTTAAAATTGTATATACTCAGATTTGGTCCCTGATTCCCAGAAAGCAGCTAGCAGCGACACAGTACTGATAACTTCAGCAATTACAAGGATTTGCAGTTGTCATTGCTATTTCCCATTACACTTCCAGCATTGACCCACTGCTGCAGATATAAAACCAGCTCAATATTAATTTCTGAAAGAATCATATTCCTCTACTGCTTTTTTTTCTTTTTCATTTTTCTTTCCTTTAGACCTTAGAGACACAGTAGAGAAACTAGTGTCTCCCACTGAACTGGTTGCTGTTTTAAAGATTTGAAAAGAAAGACAGAAGAGCAGCCACTGCCTGTTTAGGGTGAGAGGACAGAGATCAATACTCATTTTCTAGCACCAGAAAAATTAATACAGGGATTACTATTTCCTGGGCTTTCATTTCAAGAAGAAAGGAGAAAGACTCAGAGAACTGCATATATCATGGATAAAAGTCTATATTGTACTCACTTGTGGCTATTTCCTTTTTCTGTGGATCTGCATAGAAAAAAGTAAATTTTATATATTTACAAGGATCCTCAAAACCACAAAAATTACATTGCCACTAGTTATTACAAAATTAGTTAAATAATAGAGGTGAAAAAGACAATATTTTATTATTGACTTAGGAGGCAAACCTCAAATTCACGGAACTATGACTTTCAACATGAAAGTCATATGAGCAAATTAATACTGTATTGGGGCAAATTCATAGCAAACTTTCTGAATTAGCTGTGCCAAGGACAAGACTACATAGACACTTTTCTGCCCTTCATTATGTATTAAATAAATCATGAGGTTTTGGCACGTTTAGTTGATTGACTTATTAAAAGACTCACCATCAGGTTTCCCTCATGAATTCCTAAAGGTTATTGTGTCCAATAAAAATATGAATTTAGAATTGAACAAAATCCAGTAGTAGCACCAGTAATTTAAAATTAAGTATCTTCTTTAAACTTAAAAAAAAAAATTAATTTAAACCAACCAAATGGTTTAATTTTATCTCATTGCACTAAAATGAGGAAGTTACTGTGTATGTAACTCAATAACATTGAGGCTTTGGGAAGCTGACAGAACCTGGATTTGTCATGGGAAAATCAGGCTTGGTGTTCAGCTCTGTGACACAAATTTAATTTTTACAGCAGGTAAAAGCTGCTAGTGCTATGGGGAAGTAGAAATAAAAGAGTTTACAAGTTAGGTGATACGTAATTCTTCTGAGGTCATAGTAAATATTGAAATAGAGACAGATTTCTGCTTTTTAGTGTTGGAGATATTGTAGCACTGCTTAGTCTGTAATACCTTCAGCAACTTTCCCCACAGAGGAGACCATTCTGTTATTCAATCTGACTCTTACTGCCTTATCAGTAGGACTGAACTTTAATACATGGTCTGTTGCCTTGACAGGGCCTCGTGAAGAATTTAATGAGCTAGAAGCTAATCATTCTTCCCATGTTTAAGATAGGTATTACTACACAGTAATAGCCAATAGCAATAAAAATTGTTATATCCAAAAAATAAGAGTTGATGAAACATAGTCAGCAAGCCTTTTCTTTCAGATAAACTTTAGCCTACAATGAAATTCACACCCATTAAATTATTGGCTGGTCCTTTATCCTTATTAGCCTGGATCAGAGGTGATAACCTGGAGCAGTGAATAGGATTTCTCTCCTGTTTTTGGGTGCTGGCATGTTCTGCTACTCTGAACCAGTTCTAAGGGAATAGCACCTAAACTTCACTTTGCAAGGCAGAGACTGGCAAGTGGAAAAATACCACCATATCAGTCTCGTTGTCCGGGAGCAAAACTGAGTTGCTGGATTAAAGACTGGTGGAAAGATCCTGGACTCAGCAATTCCTAGCAAATGGTTTTTGCAATCAATCTCTTTGCTGACTGTAGAACAAAGGTGGTCTGATTTCTTTAATGCACTTCCATACAATTAGCTTTGTTAACACACCCATGCATATGTAAATATACAAACATGCAAGTGCACAAAAATCCCAGTACTCAGAAGCCAGAACAAAAAATCCAGTTTTTCTTAAAACTGGATTTCTTAAGTTTCTTTGAACTTAATCACAAAAATGTGTAATGTCTACTAACTTTATCCCTTGTTAAAATAGAGTACAATCAGGTTTGCTTGGTAGTTCTCTTTTGAATAAAACTGTTTATGCTTTCATTTCCTTCTCAAATACCTATTAATGTGTAAAGAGTCCTTTACATCACCTCAGTGTTTTTTCACAATTTTTCCAGCAGCAAAAGTGAGTCACACAGAGTAGCAAATTGTAACCTTGTCTCTAAGCTCAATCTTTCATTCACCAGGCTTCAACAAATCCTTTAATCCTTGCCCCCAGTTTATCTGTATTGAGAGCAGTGTTGGAGTTGCTCACAATGCTTACCAGAGAAAAGCTTTAATTAGACATCCTCTCTAAGTGCTGGAATCAATTTTTTAGTGTATAGAGAAGGAAACGCACCAATCAGTGATCAAAATTTGAAATAAGTGTGCCCAGGGCCTTTGCCCAAGCTTCAGTTCAAGCAGTGTACAAGTGCTGTAGACAAGGTTTAGTTTCACTGGTATTTTTCTATAAAAAGGTGAAAGACTTGGTGATGTGCAGCTGCCTTGAAATTGTCAGCCCCAAGAATTAAAAATCATGACCCTGTTTCTACAAAATCAGAGAAATAAGCAGAAAAAAAGCAAATTCAAACCCAGATCATGTCCCTTTTTGACAGCTCAATTTTTGTTACAGATTAACCTGCTTATGAACTCCAGAGAATGTCCTCAATGCCTTTAGTACAGTATTATTTCATACTTTTGAACTTTTACATGCAACATGTTAAGGCTGCAATTTCTTTTAATATATAACCGAATGCTAAGGATTTTTGTACAACAACATTCCAGCATCTGGAAAACATTAAGTTTTTCAGTCATGATTGTTGCTGAAATTTGTACACTACCTCACCAAAGAGCATCAATGCCTGTTTTCTAAACTATGTAGAAAGTATTTCAAAATCCATTGGAGTCATGGCTGCAGTACCATGATGGCCTGGGGGTGACATGGCAATTGCAGACCTAGGTAATTTCAGGTCATAGACCTACTCGTAGACTCAAATACGAGAAACAGCATCCAGGCAGCTGTAACTGAGCTCCTGCTACACTGTGCAAATTTTGGCCAAAGTTCTGGGCACTGTGGTGGAGTTTATTAGGATATTCCCCTTGCAGGAGTCTCTTCCATAATTTATATTAATGCTTAAGGCACAGAATGGCAGTGATGAACCTGATTAAAGAGAGCTGGGACCATAGGAGGGTGAAAAGCAAAGAGAATTCATCTGGAAAGAGATACGACATGCAAGTGTTCAAAACTCAAGATAAAGTTTTAAAATTATATACAAAAATGGTCTACTTTGAAAACACAGCAAAAAATGAGCATGAATTAATCTATTGTTCTAGTAGACCGCAGAAATATTTAATGGAAGTGGTGGATAGACATTATTGTGAATCATGATGCATCACTTAAAAAGAGCAATAAAACATTAGCAGATGACAAAAACACAATTACAGCCAGCCTTTTTGAGAGATTATTAAATGTTATGAAACAGCACGATAATAATTTTAAGCTCTTTTCTTTTTAGACATTTTAGGAATATTTAATATCTTTTTCTTCAAAATTAACAGTGAACTGTTTAATGTCAGTTATTAAAATGTATCTTAAATAAGTTTTACATTGAAGGTTTCCTATTTTTATATAGAAGCTATATATAGGAAATTACATACCCAAGAATTGAAAAAAAAAAAAAAAAGAAAAGAAAATGTGTTAGATCAGATAAATTTGAAAAATCTGTGTTTTGAACACGGAGTAACAAATTTTTGATCACCAAAAACTAAAATTTTTTAGAAAACTACATTTTGTGTTTCTGTTTATTAAATTAATCGAATGCTCTGTTTCCTCCAGAAAGAACATGAAGATGGGCTTGTTTTCCCCGTCACCTGGATCAGACCTTGCCAAGAAAACAGTTACATCACAGTGGAAGAGCCAAGAGGAGATCCAGTACTAAACGTCTGACTCCTAAACTTCACTAGCTCAAGAAAAGACTGTGTGGATTAGCTTTACAGCTGCTAATCTTCCATTTGAATTGTGGCAAAATTTGTTCCAAGCCTGAACCACTATTTAAAATACCATCTTTTAGAAGTGGAGAACAGGGAATCCTGCCTATTTCAAAGTAGTTTGAAAAGGTTAAAATATGAAGTCTTAATTTAAAGCATGTGACCATTAATAAAAACAAAAACCATGCTGGAAATTTTCATTCTGGTTATAGCTTACTAATTATCTATAAATGTTTTCTTGTATTTCTTGGATGCTTAACTATGCCCTAAGAATTGCTTGGAGCATTGCCACACTATAATATGAATAAAGTAGGATGTCTCAGAGATTTACAACAAATGTCTTAATGAGTATATCACAACATAGAACAGTATATCTAGTTCTTTCAAGATAAAATTGTGTAGATCAGAAAGAAACTCCATTATAATCAGAGGTATCACTAGGCTATGAAATGAAAGAACCAACAGCTAGGCAGTAAAAAACTCTATTTGTTGCAGATATTGATCAATTCTACACATAACAGGTCTACTGTGATGTTACTGCTTCGCCAATAGAAGGCCCAGATCAGCAGAAGATGAAGCCGCTGGAAACTCGGCACTTTCGGAAGTGGAAAAAGAACAAAAGTGTCATGTTGACCTAGATCACATGTAGCAGATATAGCAAAATGAACAAACATTGTTTAAAATAAGCCTGCTGCCAGGGGGAAAAAAAGAGATCAGAACCTTAATCATTCTCTTATCAAACTCATGTCCCTGCTGAATCTATTGTAAACTGGATGAACAATTAAACACAACTCATCATGCTCTACTTACAAATTTGAAATCTTATTGAAAGCCTACTTTGTTTTGGCTTGTTTTTTTTTAGCAAAGTATATATTCTAAGTTAAGAAGTCAATAGCTTAGTTGTAGTAGTAGCTTGTATTTTAAGTAAAGAAGTAGATATCTTGTGATTAGTTAAGCCACCTGAAAGTTTAAGTTTCTTTTACAAGGAGGGAGAAAAGGAAAAGAAAGAAGAGATGAGAGGAAAGGACTCATAACTTAAAAAAGTATTTGTGACTTGACGCCAGTGAAAAGACCCACTTCAGGGATATTGACTTTACTGAGTGTACTGTGCTGGCAACATAAAAATGACAACTGTGTATTTACCAATTTATTTCCTACTGAAAACAAGCACCACCCTTAGCTTTCAAACTCAATCTACCTTAGAGTGTTCGTGGAAATATTTCTGTCTGTTCATCCATTTCCTACCTCCCATCCCATAAATTTTGACATTTGGTTCATTTCAATCCATTTTGAAAGGAGGCAACAGGAGGACACAAGTTATTGCGGTATATTTCATAGTGGGGTAGAGACGACTTAGGTTTGTTTTTTTCCCAGAAGGTGTGTGATTCAGGTTCAACATTTTTATATTCTCTTGACCTTTTAGTCAGCCAGTCATAAAATGCACAGCTAAGTAGACTACACATATTTTCCAGCTAGACACGGCATTCGCTGCCACTTTGCATGGCAGTACTCAAGGAACAAGAGAAATAATTGAGGGTACAATAACAGCACTTAAAATTTAAAGGATCTGGACAGGGAGTGTTAAGGGATGAAGAAAGGTTTGTGAGAGATAGCTGTTTGCTACAGTAGACATAAATAGAGACAGAGTATCAAAAACAAGATTTAAACAGAATACTGCACAGGCTGATGGCACAAATATAGTATCTAACCAGCTTCCCTTGGACGTTTTTCCAGTTCATTTTAATACAGAAGAATGCATACCTTTAACAGAAAATAGGAGAAATATTAGTTTTCTCTAAAATATACCATAAATTTAGCCAATTCTGAAAAAGTATAAACTGCAAATTGGTTATTGTCCACCTCTGATTTTCTTCAGGGCTGACATTCTTTATCCATACCCAGTCATACAGGATTAGAAATAAGTTTTTCTTAATGCCTGTCAAGAGACAGAGGTTGCTGTGAAGCTCCCATCTCTGTCTAACCCTAGAGAGACACTTCTGTCATTTTATGGTATTTCCTCCCGATCTCTGCCACAATGGCTGTAACCCAGAACGAAACGCAGTCATTACGACTTGCCCTTAATGATGGATGGTTAATAGAGCTGACTTCCACCAGACAAGTGTGAGAGAGAGAAATGCACTTCCTGATAAAAAAAAAGGAATCTTAATGTTTCAGCAATAACCATAACTCACATAACGTTATATAAATAAAATTCCCTGCAACATGATCTTTGAAAACAAGAAACTTTGCATACATTGCTTTCCCTTCTTTCCCCCTGAACCAGTGTCACAGCTTGCAAAGGTACTTCTCCACTAAAATATTTAATGTGCTCAAGAGCATCCTTAGGCACTGCCACTATCTTGTCACTAAATTGCTTTCTCTGAAAACTCTCTTATGCTTTAAGAGGAGGTGCCTATTTCCAAACTGCTTTTTGGAAGCAGCCTCTGTCAATGCTCAGCCTCGTACAGTACCTGAGAACCATCTGCAAGCCTGTGGGTCAAGACTGAGGCAAAAACTGTTCCAACAATTTATCAACATGACAGTCAAGTTCCAGTGCCTGGAACATTTCAATATTTAATTTCCTATTGCTTATGTAGCCTAAATTTTAAACAGCCTGGCTCAGATCCACATTCATTTACAAAGACAAGTTTTACTCCTAAGTTGTTATGTTTAATGGTTAAACAAATGCCTTGAGAAATGCACTAATATTTCAAATATTGAAATTATTAGGCAATGCATTGGGATGAAAGCGGGGCAGTGCAAAATCCGGGAAGTTGCCCAAGTTCTAGGGGTTGAATTTTTGAAATCAGAAAAGAAAGGGGAAAGGTGAGACAGTAGAAGAAAGTGAGAAACAGAAAGGCTTGAAAAAAACCCAGGAAAATTAGGCACCAAAGTGCAAACAAGCAAATGGCATGGCATGAGCTGAAGTGCAGGGAACTGGACCAAAGCTTGCCAAATTGATCCTCACTGAAATCGCAAGATTTCATTTCCTTTCATGAAATGAAATTCTTCATTTCACTTCATGAAAGGAAATGAAATCCCAAATTCAGAGAAGAAGTGGAACAAGCACTTGGGACAGGAGATATGACCAAACGAAAGGCAAGCACAAAAAAACAGCAACATTTGCAAATGGAGCGAATACAAGGCAATGCATTGGATGAAATCAGGGCCAGTGCAAAATCCGGGAAGTTGCCTAAATCCTAGGGGTTGAATTTTTGAAATCAAAATATTCATGAGAAATACTAACACTCTAGTGAGAAAGCCATCTCATACACAAAATATTACTCAAATTTTCTAGACAATGATATTGGAACATATTCTAATTTGGAAACAGTACATTCCACCAAGACAATACTAACAGTAGTTAGTGTCATCACACTCCCCAAATGTGCAACCTTTTATATTTTTATTGCTACTTGTATTAGCTAACCTCGATACAAATTCAGTATACAAACACATTTTTTTCCTAGGAATTTGATATTCCCCTCATTAAGCACAAAATCTATTCATTCTCACCCAAGGTGTGGAACAACTCTTAACCAAAATCAATTAAATTCATTCAGCGTGCAAAGTGGGATAATCTGTTTTTTCATGATTTTGACAGTCTATATCAGTCTTCCTGGCTTAACCAATCTTGTCACTGATTTAATATAAGATTTTCTGGGGTGTCTTGTATCTGCATTTTCTTGTATTTATTAAAGTTTAGAAATAATAATACAGATTTTCCTTTCTGTTATGTCCAGTGCAAGGCATAAAGCAGATCAGAAGTTTGCTTGGCTTGTATCAACTGCTTGCATGTTTAAATTAATATTTGTGAATTCATTTTCTTAAAGCACAAGTCTCAACCATACAACAACCTACTTTTTTAGGAAAAGCCACATAATGCTGTAAAGTTCTTCGATATAAGTCATATAAACCACCCTGCTATACATAAGGAATACTTTCTAGATCTGAGCACCTCTGCTTTCTTTGGTGTGGAAAAATACACCACATAAGGGGAAATGATGAAACAATTTGCATTACCAGTAAACCCCTACCCTGGATCCCAAAATTAAAACTAAGTTAAATAACCTGCAGATGATCCTATGCCATCACATCTGCAAAACCAATATCTTGGGTGACAAAGTCATGATCACAGTCTAACATAAAATATAAACTCCTTCTTGGAGACTTTTGTTTACATTGCATTTAATGTCTACTTTGTGTTGTCTAATAAATGGGGAAAAGAAAAAAAAATCAAACCTGTAGGCAAGAACAGAAGTAGAAAATAATATAATATAGTTGATACAGTATAATATAATTTATATAGATATAAAAGAAAGATGAACTATTTTTAAAATGTATTTGAATCTGCTAAAACATCATTTTAACATAACTATAAAGAATACATTACAGAACCAGACTTCTGGCCTTAAAAAGAGACACCAAAAATTCCCCAAAAACCCCAATATAATTGGAGTGATCAAATTTTGAGCTTTGAAAGAATTAAAACAAATAATTTACATAAAGACACTTTTCATACTCTGCTTTCATTTGACTCCAAGATGAAAATGTCCTAAATTCTAAGACTGTTTTGAAAAATGGAACTGTGACAAAAACCATGCAGCCTATATAAAAAACTTCAGATTTGTGCTTACCATACTCTGTTTTGTTTCTTTCATGGATGCAACCAGAGTCCACAATGCATTTCAGAAACATTCCTGCAGAAAACCATTGAAATTCTATGCCCACAGTAAATTTGCACTGTACCAAAATTGATACCTTTATGGTTAAAACTTTAATCAAATATGTTTGAGATGGTTTCTAGCAATTTTCAAAAATGATGCCATTCTATGAACATTTTATATACAACACCTGTATTCCATGAGATTTGGAGATGTATCTGCTTTCCGTACTGACAATAAACTAGCTATAACTACAGCTGGCAATGCAGGGACTCTATTCTAACTGTTGTCTCACAAATAGAATCCTCAATCAAGTTCTGATTGCAAAATCTGTTACCACTAGCAATGTTGATAGATGCAACTGTGAGGCAGCATCAGCCTCAGATCCTTGCTGAATTTGATAAGTGAGAAAACAACCCGCAGATCTGAAATCTGAGAAAAAAACTGTAATGAGATTACTCAGTTTTCCTCACATACTGCTGAAATAGAATCTCTTCATAGATGAAATTCATAAATGTTACTGCAAGTTAGCCCAGAATTGAAGACAATTCCAAACCTGGCATACACAAAGTTAATAGAATTAACTTCAAACTTCTATTTACTAACTTGGACATTCTAGGGATGTTTTTTGTTACAAAATTTTACATCAGTTTTTACACATTTTTACATGCTTGCAAAATAGAACAAGGTGTATAGAAACGTAAGTTAACGCAAATCCTTCAGAAATTATTCTTTTTTCAGTGATCTTTCTTGCTATGAAGCCCCTTGACACCAGCTCCAATTTTGTTCCCACATCAAAAAGTATGAAAACAGGAACCCTGAGTATACTCTATCAAGCATTATCTGACATGCTGCCATCAATTTTCAAATGTTATATCAAAGCACCTTCTCTAGAGTAATATGAAAGTCACAGAAGCCATGGTTCTGCAACAAGAGTTACTCTGACAATGAAATAAGTATTTCAAATATGCCTTTTTTCAACTATATCGTGAAGGAGACCTAACTCCGTCAAATGTGTTGCAACCATGCAGTCAAATAAAAACAATCAGTCCTACAGAAGTTATGAGACACTCAGAATCTGCTTTTCTTTCACAGCAGATTTTTTTTGCACTATTTTTTCACTTAAAATATATAAAAAGGAATAAATAAATAAAATTCCAAAAACTGTTTTCAGTAAATCACCCAAACCTTCTCTCTTTGTCATTTACTAAGGCCCTCAAAAGCCTTCTTGATGAAAACTCTTGCAAAGCCAATATGCTAATACATCAGCTCAGAGAAAATATCTTTTCCCCTACTAAAAGTTGTTACAAAAAATGATTGTATATCTGTGTTCAGAAATGTTCATGCCAGTTAAGTGTGCAAGATCTAAAATTCTAATCCAAGGCAGAATATAATCATTAAGTACTTTAATTGTAAAACAGAAAAAAATGCGTGCGACTGATGAGTTTCACTGACAGATGTGTTTGCTACCATGCAAGAAGGCAGGAGTTTCAAGAAAACTTACAGTTTGCCATATGATTGCACATATGCTTGAGCCTATGCTTAGACTAGCCTAACACTCACTGTTTATATTTGCAGCCTCAACCAAAGGATATTACTGAGGTTAGAGTGGTTCAAAAACAACTGGGCAGGCAGATGAAACACAGCCTCTTAAAGAGGAAGAAACTATCTTTGGTTCAATAAGAGTTGAGCTACAAATCACTGGATGTTCGCAGAGTGATTTAGGGCAGTATCATTATATTCTTGTTTTGATCCTGCACATTCCCATGGCATCTGCTATTAGCCAAAGGATACAGGCTAGATAACGATTTGTCTGAATTGAAACTGTTGATCTTATGTTCTTATTTTCTGAGGTTTGCTTCCTGAAAGCTCAGCCATAAGCCAAGTCCTTAGAGACTGTGTATGATATCCTTTGAATAGAAACTGTTCCAGAAAGTGTAGTCTGGAAGCAGAAAATCCAAATAACTATCCTTGTTTTCAGAATTTAAAGCATTCACAGCACATATTCACTATTCAAGTCTTCTTTTAATTCCGTAAGTATTAATAGCATGCTTTAGAGAGTGTTTTATTATAAGTTTGGAAATGCTATTTAATACCCAGGCCATACACATGGCAACGTTAGAAGATGGGAAAATTATTCAAAGCAAGAGTTGATTTTTGACATTGCTTTAGCTTTTCCGTGGAGAATCTAAGATTGGTTACAAGTATAGGAAAAAAAAGGATTCCTTATTCTGTTTTACATAAACGATTTAGAGAGGAGAAACTTAAGCATTCAAATGGAAGTACCTTAGGGTAGCAAAGCTGCATATTTGACCTGTTCTAGCTAGATGCTTAAAACTACAGAGAATGAGATAATCAACTCTTAGGACCAACTAGAAGAATATATAGGAACAATCACTGAGGTTCCTTCAGACATGGCAGAAAACCACGGGCAACAGTGGAATCAGAGATATGTGGGTTGAGAAGAACAAAGATCAAAACCAACTCAAATACACAGACTACAAATTTGACAGCATAAACATACAATAAGAGGTTATAGTAAGTGTTCTACGGTCAATGCAGAAAAGCTCCCAGAGATTATGGAATGTTGGTTCTGTGATAAAGGAGGTCAGAAAAATGGTTGGACTTTATGATCTTAAAGTAAATTGTCAACTTAAATGATTCTATGTTTCTATGAAAAAATATTAAACAACAAATAGAAAAAAAGAAAAATCTTCCTACATGTGCAGAAGTCATCCATATTTGACAGAACCAAGACCTCTCATCAAGACTGTTCAAGGAAAACAAACAAAAAGCCCAAACAGGTTCACTTCCTGTTCTAATACTGAAGTTGTATTTCACAACTTTCTGTCATGTCCTTTCAGTACCTATTTTTTGAAGACAGAAATCTTTTTCCATTTTTTCTCCCCATGAAAAGCTACTTTAGTGCATTTTACTGAAATTGAAAAAAATCCTGTAGGGAAGAAAATGACATTTTCTGACAGTTCCTGAACACTGCAAAAGGCAAATATCATTAGTGAGACTGTGGAGGGAAACTCTGCACACAGCGGAAATAAGTTTCATAAAAATAAAACTGAATGTCGTATTTATTAATAAAATTATATCTCTTAAAAGAGACAAGAAATGCACTAAGTTCCTGAAAGTTTTCAAGAGGTGTTTACTTCTGCCCTGTTTTACTAAAGCATTGAAAAACCCCCACTGTTTCAGTTAGTTCTCAGACACGCTGAGGCATAACATAATCTCACAGTGCTCCCTGCACTAAAGCCTCCGTCACAGATTTTAGATTGTTTCAGCTGACATTTTCAATAAACTTTCTACTAAAGTACTTCTTTTTAAAAAAGAGGAAAGGCAAATGTTGATGTGATGGAAAATGACAGAGTTATATAAAAACTGACTGCATATGGTTGCTCTCAACCTGTAGTGGGGACACGGCGCAGGATTGTGGCATGTAAATCTGCTTGTGGAGTAACAGCCAACTGCTGCATTACACTTTCTCAACAAAGACAAATGTTTTTGAGTATGGATGATCAAAAGGAAGCAGGAATTAGAAACTAGGCATTTACCCAGACAACATGGTATAGCATCACACTCTGAAAATGGAATACATCAGACCTTGTCTCAGAAAAGCAACAGGAATGAGTTTAAAGCAGAACACAGCAGGAGCGAACTCAGAGGAAACAGACCCAGGCAGCAGTGTGCTGGATTCTGATCTCAGCCAAACCCAGTTAAATACAGAACAATGCCTCTGTGGACCAATTTTCCCCTAGATTCCCACAAAACTGTCATGTCTCAGTCCCTCTGCATGGTACTTAGGCAGCTGATTCTTGTGTCATGCTTATTTGGAGCCCAACATGTATGGAGCCTTTTTCTGCTTCATAATTCCACTTACATGCCATGGTTTAACCCCAGACAGCAGCTAAGTGCCCTGCACCATTTCGCTCACTCCCTCATCTCAGTGGGATGGGGAGGCGAATCAGAAAAAACCCTCATGGGCTGAGATGTGACCAATTTCATATAACTCAGAAAAAGTAATAACAACAACAACAAAAGCAATAAGAATAGTAACAACAACATTAATAATAATGAAACAAGATAAATAAACCTCAAGAAAAACAAGCACAATAAAATTACAATAAAAATAACAATTTATGAAAATTTTTAATGGAATTTTAAAAAATCTTGAGATTTCATATAGCATATTCTTCTCAATATACTTGCTCTTTAGACTCACTTTTTATGAGGCTAACATAAAAGCATATCCTCTTTCTTGGATGCCATGCTTTCCTATTATTTATTTTTACTCTATTGATGATTTTGTGGCTCATTTTTCGTCAGTACTTTTTAGAAAAGTACGAGAAAACAGAGAACTTGCTCAGACAATTCCCTAACGCCTCTCTCTTATCCTTTAAGAGCTAGTAGGAAATTGTTTCATGCGTGACATAGCTCTGGTTCATGTTTACGTGTTGGGAGGGGGACATTAGCTATTGATCTCTACAGTTCGATGTGTAAAACACAAGAGCACTCAACATTAACATAAAAGAGAAGATACACTGCTCACTTCTTTCAGTAAATTTAGCATAAAGCTATAAAAATGCTCCTAGGATACTAGACGGAATAGAGATGGGGGAGCAGGACATTTATGCTGCATAAAATTATCCAAAGTTCATGCAGCCCTAGCTCCTTAGTCCTCCCTTGCCCATTACTTCCCGTATTTCAAAAAATTGTATAGACTGTTCACTATATTTAAATTATCTGGTTCTGAGCACATCAGTTTATTTCTTGCTCACAATGACACATCATATATGGAAGTATTAGTGCTCCAATTTCAGATATCAATTTTCTTGGATGTTTTTCATCCCAGGGCCAACTGTGGCCAGTGTGAATGGAAGACAGCATTCAGTGAAATGCTACTGCTGAAGGCACGTAGTAATGTACTCTTTTGATCTATATTTTATTTTGATACAGGAAGCAAAAACAAAGGGATTATATATTTAAAGAAATAGAAAGATTTACTGAGTCAGAAGGTCTCTAGCAAAACCTAGTGGAATTCATTTGTGTTTTCGATTTCACTAGAATGCAATGTAAACAACCATAGGAGCCATGCAGCCAACTTTCAAATTAAATCCTACAATGAATAATTTATATTTTTAAACAAGGATTAGAAGTTCCATTCAGTGGCAGAATATCAGGGGTGGCTTTAATAATTTACATGCTTTCCAAAGGTGAATAAAATGCCCCCCTGAACAAAAATCAAAACAATTTAAATATTTTCTTTGTTAAAACCACACAGTGATTGACGAAAGAAAGGGCTACTCTTGTAAAATGGAATACATATTCTGTGGGAGATAGGAAGGGGAACTCAATAAACTTCAAAGTAGAAATCTCTGTATGCAATTTCTACACTTACCAAGAGGAATAATATGGAAAAATAAAATACATTTTCAACAGGCAAAATCTGCATATAATTTTTGACCTTTACTGAAAATCTCAGTGTTCTATTGCATAATTTTTTCTTTGTCTGCAGGAGACCACATTGTTCCCTCACAGCAACCAAAAAAGAACTCCAGGTCAAAAGCTCTCAGTATTACCAGGGTTGTCTCTGACCTTGCAGCAAGATGTGAAATATAAAAGATACACAGTCTGCGAAGCACTGTCACCTGGCCACAAGGAACACACACTGACTAGAGGTGACCAATTTGAACTATATCCACCTCACTGGAGATTTTGTAGGTAAACTGGCCACCTTTGCTGTAATTCACAGCCTGTGAACACAGCCTGTGTTCTTTGCAGTCCTAATAAATATTCGCCCACTATCTTTATCCTGAACATGTGTAGCCTGTGAAAAAGGGCAAGGAATATTGTACCCCATGAAATAGAGCCCACTGCTCTAGAGAACTCAGTGCAATCACAGCGTGAGTGATCTATATCTTTAATGCTCAGGCAGCATTAAGGTAAAATGCAATGCAAGACAAATGTCCTGTGCTGCAGACATAGTTCATAAATTAAATACACATTCTGCATTGATTTTCATTTCCCCATGAAGAAATACTAAAGAAGATGGCAGCTTTCTTCAAACACAGAATAACTGAATCACTAGACAATTTCCAAGGAAATATTCTGGACCAGACAAATGTTTGCAATATTGGTTTGACCCTTTTAAGAACAGTCAACATTCTTAATCTGTGCTCACTGTAATACTGAAACTGGTTAGATCTCACATATATCATCCAAAGCAATACATGAATGAACAATTTTTCAACCAAACAACATAGTTTATCATTGACCCACTGTAACAGAAAAAAATTGCAGGGAAAAGAATTAAATAATTTTAAAATCAGGTGACAGTAAAATCAAAGTGGGTCAAGCCCAAAACCAGTCAATGGAAAATTTTTTAGGCTAAACAATAGTCATCTCCAACTTGGATCTAAACAGACAAGATGAATGAAGTAGAATTTTATAAATGCAGAAATGAAAGGTGGAAAAAAGTTACCTAGGACAGCAGCAGCAAATGAACACAAGCACACTGAGTCTGAGCCTGTTCTTCATAGATAGCTCCCTGAGCTGAGACCTAGCTCTGAAGCAGGAATATTCAGCAGCAAAACTCAGATGTAAAGACACCAACTTTCAGAGAAGTAGCTGTCTTGAATTTTCACTACTGAGGGAAATGAGCTTCAAACTTGAACGCAACACTGAAGCGAAAAGTTTTTGAGGGTTCAGCTCAATGGTGGGATGGACCACCAAGGCCAATAGAAAAGATGGCTGTATGGCTTTTAAAGACCATGCTTGATCTTTCTAGAATTCAAATCCATTAGTATACCTACTGCTAATTAACTTGGAAGAGTTTGTTCTCTTAGGTTGGGCTGGAGACAGAAAAGAGACAGGAAGATTTTGTAACATAATTTATTGCCTGTAGATAGATATACATTAGTTTCACCAAAGAATTAAGGCCACAATGTTTCTACTGTTTTACTGTCTTTCAATTTTGTTTGTTTTCCAAACAAGACTTCAGCAGAGTTATTTGCTAAATTAGCTGCCAAATTACTGAACTAAGCCATTCTGAAATGCTATAGGCACCTGCAATTTTGCTTAGACATCTAAATAATCTTAGGACTCAGTACTGCAGCGTACTGAAGCACTTTGTTCCCACTCATCTCTATCAAGGTCTAAAAAACCTTATAATAAACAGAAATGACACTTAATTCTCATATTCCCACACTGAGCATTCCCTTGACCCTAAAAGGATGAATTGGCAGTATGAGAACTGATGAAGAAGTTCAAGTGCAAAGATGAGAACAACAAAAATCCTATCATATATGCACATGGAACAACACATGCAAAAAAGAAACTCCAAACATCTCCATATCAGGATGTTTAATAATGTTCAATAGGAGGAGGGGTTTTACCACTTTTCTTGCCTTGATTTCACTTTATCTAGTCTTACTGATGTGTTCTTTAAAACTTCCTCCTAAAAAACAGCTGGTTTTCAGACAAAAAGGTATCTGCACCAATGCCAAGAAACTAAATTATAGCAGGATCAAAAATGTCAGTTATAGACAGAAAAGAAAATTCTACACAGAAATACCAGAAATTTCATTTTGTATGAGTGTGTGACTTGTAATCTTCCTCAAACAAGAATATATCCTTATTTACAAACATTTTTCACAAGAGGTCTTTGCTTTATTCAATATTTTATGGATTAGACTACACTGCTCTGTCCATTAAGTTAGGATCCTCTCTTGTGAACTATCAGCTGCTTTTTTAAGCTCTTTTTTCCCTCTCATTTCAAGCCCATGGTTTATTACTGCAAGTTTTTGTGAACACACCTTAAATAACATTTTATCACTTTTATTCACATCAACATATTTAATAGGTTTAATTAATTGCACCACAAGTTGTAACATGTCATGATCAGCTGCAATTTCTAAGATGCAATGTGGGGTATCCTCTACTATTCACGATATCTTGAAGTTTCACAGCTTGGTTGTTGTGAATTATTGGAATGACATTCAAGCCAGTAAACCAACAATAATTTACATCTACTGATATATTAAATATCAGTTGGGGGGGGAAGCCCTAAAAACTCTTCCCTTTTTTTTTTTTTTTTTTAATTTTATTACAATTTGGATAGCAGAGCCCACTGTATCTTAAACATACCAAAGAATCTTAGCTTTCCACAGTCTCACCATGATACGCTTCTGGCTGCCCAGAATTCTTAAAACATAGAAATATTCAGTGAGAACAGTGATATTATAGTTGTTTTCAATTGGATGAGAAGGATCAGGCATTTTTCAGAAGTAATATATTCACTGGTGTAAAAGATGATAGATGAGGGTGGTCAGATTGAGGGGAGACAAATTGCTTAATATGCTTTCAGAAGCCTCTGCTGGGTGGGCAGGGCACAGCACCAGCACCAAGTCTTTCAAACAGAGTAACTTCATCATGGAAAAATCTGACTGTTGTCTTGGAAATGGCAAAACGGGAGGCAGATAAAGCTCAAGTGCTTCCACACAGTCCAAAATTTTGTTGAAAAACCTAATTAAGCCTGTCCTACTGGACTGCAATTATTTTGAGTAGCCAATCTCCTGCCTGGATCATTTCCAGCTCAATATATATAACATTTGCTTAAGTAAAAATCTCTCATTTCTCCAGGGAAAGCACTCCTGTTTCAAGTTATAAGATTTTTTTATTATTATTTTTAGTAGAATACCATCATCAGCTTTTTCTTTTTTTAATTGTATTAATATACCTAGACTGTTAAAAGAAAATTGGAGGGAAAACCTATCCCTGCAAAGATCATTCACTCCAGGAAAAGCTACAAAAAATTATAGAAGATAAAAGATCCTTCCAAGAATATTCTTACTGGGGGATTATCCAACTTTTCCTTATGCTCTGAGCTCTGGACAAGCAGTGGCAAAGCTGCTGTGGGGCAAGACATACATTCTCTCGTGTTAGAAGACAGACTGACCTTTAGCAGTAACTCTGCAAATTCACCATATCAATCAAATGGTGATAGTAAAAAGAGAATTTTAAATTCATGTTTGTGTATGTAATGCCATTTCTACTTCTAAAATATTTTTCTGATCCAACAGGGAACAAAAAAAGATACACAAGAGGAACCATTTATCAGGATTTTATCTAAAGGATACACATGAAAAACTGCTCGCAGACAAATTACAACCAATAAATTAAAAAAAAAAAAAAAAAAAAAGCCCTGTAAATTAATCACTGTGAGTTACAAGCAAATGCTACATTGCTCAAGCTGATGGTTATCACATACAAATCCTTAGGCCCACAAGGACAGAGAAGGCAGGAACTGGGCAAGTTCCAAGCATGCACATCTGAGAATTTGCTACAGAGAGGAAATAGCAGCACTGAACATTTCTCCATTTGGGAAGAACTGTTAACAAAGCAGGAAACAACTGGTGATCAAGGGAGATGTACTTGCTGCTCTCAAATTTACCAAGAAAGCAGATACTAGTGACCTGCCATTGCTGAAACCATCGTCTTCCTTTCTTGCTACATTTCTCTTGCTTAATTTATTTTCAGGAGATTAATGAACATTAAGGTGAGTATTGCCATAAGTTTCCTGAATGTACAAGGAGCAAATAGAGTACACAAATTTACAGAAGAGGATCCAAAGGAAGGTACTTGGTGTAAACACTGCCTTTTCCCCCATCCCTTTAGTCACTGTGCTCAGCCAGGTGAAGAGAGGATGGGGAAGCCTGTGTGTCACGCACCTCATCTGCTGTTGGGCCTGTCCCAGGGCAGACAGGGCATCAGTCCAGTAGAAAGCTGGCAACTCAAGCACCTGAAACACTCCAAGAGGAATATCAGTCTACCTTGCTTGTAATTAACATTAAAATCAACTTGAATCAGACCAATCAATATACCTCCTTATGCCAGAATTTGTTTCACTTTCATTTACCATTGCTTTTCAAATGCATATGGTAAAGTACTGAACACTGGAAGGTAAAATCTGGGAATATAAAGCAACTTTGTGTATCTTACTGGAGCTGAGAACTCATAAATTTTATTGTGCTTTACAATTTCATGAGGAAAATATAGACCACAATTTGAAAAGCAGAAAATCCATAAAGGAGATATTTGAATCAAAGATTTTTTTTCTTTATCCCATAGGTGCTATTTAGAGAACTGTGATGGCATTCAGATTTTTCCATAAAATATTTATCAAAAGTATTGGGGTTTTTTGACTTTGTTAAAGACTAAATTCCCCAAAGTCTATACTGCTACTGATGCAATTACTCATCATTATCATAATTACACAAGACAATGAAGTAAAAAATATAGAAACTAGCCCTTGATTTTTAGTGAAAAGTACAATGTTTATCTCAATCTAATTTACATGAGAACAATTTGCAAACAAATATATTATGTGTATCATCAAGTATTCAATAGATTTGCATGCAAATGATCCCACTTAAGGGCTACTGTCCTTATGACCCAAAGCTGCTCCACCGGAAAAACACTTTGCCAGTGTCCAAAGAACATGGCAAATAACCTGATTGCTTCTCTTTATCACAATGAGAATAACTAATGGAAATATCCCAGGCTCCCATGAAAAGAAAAAAAAATGGAACATATCTGAAGACATTAACAGGAAAAAAGACTGCTGAAGAATCCTGATATCTGCTTTAGATTAACATGTGGCCAACAGAAAACCATTTACTTTTAATTACACCGACAGGAACCACCAGATCCTAGTGTTTCACAGCTAACTCACAAATACTGGAGATATGTGTGATCATCATTTTAGTTCTTCATATTCCATACAAATGAAATTTAATAATGTAAATGAAGAAGGACTTTCAAATGGGTTGCCAAGCAATACATTTTAAATGGAATAATGTATAGGCATGAACTGCTCATGCTGAAGTTCACTAAGAAAAATTCCTTTGGAGCATTGCTTTACTCTTACTGCTCCACTGAGGTGAAATGAAAGAGAAATTTTCTCTGTAAATTTTAATTTATCACAAGCTGTCTGGAATCTTTCACTTCATGTTAAACCAGATTTTTCTCTAGTCCCTCATCTTACATTAACCTCATCAGCCTTTATCAGCATTTCAAATATCTTAACTTTCAGAAATGCTGAGACAAGATTTTGGATAAGAATCTTCCAATAAAGTGTTTCAAGTCTCATGTGTTATCAAATTTTCTTGCTCAGGAAAAATATAAAGTCTACTGTGCCTGCTTACAGCATTTCCCCAAGACCCCAGATGTTTGAACACCACTTGAACCAAAATCCACTCTGTATTTCCCATTCACTAAATCTGATGATCCCCTTTGATATCCCAGGGAGGACAAGTCACCAATTTCAGGCCATTTATCTGAAAATAAAATTCTGTGTTGCTGACTTGCTTATTATCTGTATGTTTTCTCCCCCAAGTTAATCACTCCAAAAGTATTTATTTCTCTTAACAGTTACTTTTGGAAAGGCATTTGACATCCACATGCATCTGAAATCCTCTAGGGAAAGGCTAATGCAATAAATAAAATACATGGATCAAGGAAGGAAACATAGGCACCAGTTATGTTGTTTACTGTTTGTTCTAGAGATCAAATCTCTGATATTAAACTGGCATAGTGGAAATGTAACTCAGTGAAGATATACATGATTTAACTTAGAGCCTAAGAGAGTCCCAAGGGGTAGAAAAACTAAAGACGCAGATCTAGTTAGTTAAAAATATGTTGTCTCTAAGGAAAACAGCTTTTTAAGTTATTATTTATATATTTCTAATAATGAACATCTAGCCCAGAAGCCTGCCTTCTTTTCTTACCATTAATGGTCGCTTTTGGGCAGAACTTTCAACTTTTCAGATGTTTCTGATTCTAGACCGATTCTTTGTTACCCTGCAAAATTCTGTGATGGAAAGCCTGTATCATTTAGGAAATAAAAGTTCACTGCTCAATCTGACATTTTGAAACTCCCTTGAATTTACCTAAATAAAGCTTAAGAATAGACTTTAGGATTATACTTATTGAATGTGCTCCACATTATTTTAAAAAAGAAAAGTATAAAAAAGTTCAATGCAAATATAACTATGAAAAATATTCCTGAAAAACATCTTCTCAAAAAGTTTTCACGTTTTAAAAGCAAATGTAAGTTAAAGAAGCAATCAAAATCACGGACTCCAAAACAAATCCTACATTTAGTGTATTTGCACAAATGCCTATGACTTCTATAACAATGCTGCAGTTCCCTGATAATCTTTGCTATATCCCATAGACGCCAAAATCTGCCTATTTACCAGAGGTAAAGAGTCACTGTACTACTGACACTCCCTGGAATATCACAATTATAATAATGGGAAAAGATGAAAAAGAGCACAAAACTTGCTTGGCCAGAAAATGCCTGGGCAGAATTTAAAACACTGACACACTTAACATTGATGAACCACATACTGCAGTGCTTAAATCTGGTGGTAAAAGTCCTGTTAGGCTCCTAGCACCATGCTCCCAGCAAATCCCATACTGATTTGTTCCAAAGTTTTCCAGCTAATTGCTTTACAAATCAAATCAGATTTTCTGACACTGACTGTACGATACCAATAAGCTTCAAGAAATTGTAGAAATGAGAATAAATATGTGAACTCTACAGGTTGCCTGTCAAGGCGGACCTTAAGTAAAAACTAAAATAGATCACAGTACTGAGACTCATCTACCTTGTATGTATTGCCAAGGTTAAGTTGGCTTATGCCCAACATCGAAACTGCTTCCATAAAAGAAAGGATGTGTCATTGTCACAGAAGACCTCTGTCTGACAGGAACAATCATATGAGGATCAACAAGGTGAAATGCCAAGTCCTGCACTTGAGTCACAGCAACCCCATGTAATGCATCTTGGGGCAGAGTGCCTGGAGAGCTGCCCAGAGGAAAAGGGTCTGGGGGTGCTGTTGACAGCAGCTGATCATGAGCCAGTGTGTGTCCAGCTGGCCAAAAAGGCCAAAGGCATCCTGGCTTGTATCAGCAATAGTGTGGCCCGCAAGACCAGGGCAGTGATTGTCGCCCTGTACTCAGCACTGGTGAGACCACATCTCAAATCCTGAGTTCAGTTTTGGGTCCCTCACTACAAGAAAGACATTGAGGTACTGGAGAGAAGGGCAATGGAGCTGGTGAAGGCTCTGGAGTACAAGTCAGATGAGGAGTATCTGAGGGAGCTGGAGTTGTTTAGCCTAGAGGAAACGAGGTCCAGGGAAGACCTTATCACTGTCTACAACTGCCTGAAAAGAGGGTGCAGCTGGGGGGATTGGTCTCTTCTCCCAAGTAACCAGCAACAGAAAAAGAGGAAATGGCCTCAAGTTGCACCAGGAAAGGCCTAGGTTGAATATTAGGAAAAATTTCTCTATGGAAAGGGCTGTCAAGTGTTGGAACAGGTTTCCTGGGGAAATTGTTGAGTCACGATCCCTTAAAATATGTGTGGTTGTGGTGCGCAGGAACATGTGTTAGTGGTGAATGTAGTGGTGTGCTGGGTTAATGGTCACACTCAGGCTTGGAGATCTTTTCCAACCTAAATGATTCTACAGCTCTATGTTTCTATCTGACTTTCAGAAATGCAATATTTGGCATCCCAGCCCTAACTTAACTTGCAAAAGGGTATCCATGGATCTGATAATGCAACATTACTGCTAGCTGAGAATAGCATCAGCATTATCATATAGGAGGAAGACATGGAACATTTGAAATGTATTGTTTTTCTGTAAATTACCTTTAAAATATTCAAAGGTATTATTCTAAGCAACAGTGAGTGCCAAAGACCCAATTCTAGACGTACCTCTATAGTAACAGTACCTTCAGTCTGTTGCAATAGGCAAAATCAGCTCTGTGGCATAGAATATTTTTCTCTCAAATTTCCAACTTTTATTGCAAGGGTTGACATGAGACAGGTATTACCCACAGTTATATTGTGAATAACTGATTGTGTTTTAATCAATGTTCTTTTAAGAAAATGGTTACATTTTCTGAAAACATAGCCAAATTTATCTGAGCTTTCCCCTCAAGTTATGAAAAAAAAAATGTTTCTCAAAAACATTCCTTTTCTTCAAAAGACAGTGTAGCACTATATAGTTGATTCTTTCTATAATAAGCAAACTACTGCCATATTATACTTTTAAAAAATTTTAATCATAAGAATTTTATACATTTGCTTCACTGTTACACTGATTATTTTGAAAAGCCCTTATTTACTACAAGGCCAGGAAGAGGAAAGTTTCTTATCATAGCTGGGTTGCACAGATGGATTTCAACAGAAATGGAGACTGTAAATATTTTACCAGTTTCAGTTTAGTGTTACCTTTCTTTCAGTTCCTAAGTGTGCTGTGGGAAAAGGAGGCTACAGCAGCTCAGGAGTGGTACAGTCTCCAGACTACTCATTACCTTAAAGAACACCTAAATGGAAGGGCAGAATGCATTTTGTGGATAACTCCCATCCAGAAGGATGGTGCTTGCTGCATATTTAAGTCCCTGAGAATAAAATCAATGATGCACAGAAATGGTAACTTATACAGGGATGAAAATGTTAAACATGGAGTTCACAAAGGAATTGCAATTTTTTTCTAAATTCTGCCTAGAGAAAGAGGAATCTCACACATTTTTCAGAATAGAGCATTAGCAGAGCCCTACTAGGAAAGGATTCAACCTGCATGACTAATACAGCAACGTAGTAAAGTGGCTAACTAGTGAGTTGGGATATGGATATGATATTGTAGCTGTCTTCTACAGTGGTGGGATAACACTGAAAGACAATGCAAAACCACAGTCAACATTTGTTTAAGAGGAGATGAAAAAACTAATCATGCAGAAGATAGTTAAATTATTACACAAGCCAAGTTTTTTTTCAGCTAAGTGTTCCTACCTCTGAGAAAGACTTCTTGAGAGATTAGTATAGCTATAAAATTTATGGAGCTTCACAGGAAAAAAACCCAACAGCAGCAAAGGAGCACAAGTTCTTTGGAAGGATCTATAGGAAGCAGGAACCAATGGTTGAATGTTAAAATGGGGAAAAATTAAGTGGAAATGGTATGAACCTGTGTCAGGCAAAGTTCAGACTGGATGTTAGGAAAAGGTTCTTCCCTGAGGGGATGGCTGGTCGTTGGAAGGGTCTCCCCAGGGAAGTAGTCATGACACCAAGCCTGTCAGAGTTCAACGTGTGTCTGGATGATGCTTTTAGGAATACAGTTTTTTAAGTAGTCCTTTGAGGAGCAGAGAGAATAATCCTTATGGGTCCCTTCTAACTCAAGATATTCATGATTCTATGAAATTAGACAGGTATTTTTTTATCAGGATGATTATATTCTAAAATAAGACACTGCTGGTGTGACTGGTATGACCAGTCTTCTCTACTTCCTCTCGTTTAGATGAGACACATACATAGAGATGTTCTGAACCACATAGAATAAGTCAACAGAAATTGTCAGCATGAAGACAGAATTTTACAGTGATTCTGCCAGCTTTAAAGGTCTGTATTTTTAAAAAATGTTTGGCTCACAGTAATGTAATTTTTATATACTCATGTCTCAGACATTGAACAATTCTTAAAATTTCCCTTCTCGGTTTTATAGATGACATCACTCTTCTCTGGGTTTATTACTTTCTCTATCTCAGCACAATCAGCAGAAAATTCATCACTTATGTTCTGGTCAGTCTTGGTTTTGAAGTAGTTGAAAACACCAAGATAGATAGTATTTTACAATACTGTTTTAAAGGAAATGAATTCTTTCAACTGCATTCTCAGCTACCAAGGCAGTGTGTATCAATTTTATATGATTGCTATCAGTTAGTTACACCAAAGCAGAACACTCAAATGAAATCAGGTAACTTCACAGAAATGTATATAAATAGCAACACAAATAAGCTCAATAGCACATTCAATTTTCCAGCAGCTCTGAGCACATGGAAGAACAGTAACCTTTAACATAGACTGTTCCCTTGACGTGGTATGTTACAGATCACTTAAACCAGAGATTAACCTATCTGGTTTAAGTTAATCCATTCCTCAAAAATGTTAATTTCTTTCTAAACATAGGGAAGAGGGTTCCAATCCTCATTCTTTGTAGCTCAAGGGTTGAAACTCAGAGTGGTTTAATTCCCTCTTCCTCCTTTACTAATTGCCACAGCTCAACACTACTGGAAGCCTCCTTAGCTACAATAGCCACACAACAGCTACAATCGCATATAATATGCGGTAACACATTCAGTCCTTCCTACTGAACTTATTCAAGTCCCTGTAGAAAACCTGAGGATTATCTGAACCCAAGTAAGTCCAGAAGACTGCAAAAGTCTAACATCCTCCTCTGCTGATTCATCAGATATATATGGGTGGATGGGAAGGCTTGATGTATCTGTATCAGATTACTTATTTATTTATTTATTATTTATTTCTTATTAAGACCTTTTCAGAAAGACTTTTCTCCAAGAGAGTGTGTTGACTGCCACAAAGTTTACCGTTATCTTTTGGGACAGAGAACAAGTCCCAAATTCCTCTCAATAGCTCTACACATTCCACCTCCGGGGAGGAGCTTTGTATGTAACGTTGAAGCCTACCTCAGTGAATAAGCAGCTATCTAGCAGGTAAACTTTACCCTAGTCTCCTCTATTTTAAATCTAAAATACATACTATTTTACAGTATATATGCATGTTTGCAGGAAAATGATGCAAAAAGTTAGTTTCTAAAATAATCAGGGATTAGGCTGTTGATGGAATTAACCTCCTAAATTAATAAATTACCTTCCAGGTCTGTAAACCCCAGAATTTAAATACATGCCAACAGCTGCCACAGTTGACCCCAGTCAGTGCTACACTCTCACTTATATTCATTTAAAGGCCTCATAGAATTTTTTTACAAAGGAAGACTAATTTGTGTAAAAACATGCAAATATTACTTAAATAAAAAGTAAGACAAAGAGGCAGTCAACAAGAGAGAAAACTGACTAGGTTGAAGAAAAGGAATAAAAATGATAGAAGGGATGAAATAATGCACAAAAACTAGAGCACACCAATGTGAAATTGCCATGTTCTGCAAGTCTTGTCTGTGTATGCTCAAGGGGAAGGGGGGGAGGAACAGACCAATAGAGGGCAGAGTATATATTTTATATTTTTCACATGTATTAGCTCCTTAAGTTGTTTACTCATATGCTTTTTAGTTGCATTATTTTAAAAGTTTACACTGCTTCTTGTACCTTGTATTCTATTAATAAAAAAACATTATTGGTACACAATAGAAGAAATGCATAATGAGCAGGACACTCAGCTGTAAAGAAGTGTATTATGATTTTGTCGGCCAGATTACCTTCTGCCTGCCACACCTCTTTCTTTTTTTCCACTTCTAAAGTCAGAATACCAGTAAATACAACCACAATCTTATCATGAAGCTGAAGGTCCATTTTCTGTATATAGCAGGCCCCTGTATAAATACTTGCCATTTAAGCATGTATTTTACATAGTGTATTTAGAGTAAAGTGAGAAAAGGAAGACAAAATGAGATCATTAAATCTACAGCACAGTTGCTGAAGCCACTCTCACCTAGGAGAGATTTCAAGACACAGCAGGTTTATACACATTCACAACTTTCAACATGAGCTGAAAAAACTTATATGCAAGTGTCTGTGGAAACTTTCTGAAAACTTCAGAGCAAAACAGTCAGAAAGCAAAGAAAGTATTAGGCTGTGTAAGAGATGAGAATAACACTAAACACATTAAAATGCCACTCTATAAATTAATGAAACTGAAAAATCTCTGAAAATTTTGTTCAGCTTGATTACTTGGTCTCTAAACAGCAAGAGCAGAAATAGAATAATTCCAAAGAATATCCATGAGTCTGGTTAGAACATGGACAAGGTGCAGGCCGTGCTGCCAGCACATGCTGCAGCCCATATGTGCTCTGCCATCCACCCCGGGGTGGTATGGGAGCTGTTGGGGAAGGGCAGGCAGGAAGCACCTGGCTTCCTGCTCCACCTGCAGAGCTGCAGATCCAGGTGTATTGAGAGCTCTGGTCATTGGTGAGAACAAGACTCGTTAGGATACCTCAGGACCAATTTAGCCCAAACCTCACAACAAAAAAGAAAGGTGAAAAGGTGAGTGATGCAGGTGATTGATGAACAGATTAGAAGCAATAATCTATTGCATCTATTGCCCACAAACAAGAAGTGCTGGGTGATGTAGAGGTCAAGGGCAGCCTTGGAATCAGTGATCAAAATACTGCGAAGTTTAAGATCTGTACAATAGTGGGTGAGATTAACAATAGAATTACAAATGTGGACTTCAAAAGAGTAGACTTAGAATCACAGAAAGCTAAGCAAGCATAGAACAAGACTAGCATTGATGAATGTGGAGCTCCTGACTTGACCTTAAACACGAAAAGGAAATACACAGGAGGTGAAGGCAGCAATAGGCTATTTAGGAGGAATGAGAAGACACTGATCACATCAAGAAAAAAGCCAAAGCCCATATCAATCTGAAACTACCAAAAGAGATAAAGGCTAATAAGGAAGATTTTTCTAAGCTCCTCAATAGCAAAAGGAAAGATAAGATGAATGTGAGCCCATTGCTCATTGGGGCAGGAAGTCTAATGACAAGAGATAAGGCTGAGGTATTCACTGCCTTCTTCAACTCAGTTTTCAGTGGTAAATCTTGTTTTCAGGCATCCTCCAAGCAGAATCTGCAGGAGTGAAGTTGTACCCACAGTAGAGGAAGAAAGAGTTATGGATTGCTTAATCCTTCTGTACAAATACAAGTTTTTGGAATTGAGGTTTTTGGAGCTGGTTGCATCACTGTGAGACTGTTCTCTATCATCACAGCAGTCATCAGAGGTTCCTGATGGCTGGAAATAAAAGACAAATGTCATCCATTTTCAAAACGGGCAAGAAGGATTCAGGGATGTGCACATTGGTCAGCCTTGCCTTATGCCCCAGGAAGGTTATGGAGCAACTTCCCCCAGAAGCTATTTCTTAAAACAAGAGACAAGAAGGTGACTAGGAGCAATCAGAACCATTTACTAAGGGCAAATCATGTCTGCCTAACTCCATTGCTATATGAGATGAGATGGATGGCAGGGTGTCTAGGAAGAGGGCAGTGAGTGTCATGTATGTTGATTTTTATCAAGTCCTTCAATACAGCTTCCTATGGTCCATTTATCACTAACTCAGTGAGATGTGAGCTGGATAAATAGATAAGGTGGGTGGAAAACTGGACTGCCAGACTCAAAAGTTATTAGCAGTGTTTCACAGCTCAGATTGTGCCAAAGCTAGATTTTACCCTCGGGGTCAGTACAGAGACCAGTGCTGTCATCAAGGACAGTGGGATGTCAGGTTTACAGAAAGCACCAAATCAGGAGAGCAGACAGGATGCAGAAGGGTGATAGGCCCGCAGTTCAGAAGAACTTAGGAAAATCAGAATCCCAGGGAAGTGGTCCTTCCCCTCTGCTTGTCTCTTATAAGACAGCATCTGGAGTGGTGTGTTCAGTTTGGTGCTTCCCAGTACAAAAGCAGTATTGACATTTTGGAGTGAGTCTAGCTGAGGACCTCACTCAGGGGAATATGGCATTCAAGAAAAGACTGAGAAAACTGGGTCTATTCAGCTTGGAAAAGGCTCAGGGAATCTCATGGCTGTCTACAACTACCAGAGAGGAAAATACAAAGAAGATGGAGTTAGGTTCTTCTCAGAGGTTCATGGTGATAAGAGGAAAGACAACAGATGCAAGCTGAAATATTTTACCTCAAAAAGTAGTTAACTACTGGAACAGGTATCCTGTCCTTGGAGGTGTTCCAGACTTGACTCAACATGCCCCTGAGCAAATTCATCTTATTAGACTTGTTCAGGGCAGGTGGTTGGACTAGATGATCCCTAGAGGTTTCTTCTGACCTACATTATGATTCTATATTTTCCAGAAAGTATTGCAATCAGTGACTCAATACTAACGAGACCAAATCCCAGCATGTAATGAGCTCTACCTTCCCTTTCTCAGTCTTTAAATATAAAGGTGATAGATATAAAAAAGAAATTTGGCAAGCACTGTGTACAGATACAATACTTTCCAGTTTTCTCAGCTCCTGGGTCTTGATAAAAGAGGGCAGTCAGAAGTAAATTATGGTCTAGAGACTGAAACATAATTTGTTTCAGTTCGGCTTCCATCTTTGGTTCTTTGATTGCATCTTATTAGCTGACTAAGCAAGATTTTGAACATACCTTTGAATACTCCTACATAAGTTTCGTACCCTATGTGTTTCTTAGACTTCGAACTGTGCTTCTTTTTATTTCCTACCTTTGCCTGACAATGAAGTTAATATAGTTTGATATACTTATGGAGGTTCGCCTTTTTTCCTTTGTTGTTTTAACCCATCAACTTTTTTCATACACATGAATCACCTACATATTATAAGGGTTTTAAAGTGAACAGCAAGCTGACAGCTGCCAGAACTACTAAGTAGAGCTTTCATTTTCATTACTGGTAAGTGAACTATTCCATGGGTCTGTTATTAAGGTCAGTCAGATCCAATAAGTTACAACTTCATTGGAGAGATTAACTCCTCTATTAATATTTATCTTTTAACTGGACACATACCAGAAGAAAAATCAAGGTTACTGTACATGGCTACAGATTAGGAACAAAAAATCCCCATAGCAGATATATTATTATGTATGTCTTTCTTAAACTGATATTAAGATCATTTCTCTTTCATCTTGTTGCAAGCATTATGTAGTTTGAATTGGTGTTAACCTACATGCAATCCACCTAGAAGGCCAAGTCTTTTAACCTTTCAAAACCTTACAGTTTTCTAATAGTGGAAGATTATCAAAAGTTCTCCCTTCCTTAGTGTCCTTCGTGTGCATGTAAGTACTCAGATACCGCTGGAAAATTTCTTCATTAAGAAAAATTCAGTCATCAAAGAGTTTTGCTAGCACTGAAATTGAAAAGTGAAAAAGATTTTGAACAGGAAAAAAATTAGGGAGTGACAGTTGTAACATTTTAATCTCAAAATAGTTTTCCTTCAATGTTTCCAGTTGTGAATGCTATACTATCTAAAGCATTTATAATCTAAACTAATTTTAAGTATATTCCTTTTTAATAGTTAATAAAAACTACTTAACGGCCACTGCTGCATATAATCCTTTGGATTGACTGTACCTTTCTACAGAGCTGGGACCATTCTAAGCAACGTATATGCAACTCCATGTTTGACAGAAATCTCGTGGAAATTATGAATCCGTTTGACCCTTGTTTTCAAAATTCATCCAGTTAGAGCTAAATTATGTAGTTCTATCTATAATGACTGAACTTTTTTCAGAAATCAATGTATTAATTGAATAGAGCACAACGAATACAGGTTAGACCACCATCACATGTAGTTAGCTTTTAACACATCTGTTTAGTTGCCACACAATTCTTATCCCATTACAGTTCACAAGAGCCAGATAAGAGCTAAAGGAGCTGTTATGTGCTCAAGCAATTATGTGCTGCCATTCTGGTCTTGCCTTTTCTCAGGAAACTACTTACTACATCCCCTTTCCTAAAGAAGAAACCCTATTCTCAGTGCTGCTCCCTCCGATACATTTTCCACCAGACCCACCTCAATTTTTGATGCTGATATAGCCATGGCTGCTTGAGCTTCATAAGAAATTACTATCTTCAGACAATTTTTTGATATGCAATTCCAGGAACATCACATACTGGAAAGCATAATTGTGCTAGAAATTTTTCAGTAAAATGACTTTAAAAAGTAGCTCCAGTAATCTCCAGTGGTGTCAGTTTAGAGACCCTCTTTTCCTCTTCTCAGCATCTGCTGAGGCTCTGACCCAGCAGAACCCCAGCTTCTTGTATGAGAGGGAAAAGCTTCTGTCTCCTGTGCTCCTGGTCGACACCTTCAAATCTAGACAATATCTGACTGCAAGCCTATCTGCTGTAGAGCGGTGTGTTTCACAGGGAAGTTGAACATGAAACAGCAGGGCACTGAACTCCCCAATTCTCTTTCATCCCTGCGAAAGCTGGGACGAGAATGAATTCTTCAGGGCATACACATACATTGCCCACACTCCAAGTCAGCACAGTTTCCCTTCAGGGGGTGTCTCTCAGCATAGCTGGCCTTCTTCAAACACAGGACCTTTGGATTAGCAATGGCTCACACCTCATTGCCTTGAGAAAAGCAGTTGTTTGAGAAAAGAATGGTGCTAAGAAAGAACATTCTTCCACACTGTACAGATCACACCAGGGGGCCACATTTTTCAATAAAAGGGAGAAGGTCTGAAGTTATGAAGTAAACTAAATTCAGACTGGCTTTTCTACTGTAAACCAGTCTGAATTTGCATTAAAAAAGAGTCACAGGCCTTTCCTATGTTATTACCTCTACTGCTCTATGTGTTAATCTTAGCTTTTCAGCTGTCATATTTTTACACACCTCTTATGAGGTCAACTTGTGTCAAAGTGTAAATACCCCATTTCTATATATCGGAAGGTAATAAAAAAAAATTCCATGCAATGGAATTTTGCTGTCAGAGCAAAAAAAAAAAAGTGACAGTAAAGACTATGAGAGGGAGAAGGCAGTAGGAGTATATGAGCACAAAAAAATACTTCATTAGTTTCTAATTTACTACTGATGACCATGAATACTTTCCCTACTAAGAAAGTCCTTTAGTCCCTCTTTAAGTTAGTACATGTATGAAAATACAATCCAACTTCTAAACTAATTATTAGGTACTTATTATTATTATTGTTCTAAAAAGGTATTTTAAATACCTTTGCTTTCTTTGTTGTTTAGCAGGTGTACAGGAATTTTCTAACTGATGTAATAAAAAAGGCCCATTTCAGAGTTCTTTTTTCTTGGTAATTTCACATTACAAAGAGCTTGACAGGAGAAATGACCCATGAATAATTAGTATGTTCTTTTATAATATCAACATTTCTATCATGTTATGCATTTAATAACATTTTGATTCTTGAAAAGAGGGAATAGAAAAATAAGAACAAGTCAATATTATGGTTTAGTTTGATATATGAGCATATTACTCTGGTTTAATTCTTCATTTTAACAGCATACTAATTCCATTTCTATGCTTCTATTTCTTTACTTTCTTGATATTAATTTCATGCCTAAGTTCCTGAATGTCCTTCAGTTCATCTGTCTTTTAATATCAGTAGCTGGAGCAAGACATTCAGCAATAGGAGCAATAAAAAAATTAAATATTCAGAACCTAACACATTTTTGAAATTAGATATTCCCTCAGATGGTGGTATCTGAAAAAGTGGGTCTAAATATTGTTCTATGTTAGGCCTGTTTTTAGAGAGGTTGCAACTTCAAAGTTATTTTTCTGCATTTCCTATGATGGTCCCATTGCAGGGAACAAGATCCATTTTCATTAAGGACATCACACTGGATTTGGTACTCTTAAATTCATTACAATTTATCACCAACACTTACCTCCAACTTAAATGGACTTTCCCAGCAGGACATCCTATCCAAATCAAAGCATGCTAGCACACTCTCTGGGCAATCACTGGGTCTCTTTAATCATTCAATACAAGTATATCGAGAATAATCTGGCCTCTTGCATATATTTGGAGGAAAGAGCACCACAGTGTTGTGTTCCCAAAGTAACCAAAACCACACTCTATTATTTTTCTAAGATAGTGAGTGCTTAAAATAATTTCTTCTTTTCTTTGGGGGATTAAGTCCTTCCTACTCCTCTAAGTCATTTTCCTCCAAGATCCACTTCTGTCAAAAGATATTCTGTATCACACCAAAAACTGACCGAATATAGTAAAACAAACCTCCCACTTCTGAGGATCTTCTAGTTTTCCAGCCACTTAGACAATTTTTTTTTTCTGAAAATGAACAATTTGAAAAAGGACTTAGAATAAGAATTCTGATTCTTGCCAAGATAGCAAAATGTAACTAATTTCCCTGCAACTGATGCTTGTTAAGGAAACAACAAAAACTCCCTTGTTCCTAAAATCTAACTTCCACCCAAATCCAGCTGGAGATGTGAGGAGCACAATGTTCTCTAAATACATGCTTTTCTCATTCCAGCCCTCTCTCATTCCTTTCAGCATAGAAAGGAATATTGTACAGTAGTTAAGACTTCTATGAAAATTTTTAATTATATGAAACACAAGTCTTTTTACACAGAATAGTGTTAATTCTCTTGCATAGCTTCAGATATTGACCGACCGCCAAAAAATGATACTGCTTAGTTTGGAAAAATGCTTGAAGCCAAGACTGAACTTCAAGTCTAATTATTCAAGGAAACTGCTTCAATATTAATCAAAATGCATCTACATGTTATAGTAAAAATTGGTCACACAATAAATAAAGAAGGTAAGCTTACCTTTTTAATGTATACAAGAAATGGGTCAATACAGTTTTCCATTTTCAAACCTTGATATAGCCATCAATTTTCTATGAACTGACTTAATGTTGCCCCCCAGACATAAACAGATTGGGTTTTTGCCACAAAGGAACTAGGAGAAGCCAAGACTTCAAATAATGTCTTGTTATATTCCTCACAGAAAAAAGAATCTAAAAATACCAGAGCAAGCATCCCACCATTTCTCAGTCAGTTACAAGAAAATTAAGAACTTTGACCATGGTTGTGACATTAGCTATCAAAAAAGCTGAGGGGGATAGTCATACATTGAAAAAGATGATCACCATAATTCTTAATTTAATATGAAGAGATAGCAGTATATTAGAGAAGTCTTATATAACATCTAACATGAGTTTTCTTAGAAGGAATGTTTGAATGAAAGCAAAAATATAACTTAAAATGGCAAAGATTTATATACAGAATTATATTGATGACAAACAATTGTAATTTGAAGTGATATTCTAAACAGAATAAAAAAAATCAAGTTAACATTTCTGCAAAGCCATATGCCTTTTATTGTTATCATTTATTTTTTCTAGTAAAGAAACACAATCATAGAATACTCAAGACAGGTAAAGTAAATTGTGATTTTCCATCATTTTTCTGCTGTTTGAAGAAAATAACAGTGATTTCTTCCTCTGGAAGTTCTAATGATCCCAAATACTCCATTTTTGTTGAGTTTGGTGATGATTAAACTCTACACTAGTAAAACTTAATATGTTCTAGTCAAAGACAGTTGCTTTCTTTTAAAGAAAAAAAGAAAAGCACATGCAAGGAGACATAAGTAGCATAAAGAAGAACATTAATAATGTTACTAAGTGTGAAAGGAAATTAACATATTAGATAAACTCCATTGTAAAATGCAGATTATACAAAAAACAATGGTGCAGAAGGGTGCATCACATCTGACTGATGTCATGCATGTGTGGCATATGAAAAAGCTATCTTCTCCACCTCCAACTAATGCATAGAAGAAAAAGTCCATTTCAATTTCAAATACCTGGAACTCCTCTCCAGAATTTTTAATTCCCATTTGGCCATCTCTCAGTCAGATAATTATATGAAACTTGACAATTTGTGTGATGAGGGAGAAGCAAGCAGCTATTCATAGTGATGGTGAGCAAGGACAAGTGACATTTTTCTTATTGTAATCATTCAGTGTTAGCTGACTTAAAACTCTGTTCTTGTTAACTCGATTAATATTATTTACCTGTTCTATGTGTGGGATATTTTGTATTACTTTTACATCAATACACTCATCTTGGGTTTTATTTTTCAGTTTCTTGAACTTACTTTTATGCTGTTCCAAGGAGTTCTTTATTTACTCTCCCTCACTTCTAGAATTGTTTAAATGGTTAATGCATTTATCATGTAATTATTTTTTGTGGTTTTGTTTTCTTTGTTTTTCTTACTTTGCTGAATGTTTTAGTTCTTGACCATATTTGAGACAAAGTTTATAGAAAAAGTAAAGTGCTTTGTACTGTAATTTTAATCTAGTTAAGTGTAAAATTACATCTAGAGTAAAGCCAAAGGGGGGAAATGAAGATACTGGATTTCAGAATAACAGAGTTTAGGGGAAAAAATTCAGCAGGTTGAGTGAAATCGAGTGTAATAAAATAGCAGAGAGGAAACAGCAGAGAGAAACTGAAACGTGTATAATGAGATTAAAGTGTGCCCAAAGGATGTGGAATGCATAACACAGCAATAAAATGAGGAGTTTAAAAAGCCAATATGGCCAAAGGAGTGAAGATAGACAAAAAAAAAAACAACAACCCACACAGTAAGGAAAAGCAATACAGATGGAGCCACACTGAAATTGGTTATGAAAAGATTTGTGTGGTCATCTTGACCCACAGGTTTTGATAATATTGAAAACATCAAGTGCAGAGAAAGATTTGAAGGAATATAAGGAGAAGCTGTGAATATTAAAACTAATTAAAAAACAATCCTGCAATGTAATACAGCTGTACAGAAAATAGATTAAGCAAAACTATTCCAAGGGACTGATGCAAGAAATTGGGAGGACTTTTATTTTTCCTGCCTATGCATGTTCCTATTGCCCATTAAACAACACAAGCGGAGAAATTACAGCCATTCAGGGCAACAGCAAACAGTGCAGGAGGCCTGAGGCTTGAATTGGAAATGAAAAAACAAAAAACTGAATTTGTGAACAATAGTAATTTCTGACATATAAAAAAGTGCATTTTTTTCCAAAATTCTGAAAATTTGGAGTGAGATAGGTAAGCACAAATTTTGAGTGTATTTTTATAAGAGAAAAAAATCTCAGGTTATTTATTTTTAACTTGCAAATTTAAAGAAGTGGCAATGTTCAAATATATCATTCATTTTTTGAAAATTTAGGAATTGTTTTAATTTTGTCAGCATCAAACATTATTTTATCCATTTTAACCCATTGCATTGTGGAGACAGTTATACTTGTTATCTGCACAACTCAATGGGCTGGTCCCTCTTGTAGGTGTCATGCAGAAAGTTGCCGAGGAAGCAATTTTCTCCTCTTAAGGGAGCTACAATAGTCAGGAAAGCCAGTAAATATCATGGCAAATCTTGATCTACAAACTCTTACAGAGACTGACAGTTCAACATTTCTAACAATATTAAGTCTGTGGAGCTTCACCTTCCTACAAGTTTCTGGCTGCATTCAGAACTAAAAGAAAACTCACTGGGAGTGCAGACCAAAAGAGTCATCAATTCATGTCCTGTGATGACATCAGACGACTATATGAATATTCTGAAGCTATGCTAAAAAAGAAATATTTTCTGTGAGTATCTGGAAGACCTTTACTAACTTTTTCTTCATTGAAATCTTCAGAGACACAGTACTTACTACACAGAAGGCATCACATGCAAGTAAGAGCACTGGGAGTAGGTGTATAAACAGTTAATACTATTACTTCTAATTTTTCTTTTGACAGTCCTCAGAAAAGGCACATCTGTGAAAAGGTAAGCATCTATTTAACCATAAGAACTGTAAAGTAAGCTTTGGCAAATCATAAAGCACATCTTTTCTCTGTTTACAGTGGATCTGAATGTGCAGCTCTCTATATAGATAAGCATGCTCTAAATCCTTTTAACTCTTAACATACGGGCCTAAAACTTAAGTTTTAATGACTAAGAGCTCGTATATGGAGACTGGAATGCTCTATAGCAAAAGTACAGAAAGTTAAACTGGTCTTGTTTCAGAAGTTCACACTCCACACACCCACTCCTCCATCCCACCCCTCACCTCCCATTCTAGGGACTACCATGATTGTGTAGAAGGAGAGAAAAAGTGAAAGTAGATATCTCTTTTCTTTTGTCAAAGGAGACTTCAGACTTAGAAGACTCCTACAGCTTTTGCATCCAGAAGCGATGCTGAGGCAGGCTCACTTCAGGAGCATTGACTGCATCTGTCCCTGAAAGCAAGAGAAGGCGGAGTTACAGCTTTCCTATGGACTGAGGAACAGTTACCCCCCTTAAAGAAGTCTGAAACCACTACTATACACATACTTTGCACTCAGAGGCATTAGCAGGTAATTTAGCTGGTATATACGGACACCAGAGATCATAGGCATGGATATTGCCCTTGTTTAGTTGCACCACAGTCCAAAGAACTCTTAGTGACTGCTGCGGATTTAAGACCTCTTCAGTGCTAAATATTTGCATGAAGGTCAGTATTCTTAAAGCATATATGGAAATTGCAGTCGGTTTTGAAGATTTGTCTGGAAGTTCTTTAGAAAGAGGAGTAAGACAAACAAAAAATCCCTGGAGAAGTTTTCTGTGAATATTTGAATTTTATTCTGTTACTAGAACAGGATGAGATTATTCAAGGTCAAACATGTCTCAACACCATGACTTGCTCAAGACCTGAGAACTGTCAGAGCTGCCTGATAATTTACTCTGATGGAGATCCTAGACATACTGAAAGCAATGGGAGAAATATGTCCAAGGCACAGACTTTTATTATTATTCTGTCACATTATTACCTTACTACTGAGTCTTTCATTAGTTCAGTAATACTCTGGTATAAAATTAAATATGCTCAGAATTCACTCTCACTATTATTGTATAAACTGAAAAGTAATGACTATTACTATAACCCTTTCCTACCAAAATGAGAGATGGTGTTCTGCTCTCACAATCCAAAAACTTTTTGGAAACAAGGATTATATAACAAAAAAACAAACAACAAAATGAAACAAAAACAGAAACAACAACAAAAAAATCCAAATATTTCTTCTTAAAGAAAATGATCAAGAGTTAATGCCACGGAGACTAAAAAACCTTTAGGATTTTTTGTACTGTCAAATCACATATGTTCTTTTCCATTTCACTCAGTTTTACTTCTATCTGAGTTGACAGTGCTTCACTTCTACATCTGCCAGAGGTATTGCTATTGCAAGCTTATCTAGAACGTACTATGCCATATTCTAGCTGCCTGCCTTACATGGCGAATTCATGTTGCCTTAAGCAGAACACAAACCTGATCTCAGAATGGCAAAGAATAAAAAATCCCAACCAAACAAAATTGTTTTACTTTGATCTTCAGCTGTCAGAATTGCAACCTGAACTTGTGGTTCTGTGCTCTCCAGTTGAGAGACCAAACCACACTGATGTCCATAATCCACTTAATCCACAAACAAGAGATTCATCACCCAAGATTTATGCTGTGTTATGTTTAACTAAGGTCTGATAGCAGGTGGGAGGAAAATGTGAAAACATGCACCGGAAATGGAACAGGTATACCTAGTACACATAGGGGTATGCCAGGTGCTTGCATATAGAGACTTGATTTTAGATTAAATTATGGCAAACAGATTTGTTAGATAAACCAATTAATGAAAATATGTTCACCAGCTGAGTACAGAATAATAATCTGTAAATTCAAGAAGAAAGTGTCAGACTTGGAAATAGAGCTTGGTTTTGCAGTTAATATTAGAATGATTAAGATTGTTGAAATAGTTCAGCAGTAGCTGGGACAAGACTGCTGCAGTTATTGAAGGCAAGCTGAAGAGGACATGAACAGCAGTGTGCAAGATCATTACAAAAATAATAAGTAAAAGGGAAAGACATGCACATGTAGAGTTTGGACCTTGTCCAATATTACAATAAACAGCTTAGTTATAGAAAGATTGGATGATGCAAAAAGCTGAAATCCTGTTGGAGAATTGGGAAAACATGAGAAGTATGGAATGTGTTAAACTAGTACAGATATGCTTTCTTTTCTTTTTTTTTTCCTGAGGGAAAAGATATGCTATTCTGTTAAGACTAGTTGTTCCAAAGTGCATAAGAAGTTAGGTTTGTATATTTTGCCAGCAGAATGACAGACAAAGCATTTGCTCAACTTGTACAAGGGAATGTACTTTGGAAAGAGCAACTTAACCTACTTGTACACACACAGGTAGGTAATAAATTCAGAGCCTTGTCACAGGACAGATTCAAATGTCTATGTGGATACTTTATAAGTGGCTGCTTAGCCTGAATAGACTGAGATAGATCTTGACCACAACAGAGAAAGTTATCAGCAATATCTGAAATAAACATCTCAACAGAAGCCAAACTCTCTTACTTATTACCTGTGTCCATCAGAGTTCACATTACAAAGAAAAAAATGCTACTCCCAGACTCAGTGTTAAAATTGCACAGTTTTCTATCTGTGTGTTGGAGAAGGGTTTTTGCCATTGAAGATGTGACTTGTTTTCTGTCCGTCTGACAGGAAGGAAAGGACCATGTCTACCAGAATAATAAATCTGGGTCATGTTTCTATGGACTATTTCTCTTTGTTTTCTTCTCTTTTTTGTCATTTGCAATGTATGTGCGTTTGGGTTTGTGAAAAGAGCACCAAAGCAGACAACAGTACTGTACATTGGAGTTTGTGTGATTTTCCTACTGGTCAGTGTAAGTAGTCTTGCCCAGAAATAAGGTTTTGAAAGAATCACAGAAATTATTTCTCCTATTTTTTTATGATTTATTGGGAGAGTTGTCTTGTTACTAGGGACTAAACAACTCTGAATTTACTAGGCAAAAAGCAATTTAGTTTACACAATTTTGTTTAGTTTAAAATTACTATCTTGTGCTAAACCAGGTTTGGGTTTACCATTCTATCAGACTTGCTGTAGAATACAAAAGTGACATCTTGACTGAAAGACAAGGAGGAGGGAGAGGTGTGATATTTTCACTTGTATGAAGCCATGCAATCATGTCCAGTTATAAATCTTTTGTCAGTTCCACTGATCAATAATTGTTAGCAATAAGCACCACTAGTCACCAGCTTGACACTGATGAATGGTATAACCAAGAATGGGATAAATCACCTGATAACAACATCTAGACTCAAAGAAGTCATCCATCTTCTTCTTTTTTTCTCCTGTCCTTCAATCCCAAGAACTTTTTACTCTAAATGAGTACCACTCCCTTTTTTCCCTATCTCAAGTTATTCTTAGCTCTAATTTTGCTTCAGTGCTGTCTTGCACACATGCCTCTTTTTATGCGACTCACTAATTAATCCATTCTTCCATAACAATTTCTAAAATTAAGAGCAAGAGCTTTAAGTATATAAGTACTTTTGTTTTACTACAAAGAAATCCAGAAGCTAGAAACAATAAGGAACATTCACCATTCAGTAAAATTACCTTTCCATGAATAAAAAGCCTAGCAATCTTTAAGGCTAGCTGTCAAAATATTTATTTTATTTGTTCCTGGGAGAAGAGTCTTAGATTTCTACATATGTACAAATTTGCGACTGTACATTTATTTTACATATTTAAGTTAAAGTAGCTTTGATTTTAGGTTCCCAAGTCCACATGAGCAAGATGATTCACTACTGATATTTGGTTTTATTTGAATGCAGGTATATTTTCCTGTTCAAATGAAATTTTGTGCAAAGAAATGCCTTCTGTAGGTTAAAGATTGAAATCAGATGTCTATAAAACTGAAGACCTCATCCCTACCTGAGAAAAAAAATATTAATTTAGAACATATTATTTTGCTCTCAGTTAATTTGGGTTTCATTTTCTTATTTGGTCTCAACAGAATTCTTTTTAAAAAACATAGAATAATTTTTAGATTTCTTTTTTCTTTTTAATTATGTTAGTTCAAAAGAGAAAGCAGCAGAACACATTGATGTACAATCACAGAATTTTCTTCAACTCCAATGGGCTGGAAAACTATATTCTCCAGATCACCTGGAGTGGTGCCACCTGACAAGAAAGGCAAACCATAAACACATTGGATTGCTATGGGAAAAAGTATGCTACAAGTGTTTTAAGAGAAGGAAAGCTGTATCCTTTCATTGCTCACTTCTTAGGAAATGAGTAATGTAAGTACAGGTCCATTTCATGCCATCTCATTGGCATTGCAATGCTACTCTTCAATTTATCTTCCATTTGTTGAACACACAGGAAACCTTCTCAATGACACCTTCTGAAACTTCCTTTGATTATTACTGTGCTCAAAATTTCTTCTAAAGTAGAATTATCATAGTCCCAAATGGACCTTGTAGGAAAGGGATAAATGCATTATAGAGGACAAGCGACATCACAAAAGCCTGTTATTGTGGCTAACACCTACTTAAAGAAAGGGCACTATTGACTCAAACATTCTGTCAGATTTAAAACAGATAATCATGCCCTTGGTAGCCTTACCTAATTATAACACAGCAGTACATATTTCAGTGTTCCTTAGAAATATGCCAAGCAGCCCTTAAATTCTGCAGCTATATACCATTCATACACAGATCATTTTGCGGTCAATCTGCATTTTATGTCATAGACCATGGCTTTGCATTTCAGTGTCTAAACAGTGTCTAAACTAAGCCCCTTTAGTCTGTGTTGCTTATTCACCTTATCCTGGGTGTACACATACTCTCTGTATAGGCCATTTGAGGTTAAACTCCAGTAAAGATCTACACTATGTTTCATTAAAAAAAAAAAAAAAAATCTAAATTTCTACAGTATCTCTGCAACAATACTTATTCCTTTCTTCTGTTCACTGCCTTGGGGACAACAGTAGCTTTATTGACACCTTGCAGCATTGTCAAAGGGCAAGAAAACATCACAGTGGTAAAGATCTTTGTTAAAAATACAGAAAGACAACCCTTTACATATAGCAAAATGGTGTATTTTTTCCACTTTAACCCTAATTATAAATAAAACCACAACTACTATACTACCTAGTAACAATATAATCTAGTTACCTTCATTTTGCTTTTTCTCAAATGACAAATATCTCTGCCAGTCAAATGGCAAGCTCAAGTTTAGAAAGTCCTGTTTTATCAAAAGTATAGGATATGATCTTGCAGCAGAAACCAAACTAAATTCCACTATTATTGTTTACTTCTCCTGGAAAGAGCTGCAATTAAATAATCAATAGGTCTGATTTTTTTTTTTTTACTACATAGAAATATGGCAGAACTTGATAGACATAATTTCTTGTATTGTTTTACCAGAATAAAGAATTTTTTTCATGACATTGAACATTGTCCCACTCAAAATATAATTTTCAGTCACTTTTCAAACTTCTATTTTTTTTTCCACAGGCTAAACCAAAATTGTTTAGGAATATTGTCTAAAAACTTGGGGTTTTTTTGTCAGTTGGGGGTTTTGGTTGGGGTTTTTTTTTGTTTTTTTTTTTTTTTTTTTTGAGTTACAGCAGAAAGCAACAAAGTTTTGCAATCAGACTTCTATTTTTATGAACATTAATTAACTGTAGGTTTTTCCCCCTTCCCATTTCAAGTGTGTCTTATCTCTGCTTGCATTACTGCTTTCTTTTTTGACTCATTTATTCAGTCTAACGATAGTTTACTGCAAGCATACAAATGATTAGCTAATGGAACACTTGTTAGTGGCTTCTGTCATGCATGTTCAATTTAATAATCTTTTATGAATCTGTCGACTGCAGAACATGTATAAGCTGCAGATCTGATGGGGCTGAGACAACAAGCTAGATGAACTAATGAGTAAATCCTTGGAAGAAAAAAACAAGTTTAATATTTCTACAGTGTGACAGAGAAGTGTTCACAATGAGAAGCTTTCTTAAAATGGTTACCATCTGATAGTCTATGTGAAAGAAAAAAACCCTCTCCCAGTTTTCTGTGCGCTACCATCCCCACTTTGTCTACCACACAGAACAGCCCCACATTATCTAATACAAAGCAAGATACTTAATGGTCTTTTTAATCAGAGACCAAAATGGACGAACTAGGGGCTTGTTCTGACTGTCTTAAAACAATTCCTTCCTGGGAGTGATCAGCCAAGAATTTGCACTTCACATTATATTAAACTGTATTTCAACAACACAAATCCATTTAATTCACTGAGTTCCAACAGTTGCCTCTTCACGACCCTTGCCCTTCTGTCTTGCACAAATTCACCACAAGGATTTTTAATTCAGGTCAATAGCAGAGAATTACTATGTAATGCTTCTAACAGGCAAGCTGTATGGCTGGCTTTTATTTCCAAGGATTTAGTTTTCACTTTTGCTGAGAATATCAAAGGACCTCAAGCCCTAACATTCACTCATTCTTATTTCTTAATTTTGCCCTTATAACTACACTTTGCTTAAACTTGGTTGTTTATAGTTCAGACCCTAAACCATCATTTCACTTCTTTCTAACTTTCAAAATTGAGTGGAAAAAAAAATTCAAATTCTGTCTTACAAGGATTTATATTTCACACTAAAGAATTATTTGCTTTTAGCTGTGGGGTCACAGCTCCCTGCCTCTCTTTTCCACTAAACTAGTTAACCGTAAAGATTAGACCCCTCCGGGCAACACCTGCACATTCACTTCAAGAAAAACAAATGGAAATTGTCCTGTCCTTTCTGAGCACAGCACATTTATCTATCAGATATTTAGGAAAAAAAACCAGTTGATTCATGAGAACAGCAGTATAAAGTGATTTTTTTGTAAAAATGGATGTATTTTACCATAGAATAGCAACATTTTAAGTAAGCATAGGTAGAGCCTTCAGATATTCCATTGCCAGTGCTAGTTCTAAACCTTGAGAAGAGACTAAAAGAAAATAGAATTAATAAAAGAAGGAAAAAAACAGAATTAAATAAGATAAAAAATTATCCTGAACCTGGACTGAAACACCATATATTTTAGTTGTTGGTTTGGGGGGTTTTGTTGTTTTTGAGGTTTTTTTTTTTTTTTGCTGGAGAGAGTGTTTTAGGGTATGTTTTTTGTATTTGTTTGTTTTGTTTTAGAGAAATACAGTTTCTTTCTTCATCTTCTCTATTTCAAGCAGAATAGAAATCATAAGTCTCGGAGCACAACAAGATAGACTACAGTGTTCCAAAAGGGAATCTCTGCTCCTGTATTTAAGCCCCATGGATCACATATAGCTTGATATGGCAGTTCTGTTGTCATGGGTAGATTTAGGAGTATTCCCTTTTTCATTTGAGTGATTTTGGTGTTGTTTAAGCTTCATTCAACCTCCCCTCAAAGTCTAAGATGGTATTTTACTGAAACTTCATTTCTTTCAATTTTGAGAGCAATTGTAAAAGGAATTGTAGTCATACTAACATGCATAAATGTGACATCTTGCTACAGCATGGCTAAAAGTATTTGCATTTTGTAAATGTTAATGTAAAAAATGGCTTAGGTGAAAATACACACTTTATCTGAAGTGGAAAAAACCCAAAAGTAAAAACTACTTATAAAGAGAAAATTTCTTTCCAGTCAGTGTTTCCCTTCCCTATGGGTTCTCCTTTTGAGTTTTCAAATGGACCATTCTATTAGGACAGAAAAAGACAACAATTAAGAACCCCTACATCGTGTATATTTCCTGAACAGGTAAAATACTGCCAACAATAGAGCTGCAAAATTTTTGCAGTTCTAAGTTTTTCCACTGATCTTTCAGCCATCATAAAAATGCTAGTTTCTCTGGAGAATGAATGTGATGAGCCAAATAGAAAGACTTTCAGTTTTCCTTTTGAGGTGGAAGAAAAACCCATCAACCAGAACCTCTACCACTAGACTAATAATTTAAAAGAAATAAACTTATAGAGGGATTTAGAGATCAACATACAAATTGAGTTTAGATGGCTTTTACAGAATTGATTAATAGTGAGAAAGTCAGAAGAAAGCCAGTCTTAACAAAATGCCATTGTGAAAGTCATCTATTTCTACATCTGCAACAAGTGAAGATCTGCATTATTAAACTTCTATTTCAATATCTTTAAGAGCTCTCTTTTGTCTTTCTAAACTAATTTGGAATTTCCTTCATATTTCATATGCTGTGTCTGCACACAAACAGGATCTTTGAAAACTGAACACCTAATACATCACTTAAAAGCAGAAAGAAATCTTAACCACAGAGACAAAACTCAGAGTTACTACATCATTCCTTTCAAATAGTCTAGCAATAAAGGCTTGTAGTTTGATGGACAGCTTAAACCAGGCTACATAATATTCACAATATCTCTTGGTTTCAGGATATTTTTAAACATTAGAAGCAGCAAATTTGGTTTTATTAATTATATAACATCATGTAGCATTATGTTAATGGACTTGTTACAATATAATGAAACAGAAAAATACTCAGTTACACATTAAAAATTAAAATTCATAAAAAGCATTAAAATACATATTAAAGTAATTTCTGTACTATTCTTTTTGCTGGCTTAAGGATTCCTCTGAAGAGGGGAATCGTATGCTTGACAGTTTACATATATTAAAAGTGCATTCAAAATAAATCAGTCAGAGAAAATCAGTTGGTTTTGAAAAGCTACAGTATAAATCATAAGAAAACCAGAAGAGGATAAATGCACTAAGGTTTTCAAATGTGCAAATATGGCTATTTCTCTAAAAGGTCCCCAGAGTTGAAATATCTGGAGGCTGGGAAATTATTAGTTTTTTTTCTCACTGACCAAGGCAGCATCCACCACGAGCTCAGGCTTTTCTTGTGGCATGGAGGATCATCCTCTGACTGCTGTAGTCAAATGCATCATGTTTTATAATGAAAATGTTTGTGGGGTTTTATTTCCTAGGACTTCTGTATTCTGAATGACAATTGCTTTAGGGAGCACTGACAGAGGTTTACAGGGTATTTTCATCCTTATGTCTATGGTTTCACTGAATGTGCTATACTTCTGGGAACCTTCCAACTGAATAGATCCAAACTTCTTTCAAGTCACACCAACACACCTCCTGGACAAGATATTTAATATTCAAAAATCCACCTTAAACAAAGGTGTGTTTTCTCAAAAAAGAAAAGCCAAACCAAAACAAAAAAACCCCAACAAACTGAATCTCCTTTTATTCTCCCTTCTTTGCTCACTTTTATCTCCACTTTCTCCGATATCTCTTATTCTCATATGTTATCCCCTTTCCATCTTTTCAAAATTTCCTTGGTTCTTTCTCTGTCTGCAGGGACCAGGCAAAGTTTCCAATAAAACAGCTGGTGATAGAACAAGAACACAGGTCCGGGACAGATTTCACTCTTCAGACAGCGTTTAACAGTTTATTACGTATGCAGAGAATTATTTGAACAGAAAAATCTCAAAAGAAGGCAGAAAATCTACTAGAACACCAGTGCAAGTGTAAATAGATTGCCTTGAGAAACCTACATTTACCCAGCATAAGCTACTTTAAAAAATAACCCAAGTGATTCTTTGCAGGAAAACTCCTGAGGCAACTAGATCAGCCTCAACACCTGTTATTATTTAATGTATTTGGTAGTACATACAGGATTTTGAGTGGAAACTCCAGTTCAGAGTTCACCTAAACTTAGATGCTATTGTGCTTTACTGTATTCGCTGAAGTTATGTAAGGTGAAAAGGAGAACAAAAGCTCTTTGGACGACAAAATAATGCTGCATCTTTGACAATTAAGTATCTTTGAACATGAGAAAAAAACCCAAAGTTTTCAGTTTACAAGCAGTAAATCTGTAAATACAGAGTCACAACTCAGCAACCTTTAAGTAATTTATTTCAAGTTTCTGATCTCATCACTTTTATATTTATTTTTCATTGAAATTCATAGATTTTTGTAGTTAGGCCCCGTCACACTGGTCAAATAAGAATATAAAAAGTCTGAAACAGCATCACTCCAAAGAGCTTAAGAATTAATATAAAGTGCTTTAGGTTGGATTTAAAGTACCCATAGCACGGTAAACTAAAAATGTGAGGTAAGTTTTTCAAAATGGAACAGTTAAAAGTTTAAGGCCTGTTGATATAACATCTCTTCCAGGACTTGATTTGCAGTCAAGTCTAAAAAAGTAGAAAAAGGCTAAGTTTATTTTTCAAGATGACTGATCAGCTCAAGCCCTTGAGTGAAACCTTATTTCTAGGCTTTCTTCAGAGATCTGGAAAACTGAAAGCAAAGCCTTCAGTTCCTTCCATGTCACAGTTCCACTGCCAAGCATAGGCAGGAGAAACACCAACTCCTCTTCTGGTAACTTCTCAGCACCTTAAAGTCAGATTAGGACCACCACAGCCACTGGAGTCCAAGGTGGAATGCTAGAGTTCCATTCCCTAGTTCCCTGGGAAGATGCTCTTCAGAGAAGCTAATACCTAAACTGCAGTAAGTGGTTATGTTGCACTAATTCAGCATTTATTTACATACTCACAATTTCTAAACACAATAATTATCTCGTAATTTTTTTTTAATACTAGAGGATTAAAGCCGCATTTATTTTGTACATGCAGACACAGAATTTAGTACCTTACACAGAAATTATTGTGACAAATAAGAAATAATACTGACTGCTAGTCAAATACATTCAAGAAGCCATTTTACAATGCCACTTGGAAGTTTATCTGTTATTAAGCAGAAAAAGTCATGCTTTGAACTAAAAATCAACCTTTCCTCAGCCATTCTTAAGTTCCTAAAAGCACAGCACTTAAGCATCCATCACCTAATTATGTATTCAAGCAATGAAACAGTTGTCAATCAATTGCAGAGTAGACTAGATATGCAAGAGGAGAGAAACAAAGCAAAAATAAGATTATCAGGACAGCGGACATACCTCTGTTCTCTGGCTTTCTACAAAATAGAATGACAGGAAAAATTCCATATTTCCCAGCTAGAAATATTAAATGTTCAGATAAGTCTTGCTGTCAATAATCAAGATGGCAATGAAAAGAATTGCAAAGATGACACTGAATCAGTGCACAAAATATATGCATGTTTGCCTTTTTTTTTTTTTTCTTTTTTGTCCTCTTCCTCACCTTATCTTTTTATATGAGGAATTTGAAGTACTAAACATCAAATCTATAACCCTCCTTCAATACAGCCTGGAAAAGTGAATTAATTTGCTAGCAGTACATTTCTCAGTAATCATGGTACTGTCATGAAATCATACTTTCTAAATCCATTTTTAAAACCATGTTACATTTGCCCACCTTCCTTTAGTCTTTTATGAAGCATTCTGGTGCAATAGCATATATTTCTCTAGCTTTTTCATCTGTACTCTGAAAATCTCAGGAGGGTACTATGCATTTTCTCTGGACAGTCAGACAGTGAATCACACTGCAAAAAGCAACGTTTCTACATGCATTTTTCTTACTGTAACACTCAAAAAATATGAGCACCTTGATATATGGTCAAATTTAACTTGCTATTTAATATGTTGGGAGTGAGATGATTAATAACATAAGAAGGCGTATTTCTTATTATTATGCAAATAGATACATCAGTAGTACCTTGATTACTATACAAAGTTGAGGGAAAATGTTGTGGCAGTCTAATTTTAAAAAAGCCTTATTTTGTATTTTTTGCAATTATGCAATTGGTAGTAGTAATTAGTAGGAAAATTCAGCACTTTGGTAAAGGGATGTAAAGCCACTCTTGTGGACACTGGGACTGTCATCCACTGGGCTGGGCTGGAAGAGCCTGGAAGGCTCACCGGGGTGCTGATTTTTCCACAGCACTGCTTTTTGTGGCTGCTGCCTGTTCTGTCCTGCAATGCTGACAGCACCCACCTGGCACATCTGTCCTTTTGAAGGGCACTAGAGCTGAGAACAGCCCTGAGACAGATGTGGGGAGAAACTCTCATTCAGAAATTGACCAGGAACTCTCCAGAGCATCTCTTTTCCAGTCCTTGAGATGCTTGGTCTGACAAGGGAAGGGGCCAACTGGTCCCATGGATGGGGTTCTGCAGGGCTCCCATCAAAGTGCTTTGAGCTCCTCCATCCTCTAGCCACCTGTCCAGGGAATGGGGGGTGGTCTCCTATCATTTCTCTGACATATTCTTTAGGTTCAGCTAAGGTCTCTTGCCTCAGAATGTGCTTACAGGGCATGCTTCCCTCCAACTGGCATGGGCTGAATTCCAATGAAATGCCTCTGGGAAAGCTGGAGTTTAGCCAACCTTTTTTTTGGGATCCCATTGCTTTGCAGTCCATGGGTGGCGTTCATTTCCTTCATAGGAGCTGAAGACATGAGATGACCTTGTCTGGAAACTGACCTCTTTCTCTCCACACAGCTCTCTCCAGGAAAAGCTTTGACCTTTGCCTTCTCCCGCCTGATATTGCCACTGTCACGTTATCCTGTCCATCTCTCTCCAGTGCCTCTCTCACAGCTACTGCTACAGTGGCACAATACTGAAGAAACCGCCAAAATTTAGATTCCTAGTTTCTGCACTACATCAAAGTGCAACTGCACAGCTGATGAGGAAGCTGAAATTAAGGTTAAGGTCTCCAATTTCTTGAGATGGAGGCCTTCCAAAAGGTTTCTAAAGAGGACCAGTGGGAATTCTCCTCCTTGGCTCTGCAAGAGCAGAGACTGAGATCAGGCATACTTCAGTGGGCAGGAAAGAAATCCTGGCAGGATTGTGAGTGTATGGGTCTTGGCAAGATACAGATAAAAAGAGTCAGAAAACATTGGCCAACCCACAAAGGCAGAATTTAAATGTGTTTAGAACATCTTTTTTATGTTTGATAAAATACACTGATATCTAGTATATCCACCAATGTTTGATCCCTGCAAAGTCACATTGAATGGTGACTGTTGACTTCTGGCAGTAAGGACAAGTCATAACTAGGCAGTCTGGCTTTCCATTATTGATTCACAATTGCAGTCTATATTTTAAATTAATCCTAAATAAGTCTTGTATTTATTATTATGTGATTTACAATATTTGGAAATTAAAATTTATTTTCAAATATTTTCTTAGTTAAAGCACATATAAAAATAGAGAAAGACCAGACTCTGCACTCCACAGATGTCAAGCTACTTCATGAAGCAAATATGAATATTAATTCCAAATCTAAGAATACTGTATTTCTTACACAAGCATCCAACTTAAAATAGGCAGCCTGCAGCCTTTGCACACTAGATTCCCACTACTTGATTCCTTAAGCATATCACTTTTCTATGGCATAAGATAAAAAATCTTGCACGGGTTCATTGTACTATGTTGAAATGTTCTACATACTATGGTTAAAATGCAAACACATGCATATGCAAAACTGCAGGTTTCTAAAAAAGTAATATTAATGATTAAGATCTTATTAACTTTGAGAATTTCATGCCTAGCATCAAATAATACAAATAATAAGTAAAAACCCAAACAAAGAAAAAATCCTAAAGCAAAAACACACATACTACCCCTTTCAAGAAAAAGAAACCACAAAGCCAAAATATTTGTCTATTCAAAACTCCTTGAAACAGCATTTAAGTATTTGGCTGAAATCACTATAACCTTAGCTCATTATTTCTCTCACTTCTACTTTGTTCCTCTCGTGCCATTGCTTTTCTAGAACGGTACCACTTTGTATACGTGCCACTTTTTCTGAACATCTTTATTTTTCATGTAGGAAATACTGTATTCACCCTATCTATCTTTTGTCAATCCCTTGATGCACTATGACTGTAGTCCCTCTTCTCTTTTCCTCTTACTATAAGCTAAAGCTTGAGCTCAACAGATATTAACGTCTTCAAATTCGTACTAGTTTTTTCCTTAATCTCTCATTTCTTCTTTGATTTTTTTTAATGAAATGTTACGGAAGCATTTTAATGGAGTTCAAGAGCTCAGGCTAATGAGCAGTTATGAACAATTCATAACTGCTCTTCCTGAAGAAAAACCATTAAAGAAGGTTTTCATCAGATTTTCAGTTTTGCAAGTGCCTGAGGATAGCAAAGGACAGTAGGGACAGCTATAAAGGGAATTAAATGCATTCCCTATTATTATAATGTTTCTGCCTGCTAATTAAATTCACTCAGGGGTAGAGATCTTCCAAAACCTTTGCAACTTTTCCATGCATTTTCTAAGCGTGATGCACCTTGGAACCACAAATTCCTTCCTGTGTGTACCAACACACCCTTGTACACTCATATACTTACTAGGGATTTTATTGTCTATGTGGGAAAAATCTAGGCTTAAAGAAGTGATAACAACCTTTAGAAAAAGATTAAAGCAAGAAGTCAAGATCCAGGTTCCTATGCAGCCCACTGAAAGTACGAAGCAGCGATCCTTTGAAGTTTCTTATACAAAATAGAGTCGGCTCCCACACTAAATACATTTTTAAAAGTAAAAATCAATTAAAACAAAATCCATTTTAAAAGATCCCGTTTTCTGCTCTCTGGATTGCTTTGCTTTTTATATATTCAATATTTCTGATAACATTTAAAACTTAATAATTTTGAGTACCTTAAAAAGTTCATACAGCTAATTTTCTCAGTATGCAATGTCAGCAAAGATACAAGACAAAATGCAACAGGAGAGAGGGATTTGTAAGAAAAAAGAAAACATATAAAACCTTGCAGTAAAAGTTTTCCTTTTAAATACCATTTATCAGTATACCTGTGTCAGATTATGGTCCAAGTAGATGCAATTCCCACTCCTGTTGCCTACAAAATGAATTAGAGTGTTGGATCTTTCTTAGATTAGTACAGGAAAGAAATCCTTTTAACTAAGCAGAATTTAGCCTTTAATAAAAGGGTCGTACTGTCTTCTTAATTAGCCATTTCTTGAAAGCAATAAGTATAGATAACATTCAATCAGCTTTATGTCTTGAAAAGATTATTGAAACTGCAATTATGCTGCAGAACAAAAGCATTTTTATTAAATACAAATAGTTTGGATATTATCAATAATGAGTCTTCCAACGCCATTAAACTCTCCATTCTATCACAAACACAGGTGTGAATACTTTCCCATTCATATTCCCTTTTATTACTGACATTACATTTTTCATGATATGAAACAGCAAGTAAAAGGATGCATGGGGAGGGGGGGAAATCAGTCATCATCTTTTCATTCAATTGAAGTAACGGGAAAAGAAAGACTATTTATCTTAATGAATGTTCACCTGAATCAAATTCCGGCCTCCTGAAAGTAATACAAAGGTTCTCTAACCTGAAGAAAAAATTCTTTGTTTTATTAAAGGATACAAGCAAGTGATAGGAGCCAATTATATAATTTTTAGCTATATGATCCTTGACATGCAGTTCTTACATTCAACTAAGGCTGAGAATAAAAAAAAAACCAAGATGCTAAAGAAAACCTAAACAAACAAGGGACAAAGAAAATGGTATATTGATAGTTTACCCATTTTGGACCTAATCCCAAAGTGAGAGATTAAGGCGGATACATAAAGCAAAGCAGAGGAATACATATGCCCATTCTGAAAGCAAATGAGGTACCTGCATTTAGCAACAAACAGAAAGGATTTTGATTCAGTGGAGATTTTGGAAGGTATCTAGCCCAGAACAATCCTTCCTCAGCAGTCTAAGAGCTCTCACAGACAGAGAGACATGTATATTTGGGAACGGGGGGGAGTAAAGAGACCTGCATCACAGACCTGATCAGTCCTGCAGCCACCTCCTGGCTGATGACTAAGCTGAAACTGAAAAGCAGCTGTCACCTGAAGAACTCTCAAGAGAAAAAAAATTCTGTTTCTGGAATGCCAAGTATTTTGAAACTGTAAATGCTGCGAAGGTTATGATTTCCTTCCCTCCTTAAGATATGAGTAATTTCCAGTGATGTGTTTACAATAAAAAGCCCCGGGTTTTCTTCAAGTTCTTCCCTTCTTCTGGCTCTTTCTGATAGACCATTGTGGGGAGAAAAATCTCAATTTGCCTTGCTAGAATCTGATTACTTTAGTGCTGCCCTAGGACACCAGAGAGAAGTCAGTGCTCTTGTTCCAAAAATAGCTGAAGCAGGGAGTTTCTAACTTTTCCACACACACTTTTTCCATAATGTTAAAGGAAATCATCACAAAGTACCTCTCTGTTTCTCTTGAAGTGCTCAAAGTACCTAAAATCCTTCCTCTACAATACTTTGTTTTAAAAAGCAAAACATCAGGTCAAGTAGAGCCTTGCATCTTGGTATCTTCAGATAAATCCAGATATCTTTTGGGACAAGCTGGAGCCTGGCCTTTGTATTTTACCACATTATTGAGCACCATTTTTGATCTTTGGTCTAGCCACACCAGATTAAATTCGTCAATTAGTCTGACCCCTCACCTGCCCTTTGGCCACTTTAGAACAGTAGGCTTAAGAAACTCTACATTAAAATATATTGTTGAATGAGTATCATTAATCTTTCTTGTAAAAGAACAAGAAAACAAGTTCTTCAGCACTTTATTCTTTTCTGTAATGGGGTAGGAAAGTAGTAGCAACAGGTTCAGGGTATTTCATACAATCTAGGATGTTTTTGTGTTCATTTTGGCTTAAGCTCCAGTTTTTGCTTCTTACTATTGCCTAGTTGCATATCTTCATCACATGCATTCAAGCTGTTCTAGTATCAATACCTCTGTAGCCTTTTAATATCTAGGAGTATTAATATTCTCTTAGTCTTTAAGCTCTGTTAATTGACCATTTCATTCAGACTTATGCTTTTAGTACAGTAGTTTAGAGTTGAACCCCAGAGAGAGTATTCTGGAATACCATTACACCTTTTTGATTCTGATTTCTCTGCCTTCTGTTACAACACCAACCATGCAGACACATAAAAATAAAGCTAGGTATTCAAGCCAATGTGTGAAATTACACGCAGAAGTCCCAGGTATGGCCAAAATTACCTTTTGATGTTTGTTTACTTCTTGCTCTTGTACCACCAGTTGAAAGAGCTCTTCACATTGTGCATTCTAGCTTCCCATATCACAATAAGACTGATAGTGAAATTAATAATGTAAATGAAATATGTATTTATGGTACTTCAGTAATCTTAAGAAATTCTGAAGTAACATGGTAACTACTATGAAGCAGCATCTGAGCTTTTTGGCAATCCCTTTTTGGCAAAGTATCATGAATCATACCATGTATTATAGGAAAGCAGATAATTTTCTTTATTATAGTCTGAAAAACAAGGAACAAGATGTCCAAATTCACTCTGCTGCTGGGCTTTGTTATCTTACAGCAGAGATAAAAAACAGTAAGGTTAAACATCACCTTTAAGTATGAGGTCTTAAAAGCATAAATATTTTCCATTAATTTGTCTGAGATTCCATTTTTCTCTCTCCAGGTACCAAAAAAAAAACCCAACCCCCCCCAAAAAAAACAAACAAAACAAACAAACAAACAAACAAACAAAAAAAAAACAACAACAACAAAAAAAACCCACCAGTATTAAGACTAACATGCCAAGAAAGAATGAGAAGAGATCCCAAGAAAATAGAAACCCCTTCCCTCCAATTGTTTCAGAGTGAGAGGTCTAGCTGGAACTGGAGTGCCAAGGAATATGAACATTTCACCAGGAAAAGGACATTTTTCATTATAAGGTTTCTGATGCACCACATATCACAGTGCTTAAAATTCAAAGCAGCTCAGCATGTATTCCGTCCAATGTACTTGTTGGTTGCATTTCTTGGGTATGTAATTTACTTGACAGGCAGAGTTTAAATGCTTTAAAATAAACCATTGTACCAAGAACAGATGTAGTAACAGAGCTTTAAGTTTTATTGAGCTTTTAAATGCAACCAATTTGTTAGGGTGAAATCTTTAGAAAGGAACCCTAAAACCTGTTAAGTAGAAGAATCCATTTGCATTGCCTTCCCCCCCCTCACTGAACCACTCAAACCTTTTCCATTATTCATACGAAGAGGCTCCTGTAACTTATTTTCTGTGTTGCAGAAGACTTGATCTACTACTGTGACTGCAGCACCTATGGCTAATCTAACTCTGGGGGGAGCACTGACGAAAACCAGAGTCAGCAAAAGATGATGCTGAATACATCAAAAGATATTAAAACTTCACATCTTTTTATACCTGCCTATCCCATCCTCTATTTCTTCTTATACATCAAATAATCTAAAGTGTTTTGAGGTATGTTTGTTGTTGTTTTCATTTTTATTTCACAAGTACTTTAGATATAACTCTGCATCTTTCAAAGTCTGCGATGAAGGTTGCCTCACTTAAACGGAAGTTGTATAAATACTTTCTTAAAAGTTGGCACTAATCAAACATGAGCTTGATTCTTCTAATTCAGATAAACATCCTAAAATTTTCCTTCAAATGCATTATCAATCTACTATTCTCACATTGAAAATGGCATATCCCATTCCACATTTCAAATATTCCAACAGGATAAATCATATGAAACAGCTGATGATTAAAACAAACATAACATTGTATATTAATTCTGAAACTGCAAAGGACAAAAAAAAAGGGAAAATACAGTCATTGTGATGAAATAAAAAAATTCCATTAGTATTTTGTTATCTCACGACAGAGATACCCAAGCAATACAGCTAAACATCATCCTGGTTAAGTGGCCTAATTTTATATACCAACTGGACAAAAAGATGGCAGTATCAATTAGATCTCAGATTTCTCTAATATATACTTTATGTTCTAAATTGTTTCCTTCTCTTTCTTAACTTGCTGAGAAAGGCTTTGTAAATTTTTTTCTGTTTGTATTTCTGTCGAGCTGGCAATGATTGTCAAGGTTACGTATTTATCTTCTATTGATTAAGAGCTTCTATTGATTAAGCAACCACTCAATTTTGTTGCTAGATGAAGTTATGGGGTCTTGCACGATTTTTTTTTTAAATCTTAGAATCTTGATACTTTATAGACAACCTTTTTTGAAAGTCTATGTAAGGTCTAAAAAGCTAAACAGAAATAACATGAAACCAATCAATAGTTTCAAGTACCAAGCAATAACTTATGAGGGAAAAGTCAGCAGTTAATTTATAACACAAACACGTGGAAACCACACAGAAATGAACAACAAACCTGATTACATGCAAAGGTTTCTGACCTGTTGTGGGCAAGCCCCTGGCTTAAAATAGAAGACCTCAGAGGTAGAGCTTGAGTGGAGAAGATGAATGTGTTGGTCACTACCCAACCCTCATTTAAATGAAACTGGCAGGTCTGCATAACCTTCTAGTATTTTATGGAAACACTGGTGTAAGACCAACTCTAACATTTAACTTCAGCACTCACAGTGCAAGTACACAGTCTCATGAATGCATTAAAAGTACTGAGAAGAAATCATTACATGAGAAGAAAGAGATGATGATATTTTAAACTAATAAAGTTTTACTGCAAACTCATGGTCTTAATACAGAAGCATTTTCTTGTCAATACACTTTCTCCTGTAAAAAGGTGTCATAACTATTGTGACCTCTTGTTCTAAGTCAGATGAATTAAGTATTCTTTGCCAAGCAAGCAGTGCTTCTACTCACAAGCTGTGGAAATCATCTAGAAATGGGTAAGAAAGGGCACCGTTTTCTGACAGATAGTTACGGTTTAAGTACAGACAAAATCGAAACTGTTAGCATAATCTCTCTGTCTTTGCCTCCAGAATAGGCCAAAGCAACACAAAAGTGACAACACTACGCAATTCCGTGCTTAGGTCTAAGAATGGTAACTTGCATACAAATATATGCTAGGTAATCAAGGCAAAAAGCCCCAGAGATGGAGAAGAATATTCTGCAAGTAAGCAAAGACATGTGCATGCAATGGGGGAGTCGCAATACTTAAAATGGCAAGATTTACATTGGCCATAAGACAGAATATATGGCCAAGGAGAGGAGTCAGAAAGAAATGAGCATAAGATATCCTTTTTGTGTACAGAAAAGAATGACCAATATTGAATGGAAAAATAAATATACTGATTTTGAATAAACTGTTTCATAGTCTTCCATAGACTTTAGATCACAACCAGATAAAGGAAAATGAAGACCTTTTGTGTGATGAAAAACCACAGTTATTTAAATGGATTTATCTGTGCAACATAGGTCTAGATTAATTGCCCCCAGTGGTACTCACGACTGGGATTTTTTCTTTTGTTTAAAAAAAAAAAATCTTCAAACAAACTTTTAATTATTTAGCAAGTTCTAGCATAAACATTATTCTGTAGAATTTAAAGCAGGAATTGGTGTATTCTCTAAGAAAATAAAATCAAGGAAATTTCTGTGTCCATTTTGTCGAATAATGTACCATTTCCAGAAATATCCTGTGAAGTCCAGAATTCCTTATCCTTGTGGAGCAGCTTTCTGGTGTCCTCACTGAAGTTAGTAAATACACCAGCATAGAGGAATGAACTCCTTATATCCCATCAAGTGTACAAAATCCTGTATGAAGTTTAATCCTCTCAACTCATAATCATGCTGGCCGTAAAGCCTAATATATGCTGTATTAGCAGCTCGTACTTCTTTTGCTGATCCAGTCTAGCAAGTCTTTCTTGTACTAAGGTGCAAATGTGTTCTACATTGTACCTTACACTTTTCCTTGCCTTGCCTCACATTTCACTACCTGAAAACTCTGCAATTTCTTAGTAACCACAAGACATTGTCACCCACTCTTTTCTTTCCCTCATGTTACCTTCCATCAGTGATCTTTTAATAATAGGCCCAAATATTCAGACCCAAATATTTAAAATTAGTTATGGGTACAGTAAAAACTGTTGCTTCTTAGACAAACGGATGCTGTTGCTTCTTAGAAAAAGATGCTTTAATGAAACCAACAGTGGTTTACAGGGGGCGTAATAGACCTGAAAATGATCACATTCCAGTCTGAAACAGAAATAGATGAAAACCCGGTACTTGGTACTTTTTTTTCCCCCTGTAATGGTGGTCTACGAGAGCCAAGCTATGTATCATTCATCAATGGAAAAGGAGTTTTTCAAATTAACATTGTACACAGCTTTTTCGAGCTAACACCCTTATATCGTATTCATTCTTCTTTAGGACTATGTAGTACACTAAGCTGGTCTTCAAATAAGAACTAATCAGACAACTAAAGTAGGATACATGAAGTAACCACAGAACGAGTCAATAAATATTTTATTTGAAGGGATTACACTTTTAATACCAGAGTTCAAATTTCTACAGAACTGATATGTCAAAACCATTTGTAAAATATGCTCACGAGTTATATGCATGCCTGTACATTCACACTTTTCAACAGCACTACTCTCTGCCTCATCAGTTAATACTACAATGAAGCAAAATTTAGGGATTCCCCATACTCCAACAAGACAGAGGAAGACTTGACTTTTATGCAGTAGTAGTCTGAAGTACTGACCTTTACTTTTTAACTTAAAATATGTATCTATATCTATCTATATTAGTTATCTATATAGTCTATCCATACAGATAATGAGCATTCTGTCAGAGGACCTGAAGCCAACTAATACTGATTATCAAAGAATTTTAATGAGAAAAACACTGGTAGATTCTGAATTCACTGCCATGTGCATTTAGTTTGTTTAGCAAACTATGTAATTTTCTAGCATGAGAGAGCACATCTCCCAGTCCACTCCCTCAGTGTTGCAAGTTCCAAACCCAATACCTCTAATGTCAAGAGAATGAGACATTTAGGATGCTGAGATCATTTTCAGATCTGACAAAGTCTAAACTTGATCCTAGCTGTCTTTTATAACACAACACAACCTAAAATGGTATCACCTTTTATAATTCTATGTCACAGAATAAGCTAAGTTGGAAGGGACCCACAAAGACCACTGAGCCAAACACCCTGCCCTGCCTAGCACTATCCCCAAGAATTAAAACATGTGCCCAGGATTATTGCCCAAACCCTTCTGTCCTTCTCCTTCCCGCAACATGTCCCTACCCCCCACTTCAATAGACAGAGACATTGGTTTGTGCCCCATCAGCTAGAGAGCAAAGTGTATTGCCCATCTCCAAATAAATTTAAGAATCCTGTAATATGTTTTTCTTTCCTTCTTATGTCTTCCTCTCAAGGATCAAGTACAGTCAAAAAAACCCCAAAACACTTCAAAAATGGACTTAGAGGGTTTGCCCTCTCACAGTTCATCAAACCAATCAAGAACTGAAGCTCATGTACCTGTGATTGAAAATAAGATTTTAACAAGCAGGGAAATGAATAATTAATTTTCAATGTGATCTTTAGACTGGCATGCCCTGGCTCTTTTCAAATTCACTGCTTCAGAAGAATTGCTCTGAAGAGATTTTACATGACACAAAGATTCTTTTGTACTTGTCAGAGAGTCAAGGTGGCCTCCATCAACAATATGGTTTCAGGTTCATCTTCTTTCTCCTTTTCAGAATCCATTTCCCTCCTCTGAATACTGATTAGGACCAATATCTGCTGTGTTCCTGTGACTTTTAACAGAATCAAACAAATTCAACTTTGTGAAGATAGTGACTGGAAACGGTTTGAGGCAGGAGTATGTGAGATGTCTGAGCCTGAAGGGATTGTCTACTTCCCCACACCCATTTTCACTGCTCTGTCCCTCAAAATTGGTATGAATAAGATGCATTTCCTCTCTTCCCTGAAGCATTTTGTATACACTACAACAGTTGTCAAGAACACCCTGATATTGACTTTATTATAAATCTCTTTTCTTGTAATTGCAATATACGTGGAAAGCACAGTCAAAACAATATATAATGGAGGGTATATTACAGACATGAAATTAAATGCTTTAAAAAAGTGAAGTTCTTAAACATCAAGATGCACTGACATTTCAAAATATGCACTTGACCTGTTTCTGTATTGTTCATGTGTGAGCACCAGTTGCTTTTTTCCATAGGAAATACACTTTAGCAACTATTTCTTCTGCTTATTTTTAAAAATAGATCTCTGATACAGACCTTATATTTCATTTTCAGGACAGTAACAAGGTCTTCTAGGAATCCAGAATTACTTGCTTTCTTATCAAGTGTGCAGTGGTTTTTCCTTATCACTATCAGAATGATAATATTTAGAAGAGAAGAGGCAGTATTACCTCTATTTTCTATTTGGGACAACAGCAAGACTTGGGGTCAGAACACTTGGAGGAATAGAGGACTTTTCCTTTGTGTACAAAAGCTTTCCAATATCCCCATCATATGGCCCAACACAAGGAGGAAAGGAATATAGATTTTGGGGGATTTTAGCCCTGATTTAAGTGGTTTATCTAGCATATCAAAGGAAATTCATGGCAGAAAAGATTTAACTACGAAAGCACGCATTTCTCTCAGAACTTGTATTTACTTTTCTTTAAAACTGGAAATGCTCGTAAATTTTGGGAAAAGTGAGCTCACAGAAATCCAAAGGGAGATGACTCTATTTTTAATAGGCATTAGAATATCTGACTGGGGAAAGAATCAGGAATCGGTTTGCAGAACAGACATCTTCCTTCATTACTGAGATCTTGTTAGTATCAGAGAGAACTTACCAAGCTTCATTGATATTTTTATATATTAGGCAAGATTTCAAAATAATTTTGATTATTAGGCAAGTACAATCCCACACTACAGCAAGACAGAGTCCACATTAGTTTAACCTTTTAAAGGTAGTTATGAACAAATACTATTATAAACAAAAATAACTTTACTCTTACACGCACTTAGTATAAGACCTTGAAATGAAAACAGCTACGAGATGACAAAAGCAGGTATTTTTTATAGTGAAAATCTGTATAAATTGATAGCACAGCTTAATACAAAGCTGTTACCAGAAATGAAGTAAGATCAGACTCACTCTATGACTATAAAATTAAACATAAATATTCTCAGAGATTTTCAACTCTCTCAACAGAAAAGAAACTTAAATTTTAATATAGTCAAATTATTGCAGGTTATCCAACTAAAGAGAAATTCATACAGGCAATCACTTCTACCTCAAATTCTAATGGTATTTAGGATTAACAATACGATACTGAACTCAAAATAGCCTTCACTCTGATAACGCCTATCCATTTCTAGATTTATGCAGAGAGGAGAAGACAACAATTAGGAAGGGCATAGAGAAAGTGGGCTATTAGTGCTAGGTCTCCCAAGGACTAACAAAAAGCATAATTTTGCTATTTCTTTACTGCACAAAATAAACTCTTCCTTCTATCCCCAACACAGAATTCTGCAGTGTCAGCACTGAAGGGAGAAGCAGGATCAGATCTCTTGGCTCTCCTTCAGACTGTCCATTCATATGTTCTTTACTATACACTAGATTTAAAAAAAAAACAACCAAAACAAAAAACAAACAAAAAACCCACAAAAAACCAAAACAAGAACAAAAAAAACTCAAACCACCAAAACCCCAAACAAAAACAAACAAACAAAAAGGCCTACTAAAAAGCATTAGTTAAAAGTCTGTGGTTTTCAAAACACCATATATAAAAATATACACACAAGCACACAGGCATTTTTTTCTTCCACAGCACTTTTTGGACATGTGATCAAAAGAAATTGATTCAGTTTTGCAATTCACAGACACCTACTATGTAATAGTACAAAATAAACTGTCCAGCATCTTACACACATCTTCAACTAGCACATCTGAGTGGGAGCACATATCAGCCTCTGAAATGGAATTGGTTAGACAGTGCTTGTTCCTCTAGTCCCTAAAGGGCTACAGATCTATTTCCACATCAGTAAATTCAGTGGGAGCTTACTTGCTGACACAAAAACCTCGAATGGCACCCTGTAGGCTACAGCGTGACTCTAGGCAGAGTTGAGAGATACAGATAGTATTTTAGCTACTGCTATTATTATTCAAAAGATATTTATACCAGGAGTCACTGTAGTCCAGAGAGACACGTCAATACCAATTGTTCTCTCCTGCTTTCTTTTTCTCAGGGTAGACTCTGTTGTTTCAGAAAGGACTCTTGGTAATTTACCATTCACACCATCCAACCTCAAGCCAATCTGGCCAAGAGGGAGGACCAGATGAAGAAAAATAAGTATTAGAAATGGGCCCAAGTTGGAACAATTCAAATTATGGTGTGATATGGTGGGTTTGGACATTGAGTACATGAGGACTTGGGAGGTTGATATGAACCTGTTGTGGAGAAAGGCTGCAGGAGCCATATTACGCTGGGTGCATGGATGTGAACTGTGGGTAAACTCAGACTCAGATTCTGGAAATTCAGTTTATGGTTTATGCTAGTTTGAGACATTATTCCAGCACAAGAACTGAAACGGCTCAGCCCCTTGGGCTGCCTCCGCCTCCCAGGCTGGTGCCAGCTCCTCCGAGGGAGGAGTCTGGCCATGGGAGGTCCTTGGGGTCCGAGCCTCTTGGTCCGCCCTTGTAAGGCGTGCCCAGGGCTCAGGATCCACCCACCTTTCCACAGAGTTCTCTACCGTTGGTTTTGTTATTGGCGTATTTGAATTGTACCACTCCCTCTTATGTTATTATTGGTATCTGTATGTTATCCCAGCCTATTGTGCCTACCCTGATTGGTCACCCCTGTCCCCTCTTAAGCAGCTGTCACGGGGGCAGGGATGGGGATTGTATCCTGTTACCGGTGGAGGCAAGCGGGAGATTCCTTAGCCCCTGTATCCTCAGACGCAGGGGAGGGGATTCTTTCACTCTTGTTCCTTCGAGGGCAGGGTCGGAGCTTCCTTTACCCCTGTCCCTGCGGGGGCAGGGAGGGGATGTCTCAGGCCCTGTTCTCCCGGGATGGGATCCATTGTCCTTCCCTTCTCTCCCTCCCGAACACCTCTACCCCTCACCCTAAATAAAGGAGAGCAAGGGAGGACAACCCCCTCCTGCAAGCCCTTCCTCTCGTCGTTTGTCTTCTTTTTTATCTGATTACAACAAAGAACCATCCTGCAGCTGTAAGAACACTGGAATTTATCCAGGTCCTACGAAAGCAAGGCACACTTCAGTTGGCCCAGCAGTTTCTGTCTTTTTGAAGACCTATAATGGACAATTTCTGCTTTTTAAATCCGTCCCCTGTGTTTCCTGACTCTCCAGAGATATCTCATGCTCTGAAGAAGCATAACAACTACTCTGCTATTTTATTTTCCTAGCGTTTTTTTTCCTTATTTTCCTCCAGATGAAAGTTAATTACATCCAATTGTACTGTCATATAAAATGACTCATAATAATTTATACAACTATTGAAGAAAAAATGATTCAGCTGTAATTCAAAAGGAAGAAACTCTGCCCTTGAGCCAAACAAGGGGGTTTTGTTTCACTTGCATGTTGATATCTAAAGTGAGCCCAATGTCATTCATCATAAAGTGTACTAGTAAAGGAATGAAGATGTAATGTGAGATGATCCTCACCTGGGCCATCAAAGCCAGAGTCATGGGCTCACATCCTAGGAGAAAGAACACAGGCAGTGCTATGCTGCTCCATTAAAGAGGATGAAACACTACTTTAAGTGAAAGACAATGTTTTTCTGCAAGCAGAACATAAAAGCAGAATAAAACAGCAGCTCATACAGCTGTGAGGAGCTGGCCTTCAGTCAAGCTCTGTCTTGTGTCAAGGTCTTTCTCTATCCTGGTGTTAGTATTCTGTGTGTCATCCTCCTGAGTGCAGCATTCGCCTCTTGTTTCTGAGGCTGTAGAACAGAGGGTTCAGCATGAGGACCATCAGGGTATAGATCGCAATGGCCACTTTGTTTTCATCCACTGAGAAATGGGAGCTAGGATACACATAAATAAAGATAATGGTCCTGAAGAGCAGGCTGATCATGGTCAGGTGGGAAGCACATGTGCTGAAAGCTTTCAGTCAGCCATCAACAGAGTAGATGACAGCAAGGTGGATTATCAGCAGTTGATGACTAAGTTTAGGAGATGAAGACAGTGATGGCTCTCAGAATGCTGAGCATGAAAGACAGGGTGAAAAGCACCAGCTTGCTACTGAGAGCCTAAGCAGGAGCAAAAGATCCCTGTGGGAATACTATAGAGGAAGTGGTAGATGGTGCTGGTGGCATATTCCCCAGCACTGCTCAATCCCATGCACACAGGGCTCCACTGGAAACAGAGTCCCTTATTGCCGCTCCTAGGGCTCTCTAATCTTGCTGCTACTAAGAGGGCTCCTGGCTGCATCACCAGTGCCTACATCAAACAACAGAAGTGATTAATGGTTACTTTAGAGACGTCTGATAATTCTGCTTGAATATAGCTTTTGAAATCAAACACTGAATTCACTTTTTAGCCCTTAGGTTTTGCACCTAACAAACAGCAAGTATGAAAAGAGTAAGTGCACTTCTCTGAACATGTAATTTTTCTTCAAAGTGCCTTAAAAACCCAACAACTGGTTTTCATTTCTTTCAAATAACTGACCTTATGTCCTTTGCTCAGTGCTCTTTCCCATCCTTGTGAAGAGATAGGTTGTCACTAAATAGTCAAAGGTTGCGTGGGTCTTTGAGCAACCTGGCCTAGTGGAAGGTGTCCCTGCCATGGTAGGGGGTTGAAACTAGAAGATCTTAAAGGTCCTTTCTAATCCAAGCTGTTCTATGACTCTATGAGAGGTTTGTGAAGAGTAATATGAGTACTAACAACAGGGAAGAACTTCCACCACAATTTTCCAACATTTGTTTTCCAACAAACAACTAATAAGATATACACTGTTTGCTGCTATACCACTGTCAATCAAGAACCCTATAAAAACCACAGGGTGACTGTGAATTCATATAGCTAACAGTAGATTTTCACCAAATATAGTTAGCTCATGTTCGTATCTTTTCAGAAGATGGCAAATAATATATTCTACTGGCAAGTGTAAGCAAAATATAAACAATATCCATGTTCAAGAATTATTCTGAAGTATGCTTTTTAAAATTCCTCATATAGTTTCCATATCTTTTAAGTGCACATTAATAAATTGTAATTATACTCTGGGAGAAGTATAGTCTCTGATGGATCACAGACAGGGTTAGGAAAGCCCAGTCTGATCTGGAGTTAATCCTGGCAAGTAATGCAAAGGGCAATAAGGAAGGATTCTAGAAATACATAAACAGCCAAAGGAGGGCATGGAAAAGACTGAGATACTCAATGTCTTATTGGCCCATCTCTACTAGTAAAACCATCTTCCAGGAATCACAGGCCCTGGAGACTAGAGGGAAAGTATGGAACATTCTGTGAATGTAATTTACGCCCAGAGAAAAATATCCTAAAGCATTGTGTGCGGAAAAGTCCTTTGAAAAACTCAATACCACTTTGTTTTCACTCCAGGCATTTTGAAAGAGTGACATCTAATGCCTCTCTTGTAACTCTTAATTATTTAATCATTTAATTTAAAAGTTTATTTGTTGCATTAATCTTTACTAGTCAGAAAAAGAATTCTGTTTGTGGTAGGAAAAACACCTACAAGGCTCTCTAGGTGTAAATCAGAGGTTAGAAAAAAAGGATGCATTTTATTAGAATGCTTTGTATGTAACTTAAGTAAATTGGAAATGGAGACAACAGAGGTGACATTCACTCAGTGCCATTGAAAAGTGGATGCAGAATGCTCAAGGAGCTTCTCCGCAGACCTCAGTTAACTTGTAAGACACCGTGATGGGATACATATTAAGAGAAGTTCTGAAAAGCAGTAACACTCAAGAAAGGGTCAGAGATTTTATGTATAACAAAAACATCTAAAGTTGTGAGTTAAGATATACTAATCATAACAGACAGCTCCTTGAAAAGGAACACTACCTGTAGGGCATATGTTCTTGAGAAATATAGTTATATAATTTCCAGGATCAAATGAAATAATTTTCTCTGAAACAGTTACTACTTCTATTCTAAGCGGAGAAGGATTGTCCTACACTCATTGTGGCTTATTCTCCTAATTGATAGGATTCATCTGGATTTACAGCTACAAGATGGAAATAGCTTGTCTAGTGCAGAGAACAGAACTATCACTACAGATTTATCAATTTATGTAACCGAAAAGGATTATAAGTGTCAATATAACATAATGGTAGCAGCAACACCTTTTCTTCCAGTATTAGTTCTCTAAGTCATCTTGCAAATATATCACATATTAGTGCAAATTAAACTCTGTGAGGGCTTTGTTAGCTTTAACAGTTAATATTTACATTTACATTTGCACTTAGAGATACCTCATGTGACGTATGAAGGAAAGACCTGAAGTTAGAAGCTTACATATAGCACTTCCCTCTAGAATTCCCATACCAATAATGTAGAAAATGAAGCATGGGCAAGTGCATATTAAACATTTCTTTTTTAGTTTCTCCTTTATTTCTTCAGATGGAATCAGACACAATAGTCAGCCATCCAAACAGATTTTACAGAAGGTAATCCAGCAAACTACATTTCTTACCAGCAATATCAGAGCACTTTGTGGTAGGTAATCAAGCAGCAAGTTATTGCAGGGCCCTGGCTAAGATGGGCTGGAATTATTGGTTATTTCTGAGGAAGGGGGTTGTGCAAAGGAAAAAAGAAATAAATGAAATCTAAGACTTAGCTGAAAAGTGTTTGGGCAATTTTGATTCACAGAAATGTTCAAAAGCATTATTTTCATTCTATGGTGGAATGAAAAGTAATGGCAAGTCTTTGCATTCAAACATGGATACATTCATTGTCCTTAACCAGGCAGACAGAAGTCAAAGTCTGGAGAAGCTTGAACTCTTTCCTCCCACATCCTTCTCAATCTCTGATTCTGAAAGGGGAATGGGGGGGATCCCTTACAGGAAAAGACTGATTTACTAGATCATGTAAATCATGTTTAAAAATAAATAAAAGTCCAAAGTTATTAATTTAAGTTCATAAATGAAGAACAAAGTAACTATAATAGAAAATTTAAAATAATTTACACCTAATCACACTAAATATATTTAAGTAGCTACTATAGGAACATATGACCAGCTTTATCTAATAGCAGAGAAGTGTTAATAAAAAAAGATGGGGTTTTTTTCCCCTTGAAGTGTGCTGTAAATAAGCAGCAGCATTCCCACAGCTGAGAGAAGAATTGAGCATGAATAATTTATACTGCCTGGAATAGATTTAGATTCTTTCAGACATTCTGAAAGTTTTGCAGTCAAGATGCAATCCTTCAATAATTCAAATGTCATCAGAAAAGAATAAGAAGTCGTGTTTGGAAACATCATAGTAAATAAGTTTGAAGTGTTGAAAATATACAATGCAAGGACAAAATAAAGTTATTGTTTAGTTGGCATTTGAATTAAATTGTTTATATTATTAGGTTGACTACGAGCTACAAAATAAGCATTTTAAAATGATGTTGTCCTGGGGGAAAGTAGGATGAGCTACCAACACTTATAAGTGTCAGATAGAGATGTCCTGAATGTAAATGCTAATACTGAGAGTGAATAAAACCAACTAATATCACTGGATTTATGCAGATCACCTTTTTGATTTTTAATTCTAATCAGTTCAACCATGGTGTTTGTAAAGTTCAGAAGAGTTAAGTATTAAGTGGTTCCTGTAAAGTCTGAGTACATGAAATTATTTACTGATTTTATCCAGGAAATAGTAAATTTTTTTTTGGTAACATGATGATTCCTGACCATACTTTCCTGTTTCCAGTAATTCTCAATCTTTGCTCAATAAGTATGACTTTGAGGTAGAATTGTACCATATTTTCCTTCAAAGGAGTTTAATGCAGCATAGCTGTTCTAACTCTCGAAAGATAACTCATATTATGTCTCAGAGAAAGTGAATTAAGAGCTCTCTACACAATGAAGATGAGAACTCATTGATGAAGCAGATAAAAGCATCCTCTCTGTCTGGTATTGCCTAGCACCCTTTCTTCCAATTCTGTTTTCTAGTCCTGATACTTTCAGTGGCTTTCTTGGTTGAATTCTGAGTCCTCTTGAATCCTTGTAAAAGTTTCATTTTTTCTGCCCTGTAGCAGCTCAGCTCTTGGTGTGCCCAGCAGCCTGTTTCTCTGACTACGCTGCTCCTGCAGTTGCCTGTTTGCTTGATCCCTCTCTGCGTGCTCACAGCCACACTTTGGGAATTTCCCCACTTGAGCACCCTCAGCAAAGAACCTCCTTCTAAAAGACCCAGAGTGAAACCAGGAGAAAAGGAAAAGCAGCTTCCTTCATTCTAAAGATGTAGTTACTACTTTTCAAAAATAACAAACAAACAAACGTGTATAGCAGCCCACTGAAGAAGGCAATGAGTTTTTGCCACACAGACGTGCACTTTCATAATCACATTTAATGACAATTTACGTATTTCTGCAGTCTTTATTATTTTATTATTAAAAACCGAGGACATATTTATATGTCCCTACGAACTTTGGAAAGAACCAAACTGCACTGCTTCATAGAAAGAGGAATAGTCCAACCACACATCAGTCTCCATCCTCCCCTTCTAGATAGCAGGGGTGGGGTCTATGTGATGGATCCAGGATACAAATAGAGCACTGCTGAAATGATGGTCAAGATCATGTTTTACCCTCACAGGACAGAATAGGGAAGTTCATCTTATGTATTTGGTCCATTTATACTTAACTTAAATGATATCCACATTTTCCTCACTCTTGCACTTTGTTTAGGCAGCTGATGCTGTAAAGTTTACGGTCTCCGTGGTAATGCAGTACTTCCAAGTGGCAGACATAGAGTAAGCACATTACAGTGGTTGTTTTCACCTCTGCCTCAGGCATCATTAATAGAAGTGAACATCTGCTAGGTTCCAGAAATAGTAATTCTTAAAAGCCCCTGTCTCTCACAAGACTACAGAATGTCTAAATGGTTTTTAGAGAGATTCGTCTGACAGCACCAGTCACAGCTGAGTATTTTATCTGATCAGAGACCCTTGAATTCCATTCTGCTCTACAGGTAAGAGGTAGGAGGAGAATCTGATTCCAAACTAGCCCACCAACAGAACTGCTAGAACTGCCTCCAAGCAATGAGTTACACACAGACATTTTCACAAATAAAGGCTCGAAAACACAGTCCATTCCTCACCTAAATTGTTAGTCATGTCCATTTGAACCTCAGCTGAGAATATGCTTTGTAAGTCCTGAGCGAAAGGACTGAGTGCAACACAGACCAGAATATACAGGGAAGGAACTAAACAGCAGCACTGACAAGCAGCCACCTCCAATGTCAGAAGTATTTGCTTCAGGTAACCCTTCTGTCCTTGCACACCAAGGTCCTTTTAGTTTCATATGTGGACCTTTTTTTCCACGATCTATTTTTTCTCATAAAATTAGCTGGCTTCCACTGATGTAACTGCAATAAGAGCAAAATCTACAAAAGATGTAGTAATTTCAACCCAATACTTGGTTTTTTTCCTTTACTGAGTGAAAGTAAATTGAAATATGTTATAATAAATTATCACATGGTCCTCAGGTATAGGAAGTGCTAAATGGGAACATTAACTGAATACTGACAGCTTGAGAAAATATTCATTACATGGTGTCACAACAGTTTCTGTAGCACAGTAGTGGAAAGATACACACTAATAATATCCTACGGTCCTTGTAACCTCCTGCTGGTATGGGGCAGATTTCATCACCAGATGTGGAGAGCAGTTACTAGGAGGTTATGCCTTAATACAGAAATAACAGAGAAGGATTTCTGCTTCAGGAAAATTTTGGGTTAAAAGTCTGGAGTAAAAGAGAAATTACAGACAGGGCGAACACAACTATTCCAAAGACGAAGAAGTGACATCTCAAATTTTTCCAGAGACAACAGATTTTTCAACACCAGAAGTTTCTTGAGAAAAGTGATGCAATCTCAGCAACATGTGCAGTGTTCCTCTTCCTGTCGCTTCTTGTATTGATATGTGCCTCTCCTCTAAAGTTATATATTTCCATGTGGTCAGGTGCATAAAGGCATCTTCCCACATCAGAAAACCATCAGGATTTTGCTTAAAGTATAAGGCCCACAAGAATGCACCACACATCTTTCTTTTAAGAGACCTTCCAATTCTGATTTTTGACGTCTAAAATATTTAAACCTTATCACCTCCTCTGGATCACCATAATTCCATGTTCTTTCTGCTTTCATGGATGACATGCTAGGCAATGATCCTAAAGGTATTTTTCTAACCTCAATGATTCTATGGTTTTTTTGCCAAAATCTGAAATTCTACTGCTTGAAAATAATTTTCCCTCAAGGAAACAGATTTAGAAAAAAACAAACAAACAAAAACCAAAAAAAACCAATAAAACCCAAAAGTTATCTGAAACTGTTTTCTGAATTAGGCATACCACTCTAAGCTTTGAAGACTAAGTATTTGATGTTTGCTACCTGTGGTTCTTAAAAAAACTTTCACATAAACTTTATTTCTATCTTTGCTATTGTTATTTCTGACTCCTTTCATTATTTGTGTGTGCCCAAGATATTTACAGAAAGGATAGAGCCATGATGATCACCCCAAAAATAATTTGGATAACTGTCAAGTGGGTAAAAGGCTTCCAGAAGTACACTTATATTAGCATTAGAAATGCCCCTATCCTCTGTATCAAGTTAATGCTGGTTAGTTCCAGGTCCAATTCCATGAAAGGATAAGCACAGTTTCATCCATTTTCATTTCCCTTAAAGAATGAGAGTAGGAAGGAAGGGGGGGAAGGACAAAAACATGTAACAAAAGGAAACAACAAAGACCAGGACTGAGAGGTTGGGTTTGAAGGGTTCTTCAAAATATTAAAATGCACAGCAAAAATCTCACTGTTACAAGTGCAAACATAAGCATTTCTGCAGCACTCACTGTAAGTACATTCCTATGTGTTGAACAAGAATACGAACCCTTTTGTCAAAAGCTTTACTGAGGCTCTCTAGGCAGTTATTTAATTTTCAACAAAATTTGCTATGAGAAGCATTTCTCTAGTTCTTATTTTTGTAGTTCTTATTTTTGTTCTGTTGGATATTTGCATGGAAACAAGATCTTTTCATTAGAAGCTCATTCTTTACCTGGAGCCATAACATTTCCACTGAAAAATGACAATGATGTCACAGAGGCAAATCAAAAGAGGTTATTCCATTTAAAAACTGGTGATTACAGGGTTTTTCTAAAACTGAGAAACAGGAGGTATCTCAATGGTTGTTTCAGGATGGAACTTCCCATGTACTAAGTCTTTAAAATAAAAGACAGACTGAAATGTTAGAATTCTTTCCTTTGCTCTATATACACACCTTGCCTGTAGTCTTACCCACTGTATAGCCTCTGTAATTCCTACATTACAGAGGTTTATGAGGCATTGAAGCACACCAGCTCCCTTTTATCCACGTTACTGAAAACAACCCCTTTTGTATTTCCCCTTCAACACCTTTCTGTAACAGGAGAACAGACTGAACAGCTACTGACCATTTCATCAGGGTCGCTCAGGAGAATCAGCAGCTGAGAGGTAAGCAAAGAGCAACATACCCATCAGTGCCATGTAAATTAGGCCAAAGACTGAGACTAAATAGTACAATAATGAAAAATAACAAAAGAAATCACAGACAAAGAAAATAATATTGCTGGACTTTTTAAATGCTATTGGTTTAACACTATTTTGTTGCATAAGCCCATGTTTATGAAATAACTATTCAAATAGGGACAAATTACGCTCAAAGTCATATTGTTTCACAATTACTTTTTTAGCCTCTCCAAAGCAAGAGAAAGCAGTTGCAGTAGCCATGTTTAAGAGGGCTAGGACAAGAGCTAGTAAATAAAGGAAACTAGTGAAAACTGCTGCATCCATAAATTGCCGTGATGTATCTCTAGAACAGAGAAGGCCAAAAGAACAATACATACAACCTACACAGCGCAAGAGTTTTCGTCTAGGTCAGAAGAAGAAAGCAGATTTCAGGATTTAAGCAGACACCTTGAATCACTTAGAATCACTTGAATTATAATCTGTATTTTGTTCCAGAAAAGTAACATTGTAAGGCTCTAAAGAATTCCTTTTATGAATAAAACCTGGACATCAAGTCGTGTTTTGAATCTTAATACATCACATCCACCACATCAGGCTAATAAAGGCACCTTGACTATATAGAACAAAACGATTTGGCAAGTATGGCAAAAATGCAAAACTAAGCTTATTTTAGAGTCTATTCACGTGGTTAAATCAGAAATGTGTCTTGGTATAGTAATAAAGTCAGAAAAAAATCATATCCAGAGGATCCCAGAGGATCTTGGAATATTCAAATTAGGTTATCCCTACAGCTCTCTGGAAATAATCCCTACAACTATCTGGAAATACTCAGAGCAAAGAGAATCTTAGCAGAAAGATCTTATGGAAAATTGCATCCTCTCCTCAAAGAATATTAGTATTTTTGAAGTATTTCAAGACTATGCTCCAACCCCTCTCTTTTCTTCCTTCACATCCTTACAACAAGCCATTAGGCAATTTGAAAGGAAAACAAAAATAAACCACAAAAAAACCCCAAATGAAACCAAAACCACAAAACAGGAATAATGAAGATTTGGAAGTTGTCCTATTTGAGAGAAGGTGTGGAGCCTTAGTGCTGTGTGGGTATGGCCAAGCTGTTGCTCTGTACTACACAAATCATGGCTGGGAGGGCATGGTTTCAGGAGGAAAAGCTGGGTGCCACTCCAGAATTGTTCAATCTTATTTGGAGTTTAATTTCTGGCTGGTGTTAAAACCATCACAGAAATGAAGCATTTATGGCCCCTGAAGCCAATATACTTTAAACGTAACAACTTACCTTTTTAGTGACTCAGCCTTAATTTTAAAAAAGCAATCAAACCAAAAATTTGAAGCATCAGGTACCTCTGAACCCCTTCACCAATATCACCAACTTTTATTCAGCCTTCTTACATGAGTGATAACAGTCTCTATGTCATCTAGGTGTGTCTTTTTCATCTTCCTTCTAACGAGAATGCAGAATAAAGTACAATACCTTATCTTTATGGAAGGCTATGTCTGTGTATGAGGAGAAAATATAGTAAGCAGTGGTATAAAATAGTTATGGAAATATCACCTTAATGTTTCCTATTGTACTGCAAGTTGTGAGAGGTGGATAAACAAGGGCTAAATGGGATCCAATCCCATTCTCTACACAGCAGGGAAGTTTGCAGGCAGCAGAAGATAAATTACCCTAGTCATAGGTCATCTTTAATGTTTATAGAGCACTTTCCTAGTGAATGATCACAGAGTGCATCATTAATGTTATAAACAAATTACATTGACATGCACAGTGGCCTGTACTAGACAGAAATACCAATGAAAGGAATTCAGTATGCAAATAATGCATACAGTTTCTTGGCCAAATAAGAATTTTACTTTCACAGAATGAAAAATTACTTTGCAAAATCATAAATGGCCAAAATGTTATCATTCCCTACCATCTCAAATAGGAGTTAGTATTAGTCTGAAAGAGTCCCTGGCTCCTGGCCAAGAGTCCCTATTTCTTTCCTTCCTAGCCTTCAGCAGAAGTTTGCTGTCCAGTTTAATCACCAGATACAAATCCTGAATTACTAGCGTTCTTTAAATGCTCTGGTTATTCATATTGGAATTTTGACTAGTTACTACTAGAAATTTGGGGTTTGTGTTTTGCTGTTTCATTTGTTGTTTTGTTGTTGTGTAATCACGTCTTGTGTCTCCTCTCTCCCCTCCACCAGTTGCACAAACTTCTAGTATAAAACTATCATGTAGATACACTACACAACATTGACTTGGGGGGTGGGGGGTGTATGATAGGGTATAAGGCACACTCTTCGGACAAATGCATTTTCTTTCTATCTGCTCCCTTCTGAAAATAAATTTTACAGACTTAGAATCATTCTACTAGATTCTGACAAAGGGCAAAGAGACAACTGTAGCCCAGGTTCAACGCACTCTCATGTAAATTCCCACGGTCTTCTTTCATGCATGCCAAGAAACCCAGCCATGAAAATTGAAGCGATATGCTGACTCATCCAATTTCCTGAAGGGTAGGTGTCTCAGTGAGTCAGTCTGTATTTTCAAGCTCAGACCAACAAACCTGGCTAGTGAATTGAGAGAACGAATTTTATATTTTTATAGTCCTCACATATTCAGTGTCTTTATGCCTAGCTACGTCTGTTATCATTTTCACATTCCTAATAATGCTCTGTTCCAAGAGCCTTTGCAGACAACTGATCATATACAGACATGTGTCCAAGATCATTAATGAAATTAATGAAATTAATTTCATTAAGAAATATTAATGAAATAATTAAGAAATATGAATTAAATTCTACATTTCATAAAAGCAGCTCCATTTCATGTTGCAATTTGGATACCAGAATCTCATGGGATCAGATTTCTGTTATTCAAAGTGAGATCATTGTAAAAAGAAAAATTGTTGTTAGAACTACTGTTGAAGAATGAAGTTTGGACTTTAAGTCATGTAATTTCCAGCATACTTCCAGAGTTTAGTGTGGAACCACACAACAGAAGGGAAAACAAGAGTTTCAAATGTTCTCCTGTGCCATTCCTGTCAGATGTATAAAGGAAATGCTCTTGTTCAACAGATTTTATATTATACTAAGACAGTATTAAATGCCCTTCTACAAAAAAGACAAAAGTCAATTTTAGCAGATTTTTGTCAGTTGTAGTGCTTTGACCCTACTCTTGCTTAGAGAGAGAGAAAAGAAATGAAAGAGATTAAAAAACAGGGACAAGAGAAGGGGTGGGAGGGAAAGTAGTTTCCATTCCTGCTTTTCACTATAAAATTTCAGGCATGCATTTTAAGTTGTGGATAATTTAACAGAACTAAATGGTGGAGTAATATTACTCTTTCCTTGTGGAAGTTTTTGGCACTCATATATTATAATATAAGCACCTTGCATAGCATTTCCATATTCCTGGCCATTCAGCGTTCACTCATATTCTGGAAACAAGATTCAGTGCTTTTTCTTTTATTTTCCCCACCATTTTTGCTTCACAGCAGGTCTCTGCTGGTTGCCTTAAAATCATCAACAACAGTCTAAAAGAGCAATAAGGAACGTCAGAGATAAGAGAGGAAGTTGATACAAAACTGTCTGCATTTGTACTCCTCTCCCTGCAGCACACACTGCATTAAGTTTGCACCTATATGAGTACAGAATTGAAGCACTTTATAAAAACATGACTAAAATAAAAGCAGACCTGATCAGTGCACATGAAATATTTTGAATTATTGCTACCTAAAATTGTTACTTTTCTGTAGAAAAAACTCTCTCCTTCTTAACACAAGACAAAAACAAGCAAACAAAATAGTCTGTGTACCCTTAATGCTAAGTAATACTGATAGTCCAAGCAAATTTTTTTCTTAAAATTTCCAGTGCAAATAAGTTTATTCAACATCTGCTATTATATCTTCATCATTGTAATTCAGTAAAATCCACATGCTAAACGTAGATTCTTTTCCAAGCACAGCAGTGTTTTTATCACCTTAGAATTTGAGGAAATGCATATATTAAAAAAATTCTGATACTAATATGAAACAAGTTAAAATATGCATAGCTCTAAGCAGCTCTGGATGTTACAGTATTTGACTTTCTGATTGCTCAGAATAAAAATTAAAAAATGTTTTTTCCATTTCTCAAACAACACACAAATACTTCTGGGTTCATCTTGCCAAGTAGTATCACTCTCAAAAAAGAAATCTCTCTTAATTAATATATTAGATATATCTGGAGATTATACTTCTCCAAAATACCAATTAACTGTATAATATTGTAATAACACCAACAACATTTTCTGAATTTAAAATATTTTAACTGCAACAGCATGCTTCTTCTATATCATTGCATATTACCTCCCCCCACAGTTTCAAGTACATAAAATATTTAGAAAATAATTTAAAAATTTAAACAAAGCCACCAAAAAACCAAGTGAACAAAAATATGTCGATTCCCAATCTGAAACTAATCACTTTTACTTGTCATGAGAAACTAATCTAATAGCATGGTCACTAGAAAAAAAATCCAAAACATAACAACTACATTACCTAAAGTTTCACCTCAAGTAAGAAAATAAAGTTATCCTAAGTGAACAGACAGGTGGAAGATCAATCTCAGGCCAAAACACATGGAGGGTAGGAACAAAGTCCATATTTGAAGAACAACTTACAGCCAGCGAAAGAAACACATTCAAAGTGCTAGCTAAATTCCACAGTCAACAGAGAGACTCTTAAAAAGCTTCAAACACTACTTAACCAAGTTGCACTAGAAGCTTCTCCACTAAAACACATTCCCATCCTTGAAGAGAAACACTAAACCGCAAATTTGTGTTTATTTCAATGTAGACCTGAAAAGTAATCCCTAAAACCAACGCTAACTCCAGTAAATGCTTTTTCCACTTCTTCAGATGCCCAGAGCAACAAAACCAAATGGGCAGCAGGCCCTATGAATGCATTCCAAAAAACAATGAATTTTTAGACAAGAAAATTTAAAAAACAAACCAAAAACCCAAGAACTCACAAAATCAGCATAAGATGACGCAAAAGCCAAAGGGAAAAAACCCCACAACAACAAGGTTTCAAGTACACAGACATGTATTAAACAAGCACTAGAGCTCTCTTGTTTGTATTTCTTACCTTTCTTAACCATTTTGAGGGTGCAGTGCAAATTCTCATGTGCGTTTTGCTCTGGTTTCTTCTTCAAGCTGCAAAGGCACTCCTGCTACCTTTAGAACACTTCTTAGTTTCTGATCTATTTTTCACTTCCTTTAAAATAAAAAAATCTTATTGCTGTTTTAAGAGATATATTAATGAATTAGTGACTTAAAAACCTGGAATATTAAAAAAAAAACCAAAACCAAACAACAAAATACTAAATCCATACAGCACTGAACATTTACTGTTAAATACACAGATGATTCCTTAGATAGGACACACAAAGTTTAAGGAGCACAACAGCATCCTACTTGGTACAAAAAAAAAAGCTGTCCTTTCACCTCTCTAGGCCTTATCCCACTAAAAAGGCAGAAGGAAACTGTAAACTGCTCCTATTTACATTGGCACATGAACCTAATTAAGTTCAAAAACTAACTAATTTCAGTAAGAAAAAGACAATTTAAGCAGTAGGCAACTGAAAAATGCTGTGTAACTTCTCAAATGTTTTATGGTTGCTGTAACAGTGAATCACCTGACTCTTGACAGATGAAAGTCATCTGAGGTTATCAGACGTTATCAGGACAGCTGGTCAGCAGGGAGGATATGAAGCTGGTGCTAACAATCCACAGATCAGTGGATCACTCTTTTAAGACCCAGGGAATTGCTTTATAACACCACCAATCTGGCAGCTAAAGGTCCTGAAAGTTTATTAGTTTAATTTTAACAAGGATACAGAAACAGCTGTATAGTGACTCTTTAATTATTTTAGGATACTTCTGTAAAAACTGAATTTATTCATAGATACGCCAATTCCCTTTTACTCTTATAAGAAGACCAAATCCTGAAGTGAAATTCAGTAAAACAGGGTAGACAGTGAATGCACTTTATCTGTGTGAATTAGATTGCTAAACTGCTGCAGGTGCTCCAAGAGTTTCAGACTAACAGCAAGGAAATCAGGTTCATTATCTGTTTAGGGTTTCTGGAATCCGCTTTCCATAAAGGCATTTGAAAGCTAGAATACTAAAAGCAGCATTGATCATTATTGCCCTCAATGACAGTATTCTGAGTTTCCCACGTAGCTCAGAGGGTGGGGTTTTAAGGCCTTTTTTCTCTACTGCCAGCATCACAGTTTTATCCTGTAAATAGTGGTCTGTTGCTAAAAACAGCATTATCAGAAGGACTTCAGTAGCAAGATAAGCTATGATATTCATATCTTTTCTATATGTATATAGCCGTCAAATCACAAGCACAACAGAACACAAATGTATGTGAGGATATTTGTGAATTGCAGCGTCTTTAAAAAAACCCCATTCTTCCTTTAGAAATCAGTATATCCAAGCACCTGAAAAATATGCAAGGTTTTGAAAAGGAGAGTGAATGAAAACAACAGGTTTTGTAAAAAGTAGGAATTATTTTAGATCTGCAGGTTCATTTTAACAAAGATTGGTGACTTTTAACAATTTACCTATGCAGGCTCAGCAAGCTGATTTAGCTTATTGACTAATTAAAGAATCAGGTCATTAATTAAGTCAAGGTCTACCTGTAAAAGTGTGATATAATAGCAGATCAGCCAGCTATTTTAGTCATGGACAGATGACAAATGATAGCATAGGAAACAGTCAAACCTAACAGTTAAACAGGATAAAAACCACAGTCAATGCTAACTGCATACCTGAAAAGATGCTTACCTGACAGTTATGGTGCCATTCACTGCTGCATGGAGAAAAAGCAGGATCCGTCAGCAGAATTACACTCTTTTTCCCTGGAAGAATAACAATTATTTTGGTTGGCCAAACTTTTCCAAACTTTTTGTTAAGCAGAAAGCAAATTCACGTAGAACTTGCTGGGAAAGTGGTTTGGTTCAAAGCACCTATCAGGAAAAGGATGCATTTCTACGAACTAAATAGTATGACAAATAGAATTCAATTTTGAGGGATACAGTAATAGCTGCTCTTTTCCAATATGGCTGGAAACATAGAAGAATTATGTCTGTTAGCTTTATAAACAATAAACTTCATCTCAGGAAACAGACCATATAATGGATAATGTTTGCATTACAGCAAATAGGACATTTGTCTTGATAAAATAGAGGCATGCAACTAAGATGTTTTGACTCTGGTACATATTTAAATAAAGGTTGTCCTCATCTTTGTCTGCAAAACCAATTTTCACAGCAAAATAGAATGGCCTATGGATAAAGAAGAAGATCAGCATACCCTGACAGTAATAAAATATGTACATGATGAAAGGCACTTTCTCTTTTGTGCAAGCTGACCTACTCATGAGTACAAATACCTGTAAATCCTGTGTGATAGTTGAAAATATATCAACTGCACTGTTTATGGCAACAAATAAAAATGAACTAAACAGATAATGCTATGTGTCATCTCTTCTTTAAGCAGGCCAAGTCTAAGGATGTTTTAAGAACTGAAGGCTTATGTTGGTCTATTTAGAAATTAATATACAAACACAGAAACTCATGCTTCTGGAGCAGTACATAAGGAACACAACAATGACATATTCCTTGCATCTAATTTTGAGAAAATGGGATGCAAACTGCAGCAAATTTGTTCTTTTTTCAGCCTGCTGCACAGCTGGTTGGATTTGAAATCTTTGTAACACCCTGTTTCATATAAGGAGGAAAAATGGTATAGCTGAGGGTTTGTTTTCTCATAAGTTTGGGGTGTATAGCTATTTTGATTGCTTAAAAATCTTATATCCATTTTTCTAATATAGATACATTAATTGGAAATGGCAGTGTGCCTCTCCTTAAAAGCAAGCACGTGATAATGACCCATTCCTCTGTTTTCTGCCTCCTTGAGGAATAGAGATTAATACAAAAGCAGTTTCTCCAGCAGTAACAGCACACGACACTTTGAAACATTTTAAAAGTAGCTGATAATTAAAGACAGGAAAACCTTACACTGTTAAAAGCAAAACTTGAATCAGATAATGTTACTCTACTATTTACTTTAATCTTTGGGAATGTCAAATGCCTAACAATCAGATCTGTGAGGATCTAATAATGGAGGTAGGAAGGCTGATGCTCTCTGTTGATGATTTCCCTTTCTCCTGATGGTAACTACCTCAAAAACCATAGTATGACCAATGAAAGTCCTGCTTTTTATTTGCATTGTGAGCGGTACAAAGATGTCTTCTCATATTTATTCCCTGAGTCTAATCCTTAAGCATTTTAAAAGTTTAGTGACTTGAACAGCCAATAGTGTGTTTAATATAAAGTGTCACCAACCCATCATCTCTCATGTCCTTTTGGCATGAGTTTTATTCAGGTGAGGAAGAATTGCCATCCTTAATACAAGTCAAAAACTTCATTTCTCCCTCTCTTTTTCTCCTTCTCACTATATATACATATAAACTTAATTGGATTTCAAACCCAGGAGAACATTTCTGACAAAGCTCCAGTCTCTGAGGGAGTTCTTCCACAGATATCTCATTATATGATCTTAACGTAATAAAAAGTCAATCTGAACTGGAAAACAGACCTAGAAGAATGTTTCACTCCAGATCTTCATGCACACTTCAGTGGGAGCAGGAAAGGAGACTTGGAGAAGTGGTTACATAATGCAAGAGCATTTGGGAGCATCTAAAAATAAGATAAATAGTGAGAGAAACATAGAACAACAAATCTGAATATTCACATAATAAGTAATTTTTATTGGCTATCGGACACCTTTTATGAAGTAAAAATCTCAACCAGCAAGCTGGGAAGAGTTTGTTTGCTATGAAGAGGAACTGACTGCTTTTTATAGAAATTTACCCACAAATTGTAAATAAATAAATCAATCGCACAAGCATCCTAGCATATATGATGCAAAAAATAACCTCAGAAAACACTCTTTCCTTTGCATAGCATTCTTTAGGCTCTTCAGTGGGCATTCTGTTCACTAAAACTACACTGAAATACTCCACAGCATCCTTTGTGACACATGCTGGCTATGTGATAGAATAGTAAAACGACCTAATTTCAAAGAAGGAAAAACAACACATATCTCAATTATTCCAGTAATTTGCAAAGGCCTGGAGTTTCTATTATTTGTCCTGCACAGAGGTGCAAAACAAGAAAATAATATCCAAAATACAGTGGAGTAGCAGAAGAATAGCTAAGCCTATACTAGCAGAACAGTCATGGGCCTTTGTTTAAGAAAAAAGTTGTGGTACGTGTTTACTACAGAAAACAGATGAAGGACACCAAAGGAAATCATAGTTTCACTCTGACTTTTAAAGGACAGATTGTTAAAATCAGGCATAGTTGGTCTACTCATACTCAGGAAATGCAAAGCTTGAGGAAAAATTCCATATCTGGAGAATGGAAGAATTTCAGAGAATGATTCTAAATTAAGTTCACTTGCTCACTCTGACAAGATAACATCCAGCAGTAATATTTTAGTAGAAAATATTCTGAGAATATTATGTATTTAAGCTAAAAAATAAATTTCTAACAAAAATGCTCGTAGTTTAATCACAGTAAGACTCAAGTTTCTTCCTCTTTATTGCCTGTGTGATTGCTTTTCTTGCCTTCAGTTTCTGATATCTCATAGGCTTGTGTTTCTCTGGATTTTAGAATTAATGAAAGTTGTTGGTGAAGTCATATTTACTTTTACGGTAATATTTTCTTTATTTTTCCAGGGCAACATTTTCCATTTTTCCAATGTGATATATGATGTATTTCTTCACATTAGTTGCATATTTTGTCCACATACACTACTATAATTGTTTTACTTACTGGACTGTTACATTCAGAAGTTGGGAAATTAAATGGTTAAAAGTTTCGGAGAAAAACTCTTATGCTGAGTACAAGCATAATTTTAGAGCAAGCAATTAGCAGTGTAGGCACTCCTGCAAACAATTCCTCCAGTGTCCCTGAAGGAAACATTCTTTCTCTTCCCTTATCTTTAAATATAAGCTTTAAACAGCAAAGTTTTTAAGAGACATGTTTACGGGAGAACAGTATTGAACAGAGGAAAGCTGTCCTTATGTTTGTATCAGTGTTTTATCATTAGACAATCACAGATTTTAATTATTTTCAGGTATGTAAAGATAGATGAGAAAATGCATGTGTGCAATTTTTTTTTTAGAGGAATTATTTAATCACTTGAACTGTTCATGTACGGATGTATAGCAGTATCACTGATGTGCTTTGAGCTATTTCCTTTTATACGATTAAAAAAGTAAAAATGGACTCAAATTACCTGGTGTGCAACTGCAAAGTTAAGAGAGTAGCTCCATGAGACAGTGAAAAAGAGAAAGCTGGGAATTACACCAGGGTCTGACCCCCACTAACACAAAAATGAGGTGCCATTACTATGGCAACTGGCTTTGATTACAGGTGGAGGCGGTTGACATCTTTCCTCTCTGAAATATCCCTATAGATCACATAGGAACTGAGGAAAATACATCTTTTCTGGAGGTGCAGATTCGTGTTTCCAACCCAGAGAGCAATTTTATCCATCATGCAGCATTGTTATCTCCAGCTGGACACCCAGGATGTGCAGTGTTCACTCGCACAGGTGGCAGGATGCACCTCACTTGGACGGCTTGCATTCATTCTTTTGACTGTGATTTCCAGCCAATCTCTGTGGTTATTCCAAATCAGAGGGAAGACACTGAATCCCTAAGCCACAATTAATTTCTTCCTGTCGTGTCTTTTTAAAACCTCCTTTCAGTATGGAATAGGACTTCTCTTTTTATTTTCCCCTGCACTTTGCGAGAGGAACTCAATACCACTGAAATAGTTGATAAACGCTATCCTGCAACCAGAGCACATGCACAGGCATCCATCTATTTCAGTCTTCCTTTCCTGGACAGAGTTAAGTGCCCTATGAGCTACATTGGCTTTATCGTTGTGAAAATGGCTTTATTGGCATCTTAGCCAGAACAGTAAGAATGAGTTACTTTATTATGGAAGGTACTACTATGTAATTTATGAACTTCTCCTTCTTAAATGCATTCACATCCCAGAGACCAAGCTTGAGAAATGACACGAATTTTCCCAGAGAACAGAGGACCCTGATATAATGTTACATTTTCGAACGCAGCTTTGATATTGAGTAAAGCTGATTTTAAGTGTGAATACTGGTTTACCACTTACAGAAGGGCTAATAAACTTCAGATTCCCTATAGTAAACATACATATATTTCTTCAAAGTAGCTCAACTGCTCCTTACAAAATTACTTCTGCCTGATGCAGACTAAAGATTGGAAAAACAGTATTTTAAATTTTCATTAATAACACAACATTTCAGTTAACTACTGTGTTTTTCATGAAGACACATGTAAGAAAAATAACAGTTTTTCAAGAAAAAAAGTTATCTTAACCTTAGCAATAGTGGTTATGGAGAAATTAAATTCCAAGCTTTCTCTGTGAGAAACTTTTTCTTCTGTAGTTTTTTCTTTTACATTTCTATTGGCATTTAAGTATTTCAGATGCATGAGGATTCTAAATGTAAGGCCTAATTCCTTTGTTCTTTAGTTGGTCCAGGATGCTAGACAGCTTAATGTAGATTTGTAATCTGCAGGGTTTTTTCCATTGTTTTTCATCCAACAATTCTTCTTTTTTAAGGGTCATAAAGGCAACAGTCTGTAAAATCTGTTTCAGGTTTTCTTGCTCAGTTGTACTAATCTTGGTATCTTATTCTTTTTATCAGAGGCTGGTGTCTTTCTTTTTTCAATTAGAATTCTCTGAATGATTCTTCATGATGTGGAAAGTCTTCATCTCTTCAAGGAATCTGATTCAGTTAACCTAAAGTGACCTCAATTTTGAACACAATAGAAATAATTTGTTTTCTTTACCTCCACTTTTTAACACAGTCATGCTTAGATGATCTTTTCTGGTAACCTAAGTAAGAACTTAAAAAGAGGATTTAGGTAAAACATTGTAGGAAGAGAAAAGTTAATTGAAATTTCAATAAAAAATTAATTGCCACATCCCACTACAATAAAGAGGTCAAATCATCCTCTTACGCTCATTGTGCACATTGTCAGAAATACTTTGATGCAGAAAAAGACCAGTAATGGTACCATTGATCTTGCATTCATTTGCAGCTGGGAGAAGGGTAAAACAAAGCATTTATTAACTCTCTTCTCATCCCAGCACAGTGAGCTTACTCAGAGGTATATGGAATGTCCAGTTGTAAGCTATCAGATGTACAATATTTTGTATACATTTATACAGTCATATGAAATGTAATTCTGGGATGCTTCACGTTATGTATTTCTATCAACTAAGTCAAGAATGGTCTGGAAAACTCCATGGAAGTTTTTCCTGTATTCCCAATTCTTTTAGACACTGTATGATGGGTTCTTTCTTCCTGACTATAGTTTCTCCTGTTAAAATACATGTTTGTTCATTGCAGACGATACTTTTGGGAATATCACCACAGTGTTTGCTATTTTTCCTGACCTAAACTAATCCCACTCCCATGGTAATGTCATATCCTTGACACTGCTGTTAGCTGTTGCTGTCAGGATTTCTGATGGATCTTGATATATTTTTCACATAGCAAATATGAAAGTGAAGTGGGATATCTCTGTAATACTATTGGTCCACTCCTACTACAATCTGAATGTAAAACATCTGTGACCCATTTCTCATAATTGGACCAGTTACTTTTTTATTTTATGTTAATAACAGAGTTCTATCTTTCATGCTTGATTAATCTGCTTACAATAAATGGAGGAACAACTGTGTAATCAGTAATTTTCACCCAAGAATAAACTTTTCTTGAATCTTAATGGTATCAAACTTGCTGAGGACAGATACAGTTCTTGTGATACAGGTTTTCTTTAAGATCTTTTCTATCCAATGTTCATGTCTAGACATCACTAAATGAAGTATATTAATTCATTTTCCCAAAATATTATAAGAATCTTCACATACAGACTTGCATTTCACATAAATGGTCTCTGTCCATTGCAAGTATAAACCTCACCTTGCTGTTAAATGGAACAAAATAAAGTTTCTGAAGTCATACTCAAATTCTTATGCTATCTCCGAAGACATTCTACAAGATATTAAAAAATACCTCAAAACACTGAATTTTAAAACATAAAAACTTCATTCTATACCATCATTTTATTGTTTCACATGACTTTATGCTGCATTTATATAAGATACATTTTGAATTAGTTTGTTAAATGTTTGAGTTTAAAACAGCCATTTTCTTTTCCTTTTTAATTTTTTTAAAATTACTACGTAACACTCCTCTAGATATTTCTGTTCCATAACGTTAGAAAACATTTAAAATTGCAATATCTGTAATTGCTTCTTGCAGGGAATGTTTGAAAAGGACTGCCTAGTCAAAAGCATCATGAATGCATCATTCAGTGGAGCTTCATGTCCTTGCACTAATGATTTCAATTTCCTTTTAGAATCATATGGAACTGGCAAATATGAATATCATGCACAAAGAAACTTGATCTGAACCATTTAAGTAATAGAAATTTATTCTGAATCTAACTGATGCTGAAAATTATACTAAGGCTATATTTTTAGTGTCTTGGAAATTTTGCCTAAGTATCTTTAGAAGCTGGACTACATCTAGACTGTGGATAAAGATGGTCTAGAAATATAACCTTGAAAAATATTGGACATCTTTTTGCATGCATGGGTTTTTTTAAGCCAGCAGAGTACTTTCAAACGCTTTTATTTGGAGAGTCAATATTCATGCAATATTCAGAAAATCGCACGTAGTACCTAAATCAAACAAAAGATCGGAGGTCAGAGTGTCATGGCATAATGAGAAAGGACCCATCTCAGGAGTCAAGTAGAGCTAATTAAGAAAAGTATTTTCTTTATTCTTTTTGAAGCAAGTCTGGTGTGTTTTGAAAAGGGTTGAGCTGAATAGCATTGAACTTTGAGTTCAACAGTACTGAAATTGTCATGTCATTTCCAGCTTGGCATTCAAGGCTGAACCGGCAGTGAATTGCCTGGCACACCATCACCCGAACGGGGAGGGCAATCTCTGCTTTGCGGGTAAGAACTTTTCCAGAGCTAAAGAATAGGGGCAGGCAGCCAGCTATTGGAATTAGCATGTGTGTTTATCTCAGTAACAAAGGGAATAGGGGATAACAAGGTGATTTTGCTGTAATCACTGGAAACATACTTTCCTGCTCTTTTTCTTCGATTGCCTTCCCTCACTTGAACAAAACCTGAAGACAGATAGTTTCACCTCAGTTTGCATTGAAAAACAGTATGAAGCACTGAAAAGACAATAATGCTTGCTGCATAACCTCATGTTTAGGAAAAAAAAAGAGTTTAAAAGTTAAAAAAACCCCAAACCTGAATCAAACTCAACATTGCTTTTCTTCCCAATTTGATGAAAGTAGATGACCTTCAGTTATTTCAAATTTTAACCCACAATATCTTCCATAACTAACAAGCCCATTTCAACGAAAGAAACATGGAATTATATTTAAACTTTAATTACACTTCCCCAGAAGGAAAATCTGCCTGCTGAATACAGAGCATGTTAATTTCATTACTGATGTAGAAGAAAGTCTTTAATAGATTTCTAGATAAGGAGTGCATAAATACTAGGCCATTGTTCACTTCACTGGGAGCAGCAATAGAGCAAGACAGAAAGTCATGCAAAATTTCAGATTCAGAGAATCTGAGCAGCAATGTTGAGGAAAACAAAGAAGGTGAGGAAACTAAAAGGGATATATTAGAAGACTTTCTATAATTCTTTTAATAACTTAAATCTGTTTATGATCACAGCATGACATGAACTAAGAATGCCTTTAAGAAAGTCAGTCTTATACTACACTGGTTTGAATTTATCTGAAGCAAAATTGTGTCCTAAGAATTACATCTTCTAAGGCTACAGAGAAAAAGTAAATCTGTGTTATGATTTGTCATGTAGCCAGGGATGTCCAGTGACTACACATATGTAAGCATTTTTGCAAGGAACATTATTTACCATGTGAGATACAGTGATCTGATTCACTTTTCTATTGACTGATTGCATTTAGAAAGCCCAAGAAGTTTTAAACAATTGTTTTGTTTATACTTATAAATTCTTCAGAAGTGTTCTGGATGTCAATATTTACCCTTAAAGAATAAACGTACAAAGTCACATTATAAGTAAGGAGACAAAGTGAGAACATGACATAGATTTCCAGTCCCTTTCTATTAAAAAACTATCCTTTTTTTGCTAGTATCTCTGCCAGTTCAATGGAACAGTAGCATAATACACTATCAAGTGCAATAATGTTATTTGCTGACATGAACGTTTTAATTATGCATTACAGAAATATAGTCAATTTTGGAGGATCTTTATACTTGTATTCCCAACTCATAATTATTTCAACAGTTCCATATGTCATAATTTGATCAATTGAAGGGCACAGGAAGCCCTCATGTATACATTACAGTGATGCAGTATCTGTAATAAAAATGCAGTACACAGCAATCTTCCTCACTGCTCCTTGCAATACTGTTTATTCTGTGATATTAGAACTGATGTTATCCACCTACTGATAATGGCAGGCCCTGCCATCACTCCCTTGCAAGGACTAACTGAACATAATGACCAAGAAATAAAACTATGAGCTGTCTAGAAGCATCAATGGTCTTCCAAAAAGCTGTGCCTGCACGAAGTAATTTCCTCAATAGCACAGGACTTGGATTTCCCCTAAGGGATCCTGAAATCAGCAGAGTTTTTCACAGACAAAGGGTCTTTCCATCTTGACTGTTCAACTTGAAACTTGCCGTGCAGCACAACTGAACCTTGACTATGTATTTTGCAGGTTTTCCTGTAGCAAAGAAAAGATTTTCCTTACTCTTGCAGTACTGGCTGTATGTTTATCATCGAAAGGGATGGAGGAGAGGTAATCTGCCACTCAAATCACATTTCACTGGAGATGTGCAGGGCTTTGGAGCATAAACATGAGTTTGCCAGTCTGAATTTGAGTTGGCAGAAGCACAGCAGTAACAGAAAGCAGACTGACAGCAAAAGGTGAAGTGCAACGTGAAGATCTAGAAGGTGTCAGTTCAGGAGTGGTATTTAGTGATACCATCTCTAAATGGGACCAGATGAGGTGGCCTGAGGACACTGCAGGAGATAAAGGAGGGAGAATGAGTCTCAGAGCTCTAATGGAAACTGAAAGTAGATAGAAGCTGAAAAGAAATGTTGCTTGGATAACAAGAAAAGAAAGAAAGCTAGCAGGGTAAAAAACACTAGTCCAGATAAAATCTTACGGATTATAGTATTTGGGAGAAAGATTAGGGTCATGATACCTATAACCTATTTGTTGGCAAATTTTCCCAACATTGTACTACTATCTTCATGTATACTGATACAATTTCTTAGGGGAAAAAAATGAAGTATTTTTAAAAGAAAATTGAAAAATCATAATTGAATATAGATTTGCAATGGAAAAAACAAACTGCCCATCTACACACAGTCCTTTCTCTCCTCAGTGAAGATCAGCTTGAAATGGGTCTGCATACATCAGACCCTGATAATGAATGATGTTTTACTAGCAACACTTAGTATGTGTTACCATGTAACTCATTAACAGAATTAATGTGAATTTCATTGTCTCTCACAAGAACTAGGATTCTGCATTGCCTTTCCAGGTCAGTGCTGCTGCACTGTGTTTAAGCACGTGTTCTGGGTGTTCTCCCAAAAGACTGAGGATGTGGATTTGGATCTATCTCTGAAAAAAGACATTTAGTATCTCTAGTGTCTCTATCTTTCAGAAGAGTGAGTATTAAATTTTCTCCCCCATATTCTCAGCAAATGTGCTAACTGCCAAATCATTATGGGAGCCTAAGACTACCTTTGTGAAGGGATGAAATCACCCAAGAAAGAAGTCCAACTCCTGAATCATAATAGTCTTGAGTCATTTACACAAACTTTGGGGAAGAAAAGAAGGAAAGATATATCCACATAGTCTGTACTTTTCATCTCCCTCTAAATGTGGAAGCATCTTAAATGATGCAGCCCTTTACACTAATGTACAAAGGCCTTTCCAGTCTAACACAAGACATACAGGGTTTTTTGTTATTGTATGTTAAATTGCAATGTAATATCAACTTGAGAAGCCAATTAAACAAAACAAAAAGTGAATTCTGTATTATTTTTTAAACTGGTTCTTCAGAGTGTTAACAAATACTGGGATTTCAGATAATCTGTTTGATCTAGGAGGTCTTTCTTTCTTCTTTTTACCTAAAAGTGTTGGATCAGAACTCAAAAACTTTTATGTGCATGCTGGAAATAAAGCACATTTCATTATCCCTTTTTGTTATTGATGAATATTGCTCCATTAGAAACACTGCAAATTAACACTTCTGGGTGGATTGTCTCTTGGAATTATTAACATGGAAAAAATAATGGATCCACACACTGAAAGGTAAATTAAACCATCCACTAAGCATTGTGAGACAGGGTTGTATTGCTGTTTTTCCCCTGAAAAAAAATATTACTTCACCCTTGTCATAGAGTTTTTACCTCTGTCCTTTCAGTTCACTGAGATCTTGATACAGAAGACCTACAGCAGGAGATAAAAATAAAATGCATTCTTATTTATTTGAATCAGCTGAACCTTTTTCCTATAACCAATATGGGGGGAGAGGATGGGGAATGTATACTGCACTCAGATGACATCTGATGGAAAGCAATGCTAAATTGAAAACCTCTTATATTTGCCAGTAGCAAAATATACTGTGTACATAACCAAATTATTACTTCCTTGGACAGTGACAGAAAAACATAGTAGCTACTACTTTTAGCTAAAGATATGCTTACAAACATCAGTCTTGCTGAAAGGATAGAATAAACTGCAGCACTGTATATAAGTGTCTAGTAATGACGAAGTCTTAACAGGCTTTGTTAAACACTGAGATGCTCATAAAACATTTTGCAAATCGCTTTGATTAGGGTATCAGAATGAAACTTATCCTTTAAAAACAGAATTTTCCAACTTTTCCTGGACATCAGTGTGACAGAAGAAACATAGGAAAGAGCCTACCTAGTCATGTTGCTATTACATGGTGTTTGGATTTTATCATAAATATTCCCTCTATTCCTCTTAACATCTTTAGCATTATAGAACATACTAAAAGTTTTAGAGTATAAGAAAATGTAGGGCAATTCACTGTAGAGCTGGTTATACTTTGATGCAAAGGTATTTCACTTTTAAAAATTTTTTTAAACTTAACTGCAGTATCTTATACTGGTCTGCATGAACAAGATCCCAGAAGATGATTTCATACTTGCCCTTGACACCCTTTGTAACAGTCAAGTTATTTATCCTGCAGTGGACTATAGCTATTTTGCAGCTATTTCCCATTTTTGTTGTTTGGTTGGTTGGTTGGTTGGTTTGATTTGGTTTGGTGTTTTCCCTTAACTTTGTGAGGCTAAGGAAAGAAGGGAAGAGCAAAAAATGCTAAAATAGTATTTGAATATGTCAGAAAGTGTAAAGTAAGATATCAAATGTGCTGGGACAACTGTGGAAAAGTATTCACATGCAGTTGTAATCCAGATTTAGGACAGAGTTCAAATACAAGCCAAACTCCACCTAAACCCATGTTTTACTGACAGAAGAAACATCGCTAGACAAAAAAAAAAAGAAAAAAAAGATGAGCTGGAGCATAAACCATCACACAAACAGAATTAATGATCCAGATTCAGATGGAAGCAATCCAAGTTAAAATTTCATTAAGACACAAAGTGATAGAAAAGACACATCACAGGAAATTTAATGGTATATTTTGTATAACAGTAATTTACTCATCATTCCCAAAGTATTCAGAATGTGCCTACTGGGAAATGTCCCTTATTGCCACAGATATAAGTTTGAAGATATTAAAAATCATCCCATCTTTCAGACTTGGGGTTCCAGATCTTTAGGGACTTATTAAATTTTGTTCTGGAGAAAAAGATCCTAAGATACTCTTATCACAGAACCACAGAATCAATTAGGTTAGAAAATGCCTCTGAGATCATCAAGTCCAAACTATGACTGAACACCGCCATGTCAATTAGGCCACGGAACTCAGTGCCACATCCAGTCTTTTTTTAAACACTTCCTGCAGTCCACTACCTCCCTGGGAAGTGCATTCAAATATCTAGTCACCCTTTTGGTGACAAATTTCTTCCTAATGTCCAGCCTAAACCTCCCCTGGCACAGCTTTAGACTGTCCCCTTGTCCTGTCACTGGGTGTCTGAGAGAAGAGGCCAACCCCCACCTGGCTACAATCTCCTTTTGGTTACTCGTAGAGAGTGATAAGGTCTCCCCTGAGCCTCCTCTTCTCCAGGCTAAACAACCCCAGCTCCCTCAGCCACTCCTCACAGGACATGTGCTCCAGACCCTTCACCAGCTCTGTTGCCCTTCTCTGGACACACTCCAGCACCTCAATGTCTTTCCTAAACTGGGGGGCCCAGAACTGGACACAGTACTCAAGGTGTGGCCTCACCAGTGCCAAGTACAGGGGAAGAATCACTGCCCTGCTCCTGCTGGCCACACTATTCCTGATACAGGCCAGGATGTAATTTGAAGATTGAAAAGGCCTTATGTAGGAAAGCAATTTTTCATGTAGGAGGGGACAATCTAAGAATTTGTGTGTATAACTGCAAAGAAAAGTCCCAGAGATGAGTCCAAAAGATGGTTTTGACCAAACTTATTTTCCTCCTGTGATAACTTCACAAAAAGAGTGAAGGCTCCTTCTGGTTTGACACTGACTGGAATGTTTCCAGTTATGTACGGGGAGTAAAAGTTCTACTTAGCCTCCTTTTCTGTACTTCTTCCAACCCCCTACATATTCACTTAAACTTCTTGCCACTAAATGCATGTTACCTAAAAATACTTTGTACTCTGCAGTTCCCTAAAGAAAGAAAAAACAGTGTGAAGGAAAAAGACATCATGTTTAATCAGCACCTAACAAATCACCTTTAAATTTCTGCCTCAGCCTCCAAGTAAAACAAAGATCTATCTCTGTTTCTTGTCCTTTTGTCTTCCATCATATCATGTTTCATGCCTTATATCCTGCCTTCATTCTGTTCCTCTCCCCAGCTCTTTGGGCAGCAGAAGCTCCTGCTCCCCATTAAGCAACTCCCAGCCTTCTTTCTTGGAAGAAATATTGCTCTAAATAGGCACTCTCCTGGGAAGTAATACATTTTCTCACTAAATTGCCACTAACTTTCACCCACACACATAGAAAATCACTGACATTTCCTGCATCTTTCCAGGCACTTTTATCTGTCCATTATTCTAGGAGCTTCCCAGAGTAAATGAATCGATTTGTGTTTCATTTATAAGTAATCTGCTTATACTTAAACTGTGAATTATCTTAAATTTTTTCATTTCCCTATGCTATAATGTCTATAGGTAGGTATAATAGATATTATACTTGTAATGTCTATAGGTATTTGCCAGTAAAACAAAAATGCATTCAAAAAATGGTTAGTTAGCAGAAAAAATTTGAAATCTCTCGATTTAGAGCTTGTCCTTGCTTTGCTCTGTGCAAGCAGAAGACAGTAGTCACCAAACAGCACAACAGTACTGATTGTAAAGCACTGTGCTTTAGACTGACCAAAGAAATTTTTTCACTCATTGTTTAGATATTTCAGGTTGAAGAAATCAGTATAATTGGCACTACCCTCTCAGATAAAACAAAAAGTAAATAAAACAGTTTTAAAAATATTCTAACACAAAATAAAAATATTAAAAATAAAAAAGAATGCATTGTAAATTGTCAAAACATTTCAAATACTTTGAAAAAATATTTTAGAGTTTTATCTTCAGGATATAATCCAAGGCAATGTTTATCTTGTCTTTTCCCTTTGCAAATGGATTTATCGTCCCTTATAAAGCTACCCATGACTTGACACTCACTGGAGTATCCCTTTTGCAAGACAAAGGATAAGAAAACATAAAATCTTTTCCAAAATATTTCAACTTCAAATCTCAGGGTATGGAAGCTGTTGTACCTTGGTACACTGTATTTGGGTGCCCTAGTGCTAATGCTCAGTATTGCTAATGGCCCACTGTTTACAGTGCTGAAGCCTTTCCCCACAGCTGTGGCAGCAGACTCTTTCCTGCACCTCTGTGGCCATGCATCCCCCTTGGATTCCCATGCTGTTGTTCATGTGATGTTGGTCTCACGATCTTGCACCTGCCAAACCTGGTGTTGTTTTTGTCGCTCTTCTCAGAACGCAAATACCAGTGGTGGTAGATTGCCCTTCCTTCCTTCCTTTGCTTTCCTTTATCTCTTGTTTTCTGGGGTTGGTTTATATAGAGAAACATAAACACAGTGCAAAAGAAGGTAAATAACAACCATTGAAATACTCTGTAAATATTATCCAATAATGTGTGCATGCAGGAACTGAACAGAAAACCAGGGTGCTGTACTTGCACACAGTTAGCATGCTCAGTCAGTGCTAACAACTCCATAAGCAAGAATCAAGCTGTAAGGAGGTTAAGAAAGTCCCATTGGAAAGCATATTGCATCACACAAAAACCATCATCATCATCATCATCATCATCACTTGTCACCACCATTTACACATGCTTCCTAAAGACTGTCTCCAGAGGATGACAACTGAGGAGAGTGTTCCCTTTCCCTTTTCGCTTTTGCTTTTATCCTATCCCAAAACTTCATTTCTGTGTACTAACATATGCCATCAGGTATAGCTCTCACTATGAAATCTTTTCTCTTGTGAAACTGGCTCAATATTCTTTGTGTAACAATAATACTGACAAATGGATATTGTAGTCTTTATTTGGTTGGCGTATTTTAAGGGTTTTTTTACCAGCCTAACCTGAAATAATACAGTAATAATGGCAGTGTGTCATTGCTTTACCTCTCTGCACATAAATTGAATATAAACTCAAATATTTTCAGCATGATCTGACTTCCAAGCGGTAGAAAGTTTCTTTTAGCTGCCCCCCACCAACTGCATATGTCATAACAATAAATTCTATATGTTTCTGGTTTTTTTATGGTAACAGAAGAAAGAGGCCTACCCTGACACTCAAGTCTTCCTCTGAAGCAGCAATCCATGCTGGAATCCATCCATCCATCCATCCAACCCTCCACCCACCCATATGTACACACCCGCTTAGACTCTCCGATATCTAAGTCATTACTGTTTAAAAAGCAAGATATAATAAAATCATTTCCCTTTTCCTTAAAAATGTCGATTTTACACAGTATTTATTTAATGATGCTGTTTATTTCATGATTAATTAAATTATCAGAAATTTCACTTTAGAGGTGAGGTGAGGGGTTTTTTTCCTTTGGCTGTTGGGCTTTGTCAAGGCAGATGTTGCTGTTATAATACCTGTGGTCTGTGCACTGTGGCATGACTGAAAATTTCCAGTTAACAGAAATTGCAACATTTTGCAACTGCTGAATTGATCTAATGCACTAATAATACAACAGGCTTAGGATTTCTTTTGGTGACAGGTATTTTTTTAAACCATCTAATTTAAATACATGGCATGAGAGAAATGAAGATGTCAGTCATGATAGAAGGAAGCAGACATGACTTACCACTATATTCTGCATAGGTATGTTGATTATCCTGCGTTCTTTGTCTGATTTTGCTACCCTTTGTGGCCTGCTAGTGGTACCTTGATATGCTCCAGCTTTCATAAACATCCCTAGACATTTAGGCCACCTGTTAGGCTTAATATGGGCAGACTCTTAGGGCTGTAACAGCTGTTGGCTGTTTATTCTATCAGGGACAGAGAGAAACACATAAGTAAGTCAGGCTTTTAGTCACTTCCTCTTCAGAGAAAAAAAAAAAAAAGAGAGAAAAGCTCTTTGGGAGCTTGACTAGAAAGCAAATACAATAAAACATTAGGTTTTCTGTGGTTCAGTTGCACTTAACTATTTCAGTTTAGCTAGATAAGAATTAGAGAATCATCCCTTTAAGTGCCTAACTTTCAAAAGAGGACTCAAATCTTGACATAAAATATTCACGAACACTGGTGTCTCTTTAGTCTCTTTAAATTTTCATGAATTTATTTTCTTACTTTGCTTTCTCATTGGTCTTGGTACTTTCTCAGCTTACCCTTCCTCCCCTTCTATTTTAAATCCATTTAAAGATTTTGTATAGATTTCTGAAGAAATTCTGATGTGAGTTTTGATGCCATCTATTTGTTGAAATGAGAAATGCATTAAATAATTAAACATGAGTAGACAAAGGACAGAAAAAAAATAAAGACTGTTAATGTAAAGAGTTTCCAGGAATGCATGGGGATCTGAAAATGGCAGTGCCTTAATCTCTAAGAATTGTATCTGTTTCTAGTTTTTCGTCTCTCAAATGCTCTGTTTATATATATGCAAGCAGTAAAGAAATTGTATTCCTGCTTCAAAACATTGTAATCTAGGAACAAACATTCAAATATTTCTGACTTACTAGCAGCAATTTCAATCTCTGCTACTGCTTGTTACTCAGTCCACATTTTCAGTATTCTTCATTATGCATTGATCAATGCACTGAATTGTGCCATGGGTCACATACAATTTTGTATTTAAATTACAAATCACAAAGAAATATGCCTGCTAGCTGAATAACTAGCATTCATAGAATATTTGTGATCCATGCATTTTCACAGATTTCACACTGATGACTGACACCATGCAACAACAATTCAAACAAGAAAACAGCATGACAGAGAATGACAGATTTATTTTGACATAATTTATCCTGCTTGACGTTGAAGTTTTCCATATGAGCAAATTCTGAAGAAGCAGAATCCTACACGCTGATAGCAAATTTATATTGTTCATTTCAAACACCTATTTTGATGGTAATTTTTGTCTTTCTGGCCATTTAATGTCTTTTAAATACACTCTAAAAAGTCAAAGTAACTTTGAAATTTTATAAATATTGAAAATTTAAACACAACCTAAGTACAAATACCAAATACATTAATAAACCCATCTAACACAGTAGGGACACTGGAGACAAATCACAGCTTCTCCTAAGCCAAAACTTTGGGTTTTTCTTTCTAAAAGATAAGGGGTTTAACATCTCTTAGAATTCAAACAATTCAACCTTCCTTGTACAAAACCTATGATCCTATTTGCTACTACTACTACTACTACTATGGAAACCGTCATTGAACCAACATAGAATGTACGAAATTTGGAGTTCTCAGAAAATGCTAATATATGCAGACATTTTTGCAGAGTGTCAATAAGGAAGATACCAAATAGATATATAATTTTTCAACTTTTCTTTCTCTTGTCACACTGGGGGGGTTTTGTCATAAACACACAACTGTGAATTAAATGTGGCATTTAAAGCCATAAGAACTTCCATTACTCTTCTGGCAAAACCCCAGATTTTGTCCTCTAAGTGTAAGATCCCTTTAACTATCATAGTTTTTGGACCCATTCCTGTGCATTTGAATGGCCTGCTTCTTTGTCTGCAAAAATACAGCCTCTGAATCTCAGGCAAAAATTAATTTATTTCAATGCATCTGTGAAACTATAGAGACAGCAGTGTCACTAGTTATGACATCATCACTATAAAGCATAGTAGAAAAGCTGAGCCAGTTGATAAAAATCAGACGTAATATACACTATTGAATGCCACCTAATTTTCGTTAAGCTTTGTGATTTTATGTACTGCTTACTCATTATTCCTAGTATGTTTTGAAGTACATCAAACTAAGTCAATCAGGAATGGTTTCAGCTTACTGATAAGACATCCCTAAAAATTCACTAAGAAATAAATAGTGATATCTATGTGTAACATCATCAAGATTCATTAGGACAACTAGATGTTAAAAATACAAAAACAACTATTAAAGTGAAAAGGATATTAGCAGTCCATATCTTTGCACTCTGAAGAAAATTTTAATAGTCAGCTACTGACTAATAAAATGTGTTTCCCCACCATTTACTCCCGTGCTTCCTAAAATATACATGACCAGCAAAGGCTGACACTTCGTGTTTTTAACAGCCCTTGAAGCCCTAAAATTATGCATTAAGAGTATTCCAAACAAAATAAAACTGTTAGGCCGATGTAATAGCATAACCCAAGGTGGCAACCGAGATCCTCACTGGTGCTCATTCACTCACCTCTCGGAGTGAATGGGGTGGGGAGGAAATGAAACAGTAAAAGTAATAAAACTTGTGGGTTGAGATAAAGACAGTTTGATAAGTAAAGCAAAAGCCACATTCACAAGCATAAGAGAACAAGGAATCCATTCACCATGTCTCGCTCATAGGCAGGCTGGTGCTCAGCCATCCCCAGGAGAGCAGGTCTCTGCCACACGGAATGGTGACTCAGAAAGACCAACACCATCACTCCAAATGGCCCCTGTCCTACCCTTCCCTCTATGTACTGAGCAATGCACCGTATGGTATGGAATATCCCTTTGGTCAGTGTGGGTCAGCTGTCCCAGCTCTGTCTCCTCCCAGCTCCTTGTGACCCTCCAGCCTCCTCACTGGTGGGACAAGGTGAGAAGCAGAAAAGGCCTTGACTCTGCACTGCTCAGAAGTAGTGCTGACACCCCTGTGTTATCAATACTGTGTACAGCACTGATTCAAAACTTCAATCCATACCACCTCCTGTGAAGAAACACAGCTGAAAGCAGCACAGCCAGGAACAGATTTTACCTCTGTGCTGGTAAAAGATGTCACATCCACTATTTGGGTATTACTACTGTGCACAGCTCGAGAGGTGATCCTGTGAGAGGTTCAACATCCTTTTCAGGAAACTCTAACTTCAAAATGCTCTCACCACAATTTGCTTCTAACTGATCTGTTACAATCCTCTTCTCCAAGGCTTCTTTAGAACAGTTACCTCTGGAATGTACAACCACTCTATACTCAAGAGTTTTTTAGGCCTTGAGATGTTAGGTAGTGTAGGACTGAACTAAGAATAGATAGATATAAGTGTTTTAGTCACCATGACTAATGGAGCTCTAAGCAGCACAGACCAAATTTTGACAGTTGTTATGTTAAGCTGAGCTGACAAGAATAACCTATTTTGTAAAAAGCATTGGAGATGAAAAAATATATTACAGCCTTACATGAGCCATGATTATTTAATAACAGTATTAGAAAAACTAGCTTTACTGAAGGTAGGTGTTTCTGTTCATTACACAAAGAATTTGTTAGTTTAAGTAAGTGAAAAATCATAAAACCAGGCACAGAAATTCAAACCATAACAGTGTTTCTCCTATACTGTACACATGTTCACACAGAAGTACCTGTGTGTAGATACACTGAAACATCCCTAAAACGTAGGTTGTTGAGAAAGATTTTCTTCTCAAAGATGAGTCAGTTGTTAGTGCTTTCTGATGCATTTTTTAAAATGAAGAAATGTAGCATTATGAGACCCCAGTCATCTCTAAACAAAGTTATCAACCTACTAGCTAAAAAAGTCACTTTCTGGAGCTTCCATTATAAATGAGGAGCTTTGCTTGGTTGGTTTTCCTAGGATGTAAACATGTTGATGTTAAACTGCACATAAACATTACATGGAGATCATTTAACACAGTGAGCAACTTTGCTCTTTATAAACGTGGGTGCTGTTTCCATGACTGTCCAGCATTTCTGCTGAAGATTTTATTCACTTAAAAGCTGGTATGAATGCTATCAGGTTCATCAGATCTTAAAATGTGAGAGATCAAAGGTGAGAATGTAATCCAATCTTAACCTCTTTAAAAAACCCACATCTCAAGGCAATGAAAAACTGATGTTTCAGAAAACCTCATGTGATTTTTATTATGAGTGAGGAGTGCATGCCTGAAAGGTGCATGGCATATACCCTGTATTTGCAGCCTCTCTTCAGTCTGGGATATAGAGTAGGTAATTAATAATTCTGGGCCAAATCTTTAGAGATTTTAAGCATCTGCTAATTAGCCCAAGAGCTGTTAACAGCAGGAGACACTATAAAGTCTCAGCACATCCATAAAACATTGAATGAAAAGCCAGCACTGCAATTTATCATTTTACTGAAGTGTGTCACTTTGTAGCTTAGTATTTTCTTGCTTATTGCTCTACTTTCTGCTGATTGTTTTATATATTATTTTATTTTTAACTGGAACCAAACATTCCGTCATTTAAAAAAAACTCACATCCATAAAAAAAGAGGGGGGAATTAATATGGTGACCCAATCAGGATGCTGACAGTCATTTTTAAAATGAAGAAATGTAGCATTATAAAACCCCAGTCATCACTAAACAAAGTTATCAACCTACTAGCTAAGGAAGTCACTTTCTGAAGCTTCCATTATAAATGAGGAGCTTTGCTGGTTAGTTTTTCTAGGATGTAAACATGTTGGTGTTAAACTGCACATAAACACTACATGTACACATGTCTGTGTACAGGTTCTCAGCTACTTCATTACTAGAAGATATATTCCATAACTTTGAGTGATTTTTCTGCCATAGATAACACTTAGGAAGAACATTCCTAAAAAGAAGCAACTAACTGCATAAACAAGAAACATCTTAGTCACCCACCAGATCTCAGCCCATACACTGAAATGAATGACTCGCATGGGTCATCTGATAACTTTTGCAAAACCCTTTCTTATATATAAACTTAAGATCCTCTTCTAAGAAACATGTTGTTCATGAAATATTTAAATAATTTTGTCTAATTTTATTTGCATTTCTCTAATATCTCTACTTGTTTGTTTTATTGATTAAGCTTCAAAGAGGAACTACCTTTAAGCATTTGATAAAATTCTATTCACATAGGAATTTTGCAGAAAATGTCATGCAATAAGATCAGTCCATTTTTAAAAGTCTAATTAAAGACATCAGAAAGAAATTACCTGAGGGTAGGAAGAGCAGTTAATGGATGTTTCTTGTCAAAAGTTGTGAAATGTGTTTTGCCAAAGGGATTAAACAAACCCATTGAATTCATCATGTCATACAAACATCCATTAATTGCCAGCTCAGTCTATGAGAAGGAGAAAAACTTCCCCATATCTTGTAGCTATGAAGCTACTGCTCCTATGGTGACACATGATATGCCATTACCTGTTTGAGAAAGAACCCCTTCTAAATTAGGAGAGCCCAGTTTTATGTATCCCCTAAAGTCCACAGGTTAACCTCCTCTTTGCTCACCTCCAGCCTTTCTAGGAAATCTCTTAAACTTCCTTGTTACCCCAGCAAGGAAAACATGATGAAAAACCCTTCTTCATGGCAAGATAGTGTACTCACCTGCTGCACATGCCTACCATGCTATGCCACCAGCCTGGAAGATAACTCGGCCTGCTGAACAAGGAAGGCACTAACCCACTTGGTATTCATGACTTACTATGATTGTTTCAAACAAAGGGCAACATTTTAAAATGTGGAGTTTGTTACTATCGTATTTTGAAAGAAAATAATTACTTAAGGTTTGCTTTCAAAGAAGATTTCAGGTCTGTATATGCTAAACACATAACTGCCAGCACTGAATGTGTCCCCAACAGTGTTTCCCATCATAAAGTTGTCACTCTCAGCACCAGTTTGCTCACATCACTCTAGCAGCATTTATTGGCTGCCTTTTGCAACAGGGCTGCACTCAGAAGTGGCAAGACTGTGAGACCCTTAGAAAAAAACTGGGTGGAATGAAGCAGATGGATCCATATGGAACCTCATCAGGTTCCTGGCTTCTCCCAGTAAAATAAGTGAGAGCAGTGCAGGCCAAGCTCACCTCGAAGAAGCACTGAGCATTGCATGTTTCATGATTCTTGAGGCTGTCAAGACCATTCTGCACAAATGGAGTCTCATTTAAAGCTAAAGCAGAAACGGAAATTCTGCAGAATGGAAACACTAAAGTGATAATAATTGAAGTATTTAAATAATAATCCAAGTCTCACGGGGAAACTTCAAGTTTAATTTTATGTATGATGTGGAAACTAAGTTTATTACTGGGTAGTGATTAATCTTTCTGTGAGATTTGTTAATTTTTTTTGCAATGCCCACTGGACAATGATAAATCATTGCAATTAAGATTGGGCTAAATTAATCTTGTGGCTTCATTTTATGTCTGTTCTATCTCACTTGCTTTTGATGATCAGCTTTTAAATTTGGGGTGATGGCAGCAAATAGGTAATGTCACAGCACAGCTAGAAATCTTGCATAATTACATAATGCTTTTAATGTCATTTGCAATGTTTGAATTCGCTTTGTTTGATTTCTTTTGCCTGATGATTCATCCCAAAAGCTACCTTTAGGCATAGCAAGACTTCTGAAACTTCAGGACACTGATTAACAACTGATCTCTAGGAATCACTGACATCCAAGTAGAACTACCAGACATTAATTTAGGGAGAGCTGATCATACTGGCTACAGGATTGCTTCTGAATATGCTTCTAGTCTCTTCCAGGGTCTCCATTCATGCAGTCATGTCTCTTCCTTTGGTAACATTTGTCTTCAGCTTATTAAAAGGTATAATGGCAGAGTTACCAGCCTAAACTCCTCGATACAAATCTTTTAACTGGCACCTTGTACATAGAATTGTGCATTTTCTTACAGTTTTTAGACTGTTGGATCTTCTCTCCAGTATGTGCATATGTGATCTATGCATCCATCTTCAAAGGTGTCACTGACACTTCAGAGGCTGTCCCAGAATTTTCTGAAAGCCTTCTTATCTCTTTACACTTTGATATTTTTTATGGATTACAAAAAGCCATTAATAGTTTATCAGTCCTGATCTATCTGCTTACCATCTCCCACTAATAGTTTGACAAATATAAGAACTAGGAATTGTCTTTTCCAAGACTGCATTTTACTATTCACTTTTACATAAAATTCCTGCTCTTATTTGTTCATTTCTAGACTATTGAAAAATTGCAATGAAGGCAAGCCTGATTTTGTTTAGCCTCTTGTTCTAATACAGATGCAAAAACTCTCCAGATTTACAAAAGCTGGCATTGGGTATTGGCAGATCACATCCTGATAGAGTTCTCAAGACAGCTTGCTTCTCGTGAGAATAAAAATCAAAAAGCCTTCCATTCTGCCCATTCCTATTTTACATCTCTCTTTCCCATTCATTTATTCTTGTACTGCATCTGCTTAATAATTCCAAGCAGCAGATACATATCATTCAAGAATATTTATCGTCAGGATTTACAAGCAAATATTGCCAAACAACATCACAGTTCAAAAATAGTCCAAGGTAAGAATAAGTCATTATATATCTGGAACACATAATTTGTGATCCATTTTCTTAGCAATGTATTATGCTTTGTTCTTGTTGAAAAACACCTGCTGGTCAATATATAATAGTTTCAAGCTGGAAATAACTTTAAGCTGAATAGTATTAAACTTAAAATTAAAAGAAACTTAGTCAATCAGTTTTAGGTCCATTTTTACCAAATCCTTCCTGTCTTGATGGTTAGAAACAAAACACTCCCTCCAAATCTCCCCTCAGTAAACTCTTTAGTGAACTATCAATACATATAGAGTCAAAATCTTGCATACCTATTGCTGATGTTCTTATGTGGATGTCACACATCTACAAAGCAACAAGACCAATAAATGAGTTTTTAAAAAGTCTGGCAACATAAGTCCTGGAAAAGCAAGTGTGGGCATAAAATGACACCAAAAAAGGGTGCTTTCTTTTCAGATTCTGAAGAGTTTCAGATTTTTTTCAGGTTGCCCATGAACACTTTTTTAAAGGGCATGTGACTAAACACACGCAAAATCAAAGTCCAGTATGCACATCAGTATCAGCAGACATCCCAGAACCAAGTGGTGTGAATGGGCAGAGTGGATGAGTGGTTGTACATATGTTATAGCCTTTTGAAGACAGAATATGATAAATGAATAATAAAAAACTAAATAATACATGGACCAGCATATGGCTTAGTGATTTTGCAGCTTTTGGTGTGTGTGTGTGTTTATGCATGTGTATACATAAACATATTTGCTGCTATTTTAGTTGTGCTCATATAGGCAATAGCATCTCGACAGCTTATTAGTAGCAGATTATGTGGGTTTGCCTTCCTAAATGTCACTATTTGATATTTAATAAATGCCAAGAAATCTCACCAGGTGTCAAGTGTCCTGATGGGTGACTTTGCACTGACTCTTTTAACATATAATCCCTACTCTTTGGTGACACTGCCCTTATCTAACCAACACATAATCTGTTTTTGATAAGAGAATAGTTGTCGAGACCTCTCTGGTACTAAGCAATGGGTTACTACTTTACTGAAAAAGGCTCTACAGACTGAGAAAGCCTAAGTTCTTGACCAAGTCAGCCATCTGCTTAAAGACAAACTATCCTAAAATGAAGTTCTCACAACATTTTATATCTATTTTCAGTAAAACATTTTCAGTAAAATGTGACTTAAATCTAAATCAAATTTCTGCGCCAAACACTGACCATGTTGAAGTTTAGAGCCTAAATAGCTTAACTTTGTGAATTAGTCTTACTCTTTGAACAAAAATGCAGCAGGAGGTCTCAGAACAACTGAGTGCCAATATAAGTAATTCTATGGGAGTGCCCAATTTAAATTATTAGAATTTTATCTTAATTTAATTTCATTTTCTTTAACTGGAAACATTGGTCTTGCCTATTAGAATACTAAAATACCAGAGACTGGACAGATTACTCATGGAAAGGTTATTAGCATTTACAGTTTCAAAGAACCTCTTTCTGATGCTCTAGGCTAGTGGATCACAACAGCAAAAGCCTGAAAAATGGGTAGTTTGGCTTGCAGCTCTCTGTGCAATGAAAGAAAACATTAATAATGAGAGTTCATCAATGTGATTATGTCATACAGTTACAAGCATTTTGAAGAGTTAACAAGAGTTCTATTTTTCAAAATCAGGAAACAACTGTACAATTATTTTACTTACATTATTGCTCCTCCAAACAATAGTGAAAAAGAAAAAATCTAGTAAATATTAGACAACATTTTAGTATATTGTAGGCTTTGATTTTGTTTATTCTACTAGGAATTTAAAAGAAATACATAACCAAAGAAATAACAGATTGGTTACCCAGTCTGTTTTATTTATTATTGAGCAAGAAGACATTTTCATTTGCATCTTTGTTAGAAGAAGGAATCTATCTTTTTAGACTATTTTGAGGAAATCTCAACTCATTCAAGGCAATTGCATTCATATTTGATTAATTTATGTGAGCATTAAAAAGGCTGCATTACTTGCCAGTTTTGTACAATAACCTGTAACATGCTTCAGAACTTATTGTTCTCTTTATTTGAAGGAAATAAATATATTTTTATTTCATATATTTGCAAGAATGCACAAGCACATGATGTGTATTCTGTGACTGTCTCCTCATACATTTCTCAAGTTGCCTAGGTTACATCTGGCCTTCTAGGATGATTTGGTTTTCCTCTTTTAATTGCTACTTTAGTAGGAAGTACAATAGTAGGAAGATTTTTGATAATCAGTCTTGGGCTAGAACTTGCTGTGAGAATTGTCAGAATTCCTTCTATGTCTTCTCTGAGGATTTTCTAACTGAATGTGCTCTTGTATTGAAGTTCACATTCAAAGCTGGGGGGGACATTTTTCAGTTTTGATCACTCGTGTGTCAGATACTAATGCTGGCCTAACACTGGAGATAAAATCACTTAAAAACAGATGAGAATTTCCACATTTGGAATCTTTGCCAGAAATTGTGATCCATATTTTTTCTATCTAATATCATTAGGACAAGTTTTCCCTTCTTGGCTATGGTTCCTTACTTCAAGGGAAATTTATTAGCATACATTAATCTCTTACAATTTTTCTGCACAGCTTAGCTCTAGCGTTATCTCCTCATTTATATTTATTACCTGTTTTATTTATATGAGGTGAAGTATTGTGTTCATGGTGTCCCCTCCTAGAATACTAATCAATTCCTACATTTTAGGTACTTATGCTTTTGAGTATTTAACTTAAAATAACTAAGAAATGTGGTTTTGTTTGCTTGTTACTCCGTCATTTACAGAAAGATGCTCTGTGTGTGTGCTCTCTGTTGAGCTGAGGCAAAAGAGTAAGGTCATTCAAATTCCAAGGTGACCCTTCCTTCCATGGAGGCAGAAAACAAGCCAGAAGAGGAAAAGACCTGGAAAATCTTCTCCTGGCGTCTGTGTACTTTGATTAACCTAATGTCAGAGGGTAGTAATTGATGATACTCTGGGTGAAAACAGAAGGTGATCTATGAATTTCATGTTATTATCCTTATCATTCTGCACTATTGATGAGAATTGTTTCAACCTCTCCCATCAGCAGGGTTAAATCTTAACACCTATACCGCTGGAAGTTGCAATAACTTTTCTCTTACTCCCCCTTCAGATAGGCATTTCTCATTAAATTTTAAATTCTGTTTCATTCTACCAGTGAAATTAACATTTATATAGCTGGCCCTCACTTTTGATACATTTCAAAACTCTACAGTCAATTAACAACAAATCTAAAAAAATATTTTATGCCACTGTAAAATTTAACTAACCTAATGGAAGTCTGTTTCAAATGAGTGTTCCTTTCTTTATTCTGCTTAAAGAAACACTGCACTGCTTTCCTTCCTTTCCACTCTCACTGTTGTAAATCAGTTCATTTGTAAGTATATCCTCCAAGAGAGGCTATTGTAGCTAAGAGATCTTGTTCCATGACTAATTATTCCATGTGGGAACCTTTTTCTTCAACAGATTCCTATCACACAGAATAAAGAGCCCTTGATTAAGTTCATCCAGACAGGTGACTTGCATAAAGCATACAAAGAGAGTAGAATTGACTTCAAAGGAAACCCTTTCTCAGCTTTCCTAGGGAAAAGACATGGCATACAACTACCAGATTACAAGGAAAGATATACTGGATGCCAGTCTAATGACTTTGTAATGATATATGCTGATTTGCTGTGAGAATTTTAATTGCATGAGTTAATAAAATTTGAAATTATGAGGAATAGTAGCAGAAGCTCCTTTTCAAAATATATCTGCAACCCTTGCACATTGTCTCATGGGTTTTCCTTTTCTAACCTCTCTACAGACCCTTCTCATGCTGGTCATAGCAATTTACTCTTTATATTTCAGTGGTGAAGGCAGCTTTTAATTAATAATCTCAGGTATTTCCACTCCACAGAGTGTAAGAGGATCCATGACCTTCTACACAAGAGGAGTGAGAAGAGGAATTCTCTCTCACAAGGAACAACTTGAACTATAAGAGGAATAAGGAACTTCCATGCAGTTTTCCCTGCAGCAGACCTTGTTTATGTTTTCCATGGAGAAGCTCAATCTCCACGGGAAGGAAAACAGTATCTCCTTTTCACCCTTTCTTTCATATGATTGTCTTTTCTCAAGATGTCAAGTTCCCTGGGCAAGTTTCCATTCCTCTTTTGGGAGAAGCACTGGGACAGTGTGGGCTGAAGATGCTTTGTGGTTACTGGTGCTGCAATGAGAATGGACTCAGTGGTGATGGGATGGATGCAGGACAGATGTGTCCCAAGGCAGCAGCTGCCATGAGACAGCAGCCAGAGATGCCTTTCTTGTCATGCTGATGGTAGGCTGACAATGAACGAATGCTACGGACACAAGCTGTCAAGAGGGGTGCAAATAGACAGAGTACTGATTAAATAAAGCAGTGGTGATACTTATAGCACCCTGCAGTGGGCCATCATATAGATAAATGACCAGATATGGAGGCTCACAGATGGTGAATTACTCTTATATAATTGAAAATACATTTAAAGCCTGTTGAGAATGTTCCAACAGCAATTTTATGATTTCATTCAGTTTTGAGGAACAATGAATGACTGGAGGTTTTCAAAAATTTCACATTTGCTTCTGTCTTTTTCACAGGAATATTATAGATGTCACTGTATAATTCACAGTTGTTACTTATTTCTAAAATAATTTTCATATTCTCTAAAGGGAACTATCAAATCTGTTTTTTTGAAATCTCCTCATTATATTCTGTGAAAGTGTAAATCATTGAAATGATCATAGTTCTAAACATAACATCAAAATAAAATTAAAGAAATTCTAAACTAATGCTGCAGTTTTCAAAAGATACTTCATCTTCTGTTTCCCCCAAACATTCTGTCAATCATTTAAAAAATAAAGACAGAAGAACCAGAGCATTTAGTAACCAACAACAAGAGAAATTATACTATCCATTTTGCTTAGGGCTATTAAACAAATCAATATCAGTTTATCAAGATACTTGGATCTAACTGCCTTCTAGATTAAAGGTATTATAAATATTAAAATGCTTGCTTAAATAAATGCTGAAAATTACACACTAGCTTTTTCCCTAAGAAATTATTTATGGAATTGTAGTATGCAAATAAAGATCTGTATTATGGAATCAGAGGGGATTTGATATGAGCAAAAGAAAATAAAAGGGCTCACAGTATTCAAGGCTGATGGAGGATTTTTTTTAAAGAAAACATCAATATTTTTTAATATACGAGCTTACCTGAGGCTAATGGAATGACCAGAGGCAGAACAACTTACTAAGAGTTGGTTTTACTTGGGTAGTTATCATTCTTTGGTAATGATCATGTTTTGTTTAATCTTGGATCTTCAGTCTGTGCAGACCTGTTCTATCTGCCAAAAGTCTTCCTATTGCTTTACAGGAGTTTTGGAAATACTGTGTTACACCATTTCTCATTCAGCAGGAGGAACGTCCCTCACATGGCTCAGAACAGAGGTCTTCCTCTCCCCCATTCATGCATTTAATTTCCACAGTTGTGTTGTTTCATTAATAGCTTCTCATGCACTAAACATGTAGGCAGATTTTATAAGGCCAATTTGAAAAAACATCTGACTTTAAACATGTAAACAAAAAGATAACTTTCATACACTCTTTTTACTGATGAATACATCTGTGTATCTTTATCTAGTGAGAAAAATATTTTCTTGTCTCCATAATTTACTTAGTTACTGTGCCTGTCTGAGAATTTCTAGATATTGCTGCATAAATCTTACAGGCCAGACTTCACTAAGAATGTGCTAAATACAGCATCCAAAAGACCACTTTAAATTTTTGCCCAAAACGGTGGAGTTGGGCATAAAAGTCAACTAAGGGCCAGATCCAGGCAACAAAAGTCAGGACCTTCTTCCTTATGAGAAAAGGAGAAAGATGAAATAAATAAATAAACAAACCAGCAGAGTTTAAAGAGTATAATACAGTAGGAAAGCACATTTAAGATCATCAGTGATTTTTATGGTGGTGTCTTGATCAGATTGAGTGGAATGCAGTGGTAAACAAGAATAGAAACCCATACAAAAAATGTTTTATATAGAGCAGATTGTGCTTCCAGCAGATATCTGAAGAGGGTATCTGATAGTGTTCTATACCTTGCCAAGCAGTAAAATATTATTCAATTGAATTATATTGTTGTAAACTGAACAAAAAAATGAGTGATAAGGTTATGTGTTAACAGACGAGAAAACAATGTCCACTTGTGTAGCCACAATTTTTTTTTTCACACATTTTTGCACATGCATCTGAGAAGCACAGCATGGAAGAAACACATTCACCCTCAGATAAACAAGTGCATTGAAGGTATGTGAAACAGGGTTATTGATATTTGAGGTATCTGATTACTTGCCTCACACACATCATTACAATTTCTTCTTTGTGATACAATGACAATTTTAGAAATTAAAAAAAAATTAAAGAATGGTAAGTGTCAGACAGGAATGTAAGCAATGGCTTGTGGTTGATGATTCCTCAATGTAGAGTAATTAATAAAGATTTTGTGATTTACCAATACTTCAAGTTGTAGAAAACTGTATAAATTGTACTGAACCAAACTCAGTGTTTCTTTTCTTCAGAACAATAAAAAGAAATATAGTGATTTGGTGAGTTTGGGATTAATTCCTAATACTCAATCAATTGTGCTTGGAAAGAACAGCAAATGAAGAAAAGCAATGCAATGCATAACGATGTAAAAAGTACATAACGATGTAAAAAATAAATGCACCTGACTCAAGGATGACAAATGCAAATAAATGCAGACTAATGAGCTTGGATCAAAAAATATCAGGCAGTGTATGGCTGCTAAATGGAAAATGAGCATCAGGGCATTGACCTAAATAGAGATTTGGGAGCTATTATAGACATATCCTTAAACTCTGTAGCCCATTAGACAGCTAAAGTGAAAAATATAAATGAGATACTGGGATGAACCTAAAAATGCACAGTATAAATCAAAGTCTAAACTTACCTTAGTTAATGGAGCAACAGTCACAACGCTATATACATTAATTATCACTAACAGACAGGATTTCATATCAATCCCCAGGCAGTATAACCTTTAAAGACGGGGAAGAGTTAGGTGTCCGTATTTAGGTCAAAGGGCAGGGGACTTAAAAACAAGAGTGATGAGCAGTTGGCAACTTCCATTCAAGTAAGTCCAGATGCCTAATCCCATGCCCTGTACAGGCAATGCACACAGATAAATTACATTCCCCAATATTTCCAGGTAGAGATCAAGGCTTCATGAATAGAAGTAGCTGAAGTGCAGACTTGGAGTAATTAACACAACTACAATTTGCATGAAATCATAGAGGATTTCTTGAGGTGACTGTGGGCAAGGAAAGCTGCTCAGATATTGCTGGTATGCATTGCTGCATATCACCTCAAATTGGTCTTCAGCATAACTGCCCATTATGAATTCTATGGCAGTTGTTTCAGGTAGGCATTTGTATACATATGCATGCTATACACAGTAGATGCTACACTATATAAAAGTATATCTGTATACTAAATTCTATCAAGATTTCTGAGTTTAGGATAATGATTCTGAGGAAACTGTTACTTTTTAAAATGTATACATTCCCCAAGTATTCTGAAAAAATTATTTCCATAAGAACAATAATGAGCATAAACTAACTGCTTGTGATATGTGACTGGCCTTTGATATATTTTTACAGAATGTTTTCATACATCAACAATTTTTAACAAAATATATGACAAGTGAGGAAAATACCAAGATTTTGTTATGAATAACTAAAAACTGAATGCTATTTCTCTCTCATTTCAGTCAACAAGCACTTACAATACAAATGCCATAACTTCCATAGATATTTGTAGTGAGAAAGAGAAATCAAAGCAGCAAAAAGTGCCTTCCTCCTTAAGAAATTCACAAAATCAAACCTTTCTCTCTAGGCTGGAGGTCAGAGAACTTACAGAAAAGACTGTGAGGACTTTGAGCCAGAAACTTGCTGAAACTCACTTATTGGGTAACAGTAATGATGAGTCTCAAATATAGCTTTACCCAAGATCAGTCTGAAGAGGAAAGGCCAAAGGAAGGCCACAAGGATGGTGAAGGGCCTTGAGGTGAAGCTGTATGAGGAGTGGCTGAGGTCACTTGGTCTGTTCAGCCTGGAGGAGACTGAGGGGAGACCTCACTGCAGTTACAGCTTCCTCATGAGGGGAAGAGGAGGGGCAGGCACTGATCTCTTCTCAGTGGTGACCAGTGACAGGATCTGAGGAAAGAGCATGAAGATGAACTGGGGGAGGTTAGCTTTGATATCAGGAAAATGTTCTTCACCCAGAGGGTGATTGGGTGCTGGAACAGCTCCCCAGGGCAGTGGTCACAGCACCAAACCTGACAGAGTACAAGAAGTGTACTCTCAGGCACATGGTGTGATTCCTCAGGTGTCCTGCACCAGGACTTGGAACTCAATGATCCAGATGGGTTCCTTCCAACTCAGCATATTCTGTGATTTCTATGAAACAATCTCTGTTCCCTGAATAATTTTTTCACAAAGCAACTCAGTCCTAAATTCGAAAGTCCAGCGTGTATCTTAACTTTTCTCTTTACAGAAATCTCTTTAAGGACAGAGGGATGAATTCAATGAGCTGCCTTTTATGTCTCACTTTTGATCTTTGAATTCTACTTTTCTCAGTCACCTCTTAGCAATTTGGATCTCTTATCTGAGAAGACATAGTTTTCAATTAAACACCTTACTTTCTACTGTGATGCTGGGTATGTGAAATCATCTGCTTGGAGATCTGCAGCTTTTCCAATCAAACAATACTTCTGATCACATTAAACTTCTGTGTTGGTTAACAAAATTGATGAAGATTTTGCTTAATCTCCCAAAAGAACTCATTTTCTTTGAGTAGCCAGGGTCCATATCTCTCATTTTCCATGGCCATGATAAAAATGTTAATTTCTTCTGACATGGGAAAAAATACTTGCCTTCAAACTTATAAGTCCTCATTCATTAACTGGATGCTTCCAGCAGGCAGTGGTTCCACTTCAGTGTAATGTAGGATTATATAAGTAATATAAACGGTATTCAGAAGGCTAGCGAGTGAAAGCAGGATAATGTCTAGAGGAAAATTACTATGTTAAAAAACAAGACATATTTTAAATATTTCTATTTTTTATTAAATTTTGCCAAATTGAGAGAAATCCCTTTTTACATCTGCTAGAACTCCATTTACATCTGTACATGTAAAAGGTGCATGTGCATGCATATGGAGAGATAGATGCATATCCTAAATTACCAAATAGTATCCTCTAACATAGAATCAGCTTCAATTCCCATCCATCTATAGATGTCACAGTATATTAATCACTGAGATTGAAAAGAGCTATCATATCTCTAATGGGACATCTGGCATAATAGACAGGCAGCCGTATTTTCATTCAGCCACTGAGGCCCCAGCAAATTATATCTGAAGCTTTGGATTTTGAAAGTACTTTTGTTTAAATGCAGCCCTTTTTGGTAATGATTATATGTTAAAGCATAATAAAGAAGTGTCTTTATAGTTCCAATAGGGAAGTAAAATACACTATGTGGAAACATTAGAAGTATTCAGCTCTAAATGTCACTCAACTACGAAGTTCAACAATTGCACAGACTGGCCCAAATGGCAACTTAGGGAGCAATACAAAATCCTGATATTGGACAGATTTGGAAAGGCATGTGGGGACAACAAAACCACATTGTAAGTACTGTCTGACTCTCATCACACAGTAATCATTGAGCTCTCTGGAACAGTAAAAGAAAGAATATTAAAATATGATGCATTTGTTCAAACAAATACAAGTTCAGAAAAGCACAAATGGTTGGCTGCTTCTCCAAAATGTACATCTTTACAAATCCACAGTCACGTGGAGATAAAGATAAAGCTTTAGAACATTTGAATAAATATTTGGGTAGTTACATATTTTGTATATCTCAACTGATCAAGGAAAATACCTTTATACACATCTTTAGTTTTATACTTGAACGAAATATCAATTGACTTCTACCAACTTTAATCATATAGCTGAAGTTAAGAAAACACAGATATGCTTTCCTGGATTCTTTATTCAAGTCCTTATTCTTATGATAGACCCCTGTATGTAAACTGATTTTTTTCAGTTGGATTGAAACCAGGCAACCAACGTAGCAAAGCAACAGCCTCATAATTGTATCTGCCATCATTATTGTTTCTCCCATTTTTCATACAAATGTCTCCCATTGGTACTCAGTATCAGTCTTCTATGATCATGCATTATCGAGATTTGATGTGAGTTCTTCTATTGATTTCAGCAGGGGTAGACCCCTGGAGAGAAAGGAAGAGAAAGGAGAGTAGAGTGTTCTGTAGGTACCAGACCAAACTTTGTGCTGAAATCAATGAGGTTATAGGTAGTGAAAAGCCAATACAGAATTTAGACTACATAATCTCGAGCAATTAGATGCACCCAGACTTGCATGATTTCAGTCTTCAATTGATTTTGTCATTGCCTTACAACGTGTGTTTTAGTAGCAATTATACTTTCTGGCAAACTTTTTTTTCTCTCACAGCATCTAAATTGTTGCTTCTTGATTAATCAACAGGAAAAATCAATGCTCCATCCATTGCACTTCCAAGCTTTAATTCAATTACCATCCGTGAACTAATCAAACATTGATCTAGCTATGTCAATAAGCAGAAGACATTTTTTTTATACCACTATATTTCCTTATCATTAAAGGTTACATTTTAGTTCATTCATCCCAAGTCTGTATATTTACTGTAGCTGGAAAAAAAAAAAATCTCCTTTCAACTTTAATTTCATTTAATTAAAACTCATAAGACCTTTTACATATCTTTGCCTATTTTCTGCTATTCATTCTCTGCTAGTGCAGGGTTATTTCCCAAACAAAAGTCCAAAGTACTTTTTCCAGTGTTATTTTAACAGACTGAAACAAGAAAGAGCAATTCCTTTTTCCTTGTCAGAAATTACTGTCCATCATTTCAATTCTATTGGCACTGACTTCCTCCTCTCTTAATAGCTGTTCTGTCTATTCATTTAAGGAAAAGGGCTCTAGTTTTTTTAATGAGTAAATCCCTAGTAAGGATTTTTCTTCCATGAGCTTTCCTGTCACTGCTTATACAATTTTCCTTACTATATATCTCTAGCTAAATGTCAAACAATTTTATCATAAAAACAGCTACCAGCAGTTTTGAGAAAAGGTGGGGTTAAGCTCTTATTTACTGTCTCTGTGAAAGCAATTACTAAACAGTAACTCCACTATTTTTATTGCCCAGCCCTAGGGCCATCACTATTGAAAGAAGTAAAATAATCATAATGATCAACATTAGCACTAATAATACTGTAATATTAAAAAGAGAAAATTTAAAACAAAACAGACAACAGAAAAACAAGAACAAAAACCACAAAAACCACAAAACAAAACAAAAAAGAATCCCAGGGCCCATTCATACCTTGGATTAAAAGGCTTTTAAAAAACACAGTAGTTTCTGCCCTAGGGGGAATGGAACCTAGCTGTCTTGCCTGAAATATAAATGATCACTAAAAAGCAAGAAATAAATAGATAGACCTCCTTTATGTGAGTTAGCTTTGTTTTATGGAGATTAGATACCCTGAATATCTTTTAACAGGTGGTAGCCTGAAAATAATTTCTAAAAACCCACAGATAATAGTTAAATAAATTACTTAGAAAAAGCACATAAGGCACATAGGAAGTTGCCTTGTAACAGGCAAGTCTTTGGAGAGCAAGAGTCCTGAATTTTCCTGTTCCTTTCTTTCCACCGAATCTCAGCTTACTCCTCTGCTCTGAGCATATGTGATCATGGAACTATTTGGTGTTTCACAGGAATTGCTTTCCCTGCAATACGACAACTTCAGTAATGCATGTCAGCTTTACATAGATGCTTTAAAATTAGTCTTTTTGAGTGATTAACACTTTTTTCCTCAAAATTCCAGATACATTTTCAATATTAGCTGCATTTTTTTTTTCTTTTACCCATTTAATATTCTGTGTAAGCTTTCTCATCTAATTTGGGTTTAACAAATCCTTTTTTTTCTTTTATTTCAAGAAAGAAGTTATTAGATTCTGATATAAGTCCTCTCAAATTCTGAAACAGTAGTGATATCCTCTGGAAAGAGTGCTCTGGCCTTGCTGTGCTTGGAAGGAATTTGTTTAAGTGTTGCCAGGTAATTACTTTCTCCAGTTGGTACCAATATTCTTATGTTAATAACTAGTTGTATTATCAAATGACCTCAATATATTTTTCATAAATCATATCATTATTAATCTACAAGAGTATTAAGAAATTATTACATGAAGGTTATATAAAGATACACGGCATTTACAACGTGTCTTAAAAGGCACTTGTCATCTTAGCCATAAAGAAGAGCCAAGATTTATTATACCGAGAGGAAATATGAGTCAAATAAAAGCTAATCAATGCTTTTACTATGTTCTTTTATTGAAAATTCTTTTCTATTAATCATAGCTCTTCACTTGTGAAAGGAATAGAAGCAAGTTCATTTTGTAACATTTACAACTCTAATGAGAATCTCAATACCGTTATGTTCACATGTTCCTCAGTAAAATACCCTTACGTTGTTTTACACTAAAGATATTTTTAAATCAATCTCAACCTGAGTTTTCTAGCTAAAAATAATTCCAATACTCCAATTCAATACTCCCAAATGGTCCCGTTTCTGAGAAAACATTCCTTATTAAATGGCTTCTGAGCTTTTGTGTATTTATGACTTGCAATTGCAGAAAACTCACAATAATCAATATTTATCCCTCAACAGAACATAAAATAAATTGGGAATTAAAGGGGCATGTAAATTATTAAAATCGACATTTTGGGGTCTGCACAAAGTATGATGTTTCATGATCTTGAATTATACCTTATAGACATTGTTTTAGCTATACACTGGGATTACAGAAACCTACTGGCATGTTCTAAACCAGTAAAGTGATAACATGAACAGCTGAAGCAAAAATCTGGACTTGTATATCTGACTATAATTTCCAGATAGTGGTAATATACAAATCTATCTCTCTTGAACATTAAAAAGACTCAGAGAAGATTGCAATTACCTAATTACACAATAAATACTAGTAATTATATTAAAAATATATTTTCATACTTCAAAATAGCTCTGTGCTATTTTCATATTTCAAAACAGCTCTGTGTTGTGAAATTTTGAGTATCTTCAGAAAATTAGAAGAAGATAATAAAGAAGAAGGTAACTGAAACTCCAGTACCTTTGTGTGTCACTTTGTTCAGTACTTCACCAATCTCATCATGAAAAATATTTTTCACATGTAAAAGCACAAACTTGTCCTTTTATCTCTTTTGCGGCTGATTATTTATTTCACTTGTCTGAAAAGCCTGGTAACAGCTCTTCCTTAGCTCCTAAGTACTGGAAGAAAACAACTAGCTGTTATTGCAGACTTTTTTTTTCCAGGCTAAACAAACCCCTGTACAGAATCAAGTAGCCCAAAGCTGAACAAGATTTGCTGGGTGTAGCATAAAGAAACCCAAGCAAAAGGGAATATTCACGGCACTTGACCTGTAGCTACTGCCTTTCTAACACAGCTCAACTACTGACAGTATTCCTCCACCCCAAAGGAGCATGGCTGACTCCTTTTTGAGATGCTATTCTACATTTTTACACCTTCATCCACAAAAAGTCCCACCTGAAGCAGTCTGTGGGATAAAGGGAGCAGAAGAGAACACTTACACAGGTGGAGTTCCTAAGCTCAAAGGTTAGTGCATGCTTAAATGCCACTTGGAATGGGACTAGATTTAAACGTTGGTGTAGGATCTCCCCGAGCAGGTATCCCCAGGCATTAATAGTCAAGGTAGGTTCAATTAAATATTAACCTACCTAACCCTTCGTTCAAAAGAATTGAGCATATTTCCACTTGTTACACTGGGAAAAAATTTTGACAGCACTTCTCTATTCTCAGGTCTATCTGAGTAGCTATGGGATTGGACCTGAGTGGCACAGCCACCAACCGGAGCTGTATCCTGCATTTCCTGCTCAGCAAAATCCCATTAAAGTCAATGTGCAGAATGAAGCCCAGCATGATCATTTCCCTACATGACATTTAATATTTTTCAAAGTAATTCCTGCAGAATTTGCAGTCATAGGATATAACTCTAGTAGATTATTAGGATTCAATCTAAATTTTAATTTGTTTTATATTTCTGTGGAATCAGCAAAAATTATTCAAATCAACATTATATAATTCATTCTATGACTTTTTCAGAGCATACAATGTTCCACTTTTATTGTTTGTTGATCATTGACTAATATGATCAATTACTCCAGTCTTTGTTGAGTCACAAGGTAATGTTGTTTTTAGTTCTTGGGCTTTAAAATTTAATATGCAATGCTGACCTTTTTGCTTAGTCGTTTTTTCATAAAGCACATTTTGTGCGAAAAATTTACAGACTTCCTTCCATCCCAGATGCAAATAATGAGATTTTTCCTGTTACAATTTTTGTAATAGTGCAGCACACTCACCTCCTGCCAGGCAACTTATACAAATTACTACAAACATAACGGTAAATGTTATTTTAACACTTCTTTTGGACTCCAACATAGAAATATATTACATATTTTATTAGCTCATTTACCACCTACTAAGTTATATTATTAGCTAATTCATTGAACATGATATGTGTTGGGTAGATTTGGTTACCACTTTAAAGTGACCCTTCTCTGGGTCTGGTCTGTGCTTTTCTGAATCCACAGAAATGTCTGAGTGTTTATAAATGAAAAATAAATCTGAGAGATGTAGAAAAGCACAAAATGAAAGGGTAGGACCTGCCTCTGTCTGTCTCACACATCATACCTTATTATAATAAGTAATTGATTTCTCATTGCCATTGCTCAATAGCTCTGATTCACCGCCCATTAAGGTTAATGAAAGAAAAAGACCCGTGAGTGAAACCTGAACTTCATTTAAGTACTTGTTAACACTTACAGTGACTCTGTAGGACTGCGAATTTGGTAAATATCGAAGTGGCAGAATCTCAGACAAATCCCTTTGGTCTTGAATATTGGTGGGACGCATAATCTGAAATTCCCAAGTTCTGTTCAAAATCCTCGTCACAAAAGAGATATCAGCTAAGACTTTTAATAGCCTAGTCCTACTGGGCATTATTAAAGCCTTGTGTTTGTATAAGCCTGCTACAGTTCAGGTTGTCAGTAATAAATGAGTCATGCATGCTACTGTTAATGCATAGAGATTTTAGGGATTGTCACTCTTGAGAGCTGGTTCTGTCTAAATAAAACCTGAGTTCACCCTATTAAAGAGCAACACATATTTATATGTCACGGTCAAAGAGTTTGGGGTGGGATTTTTTGCTGTATGTTAAAGATTTTTTTTCTAATTCAATATAACTTTTTTCATAATATCTAGCAAATATGTTTTTAATAGTGCTATGGTCCACAAACACATCAGACACTTCATGGCTCTAACCAGACTTAAGAAACCTCCTGATGATCTTAATATTATTAAAAATGTGCAGCAAAAAGCCATGGTGACTGGAGTGAGAAGAGAAAATGAGGAGCATTAGTTAGGGTAGGAAAGAACAAAAGACATATCAGAGAGAGATATTGCAATAGCCACCATCAAGCAGGAGGATTTTGCAGTTTTACAGTAAGAGACAAAGACAATCCCATGCCATAAAGGACAGTCAGCTTAACGAATAACACCAGGTCAAAAATAATAGAAAAAAATAAACCTAAGTAAAAGTTAAAAAAAATGAAATCAGGAGGCTGAGGACCCAAACTGTGACAAACCCCCATGGTATCTAGAAAGAGGGGAGTTTGTTTACAATGTGAAAAGAGAAGTTGAAGAAATGGTAAGGAAAAAGCACTGATGGCATAATATAAAAAAGAGAGATTATGCCTCTGAATTCATGAAGTGTCTCTTACAGCAGGCAAAACTAAGGAATGAAGGAATAAAAGAATGGGAATCACACTTAGATCAGGGACAAAAGGGAAGAAATTTGCAAACAGGAAAAAAAAAAGGTAGGAAATACCAAGAGTAAAAGAAGGAATCCACCAACATCCCACCCCCCCACCCTGCATCCCAACCCTGTGGTAATGAGACATTAAAAAACCAAAGCTGAGAAGAGCAAAGAATTCTTATCTATGATTCTGTCTCTCATGTCTGAGCATGTCCCATCTGGAGGACTGAAACTAGGCTTAACACCTCCAGATAAACTCCCGTGTGACACAGCAGCATCCTTTTCTCTCCCAAAACACAGAGAATTAGTACTTTTATATCATTTTCAACTCTCCTATGAATTTAGCAAAGGGTGGGAGAACATAGGTCCGGAAGAGTATTTTTCTCTAATAACAATGTTAATAAGTACTTAAGGAAAATAAGGAAATCAGAGAAATATTCAAAAAGATAACTTAGCCCTAGAGTTCATCCACCTGTACTACAAGGGTGATCAGTTGTAGTTCATGGAATAAAATCTGCTTCCAAAGCTGTCTCGTAGTATGGTTGACAGCCTCCAACTCCTCAGAATAATGCTGCTCTCATGACTATCCTGCATGACTATCCTGCATATTAGTATCTAAAAAATCAGTGTGACAGAGAGAGACAGTCAGGAGTTTTATCTGCTGGACTCTTGCATATCCAATACAGCCCCAAGAAGCTAAAGGTGTGCCAGCTCTGCTGCTCAAAAATTCTCATTAGGTTGTTTTTGAGCCTTCCTTCCCTGTGGCTATGGAGAAACCCAAATGCTTCATGGTGGACATTCAATGAACCAACATGGAACTATGAAAAAGGGCTGGGCTAACCTTTCCTTAATTAGCAGCTTATATTTAATATCAGTTGTAGTAATAGTATTATATTGGAGTAATAGTCATTATGTTGGAGAAATCGGATGATTATTCAGCTGATTTTTGTTCACCTAACAACATTCCACACTTACCGCTGACTTTTTTTCTGACAGAACTGGGTCAGGGATAGGGACTGAGAGAGACAAGGGGTGTACTTCAAAGCTTTTTTCATGCAACGGAATTAATTCCTGCATTTTGCTAGAATCTGCCCATTTGTTTTGTGGAACACAGCAGAGTGTATTAGTGTGACCAGTTATTCTATCAGAGCCAAGAAAGCTTTACTTTTCTGTTTGGCCTCTCTCAGCATGCAATCAAGGCCAATTGCCTTTTGCCTCATAGCTTTTTCTACAGAGATGAAAGTGAAGCCTTACTGACACACACAGGATGGCAGTGGGATCACTGAAATAGCTTGAATCTATTGGTACAGGCATGATTAAGCTTCTCTCTTGTCATTTCCCTTAATGCATGCCAATTTAGCCTTGTCAGTAATTTTATGGAGTTTGACAGGAGCTTTCATCCAAAGAACATCTTCAGGAGCAATCAAAAAGCACTATGAGTAGGGCTGGACTGGAAGTACTTTTCCTGTACTGAGTATTTCTGTTCAATTAAAAAAATTAAGCATTCTCCATTACTGAATTGTAAAATCAGTTTGAAATTTTAGAAGGGATCAGCATGTCTAGAGTAGAGTAAAAATAAATAATAAATAATAAAAAAGGCAGTATCAGAGCTAACCTCTTAGTCTTAAAAATCCCCGTAGATTTCCTTTAACTTCCTGGTGAAAAAAGAAAATTATTGGGATATTTTGGCTAACAAATTGATCAGAACTGTTCACCTTGCTTCTGCAACAGCCAGTCCCTGATTATTCTCTCTGCAGTGCTGCACTATATGTCTGTGAAGTATTTTTGCCATATTATTAACTGATCTTCAGTGCATTCTGCTGGATGTCACTTTGATAAAGATATAACTTGATTGCTGTACCATCAGGCAAATCTGTCTTAGGGTCTGTCCATTCATTCCTCTTCATCAAAGCTTTATATATAGAGGGGAAAGTAAAAGTAGGAAAAACCACCAAAAAGACAGTTAAGAATGAGAGTGCTTTCTGGGTCAATTTTGCTGATGTTTAATATTTCATAGCCAATCTGCAAAAACTGGTCTTTTTTCTGTTCATTTTCAAGGGACTTGAGTCAACTGGAAGATTCTACAATTTATTTTCCCATTCATCCAAATGTTTTTAGTCCATGAAAGAAACCCTTGAGAGTCCAGGATATCAAGCATCAGGAAATACTGGCTTAGATCCTTTCCAGATGGAAAATGCCTTTAATGCTCTTTTTAAAAAGTTAATTATTAATTCCAATATGATTAACAAAGGTCATGAAAAATCTTGGGACTTTTTCATATTGGGAATATCATACTGCCTTAAATATTCTCTTTTTTTTTCTGTATAAAAAAATTAGAAGTTCTTTAAAGGGTAAGTATCATGGCTGAAGTTGATCTTTGTCTCCTAATGCTTTCTTGGGACACAGGCTGAAGACATGAAGAGGCATTCAATTGTCTGGACTAGTTGCACTGCAGGAGGCAACTATAGATACATTTCAGGGTTAATGACTTCCTCTGTTTGAAAGAGAAAGAAAAACAACTCATGGATCAGAAAGCGACCCTTCAGGGAATAAAGCAGGTTGGATAGTAGATATTTTCTCTTTCTTTTTACATTTTCCAGGGTGAATCTTAAGCAACTCTGACTCTAGCCTTTATAAGACACCCCTGGGATTCCGAATGAAATACTGAGGGCAATGAATAGATAGCTGAGATGAAGAATTAGTCATAACTGAGTCTATTGTGGAGGACTAGCAAGAAGAGAAAGCAGTTGAAGAAAAATGAATATTTTCTTGTGGGATCTGAAACGTTTACTCATAACAGCATAGATTTACTTAGTTTGCTAATCCCTGTGACATTCTTCATAATAAACAAGGCTGAAAATGCTGATGACATGTCCTCCCTTTTTTGTTTATGGATATGCAGACATATCATGTTTACCATGCTTGCAAAGCAACTAAAATGCTGAAAAGCACAGGAAGGATCCTTCCTGTTTTTAACTTATAAAGGAAGATAATATAACAAGATTGATCTGGAAAGGAGCCTGAAGTTTTGAATCTTTTGCCCAGTGTCACACATACGGCTCTTGCTAAGAAGATAAGTTTGAATATCTGAATATATTCATTAATTAAGTCCATGGTAATACATAGTGCAATTTCTTGGCTGTTTTTTATAAACTGACAAGCCAGTCTAATATCCCAGAGCAAGTAGTGATGTGCCAAATCTGAATGGCAGATGCTGTACTTGACTTTGTTTCTTGTTTTAAGTATGCATTGCCAGTATTATTTTGGCTGGTACTGTCAGTTAAAGCTCAACTGCTATTTTCTCCTTCCTCAGTTAAGTATTTTTACAATTCTCCCACACCTTTATCAATTCCCAACTAGATGAAAACATATTTAAATAGATTTAAGTGCTTGTGAGTCTTCTTTTCAAAAGCTCGTGGTCAATGTAAAACAAAGTATTATTTACACTTCAATGAAAACAGAATACTTAGGGGAATAAAAGGATTGTAAAACAAGTAATCTGCCTTGCCATTCCCAGTGGTTACCTAAGCAAGAATAGATAAGGTTTTTCTTGTAAATGTTGCAAGGCATCTACAGAGTAGATTATTTAAGCACAATGCTGCTGCTGGAAAGTAAGATAAGAAAGCACCTGCACTGGTTTGACACAGAGCCAGCTGGGGTGCAAAGGATTACAACTGTACACAAACAGAAAAACAGACACTCTTGTAGAATCCTCCCAGCAGAGTTCATAAGCATGGTTACGGCATGAAGCCATGATCGAACCTCACTCTGCCCCTAAGTTGTCACATCTGTGAGGTAGCACACAGTTCTGTGCATTATACCTTGCAAATATCTGCACTAGTGCCTCACTACTTTGGAGAGTGTCCTCCCTTCCAAATTCACTGGACTTCCTTTGATGATCCATAGAGCCAGTTTTTATTTATTTATTTATTTAGTTATTTATTGCTGCTTGTTTCTTGCCAAATCTCCAGCACCCACTGATGGATTTTACACAAATTAAATACACTCTTGCAGGAAACAGCCATTCTACAGAGAGCCTGCTCACCAGGCCTGCTCAGCACCTCCAGCTCTCTTGTATGGGCAATAGATAACCTCAAGTGACTTACAACATTTTCCATATCTCAGAAACAGACCTGGGTGCCCACAGATGGAAACGGACCATGGAAAAGCTTTATCTGGGGATTTCTGGTGTCTGCCAAAGTTCCATATAGCAAAGTCTTTTTTTTTTTTTCCTCTGGGACACCATTATTAATGAAGAAAACTGTAAATCCTGTTTCTGCCTTCAAAGAAATATCAAGAGTCAAGGCTACAAATTAAAAGCCTCTTCCACTGAAGTAGCTTCACTGCTAGCACAGTTTAAACTAGGCTATGGCTGGTGAAGAAGGAAATGTGAATATCTATTTGTTCTGTCATCTAGATGCTCTTACAATACTTGGTAGCTAATTTACTGGAAATACTAAAGGGATTATAACAAAATAGTTGCATTAATTTTTCAGGCAAACAAGGGGTCTTGGGAGGATGAGAAGAAAGATAATCTATTTGGTTTTGATCAAATGCACAAAGCTTTGGCTCTGTAATGGGTATACAATAAAGCAGACACTGTGTGTCGCATACATTCGAGATTAATGGTCACACTAATCTTTTGAAAAATAACGAAACAGATATGTCCCTTTGCACTTGATGTGACAAAGTAATAAAAGCATAGTAAAATAGAACAGGATTCATGTCTTCTGACCATGATATAAACAAGTAAAATAATCCAAGATTTACAGCATGAACACATGCATATAATATTTGACATTTCATCCAAGCAATGGAGAAGCACAATTAGAGAGATGATAATAAGATGTTCTAAAAAGTGCTCGAAAATTGTTCCAAAACTAATTTCAGCATCAGAAACATTGGTGCCATTACCTCTAATAAAATGCATAGACACATCCAAATCAGTCTCTTGAGAGGTACTAAATTAAGAAACATTTTTCGCCATGTTAGTCTTTTATGCTTCTCACTATTTACATGAAGTCAAAGTAAGGTATAATGTGAAACTGACCAGAAATAAAAATAAAAAACACCACGTTCATTAATATTTTTGCAATTGCCATAGAAGTCAATGCTTAGCCGTAGTGTTGATTTAATGATCTTTTAAAGCTGGCCTCTTTTTAGGTAAATATTATTATTATGGCCAGCTTGAAGATATCAATTTTATTTTAGATGTAAGGACCTTGGAAAAACAGAAAATTCATCAAATACTGTCATAAATCAATCTATTTGAAAAAAATCATGCTAACGCAATTATCTAAAACCCATGAAAATCACCTTATGAATATCACTGTCAAAACCAAATGCTTAGGAAAGATGAAATCAGGAATGACTACCATGAATAATGTCTGTCAGACAGACTCTCAAACAGTCTGGTCAGGAGAGCAGCTGCATGGTCTGTGCACCTTCACCTGCTTCACCCACGTCCTTAGACTCATTTCCACTGGACTGGACTTTCAATCAGGGGAGCTCAAACTCACAAAGGAATCTCCTCTTCATAGCCAAATTCTTACAGACTGCATAGAATGGACCAACTTTGAAACCAAAGGTCTGAAAGGCCACAAGAATGTAAGTTATGTGCTGTGCCTGGGAGATGTTTCACTGAAATTTTGATGGCTGAAAGTCAAAGGTCTGGCTGAGGTTGGTCATCTTGGCTCCTCTATAGAAAATAAAAGACACATTGACCTAGAAAATGTGATTCCCCACTTTGTGAGTGTTGACTCAGCCTTTTGTATCAAGTCCCATCCTGCAAATGAACAGGAATGGATGTGAAGGACAGTTGCCGATTTTGGGAATTCAAGAGACAAAAAATGATTGTTTATTTACAAAAGTAGCTGTAGTGGCTTGACCCTGACTGAATGCCAAGCACCCACCAATGCCTCTTTATGACTCCTCTCTGCAAATGGACAGGGGACAGAAAATATAACGAAAGGTTCGTGAGTTAAGATAAGGCCCAGGAAAAATTGCCCACCAAATACTATCACTGGTAAAACAGGCTCAGCTTGGGGATATTAATTGAAAATATTATTAACAATATCAAAGCAGGATGATGAGAAGCAAAATAAGGCCTTAGAAATGGCTTTCCCTCACCCCTCCCTCCTTCCCAGCTCTTAAAGACAAAATGAAAACCAGATCACCAAAAAGAATATTTACATAGCAATGTATGTGGATAGGAAAAAAACTGATTTTTCTTTGTAACTTTGTAAGTGTTGCTACACTGGAATGTTAAAACAACGACTAAAATATTTTTATCACTATTTCTTGCAGAATTACACTCGGAGTAGCAGTCTACATGTAGAAAATCAGAAATGCATTTCAGTGCCTCTCTGTTGCAATTAACAGGTCTCACAAAAAAGACCTTGCAGGAGGTGATGAAAAGAAGAAAGGACCTTGCAGGATGTGATGAAAACAAGAAGAAACAGACTAAGTACCTTCAGAGAATTGCATGAGATATTTCCAATAAAAGGGCTATTTTCCACAGCGCTTGCTCCTGTTTCTTGTTCTACGAAAACCTCTTTGAAAATTTCTAAAAGTTTTAACATGTTATTTTACATAGTTCAAAGAATAAAGTGTCTTCTTCCTTATGTCCCTTTGGGGTAAAAACAAACAGTGCTGTAAAAAGCAATATGCTATTAAAACATAAAAAACTCTAGAAACTCCATCATAAACTTGCAGTATCACATAAGTGCACCCAAGTCAACATTTTATAGCATCAGGGACTACCTATGATTCCTTTCTGCTGATGATATTGTCACTAAAATGTGCATTAGTATTGATCAGTTATTCTACCATGATCTTCTTGCAGCTAAGTCAGCAGGAAGATAGACCAGAGTAAAAGGCACCTTTTCTGAGAACATCACAGATAAAAAGGAAATAATTTCTCATGTGTAATATTGTATGTAAACCACTGTAAATATTTTCTAGGTCTTGGAAATATATAATATATATATTCATGTATGTATATTCCTTAAAGAGGTAGTGAATAGCAATTTGCTAACTATTTAAACTATTATGCACATCATGCATTGTGAAAAAAAATTAAATATGTAGCATATCTTTTGCATTCATTTTATGTTAGCTGATTACTTAATTTTTTTTAATTAATATTTCTCTAAATTAAATCATTTCACAAATTTTAGATCTCTTCCATCAGGCAATGTCTGTTCCTAACTCTTGTTTCATCTGGGTGCATAACATGCAATAACCACTCATTCTCTTAGCAATTATTCAGATGGTTGAAAAGCTAAAATCTTTCCTTAGAAGTGTGGAAAGTAAGAAAGAAGAGAATAAATTAACATTATTAGAGTAGGGTCAACAAAAATCATAAGAAATTTAGGAAAGGTTTGCCAGAGAAGAGATGAAAAACCCAAATACAGGATGGTTTTGCCTCAAGCAGAATCCTTGGCAGGTATGTCATGCATGCAGGAAATGAGGAGTCTGACAAAACCAGCACTGTCCTGAGCGCTGCACAGGGTGTTACAGCATAATTTCAGTACACCTGGGCTTCAGAAGAGAATGCATGTGTTTTGGAGGCATCCAGTTGACTATCTTCTGTCACAGCTGAATAACTTGATATCATTCTTTGAAGAAAGACACTGTATTGAAAATTTCCATTAAATCTCCACAGCAGCTAACTTCCCACTAAGACTTTTCAACTGATACTGATATTTCAATGTCTTTTGAAAGAGTTTATGACTACCTGAAGCAAACACCTGCTGTCAAATCCCATAGCTTACATTATAGGCTGCACTTAATTTACCTGAAACAGATCAGGGAAAGAACTTAGCTACTGTATGAAATATTAAGTAAAGATTTCTTCCCAGACCAAGAACAATTTACCAGAAAAGGAATGTCTTTCTGTACCTCTGTCCCAAGCCCTCCTGTGAGTTTGTCCATTTCATTTCGCAGATGGAGGAGACACAGGAGGATGGGAACTGTAAAGTGGCAGAGGAACTTTTTGTCCCAAAAATAGCACAGAAAAGATAACAAAGACAATAGACACACTTACATAACCCTCTGTCAAATGTGTATTTTTAAGCAGTGGGTTGGCCCGAGCTGGACAGCAGACACCCACCTTAACCTCTCAATCACTCACCTCTGCAACTGGACAGGGGAGAGAAAATACAGCAGAAGGTTCAGATAGGAGTTGAGTTGAAGATACAGTTGAGATAAGGACAGAGACTGTTCATTGCCCAAACGCTTTCATGGGCTCAAATTGGGGATATTAACGGAAATGATCACTAATGAAATGAGAGCAGGATAATGAAAAGCAAAATATGTCTTAAAAACACCTTCCCCTCACTCCTCCCTCCTTCCCAGGCTCTACTTCCTTCTCCCCAGCAGAGGAGGGAGACGGAGACTGGGGGCTTGGTCAGTTTATTCCACATAGTGGAATTCTTGCTGCTTGGGGAAGAGTCCTTCCCCTGCTCCAAAGTGCAGTGTCTCCCATGGGAGACAGTTCTAAGAATTTCTCCTGTGGGAGTCCATCTAATGGGCAACAGCTCTTCACAAACTGCTCCAGTGTGGGTCACTCTTCCACAAGGTGCAGTCCTTCAGGCACAGCCTGCTACAGTGCGAGTTCCCCACAGGATCACAAATGCTACCAGGAAACCTGTTCCAGTGTGGGCTCCTCTCTCCACAGGTCTGCAGGTCCCTGCCAGGAGCCCACTCCACCCACGGGGTCCCAGCCTCCTCTCAGGCACCTGCTCCAGCATGGGTCCTCTCCAGGGGCTGCAGGTGGACCTCTGCATCCCTGTGGTCCTCCATGGGCTGCAGGGTCACAGCTGCTTCACTTGGCTGCAGAGGAATCTCAGCTCTGGTGCCTGGAGCACTTCCTCCCTTCTCCACTGACTTTGGCATCTTGCACAGTTGTTCCTCTCACATATTGTCACCCCACCCGTCTTTGGTCACAATTACATTTGCAAACCCTTTTTTTTTTTTTAAATCCTTGTTAAATATGTTATCACAGAAGTGTTACTATAATTTCTAATTGGCCCAGCCTTGACCAGTGGCATGTCAGTCTTGGAGCTGGCTGCTTTTAGCTGTCTTGGACAAGGAGGAACCTTCTGGCAGCTTCTCACAGAAACTGTTGCCTGGAATCAAGACACAAAATCTTTCCAAACAATATTAAGAGTGGTAAGATAAAAAGCAACTTTTAAATTAAAGCTTTCAGGTGCACAAATATGTATGCACACACGAGAAAGGATTTCGACAATTTTTATAAAGTTAATTAATTAGTATATCTAGCAGGTACATCCAACAGGAGATCAGTTGCCCCAGAAACCCACCCTTGGGGCCGGCCCTTGGAGCTGCTCCAGGGGCTTCCTTGCCTTATTTATTGTTATGACTCTTAAGTTCTAGTGGAAAACAAGATGTCCTTTTCAGAAATTTGCTTCTTAAGAATAATACTAAACAGAATTTCGGGAAAGGGTTAGCTAAACTGTGAGGAGGGCAGGAAAAGCACTTAAGTTATGCTATTATGTATTAGAAATCTACAAAGCTACAAATATGATAAAGGCTAAAAATCTTTAGGCATCGAAACCACCCCTGTACCCCCCTGATACCATAATCTCGCCATGCAAACCCTATACAACTTCCTTCAGTAATTATTATATTTGGTATTTCCATGATTAATACTGTACATTATATGGTTACAGATCAATAAGAATATTTGGCTCTTTCGAGTAAGATCACTAAAGTGTAAAAAAAGATAAGTGTTGGAAACATTCACCCTGTGTTAACCGCTCTGGGCACTGTCCAAATTCATACTGTTTAAATGATGTTATAGAATGGTTTGGCTTGGAAGTGACCTCCAAGATCATCAAGTTCCAACCACTCTGCCATGGGCAAGGACACCTTCCACTCCACCAGGCTGTTGAGAGCCCCATCCAGGCTGGCCTTGAACACTTTCGGGGATGGGGCAACCACAGCTTCTCTCAATTTGTTCCAGTTCATCACCACCCTCACAGTAAAGAATTTCTTCCTGTTATCTAATCTAAACCTACTCTCTTTCAGTTTGAAGCCATTCCCCCTTGTCCTGTCCATTTACATGCCCCCATAAATAGTCTCTCTTCATCTTTCTTGTAGGCTCCTTTCAGGTACTGGAAGGCTGAAAGTAGGTCATCCCACAGCCTTCTCTTCTCCAGGCTGAGTAACCCCAATCCTCTCAGCCTTTTCCCACAGGAGAGGTGCTCTAGATCTCTGATCATCTTGGTGGCCTCCTCTGGACTTGCTCCAACAGGTTGATGTCTTTCCTGTCACCTCAGCGTTGGATGCAACATTCTAGGTGGGGTCTCACCAGAGTAGGACAGAGGGTCAGAATCCCTTCCCTTGCCCTGGTGGCCATGCTGCTTTGGATGCTGCCCAGGATACAGCTGGGTTTCTGGAATACAACTGCAAGTTGCCAGCTCATGTCCAAGCTCTCATCCATCAGCACCCCCAAGCCCTTCTCATCATGGCTGCTCTTCACTTCTATCAAGCCCTCTCAATTGCCTATGTGAGAATGTCCATGGGTATCACAGATTTTTCTGCATAACTTAGTTGGTGAAGAGACCAAAAATCCTGGTGAATGAACAGAGATTTATCGATCCACACTGTCACTCTTATTTAAAAACACATAAAAGCAGCTGTTTGATCAGTCTTCTATCTTCAGCCACTGACTCAGTTTGTGAGTAACCAGTAGTACAAATTAATGGAGCTTCATGAGATTAAAGAATTATGGGGAAAAATATAGAATGTGAAGAGAAAGGTGCAAATAATGTACTTGGAGCCAAAGGAAAAGTGTCATTTGAAGAGAAAGAGGTTCTCAGAGTGCAAGCTTGCTATATACAAATACCTAAGCTAAAGGAATATTTTAAGACATAACACAGGATTTGTGACTAATTGCTGAGAATGAATGTTTCTGCAAATCTCCAATAAAGAACAAAAGTGTGAGAAAAGCCAGTGAGTGAGTGAGCTTAAAGATTTGTGAGTCTATTGGACATTTCTGGCACATGTCCTGCTGCATTTGTATCATAGCCAGAGTTTGTTCCCTGGTGTCTGCACAGTGAGCCCTATCTCCCTGCTCTCTCCATGGTTTCCTAATCCTCTTGTCTCATCCATAAGCTGGAACAGAAGGTATAGAGCAGAAGATAATGCTATTATGAACATTTTAAGCTGCCACTCTTTTTTCTCACTGGGTATCCCAAAAAACCTGCCCTGTTTTCCTCTGCACATTACCATTTTATAGCTTCACTTCCCACTGCCTGGTATTTGGGGATGCTTATGTCTTTGCTGTCCCTGGAACATACAGTGAACACATGAATAGTTTATCAACTATTTTGATAAATATTTAGAAATATGATGAATTGATAGACTCTCTATATCGCCAAAGAAAATATAGAGAAAGAGCTAGGAGTTGTGGTGATAGGTATAGAGGTAAGAATATGCTAAGAACTTGGAGAAGTTGGGAAGGTGAATGAATAGGGTCTTTGAAGCAAGTAGGGAAGGAGGACAAAGAAAGAGAACTAACTGTCAAGTAGTTGCAGGGTCAGGTATATTTTTATGAGCCAGCTCCATAAAAATAGTCAAAATAATCCTGAATAACATGCAGAGTCCCCAGTTTTAACAAAGACCTTAAATAATTATTGAGTTCTTTCTTCACAGTAAGCCAAAAAATACAACATAAGAGAAATAGAGTTGACATTTACCACTGACATATTTAGTTGGTTCTATATGAGTAATTTTTGAAAAAACTGTTATGTGCATGAATGAACCTTTATATTTTTGAATGTTTCCTTTAAATAATTACTGTCTATTTTATGAACTTCCCCATTCATTCATTCTCTTTTTTTTATAGTAAGTCAGGTGTTTATGATTAGTTGGGATTTTTTACCAAGTGTACTGCTCCGTCCCTGTCTGTAAAGTGCAATGAGAGCTTGATGTTTATGTGGTTAAACACGATTTGTGCTTCCTGCCTTTGAGGCACAGCCATAGATCATGCTGTGTTATTTATCTTGCTTACTCTTGCTTTTTGTGATGAATTATTAAAATATGCCTGGAAGCATGGAGCCATTTGGAAGAAGGGTCTTACTGGAGAGTAGAACAGATAAAAGCACTGAGATAAAACAAGCAAACCTGTCACCAGCAGACGCAAGCAATATTGCAGAGAAGAAAGAGACCATTTTATCGGTCAAATTCTGCTTACAGCCACACTAGTGAAACCTCATCTAGTTCAGTGTATACTGTGGGCTGCTTGAATTCATCAGCTGCTTAGCAAACAGTTATAGCGACTATCCAAAGGCAAAACTGCCACATGAAGCATGGAAATGTCATTTACATTGTTAGTATACCTGCAGCAAGACTGCAAGACAACTGTAATAAGAGACTAGTCCAGGAAAAAAAGTCCTTCTGTATCTGAATTCTTCATACAGTTTCTTTTTCATCTCAAGAGAGCTAAACCACTACAGGATTTTTCTCCCAGGGGAAGCACTTGAATTGCCTTGTTATTGTGTTGGGTTAAAGTATGCCTGACTTTTGAAATAATCAGGAAAGGATTCCTATGCCAAGTATTATTGCTATATGTTACATCTAAGTTCATAATTCTCATTTATTTTATTTCATTAATTATAGCTAATTTTGAAAAACTTAAAACAATGCATCAAAATTTTGCAAGCAATATGTCTCAGATTTTTAGACAACTCTCAGGCAAAAATGTTCAAGTATTTCTAAGAAAAAAAAAACAAAAAGAAACATGTTTTTATGCCCTACTCTTAGAGTCACTTCATGTAGAAGTCCTAAAGCCTGCAGCAGAACACAAAACTTGAAAGAGGACTGACAAGAGACAAGGATCTGCCTTTTCCATGTTTCCGAAAGATTCCTATATTATACAGCTATTGAAATGAAGTTTTCATGTGTTGGAGTAATATAGGTCAGAATTCAGCAGTGAATTCTGCCAAGATTTGCCTTCCCTGACCGTATTCCTCTACTGTGCAGGACATGCACAACCACTGCATTCACTACACTCATTGTACTCCAAGAGGAAGTTAAGTACTGTGTTCTCTTAAGAGAAGAGAGATGCTTTTTCTCCCCTAGATTCTCCAAATCCCTTCTGGACTCCACCTGCTAGGAGATAACTTGATGCCTATCCATTATGATAATATGCCTAGAGAGAAAGAACAAAGGCAGAGGTTAGAGTATGAAGAAGCAAAGACAACAGCAGATCATCAGACTGGGACAAGCTACTGTAGAATCAAGAAGTAAAAGACAGCTTGGGAAAAAAATAATAAAAGAAAACAGAATTAATAAATGTAGGGGGAAAGAACTGAGGAAATTTCTTGGATTTGATTCCTTTTCCCCCCAATGATAGTTGATCATTGCTATATTTTACATGAAGCTGAGCTCTGCATAGGTCTCAGAAGGACATAGATATTTTTCCTGGTTGAGTCCTCAGGTGAGTTGGACAGGAAGATATCACTGTCAAGATACAAGAAGATTTTCAATGAAGTTGAAATTAGGGTCCATTTACAGTTTAGATCCCCTTGGGATTAGGTAATAGCTCAGCAGGGTTCCAGGACTACAGTTTTCGATTTAACTGTTTAAGTGCTGCTCAAATGGCAATTTTGTTATCTGCCATCTTTTCTGCAGCCTAGCCCAACAAACCTTTTCCATTCAGCTTCTCCACAGATCTGATAAAATTACAAAACCCATGAAATTCTAAATGTTATTCATAGTGTGGCATGTAGAAATGCAGGAAAAACAGTAGCAGGACAGAGTTCTCTCAAGAGAAAAGTTTAGAGAGCCTTCAAAGCCCAACAATAACAGCAAAAAAATAGCTCCTTTTCAATAACTGAATGTGAAAAGGAAGGAAAAAAATTTTGGTGGCCATACCTTAACGCCCATGTGAACTGCACCTTCTGTGATTTGCTGTAACGCATGCAGTGTGTTACACAAATTTCCAGCTAAGTGAATCATACATATTTCTCTTCTGTCAAAGGTAATAGGAAAACTGTAAAACTAATTCTGCACAAAATGTGTTAATACCTTACTACATAGCTTTACATACTACAGAGTTTAGATACAATGAGGTACCCACATTAAAATATTTAATCACCTTGTGAATTCCTAAATGTTTTTTAAGAGTCTCTTTATAACAACAGCTTATGAGGTGTGCAGCTGGAGTTTGTTTGGAATGCAGAAATAAAGAGAAAACAGACAGGTAAATGAAACACATGCAGGTGTTCAACAAAGAGACAATAACACATCAGTCACAGTGTGGCTTTCAGAATCTATGGAGGAACTCAGAGATGTTCTTGATAAACTAATATGCTCTAAGTGAAATGCCCTGGAACCCAATAAATGCATTGCAAATTTTGCAGTAAATTAGAGGCAAGTCACTTAGCAGAGACATTTAGTTTAATTAGCTAAATTCTACAATTTGTAAGTACAGACAAAAAACCTAGGCATAATTTCTCTGCAAGGTTCACTGCAAAAAATACAAATAATGAAAGCCAAGCAATTAGACTCTCAATTTAATATATTGCATGCAAATCTTCAGTGGTATGCAGATATGAAAGTAATGCTGCTTCTATGCAGCTAAGCTTCAAACATTTAAATAGAGCTTGCTAGGATGTGTTTGCTGCCATTATGATATTCCTCAAAAATGTGCTTTGAATGTCAGTCTAAAACCTATTAGCATTCTATAGAGATTGCAAAGAGGTCATATCTCAGAACAAGTATTAGTAATAGTGCTCAACACCCTGAATTCCCTACTTTTAGCAATAGGGTTTTTCACTCAGCTCATGTAAGAAAGTTGTGCACATCGAGAACCTCATCAGTTTGATGATGGAGTTCTGAGGGGTTACCTTTGCTAAAGTGGAAAATCATCAATGAGCTGAAGAGATCTGTATGCTTTAGTAGACTATCTACTTATTCAAAAAGGTGAATGCATCCTTGGTTTAGTCAGGATTGATACTGCTCTTTTGTCTGAATGAAATAGAGAGAGAAGAAATGGGGTGAAGCAGAAGAAATCAGGAGAAGATAAAAAGGAGCAGGAAAAAACGGATTTGTGTGGATAGGACAGAAAATCTAACGTGTATTTTGCTGATAGGTACTCTCTCCAAGGAGAACAACCTAAGATACAAGATATGATGCATGTAAGCAGGATCTCATAAGGAAATCAGGCCAGGGTTCCCAGCTGATGAGAGAAACTATTATAATTTTTTCTTGAATATCCAGTTTAAACCTGGTTTCTTTTCTTTTCACAGTGATGTTTTTACAGCCATTTGTGTCTCTGTCATCTATGCTAGGAAATGTAAATGGACATTTTTTGTTGCATCTTTCCTTAGCTCAAATCCTATAGATAATTTCAAGATGATTTTCCTCTTCCAAGCACATTGAGAGACTAAGAATAGCAGTCCCAGAGCACAGTGTCACAGCGTTCTGACATAGAGGTCCAGTACATCAAAGAAGACTAAGATTTTTTTTAAATAGAAAGTCTATTGGATTATATCTTGTATCAAAGGGAACAGGAAAGAAGCAGGGTCAGTCACTGTCACAAAACTTTTCTGACATAGAGTTAAATGTTTGAACCCTGAAGGTTCAAAAAAAGTTTTGTGAAGTGACTTGCTTAAAACAAACCTTTTCTGAATCTTTTATGTGTTTATATTTACTGAAAGATAACCTGGAGCTCTTGATTTATGTTGTGTTTGTCAAGGTAAGGAGAGATTTCAACTTTTCAGGATTTTCTTTTTCTACCCTGTTTCGTGACAGGCAGAAGTGCATTCAAACAAGCAAGATTTAATTCAGTCAATTTCTGCTAAAGATTGGTTTGATGGTATATACATAACTGAATGAATAATTAGTTGTTTATATTTTTCTGTTAAACATTACAGGACATGAATAGAGCAAAGCTGTAATGTTGTCTGCCATTAAAATGATTTGTTTGAAAGAAAAAGTTATCTCATCACTATCTATATACTTCTATATAACTTGGAATAGTTTCTTTTGAATTAATAAATGCATAGTTTTATACTTTATTGGCCACCCTTTTACACTCTATTATTTGTATGAAAGATGTAATTGGAAGAGGGTTTTGGGCTTGGTTTTGTTTGAGTTTTTGTCTTCTGCATTGTTAAAGATAAAATTCTAATTACGGATATTTTCATCATCTAATAAGATCCTGACTTTGCTGGAAGGAGAAATCTTTATTCTGGAAATCCATAACCATTGTTTTAGTATTATTCCCCCTGGATGTTGTTACCTCTCAACATACTTGCAGTTAGTTACAACACAAAATAATACCCCCAAAAAAAAAACCAAAGTCACCAAACATCCTTTTTCCTTCTTTTTCTTCAAAGGATAGATTGCATCGAAAAAACGCTCTTCACATTTCTAAGTTACATGTCTGTATTTTTGTTTTCTAATTTGAAAACAAATGACCATAACTCTTCTGACTACAGAGAACATGAGAACATTTTGGGCATATATTCCCAGACATATTGGAGATATATTTTTCACAGAAAGGGCATGGCCTTTTCAAAAGAAAAATAAAAAGGTAATAACCACATTGAACCAAACACTTTAATGAAAAGAGTATTACACAACACAGTTGTCCTACAAACCAGTAAGTTTTACTTACTACACAAGTTGTGTGTAAATATATTTCTTGCAGAAAACTAGATCAGAAAAACAGGATTTCCTCTGCAAGTAATTTAATTGTTTTACATAAGACCAGTTATGCTGAAAGACCTGTTTTGGTTTTTTTGGTTTTTTTTTTCCAGTGAGGAGTAGCACTTGATTCTATAGAGTGGCTATATTCAATGGCTTCTACAACCCTACTGGAATGTAATAATGGTTTCTACCCAAGCAGAATGAGGATTGGTGATATTTCCATTGGCTCTTCCAGGAAACTGATCAACATTTAAAGAAAATTCAGGTCCCATTAAATCATTTCCTGACAGGACCACTGGTAACTTCATCCTGGAGTTTTGCATAGCCCTGAGAGGATAGTTTATTGCTGAGTTTGCTGATGCACCAGCAGTCAATAGTTAAATGTTATTAAAAGCTTCATTGCTGTGAATAGCTATGGCCTCAGAGTAAGGACTCAACAGGGAAGGAGGGTTGTCAGCCTATCTACCCTCTCCAAAACAACCACTTTTTCCCATATTCAATTCCAACTGCATTAACCTTCTGCAGAGCCCAGATAAGGGTTCAGTGTTTCAATGCTCCTACCCAGTGATACTACCATCCCTCTACGGATGCAGTCAGGAAATTAGAGAAATAAACTACACCAATGAGATTTCTCCTCAGGAGAAATGCCTCCACATTTTCAAATGCTAAGTCAGTTCATATTTAAATAATCACTGTAAAAAATTAAGGAAAACAAAAAAGCAACTTCAGAAATCAGCAGTGAATGGTCTCTCAGAGTATATCCATAATGAAAATATGCTGGTTATTCTCTTACTACTTTGAGTGGCTGTCAGGGTACTAGCTAAGCTAAGCTAGCTAAGTAACCCCCTGCCAGGAAGCAGCAGCTGCTGTAAACCTTAACAGCCTCAGAAAAGTGGCCCCTGCTGCTCCATCATGATTTGACTGCTTACCGCTTGTGGTAAGCCCTCAGTGGAAACCGTGACACACAATATCCCAAATCTGCAATTAAAAGAGGATATTTTCCCTCTCCACCATCTCAGTCCAAAGCTCTTTGACACTATTGTAGTATAAGAAGGCACTGTTAAGAATAATCCTTACACTGCTAAGAATAATCCTTATTAGGACTGGTAGACAGTGGTCTCTGTAAACATAATTTCCAGCAATAGCATATTTGACTCAACTTCAGACAACTTCAAACCCATGCAAGAACAAGTTTTCAAATATGTTCTTCAGATACAGTTGCTTCTCTTTGCTTGCCTACAGATGCAACCAGGCAGATACTACAAAGGACTTCTTACACCTTTGTAAATATACTGACTTAATTAATTTATTATTACACCACAGAGATACACATATGCATGAGTCTCAATAATCTACTGACATAAACTTTGCTAAGCATGAAATAACCTCAGATAGCAAAAATCTTTTCTTCATCCATAAGTCCTACTGTTAAACACACTACCAAAAATTTAAACCTCTAGCCTTCTAGCCTTCCCTTCTTAAGCCTGTATTCCTTGGTCTTTACTCAGGAAGGAATTGTTTCCTCAGAGATAATTAGTCAATGTATTTGGCAGCTAAACATACTTCAGAACAACACACGTCAATACATTTCTACCTTTATTGAATCTCTTGACAGAAGGTCTACAAAAGTTTTTTGTATGGTCTTGTTCAAGTATTCATATCCTAGACATTCCATATTTCATTTATGATTCAAATTATAAAGAATGCACAAATGGAACCAAAAAACAAGTGAACATCTTGTCCTTTCCTCTATCTAGTTCTCCCTTTCCAGAAAAAGAACAAAACAAAAAACAACTAAACCATAAAATAAACCCCCAAACAAAACCAAACCTACCAACAAAAAAAAAAACACACCCCTCCAAAAAAAGAAAAAACACAACAAACCAACAAACAAACCCCAAATCACAAAGTGAATAGAAATACAAGCATCAAATAAAATAATCAAACTCAAAGAAGAAGCAGTCTTAAAAAAAGGACACAAGTGTTAGGGGTTCACAAGACTATTCTTCATTCAGTTTCATATTCACTGGGTAGCAATCAGCTTTAAAAAAGGGGAGATCGAACATGAGCCTTTTCAAAGCAATAGACACACCAAATTATCTTTCCTTTAGATGCCAAGGTACATGGCAGAGTACATTATACTTAAGTTTGTGTTGTATTCTAGCATCGTTGCTCAAACAGCTGATTTTTATTGGATAGGAACAGGAAAAAGCAATCTAACAGTGGGCTGAGCAAAAATCTTGTATTTCTTGGAATGACAGGACCATATTATGACACCACCATAAATATTATGCAGTGTTTCAATATTTGTTACTGTTAGGGTTGAAATACACGTATTCAACTTTCTAAATAACTTCCCCACATGCTGATGACACTCAATACTCATTTTCTTGAGTAAAGAAACCTGAAAAAGCATCTAAAAATGTTTTGCCAGGAAAATATAGAAAATAGTTTCTTTGTGCAAATGTGTACATATATGTAAATTTCTCAAAACAAGTAGCTGAGCAAAAGAGCTGAACCAAGGTTTCTATAGTAGCACTTAAAACTTTTTTCTAAATAAGTCCTTGTCCGATGGAGATTTTTGACTAAAGATTTACTGCTACTAAGACATGTGCTGAAGTTTACAACCACATACTCCATCCATCTCAGTAGAGAACCCTTGCTTCTCACAGGAAATTGTCCAAAGAAGACAAAGACCAAGAGGCACATCGTATCTGTAACATATGGCCAAGCTTCCAGTTTCACATGCTGGCAGTTAGTTTGTAACTCCTGCCTTGCTCAGCTTAAAAAGAGACATGGTCAGAGAACTGCTGACATTGCACATTAGAGGGAATAAAAGTATAATATGTCACTACCAAAGAAGTCCTCACAGTATTCTGGGTACATTTCTGAGGATGTGATATGGTACATAGCCCAACCTGTGTGAAAAGATGCAAATGGCCAGTGGAAACTGAAATAAATAATTTTTAAAACAATGCGCTAAAGTTATAAATGAAATTTACATCTCAAAGAAGAATGATGTGTGGTCCAGATTTCCAACTTTTAATGCAATACATCCATCAAAGCTTAAGAAATGGTTTCCCTGCTTGATCACAGCAGAAATTCTTTGTTTCTTTTTCATCACTGCTGGGGCTTTTTTCCCTTTCCATTAAGAAAGCTTAATTCCAGCTTGGGCCATTTGATTTTTTTCTTAGTATCTTTAAACTTCTGTTGTAATTGAATCAACAGAAGCACTATCTAATCATATTGTTCTGCTATTTATGAAGGTTTATAAATCTCTCTGCAAGTAAATTAGTGTCATATCAAACTGCTGAGCCTGAATTTTCCTGGCAGAGACAGATGTAAGGCACTTTCCTTTAGCAGGGAACAGCAAATCCTGTTTTAAAAATAATTCTTCCCTCTTCCCTCCCAATCTAGGGTATTCAGGAACAAGACTTATGTGGGTCAGCTACAAGTAAGATGAAGCCCTCTAAGCTGCAGTTTCACGAAGTATATGTCACCTATTCATTTTAACAAATTCATTACTGCTAATTTTAAAACTGTAGCCTTAAAACTCCTGCTAATATAATTATATTAAATCTTACTGCCTTTCACACACACAAACCCCCTAAGCCCTCCAATTACTTTCAACAGAAATCAGCTTCAGTGAAAGAACATTTAGTGATACCATAACAACAGCAAATCAAAATCTTTCCTTACATAGTGAAGCAAATAAAGGAATGTGCAATCCTAGATACAAAGATAAATTTGAAATCAGAAAAAAATAAATAAAATACATTTTTACATAGCAGATTTGGCGCATAAGTAAATCACCATAGTGAACTTTAGAGAGAAATGTTTATTTACCACACTTAAGGATCTGATGCTATACACATGGAAAGAAACATTTTACATAGGAGCCAAATTTTTCAAATAAGACTGTGCCTAATGTAGACTCTGTAACGAAGCTACAGATCACCCACCAAAAGTAACAATGAGAAATCTACACATCTGGACATCAGACCATTCTTATCTAAACAGCTAAAGTTGTATTATATGAGTAATCTTGAAGAAAATGAGTTTGCATGAATACATACATCTTAAAGGCTCAGGAGCAAGCTGTTCCCATGAGCTAAAAGACCAGTTGTCAGAGAAGAGGACCACCCTGGCAGAATAGAGAGTTTTGTCTGGAACTCAGGGAAAAAAGGGGAGTTAACAAACTTTTGAAGAAAACACAGGACAGTCAGGACTACAAGGATGTTGTGAGGTTATGCAGAGAGAAAGTTAGAAAGGCCAAAGTCCAGCTAGAACTTAATCTGACGACTGCAGTAAAAGGCAATGAAAAAGTTTTCTATAAATACATCAGCTACAAAAAGAGGGCAAAGGAGGAGGATAAGGGCAGAAAGAGTGACAAGGGATGAGGAAAAGGCTGAGGTACTTAACAACTTTTTTTGCCTCAGTCTTTAATAGAAAGACCAGTTGTACTCAGAATACACAGCCCCTTGAGCTGGAAGGAAGAAACAGGAGCAGAATGAAGTCCTCATAATCCAAGGGGAAATGATCAGCAACCTTCTACACCACTCAGACACACACAAGTCCATAGGGCCAGATGGGATCCACCCAGGGGTACTGAGGGAGCTGGCAGAAATACTCACTGAGCCACTGTCCATCATTTGCCAGTAGTGCTGGCTGACCGGAGAGGTCCTGGTCAATGGAATCTTCACAAATGTGATGTTCATCTACAAGAAGGATTGGAAGAAGAAGCTGAGAAAGTATAGTCCTCCTGCCAGCCTGCCCTCAGAGCTGGGGAAGCAGATCGTCTTGATGCCATCGCACAATATGTCCAGAACAGCCCAGACAGCAGGGGTTTATGAAAGGCAGGTCCTGCCTGATCAACCTGATCTCTTTCTGTGACAAGGTCACTCACTAAGTGGATGAGGGAAAGGCTGTGGATGATGTCTACCTGGGCTTTCGTAAAACCTTTGATGCTGTTTCCCACAGCATTCTCCTGGAAGTAGTTGAGTCACCATCTGGTTTAGTGGTGGACTTGGTAGTGCTAGGTTAATGGCTGGAATCAAAGGTCCTAAAGGCCTTTTTCAATGGGAACAATTCTGTCATCTAGGATTCTATGAGCTATTCTTAAAGAGCTTTTTTAACTTGCTATTGACACATAAATATTAAATATTTGCTGTCCAAACCCTTCCAAACTAAATCCTAGGACTTTTAAAAATGTGATATGCAGTCAGACAATGAATTCTAAAATAATATTTTCTCAGACGTGCAATACATACAGTCACCCCCAAGCTACTTTCACACATGTTAAAGTGACTTGGCTATTGTAGGAAAACAACAAGCTCCAATGGACTGGACTTGCAAAGAAATGGAATGTTTAGAATTAGGTTGGGTTTTAGCTCTGAGTCTTTATGTTTGCTTTGTCTTTTAAATGTCTGCTAAAGTTCTCGTATGTTTTGAGTCATCTGGCTTTATATCAAGTTATGGAAACTCTACAGTCACTTCTGAAAATACTTTGCGAGCCTTCACACAGTCTGTATTTCTAATGTTTTGTCATTGTTTGTGCTGTTGTAATAGGCAGTGCTGCTTTATGTGGCTTTAGGAATACCTTGAAATGGTTGCTGTTTTACAGGATACTTGAGAATTTTCAGAGTACTCATGTCCCCTGACATGAAAGTTTCTGATGACACTTTGGCATCTTTCAACAAATTGTCGAGACTGAGTAGCCAGAACAAGAATATTTATGAGTACTTCAAAATAGGAGCTGGAGAAGAAATATAATTTTAAGCGACAAGATTGGCAGTGTCGAACGAAGTCTAGTAATCAGTGATTAAATCCCTCCTGATTAAGAGGGAAAGACTAAAAAGACTACCATTTCTCTCTATTAAGAAAACTTGTTAAATTCAAGTCCAGATCTGAATAAGTTACAGATAAATTTGCCTGAGGTGTAAAATTCTGTTGACAAGGCTTACTAACAAATGAAATGCTTCTTTTTCTCAATAATTATATTCACAACAAAATTAATTTAAATGGTGTGCTATGTTGATCAATCATAATAATAGTCCAAAGATTTTCTTTCAAGTAATTCTGTTGGTAATAAATTTTCTTCTAGAATTTGTCTTCTGAAGTACTGTATATTCTATATACTTTTTTGTTACTCAAAAGACATTCCAGATAATTTTCTTTCACTTCTCATCATAAAGCCCTTTACTAATATAGTACTGCATATCTAAGTTTTCCAATTGTTACACTGATTTTTCCACATTCCACACATTAATGTTGAGGGACATCTATCATATAGAGAGAAATAAATTAGTTTATGTATATTAATCTTAAATTGTTTTATATCTGATCTCAGGGTTTTTTTATCTCAGTTAAAGCATTTTCTTTAAACAGAGCACCCTAGAAATAATTTCCTTCATTCTGAGCTTAACTAGCCCATCACAGTAGAGAGTTAATGAAAATCATACCATTGACTTGAGGAGAAGTAAGGCCAGGCTTTGTATATTTGAAATGAAGAAAAAATATCTCACAACACTACTAATTATCCCCTGGGGGGAGCTGCCACTGAAATCTATAGGCAATGAATTTTGCTTTATATTCCAGCCATTAAAGTTATGTTGATTAATAAAAAAAAAAATAAATAAATGTTTGAATCTTGCTACAAAAACTTCAGCATTTCAATTACTTCCTCTCTATTTAAGCGTGGTTATGTGAAAGATGCACAATACTTCTGTTATTGTTCTGTTTGATGTTGGTGTGTTACTCTCCTCCTAAATCCCTGAGGGAGATTTCAAGTTTTGAGGTAAAAAACTTCGCCCCATTGTGTCTGCCAGCCACCTCAGTTGGTGGGAAGTAATTTTATATGCTACATTTACTTTAATGATTATGAATTCTTAATAATATGGAAATCTATTCTATTTAGGAGATAAGGCGATTATATGTAAACCCAATGCATTAAATGTTTATAATTCTGTAAAGCAAAACTATTCCTTTAGAGTACAGGTCCCAAAACAATCTTTTTTAAAAACACACACCGTCTGTTTTTCCTGCCTGTAATGCTAGGGAATGGCTCTGCTTAAAACATTTCAGTTTTGTTAGTCCTGAAGACAAAGACATAATTTCAAATATAACACTGAGCAAAGAATTTTTATCACAAGAAGTTTTCTCTTGAAAACTACTGAGTCTGTAATGACTTGGGTACTTTTGAGTGATGACACCCAAGGGCTACCTTTTATAATAAGGCCATCAAATCCAAAGAAGAAGAATACTATAAAAGTATATGAAAGAAACTACAGGTTTTCATACAGTTGGGGAAAACAGACACAGTGGAACCAGCCCTCCCATGCAGAAATTCAAAATGGCTCCACCGGTAGCCAGGAAAGCTAACAGTGAAGTGTCTATGGTGCCTGACCATCCAATGCACCACAGTTTCTGATATTGAGAAATGGATTGCTAAGTGCAGTTGCAGAAGAGCTGATCATCCAAAGTACAAAATAATATAAATAAAGGAAAAATAAGGAGTACAGCTAATGTGAGAGATTATTAATAAAGATAACTAAGCAGGGCACTTAGCAACAAAGGTGCAGTTGACCCAAGCTACTGGAAACTATGTGTTACCAGCATGATTAATAAAAGCTGGGAGAGGGCCATCAATTAAAAGAAAAATACTGAAGTTCAGTAATGACCCTTATGAAGTCTCTTCCTCCAGGACCATAATGGTCACAATGACACTGATGCAAAAGCGTGGGAAATTAAAGCCTGAGAAATTAAATAATCTCTTCATAGCAACCTGTCCACTAGCTATGCTCTCTCAGATTAAAGAGTGGAGAACAGAGTGGGGAGATGAAAGTGAGCAGTCCTTTTCCTATGAGTCCTGTGAGCCTAAGGAGCAGGACAGTCAGGCCTCTTGCTGGAGTACTATTCAGGCTAATGGGGAAGGAGACAAGTGGAAAATAAGCTGACCTTTCATCTTCCAGTGACTGATTGATTGATTATTCAGTGAATTCCATAATCATACTAGAATGTTCAGATATTTCAGAAAATGCATACAGTCAGTATAGCTCTTTCTTTGTGTCTACTTGCTCAACTTGTGAGAGTGGAAAAGCGTTGCCCTTTGATTATATACTATGAGCCCCTGCCTCAAGTTTCTGGATGGGTTGTATGCTACCAGTTACTCAGGTATCAGTGCTGCCAGTCAGTGACAGGAGTTGTCACAAACCAAAGTGCCTTTTGCTAGAATGTATCATTCATCTCAAGTAAGATGGCTGTGGAAGGCAAGAGGCACACCTAATGTGTTAGGACAGCTATGCTGCTTCTGGTACCCAGGCTTCTACGCTAACCATCTTCCTTTTCCTCAAATGTTTTACCCAGAAGAAGGGTCACAGTGCAAAGTAAATAAACACTTGCAATTTCCTTTAAAAAAGGGGAAAAACAAAACAAAACAAAATTTGGAAAAACAAACAAAACAAAAACCAAAACAAATAGACAAACAAAAGAAAACCCAAACACTGCCCAAGAAATCATGTCTGTTGTTTGCCAGTTTCACCAAGTTTTGTTCCATAGGGTAGTGTATATTACGTTTTCCTTACTTATGGGGACCTGTCTTAAAAAGCACAGCTGCTAATTCACAATATATATTGACATCATGGAAAATGGCAAACATTCACCATCTTTCCAAATTCACTTTGTGTCACTGAACATTTTTGAAACTGAGATTTAACAAACAAGTAAGAGAATATGGCAATAAAACTTTATAACCTGGCCTCAATGAGAAAAAACAAACAACAGATTGAACATAAGGAACTAGGGGTTTTTAAATTTTAGATTGCTGTTTACAATAATGAAAACAGAAAAAATGGAGCAATATTTCAATTCATTGCATTTCAGAAGCTTTTATCTTCACAGAACTTTAAAAGCAGTACTTTATCTTGAACTTTACTTACATTGACACAAACCTGAGTTCACATGCTACCTTATTCTTCATTCTTCCCTTTAATCCTCTACTTCAAAATTACATGCAATAAGTGTAAACAAATTACTGTCCTTTCAGTTTAGTTATATCATATCAAACCATTATTATTTATTTGATTGTGGAAGTTTGATTTTACAATACTTCTTTCAACTGCAACTGCCGAAACATTTTTTGAAAGTTGCATTTTCTCTGACTTCCTTTAAAAATTAAACATTCCTTTAATATCTTTCATTTCATTCACCTAATTTTCAAACTTCTTCAAACCTGAGCTTTATTTCTTAAAAATTAGCCCAGCATATGCAATCTGCAATTTATTCAGTAGAAAACTATGTTCTGCCTTTTTCATTTGGATGACAGAATTGAAAGTGTAGCAGGAATTCTAAACCAGTTCTGCATTTAACCTCTTAAGCACATACAGTAACACTCTTCTGAAAACAGATATTGTGTGCAAAACTAGGGCCATACTAACTCATGATGAATTCTTCTCTTTGTTAAAAAATTAAGCCTACATTAAACTTCTCAAGAAATGTAATTTAAATGCCTTTCTCTTGCAGATGAAACAGACTTTAAATCAGTTTTACATAAGGTTATGGGGAATTCAGCAGTTGCAAGGGGCCGTGGATGTTAGATTGTCACAGTTCTTTAAAGCAGCACTGATCAGAGCCTCAGAAGTAATTTATCCATGCCCTGCTGATTCCAGAGCAACCAGCTCAATATGCGCTTCTTTTCCATGTTCATATGCCAAGACCTACAAGAATGTCTCTAAATCAGAGTAATCCACCCTTGTCTGTGCTCAGGGCATCTGACAACAGTTTAGACAGTATCTTTTATCTTAAGCTCATTTTATTCTCTTGCTGCACAGAAAAGACTATGGTCATCCTCCAACTAACTAATGGAGGGTGTACATGGGGGTTGGGTTTTTTGTCTTCCACAGATATGTAAATGTTATACTAAAAGTCACTGCTCTCACATAACGAGGTTTTTCAATAAGGTATAAAATTCTTCTCTCTCCCATTGAAAACTCCTTGCTATTCCTAAAAGTTCTTTCTCTGAAGTTTCTGCTCCTGTGTAGCTTATTATTGCAGCCCAAATGCAGCAGCAATCTACTAGGCAAAAAAGTGGATGCTAGCTGATCCCTGCATTTTTTTTTTATTTAGGCAAACCACAGCAGATTGAAAAAAAACCAAACAAAAAGAAACAGACACATGATAGGGAATATACATGCAAATAGATAAGTGTAATTGAATTAATAGCCCTGCAGTAGCAATGACAACATACACCTGTCAATCAGGTTTTACTCAAAAACTATGCACATACATTATTCCAAAGATGACAAAATTGCCACTTCATTTTACTTTATTTAGGTCTGGAGCAAAACACCATTATCCCAGAAAGCTCTAACAACTTCAGTGGCAACAATCCAAATGTAGAGTTTGACCTACAATGATCAAGTCTGTGTACCTCAACCTTCAGCATCTTCTCAGAAATCCAGTCATGTCTTCCAGACTCACAATACACACGTGACCTGGAAATGTAGTGCAGGTATTGTCACTCATAATTTGAATAAAGTAGAAAAATACCAAGTTGTTGTTGCACTTTTTTAAACTTTGAAGTAAAAATTATTTTAATGCTTCCCAATTCTGTCAAAATGTTTCAGGAAGAAGCTACTGCTGAGAGTGACAAATGCATTGATGCTGTCACACACACTGGAAAGAAATCTGTAAAAGTTTCCTGTCCTTCAGTAGTTTGTAGGTGAACACCGTTAATCTTGAAAATTTAAAGTACTGTATTTGATGGAGTGAACAGAATAGATATAGAACTGTCTCCTGAGAGTTTCCTACCTTCGCAGTTTAAAGCACAGTTATAATCTTGCAGAGCACTCCTTTTTGGCTCAAATAATCTGTTATCTTACAGCATTTCAAAGTTTAACTGACTAACAAAAATCTTACAGAGTTCAGAAATCGCTGTGAGTATAAGGAAGTGAATGCACTCATCACTTCTTTCAATAGTAAAATGCCAAGCCAAAAATCAACTGTCACTGCAACTTCACTGACTTCCAAACATGCATGTGATATGCTATAAAATGCCAGCATGGAGCTATCTAAGTTCTCTCATGATTTTTAAAGGTTTAGTTGATAGTATCATTACTAAAATTTTCTTTTCTTTTTCCTCATTAGCCATTGAATGTGCCGAAGATCTCAAAGCATGGCTATTTATGAAAACCATTATATTGGAGGCTAACATTACATCAATATCTTAAAGCAGAAGTTGCCTTCAGGCTCAAGATCTCCCTTGCTGCAGTTCTGATAGAATATTCTCGTGATTCACACCTCTTGCCCTGCCAGTAGGTGGGAGAAAGCAATGCAGAGAGACTGAACTTGCCCTGCCAAGAAGATGGCCAGATGTTGCCACACATATGGAATATCACTGATTGTTGTACCCACTGTTAAACCTGGCAGTCAGGCAAAAAGTGAAAGCCAGTTTGATCACTCCTATCATCCCAATTGGAATGATCCTGCAGTCCATATAAGTGCAAGGGTGGCACAAAACAAAGGAAAAAGGGCTGGTAAATCAGACTAGCAGGTTTATTTGCACTTTACACAGACTCATCACTGTAAGCACTTGCATACACAATAAATCGTGGTTTTAACTCAATCTGCTTCTAATATTCTTCTGCATCTTTGCATTGTACCTATTTAATCTGAAATACCTCATAATAGTACTTAATAGTACTTTATTACATGGTTTTAGCATTGCTTGTGAAGCTCCAAAACTTCCCTTGGTATAAGAAATTATAGCTTTATTTGTTTGCTTAACATATATTTGTATTATTTAAATATAAAGCAGCAGTAAATAGCAGAACGTACCTGAACAGCAAACACTGCCCATGAAGGACAGACACTTGAAAGCTACTAGCAGAAGCAAAAAATGAAATTGAAGAGAAGTAAGTCCAGCAGAATACCTGCAAAGGGCAGACAGAGCTTGTGTCAAACAAGTAGCAGTATTGAAAACACACAGAAAACAATTTCATGTAATATTTTTAACTTAGCCATTTGTGTTTCTCTTTTCACTGTACTGACAATAGATCTAAGTGCTTATTAACCAGTTGTCATAGGAAAGAATGAAAAGAGTTGTTCTTGAGAAAAAAAGTGGAGAAAAATTTGTTTGATGTCAGACCATGAGCCTCAGTATACAGCTGGTAAATTAATGCATAACCATGAATTGATACAATTCCTTATAAAAACAAAGAAAAAAAATTACATTTGAAATGCAATAAACAAGTAATTTTCAATACTTTAATACATATAATGAAATATTATAGTACAAGTAATTTGTAGATACTTCTTTTCAGCTTAGAGATCAATAATTTTGAATGTTTCAATGATTATTCAACATTTTAAATTCTCCTTTGATTTAGAAATGGCGGCCTCATAAGGTATTTATTTTCCTTCACATGACTGGTTGTCTACACTTTCTAAACAAGGCAAAGGAAGTCCTGGGGTCAGTACCATGGATGGTGCTGTCATATCTGCTGCAGCATCTTTCAGAAGTAGGATAGCTCCACTGAATAAAGGATTAGACTAAGCAAACACTTTCCAAGAACAAGAAATCACTGCCAGTGCTTTGGGACAATTCACTGACTTCCCCTGAAATGTCTCTTGGTCCACTGCTCTAATCCCACTTTTTCTCAGCCTGCCAGGTCTGCCCAGCTTGCTCCTTTTCTGATGAACCTGCATCTAAAGCCCACAGCTAATAGCTCTGACAATGTTGTAGCCATAACTACCTAACTGCAAGAGAAGAATTTAAGGACATTTCACAGAAATCTTAAAAGAAAGGCCAAAAGGTTTGTAAAAAAAGTTTAGCTGAGAACAAGATCAGAATCTCACGTAAGGAATTAGACTGATATCTTCAGAATGGGTTACAATAAAATGCCTTTGATTCTAACTGTGTGGCAGTGTCTTTTGATTTGCAGATTAATTACTTCTCTTCCTGTAGCTGAAGCTATGTATTTGCACACCCAGATTTTTGCTGGAAGTGAGGGTACTGAAAAATGACCTATGTGACATTTGCAGTAGGAAACTCATTTATTACATCAGGGTCCTGGAGATAAAACCTCATATTCTGAGGTGATGAATAATGTATTTTATTTAATTCAATCATCTTAAGGAAACAAATAACGAAAAAAAAAAATGAACACCAGACATGAGAGGCTGAAGGCTCTGGGGTGAAAAATACACAGAGTAGACTGAAGAGAATTATGTGTCATTATGAATACAATAAAAGATAAAAGCAAAGTATAAAGTTTGAATACATGGCATCACAGAAACATAATTTACAGAGCTTGAATTTTTACAAAGTGGACTGTAGACACGGCTTTCTTTATTTTTATTAAATTAATTTTTAGACAGAAATATCACTATAAAAATAACTCTCTTGAGAACAATAAAACACGATTTTGAAAGTCAAAAGAACTCAACATGACGCTAAGTGTTTGAACTCCAAGACGCTTTTTCTCCCTGATAAAATTATTGCTCTTTTAAAGGAAGAGGAAAGTTTCTTCTCTTGTAAAACAATCAATTATCATCCTCTAGACTATCTTGTTTTGCATCAAACCCTGCTGGGATGAACAGAGAATGTTCTAGTCAATCACATGTCACTTGAATCCTAGAGGAAATTTCTGTCTTTATGAATCAAAGGATTAGTGAAGTCAGTAAGGACACCAAGAAACACAGATGTGAGGGGAGAAATGCAATTCTCAGTAGACATAATCCACTCTTGACTCAGAACCTGAATTTGAGCTTGCAGTCCTTTCATTGAATAACATATATTTGATATTTCTATTAGATTGTCAGATTTTTTACTGCATACTTTCTTTCATGGACATTTTTTCTTGTTGTGAAGAATCTATATGGATAGATTATGATGAATAGGATGAAATACAATGAATAAGGGCTACAGTTAGATGTCCTAATCTGATTAATACTTGCATCACTCAATCAAAGTCCAAGGCATTTTAAAAATATTAAAGAAGACAAATGGGTTTCTCAGGAGTCTGAGATGCTAAAAGCAAGATTTAAAAGTGTAAAAGTTTCTGCCCATTTTTCTGATGATAAAATCCCATCAAGCCTTAAACTTTGAGCTGGCTTTCTTCAAAAATATTTTTCTTTTTATTTAGGTCAGCCAGAATATAGATGCATGTTTTTCAGTCTTCCATCCCTTATATATTTCCTGAGGTTTTTTCACATCCCAATTTACAATGAATGCTTATATTTCGTACATTTTCCAATTCAGAAATTATTACATCTTTCTTTCTCTTAACTAGCTTGAAAGGTAAATCAACATTGATACATTAGAGTAGCTAAGACTCCCTGGCCAGAAAAGCAGGCAAGGTTTCTACCTCAGACCACCAAGGTGACATTGGAGGGCCAAGTGTGTCCTGAGGTGCATCCAGCACAGCATCACCAGCCGGCCAAGGGAGGGGATTGTCCTGCTCTGCTCTGCTCTGCACTGGAATGGCCTCACCTTGAACATTGTGGGTAGTTTTGGGCACTGCAATATAAGAAAGACATGAAACTATTAGAGAGCAAAGGAAGACAACATAGATGGTGAAGGGCTTTGAGGGGAAGCCATATGAGGAGCAGCTGAGGTCTGTTCAGCCTGGAGGAGACTGAGGGGAGACATCATTACAGTTACAGCTCCTCGTTAGGGGAAGAGGAGGGACAGGCACTGGCCTCTTCTCTATGGTGACCATTTAAAGGATTTGAGGGAATGGCCCAAAATTGTCTCAGGGAGGTTTAGGGTGAATATTAGGAAAAGGTTCCTCACCCAGAGGGTGTTTGGACTCTGGAACAGCTCCCCAGGGCAGTGGTCACAGCACCAAGCCTGACAGAGTTCAAGAAGAGCTTGGACAATGCTCTTGGGCACATGGTGTGACTTTCAGGATAGTGCTGTGCAGAGCCAAGAGCTGGACATGAGGATCCTTGCGGGTCCTTTCCAACTCAACTTACTCTGTGATTCTTTGACTAATAGTGCCAGTAATACTTATAAGTCACATCCTCTTTAAGTAAGATTAATTAATGATAAAGATCTGTTAATCTTATATTTACATTTTACCCTAATAAATATCAGGTTTTGCTAAAAAATAAACAAAATATCTTCTTTTTCCATGTTATTTAGCCTGCAGAACTGTTTATTAACTTTTCTGATTTTACTAGAAGCCATCTTTCTCATTATCATCTTTCCATCATGTAGCTTTCATTCTTTATCCAACATAATTATAACCAATTATTTATACCTTTTATTTGAAAAGGAGTTACTACTTTATTCCCACCATTAATCCTCTCTCTTACTCTCACATGCACACACAGCTATGTATATGAAGCTATGAATAGGATGTGAAGAAGGTTAGCGCCATGAGATACATCTAGTATATTTTTAGGTTCCCTTATAGATAACTCCTATGGAACAGAGAAATAAGCCCCGGGAGAATGTATAGTCTTCCTTTGAAATCTGTAAGAAACAATAAGCTACTCATTAGAGAATTACAAAATATAACCATGGTCAAAGTACACAGAGTGTTTCAAAACCGAAAAAATAGGTAATGAATCAAACCTCCACAATCAAGTACTGCCCCAAAAATATCCACAAATTGCTTCTCACTCACTAGAAAATCATGCATCAAATTTTAGACATAAAACAACAATGTACTTCAGTAAAGGAGTGGGAGAGACAGAGCATCACAAGCATCCCAGGTTTCTCAAACTGTTATTATTTTCTATTACTTTTTAAAGGATTTTCCTCAAGGCTTCTTGTTTTTATTATTAATATTCCATTACATTCCTAAGCACGTAAGATTTTAGGCTGGCTTCATAACATGTTTCTTAAGGTTTCTTTCTTTCTTTCTTTCTTGAGCATTTGAAATATAAGTACAGCTAAAATTGTAAATCCCTTTCTCTACCATGCTCTACCATGCTTCTGCAAGAGAAATGGAGGAAAGTTGTCTGGCTATCAACAGATAAAGGAACTACAGTACTGCAGATGGATACAAGAGCTGTGGCAAGGTGTGACAGTATTGGCAAAGGTGTGCAGTGTGTGAAACATGACAGCTCTTCCATCAGAGCTAAGAAACAGGAAAGGACACTATTGGAAATGGGGGAGTTGGAGAGCATTTCTGTAGTGCAGAAAAATAAATGTACAGTTGAAGAGGGAAAGAAAGTTCATTAGATAGGAAAATCAAATCTGTCAAAAGAAACGAAGAAATAGGAAGGAGAAGCATGACAATATTAAAAAGAGACAACAAAACTGAGGAATTTGTACGTCGCCAAAAAATTTCCATCAATTGAATTGCATGCCTACAGAGACCATTAGTAGCTTTGATCCGGACAAATCAGCAATCATATCTTTTGGATGAGATCCTCATCGTGTGTCATAATTGACTAAATATGCAAATTAAGGAATCAATTTTATTTCCAGATTCATCCTACTGTTGTTTATCTTAATATTTGTTGTGATAGCAGAAAACTAATCAGCTTCAGTCATTTGAAGTATGTCAAAGGAATGAAATATTGAGATTTCTCAAACAGCTACCAACTTTATTCACATGCAAATTAAATAATGAAAAAAAAGTTTCTATCTGAAAAACAAAATACCACGACCGATGAACTGGTAGTGTTAATTCAGTACCCTTTGAAGCTCAGCAGGAAAGTTAGCCTTTCCAAATGTGAAGTCCTCCTTCTGTTGCTTCTTGGATAGAAAGAAAAAATGTGCAGAGAGAAGAAATTAGAGTTACTTATCCATCCATGACAACAGCAATGTGTTAAGTTGATTTTAACATTTATCAAAAGAATGAAAATAGGATGGCACCATTTTCCAAAGCTGATGATCTGAAAACTACAACTGGATCTCCCTGACTGATCACCCAAGACATAAATACACTCTAAAAAATAATTTATCAAATATAAGTGGACCTAAAAGAACAGACTGCAATGGCTTACACCAGAGATTGTAAAAAGAAATACGTGCTCATGTTGCTGGGCTTTATGCGTTACCAGAATGATGAAAGTACTATGGGATTTACATTAAACCAATACCTTATAATAAGAACTAAACAGAGCAGAATATTCCCCATGTTTCTGTTGCCCACAGAGTAATTTTTGTGGCAAACTGATTATGTACTAGGGATCTTCCCCCCCTTATCTCTATCCACTTTAAAGGAGTTACACGTTGCTTTGTTTATTTTAGTACTCAATTATTATTGCATAAGGAGTAACGTCAGCTGGTACCTGAGATGATCTTCTTACTAAGATGGAATCTACATTAGAAAAGATTTTTAAACCACTTTTGCCAATAGTATGCAACACTATGGCAAAAGAATAAGACCCCGAAGACTCCTGGCACACCACTCTATCTGTAGGCTTCTGTAACCCATAAGCACCTACAAGGTGTTCTTTGGTAAATCATATTTTCACAGAAAGACTGTTGACAAATAAGAGCTTATTTTTGCTCAAGCCCTTTTCTGTGGTGATTAACTGTGAAAACTTGCCGCTTTTAAAAGGTTTGCTGACAAAATAGAAGAAACTCCAAACTTCTCCCTAGTCAGTGTCGTCTTTAGATTAAAATACATATTTGCCTGTTTCCATCAGTCAAAGTGACATGCAGTGAAAATAAAAGCAGACTTTACACTGCTAAGATGCCATTCCATAGTTGCTCATGCTCGGATAATGTATTCCAGAGAGAAAGAGTAAGATTAGAGAGAGATTTATATTTCTCTCCTGACTGCCCCACAGGAGTAGGTATAGTAGACAAAAGATGATGAAATTCTATCAATTACAGGAAACTACATAAGCCAACCTTACTCATACAAAAAAAGAAAAGGGTATTTTCAAGGAATTATAACTTTGCTTTCTAACACATGAACTGAGATGAATAGCTATAATAATACTCTGGACCTTGCTGAGATAGATTGTCTAACTTTTCTCATCTGAATTTTATCTAGCACATAAATATTGATCATTTTAATATGTGACTTGATTACAATGCCTCTTAATAACTGTATTTCTGTATCCTGGATTATGCTGCACAATCTCTTATCTGTTGTGCATAGTTATGAAATATTTCACAACCTTTCTTTCAGAATACTTCAGGTTGGACAGACTTCTCAAAGCTTATCTCTGATTCAAGGTTTGTCAAGGGGAATAAAGCTATTTTTTACTGGATTTCTGAAAACTCCTTCCAAATACTCTGTTTCCCACCAAGTCATAAGGTACATTTCAGCTCTGCTGTCACATTTTGGCTGATGTTTCTGCCAGTAAAGTTCCTTCACTAACCTGCTTCTTAAAGGACCAGCATGTAGAGAAGTTAAAAATAAAATGTATTAAGTTTCTGTGAAAAACATGGAATTGGTCCTGTTGATAATTCCTAGTGATTTAGAGCTGTTTATTTGGATTCACCTTGGCATATTACCAGTATTATCTTTTTCTTTAATGCTACGTATTTTAATAAACATTAATAGAAACATATGAACAAGTTGCCCAGCAATGACTTCACATGGATAAAAGATAAGCTTTTTAGTTCAAACAGGTTGAGTTAGCTGAGAAGAAATAATACAAAAAGTACATGAAAAGGGTAGAGATGGAATTCTACCTTCCATTAAAAGACTCCAGGAAACTGTTTCTATCCCAAAATAAAATGAATTACTTGAACTGCAGACTGAACTGAACCGTCAAAAGGCCAGTTCACTCGTTCTTATCTAAAGAGACTTATTTGCAAGCGTTTGAACCTCTGGTGAACAGCCTGATGCAGTACTAATCAAAAGGTGTATGGTTTCCTTAGATGTGAAAGATGGAGTTTTTGCTGAAACTGTCTGATATTCATTTCAGTCTCAAACTGCCAGTAATAGATTGCCACTAGCCAGTAAAAAGTTCACTATAAAGAATTATATGTCCTTTCTGTCCTTGGTCACAGTTACTGTGTTATCTACAGTAGGCAATTTTCTCATGTGTTCTTTAGAAGGTCATTCAAAACTCTCTTACTTGGCAAGATGATGGGGATCTAAAAATATTATGATCTGTAGGCATTTAGATTTAGTTAAATTTCCCCATGTTCAAAATAAGATGAAAGTCAACAAGAAAGGTTAAATTCAAACAATCCGGTGCTTATAATTTACATGATATAACCAGAGCCCAATTTTGTAATTTTGTCAGGAATTTGAACTGTCATAGCTAATAGAAGTACCAAAGATACAATACGTACACTCCAATTAACTCCAATATATACAATCCTAGAATATCCATGCCTTTTACATATATATAATTCTGACTTAAATCCATCTAGTTTGTACTTTCTAGCTTAATTTTTCAGTAACCAAAAAAGCAAATAGCCTGGGAAGTTCAGTATTTCATATTTCATCTCTGAAAAAAATGCCCTCATTATGTACAAATCCTATTGCTTCTGAAGTATGCACAATAACCTTGGAAAATTACATATGGAAAAAACCCCAACAAACCTCCAGAAGCATTTATAGAAAAAGTCCTCAATCTGTGCAAGGTTTTATGAAGGGTTTGGTGAGTTTTTTGGGTTTGGTGCTTTGGGTTTTTTAGACCAGGATAAGAATATATGCATGGTATAAAAATTTCAGCAGCTGTCACATTCATATTCATTCATGACTTCTTTTAAATAAATATTTCAAATTACTCCTTGATAAATCAATTCATGTATTTCCCTATCTGCACAGAAATGGCTTACATCCAGCTTCCTTTCGAGCACACATGATTATTGAGAGCAAGAGCTTTGTACACAAGTTCCAAACTTGCAGTTTTACTACCTCTCAAAAGGCCAGCATAAAAAGAACACAGAATGCAAAGAATTGCTTCAGCTAACAAGGACTAAAAGAAAATGAGAAGGAAGGATTTGCATTTTCCCAGAGTCATTTGCTTTTTTTTTTTTTTTTTTGCCATGAATGGTCTTCTGAAAGGAAGGTTTTACAAAGATATAGTATTTGGGTTGTTTTTACCTGGTATGAAAAATATGAAGGAAGGAGAGAGAAGACAAAAAAAAATATTAGAAGTAAAAAGTTTGTGAAGTGTAGCATATATAGCTGTTGCTCAGCTATCAACCACTATTACACACCCATCCTCTAATTTGGACTCTTGGATTACAGTCAGTCTTTAATCTTCAGGAAATAAGTGTCTGAAATTTGTCTCACTGGAGATTTTAGGGTATTATTGGTCTATAATTTTGCTGGTTGGTTGCAGGGCAAGGTTTATTATCTATCTAATAGGCCCTCATAAAGCAGAAAACCTAGTGACCTCCTAAAGCTCATCAGATAAAAGGATTATAGACTGAAGAACTATCTTTCATGAAGCTCAAGAGTACTGAAGCCTTACTTTCTATGATGAAAATTGTGCTTGGGCAGGGAGCAGAGCCCTGCCCTATCCAGCCTCTGCCATTTAGAGATGGACAAGTGGAAACAGCAGGTTATCCAATGTGGTCATGAAACTACTGCTGTAAAAAAAAAGATACTTGCAGGTTTTGATTCAATTTATAATTCTTCTGGAAAAATCAGTTCAAAACACAGTCCTATTGAATATCTCTGCTGTGAAACTGAAAGATGACATGTTTCTCCCAGAATCGTCATAATGCCGATGTAAAAACAGCACCATCATTTAAAATTTTCAGTACCAACTACTTTAAGGAATTCCATTGTGCTGAGGTTTACAAATAAATTTTTTAATTGTGCATAGTATAAGACATGCCTGGAAATACTTCCTTAGGCCATTCAATCTAATTTAAGAAACAAAGGAAGGGTTAAGAAACAGGAAAATTCCCAAACACAGTCAAATTGAGCTGTCTGTGGTTGGACTTACGTGTTGCGTATTACTAGCTCCCACTTTCCCAAGTGATCATGCAAAGTTGAAAAACACTCTATTGCTAGATGAAACACACTTGGCTTTGACCAAAGCATGTGAAAAAATGAGGTGATAGCGGGCAAAGGGAAATTTAAAAGAACCCCTGATAACTAATTGAGCATCATCCTTATTCAGTTCTCCTCGTCTTTGTTCTACATGAATGTTCTACTCAAACTAATTGCTGAGGCAAAGCAGACTTTCAAGTATTGATAAAATAAATCTGTTGCAGCCGCTCCCCATGCCTTTCATGCATTCTGTCCCACTAAGATCGCCACAATGAACCATATAATCTTTTATAGTTTATATATACCTAAAAAGATATGTATTTTTTATATACACACACACACACACACACACACACACATATATATATCACTTTATTTAGGGACATATTGTGAAAATAGTAGTCAGAATGCTCCATCTGCATTTCATCCAGTTTGCCTGCTGCCTCATTCTGCCAAGTGACTTCAAGTGTATCTCTAAGTGCCAGTCTTTCCATTATTCTCTGCCAGTCTTTCCATGGATTCTCAGTGCTTTTCTATCCTCAGTTCAAAGTTTTAATTCTCCTAGTGATCCATGGATCAGGGCTTTAGCTACTCAGTGATAGCAATTTCAACGAAGACTTTAGCTTTGCGATCAATGATACAGTATGAGCTTTAGTCTGAAATTTAGGATTAGGCATAAGAATAAAAAGCAACAATAAAGTGGTCTTCTCCCTTTAAAAGGATATGAAGCATTATGATACTTCATAAGGAAATTAAGCTAACTCATATCATAGAAGAAACAACTTTGGCAAAAGCGTAGAACTATAACAATTAAGGGATTAGTGTAAACTGTTGAGTATGTACTAACACAGGAAGACTGTAAGAGAATGCCAAAATTCACAGAAAAAAAATTAAATATAACATTTGTGATGTAAATATTTAAAAGAAGAAGAGAACAAAAGAAACCCAGACTGTTTGGAAGAAGAAACATTATTATTATTATTATTGTTATTATTGTTATTATTGTTATTATTATTATTATTTTATTGGGTTACTGTAGATGAAAAGGCTTTGGTTTTTTAATTTTTTTTAAAATATCATAATCACACATAAGAAAAGCTTTATGTATAGAAGTTCAAGCACTTTCTACAGTTTAGCAAAGTGTCAATGAACAAAATATGCATGAGTAAACTAAACAATGCTTCCCTCTTCAAGTCTATTTTCACAATGCTTAACAGCAAAGACTTTGTTGAAATGTTTCATAGGAAATTCAGGAAAAGAAAAACATACTAATTTTCTAAAATAAGATGTTTTAAAAAATTAATTAATTCTCACCTATTTTCTTTCTACTGTACTTTGACTGTATACATAACTATGAGAATAAATAAGACAGCTGCTACTGTGTGCAATTAATATTTCCCATTAAAATAATGAGGAAAAAAGTAGTTCTCAAACCCTGAACCTTGAAGTATAAGAATCCCTGGGGCCATGATAAATGGTTTGTCAGTGGTCCCTCAAATGGCATTAAACACCCAAAACCTTCAAATTTAAAAACATTAACCATGCAAATTCATGGGATTTGGGGGGCTTACTTACAGCAAAAAGAACTCCACCTACAAGGAGGCAACTGAAAGAAGCCCTACAATATTTTAGAAGGAAAGGTTCCTGCTTCGCAGTTTCTAGGTGACTGATGTGTGTCTCACTAGAAACATCAGTGATATGGAGTAGAGTGGAAATAACTGGCAAGAGTATAATGATCACATAATTATACAGAGAAGAAGAATAATATTTTTTCCAGCCCACACTCGTGAATACTTCCTAAGCACTACCCTTGAAACCAAGGCCATCGCTTCTGAGCTTACATTCAAAGTGTAGATCTCCAGCATTTCATTAAGGTCTCACAACTTATCCTATGGGTGGAAAAGACATCTTTCACAAGGAGTTTTCAAAGGGCCTCTAGGGGTTTTTATAGTGGTTAAACCCTCCATTCCTTTTGATTTTCATTTTCCAAGATAGGACAGTAATTTTTTGATTGTATTTGGTTACATCTATTAGTATGCAAGCATGGAAATGACAACTATGTGAATCTTCATCATATTCTCCATACCTCTATCCTTCAAACAAAAATTCAGTGTTTTTCAAGCTTTAATCAGCTGCATTTCACACCATTCTCTGAAGATACATGAAGAATACATGAAGAATTACGAAGCATAATCATAAGGATAATTAAAACCAGAAATATAATCCAGATGCACTTGTTATATGTGAACTTTTGTTTCAAAAGAAGACACAGTGAACTGGACCACTATGTCAGGGAAACAATGGTTTTGTGTTTTCTGATTTGGTTTTTTTTTAAAAATCTTTGAATCAGTTTCTTTTTTTGTTGGAAGATAATTGATGAGTGAATAATTCCTCAATTTAGCATCCCAGAGATATTCTTAGAAATCCTGATGACCTTAACTCTGATATTATTTATATCAATGCAAGTCACAAATGTAACACATAGAGCTAATAAAATCATACTAAGGAAAAAGGCAATTAGGCACCACAGAATTCACTGAAAGTATATAAAGATTGAATCTGTCCTGTAAGTAGTTTTTTTTCTCTTATTTGTCATAATGAGGTAGGCCAACCTGCTCCTACATTTGGTGTTTCTTAGTGTGAGAAATGACTGGCTTTATAGAAGAACCCAAGGAAAACACAAGGAGAAAATAGCAGAAATGGTCTCACCAGAAAGTCAACATACAGAACAATAAAAAGCCATTCTGCCACTGTTGATTGGAAAAGTTCAGGGACACCAAAAAGCATTTTTTAAACTCCAGTCACAAACAGTATGTCTGCACAAACTGGAACCAAAATAATCAAAAACACTATATTCTACAACTGTAGTTATTTCTGAATAATTATTTACTTTTAAAAAACTGTGGTAGTTTTGCCTGGCCCAGTTTTTGCCAGTGGATAGGGTGGGGTACAAAGATGGCTCCTGCATGTCCTGAGTAAAGATTCTGGAAATTTCTCCACCATGTCCAGCAGAGCCAATCTCTGATGGCTCTGAAGATGATGGACATGCTGCTGGCCAAACCTGGGCCAATTAGAGATGTTAGTTACTCCTCTGTGAAAACGTATTTAAGAAGAAATCAAAACAAGGTGAGCACGCACTTCTTTGTAGCCAGGGAAGGAGGAGGAGGAGGTAAAAATATGTGAGGGAGAACAACATGGAGGCACCAAGGTCAGTGGAGAAGGTGGGGGAGGAGATGCTCCAGGCGCCGGAGCTGAAAACCCTCTGCCAGCCGTGGTGAAGACTATGGGGGAGCAGGTGGTCCCCCTGCAGCCCATGGAGTCCAGGGGATGCAGAGAAACCCCCCACAGCCTGTGGGGAGGTGCCCACGCCAGAGGAGCAGGTGGATGCCTGCAGGAAGCTGTGATCCAGTGGGAGTCCCAGAGACTGAGAGTTGCAAAAGCCTTGCAGGAGAGAGAGAGGCCTTGCTCCCGGGATGGAAACAGCCTGGCCTCGGCTTGGAATTCTGCAACCTGGAGAGAATCTCGGACAGCAGCAATCGGGCTGCTCGTGAGATTGGACCCACGCCAAAGAAGTTCGCAGAGGACTGTCTCTCGTGGGAGGGACCCCCATGGCTAAGTAGAGGATTCTTTTCCCCTGATGGACTGACCCTGACCAAAGGAAAAACCCCCATGCCCTGCCCCCACCCCGGAGCTGTTGGTTAGAAGGAAGGAGGGAGGGGGTGAGCTGAGAAACAGCCTTAATAGGGAGAGCGGTGAGCAGAAAAACAGTGTTTGTAGCAGAAGAATTGTGGCGTTGGACTGACTAAGAAAAGCCACTTATCTTGCCCCAACCCGGATCTGCTGGTTGAATGGAAGGAGGGGCCGAATAGAGAAACAGTGTCTGTAGTAGAAGAATTGTGATGGACTGACTTAAAGAAAAAACCCCACACCCTGCCCCTGCCTGGGAGTTGTTGGTTAGTTAGAAAGGTGGGAGGGGGTGAGCTGGGAAGCAGTGCCTTAAGAGGGAAGGGGGGTCAGTGAAGAAACGGTGTCTTGAGAGCTTATTTTTATCTCTGATTTATCCTCCGACTCTGTTAGACTAATAAATCACATTTTTTTTGCAACTTTAAGTTTCCCCGCCTGCTTTTGCCCTGAATCTAGTGCGTCCCCTTATCAGTGGTCTTATCTCAACTCATAAGTCCAGTGTTTTGTGTTAATTTTCCCTCTCCTCTGCATAGCTGCAGCAGGAGAGAGCATAGAGAGCAAACGTCGTAGGTGCCTGGCATTTAGCCAGGGTCAAACCCACGACAAAAACCCAAAATAAAAAATCCACAAAGCCTCTTACCTTTTATAAGAGAAAAAATTATGTGTTAAGCAGAGAGATTACTTGCTAATTAAAACCATTATTAACTGCTTTGCAGAATCTGTTTTGCTGCTACAAAACCAAGAATACCTTTTCTCTAATAGGTAATGTCAACTGGAAATCAAGGAAAGCCACACATATCAGTGCTATAAGTTGTACCAACTAAATGTTTAAGCCCAAAAAAGCAAGTAATGAAACAGTATGACTCATCTTAACATGTAATTCCACATGCTGTAGGAATTAATTTTTTATTGGACTTTATGATGAGACACCTATTGAAATAACTTACCTATGAGTATCTTCTCAGATGATGCCTCCTATCCCAGTCAAAATATATTTAAAATAATTTATTATGAATCAATGGAGCTACCATTTCTCCCTAGCTCATTCCACTTGTAACTTTGAAAGTGCAAAAAAAGGATTTAAATTTAATTGCTCATTAAACCTGCAAAAGGCTGTGTTAATTGGATGTCACCATAATTCACTTACATGTTTCCTGACAATAAAGACCATATGATTTAAGTTCAACTGATTCTAAAGTCATTATTTACTGACTTCACTGAAGTCCATAGCCTGAAGTTGAATCAAGAGTGTTAAGAACTATCCCTTAGAAAGGAAAAGGATCAAAGAAACAATTACTCTAAATTAGGGGGACGAAAAAAGTGTTCATTATACATCAATGCTTTGAGTATTTTTAAAGCCATAATTCAATGTCAACACAAATAATTTTTATTAAATATTTATTAAATATATATTTTTAAATATCAATATTTATTTAATCTCACTGGTATAAAAAAAAAAATCACTCTGGAAGCTAAAGCTCTTTTTGAGAATTGAACACACCATTTTGCAGTAGTGAAGCACATTCAAACTCAAGTCTGCCTATAGCATCACAGTTTAGCCCAACCACACATAACAGAACTAGAAGACTGGTATTTTGATAAACATACTGAAAATAAGGGAGTAGTTGAAAGACCGACTCTATCGTATGCCATAAAAATTACTGATAAAAAGAAGATGCACGTATAAATATACATAAAAGACAAATTTTAAAGTAACTAGTAAATTACTTCAGAGCCATGGATAATGGGAGATATTACCAATAAAGTATTACCAAACAGTTTAGAATTCTTTTGGGAACACAGTAGTTCAATATAATTTTTTTTTAAAAAAAGACCATTAGGTGTGAAAAGGATTGCTTTAACAAGCTTAAAACATGAAGAAAGAAAAATAATAATGGAGGGAAATGTACATCATGCTGCTAGAGATTTTACTGAATTAATCTTAAAAACTGAACCTCTCTCCAGCACAAAGCTAACTGTCAAAAATCACACCACAAAAATGACTCATGGTTTAAAGCTGTGCTAACTTCTCAGTGGGTTAGCACTGCAGTTGACAAGATCCACTCTCTCTCTGCCCTTGGCAGGAAACAAAACCTCAGAATTTGCTTCCATATATATCTGGCAAAAAATGTGCTTCATGTTGCTCATCCCCTGAGCATCAATAATGCTGAAGACTTTGGATGATGTTATTGAAAACGAATCGTTCAATCACTATTTTGTTTCACATTCAAATCAATTTAATCTGTAATATTAGATATACTATGTCTAAAATAAATAGAAAAATGGCCAATAATCTTTTGACTACCTGAATTTCTGCAAGAGAAATACAAGCTTTCCTTTCTACTCACATCCTCTGCCAAGAGTAATCTTTTTTGTTGCTTTGTAGGCAAAATCAAAACATGATTAATAAATTTATAATTGCTCTAATTTCTATCTGGTCCCTAAGAGAAGGAAGAAAAAACATCAAAAAAAGCACAAAATTTTGGATGATTCAAATCACTCTGAGTTTTCACATGATGAGAACAGTTGACTTTTGCTCTCTCCGCACCATGGCTCTTTTTCCTATTTCAGCACAGTCCTTTATGGACTTGTTTTTCATACTTAGAAGAATACTAAATATGAGGACACTCAATGATTAAAACAGACCGGGAAATAATATCACAATTTAAGCATCCCTAAATGAAAATTACATGTTCTTAGAAAATAAGGGCCATTTAGAAAGCATTCTTTATAGTATTTGCCTTGGGCCTCTTAGTACTAAAATAGACTGTAAATGAGATGTTTTGCACTGTTTTATTCATGCACACACATCCAGCCCTTCTCCAGGAGGTGAGCTGGGGGGCAGTGGGAGACAGGGACTGAGCAGGAGACTCAAGGTGGAGCAGGATGTTGGCTCAGAACAGCAATGCTCTACCTGCACTGGACCCTCTCTTCAGATCATACCTTTCCTGTCACAACAGTCAGAATGTTTGAGACAAAACATGCTTAGATCTGGTCCTCTACAATCTGTAATCATGTTGCTGACACAATATATTCATTAAAAAATATTGATCTGAGATATTAGAAGCTCTACAAGCAAACTGAACTATTTCTAATTCACTTTTAAAACAAAATAATTGGAAATATTAGTGAGATTTCCATTTTAGCAGCCCTGTGTTACAGGGATCATGCAAAAATCTTCTTAGACTAAGACATGCTGGAATCTTGACCAGAACATCATAGAACATTTATCTGAAAAAGAGTGTGACCAATGAAAGAACAGTTTCCAGTGTGAGATGGATATTTAGAGATTATCCTATATGCATTTCACTACAAAATAAGTCTATCAGAGGCAGCTGGGATATGATGCAAATGCATTGTAATTGTCAGCGGATATGTGAGTGACAGATGGCTGAATTGAGTGGAGGGATAGAAACAGTGTATTCTATTTGGGCGTAAAGGGAATACAATAAAAGTGGAAGTGCAATTTTTTGCAGCTGCAAAGGCTTTTTGACAGCAATTCGCTTCCAATCACTTTCAAATAACACATGACTAGGACAGTAAACATCATTAAAATAATTGACTAGACATCAGAATAATAAATTAATAGAATAATGTATTATTCACCCCCATCTATTCCTAATGTAGACACCTAAAATATGTGGCCAGAGACAGCACTCTGAATGCTAACATGTCAGATGTGATACTGAAATCCATTCTTTATTGTGTGGATTAGACAAGGATTTTCAGACAAGAAATGGTATGGGAAAAACCAGGGACAGGAATAACTTCAGTGGTATTTCTCAACCATTTGCCGATGAATTTCATCAACACACTGTTCCTAAAATGATCTTTAGAATTACTAAATTAAATAAGATGTTAACTTGGGGTAGTGCAAGCATGATATCAAAGAACTTAGACCTTCATAGACAACCTGTGTATTAAAAGGAAAATACCTGTAGAAAAAGGCTTAAATCTAATTTTTGCCCTTCTAAGGGCATTTAATACACGGCTGCTGACGTCTCAGAGAACTCCTTAGCCCACTTAAAACAATTTAATAGAGTAATAATTCTGTACAGGAGCAAATCTATAGTCACAGGGCAGTGGCTGTGACTGAAATACCACTGCAGCCCAGCAGCACTACTTCTCCCTCCTGTCACAGTCGCTTCTGCATACAGAGGTGCAAGGTCCCAAGGGACCCTTAAATCCAGGCTGTTGCTTTTGGCTGTATAGTGTAAAAAGTGAATGCCTGCTTGAGAAGAAAATGCTGCAGGACAGTGGCATTACTCTGAGGTTGATCATAGACCCCCTCACAGCATTTTCTTCTTCTGCACCAGGGGTCTCTTCAGCACCAGCTGCTCACCTCTGGTGCTGGACATCAAAATCAACAGCTACAGGCCGTGCAAATCCACCCTTGTGCTTTTCCCATTCTGGATTTAAAACTTCATCTGACCAGATAACTGAGATTGCCATAAAGGGATCAACTTGTCCCCACCCCAATGAAGAAAATGAATTTGCATAATAATATCCACATATGTTTAAAAACAAAATCTGTCTAGATACAGTACTGATCAGCTATGTTATAAACCCTCAATAACAACAGTAAGATCAGATGGCTTTTGAGGCTGCTGAAGAATCATTAGCATGCATCACGATGAACTTCAAGCATTCAGGAGTTCAAAGCCTACAGTCTTCATTCACACTTTACACAGACCATTGCAAAAAGCAGTCATTGAATTCAAAGGATGGATGATTTAATAAAGGAAATTTAAAAGTTTTCAGGGAACTCTGGATTTTATTCTAACTTCTCAAAGGCTTTTTTTGTGTGCAAGAAGAAAATATTGGTAATGTCACTTTCTCATTATCTTTTGTTAAGCTTTAACTTTATTTAATTAATTATCTAAAGCAGAACTAAAATTTTAAAGTATATAAGCAAAGCCAAAGAACAAGTGCATTATGCCTACTTTGTAAACCTATCTTGATTTCAAAATGCATACTTTGATCTCCAGTGGAATCTTGCCTGCCTATATCCTGAATATAAAGTGGAAATTTAATCCCACATTTAAGCTATTAAATGTACTTTTAATTAGTCTAGGATCATCTGGACATTGTGGGGCTTTATCACAGCAAAAGTACTGCCTCCACTGTGAAAAAGAGTTTGCGCTGTTTCCATTACAGAGGAACTCGCAACTTCCAGACATGAAATGCTCCTTTTATATATATCTCAGAAGAGGTAATTAATTTATTCAAATAAATGAAACACTATTTTCATTCTGCCTTATTTATAAGAATATGTTTCTTCTACATGACTCAACTAGTTATATTCCCAATACTGTGACACAAAGGCAAAAAACTTCAATTTTTTTAATGGATTTTTTTCAAAATTATCAAGTGAGGATGAGTGAAACAAAAAAAAAAATGCAGCCTTAAAGTATTTTATCCAGTTTGTCGTCAAATATACAATAATGCTGCTCTCTATTTTTTTACTTGAAAAAAAAAACCCAAAAAAGGAAAAATACGTTAGACTTATTTGTGTCAGTTCATACCTAGGAAGCACGAACAAAGGTCTGAAATAAGTGCTACTTTTTTTTACATTAACAAGTGATTGAAGTGCAAAACAACTTTGCTAACCATTATAGTGGTCACTGTTCCTATAGTAATAAAATTTTTAAATGTGACTTCTGTATGCATAAATGAATATGCAGCAGAGTTCTTTTTAGATGTTAAGTGAGTCAATATCAACTAAAAATTCTGAAAGGTCTACTATAGAATATCCAGTGACTGTTCAATGTTTCACTATTACTTTTAATGCAAAGCCCAAATCAGATCACTTTGAGCATATTCCCCTGATTAAAAGCCAGTATCACCACGAAATTAGTTTTTGTCATGCAAGGAAATTGGGTCAGTTATTTTTACATTCTCATGCTTTATTACTAATTTGAAATCTTCAGTGTTTTAGAGATTTTGCCAAAGTACTTTCAGTAAATGTCAGTTTATGGGATTATAATGAGAATTTGAGAAAATAATAATTCGACTTAAGAAAAAGAAAATAATTTAAGAATCAAAGACTAACTTATTCAGATTGGAAACCTTTGCCTGTTTGTAAATTCAAAACACAGAAAACTACAAAGCAAAAACATATTCCATTTATTATCTTGATAAATTCATCTAGAACACTAGGAAGTATCCAATACCTAAATCAACATTCAAATATCAATTGGCTTGGAAACAAAAAGTATGGAGATTGGGACAGATAATGCTATAATTAACCAGCAATGTTTACTATTAAAGAAATATGTGGCTGTGGACACAAGATAAATGTAAAATTCAATATAAGGCAAATTTTATCTGAATAACAAACCCAGGTTAGGAACCAACATCACAGATTGAGATTCTTGATACATGTTATGTTTATTTCACAATCCGTATAGACAAAGGAAAGACACATGACTAATTAAGTGAATGTTCTCAAATCTGCTCCTGTATAGAGAATATAATTTAATTAATTATAACATTCCTATGAGCACAATACATACACTGTAGGATTTCTGTGCTTTTATATACATGTTTGATATTATATCTGGCCATTACGGGTATTTTCCTAATCTTCATAAACCTCAGAATCCCTGTGAAACACAAGACAATTAAGCCTCAAGTCATTTACCACACATAGGCGTGGAATGCAATCTGAACTGCATCCAGACACCCTAGACAACCTACCCTATCAACCTCTCAAGTCAACAGCTCTCCTACAGGTCCTGTGTTATATTTGCCAGGTACATCTAGATGTCCTAGAAGATCTCAGATGACACTAGACACTTCTGAGCTGGCAAGAAAATAACGTGTTACTGCATTCAACAAGCAGGAAGCCTTCCTGCTCCATTAATGTATCAGATATAAATGTTGCCCACACACTGCTCAGCACCTTTGAGGAGATTCTCTGTTCCTCAGAACAAGACCAGGTCTCAGAGAGTAAGTAAATATAATAATTAATACAATTTCTTGTTAATTTTTTAATTCACATTAATAAAAAAAATATGAGTCTGTCCTCAGCTGCTCTCATGACTTTTTTTACAACTGTGACAGACGGGGTGTTCAGTGATATGGAAAAACACACTCAAGGAAGGTGAATCTCACAGGAGAGAGCGAGGAGCAGAGGGTGGTCTCCTCAGCCTTCTGTTTTGTCAGCAATCACATGAGTCACCAACCATCTGAACAAGTTACCCAACGCTGTACCAGCGATCTTAGGAAGAAATGAGCAGGAGTGCCCAGGATCCCAGAGAAAGTCTTCCTGCTCTTTGCCCTAAATAGTCACCAATTCAAATAAACACCGAAGTTCTGTCCATTAATTCTCGCTTTTCCAATACTTCAGGTACCACATTAAACCAGACTTCATGTAAAAATGCCAAAGAGTTATTCATAGCTTGCTTTCAAAAAACAAAACCCAGTAGCAAACACACCCAATGGACTACTCATCTTCCATGACAAGAGTTCTTTCATCTTCATGGGCCCTTTGTGAAACACACTCAGAGTGAAGCAGCTTATGGCTGCACATTAAGACTATCAGATGCAAAGATCAGATCTCCACATTAAACTCTAATTCTGACTGAGGTAATACAAGATAGATGAGAGCATACAGTAAACTTCATATATTACATCTGTCTAACACATAGACATTCAGTCTTTTGAATTAGAGTTCTCTCTTGCTGCAGAGAAGGACAATGGTGTCTCAAGCAGGAATTACAGTTGGGCATCCCTTCCCTGACACTTCAAATGCCTCATTTTCACTATTTGTAATATTTTAGTGGACAGGATCCTACTGTAGTAAGCACTACATTTAGATGTGCATAATTTTTTAATAGTGACTTTCAAAGCGTCCATGCCCCTGAGTTTTTGGTAATTTAGTTCTAAGTTTTCTTGTGTTCTGTGTGAGCCCACACAAGTTGGTTTCTCATGTACAATCTGGAGACTGCCAATGCACCTATCCTGGAAGATCTGGCAGCGTAACCCAAAGAATATACAATAATGGATCTTCCAACCAAACCTGAAATGGCTTTTGGAGGATTTTAACACAGACATGTGTTTCACCTGAATGGTGGATTTAGCTGCCCTTAAAAAACAGTGTAGACACAAACCATCAATGAGAACAGATGACATCAACTGCACTGGAGAGCAGCACCTAAATAAAGCAGAAAGAAGGTCAAAGCAAAAAGGAAGCCAAGGCAAGACAAGGTCACAAATCAGATCATTGGAAATCTGCAAATGTAGACCAGTGGTCTGGCTTTTACATAACTGGGTCATGCCAATTCTAAGTCAATGAACAGATAAACCAATTATAGGGGTTTTTCAGCATTTTGAATCATTAATTAAAGGAACCAGAACATAAAATCCATTTTCCTCAAGCAGAAATGTCACGTAAGAGGTGCCCTACTGTTTCCTCACAATTAGGTCACTAAAATATGCTGTGGCTCAAGACCCTGACATTCTTTCCTCTAAAATAAATAAGAATGGGAACTCCTTTCAGTTAAAAGTATCCAGCTTCAGATATACTACTTCTATTTGAAACAAATTAAATTTTATTCTGTAAATAAAACATTTCTTCAGAGTTGCTACCTGAATCCTCCTGTCTCATGATTTATCACCTACTGCATTTATAAAAATAAAATAAATAAACAACTAAAAATGACCATCATCTCTGCATCAATAAGTCTAAGACCTATACTTTTTCAGCCCTTAGAAACAACAGATTTATCTATCAATATTTTGCTCTACTAATATATATCCTTTATTCACTACTTTTACGAAACAAATAGGTGTCCACAGTTCTTGTAAAGATTTATTAGTTTATCTTTCATTGGCTGTTTCTAGTATGATTAGTTTTTGTGTGGATGAGGATTGAAAAGCAAACACATTTGTCCAAATATCTTTTGGACAATCATCTCTCTCAGAGCATGCAGAAGCTTGCATTATTTATATGTTAGTGGTCAGGGTCAAACTGCCAACACATCTGTAAGTTCACACTCTCAAAAGAAAAAAAAATGAAGCATTAAATAATTCAGATATTATTGAAGAGAAATTGGAAGACTTGTTGGGCAAATATCAAAGTAATCTAAAACTGATATGTGTAGAAGACATACTGGGCAATGACACGATCGGAGTTATTATTTTGGGAACACTTCTGCTTGTACTGCAAAGTTTAATAGACCACTGACTGTGAAATGAGATGTCTTCCACTTACATTTTTCATCCTTCCACCTCTTTGTAATTCTGAACCTTCCTCTTTTGAATAAAATTTCTTAATTATTATTTGGCTTTACTAGACTCCCAGGTGCAATTAAACAAAATTAACACAAATTCAAAGACACGTGTTCAAACGATGAGCAAAAACAATGGACAAATTTGGTGAGAACAAATTGCTCAAGACCCCTGTACTTAAAGGCAGTGCATGCTTATTTGTAAAACAGCATGGTATATTTGAAAAGACAGTATTTCAAGTCTGAATAAAAGGCCAGGAGGGAGGACAGCGATACTGTAATATAAAAGCTTTTGTTCTCATAAAAGATTATTCTTGACATTTTTTAATGACAGCCAATAATAATCCTTATTAGCTGCAAATTTAAATTTTCTTGGGGGAGGTATGGGGGGAACTAAGAAAAGAAAGCAAGTAATTGTTTTATTATTTTACTCTCGGCATCATGCTGAGCCTGACCTCAGATTAGACACTCTCCTATAGCATGTCACTTGGAGCATCCATGTGTTACTTTGCCTTCACCACAAACTTAACTGGAGTGTCTTTGACTTCACCAGTGCAAATAAAGGCACAGTTCAGGATATATAACTTAACAATTTTACTTTCCAGTTCAGTATGATAGAGCAGGTTGCAATAAAAGTGACCTTAAAGACTATCTAGTTCCAATCCTCCTGTCATGGAGATAACACCTTCCAGTAGATGAGGTTCTTCAAAGCCTCATCCAACATGACCTTGAGCACTTCTAAGGAATCCATAGCTGGTGATTTCAGTGCCTCACTACCCTCAGAGTAAAGAATTTCTTCCTATTATCTAATCTAAACCTACGCCCTTTCAGTTTACAGCCATTCCCCCTTATCCTGTCACTGCATGCCCTAGCAAAAAGTCACCTCCAGCTCTCTTGCAGGCCCCCTTCAGATACTGGAAGGCTGATCTAAGATCTCCCTGCAGCCTGCTCTTCTCCAGGCTGAACAACCCCAACTCTGTCCTCACACAGGAGGTGCTCCAGGCCCCTAATTATCTTTGTGGACATCTTCTAGAGACAGTCGAGCAGCACCATCTCTTTCATATGCTTTCTTGTATCTTCATGTTTTGCTTCCCTGAATGATCCAACCACTAGTTTCAAGACCAAAAGCACTTGGAAGGCTAATTGAGCTATTGGCTCAGGCCAATACAAAGCCTAATGTTTAGATTCTCCACTATTCAGCAATACTCACAAGCTGAAGTAAAGTACATGATGTTCTCACCACATAGGAGAGTTTAGATACTATTAATTAGAGTCACAAAACAGAATGATGAATGACTTGCTGATGAAGTGCCCACCAATACTGACAAAATTCAGAGCCCTTAAAGAAACCAACCAAGCAAAAACCAAACAAACAAACACGCAAACAAAAAACCCAACCAAACCAAAAGGAAACAAAATCAAAACTTATACATTTTCAGATACATGAAAGTATCCTCTCCAGATACATCTCTTCTCAGGACTCACACCCAGGAACTCTGTTTTGTGTTTACATCAAGTAAATAATAGTATTTTTGCAAAAACGTGGAGGAACTGTGACAAATCCTATCCTTATGATGCTGTTATTCACTATACACATGAACAGAATTTTTTCTGAAGTAAGTGGGATACCAAGATTCAAACTCTTCTATTTTTCTGAATTTAAACAAAAAATTACTTTAAATCTTGGATTAAAGGAGAACCTGGACTCAAACACTTCTTGGTTCTTCTCTTGAAGGTGCTACCTATGCAAACACATCACTGGTATTCAACAGCCCTGCAGAACAGGCCAAAGAGATAAGCATGCCTGCCCTTTTGAGTCGGTCTGGCTTTTCAGCTTTCCAGGCTGTAAGTCCACATATTAGCACAAGATAACCTTCTAAGTGCAAAGCAGAATACCAGCCTCTCATAACCCACAAAATTTTCCTCAGGATGCTCAAATAAAGGCCAGCTGGTGATCTTAAATGTTGTGAGTTCAATAAACTGCACAATTCTGGAAATTACTTCACTAAAATGGATGGTTTTCTGCTCCTAATGCTGACCATCTCAGAAAGGAAAGTGTTAGGAGTCCTGTCTCACTAGTTTTGAAAAAAAATTATTTGGTTTGGTAACCTTTAGCCTTCCAAAGAGCTTCAAAAATATCTCTCCCATGTTTTCTCTTCAATAATAAATCCAATAATAAATGGGTCTTGTTTGCTGTCCAGAGTCTTTTAAATCACAGTCCTAAATAAAAATAGAGGTTGAGCTAAGGAAATAAGATTCACAGAATGAAGTGAGTCTCATTTTAAAATTGAGTAACCATAGTTAGAGTTCCTTTTCTTAATATTATGGAAGTCTCTAGCCCTCTATGGGAGACTAAAATAGATACTTACATCATTTCTCAAGAAGCCTTAATAGCTCCTTTGTTTACAGCAGCTCTTTGAAAATCATGCAGCATAAAAGAGAATAGTAATGAACATTTTACTCCACATTTATTTCTAACCTTCAGGTATAGAGGCTTGCTGCTGTATTCAGGTGACAGCTAGGTTTATAAAGCTGTGCTAATGTCTCAGTGCTAAGAATATGACTATGTGTTTTTCCACTACACATTTTTCTGAATAACCTCAAATTTCCCTTTCCATAACCTGGCTCCCAACTTTTACACTGAATTTTTATTTCAGTTTGGGACCATCTAATTCCAGATACTTTGAATCGCAAAATGTTTGGCTACTGTGGAGGGAAAACTGACTCAAGTTTTACTCTTAGAGTTATAATGGAATTGCACCTGGCCACGATCTGCCTCCCATAAGTACTTCAAGCCTAATAGTAGCACCTCTTTCCATTAGTCTATTTAAGTGAAATCTCAAAGTCTGAAAATTAACAGTTTTAACCCCTTGTGAAAGTATAAATTCATTTAAGATCAGGCATCTCACCAGCCTCACTGAATTGTTTCCAGACACTCATATCCTGTAGTGCATTCCAGTAAATGGAAAACAAATACAAAACTTTAGAAAAACTTTCCTCCTCCTCCTCTGCCATATCCTTTTTTTCCTGTGAAAAAAGGCAAAGGCTTCACATCTTCAAGGATTTAATGTGTGAACACAGATGTTCACAAATCAGATTTCACTTGTATTACCTGTGAATTTCAGCATCTTTACCATCAGTTGGTAGCATCAACCCACATAACCCCAAGACCTTTACAACCTTTACCCTTTTTTCTTTGTCCTTTCTACCCCCAAGCTACTGACTGACTATTTTCCATTAAAAAAGCATTAATGCACACAGTATTGGGGAGATTTTTGCCATCTTACATTCCACACAGAACTTATTCCCAAACAAGTCCTCTGTCAGCTTTAGAACTAGCAACAATTAGAGTTCTCACTATTCATTATCTGAAGCTTGCAACATATTTTATCAATCTAAAACTCTATTGTATTTCCAAAGACAATGAAAGTCCATTAAAAAACTTCTAAATGATGCACCACAGTATGCAAAGAAGATCCACATGTTCCCTCTGCATGGCAAAGAGGTTTTGGCATTGCTGTAAGACAAATCAAGTAAAAGATTTCACAAAATTAATCAGTATTTAACATAATGGAAAACCATGTTGATAAGCCTAAAATAGTAGAACCATGTAAAATTCATAACTCTAATTTACCAAGAAGCAAATCAGCTCAGTTTTGACCTACAGAAAGGTAGAAGAAATGTAAAGGCTGCATTCTAATTTGGTACAGCTATCCATATGCTCCTATATGCATATAGGAATTTTCAATAATACTGTGTATAGTAAAGATTGTAACAACCATTCATAAATTATGAAGTATTTCATATCAAAACTATATGCACTAGAAGTCTAATATCCTTTCCCTTCCCTGATCATAATGATGCTTTCATTGCATCACCATTTCCTAGATTTATTTTTCTTTTTAATAAGGAACATGTCACTTTCTCTGTAGCAGAGATACCAGAACAAAGAGAAAGAACAGTTCTGCTATTTATGGATCTAACCCTTACACAAACCATACAAGGTGTATCACACTTAATTTTTAATGTGAAAACCCCTATAAGTCTGAAAAGAGTTTTCTGGGAATAAAACAAGGATTGAAATTTTTGAGGAGCTTCTAAAATAAATAAGATCACAGAAAAGCATCAATTTACAATCTCATAAAGTAGGGAGGAAATGCCGATTGTTTCCAGAATGCTTCTCAGAGTCTGGCCAAAAAGGAAAGTAGAGAGTAGGAGAAAGCCCACATTCTAGATACAGGGTGAACACTACACTGCAATTGCTAATGAATCAAATACAAACCTGTGACAATTGCTACAAAGTTTAGGATTATGTCTGAGAAGTAACCAGCATTTTAACATACGTTTCTTTGAAAACTGATTTAAGCAAGAAAAATAAAAACAGCTTGCATGTCTTCTAACAGGAATAAAAAGCTATAAATACCTTCCCTTGGTTTGTGATTATTGCTCCTCTACTGTTTAAAAAGTGAAATTAATTCTTTTCAATCATGATATATACATGAACAGATGCAAAGGATCATTAGGCACCCCAAAAGATGAGGAAGTCAAGATCATGTTAGAAAGCTCACAGATATGACATATTTGCTATTCACTTGATGTTATTTGCCACAGAATGGTTTATCAAAGAGATACCTAAGTTTGCACATCAATGTTTTCATTTTCCATCCATGAATGCAACCATCCTGTATCATCAATTACACATCAATTGTTCAGGGCACGTGTCAAAAAGAGGCCACAAAAAGATATGAATTACCCTTTGCTCTAATTTGCACTTACGCCATCCAACAGTGATGCTCTGCACAGCACAGATTATAACATCTTTAATTTACTCATTCAGTTACAGTAATTCATTTAGTAACATTAAGCACTATGCAGGAGAATTAGTGTGTTAATATTTCATGAAAACATGTGGTTAATTAGGAATTTATTACTTTGGGGTTGAGGTTTTGGTTTATTTTTGGTCTCATCTCTGAGTGCAGGCTGCAAACAATCATTCCTGGGAACCACACTCACTGCCAGTAGCATGGGCAGAGCAATACTGGATACTATGATGGTTTTAATGTTTATATAAGGCAGCTAAACCAAGTTCTTATGTGACTGTCCTCTAATCACAGGTACCAATATACATGGACTACAACATTTAAGCATGAAAGAGGGTATGAGCTAAATAAAGCTGCCACTCTGATATACAACTGACTACATTCTCATTCACTAAATTGCTCCCTGGTCCTTTGATGTCATAGAATAAGCCTAGAGAGCCCCAAACTATGGTTACTGAAGTCACCTGCCACACCCTCCCTAGCAGAAATTACTGACTGTGCATGTCAATGATGCTGGGCAGAAACAAAAACCCTTCCCTTAGCTGTGCAAACACAGCTCAACCACTTCACAAAAGTGAAGTGCTCACTAAGTGAGCACAAAAGCTTCAGCAAAGAGTAGCTGAGAGCTGCAGTGAGGTCCATAAACCAGGAATACCCAAGAGTGTTCTAAGACTCTGTGTTACCATGCAGCATCACAGTTCTTTACACAGACTGCTGAAAACACTTAATAGGCTGCATCTCTAAAACAAATAGTTAACTTAGTAGTTTTCTGATTTTTCTTTGCAATTTGTTTTCACTTGCTTATTCAGGCACTGTGAAAATATGAGATCTCTGTTACAGCTATCATAAACAACACTTTTAGCCTGATCTCATTAATGAGCTCTACATTCATGTCAAAGGATTGTTAGGTGATAGTGGTTTATCAGGAAGAATAAAAAAGTGATTGCTCTAATGGTTCTATAATACAGCAATAAGAAATGCTGGTGAAGTTTTTCTCCAAAGTTAGACACTTTAAAACCCCAAAACTATAACAAAGGACATTTCCATGTTTATGTACGTGTCTATATTTGTATGCAAGGGTAGTAGCAGGAAATACTCTCAAGCACTGAAATACACATATCTAGCATGCATAAATTAATGTTATAGAGCTTTTGTGTACATGCCAGGAATGGTACAAGTAGGAAAAATGACATTAATATGTTTTATTTGATTAGCATTGGCATAAAAACATCACATTACCATTTGTTTCCTTTATGAAACTCAAGATTTAAATAGAAATCTAACATAATATATTTACACACAAGGGAAGTAAATGTGTAAGTTAGCACTAAAATAACAGTTACAATAAAAATTATAAGAAAATACCTCTTACTTTGAAACATCATTTGTAGTAAGAATAGTTGTAGGGAAAATATTTAAAAAAGAAGGGAAAATATGCAGTCTGATGAAAAGCATGATTTTAATCTCATCTGCTTATGCAAGATGTCAAAAAAGTTATTATACTTGAAAGTGAAATATAATTATTGTATTATATTATAATTATTCTATTGCTTTTTTCCTACTCTGTATGCCATTATGACATTTAGATACATATTAGATGATTTTAAGCACAACTAATACTTCATACACAATTTTATTTAATGCAATTCAGAACACTAAATGCAACATTTCCTCCAAGCACCTTCTGAAAAACGACTGTAATAGCACATTAATATTCACAGCTCTGACATTCAGCATTCAACTGTTTATATCCCTTCTTCCTTTCCAAAGGCAAGTCACAGGCTCTTGCTATCCTGCATAACACCTTTCACACACAGTAACCTCCCTTTTCTCACATGCCATCGTTTCACACGACCGCTGCAGTTTGTTTACTGACACTTCTCTCCTGTACACTGGGCATCCTGTCGACCTGGCTACTCACCTTTACAAAAGCTGCAAAAACTCACCCACCAGACTAAGAAAAACCTGGCATGCACTACATTCACAGCCCTTCAGATAATTCAGTTTGTCTTGCATGTAGTATTTTTTGCATGCAAATTTAGCCCTATCAAGAGAGCTCAAGAAGTTCAGTGGAAAGTTCCTTTTCTTTGACATATGAAATAATAAATAATATTGCTTAATACTTTTAAAAAGTGTAGTCTATATACGAAAAACCAGTAGGATTTTAGCCACGTATTTTACACCTTTATATTGTTGTTAATGAGAATTAGCATGGAGAAGAGAGGCTCATATTTTTAGCCAATTAGCATCTGACAGATAACACAGTAGGAATTCAGTTTGTGGCCCTAAATTGTAGCAAAGAAAGTGCTTTTGACATCAACATCCCTGAAAAAAGCCTCAAGGCAAAGTTAATTTTCAAGCATATTTGAATCAGATGCTAATATATAACGCAGTGCATGCCAGACATTGTTTTTATTATTTTAATCAGGCTACTGTCCTGACAAAAAGCCTGATTAGTAAACAAGGTTTGTGGTTTAGAAATTCTAATTAAAATAAGGGTACTTATGGTTACACAGTGTATTTTAAATTCCTTTCAGTTCTGCTGGCTAATACATACAGGACACAGTATAAACAAATTCTTCCTACAGGTTAGACAATTCATTTTTCTGAGAAAAACTGAGAAATTACAGGAAACAGAGTACAAACCTGTATTATTCAGCTAAATAAGGCACCCTAAAAGTAATGACACATCAGATGCTTTTATACACAGAATTATTCTAAAATAGTGCCCTCAGCTAAGGTGAAGGCAGGGGGGAGGAGGGAAAGAGGAGGATGAAAGTACCAAAACCTCAAGGTTTCCATTTCAAGAGAGTCATAGAGGATACTGTAAACACTCCAAAATTCATTACACTCAAGGCCTTATACACTAAGAGAAAAAATAGCATGTAAAACTGCCCAAAATATCTCGCTCAGATACAAATTCTGACTTATATATTAGATCTTAATGTGTCATGGGTCAAACCACGACACAATGGTAGTGAAATTATTTTCTCTGGGGTCAGAGGCAGTATTTTCATTAGAAACTCAATACTCTGTTTTCTACTTTAAAAATGGTTCGATCAAGTCTGTATTGGGTTTGCCTGGCTGAGCTTTGGTAACAGGAGGCTACAGGGGTGCCTTCTGTGAGAAGATGCCAGAAGCTTCCTCCATGTCCTGCAGAGCCAATCCCTGGCAGCTCCAAAGACGGACATGTCACTGACTAAGGCTGGGCCAATTAGAAATGGTGGTAACACCTCTGTGACAACAGAGTGGCCTCCTCCATGGGCTGCTAGTGGATTTCTGCTTCCCCATGGTTCTCCACGGGCTGCAGGGGTAAATCTGCCTCACCATGGCCTTCACCACAGGCTGTAGAGGAACACCAGCTCTGATGCTGGGAGCACCTTCTGCTCCTCCTTCTCCACTGACTTTGGTGTCTGCACAGTTATTCTTCTCGCAGATTCTCACCCTGCTCTTCCATGGCTGCAATTACATCTGTGCTATAACTTTCTTTTCCTTCTTAAACATGTAATCACAGAGGAGTTACTCTCACTCCTGACTGGCTCAGCCTTGGCCAGCAGTGGCTCTGTCCTGGAGCTGGCTGACATTGGCTCTGCTGGGCATGGAGGAAGCTTCTGGCAGCTTCTCACAGAAGCAACCCCTGTAGCCTCCTGCTACCAAAACTTGCCTATACAAACCAATACAACATATTAGAGCAAAACCAAAACAAGGTAAAGGTTTGGATATGACATTAAAATGTTTCCAAGAAGTATAGGCTTAAGAAACATCTGCTAGCTGAGCTAACCCATCTTCCATTTTCTCCAGTGTCTCACTTCATTTTAGGATAAATCAATAAACTATCTTCAGCTGGAATACTATTCCTGTAAAACAGAAATCTTAAAATATTGAACATTTATAATGAAACTAAAATGCTAGGTCTCTATCATATCTAAAAATGCAATCTTCAAGAGCTCCCAGCTTGTTTTCTCAACATGCAGAAACAATTTTCATCCATTCTTATTCCTAACCACATTTTGAAGAGGTACACAACTTATCCACAGCTCAGTTCTACTATTATGATTGAACGTCACATAGTGTCATTTTATACCAGGCATTGAGATCTTGTGTTTTCACTAAAATGCTTAATTAGAAGGCCCATCACTGTCAGGGAGGGGTGTTGCCTTGAGAGAGTTATACAGTGAGTAAGTGAAGTCTAGAAACAAACACTTTCTTAGTTTGAGTAGGACTCTTTAGAGCAGTTTTTTTATTTTTAATAACGTAAAGGAGTGTACTCGACTGGTAATTCATTCTCCCAGCTCTAGATTTATAGCTGTCTCAGTTTATTATCCTGTTCATAAGACCACTGCAGAAATGGTCAATGGTTTATTTGAATTGGGCAGCCCTTCTCAGTAAGATACACACCACAAAAATATCATCTGTACTTCATTCAGCTGGTCTTTCAAGGGAGAAGTCTTTCTCAGAAAAAGTTCAGAAATATTTCCTCAGCAGCTTATGGTCAAGGCATAGTCACAAGACTTGATGAGTACATCTAAAACAAAACTATGGATATTGTGGTCTCAGATATAATCCCCTGTACTGTTTGGCTATCAACACTCTATGTCACATTCTGACTTAGAAGCTAAGAGTATTTTGTCACAGTTCAGTATTCTTTACTTTTAAAAAATCATATAATTAAATATGGCTTCTAAATGCTTATGGAAAACATGAACATTCCGGGGTAGGACAAGCAAGAAAAGTGAAAGCTTAGTCAGGAATATGCATTGCATCTTATAGACAAAGCCAACTTAAAGAGGCTGCTATATCCGCCGATTTCATTAAGCTTTTATGCTTTCAATTGCTAAACAAAAAAAAAGCATCTAAGAATATATGCTGGTAAGGTTCATGCAGGCTATAGATAAAATATTTTACCTCAGTCATTGCAGTGGTAACTGGTGGCTACAGGATCTCCTGCTGGTCATCCATGAAAATAGTGAGAAGAATGTTAGAGAATATTGGCAGCCTGACATGTACCTAGACTACCTGAACAATTAAATAATCCCTCTTACCTTTAAAGTAGGGACAGTTCTGAAAAATTCCGCTGCTTAGATATATGGCATTCACTCATGAAAACAAGGGGCATATGAATTACACATTTAGTTTATCAGAGGCCTGACTGAAGAAAATCTCTGCCTCAGCTGGGCTGTCCTCAACACTGGGTACTAGAAAGCTCAAGAATGTGATTACAGACCCAAGAGAAGTAGTTCTTGAACAACAAACAGGGAAGAAGCCCACTGTTGTTGAATTTTCCCCTCCCATTTTCCAGTATTTGAATATTTTTTGGTCAAAGGTTTGCCTCCAAGACTTTCAAAATGGCAGGTTTCAACTTCATTAAGCTCTTTGAAAAAAATGGTGTATTAACAGTTTCATTAAGTTACATTAACCATATGTACAGTGAATGCAGACATCAAAACATTAACAGAAAATTATACAAGATTTTTACTCGCCTTTTTCAACATTGGAATTTGTTTCCTTAAATCCGTATTTGCATTTACAGACCATATTGCATATAATAGTAAACATCTATACACTGCCCTTAAGACCATTCCTTCCTTGCCAATTCCATCAAACTGCTCAAGAAAATATGCAATATAAGCAAGATATATTAAGTTTCATATTGCCAGACAAAGCCCTTGCTTATAGGTATAGATGTGTATGTTGAAAGGAAGAAACAGGATTGTCTCAGAACTATTCCTTATCTCATGCAGCCAGAGCTACACTTAAGATGATTTTGGAAGTACCTTTTCAAAAAAAGGAAAAAAAAAAAGATTAGAGTCTGAAATGAACTTCATGGATTACTGTAGGTTTGATTTTTTTTTTAATTTTTGTTCTCTTTACTGAGCTGTTCTATGAAATGCAACAGCACAACATTCCTCAGGTTTGCAGGTTTGCACATGATAAACCACAGAAAGAGTTTTCTTGAAAAAGCTCTCTGTTTGAGGGGACAAAACTGAGGTTGGCTAAAGCTTGAGCACCTGCTTCTTCTGTTGCAGTAAATAACTGCAGGTGTCAGTCTAGTACTGGAAGAGCAGCTGCTGATTTCTCCATAAGAAGCCGCAAGTGAGGCAAAGCAGAACAGACCAAAGCCAAAATCTGACTAAAGCTTTAATTCTACCTTTATGGGCCACTAGTAATAGCAGAAGTTCCCAAAAAGACATGTAAGTACTAGATTGTCAGTAGTCCTGACTAACAAGGGTGCAGCCCATGGGTCAAACTAGGTGGTTCTTCCCCTCTGCTCTGCCCTTGCAAGGATACAGAGGAGATGGAGACAGATCCTTCTTGATAAGAATGGTGGTAGGATAAGGAGCAATGGTCACAGGTTGAAGCCCGCATTAGGTTTCCCAGATAGTTATGCAATCTTCATCTTTGGAGATGCCCAAAACTAGAAAACAGGGCCCTGAAAACCATGATCTGATGAGACCTGAGTTGGACTACATGATCTGCAGAGGTTCCTTCCAGCCTAAACCTTGATTCTGTGCAATTTGCTAGCAAAAAGAATGAAGACACATCAGTGGTGAAGCAAATCATTGCCTAGTAAAGGGAAACCCAAGAAAACCAAAGGTGGTTGATTGGGAACATGCAGACATATTATCAAAGATTATGTTGAGTGAGGCAACATAATATGAAACTAAGAGAGGGAATGGCAGTTACCACCAAAGCAAGAATGGTGTTAACACACTGTTCAAAGAGAGTATTTATTGAATAGAAGTACAGGTAAACTTTTATAGCAGCCAATATGGAGAAAATAAACTAGCCAATGACAGTGGAAAAACATGGTTCAAAACTGGATTTGCATTTCTGGAGTGCTGCTGAAATAATGTTTGCTGCTTATAACCATACTGTGACCAAGTGCAAGTTTGGTATTTTACTGCTAAAAAAGCATTTTATATTTTTCAGCATCTTTCCTTTAAACTTCTGATTTTCCATACAATGTTATGTATTTTTCAATTTGGGGCCAAAATAAGACATTTTAAAATTCTGATGTGGGGTTACATGTTTCACTTTTTTTCTCCACTTTTGTGCATTTGTACCTCTTCATCACTTATTAATTTTCTTCAAATAAAAATAGTGACTTCAGGCAAACAAAAATTTATAAAGGGAAAAGAAAATCAAGGATGAAGACGAAATAATTAACAACAATTAGAAAAAAAAAAGACATAGATTTCTAAAGCATTTTTTAATCTCCATATAATAGTTTTTTTGAAAAGTTCTAATTCTTTATATTTTCATAAACCACTTCTAACTCAGCCTCTTAGCAAAGCAGGTTTTACTGGAATCTCTGCTGCCTATATGTTACACATAATATTCAATCTTATAATTCCTTAAGTTATGTACCTGAAACCCTCTCATTCCATATACACATCAAACTGTGATTATAACTAGGCAGCAGAATTGTAAATGTACTTCCTTTTACAATTTACTGTAGATTTTTAACAGTGTTATCAAAAAATTTAAGTCTGTCTGGACTTCAGTTAGACCATATCTACTTCTGCAAATGTTATTATTAGGATGTGTAAGATTATACAATCAAATCAATTATAATTACATTGGAGAATAATAGCACATGGCAATTTCAATACCAATAGTATTTCAAAAGCATCCATAATAAATTTCTAGACATAATCCAACTGATTTCCTGTCTTTGAAATAGGATTTTCTTCTTTTCTGAAGGTGAAAAACCTATATCCATTTCTAAGGTACAAAACTGAGTTTGACTGCATTTTTAATATAATTTGTTTTCTTAGTATAATTAAGCTAATGACTATCTTTCAATATATGCATTAAAAACACAAAATGAGAGATTTATTAACATCTTAATCTCCAATTATGTTTTTCCAGACACAATTTTTCTCCTTCTAAGTCATCTGTGAGAAAAACATATTCAATTGCATTTTAAAATGCCCTGAGGACTGGCATAAATACTGGCAATCTTATTGACAAAAGCAGAACCTTCCTGTACAACCACTTATTTTGGGATCCTGTTCATTGAATTACTCCAGTCCTACCACATTAAGGACTTGTTAATTAGTCTTCTTTTGGCCTCCACCACATTCCCATCTTTCTGAATTCAGGTCATCATCAGCCAACCCTCTGCCCACATGAAGAGGTTTCCATATAGAGAATCAGGAAAAAAAATCAGTGACAATGACTTTGTGCTGGTTTTGGCTGGGGCAGAGTTAATTTTCTTAATAGTAGCTGGATTTTTGGATTTGTGCTGGAAACGATGTTTTGTAACACAGGGATGTTTTCATTATTGCTGGGCAGGGCTTGCACAGAGCCAAGGTCTTTCCTGCTCCTCACCCCACCCCACCAGCAAGGCGGGAAGTGCACGAGGAGTTGTGAGGGGACAGCTGACTTGCAGAGGGACAGCTGACCTGCACTGACCAAAGGGATATTCTATACCATATGGTGTCAGGCTCAGCATATAAAGCTGGGGGAAGAGAAGGGGGAGATGTTCAGAGTGATGGCATTTGTCCTCAGAAGTCACCATTACACATGGTGGAGCCTGGCTTTCCTGGGAAACCTGCCTGACCTTGGAGAGCGATGTATGAATTCCTTGTTTGGATCTGCTTGCATGTGCAGCTTTTGCTTTACCTATTAAACTGTCTTTAAGTCAACCCATGAGTTTTCTCAATTTTACTCTTCCAATTCTCTCGCCCATCCCACTGGGGGTGTGAGCAAACAGCAGTATGGGACGTGGTTTCTGGCTGGAATTAAATCACATCAGACTTCCAGAGAGTTTCAGAGGTATATGTTCATTTATCTTGGTGATTTTTGCATTCGATATTAGAGAGACGAGGTTTGTAGCATTGTTTTATGCTTTGTGATTTGCAACAAGCATTCTGGTGTTTGCAGCACTAGGCTTGGCATGGCCTACTAAAATCCTTGAAGTAAAAATACATATAACCTTTCCACAGAAAAACATTCTGAAAGAGTCTATCAAACTCACACAAGAACTTCCAAAAAGAAAAGGCAAGTATGAATAACTGATTTTCTAAAGTCTCATGTGCACAGGCGTTATTTATATCTTGGAAATGGACAGCTTAAGCAATATTGTCTACATGGAGAAGTCATTCTTTTACAGAGAAAAAGCTGAAGTTTTTGCCAACTATCCCATATTACTTCATCCTCATAATTGTTCTAGGAAAACATAACAGGTCTTGTTTTATTGAATTCACAGGTTCTGCTAATACTGGCTTTTTAATGATTTGTCTTGTTAATAACTAAAAGAAAAGCTTCACTATTTGTAAATCCTCTTTAAAGCTACCAACCATTATACAGAGTCATTTCTACTGGCAAATGACTCTGATTCTCAAAACAACTTATACAAAATTTAACATGAACCTTTTTATCTACTTACATTGGAATGCTTTATGATTTGTTTTGCAGTTTATAAACTGCTGTAATAAATATGAACAAGACCATTAGGATCACTGGACATCACAACAGAGCAGTTCCAGTATGTATCAGCGTGCTGATCTTAGAAAGGTGCCAAAATAACAAGAAAAATATTTATGTTCCCTTTTATGGATTACTGAAAAGAAAAAATATTTCTCCATCAATTTCTAAAAACCTTTCTGGCTTTACAATGATCAAAGAATATTTAGAATAAAAGTGCCACAAGTGAAACTCCAAAGTGCCTTTGGATATCTGCCTAGCTTCCTAGTTCAGTGTTTCTGTGCTGCTCTGAATGATTCAAAATAGCACAAGGAGCTGAGATTTCCAAGGAACTTCTTTCCTGTTCTACATATTTCTGATTATTTTTAAAATTATGACATAGAAACCTTTCAATCTTAAGGCAACTGATAGAATTCTGAAAGTTTTCCTTTAGTTAATATAGAAATCAAATTTTCTTGGTAGGGAATTTTATTTTGAGCCATTGACTTTGTTTTCCTAGTCTGTATACTTCTGCATTTATTTTGTTATATGCTGATCCAGCACCCTCTCTCTTTTTTCTCTCCCTCACAGATATCAACTATAGCTCATCACCATTATCATCTCTATTTTGGTGAGATACAGAACCTGCGTATATCAACAAGGTTCTTCCTGTGTTGGTCACCCTGCAACCATGGTGAAATATCTTATAAGAACTAGAATTGGTCAAACTCAGAATAACTGTCATGGAGTAATCTATTACTGAAATTTTACAACTCTTCTGAAAGTCAGGAGAGGTACTGAAACATAAGAGCAATAGAAAGTTTTCACTTATGCCTTGCTTCAACATTTATATGACATGCCCCTGCATTTCCACTAAATTGTATAGGATCTGTGCATTGCTGTTGATCACAGGAGTCTCTTCTATAGGACAAACCCACAATGTGCTGTTCTCCTGATGTATCTCACAGGCACCAAAGGGCAGACCATAGTGAAATGTGGAAGCAATTCTGCAAGAAATATTACCATTAGGAAACAATGGGGAATTCTCTGTGATACCATGAGGTATCATGGGAGTTCTTTAGGTGCAAGCAAATCTCAGAAGGACAAAAAAAAGCCAGTTTCTTAGTAAGTCTTAGAGCTATTTTGTTTTTTACCTAGTTTCACACAAAATTTTATTGCTTCCATTTCTAACAGCCTAAGATTTATTATTTTTCTTTCAGAAAAGGGTATCTCCAAGCTCTTAATCATTTGCTGAAAAATATTTTTAAAGAAGTAAGGCTTATGAGTAAATATGTGCCCTGGGACTGTGCTTTATTTTAAAAAATGAAAGGGGGAGGTCTTCTTTGTATGAATTTCAGCTATACTGAATGCAGGGAGCTACATATTGTCACTTCAAATTATTGTTATTCAAAGCTATTTACAGACTTCAATCTGAGTGCCTTCACACACTAAGCACATTACAATTGCAAGATTTTCTGCAGCATTAATAGTTACTCCCCAGGGCCTTCCTAATTGCATGTATCAAAGGTAAAAGCTTCTTTTAATTTGCAACACACTTTGAGTACTGGATTAAAACCACATCCAGTTCATGTCTATTTACAACCTATTCCAATTCACCTTTGTAATTTCTAACAGCTACTATAATAGATTGTGCGTTATATCATATTCCTAACATCTATTATTTTCAGCTATGGAGGTAGACATTGCCATCAGTATTTTACTTTTTATTTCAACTGCATGGTTTGATTTAGTTTCTTAGTCTGCACCCTCCATTTTACCTCTGAAAACAAAAGGTATTAAAGGGATTTTAGGAAGGGATTAAAGTATTTAGTCTTCCAGAGAGTGTTAGAGGTAATCTATCACCTTAACTCATCTGAAACTCAAACATCTATAAATCTCTCACCATGTCCCAAAGCACAAATAATGACAGGAGGCAAAATTAAAAATCACCCAAACTTCCACAAAACATTTTATCTCAAACTATATGTGATGTAACATCAAATACCTCATCTACTTTGTTATCCACATCAGCAACTAACTTAACCAAAGTGGCACCAAAATCCAAAGTCTTTTCCACACAAAACGTGACATGCCAGTCAATGCCAGGACTACAAACACCATTTTCTTCAATACTATTGGGATGTATCTTTGTCTTTTTTTGGACAAAATACGAAATTTTTACTATCTAGATAGCAGGATTGATAAGAAAAAGGTTCTAGTTTACTGGTTTGGCAGTTCTTATCTTGCATGCCTGTTATCTTTTTCAAGTTTTCTATTTCCTTTGAAATTCCTTTTAGGAGTTTTTGTGCAATTATTCTTGCAGGAGATATACTGCACCAGAGTTTTTTTAATATTAAAAACTACACTGAAATTAATTTTGTACATTCAGCAGTGAATATTCAGCACAAGTCTTTGCTTAACAATAGTATTTCCTCTCCTGACAAGGAACTTGTTCACTTCATGCCTATTCAACAATAGCTAATGGAAGAAAAACTGGTGGAGAAATTCTGAAAAATAGGCTCCTTAGTTGAAATCAGAGCATTTACAAAAACTGGATTATGTTGCAATTTAAAGTAGAAAATAGAGCTCTCACAAGATGCAAGCAGGAAAAAAATTCTGGCATTTAATTGTCAAATCAGTTTGTTCAATGTCACCAGTTTGTATAATACCATAATAAAAAGCCTAAATTTTAACATAGAATACTTTGATTTTTTAAAAGAAAAATACATTTTGATTATTCTAATTTTAAAAAATCTAGATTTTCCTAGCAAAAAAATTTTAAAATGTTAGGGCTTGTTCATTGGTGAGGCTAGAGAGGGTGGAGAGGAATGAACAAAAACACATTTCAGTGTCTTCACATCTTTGCAAAATTTCTCTTCTCTCCATGTGTTTAGCCTGTTCTGCAGATACTGTGGTAAAAAAAATTGTGTTAGGACACCGTTCAAACAGTGTCTTGTGAAGTGAGTGAAAGGAAAAGAAATACAGTGGAAACGTCAGACAATTCTAGGAGATCAAGTAACACAAGAAACCATTTTTGAAAGCAAAAGCTACAGTGAGGTTAATTGTGCAAGACTGAAGCATCACACATCGCTGTAGCTTAGCTTTCGTTGTTTCTGGGCAGAACTACCTTAGCCTCTGGGAGGTATCTCTGTTATTATCTCTCTCTAAATGCCCTCTCCCTTTCCCAAAGAAACAGAATTTTCAGTTCAGACACCAGCAGCTTCTCCCTCAATTTGATCCATAAATGCCTCAGGACAAACTTGATGAAATAGACCAAACTTTCTGAGTCATCCTGGACATGTGTAAAATCCACACGGGAAATGACAGTACACAGACTTGCATCAAACATGGCTTCTGGATTTACATAATGGTACAACTGGCTTGTGAAAAAGAAAGTGGTTTTTTTTTAAAAAAAAAAATGTTGAAAGATAGAAAAGCATAAAGAACTGTAACATTGACATAGAAATACAATTCTCAACATATGTTCAAAGCTGATGCTAAGTCAAACATGAATCAGCTCCTTCTAGAAACACAAGGAATTTCTTCTGTCAAGGTTATCTCTACTCCTTTACTCCTCAGCATTCTTAAAGCAGTGGACGAAACTCAGCCACACATTTCCAACCTCCACATAAAGAAGCTGGGAAATGCACTGACAGGTAACACACACAAACAGCTGTAGAATTTACAGACTGGAAAACCTGCTGAGCACAGGACTTGTACTGGAACAACACTGACTCCACAGCCTCTTGAGGCCCCTTCCAGCCCTGTTTTTCTGTTGTTTAATATGGTCACACAGAACATACATAATTTTCTCAATGCTTTCTTATGAAATTTGTGGCTTTTGTTTGAGGCTGTAGTTGCCGAAAATGTTCAAGGAAGGGATGTGCAAACCCCTTGTGTGCAGGGTGGGTTTGCTCCATTGTAACAACTGCAGAATTGAGCTCCTGACATGAAGCCCCAGCCAGGGGCCTGCAAGGGCTCCCCGGGGACATCAAGGCAGGAGAGCATTGCATGATATTAATCCTGGCATCCTACGTTCCTTCTTCCAGAAAAACCAAATAACAAAAAGTAGAGATGAAAGAAATCCTGAGATCACACGGCCGTTTCTGCATCCCAAGATGGAATAAAACACACTCTAACCATTTATTCCCCTAATGTTTTGTGGGGTTTTTTCCTCTTTGTCATCAATTATCCATTTATTTCAATAATCAGTGCTTCTTAATGGAAAACCTTCTACATCCTGGCACATGACATATCTTAGCTTTGCAGGCTAGAGATCATTAATCACATACTTTTTCAGGACAGAAGACAGGGATATTGTCTGTCCACATGGTTCCACTCTGCTCTTGGGTGAAGTACACACGTGCTGCACAGCACATAGATTGCAGTCTGTACACAGGAGTACAAAGAGAGCTGAAAGATCAAAGACAGATGTGAAACTATACAAGCCCTCAATGACAAGAATTTTTTTCTTTTTTTGCTGAGTGTCTTTGGATTAACCAAAAGCAAATAAAGTCTAAACCTTAATCCTGTTTTCTATATTGTTGTAAATCTTAGATGACTAAGCTTTAATACACTACTGTGTGTTTATTTTAATAGGTGAGGTGCTCAAGAGAGCAGAAAACACCCCACCAGCTTTCTCTGGTACTTTAATATATGAAGCACAAAAAGGCTGTCAGAAAATAACCAAGGAGCCTTCCAGAGGAATTCTGAGACATCTGAATAGCAACCATCTAAGGAGGATTTTAATTTCTTCTAAAGTTTCAGTCTTGAAGGGAAAGAGCACAGCAGAAAACAGACAAGACACCTTTGAAGACTATTTCAAAATGCTCCTGAAGACCTAATAGTGGGAGATTCACAGCAAAACAAAAAGTAAATTTTAACTACAGACCCATGTTTTTACGGAGTGGAGAGTTGCCAAGGTATTTGTGACTCACTTCATCATGTCAGAAGATAACAACTCACATGAGCCAAGGTACACACCTGTTTAAATGCCGGCAGAATCACAGTTTTAAATTCTAAAAATGCAACTAAATACCAGGATAATTTATTTTATTTTGATTATAATTAATTTGACATTTCTTCCAGCATGGGAAGAAGAATTATAGCCTTGCAGTAAAGGCAGCAGTCTCAGCCACCTGGGTTTTATTGTTAAACAGAATACAGGCTTCCCATGAGATTGAGATTCAGAAATATTATAAAAAAGCTGCAACATTCACTCCTTAAACTCATATATAAACCTTCTTTATAACCTCTTTTTTTTAATTTCTAAGAAAAGCCAGGCTGAAGTTAGGCAAGTCACATAGCAGGACACTACTGATGCTACAGCCTAATGCATCTCACCAAATCCTCAGGTTTTGCTGCCTATCATCCCTCATTTTATGCTTAGGTTCTAAATTGTTTGACAGGAGATCATTATTTGGTCTTTCTTGTACAGAGTGTAAAAGGGTGAAATTCTAGCTGATCACAGGATGTTCTGTATGCTAGGAAATAGCAAATAATGAAAGTAATAATATGTGATTTACTGTGGAAATCGTAGTCCAGTAATTTTCACCATAAAATTCATATTCAGTAGCCCAATGCTCTTTGGCTTCTGAACAGTAGGATATGTTTTATATTTTATTTTAAATATACTTTATTTTGTGATTTGTTATTTAATGTTTGTGTACATCCTTGAACAGCAAAACACAATGAAAAGCCTAAGTATTATTCTCAGTCTTTTATTATGACATTTTGTTTTATCATTCCATATTCTGTAAAGATTTGCATACTGAAAAGACACTAAATTCATTCTTGGCTTTTTCTATATACTATTTGTGCTTAGTGGGATGTAGCTAAATCCATGAATGCAAATATTAATATTTTCTAAAAAACATCAGATAAGAAAAAAATCAGAAAAGGAAAGTATCTGGGGACACCATTCATATGTAACCCTCAGACAAGGTCTATGAACCAAAGAGCAGTTCGGGGCAGTAAAGCTGTGTGACCTTTGGTCAGTCTGCTGAGAAAACTGCTGAGATGACCGAAAGGAAGTGAAAAAAAAAAAAACCTATGTGAGTTAAGAAACCTAAAAACACAGAAAAGAAATGTAAGTGTGGATATGGGGATAGTTAGTACTGTGAGAACTCAAGAGGAAAATACTGACATTAAAAGTTTTAAAATGCTAAAGAATTATGGAGAAGCAGAAGATGGCAACTCAGCAAGACCAAAGATCAAGGTCAACCTGAGAAGCAAAGATTATTGACCTCTCCTCACCTGAGCAGCAAGTGCTTGTCAGATACCTCATCCGATTGGTGAATGTATAATGCTCAGTGTGGTAACACTAATCCTCACCTACGAGCTCACTAGTGCTTGCTGTCCACAGTGTGCTTACCAATAAATAAATGCTCTGCACTCTTCAGTTGTTTAAATCCTGTGCTTCATGTTCACAGCAAAAAGAACAAAAGGAATAATAGCTGTCAGAGTGAATAGAGAAAAATTTAATTATCTTAAAAAAAATAAAAAAAAAGAGGACTAAAAAAGGAAAAAGACCTCCTTAGAAAGAGGGGGAGGGCAGGAAAGTGAGTTCCGGTTGCAGTACCATAAGCCTGGTAAATCCTGAAGGCATTTTCATATATAACATAGTGCCAGGTACCTTTATATCCACACTGAAGGGATTATTATGAAATATGCCATCTCCTGGTGTTATTGTGCTCATTCCATACAGAATCCATGCATAGAAGCTTTCGTCTGCAAAAATTATGCTAACATAAGATTGACATATAATTAGGCAAGAAGAAATAGGGTTTTAATATTAGAAAACAATCACACCATTGCAATCAAACTCAAAGGGTGTCCTGCATGGTACAGAGTGGAAGCTTTCTAATCAGCTTCAGCAGAGATGTCTGTATTACCTTTGACTTGCCTAGATTCAAGCTTCAATTTATCAAGACGAGAATTATCTTCCTGCCTTCTGTGCAGTGTCATCTGTGAAATCTGCAACACTGGCACGTAATGGTTAAAATCCTGCTCTCGTTCACAAGAAGACATCCTCCACTCCCTAGATTTTGGTATTTCACTCAGGTGTGTATGAAAAAATATATCACCATGTCAGAGAAATAGGCATATTCATGCAGCACATCTTCCATCCCTGTAGATTTACATCAAAGGTGATGCTATTCACTCCTCAGCTGGCTGTCAGAAGGTGCTCACCCTCTAATCCACTGCCCACTGAAGGCATCTATTCAAAATTATCTCTGTAGTCATGCCAACATCTTCAAGCTTACTGTCCTTGCTTTTGGCCTCACTAGTTGAGAGTTTTCACCACAGGTAATGTGTCTGCTCTAGCCATTGCTGGCCTCCAGACTTCACTGATTTTCAAGCAGGTGCTGCCCCTCTGCACAGGGGTAGGAATGATGTGCATGGTTAGCTGGCTACCTCCACTGAAGTGAATTCTGCACTATCACCCAGAGACCAGAATCTTGGCAGACAAATAGCACATCTTGCCCTAAGGTCATGTCAAAACTGAGCTGCTGCATAGTCCCCTCCCTATCTTTCAGCTGAGGATGTATAGTCTGAAATAACTGCATGGTTCACCTTCAGCATAATTTGTAGTCTGTAGGGGCAGAGTGGAAGTCTGACATGGTCTTCTCCCACCCATGACAGTTTGAAGCTCTCTTGTGATCCAATTTATTCAAGTCATAATTCATGGGAAGCACTAAACAATCTGGTACTAAATTATTGGTCAGTCTTTTTGGTGCTTAGACCTTTATCTAATCTATGCCAGATGAATGACCCTACATCGGGCACACAACTTTTCCAACAGATAATATTCTGAAATGAATTTGCTAAATACTAAGAGGAATAAGACAGTCTCATACAAGCTTCTGCACAATCTCTCTAAATTATAGATAACAGATGGGTTCAGAAACCATGCATTTTTCCTCTCCTGACACACAAATGTATACATCCCTTTACTCAGAGAGCCAAAAGCAGATGTTTCACCTAACCAAGATAACTGTTTGCATACCTAACTAATGCACATTATAGGCAATGGATGTAAAACTGGCCACACATAAATACCCAGTATTTACAAACTACCCACATTTTCAATACTGGCAGAGCTGGCACTTCTAAGCAGTTTTCATATTCTAAAATATCTGGATTAATACAGTCAAAGAAAATAACATTTGGTCTTAAAATTCACATTGGCCCATTCTCACTATCTCCATAAATATTTGCATTCCCAGCATCATACACATGCAAACAAATTCAGAATTTAAACACCACAAAATGCTTTCTACGGAGTTGCTTAAATTGCTGCAGATTTTCTGAAAAGAGTCCAATATATACACAACTACTGGGGAAATATGGATTTAACTTATAGGTAAAACCTGTCTCAATATGCATAGGGAAAAAAAATTTCTCTTCAGTACAGATGCCATCCATAATTAATATCTTTTAAATTATACCATCTTCCTCTTCAGCATTAATTATGAACCATAACATATGATTATAAAAATCAGTTGGCACTAATGTATCTATAAGAGCAAGCATGTGTTTTGGAATTCATTCCTGCTACAAAAATTTGCCTTTTATCTATAATAAAACTAAGTTTCCAACTCTCAAACATTTTGATATATTGTGTAGGTCTTCATTTTCGAAGATGTGAAGAACATCATACATCCACAATGTATGTCTGATCTATGTTAATTAATGAAATACAATCAGAAATAGGACCAAATACTGTATAACAAAGAGCAATTACTTTTGTCCATCTCCCACACTTAGAAATGAAAAAAGAACTCGTAATCACCTTACCTCTAAACAGGAAGGAATCAATAACATCATTTTCTCCTACTTGCAATAAACTATCAGGCTGTTACAAAGCAATCAAAATAATGTTGATAGTCAAAGGAGGTAAGGTTTCGAAGGCTATCCTAGTGATTAGAGTACTCACTGTCATTAGACAGGGCAAAAGGATTAAATTAAGATTAACCACTTTTGGGGTTCTGAACACTCTGACTTTAAGGTTCCAACTTTTAAAAAAACGTATCTCCCCCAGTTATGTCCACATCAATTATTTCTATACTATCACAAAGGTGTTTTCAAACCCTCTGCATTATTAAATATTTTTTTCTGTAGATGACAGTGCTGTTCCAGAGAGCAATTTCTAGCAGGTACCTAAGTGTTTTCCTGAGTAGAAATGAACTCCTACAGATGTTCAGGTTTTATAAATAAAAGAAAGGAAGACAGACAAGCTCTACGTTCACTTGGGGGGACAGGATCATAACTGTCACTAACCTGAATGCTAAAACCAGAAGAAAAACTCACAGTATGTCCCTGAATTTTCAAACAGGCAAAACAAGTTGCTGTTTCACATACAGAGAATTGGATTTTTTTTTCCTGGAATATATTAATATTCTAGATATTCTGACCAACTGTGATTTCCTCGTGAAAAAAAAAAAAAAAAAAAAAAAAAGTGGCTTATTTACATCTATTGCAAAACATCCATTTTTGCAATAGATGTAAAAAATCACTTCCCTGGTTTCCAAAAAGTCTAAATGAATGAGAGAATTACCCATAATTAGAAAAAATCAGAATTAGGGAAGAGGGTCACAAGTTTTTACTTTCTTCCAAAAATAAGTGGATAATTTTGGTGGGTTTACTAAATATTTCGTCTGTACTGAGAAGTTGTGTGCACAATTCAAGTCGCTTCCTGTGGCACACGTTTATGTAAAGGAATAAAGAGAAGCCTCTTTCCTTGATGCTTTCATGGGATTTCTATCCTATTGAGAGGGTTTTTGCTGATTGCCACTTGTAATGCAAAATTAACAATGGGATGCTGAAAATATAATTAATGTTGCTTTTAATTACACAATTCTCCAACAGGAAAAACCCGTGACAAAGATTTCAATAAGCTTTGTCTGCACTCAAAAGGCAGCTCTGCTGCCTAGGAAATAAGCCAAATGGAAATAAATGTAGGCAAAATCCCAAATTCAGAGAAGATGTGTAACAAGCCCTTGGGACAGGAGATATGATCAAATCAAAGACGAGCGGACCAAAACCAGAAAATTTGGAAATGGAGCGAATACAAGGCAATGGATGGGGATGAAAGGAGGGGCAGTTAAAAGGACCAAAAGTTGCCCAAAATCTAGGGATTGAATTTTGGAAATGGGCAAAGAAAGCAAAAAGGCAAGACAGGAGAAGAAAGGGAGGAAAGGGAAGGCTACAAAAAAAAGTGGAAAATTTCTGCACTGAAGTGCGAACAAGCAAGTGGCATGGCATGAGCTGAAGTTCTTCATTTCATTTCATGAAAGGAAATGAAATCTTGCGATTTGAGTGAGGATCAGTTTGGCAAGCTTTGGTCCAGTTCCCTGCACTTCAGCTCATGCCATGCCATTTGCTTGTTTGCAATTTGATGCAAAATTTTCCTGGTTTTTTTTCAAGCCTTTCCTTTCCTCCTTTGCTTCTTCCCTCTCACCTTTTCCCTTTCGTATGTCATTTCAAAAATTCGACCCCTGGAATTTGGGCAACTCTCCCTTCTTTTCACTGCCCTCATGTCATTCCAATGCATTGCGCACTATTCTCTCCATTTGCAAATTTTCCGGTTTTGCCCTACTCGCCTTTGATTTGATCATATCTCCTGTCCCAAGTGCTTGTTACACTTCTTCTCTGAATTTGGGACTTCATTTCTTTTCATGAAATGAAATGAAGAATTTCATTTCATGAAAGGAAATGAAATCTCGTGATTTCAGTGAGGATCAATTTGGCAAGCTTTGCTCCCTATCCCTGCACTTCAGCTCATGCCATGCCATTTGCTTGTTTATACTTCGGTGTAAAATTTTCCCCTTTGTTTTTTAAGCCTTTCCTTTCCTCCCTTGCTTCTCCCCTCTTGCCTTTTCCCTTTCTTTTCTGATTTCAAAAATTCAACCCCTGGAATCTGGGCAAATTTCCCTTTTTTCACTGCCCCCCAGTCATCCCAGTGCCTTGTGCCGTATTCGCTCCATTTCCAAATTTTCCGTGAAATAATACCATCTACTCCTCTAAAGATTCTTCATCTAAATGCATCTTATTTTGACAGTCACAATGTTTACTTACTCCATTTTTCTAATGCTTACTATTTATATGACTCAGGGATTAGTACAGAAAAGGTCTAGGTAAAAATAAGCCCCGCTTTTAAGAGAATATTCATTTTCCCACAACAATTATTTGTTTTTTAAGTTATCTTTGAAAATGCAGCTCAGAGCTCCTTTCTGCTTTGGCCATTTCCATGTCAGCTTCCCACTGTTATATATCAGCATGCCCAGACACAGAAGCATTGGAGTGACTGACAGAAGCCACTATTCTGAAAAACATTGATTCAAGACAACAGGGAGCCATGAGGGAGGTCCCGATAGAAAGAAAAGTGTTGAAAAAGAGACTTGATAAATATTCAGATTTTCACTGTCTGTGATGCTTGAAAAGACAAATACTTTTTTTTTTTTAGCAGCTAATCTCTGCAAAAGGACAACAAGAAGTAGCTGAAAACCCCTTTAAATCTGTCTCCAGTTTGCCATCAGATATTGGTGGGGTTTTTTAAAAGCCTGTCTTAAGATTAGATAAGACTTAGTGCTCTGACAGTCTTATTAGCAACTCGGTCTTCACAGAATCAAGTAAAATTACAGAATAGGAAAACAGCTTAGTATCTTAAACTATTCCATCTTCATCTGACAGAATTCATTCACTTTGGCATAAATGATTTTCAGCCTGAAATTAGAAGGATTTCCAAGTTGTCTTCACCTTAACTTACTTGTTCCCAAAGCTAATTGCAAATTTCTCATTATCTGTGAGATAGCTGTGAGTTTGACTCCACGTAAACCAAAAACATCTACTCTGCTTTCTAAAGCAAAAGTATTTATTTATGAAAATGGTACTGTAAATCAAACACCCAATATGAATCAAATTTTTTCATCTTATATATATTTCATCATTGCTCTGAACATAAATAATTCTGGACCTGCTCAGGTATTTTTTATTGAATCCTTTACTTCGATTTTAAAGACTGGATCCTCCTTTCTGGTGAAATCAACAGGAATTTTGGCTGAGTTACTGTTTCCATTGCATCAATTAAAGCTTAGCTAATAAAAATGTATATATTCTAAGATCCTCTCAAAAGATAAGTACCTGAGATCTTGGCTTAAGGACAATAAAATCACAATGACAAACAGGAAAGTCTGGTTAATAGCACTAATTAAACAGTTAAGAAAACAGTTACTGTAACTTTCTAAGCATAGGAATCATTGCATGTGAGTATACACCCATTTGGCAAAAAAAGCGCATCACAAAAATTAGCTTTAATCCATACAGACAATTCAGTATAATACAGTGGGCATTTAGTTCCTTTCTAAATGAATTTGATTCCTATTACTGTAAATTTACACTTTAAAAGATCATTTCAGTTATCATCTTGTTTTGTCATATTCCAGTGCTAGTGCTAGTAAAGATGATATATAATAAATAGTCAGAATTTTCTTGCTTCAGCATTCGTTTCCCTAAAGATTTTTTTTAATCTTTATTCACATTCTGTACATGCCCAAAGTGCTTTGCTTTACTGCTCCAGCTACTTCACAGACAAAGCTGACCTTAAGCGATTTATTTGACAACAAATTCTTATCTATGTAGTCCATAAGAAGCCAAATCCTAGTCCTGAACATCCTTGAACTGAGAGGAAGTTTGTCTGCTACATTCTCCCAGTATTATTGGAAGGAAAAAACTGTTTCCTTTATTTAATGGAGTTATTATTATTGGCTTTACAGGTCTTCTATTCTGAAATTTTCCAATGCTCAGTCATACAATCTTATTGCCTTAAAACATCCTGCAGTATCTTATCAGCATGAAGAATGAAGTCATTAAGGCACACATTCTTCATCTTGATCAAGGACTCTCCTTCTCTCCCTTGATTCTTACCCAAACAGTCCATTTTTCAGAAAAGGCTGCAATTATACAGTGGGAATTCCACCTTTAAGCATCCACTTCTGCCAGTTCAAGGCCAGAAACCGAACATGTCCATCCTGCTCAGGGAATCAGGATGTGGAGATGCCATGCTGGCAGTGCATGAGCTGATGTCTCAGCTGGAAGTGGCCTGTGGTGATCAGTGCAGTGTGATGCTCACGCTGCTCTTCCCAGGGTACACAGGTGCCACTGAGAGTGAGGCAAGCCCCTTTGCTCATGCTATTCCACTCTGTTCTGTTCACTCTGATTGAGACAGGGATTTACTGGAGTACTAGAAGGGTAAACGCTCAGCCTACTTTGTGAAGTAACTCAGAAAAGAACTGGATTAGCTTGCCTCTCAGCATTCACTGAGACAAGAAGCTCCCCTCAAGCAGAGATTCAGGTTAATGGCTTTGCTTTCATTTGGGCAAAGCAGGGACTTGAATCTCTCTTCCATTTCCCAGGCAGGTACCTTTAGTCCCAGTTTACAAGTTATTATGTAATGCCTCACTAACTCATCAAAACATGTAAAATTCTATGAAGCAGTTTTGTTCTAACTGGAGTTTAATTATGGCTTCATACATATATATAAAAATATATAGATATACAGATATTCATAGAGGCTAGGTAAACATTCAATCATAGAGGCTAGGTAAAACATGGTATGGCAAAAATATCAACATAAAGCTCACCAACCAACCGCTGGAAGTGTGCAAATTCATCATAATTTGAAACACTCAGCACTAGCAAGATGAATCCCCTCAGAGAACATTAGAAAAGTCCCTGCTCATTTATTGCTTATGGTTTACACAATGGAGCAAAGCCAGGAAAAATGGCAATTACACATTGTGATGAAAACTATTTTCCAAATGAAAGGTGAAAATTAAATGCAAGAACACAGTTAAAGAGCTGGACACAATTTTTGGGTAAGCAAATGGTTCCTATGTCAAATACCTATTAGTATAGTAATGGTACTGGTCTTATACTAATTAATTTTCAATAAAAACATTCTCAGGTATTTGTCCTTTACTAGTTTTAAACACAAAGTTTTACATGAAGTATACTTGCCTATTGATATGCATTGACTTTGCATAGAATATATTTGGATGTACTTCAATATTTAAGCTATCAAACCCTTTCCACAATGAAAATATAAAAAACAAGCAAATACATTATTTCATAGTGAGGGAGTGAATAAATTACAAAAAAATATTTCAATCCAGCATTTGTATAATGTTTTTAGCACCCTTGTTTCAAGAAATATTTTTGGTCAGTGAGCTGTCATTAATAGCTGAGGTCAGACCTGTAACTGTGCTGATGCACCAAAACACTTCATCACGAGTTTTCAATTAACAGTAGGGATGGCGCGGCACTGGAGGTGTGCAGGTTCAGGAGCAGGCGTCAAGTAAGACAGAGGAGACTTACTACAGAAATGGGCAGTAGCAGGCAGCTCCCTGTGGGAATGCTCAGAGCACTTTTGGGAATATGAATATTAGCATGCCTGCTATAAAAGCAGAGGAAGTAAAGCTTAACAAAAGCTGGCCAGATTTTCTTTCCTCCCTCTTTCTATCTACACACACATTCAGTAGGGGACAGACTGTCAGCATCTACAGACAGACTACAATGCAATTTTTATTTCTGGCACCTGGAATAAACCATCAGATAGCTCATTAACCACCACGGTCTTAACATGTCTAATTAAGTGAAAAAGTAATATGAGAACATAGGAGAGTATTTTTTTCCATAAGCCTAGACAGAATTTTCAAAATTTAAAATTTTCAAACCGGAACTTAGTATGTAAAAATTATTCAAGTTTGTAATACCTGTAACTCAGTGATATATATTCTATTTCCTCCTCAAATACATTGCTTGACTGTAAATTTTACCCCAGATATATAAGAAAAATTAGCAGTTGTACAAAACAGATCAAAAACCAGGGAAGGGGGAAAGGATATGGGTGGGAGTTAAGACTTGTTTACATTACTTTTGGTTTTGTTTATCTCATTGGACTACAGTGTGAGAACATATCACAGCTCCCCTGAGGTAAAATACATTACAGAAATGGGAATTCAACATCTTTCATGAGTTGCTGGAGATTGGCTACATTACTTACAATAAATTCTGGCTCAGACCTTTAGCAGCTGTAATAACATTTTTGATCCTCTTGTAAACAGCTGAGGTTAGTATCAATATTAAAATTAATCTTATTACATCATTATTTAGCTCAGAGGATAATCACAATCTTGTGATATAACTCTGCAATAGAAGACTACATCCTCATTTTTGCTATGTTATGTTTAAATACAAGAAAATTCAATCATAGGTATTTATTTCAGAAAACCTGTTTAGTAGACATAAAAGTTAAAACACACTAAGACAACTCCATGAATCTACTTCAACATAAATAAATATTTAAAACAGTATGCATTGAATATATCTCCTGACCTCCTAGGCTGAGATGATATTATTCTGATCATCCATGGCTCTTTTAAATGGGAAAAATGTCAAATTAATCTTATGTGCTACATTCAGCCTTCTGTTCTTTGAGTCATGTGCATGACTATGCCATCAGAATTCATGGCCTTCCTTCCAACACAAACCATTCTACGATTCTGTGATTAACCCGAGTATCTTGTCAATTCCTACTGAAACATATATGAGACATAAAGCTTCGCTTTAAGTGAGATATACATTGTTTACCTCTTCTTTAATATACGCTTTATCACAGACTGAGGTCTAAATAAGAAAATAGGGAATTCCTGACACATCTCAAAAACAGCTTAAAATTGTTTCATGTTCTCAATAGTTTAAAAGTGTTAGCCCACATGTACCAAGTACAAAAGTAGCAATGTCTTTTTGAACATTGTTTTGGTCAGAGACAGTCTCTGTCTGGATGTTACATGTGTCTAAGATGAAAAGTATTAAATTAGAGTGTGATTAGAACCTATTCAAAAAAGAGGAAATTTATTAATATTGATGATTTGCTGATAAACCCAAATCAAGTAAGAAAATCAGGCAAACTGCCAGTTAGTGAAAGTAAGCACCATTCCACCCAAAAATTTGGTTTGGCTAGACAGCAATTTCATCTGGAAAAATATTCCATTGCAAAAACTTTTAGAAGAATGTATACAGAAATATGGTAGACTGATTGTGTGCCATGCTCTGTTATTAAACACTACCAACTATGTGTTCAACACTATGAATTAGAACTCTCTTAATCCCTTCTTCTTAACCAAAATGCAACATAAAAAATTAGCAGGGAGATAACCACTTTGGGTATCAGTTTTCTAACCTTGCAATTAGGTTATATTTTCACCAGAAAAGCTAGAAATTTACACTATTTAATGAAGTGGAGATTCCACTGGAAACTGTCAGTTGCAGCAGCTGGAGCTCTAAAAATAATGAAAGACTGTCAGCTAAAAGCTGAGATTTCTTTAATTATTTGGGGTTTTTGTTTTGGTGGTTTTGGGGTTTTTTCTTTATACTTATTTTTAGAGAATATTTTGAGCAACAAATAACACTACAGATATCAAAAGTATGAAGACAGCTGCCTGCCAAACAAAAAAAAATGTTTTGTTGGCATTGAATTGCTTCTTTACAGAGAATAAATTGCAACAATTCATAAACACTGTGGGAGAGAAATGGCTTGGGGGGATTGTGTGATTTTGGTTCGTTTGCACGGTAGCACAGGCCTGGTGGACCATGAGAGACATATGAAAGGACACATAACAAGTTTTCTCTCTAACTTCCTTTCCTTTGGACGAGAAACCATTTTTACAAATATGGTATAGTATTTCATAAAGCTTCCAGTATAAAATAATCTTCTTATCTGAAGATTGAGGTGACTGATGAGAAATGTTGAGGTGCTTGACCTGAAACTTTTGTTTTCAAAATTCTGCAAGACGTAGGACAAAATTCAGGTGGAATTTGTGTCTGCAGTTGGTACTTTATCAGATTGTATTTTTTTGTCCAGGTAGACCAAGACATAATTGCTAGTACTAAAATGAAACAGAGCAAATAATACTAGAAAAGAACATCCAGGCAAGGGAGCAATAATAACATATTTGATCTAGCTGCTTCTTTTTATCAGAGCATGTATTGACCCCTTTTGGCACTAAAAAGCTAGTCTAAGCAGCTTTGTTTCACCCCTGAAGGAGTACTAAAGAATAAACTTGTACTATCCTGATGAAAATCTCATTATAAAAAGCTGACTATTAATGAGTCAGGACAAACAAAACCAGAATAGGCTGAAAGAAAGCCTTGAAATTAATGGTTTCACTGGAAATTAGTTTCACAATATCACATTATATACAAAGTTATATAGGCCATACTAATTATGAAAAACACAGCAGAGCAAAGATTTGTTGCCTACTCTACTACAACTATCTCATCTGTAGTATAAGAATTATCTCAGTTGATGAATTGTCTTTATCCAGCTGATGAAGAATAGCTTCTGATGATAAAATAGTTTTTTCACAGGCTAAAACCATAAAATCAGCTCCCTTTATATCTGACCCATCACTGTTCCCAATTCTTCCTCCCTAAAGGTAATCTAGGGAAAGTGCTTGGCTCATCACCAACACGACATCAGATAAGTACGGCAGACAAGGCCTGCAGAAGACTTCATTTGTACTTCCTTACTCCAGAGTAAACCTGGGAACAACTCCTTCCCAAAACAGAATTGACAATACCGCTCAGTAGCCAATCTGGCCCTTCCAAAAGTGCTCATATTCCAGAAGCATTCCTGATTATTTCACTTTTCCCTTTCACCACTAAGAGCTACACAAATATTTCCTAGTCTGGAAACTTTCTTTATTCTACAGCACTTTTGATTAAAAAAGAATTTGACTTTTTGACCAAAAAAAGTGCCTTATACAATTTTTGAAATATTTTACAGGAAAATAATTTTCATTGATTAACATTATTAACACAATTATTAACTACTACGTTATTTCAATCATCACATTTCTAATATGTTCTCTATGTCCTCAGATATATCATTCTACAGCATTTCTTCAGCCTACGTACAGGTCTTATGTTCTATTTTCCCTTTGTGTGGTTCCAAAATAACAATTCTCATGCAGTCTTTTTCTTTATTAACAATGCTATTTCTTATCCAGAAGTGGAAGAAGATTTAATGCAATTAATGACACTATGAAAAAATCAATTACCATCAAACCATATCTCAGTAGAAAAAACTGAATTCAGTTTCTGGAAGGATGCTAAAGTATGTTGCTTTATCTATTCAAACCACAGGGTTAGTAAAACCATGATATGAAAACAGACAAAAGAGGAGAGTATTACAGGTTATCAGTCTTCAGGTTACCCTGAATTTTACTATATTATAGTGAACAATTCTATCTAGTAAAGCCCAAGTCTTAAAACTTAGATGCCTATCCTATCTAAATATTAACTGCTTGCCACAGACTCTCAGGGAATGATTTGCTATTTTTCAAGTTCACTGCAACATCCTTGTGAATTAACGATACTCCATTACAGATTCAGGTACATTCTTTAAATAATTTTGTGACATCTGCAGAGCACAAGAAATTGACTCCTATTGAAAATCATTTGGAATTAGGTACATGGGATAGATTTTCAAAACTACTTATTGCCAGACTAACTCTGTTACACATTCACAGACACAAACATTTGACCTTTGCGCTATAATTTAACCAACATTTAATGCTCTTTAACATTCATAGTCCTATTCTAAAATTACATTAATTTTTTTTGTCAGGATAAATGGTGCCTGACAGGTGAATTCACTAGTGCAATGTAAATACAACAACATATGAAATACAGGATTTACAATTTGATTAGCAATACTCTGGACTTCTGGAATAAACAAGTTCAAATCAGTTTTACTTGTCTAGGGAGAAAAACCAAAGATTTATAATTGCATGTTTTTGCAGTTAATTTAAAAGCCATAGGGCAGGAAAATTTAAAATTCAGGCATATACAAACAAGCCTGAAACTCAAAAAAAAAAAATGCTATGGAAATTTCCAAAACTCTCTGCAGTTAAGCACATGTTTTCATTACATGTATTCTGGTAATATCTACAGAAATGTATAAAAGGCAGAGTTAACAACTAATTTCTTTGTAGTTACCAGTACAGAGGTTTTGATTAAATGCATATAAATTTGGACCAGATGACCAGTTGCCTCTAATTTTTCCTACAGCCCATGAAAAACTGAGATAACACTATAGTTTATGTATTATTTTGTACAGAACTATTTTCAGGATTTAAATCCAAGTAAAAAGTTACTGCTTGTATAATTCAACAGTTCAGACACACATTAGTACTAAGCAGAATTCTGCACACTAGTATCTCCAGTCTACATGCATTGAAACACTCTGTGAAGTCCATTTTCAGGCTTTTTTTTGCTTGTCAAACCTTGGATTACGAAAGAATGGGGGGGAAGTGTAACATTTGTGTACTGGATTTGCAGAGCAGGCAATTTTTGTGATGAGTACTCCCTAGCTATATGCCCCAAGCTGCCTGTTCCCTTTCCACCTAAACTATGGTAAGTTGGAACTGCATTTTTAAGTCGCAGCTGAAGGACTTCAATCTTCATCAGAAAGATGTCTCTTGGTTCAATTACTACCGACATTACAATCATGACAAAATAGTTTGCCATCTAAATGTTCTACAGTTTTCACAGGTTATATTTGGGTTCTTGTCCTCTCTGTAATAATACTATGTCACAGAAACTGTTGGACACATTAAATCTGCTACAGCATATTCAGTACATTTTGCAAACATGACTATAGAAACTATACAATGTTTCATGAGCAAGGTGTATTTTTTCTTCATTATTCAAAACCAAACAGCACTGTTTGATAAATTGGTTACTGCATTAGGACACCACTCACATATGTAACAGTAGCAAGAAAAAATGTCAGGAATTTTGTACATCAGCTAGTTCTTTCCCTTCTGGCTCATATATATGTAAAAGCATCTAAAAATTAGGAAAAAATTATTGGGATCTAATTTGTAAGCAGAGTTTATGCGTTGTATCCCAAACACTTCCAATGCACTATAATGTAATATTAAGTTATTCTGCACATGTTTGCAATGCCCGCTTCTCTAATTTCTTATGTAGAAGAAACCAGAGCATTTTCAAAGATGGAGGAGACTTTTGGTGATTAATAGTATGGCCCATGTTGCTCTGTTAAAGTTCTCTTGATTTTTCAGTGGACAAAGTTGTTAATAACATTTCCAGACCTAGCAGGTAAACTCTGCAAGAGCAGATTCATATCAACACTGAAAATTTGCTCATGTCTTCTAGCTAGAGAATACAACATAAAATACTATTCTGCCATACTCAGGGTGCTGTGAAAACTGGGCTGCTTCTGCAAGGAAGGATTAAGTTCTGCAGTAAAATATCAGAAGTTGTCATAAAGATGAATATTTTTAAAATCTAATTTATTTCCTTGTAATCTTTTGGGATTCCAATTTGAAGACATGAGTGAATAAATATAAACAAGTGATGACTCATCTCTAACTACAATGCAGCATATCCACCTGGCATGTTTCATAGACATCTTTGGCTCTTCTGGCTGAGATCAGCACATATTAACTGCCTAGGACAGAATGACAATAATTTTCCTCCAAAAATATATGTCTTCTAATTTACAGGAGAATAAAAATGGTTGCAAGCTGTGAAAAGCCTACTTAAGGAGAAAATATTTTCGAGAAATATTTTGTTTAAAGCCAAGCTACTAATCAATTGCTTCCATAGAAGACCAGTACGGAGTTATCTTGAAAGCTACAACTTGGCAAAAGCCTGCTTAGCTGTGCTGCAAGAATTACACAGATGTACTAACATTGCACATACCTTGGAAGAGAAATACCTAATTTTGAGAGGATCCTGCAGTAAAAAGTCTCCTATGGGGTTAAAAAGCTAAAACACAGCTAGAGCTGACTATAAAGAAAACAGTAACATCTTTAAAGCTGCAGACAGGAACAAATATAGTTTTACGACACCAGTTTATGCTTGTTCACTTCTTCGTATTCTATACACCTGTGAAACTCACTCTACATCAGTTTCACAGTATGTAACTGAAACAAGACCTCACGGGTAAACTAGACAAACAATCCACACTCTGTCAATAGTATATTACTGCTACATGCAAATATAATCTGTAAACAGACCAGCATGAAAAGATCCTAGTAAGAAAGTTATATCCCCACATCTCTTGAGAAATTATTTTGTATCTAAATATATGTAGCTGAGTAATTTATGAAGAATTTTCTTGTCATAATACATCTACATTTCACCTTTCCCTTAATACCATCTTGTTAAATCCATTTGAACCTCTGTGTTTTTTTCTAAAGGATTTTTCTTTGTCATTATCATTAACCTTCAAATATTTATGGGTTATTTTCATTCTTCCCAGAACTATTGTGGGAAGGCCATACAATTTGCCTTCAAAGTATGCAAGGTCAGGAAATGTCAGCTGAATCGTGAAGTCCTGGAGCTATGCCAGCATTGTTTGGAACTCGTCAGATTTCTAGGCAGAAGGTCTCATTATTGATCCACTTTTTAATAGTTTAATCAATTACTTAGCACAGTATAAAAATATTCTCCTGACATTTCTAAATTTCTACATTCAAATATGGGGTTTTTAGGTGTTTGGGAATTTTGAGGGTGGAATGCATAGATATAACTCTTATTTGATATGTAATATTAATGGACTTTTTTCTGGTTTATAATGGATGTCTCTCATGCATTTTAATAAACTTTTAATGGCTATAAAGGAACAGCTAAACTGCTTGCAGCAAAAACAACCCACATGGCACATCAAGTGAGATTTGTGATTCTTTTCACCTCTGCTTCCAGATTGCTGCTACACTAAATGTTGTGAGTGATGAGTGAACTGTGGAGAGCATCAGCAGAAAAACCTTTCTACAAGCGAGCTTCTCAGAAATACTTACTCAAAAATAGTTTTTTCCAAAACGGCAGTCCCTAAATAATTCATCTGTGAATATTCTTGGTCTGTGATAAAAGTGCCACATGTGGTTTAACATGATCCATTTTGAAAACAGTCAAGATAAATCATTGTGGCAATTGTGTAGTTCATAAGCACTGTTATTCTAGGATAATTATCCAAATCCTTTTCACAGAATCATTAAGGCTAAAAAAGACCTGCAAGATCAGCTAGTCCATCCATCAACCCAGCACCACCATAATCACCCCTAAATCATATCCTCAAGTGCCCCATCCAGAAGAATTTGAACATCTCCAGACACAGTGATTCCACCACCCCCCCCGGGCAACTTATTCCAGCACCAAAACGCTCTTTCAGTAAACTTTATTTTTTCTGATATCTAATTTGACCCTCCTCTGGTGCAACTTAAGGCCATTTCTTCTCATCCTTTCTCTTGAGACATGGCAGAAGAGACCAACTCCACATTGCTGCAACTTCCTTTAGGCAGCTTTAGACAGTAATGCTGTCCCCCGACCCTCCTCTTGTGCAAGCTGAACAACCCCAGCTCCCTCAATTGCTCCTCAGAGGAAATGTTCTCTAGACCCTTCATCAACTTTGTTGCCCTTCTCGGCACACGCTCCGCCTCCAAGTCTTTCTTGTAGTGACAGGCCCAGAACTGGACAGAGGATGCAAGGTGCAGCCTCACCACTGCTGAGTACAGAAGGAGAATCTCTTCCCTAGTTCTACTGGCCACACTGTTGCTGATCCAAGCCAGGATGTCACGATGGCTCGGACACTGACAACCAGCACTCCCAGGTATTTTTCCATTTGGCCGCTTTCCAGCCCCTCTGTCCCCAGCCTGTAGCACTACATGGGGTTATTGTGACCCAAGGGCATGACCGGGCACTTGGCCTTGTTGAACCTTTTGCAGTTGTCCTCAGCCCATCAATCCAGCCTTTCCAGATCTCTCTGTAGAGCCTTTCTGCCCTCCAGCAAATCAACACTCCTGCAATCAGACTGAGGGTACACTTGATCCCCTCATCCAAACCATCAATAAAGATGTTAAACAGGACAAACCCCAATAATAAGTCCTGGGAAACCCCATGAGGGGCTGGCAGCCAACTGCATTTAGTTCCATTCACCACCGCTCTCTGGGCCTGGACAGCTTTTCACCCAGTGAGCAGTGCACCCATCCAAGCAATGAGCCACCAGTTTCCCCAGGAGAAGACTGTGCGAGACAGTGTCAAATGCATTACTGAAGACTAGATAGACAACACATGCAGCCTTTCCCTCATCTACTAAGCAGGTCACTTGGTCATAGATCAGGTAGGGCAAGCAAGATCTTCCCTTCATAAACCCATGTTGGCTGGGCCTGATCCCCTGGTTGTCCTGCACATGCCATGTATAACTTTAATCCAAATTATCGAGGTTTTCTTTTTCTGGGGATGTGAGGAGTGTTCTGGTGAGCAGACCCTGATCCTTAGGCAAACTGGAACCCCTGGGACACTGTTGTGGGAGTGCTGCTTAACCTTCACTCTCTTTCATCCCTAAGCCTTGTCTGAAAGGGAATTGGTTTGAATATAGGCCGGGGTGTCAAAAAAAATCCTCAGTCAAGAGGGGAACCCTCAAGATTTGGGCCTTTTTCAAGACCAGTTCAAGACAATACAATTTGGAGGGGACAATGTTGAGGGTTTCTTTTAAATAAATTCATGGCTTGAGAAGGTTTTTAATGTTGTTCTGATTATAGGGGATGTGAAAGTCTCTTTGTGTTTAACTCAAACACAGCTTGTCAAGTAGTCAGTCTTTTCAACTCTAAGTTGAATCTAAAACACCTTTGTCACCTTTTTATTGCTGCAACCACAAAGTCTGCTGAGCTGTGAGGCAGTGCACATAGTCTAAGAACTCTGTAACAATCAGTATAAAGCACAGTATAAATAATGCAAAAACAATAGAAGTTATATCAGTCAAATGCATAAACAGTTCAAGGCATGGTACCAGAAGAAGAAAGCAAATGAACAGTCTGATGAAAGATTGGAAAGCAACATTCATGAAATCTGTAACAGCAGAAATGTTTCCACTAGGACTAGACTGACACCAGTTAATGTATTTCTGCAGGTGTTTGCCTCTATAAATGATCAGCTGATGCGCACTGGGTAGCTGAATATTTGTAACACAAGGTTTGCATTCCCTGCCCATTCGTGTGCAAAGGCTTTATCTGTATTATGAGGATCATCGCTTTTGAGAGCATTTTTCCAAAATTGCCCAGGCTGGACTCTTGTAGAGTTCAAAGAGGGGAAAAGTATTTTTGCTGAAATCCTTTGGCAAGAGCTTGTATCCAAGTCACAGCGGCACAACCAGTGTACCCTGTTCATGAAATGTACGGCTACTTTGAAAACAGAAGGGACAAGCAGTTTCTTTTGAAGGGAAGAGAGTGCTATGGAAACAAGTTTGGAAATATTTGTCAGGAGAAAATTTCTAGCAGAAAGAAAAACTGTTTGATTTTTAAAAGAAAGGTTTGAAACCGCTCAGGACATGTTTGAGGCAGAGAGCAGACTGAAAATTCCCAGGCCTCTGGGTGAGGGAATCATACAGTTCAGCTTGCTGAACAGATGAAACACTGTGTCTCATCTCTGAGTGAACAGTCTCCCAGCAGCTCATCGGTTATGGGCTCTACGTGGTTTTGGTTAGGAGACACAAATAAGATCATATCCTTTGAAGATCCAAAAGAGCCACTAAAAAGGATGGTAGTGCTGAGCTGGGAACAATGGTCTGGTATACGTACCTTGTATGGCTTAGTAAAGTTAAACCTGCTGCCTAAAATTGAAGGGGCTTTTAATATGCGAGAATTGTTGCTAGCAGGGAGGTAAAACATTTTTATTTTCTTGTGATGAAAAGGTATCATTGGTGGTTTATATGAGCCCTGGCTTCATTGGTCTGTGCAGAGAGCAGAGAGCAGTCTGCAGCACAGCAAAAGCCTGGCAGAGAGGGCTGGCATATTAGAAGTCAAGAGTGGGCATGGAGGGAGTGTGCCATAGTGCAGGTCATGAGCAAGAAAGACAGAGCAGGGAAGAGTGGGAAGGAAGTAGCAGTCTTTGGCCTCTACTTTGGCCACATCTTGTTGCACTAAAAGCCTAGATCTTAACATTGAGATGATCCAGTGGCAGAAACATCCAGTCAGACAGCAGGTTGGCTCCCACTCACCTCTTGTAATGTCACCTCATCCCTCCCTCCCACCTTTCCACCATGATCTAAAGCCAAATGGCAAAGTAAACAAAGCAGCTGTCAGACTTAGAGTCTGTTTAGGAGCTTGGAAAGCTTTATTGTGCCTTACCTAAGCATTAATCAGGGTGTCAGATACTACTTGTCCTTTGTATCTCCAGTACCAAAGCTGAAAGTCAATAGAAGCCAAACAAAATATATTCTAAAGTAACAGCATTTAAGTTTCAATACATTAGAATGTTAGTATCCTAAACATGTTTGTCGATGACATGAGAGCTGGGCTCATAACCTACCGCTGAACACATTTTCTTGCCTCATCAGCACAAGATCAGATACTTTATTACCAAGTCCCACATACACTATTCATAAATACAGGTAGCCCATTAAAATGTGAATGAAAAACTCATACTTGCTCTTCTCCTCATCTCTGATTTGATGCTCTCTGACAATAGTTGCTAATTCATAGATACAAAGATTATTCAAAAGAGATAAATAGTGAAGTCCAGCAGCTCTAACCTGACAAATCCTTTTAAAGTCATTTAATTAGTGCACTTTCACATGCTTTTATCGCTCTGACCAGATACAAGTGGATTTTTTTTTTTTTTATTACTTGAAAGCTGTTGGTGACAGGTATTTATTGCTGCAGTCATCCACTCTTAACATTTAGACTGTAAAAATTGACCCTAGCCTGTCAACCATTAAGCACCAATAATTATGCCTGAAGTTGTGAAAGTGAAGTGTGACAGCCCTTTCATACCCAGTGCTTTAACAGGTCTTATAACCTTCTGAATTACTTTTATTCTTTATTTTCCATGCACCAGTCAAAAAGATGAGTGTTTTCAGGGAGAAGTGTAAAGTTTGTACATGATCGAAAAGAGTGAAATTTCATAACCCTGTCACTGTGAAAGACAATTATCATGCATTAGGTGGATGTTAAGTTGCCAATTCAGAAAAAAATCTTGTTTTTTCATCTGTATATATACCTATAACCAGGACTTTTTTAAACTAGTACAGTGCCAATGCAAAACAAAGTCTTTGCTACCACTACTAAGCAAGAATTAACAAACTTTGTATGAATGTCAAAGGTGATGCACTAATGGAAATATTTATGTCAACTGTAAGAATCTATTACCCATATGATTTTGATCACAAGAGCAATTATGAATACCTCACATAACTTCTCTGTAATATAAAGCATACATCTCAAGTACAGTTTACGAGACCTTTTAGAGCCGGCATATTTATTAAGCTGTAAAATCTCTTTGGAACTGCTTGTAACTTGTCGATGCTTGTTCATGTTCTACAACTACCACTCCTGTGGTACATATTTCTCTCTTTTTTTTTTTTGTCTCTGGGCACTAGAAGGAAAGAGGGAGATAGTAATTAATTTGCTACATTGGCTTGGGCCTGACAATGAAGCACTCCTTCAGGTAAAAGTCCTGGCAGATACCTCCCAAGGAACTGTAGCAAGACCTCCACCTACGGCAGCTCTCTAGGCCAGGCAATTACTAACAGCTGTTATAGAGCATGCAGCTCTGTGATTTAACACCGTTTCCCAAGTTAAATGGCTAAAAATTCATCAGTACAGAAAAATGAAAATAATTCGAGTGTTTACAATGTGCTGCAAATCATTATGCAAAACCCAGGCACACTTTCAGCTTGTTTGATTTTAAATTATTTTGGACTAATACAGATAATTTAGAATTACTGACTCATAATGGGCATTTTGCTAAGCATTTGAAATTCACTTTCTTTTAATGGATGAAATTATTTTCATAACTTGACATATCCTGTTAAGTTCTATACTGACCTAGTCATACATCAGCATCTTGTTTATATTAAAAAATTTTAATGACACAGAATGACAGCAATTATACATGTGTAAAGTGATATTTGGATTGCCTGTTTATGTGTATGGCACCTCAACATATATCTGAAAGTTGTCTTAGAGACTACTTCTGTTAGCAGAAAAAAAAAATCACAGTGCTTCAGCAACAAGGAACTAATGTCTGAAAACAACTGGCCAAAAATCTAGACATGATGTTCATAATTTAGAACTCAGAAATAGTAAAAAAAGATAATTTTTTTTCTTACTAATTCTGCAGGAAAATTCTTCAAATGGGAATGTCCTACATTTTAGTAGAGGATCTGCCCCTTTAAATTAGGTAGGCATCATCGTCACAGAGTCATACATATTTGCCAGGAAATAAAATTGTGATATTACTAAATTAGTCTAGCCACTGATACCAGATATTATCCTCTGAAGACTATGCACAAAGCAGGAAAATTGCACTGCATTTATCTTTTCATCCACTCATATATTTTCTCATTTATTCAGAAGACCATTCACTGAAGGTCAAAGTCTCTGTACTACTTAAATGTCATTTAACTATTAGTGCAGGTTCCAAAACAAGCTGAAGTATTCCATAGAAGAAAGCCAAGGATAAAATCTGAGTTTTGTGAACTTATGTTTTTAATAGAAAAAATAAGCAAAAATATTTTGAAAAAATCTTCCTGGCAATGATTTTGAGTTTAACCAGACACTGAGAAAGTAAAAATAGAACCATTACAATTTTTCAAAGGTTGCAGTACCTTTATAAACAGCATTATGATAAGAGGTATCAATAGGCAGAGGAGTAGCACCGGCATTGCAACAAGGAGTAAGTGCTAGGAACAAAGCCATTAAGATAAGGTTGAATTAATTAATTTGTCAAACCTCATTCAGAAAAGTTGAAAGAAGTTCAACACATTCAAGACTAATTGCAGGAATCACATGCACATGACAGCATGACAGTACTTCAAGGTGAAGTCAACCTCGTTTATATATATATATATATATAGTCTATTCTCATATTTAAGACTCTGTAGTCCCAATATTGAGTGATACCCCCTAAAGCACTGCATTGTTTGGTTTCATAAAACTGGGGTTTTTTAACCCTACCATAGGTTAGTTCCTAAGGCAGGAGTTACCTTTTCTTCCAGAGCTTGATACAGTAGGTGCCTCCTCAAGGCTCCCATTGCTGGCTGATACAGCAACACCGAGAATATTAAAAACTCCTTTTTTTCATTGCAATTCATGACTGAGCACACACTTTAGAAAGAGAAGAACATATGAAGACTATTTAAAAGCTTTAGAGTGTTTTTCAGTCTGTGCTGTCAAAGGTGCTCCATTTTGTGCAAAGCACTTCAGTATTCATTGAAGCAAAGCCCAGCACCCACAACTCTCAGATGAATATGATCTCCACCAGGCTATAGCTGGGTGAGGAAACAGATGCTGGTATTTGAAGAAGTAACTACTTATTTTCTATTTTCACCTAACAGCAAAATTTTAGAAATCTTTTTTCTACAGTGAAAACTGATTCACATACCTGACATATACCTGGAAAGCCTCCTTCCCCAGTAAAGCACTCCTCAGTACACTTCATAAAGTTCCAGTTTCTCTCTATTATAATTCTATACTTGTGGTCTCATTTCCATTTCTTAAAAACCATTTTTCAGCAAATTATTGACATCGGGGGGTGCTCTGTGAAAAGCAGACTAGAAGCACCTGGATGATATGTGTGTATTTCTTAACATTGTTTCCCATAAAGCAGTACCAGACAGATACAGAGGTTAGTGAAACACACAAAAAAAAAACCAAACCCAAAAACAAAAAAAACAAAACAAAACAAAACAAAACAAAAAAAAAAAAAAAAACAAAACAAAAAAAAACCCAAAAAAACAAAAAAACAAAGGTTTCCACCCAGGAAGAAGCATATTTTTATCTTGAGAAAAACCACTAACACTTATATCTGGTATTCAAAATTCTAATACCATGCAGGAAGAAGCACCTGACCTAAAGATTTTCTTGGTCATTTTACCCTGAAACAAAAGGTACATTACTATGATGGCTTTCAAGTATAGTACTAATCATCCTCAAATGTGTAGTCACAAATAGATAGATAAATAAATAAATAAATAAATAAATAAATAAAGTTCAGAGTGGCTTTTAACAAAATATTTCAGGTATTCTGTCATCATTATCCAGTATGCCAGTCTCAGATCTTTCTGTAGGTTTTGCTTTGGAAGATTTGGGGATAAATTCATTGCAAGTAAGTTTCCTCCAGTCAAGGAGAAGTAACTTATATGTAAATCATTCTCTTCTCATTGAACGAGAGGCTCAGCTGCTCTAGGGCACTTCTGTTTCCCCCAGCTCAGACTTGGTAGAGTCCTCATTTTGGGGCAGATGACAAAGATCTAGCAAGCCAAAAGAATGATTAAGCAGGGCAGGGGCCCAGCAGCAGTTTATGGTCTGGCATTTTCACCTACGTACCTTTGCAAATTATCTGTTCCACAAAGCAAACAGCATCCAAAAGCAAACTGATTCAGCAGCAATGCTCATCAAAGCAATTACTAGCAGCACAGCAAGACCCAGAGTACCCCTCTACTTCTGACCCATTCTAGTTTACTTTCTTTGCCTATTTCTTACAACTTCAGCATTTCACCATCACTTATACCAAAAGCTGGGAATTTGCAAGAGTCCACAGATATCTATGGAAGAGACAAGCACACTGAGATTTTTCTTGGATTAAAAACCATCTTTAAATAATTCTACTTTCCTAAGGAACAGTTCTATTCTAAATGGGTATATTATTTATATGAATATTGATTAATTCTGACATACTACCTTGATACCAAGTTCCAAGAACAACAATGTGAAAAGTTCCTACAAACAGTGCAGGCCTAACTTGGAGGAAATGATAAATCTAGAATTCTCTTTACTGACTGTGTGTGGATGGGAGAAGAATATTTGCAAAACACCTGTGAACTTGGGAGAAAGCTATGCATTCAGACACTTTATTGTGGACTTTAGTTTAGCTAAGTTCACAGCACCGCCTCCTGGGAAGCCAGATATCCTCATCATAGTCTATCAGACCTGGAGATAAGCAATGTCTGCTCCAGGAAACTGTTGAACAGTTTAGTAGTTTTGGTGGGAACACTAGCAAGCATCTTTGTTTTAAAGTACCTATTTTTTTTTTTTTTTTACTAGTCCTGATGTTCTTTATCTTCACTCTAATGATTCCCACCACTTTCATCTCATTTGATATTATGAGGCTCCTCAGATTTTTTACTCTAATATTTCTATGCAAAGTACTTCTGTATGGAGGTTTTCTATTTCCCCCTATCATTTTGCAGAAGCTACCTTGGAATTTTAATGCCGACCAATGCGTTTCCTTTCAGTACAACATATACTTACACTTGGGTTTTAAAGTCAATTTTGCTCGACAAAGAGTGATGGTGATGTGAAAGGGGAGAAGAAAGTACATATAATTTTGTCTGAATTCTGTTTAAATTTTGTTTAAATCCATGAACTCCACTAACATTTAATAGATGGGAAGTAGTGAAACTGAAATATTGAAGTAAAGACAAAACAGAGTATAATGAGAATAGAAAGAACTTAAGTTAAACTAATAGAGAAGGGAGGTGGGGGAAAGACCCTCACCTTACCGTAAAGAATTTGGAGTATTTGAATAGTTTGTCAGTTTTCAGGAGATGTGTCTAAATCAAAGGATGCATGGGGTCTAAATTATCTGCATCTATATGCACTATACAGGAAAAGACTGAATAAGTGAATTGTAAAAAAGTGAATAGTCTGCCTTAAGGGCTATGCAAACTACTAGAGGATGAAGAATTTGCTACAGTCCAATCAGTGTGGATTTCGCTACTGCAGTAAAAATGAGCAAGATAAAAAGAAAGACAATGTTGTAGCCCATGCTAATCATAGAAATATAAAGGCTATGAATAAATAATAAAGGAGAAAATGAGAAATGAAATATCGAAGAAAGATGTTAATGGTGAAATGAAAAATGTGTCTCAAAATGAACAAAAGAATCTTTATAACTGAAAATCGTATTAATGTAGCCATGTTGAACATCTATACCATTTAGAGAAGTTTAGAGTTCCTGACTGATTTTGTCTTGTAGTTGAGGTTCCAGCGCAGAAGTGCATGAGCCAAACTTCCCCTCAAGGTTCTGAACAGCACACAGTGCACTCATGCTGCATCCTGAACATTCTCTCCTACTATGACATCCAAGAGAATGGACAGTTCAGCCATTCTCATTCTTGAAGTAACAAGCTTATAACAGGGCTGAAACAGTATAACAGTGACAGAAAAAGTAAAAACCACCAATGAAAGTAATTAAATTATGCATTTACCCATGACAGAGGAGGACTAGTTTCAACAAAAATTTCCTTTTTACAAAAGTCCTTGGTGCTTATCCCAGCAGACTGCTGAAAAGGCAGGTGAGGAATTTATAGAAAGCAGAAATTTCATTTCTGGAGTCACTGGGACATTCAAAAGTGGTTCAGTTTGCAATGTGGAAGTCCACTTCACTGCGTGAGGTAATGATCTTAACTTTTCCTTTTTACACTGAGAAGGCATAGCATGAGATTCATGGCTGGCAGGAAGCACCTACTTTCAAACATCTCCCTATAATTGCACCCACAAATCCTTTCAATAAAACCACAGGAAATCATCCAGTAGAATTATATTTTCACATGGAAGGGAAGGCTAACTGCCCACAATTTGAGCTTTATTAATGCTTGCAGCATCACATTGAACATTGAAATTATGCAATCAAGATCTCTATTATTGGGTTGAGGATTTTTTTCTGCCTACTTCCAACAAGTTATCATTTATTTTTCCACTTCTGTGGCTATTCTTCATTAGTTTTTTAAAGCATAGTATCAGTAGAAATTTCCATTCCAATCTTGTTTCTGGTAGATTTCTATGCCAGGTGGTCTGTTTAATGAAACAATTTCTGTTACAAAAATATATAGCAACTTTCAGTCTTTCATATTGGAAATCATGTTATATAGTAATTTAATGATGTTAGAAGACATTTGTATTCTAACCGTATAATTATTTTGGTACTGCTCTATTCTTGATGCCTTTGTAAACAGTATCATTTTAATTTTCCCATACGCTTGAGCAACAATAACTTTTGGTGCCATCTCAATATCTCAGGTGGGTTTTTTTCAGCACTGTTGACGGAATTAATTTTTATGAATCTACCTACAACTAAATGTGTCAAATAAGCATGGAAACAAATATCCATTGTAGCAGAACTCCAGATTCTTCTATTACTAGATTTTAGTGGTGTTAAAACAACACAACTATTGGTTTAAAATCCAACTTTTATAATATCCCCAGGGTTTTGGAGGTTTTTTTATCATTCTGTAACATATTTGGTCTGCTCTACATCAGCCTATTGAATAAAATTTTAGACAACAATTTTATTTTTATGACCATTGATATTTTCCTCAAAACATTTTCCTTCCATTTCAATTGCATGAATATTTCGAACTCTGTGCAAATATCTCTTTATTTTCCCTTCCAAGTTTATTAACGACACTCCTGCCCACTGAACTCTGTGAAACTTTAATAGTTTCTTATTTCATGTAGACATTTCCACCACTCAATCTACAATCTGTAGTAATACACAGACTCTTCTAAGTCCTGCTTTATCTCAGCCGCAAAATTGCCTCATTCTTTTCCTAAATTACAATTAATTTCAAACTAAAAATGTCTTTTTGTGATATTTCATTTCCAACTTCATTAGGAAATCTTCAGTGAGAAAATGACAGTGAAAAGGAAACTTAAATATCTATCAGTATATCGTGGCCATGAAAACCGAAGAGAGCATAAAAAAGATGGAAAACTGTCAAAACTGTCTATAGCTCTAAAGATCTCTGTGTAAAAAGGATTTAGCAGCTAGCTGAACAGAAAATTATCTGTGGTGTGGCAAGCAAAATCATGAATGATAGAAAGAAATCTGGTGTCAGAGAATTATTAAAAAGAAAATCCAGTATTCATTGTAATAGAACAGAAGAACTGAAAATGTCCTTTTATGCTTTCAAAGGATAATAATGCTGCACTGCAGACTCATTTCATATCAATAATGAAGTCTGAGCTGCCAAAGAAACAAACATCTGTTATACAGAGAGAATATAGTAGAGAAAGCCACTTGCTGAATAAACTAGGAATTTGCCATGAATCTACAACATAAAAAATAAGATAGCAAACATGCTCTACATATTCATGTAGTAGTATCTATAGGACTACCCCAAGAAAATACATGAGTAAATCTGCAAATTCATCCCAGAAACTGTTTATGGAAAAGTAATAGCTGCTTTTTAGAATCTTTAGATTTCAAAAGTAGCAGGAAAAAGAGCTAAATCTCATGTTTGCAAAGAAGTTTTTCCAGGCTATTAATAAGACATTAGCTCCAATGAAGAACTTAAAAACCTCAGTGAGCATTACATTCTGCTTCTTTCCCTTGTTCGACGACATGAATATGTAATACAGAAATTGGAGGATACTTAACATTAGCAACATTAATTATTGCATCAGCCAATTTGGCATCTTAGGGTTTCAGAATAATTTACAAACATTAATTTAGCCACGCAATACCCTTCTGAAGTAACTGCCGTTCATATTTACAATTATGAATGGAAGATTCATGGAAGGCAGTTGACATTTCCAAAACTCAGCAATCAGACAGCATAATTAGTAAAAGATACAATAGTTCTCCACCTAAACAGGGACCATTAAACTTCCCTTTTTGCTAACATAATAACCATCTTGATACGCTAAATGAAATAAACCATTCAGTAAGTCAATATAGCCGCAAGCAAGAGATTCAGATCAAAAATACCAAGTGAGCAAAGTATTTATGAGGATTGAAGAGAAACCTCTTTAGACTGCAGTCAGTGCAAGACTACATGACAAATCAATTTAAGTAATATCAAATGTAAAACAATTATGAGTTAATGAGATTCTCATGAGTAAGAGGAAAATCAGATGGAGCATCAGGACAGCTAAGCCACTCCATTAAAATACTGAGAATACATCCAGTACCATTGTTAGTCATTGTCCTTTCTTCTTTTCCCACCTGCATGCTATTTTCCCCATCCATTCCAGCTCCCCCACCATCACTCTGTGCCAGTGCCTGATAAATCAGACAGTGAAACTGATCCAGATTTATTTTTTAGTAAAACGTAAAACTTCACATGATCCAAATATAAAAGAACAGGGATGGGAGTTGATGTGGTTGCTCTGCAGTTGCACCAGCTCTTTTGACCAGCTCATTGTTCAAGTTCACCAGTACTCTCACCTGCACAGTACACGCAGAAGTGAGAAATATGATCAGACAGAGCTACATCAAGTATCTCACCATGGCCTCTTACCCATCCCTCACCTCCCACCCCCCAAAAGCCTGCTGGCTCTTGGTTACAATCATTGAGGAAAACTAAAACCACAATTCTACTCCATTTGGGCAGTTCCGGCAGCACAAAGAAATCTGAATTGGCCACATCTTCATCCTCGTGCAAAACCCTGAAGTGTATCCATGCCACTTTGAGGTGCTGATAACCACACCCCCAACCCTGAGTGGGGCACATAAGCTATACAAGCTGGGTACAGCTACGCTGCTCTGATTGACCTGCCTTCATTAACTCTGAAGCCAATTAGGAGGAAACACTTATGAGTGTTCATTTTACATCTCATCTTGCTGTGAGATTTGAGGGCTTTATGTGCAGGTCAAATCTCTGAACCTCTCAAAGAGAATCAATCCGAACAGTAAGGAAGTAAGAAACTCTTTTGTAATGTATATCACACATCAATCATCACTGAGCATCCTAAAATCCCTTTTTTTCCCCTTAGAAAGTACCTTCAAGCTAGAAAACCACAGGATGAACACACACATGGGGAAAAAAACTGATAGGAACTTTTCAGACAGAAATGCTTGCTTAAGAATTTAACAGTGTAAGATCTGTACAAGGCCCCTGAAATTAAAAAAACAGATATCTACATCCTGAAACGTCTAATCAGCACCTAAAAATTTGATCCTATAGGTTGTTTAACTGAGCTCTGGGGCCAAACTAGTTTTAGAAATTATCACAGAGATGGAACTACAAACTACTTCCATTTGTTAGCACAATTCTAAGTATGATCCACTGTGCTATACTGCAGAATATGTCAATCAGCAAAATCAGATCATTTTGGCTACTTCATGAAATTTACATAAAATAATACTGCTATCTACACACACTGCTCTGCAATAAATAAAGCTTGTCTCAGGAAGAGAACTTCTGAAACAAATAATCTGAAACTAAACCATACAGGTAAATAGTGTCTGATTAATTTTTTTATTATTTCAAATAGTTACAGCAGTCACAGAGAAGTTACTGGCAATAATGTCCAGAAATTATTGCTCAAAGGCAGTTATTTAAAAAGTGGAGATTTCAGATGTGCTTTTCTTATGAACATAATAATATACTCTATAGCTGAACAACCCCTAAACTGGAGGCTTGGGGAGGGAAAAAGATAAAGGTCAGGAACAATAATATGGAAAACTGTAAGTGTGCACAAAATGTACAAGAAACCTTTAAGGATAGCTACATGTACTGTACCTCTAACAGCTGAATGGAGTCAACAGCTTATTGAGGAAGAGAAAAAATATTCCTATATAATATGGCCATAGAAATATTGCACAAAGCAGACACAAAGTCAAACTTACTGCTTGGTCATACAGGAAGTGCCTTTACTTTTAGACTTGCACCAGCTGAGGTCTGTAGCAATGTCCCATAAGGTCCTTGAAAATGTGCAAAAAGTAAGCACTTGTAAAACTTTCAGCCTTTGGGGGTATATTCAGAAACCTCCTTCTAAAGGTACTGAAGTTGATTAGCACCTTCAGAAAGAAGCCCAGCAATCCACCAGCTGCTCCCTCAACCAGTTAATCCTTTTGCCTTGCTTTAAATATTGTCATAATTTTTAGATATATCACAGAATCACAGAATATGCCAAGTTGTAGGGGATCATGGAGTCCAGCTCCTGGCCCTGCACAGGACATCACCAAGAGTCACACCCTGTGCCTGAGAGCACTGTCCAGACACTACACTCCTTGAACTCTGTCAGGCTTGGTGCTGTGACCACTTCGCTGGGGAGCTGTTCCAGTGCCCAAACACCCTCTGGGTGAGGAACCTTTTCCTGATATCCAACCTAAACTTCCCCTGATACAGCTTCAGGCCATTCCCTCGGATCTTATCACTGGTCACCACAGAGAAGAGATCAGTGCCTGCCCCTCCTTCTCAGTGTAGACAGATGCATAAGCAGCTCTAATTTAATTTATTTCACTATCTAATGCATGTGTATAATCTGTAATTTAAATCAATAAACATTTATTAAGCAGATTGTCTATTGAGTCACAGATGCTCTTGCTGCAGTTCATTACGCCGGCTCATGTTCCAGAGTGCCCAGTGAGGGCTGGAAGGATAAGGTACTGCAAAGCAACCGATAAATGTATAATGCCTCCAGCTCTTCAAGGAGGAAAGGAAAAAAAATATTACAGTGTTCAAAACTTAAGTTAAGCAGTATTAGTTAGCAGTGGGACTGAAACTCTAAGCTGGAGTGTGGTCATATTTGATATTAGTTGAAAAAGAATATAGAACAATCAATACAGCACTGCAAGACCAAAACTACTTCACAAGAAGACTCCACAAAATATCAGAAAATTGAGATGTTGCCCTGAAACTGTAAATGCACTGCTATATTGGTAGTCAGGGACAGGACTGGCAACAAAGAAATATCATATGCAAACTTCAGATGTATTAGAATAGTTCATCATATACACATATCACATTAAAAGTTAACGTGAAGCCTAATGACTTCTTTAAGATGACTTCTTTTACAGATAGAAAGGAAATTAATATTATACTCACACTAAATAGGGTATTTAAATTTCCTGTAATGAATAAAAGCAGATAGGAGAGCATTAGAAGCAAGCCCAGCAGACTGTAGATGAAAAAAATGCAATTTCGTCCAAGCCCGTTATTAAACTAGCAGCTGACAATCTTATTGACTAGGAATATGAGAAAAACTATCATCTTTCACTGCATATGAATAGGAGTTTCTGTGTAAGTACCTAGGGATAGCTCAAAATAAACTGCATTTAAATAAAGAAAAAAAAAATTCCTTCAGGGCAGCAGTTATCCCTTGGGCCCACAACATACACATTTGGTTCATTGCTCTTTGACAGAAAGTGCATGTGCTAGATGTTCCGGGCCATATATTATTTCAGGAAAAGATGGACAAGCTTTGCCTATAATGTTGCAGTTAATCTTTTGGAAATGAGCTTTCCAGAGTTCTTGGTACTTTTGTCCAGCCAGTATTCTAGGTAAATATGTTACAGAGGTTAGAAAGATATTCAGTTGCAAATTATTTGGGTTAATACTAGTAAGACCCAAAATCTGGCCAATTAAACTCCCAGAAGAGAAAGGAGTGCCCATCACAGAGGCCAACACTTAACATTCCTACACAGTACTGGTTCTCTTCCTCTGAACAGAGGGACTCACATTAAGCTTTGTAGGCAAGGCTCAGAACTCACAAACTGAGGTCCTGCAGTGAGAATTTCATGAGGAGAAATGGCAGAAGTTAGCTGTTGCTTTAAAAAGTGCAATAGTACTGGCACTAGCAAGCCTGAAGGAGCTAACCTGAGCATTTACCCTAGCGGAATAAGGGGATGGAGCCCCAGAAAAGAACGTACCTCTTCACAAGATCAGCCAACAAAGCACTCAAGACATTTCTCTCCTGACAGGCGAAGTTTGGCAGATGGAGAGCAGAAAAGGTGACATGAAGCAGGTTTTGCTAGACAGTCACCCTTGAGCTCAGGTCAAATTCACAGACTACTCCAAGTTCCCAGGCTAAGCACTTTTCTTCCCCTTGGATATAAAACTTGGCTATTTTTTTCTCCGTTGTTCCTTTCCTCTCTAAATGTGCTTAGGTTTGTATTTTTATTCTGTCTGTAGGGTTCTTCTGAGCAGAGAAGCAGTACCTAATAAACCACTCTCAGAGCCCACTGTCAGGAGGCATTTGGATTAGTGGTGGGTTACAGATTTAAAAGAAAAAAAACAAAACATAAATATAAGTAACATATTTCCACAGAGAAAATACTGACATCCTTTTAAACTTAAATCTAAAATGCTGTGTTTTAACAGTATAATGTTTGTGACAAACAGAAATCTTCTCAAATTTAGTTAGTCTGACATAATTATAAATAAAGATATTAGCTAGTCCTCGAGGATACTCCATTAGTCTATTCTTTTTGCATATTTAAATTGTATTCAACCATCCAGCTAAGTTATTGCACCCAAGTGCAACATAAAGTACAGTTTGTGCAGTTTCATTAATATATAACGAACACCAGAAATCATTCTTTACATGGATCCTAAACAAACAGAGGAATAAGATACTCTCCTGCCACTATACAAATGTTTCTTAGCTGTTCAACAGCTGCAGCACTTTAGTGGGAGATGCTGTGAATTTTAAATTCAACCTTTTTCTAGCCCCTGGTCCCAGAATTGCCTTCAGGTAATCTGGAGAGGCAATGAGGGACACACAGTCTCTGTTTTGAAGGCTGCCAATTCACCCACACAGAGAGACTACATTGCACACTCACCTGTGTGAAATACGCAGCGCACAGGATGCTTTGTGAGAATTCCCTACTGCAAACAATTCTAATTTAATCTAAGCAAGATGACATGCACTTTCATTGACAAACATGCAAAGAGCATATCTACCTCCTTCAGCAGCACAGAGCACAGCCAGCCTGCAGCTATCTCCAGCTACGTCAGTACATGCACACGACATAATGAAGAGCTATGAACCAGCTCAGGCTAAAGGGAGCATAGCTTCATCCATGTCATGGCTTCCATTTCTGAAGACAGCACGGGCAGTTCTGTGCCATGCATGTTGGACTTGTGCTCTAAAATTGTCTATGAAAGGGGTTAGTATAAAGAGAGCACTTAGAACAAATTGCATAGATGAATATATTTCTTTTTATTTCTTCAGCAATTCCCCTTTGCACGCAAGCCCTGTTATTCCACAGGGCATGTTTAAATCCTGACTTGTACTAAACAACCATGAAATTGAGTGCAGAAATCTGAAAAGCTTATATCACCAATAAAGACTAATGTAATATGGACAAAGAACTGAGAGATTTTAGTATTTTTCAGGCTTTGGAGGATTTGGGGGGGTCCTCTCCTTCCCCACTCAAAACCAGTAACATACAGTAACAGTCTAGCAGCTTTCAAGCATAGTCTCCTTTCTTGTCTTACTCTTGTTCATCCAGCGTAAGGAGTCATAATCCTAAGTGAAGACGGTAAATTAACAAAGATTTTCTGAAAATTCCGCATTTGCTTCAACTGTATTGATGGAACACAAGTCTGTGTCAGGTAACAGAGTTTAGAAGCTATCTACGCGGTGGGAAGAACATAAATCGTGATTTACAAAGTACTTCATGCAACAGATAAGGACACAGACAAGAATTCTCACAGCAACATAGCCAAGGGAAATCCACCTTCTTAGAACATATGTAACTGGTTGACACAAAGTAAAGAACAGTATCAAGGAAGATCTTTCAAAGCTAAGCAAGAACTTGAGAAGAAACAAAGACTCAATTCAAGGATTTGCATTTCCAGAAACTCTGCTCATTCTTTCTTTCTTACCTGAAAAATAAGACAAGGAATGTGTCTCATTCCATTTATCAATTAGATAGATCAAAAAGGAATGTGAGTTATACATCTCTGAAGAGTGAGCACCTTTCTACAGTCAGATTGGTTGTAGCTTTATTTATGTGCTCTGGAAAGGAAACCTGCCAAGTTCCCTTAGGTACACCATGAATACACTTTGCAAGAGAAATATGCAGTCTTCCCAAGCGCAGCCATAGTAAAGCAGGAATCCACATGCTGAATGGTGCTCAGAGTACGGAATTCTTGCACTACTGTGTTGAATATAAAATCCTAAGCAACCCATGTTTCTGAAGGGCACTGATTTTTCCAAGCTCTCCAATTCTACAATTCTAGTCCAGAACAGAACCAATGCCACCTGAGTGCAGGTCTCACAAACAGTAGTTAACCAGTGGGGTAACCCACAACACAGATCTCATCAAGTTTCAGATTCTGAAACAGATTCTGCAAAACAGCAACCTTGAGAGTGTTTGGGAATTCCCACACTTATTTTTTCCCCTCTTCCATTCTGATAGAAATTATTATTTTAGTTTGAATAGCCCACTTAAAACTAGCAGCAGTAACACCTATCCCATTTTTTCTTAATTTATAGGAAAAAAAATATTGAGAACAAATAACAATTTTTCACCAGCACTCTCCCTCATTCCCTTCAAAAATTTTATACTATTTCCATCAAGAATTCAAACTACCCTCAGTACTATACAGTACTTTCCATTTAAGACAGAATACACGTGAGTGAAAGACAGAAAAGCACACAGCAATGCAGACTAACAGAGAGGGAGGGAGTGGTGAATAAGACAGGGAAAGGAGTGTCAAACAGGCTCTATTATTTTTGAAGACTTTCAGCATGAAAGCCAGCAACTAAGTACAAGAAGACTGCTTGCCCACTCCCTGTTGCCTCTCAGTGGGATGGGGTGGAGAATCAGGAAAAAAAAAAATAAAAACTTGTGGGCTGACATAAGAATAGTTTAATAATTGAAAAAAAAAATATAATATAATAGTAATAAAAATAACAGTAATTGTAATAAAAACAAGAGGGAGAGAGAGATGAAAGCTAAGAAGAATAAGTGATGCACAATACAACTGTTCACCACCTGGACAGATGACCAGCCCATCCTCAAGTCACCATTTCAGGTCCTTCCCCCAGTTTACACTGGGCATGACATTTTACGGTACAGAATATCCCTTTGGCCTTCTGGAGTCAGCTATCCCACCTGTGCTCCCTTCCAGCTTCTTGTTCACCTCCTTACTGGCAGAGCACAAGACACTGGAAAGTCCTTGACTTGGGGCAAGCACTACTAAGCACCAACCAAAGCATCAGTGTGTTATTGGCATTATTCTCATACTGAATCCAAAACAAAGTGCTGTACCAGGTACTGAGAAGAAAATGAGCTCTATCCCAGCTGAAATGAATACAGAGTTACTGGGATTTTGTCAATTAGTACATGGAGAGAACCATGTTCACAGCTGAATACTTAGCTTGGTATAGCTGACCAAGAAAAGTTATTAAAAAAATGTGCCACAAAGGCAGTTGTTTCATTCACAGAATTTAAGTTTGTTTATCTAAATAAAACTCCTTTCATGCAGCAGTATACTGGGGCTGAGCATTTCAAGACCAATGAAACCTAAACTCCCATAAAGTGCTTAATATAATCACTGTATGCTCAGAACCAACAGTGAGAGTGTTCTGTATCAGGAGCTACTGGAAAAAAATCTTGAGGTTATGAACACAAGATGCCTCTATTTAATTCATCCTATATTCAGGAAAACAGATTCTATAAATAAAGTGGCATCGAGGAAACACATCCAATTTCTCCTTATAATTGAAACAAGCTTGAACATTGTGCTGCTCAGGTCAACAAACGATAATAGTAATATTGTCTTTAACACTTTGTAGTTCATGTTACAGCCTCTGAGGAGCGAATCCCATCATGGTGAATGCCAACAGCATAGGAACCTTGAGATTGCAACTAAAGAGGTCTGAACCCAAGGAGAAATTATTGCAAGTTTGTTCTATTTGGCTTTAGCATGGTTCACTATTAAAGTAGAATATTATATGCCCAGAGAAGTTGTGGATGCCCCAGGCCTGGAAGCGTTCAAGGCCAGATCAGATGGAGCTCTGAGCAACCTGAGAAAGCTGTCCCTGCCCATGGGAGGGGGGTTGGAACTAGATGATCTGTAAAGTCCCTTCCAACCCAAACCATTCTATGGTTCTGTATTACCATCTGTCTCTAGAAATTCAATAACACATCTGTAAAATGAACAACACAAATACAGCCAAGAGATCTTGAAAAGAGAAACCATAATCCAGAGGATGACACTGGATTACACCTCATAAAGTAAAAATAACATTCAATACCAAACACCTAATCTGTTCCTTTACTTATTTTCGGAAAAAAAAAAATAAAATAGATAATAATAAGCACAGGCAAACAGTACTGGAAGATAAATACACCAAAGGCAAATCTGGACTGAGCAGAACTTAATGTTGAACTCCAGAGGTGTTTACCAAAAAAAAAAAAAAAGAAAGGTTTTCCTAGTGCAAGGCTTCCTTTCTCATGGTGAAATATTTAGATAGGATTACAGTTTTTCAGGTGACCTTGGTTACCACAAGGCTATGCAGACCTGTCACTTGAAGGAAAATATTATTACCTTTGGGGAATGTAGTAATTACAATCCATTTGCTGTGCTGATGGGCCAGCAACCTCTTTTTCAACTTCTGAATTTGGAATACAGAGAAAGCTCTAAATGAAGTGAGTGAAGGCCCCTGATATTCTAAGAAATACAGCCCCAACACTGCTGAAAACTTCATTTAATATCCATTTGAATTTTTATAGGTTCTGTTATTTCCCTCTTTTGCTTTCACCTACTGTGATCCTTTAGGAGACCAAGCTTCAGTGTCAAGTGAAAGAATGAAGAATATTATTAGGACTAGTCATTTAGAGCTACTCATATGAGGGCCCAGAACTAATTTCAAAGTTCAGCTTTCCTCTGGTTGTGGTCTCACACCAGTCTGCAACACAGCACCACATTTCATTGATATATGGGGAGTGACTGTTGTTTGACAGCTTCATAAAGTAGTAACAAGTACCATTTCACTGATAATATATTTCAAAAACAAAGATGTAAATCATTACAAAAAGAAACCCTTGGAAGCTGGACATGCTTATGTTTGATTAATTACCTAACCATATCCAGCAGAATGAACTTCTTGTCTAATGATTGCTGTGTTCTCAATTCTTGTCTAAACCCTTTTCAGAAGAAAATCTGTATTTGAGATGACGATTTCCATGTCAGGTTTCATTCAACTGCAAATTACCCTAGCTGAGTTACGCAAACCACTGAAACAGACTTTAAAGAAAACTTTGGTCCTTAACTCTGGCAGTGCTACTGAGTCTGTAATTACTGCTACATCAGCACTTCACTTACAATCCCCTAATGCCCTGTGTAATCAACAAATTATGGATTACCAGCCCAGATGGTTGCTGTCAAAAGTACATTCTGTCTAGTGTTCAGACTAACAGCCTGCAAACAACTGACAGGAACTATGTCATGGCAATACAACACCAATAGGAATAAGGGGAAAATGAACACAAATGGAAAAACCTAAAGTGAAAATATGCATAGATGATCCTTTTGAGGTAATCAAGTATATTTGAATCAAGACCAGAGAATCCGGAAGGTGAGCAATGCTTAACCTACCTTTTTCAAGCAAATAGATATGGGACACAAGGAGTTACAGCTTCATAAAACAGGAAAATCAGCTTTGTGAGGTTGTGATTAATTGATGGATTTCAGTGACACAATCATAGGAACAAAAATACCTGGATATCAGGAGTAGGGATTTATGAGGCAAATTATATGATGTATATCTATTCTATTTGATATAATGTTCCTGGTCTATATGTGAAATTACAAAATTGCAGGTAAATATCCAGCTGAGAATATGGACAAATTAACAGCAGAGTATATCCAGAATCATTAAATAGAGTTTAGTTCAGGCTATGTCAAAAGAGGAATGGCCAACAGATTCAGAGAGGCGATTCTTCCCCTCTGCTCTGCCTTTTGAAGACTGCACATGGAATGCTGCATCCATGATGAGGCCTGGAGTTCTCAGCCAAGAAAGACACAGACCTGTTAAAATGAGTCCAACCAAAGGCCATGAAGATGGTCACAGAGCTGGGACACCTCTCCTATGAAGAAGGTTGAGAGAGCTGTGGTTGTTCACCCTGAAGAAGAAAAGAACCCAGGGAGACCTTAGAGCAGCCTTACAGTACCTAAAAGGGGGCTTACAAAACAGAGGGAGAGCGACTTTTTACACAAGTAGATAGTGTTAGGACAAGGGTGACAGGTTTTAAACTAAAAGAGGAGAGATTTAGATTAGATGTTAGGGAGAAATTCTTTACTCAGAGGGTAATGAGGCACAGGAACAGGTAGCTCTCCTGTGTAGCATTTGCTACAAGGACAGGATGCCAGACTAGACAAACATCTGACCTGACCCAAAATCACCCTTCTTACATTGTTATTAGTAGGTACAGTCATTCCAGATAGTGACACTGATTACAATTTTCCAAAGATATACTGAGAATTAACCAACGCGCACAGGACATAGGGACAAAACCTCAGTGTATCTGACTGCTGTAATTTTCTTGCTGTCAAAATTGCCATGTTGATTTATATCTCGCCTTAAAGATCTGTTTGATGAAGTCTATTTTACCATGCTATTATGACAGCATTTGATAAATAATCAACAGTGTGGAGTACCAAGCTATTAAAATAAATGGAATTGTAACCTTTAATTTTAGGGGGAAAAATATTTGCAATGCATAATGATGTCTGAAGATAAATGTTTAATTTAAAAAATATGTTTTTAGTATCCTCCCATATTTATGGCATATCTTCAGAGCACGTTTAGTAAGTCTTCTTAGCAGTACAATCTTTTTTTTTCCACTACTACTTCTTGCTCATGAGTTAATGCTACCAGTCCTGGTAATGACATTTTCTCTGAAATCATATTCTTAAAAGAAAGAAAATTATCTGAAAATGAAGACCTTCCCCAAAACTCTCTATAAAAACTTTGAGAACTCAATTTTCATTACAGTACTTAGAGTTCTCTTAACTAAAAAAGAGAATATTTGGACAAGTAATGATTATAGACTTTTTCAAGTCTTTTTAAAGTGATTTTCAGAACATACAATGGCATATGATGACAAAGAGCATGCTACAGGAAATAAGTTCTGGTTTTGTGTTTGTAGAGAACAAAGTACAATAGGATCCTAGAAAACAGAAAACCTTCTAGGACACAGCAGAATATCTATAGAGAGCAGTCAGACACAGTTCATATTTAAATATATTTTTTCTTGATTTGAAACTGTTTCTCTGGTGTTCCCTTGTTTGCACCTGGAGAAGTAACTGCTGAAGAGAGGTGCAAAAAACAGTTTACTCCTTGAGAAGAATGATTTGTTAGGATCTAGTACCAGCAATTGGCATATAAGAGCTGGCCTCATACAAATGGGGTCATTTCTTGACAAAAGCAATATGTAGAATGCTAGAGATAAGAGATTGTGGATGTTCTAAATACTGGTGTGATGTTGTAAGCTGATTGTCTACCACATGGGTCAGCTTCTTCAGATTTACAGGCATGCAATTTAGGATTTAATAAATATGGCTAAAAAGGATCAAAAGCTCCTTATATATGACCCTCTGAAAATATAACTGCCCAAATAATTGTCATGTAGAATTCTGTAAGCTGACAATGTGTTGCCACTTTCCTAGCCACAAGGGCAAAAAGATGAAAAGATAGTTCCTAAGGTATCCAGCCATTTTTGAAATGTACTGTGTCTCAGCTTGGTACCTATTTTTAAAGATTTTCACAACTACTGTCACACTTCCCATAGCAAGGAGAGGATACGACAAGAGAGGAGTCTCTCATTGCTACCTGCATTCTGTGAAAAAAATAATACAGAACATCAGACTCAACCTTATGGCACCAAGAAAGAACTACTACCTCCTTGGAAATGATGACATCATTTTTACAGGGGCTGTGCCCCCTCCAGTACTGGCTAGTAGTGATATTGGAGAATTCTTACCCCAATGAAAGATAAAATGGTGTTGCAGGTGAAATGGCACTGCCCAGTTGGAGAGACTGCACGCAAATGCTACTGAAATACTTTTGTACACTCTGGGCTCTATACTTCATTTTGAAATTACAGTTATCAGCATACATGAAACAAACATGCAGCTCCCTACTGGAGCTTGACTCATATATGACTCAGTAGCAACTCGTTGGTTTGCATTTCCACATAGTTCCAGTTTTATCTTGTAAGGAGACTCTTGAAAGAGAGTAATAAAAATAGGGAGGAAAAAAAAATGCAGAAGGTAATGGAAAAGAGAGACAACTGTCCTCATAATGGTAGAGTACTTAGAGCAGTATTTCACCTGAAGGAAAGTAACTAGCTGGTTGTCAGTGAACAATTTGCTTTCATCGATCTCTTGGTTAAATATTGAAGACATTTGCCTACAGGGTACAATGAATGAAAATAAATTCCTTAATCACCCTACTTTTTGTGCCTGTGCTTATAAATCAACATATGGTGCAAGTGGAAAACTGTTCAGGTTTTAAAGAATATTCTACCACAGCCAGCTGTGCCTTCCAATTGCCCATGCCATGAACCTCCCACAATGATAACCCTTCTTTTCTGGTCGAACTTTTTTTTTTTCCTAAATAAAACACTATTAAAATAATTTAGAAATTTTAAAAATTTAGAATATATGTATCAAAGTTGAACGTGTATCTCATTTTACCCTGGCAATAGTGTCAAAGCCATGTCAAATTCCACTGAAGTTTTCCAACTCATATCTGTAAAATATTAAAAGTATGGGTTGAAAAATATTCTGTGTAGTTGTGTGGTCATACAATGTGCACATTAGAGCACACAGCACACCAAACAGCTGGTTAATCTTTAGTGTTCCGTCTTGCTAGCCTTTTTCTAAGAAAGCATCTTTCTTCAAAAGATATCATTTAAAATGGGTTAATCTTGTTACATTTTTCACCATGACTAACTCATCGGACTTAACTTCTTTTTCTTCTTACTGAATTATCTGGGTCAGTTAAGTATGTACAAGCCAAAGGCTCACAGCAGAAGCCCACTTAGCCCAATATACTATTCATCAGTGGCCAAAAATGAATGCTGGAGCACTAGCAGAACCAGACAAGCTTATTTGCAAAGCAACCTTACAGCTTCTTATAATTTTAGTTCACAGACTTACTGAGACAGATACAGAAAATTTTCATTTACAGATTAAACTCAAAGTTAACTGCGATCAGTTTAACTGCATGTGGTCCTTCGCCTCTCCCTATCCTTGGCAAGAGCTCTACTGTTTGTCTATAAACTAATCGCCTCCTCAGCCCACTCCTCTTATATGGAGTATACTTTCTGGTGTCTTCATATGATGTTCCTTACTTATAAGAATATCCATTTTTATGAAATGTCCCTCATTATTTCCTAGGTAGTCTAGATTTTAATTATTGATCACATTTAAAAGATTATTACATTCATGACACCACTTTAGGATCTTTCTAAAGAGTACTTCTGCTCTAAAGAAAGTTCACATTTGTTGCCAAGAGATTTCATATTCCTTGCTCTGCCAGGAGCACCAATTTTCAGTGTCTGCCATTTATACACTTAAAGCAGAGCAGGGAATATTTCCAAAAGCCAATGCGGTGAACAATCTAGAATTTAAAAGCCAATGTGGATTCCTGTCTTTTCAGCCATCACACTGCTTGGTTTTGCTGCCCAATCTATACTTTTGATCAAATCTGGGCAATCCATGCCTGCCTTAAAGAAGGTAAAATAAGTAATATTTTTCAAGTTTTACTGACAAAAATGTAAAAACTGTACAAAATAATTTGTAGCTCTGATTGAGGAGGGTTATCTCACAGACATTCAATCCATTTGTGCCTGATTTCCATAGAAGTCTTTGTGACTGAGAGGAAGTTTACCCTGGGAAAAACTGAAGGAGAGGTCATAATTCAGATCTATGTGCTCCATGAACATGTTTAGTTATTAAAAAGACATTTACCTCTGAGAAGTATGTTGTCTTGCAAACTAAAGCTCATTTTGTTTTTAGAAACTTAATTCTTCTTCTTGGCTTCCACACTTCCCTCAGGATCTGATGTTCATAACTTAAGGATTAAAATCAAACACACTGTGCTTATAAAGTGCTAAATATGCCAAGACTGTGTCCTATACTGCTTTACATTGCCCAATAAATAATACGGATCCTTTCAGGCGAACAATTGTGCAGGGGACACTCCCTAAATGAATAAGGCTCAGGAACCTTATTTCTTCTATTGAATGTAAGACTTTATGTTAGTCTGATGACATGCTCATAAAAAAAAAGCCTCAGCAATTTATTACTTCGCGTAAGATCACACCAGATAAATTAAGGCAGTTGTGCATGTCAATAGAACAAAACCTTTATTTATACTTTAAATTAAAATGAAAATAAACTATTTGCCAAAAGTATCTAATATGCTATGAATTTTTTATAGCAGAAAGAAGTACAATTTAACTCCCTTTCTCTTTAGTATGTCCCTACTCTTCCTACCCACTTTATCATTGTCAGGCTACAGTTAAGAGGCTTGGGAGTTGCTTCAGGGAAAATGGGGAACTCTGGTTAAATTATGCAAAATTTTGTATACAAAAAGTTAATTATGAGCACTTCTAACACAATAAAAACCTTCAAAGTACCCAAATTTCATAATTTACTGCTATTTTAGATTCAGAAAAACAAACTGTTTCATCAAAGGACACCTGAAGTACAAAATCTTGTCTTAGTTTATTGTCTCTAGGCATGAACTGCAGGTAAATAGAAGAGATCTGTGCTTAGGGAGCAAAGGGTTTATGTATGACAGGCACTAGAGAAAGTATTTAATAATGCAGGCAATATCTTCTTGCTAGAGAAAGTGCTCTGGAATGATACCTTTTCAGACAAAATTAATGACTTAGTTCAAGCATACCCAGTCTGACAATTAATCAGTGAAGTCCTGTGAAAGACTGTCAAAGGAAATGGTGGATGTGAAATGCTTCAGGGATTTACCACACACTTAACTTCTAGAAAGCAGAAGCTGGTATAATGGTCACATGCCTTAGGCTTGAAGTCAGAGGTTCATATGGTTCTTAATGCATTTTACTACTATCATCAACAAAAAGTAGAGTATATACAATAATAGAGCTGGTTTCCAATTTGCTACAAAGACATAATAGCTGATGTATGGTAATGTAACTGTAATTTTAATTTAACAGTACTGTTTTAGTATGACTTTATGCTAGTTATTCACATATGGGCCACATGAGGAATTATTTTTCATTATCTCATTATCATGTAAAAAAAGTGAGAAATAGTAACACCAGAGTGATAAACAATGGTGAAATAGCTAATCATGCAAGTACTTGAGAACTGCACTAAAGAGTTCATTGACATGGAATTCAGTGAGAACAAGATATCAATACCTGAAAGTACCAATTCCCATTTAACTTTTACATCTGATTTTCATGCATGGCCTGAGTCAATTGAAAATTGCCTCCCTAAATAAAAAAACACCATGGACTTCACTGGAGTCCAGATCATACCTTTCATTCTTTGCCTACACTTAAATATACAACATTTTCTTCATAGTCAGACAGACTAATGAAATCACAGTAACTGAAAACTTAATTTGTTGTTCAGTGTATCTATGAGCATCAACTGAATATGGAAATACCAAAGAGTTTGTGGAAGTTCAGAAGACTCTCAACAGGAAAGCCCCAAACAGTTGTCCAATAAGCACATCCATCTCCAGTGTGTTTGCTTAGAAAAAGAAGAAATTTCAAGCCATAGAGAAGAAGGTGAATTCATTTTCTACAAAAAATACATAAGAAAGCTTGGATCAATATTTGGTGTAAAGATTTGTATCAGGACAATTTTAGCCTGACCAAGACTATTTTGACACATCCAACATTTTCATCCACATCCGGATGGTTCATTTACCATAACTTTTGAGAGAATTTCTTTCCATTTGGAAAAGCTTAATTGTTGCCTTTAGGTTGCATTAAGAGGAATGAGCTTTACTCTAAATTAACCTCTTTTTATGAATATGCAGAGATTTTTAACAGAATAAGTCCCTAAAAAGCAAACAGATGTTGCTTTACAAAAATCAGTTTGCATATATACAACACTTCCACCTGACAGTCAAAAATACAGCTCCTTACAGCAACTTTCTGCATAAAAATCATAGAATCCATCATGATTCTGACAAGATGAAGATTCCACACACTAAATATCTGAATAGAAACCATCACAGATAAGATTTAAGTCTCACAAGATTGTTCCGTCACTTCCAAAAGACTTATGGTACTTCAGTGAAGCTGAACCTTTAAATCATGCCTATTTTTCCCAATTCAGTTAGGCTATTTATTTGTTTGTTAGCAGAAAGCTTTTCTGCAGCCAGTGTGCCAACATTTTTTCATTGGTCAGTCGAAACAGCCTAACTTTTTATACTTGTTAATGTCAGTGGAATCAGTGAACCCACATTCAAAAAAAGCATCTCATCACACCCAGCAAAGTTTAGGTAGTATTGCTATCAGATGCAAAAACAGAAAAGGAATATAGGTTCGGGTAGAAATCCAGAACAAAAACATACTACGATGTCAAAAGTAGTTACAGTTCAGAAAAAAAGTGTTAGATTTCTAAGCAAATAGAACTGAGTACTATCTTTAATATTATTATGTATGCTAACCACTTTGCGGTTCAATCCTGCACAAATAAGGTAACCAAGATGTCAACAGCAGCGTTGTGCCTAAAATCACAACTAAGCAAAAACTGGAAACCCATATAATAGGGAGGAACCACTCACAACAACCCACCAGGACCCTATATCTATTTAACTGGAGAGTAACAATTGCGATGAAAAGGAGTAAGAATTCTTCAGAGAACAGTTGCTGGCAAAAGCATGCAGGCATCCATACTAGCCATACACCAGCTTACTCTTCGATTAAGTCACAGAAATATATGTCTGGTCAAAACCATGACTTGACTCTTAGTGTAGAGCTTGTACCTTGGGCCCAGATTTGAAAGACTGAGTTTAACTAGTTCTCCTCTGCATTCTACATTTACTCCTGAGAGCGTGTATTTCTCAACACTTAACTTCAACATTTTAGGAACACTGAATATGAATTTTATATGGCCATAAGGCTATTCTGGCAAAAAGAAATATTACTCAGAAAAGAAAAAAAAAAAGCAGCAGCTAATTTTAACAATCTCAGTAGCAAACTGGTGCATAATGAGGGTGAAAAGGAGAAACACTGACTCCAGAGCAGCTTCCACTTTGATGCATGCCCCACTCCTGTCTCTTTTCACATGCAATTCTCTTTCACTTATCCTTGCTTATTGCAAGTGGATTGACAACAGAGAACTAGATCACATCATGAAGTCAAACAGTAGGAAAAATTATGATGGACATATCTGGATGAAGCAGGATAAAGAGCGATTCAATTCTCACTGTACTATAACCTTTCAAGCAACTTTTACAGGGGCTTTACTGAAATCTACTCATGAGAAAGAAGCACACATCACTTTCCATGCTTGAGAAGAGGTTGAGTGAACAGAGACACTAAAAGTAGAGGAGTCACATGGTAAAATTCCTTTGTATTTCTCAGGAAAGCCAGAAGAAAAGATCAGCAACTGAACTGAAGGCAGAGAAGAATTTAGGTAGTGAGATGGAGTGATGATAAAAAAATAAGCTTATATGTGGTCTTTGCTATAAATGTAAAGTAACTTAAGAATTTACTGCTTCGCTGACTGTTACCATTAAAAAGAGAAATTCTCCTGTTGTCTGTAAGGTTTCCTGGCTACTGCTTCCCATCAGAAGGCATCCAGAGAGTTTTGTTCTCCTTAAGCTGTGGATAAAATTAATCAGAATATAGTAAACCCTATGCACATAATAAAAAAGTGGTTTTGGCCTCAAAATGGCCTGATCTATTACTGCTATAGGCAAAAGTGGCCATTGGCACTGATTTTAAGATTTTTTTAATATGTCACTCAGGATAAGTTCTTTAAAGAATGATTGTTCTGCCTATTGTGGTCATATTTAAATGACAGATCCTGGCTGCCAAATGTGACTGGATTTATCAATGAGGCAGAATGATATGGAGGAAATTGAAAGGCTGCAAAATAAATTATTTGGAAAGTTAATTATAAATAATATAATCTCTATATGCAAATATTAAATGTGTTTATTTAATTAAATCACTGCAGATTTTAAAAGTTCTCTGTCTTCTTTGGCATGTCATCCCATCAGGCTGTTTCTTGGGGATATAATTATTTAGTTAAATGATTAAAGGAATGCCGTTATACATATTAGCTGTTCTCTGTTTTAAGCATATAAAAGTGTTCTATCAATATACTAACCAGGGAGCAATCTAATTGTGGCAGGTGCTATTCAGGAAGAAAAGAATCATTATCTAAAAAAGCATTATCCAACAGTTCTTGTACCCCATTCACATTTTGAAGGTCATTTATAAGCTGCACACATAATGCTATTGGGTCACTCAGACTCATTTAGAAGTTTCTCTTTCACTGGCTTAGAAAACTGAAAATGATTGTTGAACCTTAGTCGTCATTCACATAGGAAGAATGCAGAGTAATTTTTACTTATTAATTTTAGAAACGAGCAGGGATGAACAATCCACTGTTGTCACTTGACAGAAATAATGAGAAGTAATGATTTCAGCCATGTTTTAGCCACTATTAGCATCACTTCCTACCATCCTAACTCAGCCTACATTTTGCATTAAATTAGATTAAATAAAATATAAATTCCTAATCAATTTATACATTTCCATGCCTCTTCCTCCCAAAGGACAAAGAACATCAACCCAAGGAGCTATAGTAGCCACAGACTATTCACCCCTACCAGGCAAGTTACTCAAGTAGCGCTGCACAGCTGCCAAGGCAGGACCTCACATAGCTCGGCAAGCTCCCTGTTTTGCTCCTCAGGGCCAGTCATTCACTTTTGTGACACACCAGACAACCACTGCCAGGAGAGACTTATTTATGACTTATGTATTCACAGCATGAGCCTAAACCTCAATGTAGTTTTAACCCTCAGCATCTTATTCTGATGGCCCAAAACTGACACGTAATAAATGTGTTGCTCTTTAATGGCCTGTCATTGTTAATTCACCTGGTTCGCTATTTTAGTTCCTTGGTCTCCTGGGTTCACTCAAGCATGGATTTGCAGATTATTCCAGCCAAGGCATCCCCTGTCTAGTACTTATAAGTTTTGGATAATAAGCCTAGATGATTGTACTCAAGACAAAATACAGTGAGCTCTTGTATTTTATTACTCTTTCAAGTCAATTTTGCAATGAGGAAAAAAAACGAAAACAAACTTTTAATTACTAACTTGCATTCTCCTTGTAATAGTATAAGCATTTCATTTATTTTATCAGAGTTTGGCAATATCTAAATTAGGTATTTTTCTTGTTATCTTTAACTTTTTTCTTGTCACTATGAGTAAGACTGCACTGGAAAGAAAAAGAGTAGGATACATATCAAAACAATATAAATTCTTAATCATAGATACCTTGACATAGTCAAAATTGCACTGCTATATTTGCTATCACAGAGTGGTTTCCAAGATAAATTTCTTTTCAGGATCTTTAACAGCTATTCAGAACAGTCATCATTAAGCAGACAGTTTCCCTAATGGTTCTATAAGTGAGGATTTCTTTCCCTACATGTCATTAAACCTCTTTGACTGTCTTTGAGAGAGCTGACTGATAAAACTTTTTTTTCAGTGGATGTTAAACCTGTATATTTCAAATACCTGTAAATGCATGAATTTTTGATGTATGTTCAAAAGAGGACTTTTCATAAGGGTTATTAAACTGAGAGAGTGCTTTTTGCTACTTTTAAAAACAAACAACCATCAACAACAAAGTCTTGCATTTTCATATCAGAGATATCACTCCTAAGAATATTCCTTAGTGAGGAGAATAGATCTCTGCTTTGTCAACTAATTCTGTATTTGCACTATCTCAAAAATTATCCCAAGAAATTATGTCCTGTGTACATCAAAATCCAGACCAGCATAAGAACTGTAAAACCAATAGAGAAAAATTCCGTTTTGCTAATTTATGTCCTTGAAGAAGATCTTCTAGGGAACCACAAATATAATAAGTCCATGAAACATTTAGAGTATTATATATATATATATATATATATATAAGACCACATCTTGATTAGCATCAGAAATGTAACTGCAGCAGCAAGCAGAAGCAGACCCACAAGAGCCAGCAGAGTGACAGCAAGGTGACAGCATGGCTCACAGCATCCCCAGCTGCAGAGAGAATTCCTTACTGCCTTGCTTGCTCCAGGGACATCACACAGTGATGCTCTGAGCCATTGTTCAAAGACACTGTAGACCTGGGGTGTTCACATTTCGTTAAGAGACTTTTCCTTAATTGACAGCAGGAACACCATCATCATGAAAAGGAAATTTAGTGTCTTATAATTTAGCCTGTAAGTAAAGATGACTAATTAGTATTGATGTACAGATTATTCAGTAAGCATATACATCTAATATGATAGGAGTATGCGAGTTTTTTCTTTTTCGAAACAATAAAGGGAGCAATAAATTATGCAAGAGTCACTGCTGAGAAAAGACATATCAGTGTAAGTTACATTACAAGCTCCCTTTTCCTGTTAAAACTTGAGAATCTCTGTTTTCATTTACCTCTGCATTTAAGCACCTACTTTCTCTGGCAAACACAGCCAAAACAGTATGCAAAGAGAGCATCACAATTCAGACATCTCTTTTAGTATGTCTTACTCCCAGCTACAACAACTACACTTTTTGATTTAGTTATTCAGTATTTACTACCTTATTTCTTTCCATCAAAAAACAGTTGCAATATTTTCCTGTGGCTGGTGCTTTCTGATACAGATTCCATATTTCCACATCTGAGAGAGATGAAGGTAATGGATGAGGTGGAGATAGAAAAGTCTTTCTGCTAAACTGAAAATTTGAATTCCTAGAAAATCAAAAAGCAAGAGGTATTCATAGGTCTGGCACTGGATCAGGTATTTTTGCATTTCTTGTCCACAGTACAGAGTTACCTAGTAATCCAGTCTTCTAGCATCACTTCCAATAGATCAGTACGGTGAAACTTCAGTTTTCTCCTTGTATGTTCCCCCCGGCCCCAGTTTTTCTGTATTCCCTTCCAGTGTGCATCTCTCCTGTCCATCATGTTCCCCTGTCTCTAAAGACTACCTCCATTCCTAACGTGAGAAGTGTCTCTCCATATACTGCTTTCAGTACCAATTATTTTTCCACTCACATTTCCCCCAAGGATATTTTCATGCCTATGATTTGCTAATCCCTAAAATCTCCACCAAGAAGCACAAAATCATAAAAGGTCATTAGAAAGGTCATTTGTGCTCTATGCACATACAGGACCGAAGAAGGAAAGACACCAAGGCCTTAAAAACACAGCAGGAAACAGCTTGCTAAATAAAGCATAGCACAATCACTTTGGGGTTTATGTAATCACTGCATTCCTCTTAGAACATGAGCTGGGAAGCTCTTGGTTCCCTATTTGTTTCCTTTTTACACATTCAAAGAGCAAAGGTACTTTCTGAGTCCATAGCAGATGTCACGTAATGTTTATTTGGTATTACTAATTAATCTATACTCCTTACAACTAAGGATTCAGGAAAAGAGATTGCTGTCATAAACAGTGACCATTTTTATCAGATATGATGATTTTTGTCTTTACTGGAAAATAAATTAGGTAGCCAACACATAGCCAGTTTACTTCCCTACAAGTACAAGGCCTCTTTTCCCATTTATAGTCCACTGAGCTGTCCATTCTTCTTCTAAGTAACTTCTTTCATAGCAGCACTTTGCACCACAATGACAAGCAGTAATTTGCATCACAACAATCCTTTAAAAAAAAAACCCTTCAATGAATTTTCCCCTCTACGAGTTACACAAAGATGTAACAAAATAGTGTCTATGAAGAATAGATGGAATGGGAAGAAACTCTTCCTCAATTTAGAATTTAATTGTAGTAGGCCAATTATAAAATTTTAATTTCCGCTATCATCTGTCTTGAATATTTATCTTATCTAGCAGCTATTTTATTCATAATGGAAATCTTTGATGGCTCTTTTTGTTATGCTATTCTGAGTCATGGATAATATACACTACACTGGATTAAATTTGTATGAAAAATAGGCCATGCTGGTTCATGTCTGAAATTAGATACAGCTAGCTTAATTTTGCTGACATATAAAAGAAAGGGAGCTTTGTTTTATAAAATAAACAAAAGAAGAAAGAAATAAATTCACTTAATCTCATTAAATATTTCACCTGATATTGTATCTGACAAAAGTATGAAATCTACAGGAGCTTAAACAGCAATTTACTGGAAATCAGAACAGGACATCTGGGGTATCCACTTTCTGCTGATTAAGACTGCATATATTGACTATTTAATAAAGATGCAAATTTAATGTTATGAGAGTTTAGTATAGCTCAAAAAGCTGGGTTTTTTAAAGCTGGAAAATTCAGACTCATATTTATCCACAGATACAAATTTCAACACACTGAAACAACCTCAAACATTAAATACTATAATCTTCAAAAAGTAAGAAAGAGCATGGGGTAGATAAACACAGATTGTCAACTACAAGGCAATTGCAGCAAAACAGATTTGCTGGAAGATAAAATAGAGGACATACACATACAGCAGGGCAAAGAAGCCCTGATTTAATTACTATGGTTAAAGCAAAGAAATCACTGTTATTTGCACTTCAAAAGCATGACATTTTCACAAAATTGGAAGGGCTATAGATTGTGCAATATTAATATTATCAGTTGCAGAAAAAAAAGTTTATCAAAAGATCCAAGCCTCTAAACATGATTTTAACCTAATCATCAGTAATCTCTCATTTTGTGTCAGTTCGAGTAATGTGGTGGACTATTAACACTGAAATGTTAGCTACATTTACTGCAAGATGTGTTTTGATACTTATATTCTGTTGCCCCCCATTTTTTCCTCTTTTAATATATGCTTCAGGTTTAACTCCATCAACACTTACGTTCTCACCAATCATATTAGACAACTACAAATACCTTAAAAACAAGAATCTGAAAGGAAAGAACCCTACACCTTTCTCCCTCTCTTTAGTTTAGGCTGAGAGAGGAACAATGCAGAGAGTCATCTGAAAGTAGGACCTGCAGGATTCACATATCAGGATCTCAGCTTCTGGTCACTTCACGGCTTTAGTGCCTTTCCACAGCTCTTTTGCTCCCTCAGTTTCTTTTGACTAGAGCCATTTCAATGTCAGAAAAAGTCTTTCAGTGCAGTTTGTGACAAAGATGAGTACTGATGAAAGTGGAAGGAGAAAGGAAAAGAAATTATGTTTGACATAAGACTGGCACCATCTTTCTTTCCCTTCTTGTGGCTGAACAAGTTTGAAATTCTGTGATTGAGGCACTAACAATATGAGTTCAAAACAATTCACAAAATGTAAACAAAGTATCTGTTGAGTGCATGAAAAATTCAATCAGAGCTGAAAAAATCAGAGCTACCAAACAACATGCATCAACTTTTAGGTCAGAGTAAGACAAAGTAGGCCCTTTATGAGGCTGACACTTGTAACACATCTTCATGATTTTTAAGCAAGAATGACAAGGTGCATAAAGCCATGCATCACATCCAAGCAGTGTTAAATGTTTCATGCCACCAACACTGCCACTGCAGTTTTCTTCAGAAAAACTCAAAGATGCTGAGCACTCAGGATGATACAATCTGCTGATCTTTGAAAAAGAGAATACTGTCTTAGTGCAAAGGCACAGCTGACATGAAACTGGCAGTCCATTCTAGAAAACCACTTCAAATAAACTTTAGTGAATATTAGTCATCACCCATAAAACCCAGAACTGTTTTTCACAGTTACAGAAAAACAATGTAGAATTATTAGCACAAAAAGGATTCATTAAATCAGATTATTTTTTTCCTGGAGAGAGTCATATGTCATAGAAACAACAGAGATCTGAAACACGTATTAGGTGACTCTAGTGTTTGTTCAGCAGCACTACATAATCCAGAGCAACTGCAGGCAAAATGGGTTTATGAAACCCCATACAATCAACATGGGATTTACCCATGTTCCTGCTTGGAAAACCAAACACATGACTTTGTCCACCTTTTTGATGATCTCACAACAAAAGGAACTACTACCTGCCTTTGCCATCTTGGTACATGCAGCCTGGCAGTGTTTCAGAGGAGGCATGCTGAATCTTCATTCTCCACTTGGTAAGTCTTTTGTACAATGGGAACAGCTCAGAGGTGCTTGAAGGGGTGCTATTAGTGATCATTATTTTGATTTTCTGAATCACAGGTCAAGAACATTTACTACAACGACATGTGATGAAGTTATTCACTAAGCCAGTGGAAGCCTTTCCATTGATTTCTAATGATGATGGATTCACTCAGTAGCCTGTTTAACTCTAGACTGTCACCTGAAAAGTGGCAGCTGTTACACTGACCATGTACGTATAAAACACGCTAACAGCCTTGTTTACACCAAAAATGTTTTGTTGCATTGACAGTATTGATTTTGCACATTGAAGAACTCATCAGTATTCACTTCAACAGTGCATTTTTACTTACTGTCTTTAACTTGGAATGAAAATTAAAAACTGGTTAAATTCATAGGCAGAGAAGTCTGCCTGTGGGCAGGGTTCAAGAGACAGGCTCGCTGGGAGGAACAAAGAGGATAGAGTTTTCTGCTTTTTTGTGTGTTGATGGTTCCTTGCTGTTTTGACATTCTTTCTGTGGCAAAATCTACTAGCAGGCCTCATGGTTAGATCGTGTTCTACACATCTGTTGCATTGCTGTAACATATCCATTCACTATGGTAGGCTAACAGACCTCTAAGTTTTTCATTTACACAGCAGTATGGGGGAAAGACGGCTGGGTGAAGCCCAGTGCAAAGAACATCAAATCACAATTGTCATTTGCATCAGCACTCAGTCTGTACTGCAAGTGAAAAATATTGGAAGGTGTGTCCATTATGGCTTAGAGCAGATCCTGCCACTCCAGTGTCAATTGGCACAGTTGTCCTGAATGTTGAGCTGCCCTGAATGGGTGAACATGGGGAATAGACCCCTTAGAGAGATCCACCCTGGAATGAGAGCCCAGAGCCTTTCTCTTCATGGGTTCTACTGCAATGCAACTGTAACAAGCTAAGGCAGGAAGAGGACCCATCCTCTGGGCTATTTCCACGCTCCTGATCGCTGGGACTCAGAACAAAAGCTAAAGTCAATTTTCTCTCTACTTGTGAAGCTGGAAAGGACAATATGCTTGTGCCTGGGTCAGATGTTTTTTGATACAAGACAGCACACACAGTCTGGTTAGAAGGAGCATTTGTCAGCTCTTCATCTCACAGTATCAGAAGCTGCCAAGAATACCTCTGGGTAAGAAACAGCAGTGTCTGCCAGAAAGGTGTCCCCCACAGTTTGACACAAACATACCAAACACAATATGTCTGTGTTTCTAAAATGGTAACTCTGGCAGACATCCTTCCATGCAGCCTGGCCACCTTCTCCCCAAGGCAGAGTGCACACCACCAAGGTGCCACTCTTCCCTCCCACACACCCCTGGAAGCAGCAAGCCCAGGCAGCAGAAATGGCTTTATCAGGGTGGCAGACCACTATCTCACACAAACTCCTGCTGTGACCACCCCATTCACACACCCCACACTGCCCCAAGCCTACAGCTGTACTCTGGACCCCAAAGTACCTCAGGAGCAGGAAGCTCTGGAACTGTAGTGTATTTACTATAAAGACACATTAGATAAATATCACAGTAGTGGGAATCAATATCTCCTTGTAGCTCATACATGTGCAAGATTAACTATCGTGGAATCGTAGAATCATTAAGGTTGGAAAAGACTTCTAAGATCATTGAGTCCAACCATCAACCCAGCACCACCTTATTAACCACTAAACCATATCACCAAGTGCCTTATCTACACCAGTACAATTATTTGCATATATATAGAAGGAATGAACAGGAAATATTAATAAATGTAAAGTAGAGCTATATTTGTCACTATGGCAGTCGTTCGTCCCCCGTGCAGAGCTTGGAATTTTAGCATACTTTTTTAAATTACATACTCCATATGTTAATTAAAAATAGATACATTTATAGAGAAATTATTTTAAAGTGTTAAATAGACCTCCAAAAACCAAATTAGAAATAATAGTTATCTATTCCAAAGATGGGCTTCTTTTTGTTGGTGGGTGGACACTGTTTCTTTTTATTACAACTGAATTAGTACTGTACTATATACCAAATGTTGATGCCTTTTGGCTTCCCCCATTCTTAAATTTCCTGGTTCATATTTGTCGTATTTGCCTACCTGCTTTTTAACAGGTTCTATAGAGATTCTGTGATGTATAGTTGTTTATCTGAACTACTTCTCGATGTCATAAAGATTATTGGTAGCCATACTGTCACAGTCTGACCTAATCTAGTCCCTTACCTTTAGACATATTTAAATATAGCTATGTCATCTCTTAAAGTTGTAACCTGCTCCAAAAGAATTCCCATTTCAGTGTAGACCAGCCTATTTTAACTCTTCACTCGTAAAAGGGTTTTATATCATCTAATCATCCTTGTGAGATGCAAACTTTATCAGTTTTCTAATCCATGGTGCATATATCATCTCCTGTTTCTTTGTCACAGCCCTGTAAGCAGCTGAAGACTCAAAGACCTTCAACCATTCTCTTTTCTTTTACAAATCTTTCTAGGCCAGTGATATCTTCCCAGCCTTTGCTTGTTTTTACTCATTTTACTCAGCTCTCTTTAATCAGTCCATCTCTTGCATAGAGCTGAGGCCAAAATAGGATCCCACCCTCATGTAGCTAAAACCTTACCAAAACACAGCCCTTCCAAATATTCCCATGATACTCTTAGTTTGTGCTAACTTGTGATTCAGGGTAACTCCTAGACCACTCTCAAGATAGCTGCCAATAAATAATGCTGTATTTCTTGAAACCATGAAATGCCCAGATGGAAGGTGAAATTGAAATAGGAGCACTTAGTTCACTATATTTCAGCAGGCAAGTATCTTATCCCTCACTCATCTGATAGACTTATTCATACATATTTTCCAGTTTTTCTATTAGTGCCCCACTGAACACATACTTTTCCTTTTGGACCATCCTTTTTTATAAGAACATTTTGACTTTGGATTTTTCAATTGACATTCAAATTGAAAAACAGAATTTTCAGTCTGTCTGCTCTATTGACTATTTCAGAGAGCAGTATTATCTCTTAAAAATACCTTGATGAGGTATTCATAGGCCTCACATGCATAAAAAAGAGCTATGCATACAGTTTAGTAAAATTTAATTCACTTTTGATGAACTTCATGTGTTAAAAGCAAGATTACTCTAAGAAACTCAATTGGATTTCCATTATGAAACAATTCCTCTGTTTTGAAATCAGATGTAGTAGTATGCAGAAAGTTGTATTTCTGATGACCTCTATTTTGTGAATCCAGCAGTTATGCAGTGTAAAAATATCCTTTTTGGTGTGATACTAGTCCTAGAAACTACTTATAAATATAATCTTTTGGTTTTTGGTACTGCTGGAACTAACCTAGTATTTGTTCAGATCTGATAAGCATTGTGCAATATAAAATACTTCTTTCAGACACAAGAATGCGGCCCTGAAAATAAAGTTATTTGTGTAGATAGTAAACTCACTGGATACAATAAAATTTATGCTATTAAAACAGTAACAATCAAATTTAAAACATCTATTTTCAGTATAACTTTTTATATTGAAACCATCATTTATGTTTTTGAATGAGTGGTGATATGGTGTTCATTTCACAGTAGTAGTTGTAACTTTAAGTATACATAACAGCAGCCATTATCAAAAAGAAGAAATGTGGCACACTTGTAAAGGGATCTCAGCTCCCAGTCACTGCCTACATCACTGGTGAACATTGCATCGGTGGGGAACTGGAAGGAATAGTGAAAATTAAAATTATTTAATTTACGGCTCTCTTCCCCCCCCAAAAAAGCCCAATTTACTAATTCTGTCCTAAACACTGAATAGTATGCAGTACCTACTATTAGAATCTTTTATTTGGTATCAGTCTTTTGAATCATATAAGTGGTGTTTTCCATCACTGTATGAATCCCTTAAAGGGAGTTATTACTAACTTTTATTCCTGATGAACTTTGATGATTAAGATGGAAGAAAAACTCAAAGCACTGGACTGAAAGGGTTCATTAGTCATCAGTGCATTTTAAAGGCTAAGTCAGAAGATTCTTCATGAGGAAATTATCTCCCCTCAATCCCTGCACAAAACACTGTTATCGATTTGAATGAAAGATCACAGTTTTTTCAACAATCCTCCACTTTAGTCAATATACAGGTCATCTAACATCACAGTCAGTTTTAAAAGACAAAGCATGAAATAATTCTTTGGATACAAAAAATACCCACTGAATTTTCAGAACATGGCATTTCAGTATGCTTCAGAAACACGGTCAGAAAACAAATGTCCTTAGTTTCTCTTTCAACTGGCTTTTTGTTATGCAAAACCAGTTTTCACCTAATTAAATTGCTTTTTTAAAGTTTCTAATTCATTAAACTGCTAAGTCCTTGAGCCACAGGAATGTTCCACACCTCCTTTTTCAGACACTGCCCTCCTATGTTACTTTTAAGTTATTTATAAATACAGCTCTCCTGCAGCCTCTACCAGCAGGGCACCTTCACATGTTGGAATTTAATGAGGCTCAGGCACAAGTCATGAGTCCCTGAAGAAAAGTGTTACCTGATCTGCTTCATTTATTTCTACCAATAATCATACCATTACCTACAGCTTCTGTTTTTAATTAGTGGTATCTAATGATTAACACTGGCCAATTTGCATCCAATTATATCCCCTGAAAAATTAGAAGTGGATGAAAAGGCTGAATGCAATTAATCATTCTGCAATGTGAATTTGCTTAAATATCAAGGATGAATCTGTTGTACTTTCCTAAATAAGTTTTTATTGAAAACATACACTGTCTGGTTATGAAGCAAAAGCATGACGCTTCCCATGACAGTATGAAATTGGGATTTTAAACACTACAGAATTACCAAACATATTCATATCTATCTTTTTAATAACAATGAAAAAATTATGTGGCCAATATCTAATTACACTCTGGATTCACGTGCTGCCAAAATAATTAAAAGCAATAAGTAAGATAACATTTTATAACAAATAGACAGATCTTAGCACTGTCTGATACAAAGTTTAGGTTTAGTATGAAATCTTTAGAATCTAATTACCACTTATTTTCTTCCATTCTTAAAAATGTTTGGCTTTAGAAAACACTCTGTTTCAGCATCAAGGCAAACATTCAGTGCTACTTAGCCATGGAATATTTTGGACCACCATAACATCTTTAAGAAAACTTACCAATCATAAGAATCATTTACTGAAAAAAAATCACAAAAAACCCCAGCCACAAACAAAGAACACCACCACAACACAGCACAAAACCTATTTATACGGTGTCTTCATCTTTTCCCCTATTTTCCGAGACAAACCTTGATCAATTTCACAGACGATGACAACAAAGTGCTTTTCGTGAAGAGTTCTCCCCCTTCTATCTGAAAAACTCTGAAGACACCTCGCATAAATACAGAATTTTTTTCATCTATGCTGGTGAAATTATTCTGTCCCTAGGATACCTGTGAGATAATTAAAATAACCTAACAATTCTTTCAAAGGTTAGTACTTGTATAGCAACTTGCAGGCATATAACCCTCTAAGCGTAAACTTACAAAACTAGATTTATTACATTACATACCATCACCAAAAATGTTTCATTTAAAGCACCATTCAGCATATCGTGGAGATGTTTAAAATACAGTACATTGTGGGAGGTCCAACCCTGCTTGCTGCCACCCCTTGTTCGAGAAGAAAGGCGTGTCCAGAGTCTTGGACTAACCCCCTCTTCCTGAAAGTTCTGCTGTGTTCGACGCCTTATTGGTTCTGAGTTACTGTACCCCTCCCTCAAATGTTTTTATTGGACCCCTGACCCTTGTGCCTTCCCCTTGTCCTTTACCCCATTGGTTACCCCCCCTTAAAACCAGCTGCACGGGGACAGTTCCTTGGTGTTCTCCTCCATGACTCTCCCTCCCGGATCCCCTTGCCCTACCCCTAATAAAGGAGAGTTTGGGAGAGACCCCTCCCGCAACCCTTTGCCTCTTTCACCTCCTTTCATCGGCACCTCGTCAGTCCCTCGCTGTGGGCAGCCCTGCCTCTGCGTGATCCAGCCCCGCCAGGCTCAGAGCGGCGCGGCGAGCCACCGAGCACTCAGGGGCTGACGTCTCGGTCGAGGACGGCCAGGAAAAGCCAGGCGTTATACAACAGTACATTTGATAGAAACCTCTTGGAAGATGATAATAATAAAAACTGATTTTAAGGCAAGTGACGATCCTAAATGACATTCAATATATCTTTTCTGACCTTTAACATGCAAAAAGTCAAGCCCCTGGCTTGCACCACCTTATCTTTGCCCAAGGAAAATCAAACTAGTAGGCATCCAAATAAAGTATCAATTTCAGTAGTACACAAACTAAAGTTTCGACCTGCACTCCCCACCTTTTTAATATCCCCTTTCTTGTTCTTCCTCTGTTTCAATTTTTCCAGTTCTTAGCTTTTTGGTCAGGCATTTCATGTGTCTTTTCATAAAACCTGAGGCATTACTTTCTTCCCTTTATTATTGTTCTCTTCCATCCCTCTTTCTGTTTAGGACATAGGCCCATTTTTAACCTATCAATGTTTTGCATTGTACTTTGGGAAGGTCAACAAAACTAAGAGGGTAGAAAGATTATACTGCAGATGTTAAATGCTTGGGGTTTGATTCATGCTTGAAAGAACTATTTGATTTTATTTTGAAAAAAGTACTTTTCTTTAAAATGTTAGGTTCTTTTTAGCTAAGTTCTTGTATTCATTATGCCAGACATTCCACAAATAATTTGGTTTCAATGTGTATGATGTTTGTCATCCATAACCCCAGGCAGCAGCCAAGCACCACACAGCCACTTACTCCCCACAAGCAGGAATAGGGAGAGAACCAGAAGGGTAAAAGCCAGAGAACTCGTGGGTTGAAATAAAGACATTTAATAGGGAAGTCAAAAGCCACGCACACAAGCAAAACAAAACAAGGAATGAATTCACTGTTCCCCATGGGCAGGCAGGTGTTCAGTCATCTTCAGGAGAGCAGGGCCCCATCACAGGTAATGGTGACTTGGGAAGACAAACATCATTACTACAAATGAACCCCCTCTTCCTGCTTCTTCCCCCCAGTTTATACACTGAGAATGATGTCACACAGTCTGGAATATCCCTTTGGTCAGTTGGGGTCACTTGTCCTGGCTCTGTCTCCTCCCAACCTCCTATGCACCCCCGATTTCCTCATCAGTGTGGCACAATGAAAAGTAGAAAAGGCCTTGGCTCTGTACAAGCCCTGCTCAGCAATAACAAGAACGTCTCTATGTTATCAACACTGTTCAGCACAAATCAGCCCCATACCAGCCACTGGGAAGAAAATTAGCTCTACCCCAGCCAAAACTATCACACATCTCTGTTCCACTCCAGGCACAATCATCAAAACCAGCTCCAAGATGCTATATTGAAAAGTGTGGCTTACCAGGACAAGTGCTTTAATTTTGAACACCAGGTTAATTTACAGAAGCTGTATTGAAAAGCATTGCAACAATGCTTCAATTCTCATCATCTGCAAGGAGCCCAAGAGGTTAGAAATAAGATCTAAAGAGTACACTGCACCCAATTTTCCCCCTCAAGGATCATCAGGTTTCAGTTAGGGGGGTTTCATTATTGTGGAGTGTTGGGTTACACTTCATGAAACAACTTGCGGTGACCACCAGCAGATTTACAGACAATAAGTATTTTTAGCAGGAAAGTTTTTATGATTTCTCCCTAAAGTTGTTCGAATTCATAGTGTCCTAAATACTATAATACTAGCACTAAAAAAAATCTGAAAAAAAAAAAAACCCCACACCTCTGCGCATTTAGATAATTATTTCTTGATTAAGTCAATGGCTGCATGCTTGTCCAACCCAACCAATTGACTGAGACTTGTTGAGGCTCTTTTTGAGGTCCAGTCACCTAGCTAAAGTTTAATACGTTAACTCATTGCATTTCCCTATTCACCACCACTTAGGAAAAGAAGTAAATGATGCATGCGTTTTATGAGGAAAGGTTGTCAGTATTGCAGTTTAATGGCAAAATCTGTGACAAAGGAATGAAGTTTTAAGACTGCAAGCAAACTATACACTACAAAGGAATAAATGTAACCAACCTCAGAAAAAGAAATCATGTTCTATGCCACAGGAATGAACTGTGATTTTCAATTAAACATATTTCAGCAAGAATGAAGACACCAAATATTGCTGAACTATGTGATCTCTTCAAAGCCCCTCCTTCTTTGAACACCACTGCAATGCTATGCCCAGTGGCTTTTAGAAGTAGTTTAAGTTTCTTGGGGCTTGTGACATAAGTGAGGAAAACAGTCCTTATACGTGTATTTTATTATTAGCATTATAGTGTACACCCTACTGAGTGTACACTACCTGCAGTCTTTGATCTGCATGCATATTTAGTCCAGTGATTAGTTTTTACCATGTTGACATCATAGTGAACACAAACCATGAGAAGATTTTCACTTTTGGACAGAAGTGAAACATCCAAAGACTGAAGGTGTAAATTTCTGTATACAACTCTAACTCTCTTTTAACTTATCTCCATAGAATTCAAACTAACTGTAGTTTCCATAGTGCTGTTTTCCCAGTCCCAACTGTTTTAAGTGTCACTCCACTTGCATTCACACCACTGCTCCCCTTTTCCAGGCATATAAATTTCAAAAGTTGTTCTCTTCAAATCTTTTCCTAACTCAATATATTTGCTCTCTCCTATTGCACTGTCCACTGTGCCAATACATTTAATGATGTCCATTCCTTACTTATATTGCCAGAGGAGATTTTGCATTGAGAGTAGCTCCACATTTTTTACAAGTTCTTTCACTCTTCAAAATTTTTATTAGGTATTAAAACTAAAATGGTGTCCTCAACCACAGCTATATCAATAATTGTGAACCATGGAGTGAGTGACATCCCAGTAACTTCTTTAGCAAATTTCTTAAAATACACCTAACTGATACATCTCTATTCCTAAAAATCTCAAATCATCTACAGTGAGAGTTTGACTATTGATTTTTCATGAGTATTTGATGTCTAGAAGAAATTGCCTAGAATAAAAATTAAGCATGAGGAGTCAGTGTATCCAGGACTATAAGCCTATTTAAGTCACTGGATCACTATGACCTTGCCTGCAGTAAGAAAATTAATGCTGTTAATTTGGTATCAGTGCAAGCATCAGGTCACAGACAAAACCAAGGTGGGGTTGCGACTGAGAGGGCAAGCTTCTTCAAGATACTTTAAACAAACCCAGCTCTTTCTGCTCTTATTTTCTATGTTCTTTTTATGGAGAACTTTAGTGTAAACGCTGAACTCCAGTGCTGCAGCTGTACACAGCTGATGTGCATAAGCAGTAATAAAATAGCCTAGGATCAGCAGGATATTGCATGTCGCTCTCTGTTTTGGAATGGAAGTGAGGGGCATAGAACAGATAATACCATCACTTAAAAGATCAAAATAGTTGAAAACAAACCAATAAAAAGCAGCAATACATCACTGGTATAAGGCAATACTGAGGTACTCGCCTTCAGAATAGAAAGTAACCGGGAGAAGGATGGTATTGAGCAGAAGTGTTTTGGTGTTGGTGCTTCCTGAGGCTATTTTATGAGCCCTGTTTCACCTGCTTAGGGCTATATTTAAAGTCAATATCTAGCCTGTAGGCAGCAAGGACTGGCTATTCCTACATAATCAAACTTTTTTAAAAGCATATCAGGTTTTTATTATATTGTTTATAGATCCAAATGGGGTTGTGGACTGGGACTCCTTTGGAGATCAAGTACTCAAAAGCAGGAGGCAGCAGCTGAGCAGAGAACAGACCCCTGGCAATTCAGTCTCTCCCCCAGGGTCTGCCCCAGGCACTAGCAAGTGCCTCTCCTCCTCACTGCCCTGAAAGGGAGCAGACAAGCAAGGTTAGAGATTTCAGTCAGGATGTCGTAGTCTGCAAGTCAAAGGATTTATGATGAAAAACTCTTTAATGATTGTCTTTATTATTAATTAAAAGTAACACAGAAGATTATTACATAGGAGCACTCCAGAGATGGAGATCAGCCGAGCCCTGAGTATTCCCTTGGCACTGACAAAACAGATGTACAGTCGAGCAGAGTCTGTATGATGATGTTCGCAAACAGCATAAAACACTCCATTAATTAAGCTTTCTACTCTGATGTGGAAAGAAGTCTATTCATTGACCTAAATGTTGTTCTCTCTTTTGTTCTTTTACTATCTTAGGAATTATGACTTGTAATTTTTACTGTCTTAGGAATTATGACTAAAAACTTGATGACTGAACACTACATCTTACTGAACTCCACCCCCATCACCTGCCAGCCCCAGCCAGTATTACCACAGATCCCCAAATTAAACCTTCAAACGACATAAGGGCTTTCTCTGTAAGACGCAGTATTTAGGAGAGTCTCTGACCTATTCAGGAATACTCTCCAAAGCACACATATGTGATGCAATGGTTTTCTAAGCCATGCTTAAATACCTAAAAAGGCAATCAGGTGCAATTTTTATATTGTTGGTATTTTCAAAGCTACTGACAAAGCATACCTTGGTACACTATTTCTCCCCATCAGCATTCTAAGTTACTTTAAATACTGTTTGTATCAGGCATAGGGATCATAATCAGAAACTAAAATCTTCAGTCAAATCTCCTCTTCTTCTTGTCTCTAGTAGTCTCTTGGTCCCTGAGCACCTCAGCAGCATTTTACTGGATGGGGATGTACCTGTCCCACTCAAAAGCCTGACAGTACAGCATTCCATATGGCATCTGTAGAACAGACCCAACTTGGGCATACAGACCAAACACAGCATGTGAGTGGGAAAGTGTTCCAGCCAGCTAAGCTCACCCACTCATCTCCAATCCTGTGACTTTAGCCAAAACACGAGTTACTGGGATAAATCTCTGATTTGTATAACTCAGTTCAAGACAGTGTTGTCATACCAGAATCTTCCTACAAATGGCCTTAATGAGCTGAAGCTCCTAAGATTTACCTTCAGGTTTGCATATTACCCCAGTAATCATTTCAGTTATTTTCCATGATCTCCCAGAAATCTAAACAGCATGTTGATCTCCAAGCTCAGGCTCAGATTCACCTTTTGCTCAGCTTCAGTGCAGCCCCTAATTATACCAGGAATCATTTGTATCCTTTTTCTATTTTCTATCTTCCTTCTGTTGTACATACAGGCATTGCAAGGTTTTGTTGGTTTGTTTTTTTTTAATCCTGGTGTGTCTTTGTCATAACTAAATATGATTCATAAAGTAGATTGTTTAAATATGCAGAAGTGCTTCTCCTGTGTCTCCTCCTTCCTTCCATCAAACTCTACACTACATAAACAGCCAGGCCTAAAATTTTCAGAGAGAAACATACAGCACAGTCCCATCCATAAATAAACAGTATCTTATAAGTGGAAACTGGAAATATTCCCCCAGCTCACTCTAGGGGTTCTGCTCATGAGGTTTTGCTAGAAAGATTGTTTCTCATTTATTTCTTCTCCCTGGACTCAAACTGTTAGCAGTTAGTTATTCATGTCAGCATTTTTGATCTTACGAACGTCAAATGAAGCAGTTTAGCAGCTTACAAATAACACTCTCACACCCCAAAATAAATGGCATGCTTTCCAAAAAAAAAAATTGTATCAAGAATTGAAAATGTTTATTTTTGGTGAAGCCATGGTGGCATTCACCACCCTTAAAAGATGACTCTATACTTCATATAACTGCATATGACTAAAAGGCTCACCCAAATTTTATCTCTCTCCTACACTGTTGAGCCATTTTAATGGTGACCTAACACAGGAATACAACTGAGAAGGCCACAGAGGAATCACTTTATTACAGCATCATAGAACGGCCTGGGTCGGAAGGAACCTTCCAAGATGATTTGGTTCCAACCCCCCTGCTGTGGGCAGGGACTCCTCCCACTAGACCAGGCTGCTCAGAGCTCCATCCAACCTGGCCTTGAACACTTCCTGAGATGGGGCAGCCACACCTTCTCTAGACAACCTGTGCCAGTGCCTCACCACCCTCACAGTAAAGAACCTCTTCATAACATCTAATCTAAACCTAATCTCTTTAGTTTGAAGCCATTCCCCCTTGTTCTGTCACTACATGCCCTTCCAAACAGTCTCCTTCCATCTTTCTTGTAGGCTCTTCAGATACCAGAAGGCCAAAATTAGGTCACACCACAGCCTTCTTTTCTCCAGGTTGTCCAATGTTAATTCTCTTAGTCTTTGATCTGAGGGCCTTTTCCATCTTCTATCTACTTTGAGAAAAATAAACCAAGAGACTCAGCAGCACGTGGGGTAGTAACAGCACAGAATTGAAATTAAAATGTCCAAGTTCTGAAACTGTGAACAATTAGGCAAATGCCATTTAGCCAAGATCAGGACAGACATGCATGCCAGATCTTTTATTTAAGTATGTAAATAAGTTGAAATTAAATTAATTAACTGTCCTGAAGTTTGAGAGGTCTACAGTAAGCAAAGCTTATCAGGTAGAATTTAGAGGCGCTGGAAGGAGGAGAGGGGATGCTGGAACTGTGGGAAAGCATGTTAAATTCCAACAGAAAACAAAGATTTTAAGGTGATGGCTATTCAACTGTGCATCCCTCAAGGGGCCTAAAAATTGAAATTCTTCAGGAAAAAGAGGAACTTTGACCCTCTGAATACACTGCCTGTCTTTGATACACAAGAAAATAATATTCTATATTCTTATGCACTTCCCCACCCTTTTTTCTTTGCTCCAGTGTAAGTTAAAAATGGAGAAACAAAGAAAGTAAAAATATTACTTCAAACCAATTCAGAAAAACCTGGAAAACTGTCAGGAATAAGAGTCTAGGGGCTCAGAGAAGCACTGAATTGGGGGGTGAGAAGAGATACAAGCAACCAACTTTCCTTTAATTCCTGGGCTGCAGTGACCTTGTGAATGTTACCAAATCTTTTATGCACAGCCTCAAACAGACTTTTTGTCTCATGATTTTTTTCTACCTGAGCACCACTCACTTTTAGAGGGGAGGAGAGACTTGGGGTTTGATAAATGAAGATCTGAATTTAGCTTGCCATACACCAAAACCAATTAAATCAGGTTGAGTAGCTCAAGAGACATTTTTCGTTTTCTGCTGAATAATCAGAAGGTATTAATAGTACTTTGAATGAAAAATATGGAAAAAGTGTGCTCAAGGGAAAGACAAAATTTTGAATTGATGGAAATTTAAATGAAGTGAGTGGTTTCAAGTAACTAGGAAAAAAAAAAAAAAATCACAATGCAGTAACTCTGATACTGCTAGCCTGTGTATAGGGGAGCTGTTTCCAAAACAGTGCTTTATAAATGAGGAAACAAATGCAAAATTTAACAGAATTAGAAGCTAGAATAAGAATGTACATCTTGCAGACAGATATCATGGGCATCCTAAAGGTTAACATCTCTGAAGCAGAGACTTTTCTTCAGCTCTCTGTCCAATGAGTCCTTAAATCCACTGCTGGAACCACATAAATAACTAATAATTGATGAATAAATAAATTATTCCATAAACCAACCTGCTTCCTTCAACCCAGGTATATATAGAAAGCTTGGAATACAAGTTTAGCCTTGTAATAGCTTGAAGAAACAATAATTTTTGACTCTTCAAAGCACAGCATTACAATATCTAGCGTGCTGTAAAAAAACACCAATGAAAACAGCTCTCAAAAGCAGAGTGTGAGGCAGTGAAGAAGAAACAAGGCACTGGTATGCACTGTTGCATCTAAGTTTAACTACACACTAAAGTGAAAAGAGAAAGCGATAAGAATAAAGTTTCAAAAAGCAGACAATGGAAAGGAAATTCATAAACCTTCTATTTACTAATATTTTCCAGACCAGTGAAATATTTTTACTTCTTCAGCACAGGGCTTTTAATCACAGTTGTGCATTTTATTACAAAAGGCATATTTCAGATGGTGCCATGTGCTGATTAACAAACAGATGGAAATCTTCCAAAGCAACACTGTACTGCATGAAAAATCCAGACGCTTCCCTCTGACTCTTCAGAGGAAAGCAGTGTTAGACACTTCTAGGACCACTTACACTTCATAGCAAACATCATAAAAGGTTATCAGATGAGCTATGACTACTACAGGACAGATCATACTTCTACAAAAAGAGCAGGTTTGGGGAGTTCCTTAGGGCTTGGTTATGCTCTAAGTCACAGGACTAGTTTTCACCAACATAACCAAAAATTAATTGATGCTTGCTTTCATTGTAGCCACAATAGCAGAAAGCTAACAAATGTTTCTATTTCTCAAGTACATTTTGCAGCCTGCAGTGTTGTCCACTTTATTTCATTAAGTGCATCCCTGCCCAGCAAGAGCTTGGTATTTCTGTGTTAGCACTGCCCATAAAGCACCCATTAGCTACAAGGAGTTATATCCAACCACTCTGGGAATTCCTCCAGAGCATATACAGAGCATACGGGGCTTGCACATTTGAAGTAGCAAAGGGAAAGACTTCTTTCTAAGTAAACTTTGTATAGAAAACTTGTTGAACAAGTCTGAAACTTGCAGCAAATTTTGAAAAGCAACAATTGCAAAATGCACCCTCTAAAGGAGCTTTACAAAACCTCCAATAAAGTCAACAAGGAAAAATAATGTATTTAAATCTATATACTATATTTGCTGAAAGTTTAATTTTTAAAAGAGTCCAGATCTAAGCATAGCTGAAGTCAATACCACTTTATAGATTATTTCTTAGCTGTGCCAGTATATAGGCAGAAAATATTTTGCAATTGGTTATTAATTGCAAGTTCAAAACAATGCAACATTCATATACACTTAAAATATCTGCTTCAAAACATGTTTGAAGTATCTGAATAATGCCCTTTTTTTGTAACTTGACTGTCATTTTAAATTCACAGCAATCATTTATTTGTTCTGCTTCTTGCTTCTGGCTATGTCACTTCCAGCTTTATCCATCCAAGAGGTAGAACCAAGTATCTCCTGTCTTTGCTGGATAGCAGAGTTGAAACATGATGATGTATAGAGGATGCAAATTTTTCCAAGTTATGTTCAAATGAAGATTCAGGGAAAACACTTATTCTGCTCATGAATGACCTAATAGTTCTTTAGATCTGCCAAGCTGAATATTTTCTACTTAAGCACTATCTCTCTTATTCACTAAATGTCCTGCTATCATTTCAAGCATTTTCAGTAAAGTGATAAGAAGGAAGCCTATTTGAAATTTAGTGAAAATGTTGTATACATTCTTGATGTGTCAAATAAAAAAAACCCATGTTTTCTAAACAATACTGAGACCAAGAAATAAAAGCTTTTCCCTCTATAACACAAAATTTTAGAAGTCTATTCCTAACACGTTTAATTATTCCATCAATATCTTGGCCATTAACTTTTTCAAACTCATTCTTTTCTGTATTTTAAACCCATGCAAGGGAGTTAACTACTGACTGCAACAGCTTATTTCAAGCTACAGTCCTTTAGCAGAACCTCAATAAAAACTTAATGTGACTGTGGGCTCACTGCTTTAGGGCAGCAAGAAAATCTTACAGCTTTCCGCTACGTACACAAAAGGATAAAATAAATGATGGCCAGAAAGAGTCTCCAAATTCAATGCTTATTTATTCCAAATGCCAGCTCAAAGAAACAGTCGGATTCTGTCTCACAGGCTGCACAGATCCCCTTGCCATCAACTTCAGGCCCCTGCCTTGGCTTTTCCTGCCCCTACTTTGCTGTATCTCATACTCCTTTCAGGATCTCTTCCTTGCTCTCTACTCACATGCTCCTGGGACGCAACAATAAAGGAAAGCACCCAACCTTCCCGGGGATATTTTGTGGAGAAAACAGGAAGTCCCGTACAGAAACAATTTTGTTTTCTTGTCAGACTTCATGAACAAGACAGTGGGGTCTTCAAAAAAAAAAAAAAAGAAAAAAAGCCCCTCCTGATTTCACTAATACACCGTCTTTGGTAGATCGTTTCAGACTATTTCTGGATTTACAGGACTCCTAACATGACACTGTTTCTAAAGCCCAGAAGAGAAGATAAAACTTCTCATACGTTTCTTCTTAGAGACCCTTTCATTATCTCTAGAAAGTAAAGGAAATAAAAAAGTGTCATGGGTCAAAATAATTCCTGTCAACGCTTTCTGCTATTTGTCATTGAACTGTGTCTCTCTGCCTGACTGACCCAGCTTCTTTCCTCTTTCAGCCTCTGCATGATGGAGAGGACTTCTTAACATTCCCAGGAGCTGTTTAAACTATTATGGTTAAGTGCTATTGCTGACCGACTGTGAAGTTCATTTCAGGAGCTGGGAGCATAATTATTACTACTCCATTTAGACTGGATTGTCATTTCAACTACTCTCCTAGGTGCTTTATGACTCTCCAACTTCACAATAGCCGGAAAAGGGAGTCCTTTTTCAGATGACCTGTTTCCATCTGGAAGCTGCAGTTATAATTCACGGAACTGTGGCAGTACTTTTTCTCGTAGAAAAATCAAAACAGTCAGAATTATCTCAGTTCTTAGTTTGAAAGATTATTTCAGAATTAGCTTGATTTGAGACATTAGAAGTCCCAATGATGGTATCAATCTTTTTTTCCCAAACCGAATAAAACATCCCTGTAGACACGCACATTTGGGGTCTTTGCTCGCAGAAGAAACAGAAAAACATCTTTACAAATATTCAATCCATGACAAAAGTTTTCATATCTGTCAGCTATAGAGATAAATTCATTTTTCCATATCCTTAATCATAACTAAAGTTTTGGAATTCAGTGATGTAGAGACTGAATTTCTCCAATTTCTAATATACAACTTACATGATGATTAATTTTAAAAAATAATAAAAAGGAATTCTGCAAGCAGAATACCTGGAAAATTCTACACAGAGGTGCATGGTCCTCTAATTCAGATTCTATAAACACATACACAGTATAATTTATTATTGAGAACAAGAACACATTTCCTTCTCACTTGGATACCATTATAGCAAATAGCATCATGCTAAATTTGCCATTAACATAAATAATTATCCAAGTTTGTAAAAGCGCCTCCTCATTTACAGTTAATAGTATCTTTTTGTTGCTTTATATATGTTTAAATTTTGTAACTGTAAAATAATCTACCATTGTGCTGCTTTCTAGTTGATTGACAGATAACATTTGCAAGAACTATGTATGTACTTGGCAAATACCAGGTTAAGCATTATAATTTCCTGCTTGTGTATAATAAAGATTGATTATTCCCAAATACACCTGACATTTTAAAGTAAGTATTTATTGCAAGTAGCAAAGAAACAAGAGGGAATACTCCAGATCTCACTTTAAATCCAAGCTCAGGCATTCATTCAATGTGTGACCTCAGGCAACAGACTTGACCTCTTTCTAGTTCAGTCAATTCAGCTGGCTAAGAGCAGGAAATCATTGAAAACCAGATGCTGCATCTAAAAGCAGATCTTCCCCAGGTAAATGAATTATAAGAGAGCCACAGGGATGGAGGAATATAGTGTTTCTTACTGTAAGAGTCAGGAAGGCATATGGATGTAAACTGGAAATAAGCCAGAGGTCTTTTAGCCTCAAGCTTTACTTTGATATCTGAAAAACAGCATTTTCAATGCTGCACAGCTACTAGGATTTTTGTGCTAAAACTACACTGCAAGATTAGAGGATCTTTATTCAAATGTAGTCAGATCATGGATTCAAGTTGGAGTTTTTGTATTTGGCCATTATTCACGGACATCTAACTATTAACACCAATGCTTAATCACAACTGTAATAATGTAAGACAATGGCCAAGATTCAAATTTTTAATGGCTTTTGGAACAGCTGTAAATGAAGTCTGGTGATTTTGGAATACTAGGAGAGTTTCTATACTAGGGTCTCTTTTTCCTGTAAAAGGAAGAATGATCACATCTTCTTAGTATTTCATCCTTTTCCCCTCCATCCAGCTCACATCAAACCACTTAGACTATGGCTGTGACTGCCAGAGTTACAAGCAAAAATTCACATAGGTTTCAGAACAGAAGTGACAAATCACGCCATGTCCCACCAACATAAAATGGAAAAAAAAAGTAAAGGTGGAAAGGTTTATATTTGATACTCTTTTCCTACATCTAGGAGAATGGCTGCTATTGCTCATCCAGATCTCTCACCCTTCAGGGCAAACCATTACCACACCCACACAGCCAACTTTTGACCTGAACATTGGACAAATATAATTGAAAATATTCATGGAGATGGCAATCCTGCAGCTTGGTAAGATCACTAATAAAGGGGCTGGAGGAAGGAAGAATCTGATTTGTTAAGCATGGCTTTTAGAAGATATTAAAACGTACAGGAAATCTTTACAAAATGAGCAGTAACTGACAGTAGAGTAGGTTCTGTCTACAGTGACAGTGGGGCAGGACATGGGAACTTCTCAACCCTCTTGACAACTATTTACACCACATTTATCACAAAGATCAAACTACATTTACCAAAACCTGGAAGAATTTATATCTACCAGCAGCCTGGATATCAAGAACTTAAACATTTGTTTATAGTTTTTAACTTCTACAGGAATGTAAGTAACGCATTATTACAATCTAAGCATTCAACATAATCCTGTAAACATTCTAATGTGTTATTGGTTGGTTTCTCTGACATTAAACTGTTATGAAAAAAGTAAAAAGGTAAAAGCCCACAGGTAATAAATGAAGACTTTTTAATAGATTATTTTGGTAGAAAAATACTTAATGGATAGATTTGTGTATTTATGGCTTCCTAACAAAATATCAACAATTTATAGTGGAAGATTTATCTAAGACAGCTAAGAGAACAGACTTTGAAGGTAAATGAACAGCACATGGAAAATAAATTATTACAAATCAACAAAAAATCATAATTTTTGATTTTTGAAAAGAGAAATTCAAGACCAAAACAAGCCAGTAGTAATAGTTGTAACTTATGAACTGTGACCTCAGAAGTTACGTGCTTCTGGTTCTCATCCCTTCCACAATTCCGTGCTGCACAAACAATGTCAGTACTTTTGTATAGCTATCAAGTAGGCATGTAATTTTTCCATAGGAGTCATTAAATAGAGTGGCTCTGAACAGTCGGGCTCTGTTACATCTGTTTTCTCCACATAAGTCTCTTTTCCAAAAACTATATACCTGTAGGAATTATTTTTTGCCTTTATGATCCAGTGTCTTGGTAATTTTATTGTAGTTCAAATGTCAGCATGCCTGTGCATGTGTACACATGTATGCGTACACATGTGTATTTTAAGTAAGAGAAGAAAAAATATTGCAGGAAAGTTAATGCACTCAGACTGAGGAGATCTGAGTACAATATCGATTCTGACTTAAACTTACTAGGCCAACACCAAACAAATTCTCTGGTTTAGATTAATACCTTCAAATAAAATTCTGCTAAGTACTGTTACAACTTTGCCTAGAATTCTAAATTCTCTATAAAGTATTTTCTCTGTGTCACTGCATAAAGTGAATTACCCATAAAGTAATTCTGATCAATGTTGACTGGTAGGGAAAGGACAACCAAAAAGTTTCAGAAAAAAAAATCACCTCTCACTTAGCAGAAAAAATGGGGGAGAAAAAATGGAGTTTGCTCCTTATCGTAAATAGATACAAAGTGATAGAACTTTTCCTGTAACCAAGACTGCAGATAATACAAACCATTTTCTTTCCATATTAGATAATTCAGTAATGCCATTAACCGTTTAGTTTTCCATTTAAATATCAGTCCTTGTAAAGAAGGTCAATACAAGCTTTTAACATAACACTAGAAATAAATGACAAATTTAATAAAGGCTTGCAGCATCCCACTTTCTGGAAGCACTTGATTTCCTGATCTCAATTAAGAAAAGGCAGCACGTCAGTGAAATGAGTGTTTTCACTATAGAACCCTTTGCAGCAAGGTCCAGAAATCAATTAGGCACCATGAAGATGAATTTTTGTAGCATTTCTATGTAAGCATTAAGCACTCCAAAACGTCCTATCAGACATTCATGCTTCCTATACAGATTACAGAAACAGGGATCCTAAAATAGAATCCCAATACTCAGTACAAAAAGTGTTAACAAAAAGAAAAAAGGTAATACCACCTTTATTCTCTTATTTATCCTGGTTTGGTGCATTATTTTTTCCTTACCACCCAGTTCCTGCCTCATACTTCCTTCCATCTCCTGTGCTTCATTCAGGGATTAAGCAAAGGGATATCATACGTAATTTTAGAAGTAAGGGCAGCTCCTTTCTTTTCTGCACTGAGATCAAAAGTTTGTTTTTGTTAAAACCTGTACTACCCTTCCCCAGCAGAGCCCTCTTCCTGCTAGGTTGGGAGCTATTCTGGAACTATGAAACCTCACTAAATCTTTGATGTGAACAAGCCTGCATAAACTTTGTATAGCTGAAAGGGAGTGGTATTGCTTTTGTCTGCTAAAATGTAAAATGAGTTAATGAATGGTGAGGTGTTAATTCATTCTTCATGAACTAGTTTTTGCTTTTCCTTAATTTTGCAGCTGTATTGTCACAAGTTATACCTATTCATGTATTTAATAAACTTAAAAGCATAATGACAAATAAGCAACTAATAGTTACAAGGAATCAAGAACAAGCAACCACAAGTTGATGTGGACTGTAAGTAATGTAAGCTTTGATTTGCATTAAAATTTTCCAGTGTTTTTGAGATATTCCAAGTAAAGCTGTGTGTTAGATGTGTTTTCTCACAAATAAAAAGTAAGTAAAATTATCAATGAAGTTCCTATTCAGGTTTGTGCTTTCGGGGTCAATCAATAACCAAGTTTCAGGTTTCCAGGATTACAATTTTGGAGTTAGGTACATACATTTCACCATTTTTTCCTAAACAATCTCTCTTTTTGTTAATTTACTAGCACTCGGGAAAAAAAATTAGATACAATTCCCATTCTTTCTTTTTTCCCTGATGTGTTCAAATCAATCATGAGAGAACCTTGTTCAAAGGAAAGCCACTGACTGAAGTCTCTCCTGGGTTGTGCTGCCAGACACATTTGAAAAGATGTCAGTAAGAACTCTAATTTGTCACTGAAGAATAATGATTGCGGGTACTTTTTAGTCCTGCAAGGTCTTTGAAACAGCTTTGCAATTTAGTAAATGGGATAAGATGTGCTGCCTTTCAATTACCACAGAACAAGTCGAGGAACTTCCATTGCAAGATCCAAATCCTAACTACTTCTGCAGAAAATAAAAGAACAAAAACAGGTATGTGGTAATAGTCCGAATGTGATAGGGTCCTGTGAGTGTATATATAGCAGTGATGTGCAAGCAGCAGTGTCAGAGCTGTGCAAAGAAAGCAACAGGCCAAAAATCACAAGCAGTATTTCTTGAAGGCCAGCACATTTCTGTTGAATTTAGGGCATATGCAAGTCATAAAGGTCTATAGTCAAAACAGATTTTACAAAAGACAGTTGAACAGAGGCAGGGGAAAATTATAAAAAACAACAGAGGTCCTAAATGAAAACTGTGTCATTTCACATTTCTAAGGAAAAAGAAATCAAAGACTAATTGAACAAACAGCAATAAAAATCAAAAGTGACAACCACCAAGAACAATCACGGTGACTCAAGGATACTGCATGGTATCAGGAAATTACATCAGATCATATTTCAAGCGATTAGTTAAGACAAGACAATAACTGACCATTAAGAGTAACCACCAAATTGTTTCAATTACTTCCTAATATCAACAAAACACTAATTGAACTATGTGAAAAGGCATTAACTTAACACCCAGTTAACAGCTTGCATCAACAGCCATAAATTTAGCACTATCTTTTTATCAGATAATTAGTGGCAACTGTAAGATCCATATCAAGCTGCACATTAAGGTTGGCTTAAAATTATTTCTTATTAAGTTATGTGGGTCAATTCATACAGCAAGTCATTTTGCAAGATAAGAAATTAACACACTAAATATTTCTATTTAATATAACAAGCTAAAAGATTGACAAAACAAAGGACTCATCTACAAAAATATTCATCAGTATTATCCAGACTATTCTTCATTTCTGCAATGTGTCACATTCTCTTTCTGAAAAAGATCCAGATGCCACATTTGCACACTCCAGTGAATTTTAAGACTGGTGGTTGGAAGAGCTTGGAAATTATTCAATTTGCTGTAGAATACTAAGTCCAAATTCCCAACAAAGGGAAAGTGGTACTTGCCCATGAAATCCAGACAGGCACAAATCTGCTCCCCAAAAAAATAAACATCATGGCATTCACTGCAGAGCAAGGCTCTTACCAATTTCAAGTTTATTTAAGAATTTTGCAATAAATATTCGCAAGCAAGATAAAGTATCAAGCCTTGATAACTGACAGAAAAAAATGAATAGCCCTGTTCCACGCCTTATCAGTTTGGTTAATGGTTGAAAAGAGGCACCTACTTAGTTTTGAATCTCAGAAATGCAAACATTTATTCCCATGCTATCACAGTCTGCAAGTGTACTGCTGTAGCCAAACATCTTTGAAAGCATGCAAACATAAGACATGTATGAACTTTGGAAGAATAAGTACCTTTCAATCTTCCTCTGAATTCCTTCCTCAATGTAGGTACTTTTTAATTTAGTGATGGAAATTGTACATCTTCTTTCCTCTGCATAATAGAGGAAGAAATGACAATTTTTTCAACAATATCATCTGGGAAGAGATCCAACCATCAATTAATAACATCAATAACTATTTTAAACAATCAAATTAACTTTTCTCATTTACTACCTAATTTTCATATTTTCATTTTCCATCCAGCTCTGTAATCACGCTGCCTTAACTGGCTTGAAGTATTAGATCATGTCTACTGATGGATCTTATGGTTGAAACTTCCTGTCTGTCCACCCTGAATCCTCATATCTAAGAATAAAGTTATAAGGTGAAAACACAATTCAGACCCTGACTGAACTCTTTATGGACACGCTTTCAACTGTCTTCAAAATGTTATAGGTATCTGCTGCCTGACATTCACCATACCATTAACTGTTAGCAACATATTATTTTTAAAGACATTGAACAGACCACTTATGAGCACTGGATTTAGGGGTTTTTTTGAGAATTGACTTTCAAAGTCTTGCAGACAGACACACATGACAAAAGAAAGCCATTATTTCCTATTTCAAATATAAACGAAATCATGGAGGCAACAGAAATAACAGAGAAAATCATCTTCATGCACCAGGGCTCTCAGACATCACAGAATGAACCCAGTTATTACAAAACCAGGAGCCTGACTTCCTATGCTTATGTTAATGTTTTCTAACCTATTTATTCATTTTAAGGTTTCATCAGTTATAAAACCCAATTCAAATGTCCTCTTAACACCCAAGGAACGATTACAGAAATGCCAAGCTTGAAAGGGGTAGCAGGAGATCATCTTAACACTGCCTGCTCAACCCAAGGTCAGCCACAACAGGCTGCTCAGGACTGCATATGATCCTGCGGACCCTGTTTTGAGTATCTCCAAGGATGGAGACTACACCAGCCGAGAAACTTGCTCTAATAGTTTATCACCTTCACAATTACAAAAAAAAGCTTTTTGTTATGAAACTCTGGTATTTCAGTTAGTGCCCATTGTCCCTTTTTCTCTCACTGGACAAAACGAAGAGGAGCCTGGATGCACTTCCTTTATTTACTCCCATCAGGTATTTATACACTTTGATGACATTCCCCTCTGAGCCATCTTCTTCCCAAGGATTAAGACTGAGCTGCCTGTGGTTCCCTGGATCTTCCTTTCACATGGTGTGCAGGAAGGAAACCAATACTTTACAAATAAAGACTGTATTTTAATCAGGAAGCTTATCTTTCTAAAATCTGCAAGTACAAAGCCCAGAAGATTGTTACCAAAATTCATCAAGTTCAAGTTAATTTTATTGATAAACAGCTGCAAGCTCAACAGATTATGAAACTGAAAGTGCACAGGTATATTGATCAACACCGTCCAAAAATGGACAGTGAAATGCCACTTAAACTCTGGCAAAGTTCAGGCCAATATCAAGAGTAGGGTCTGCTCCTGTTACAGGAGACATTCTGTCAGTATCAAGGCGTAACAAAAAATATAACCATTTCGAGATCTTCCTGCAACATAACTATAAAATTTTGAATCATTGGCTGGCCCAGCAATGAACAGCAATTTCACAAATTGCATGTTGTCCTTGTAGTTTGGGAAAACAGTAATGGCCAAAGGTAAAACACTCCCAAGCAGAGATTAAGCCAATTTATTGTTTTCCACTGGCATCCAAAATACCTGTTAGATCTATAGAAGACATTTAAGAACTCATGTATGTGTGTGTGTATAAATATAAATATATATATATATATATATTCAGACTAGGCCAACATATAGAAATTACTCTGACATCTTCTAATATAGTTCCTAAGAAGGTACAGAATTGACTCAAACTTGCATGGAACAGGATGCACATTGGGTACCTGACCTCAACACAGGAAAGCGGTTTTCCAAGGCAATAGAGTATAATCCTTCTGGAAGGCTTGTTTTACTCCTATCAGGGCCTGGTCAGAATCGAAGAGGTCCAAGAACACCAGAAATCTCTTTTCATACTCTTCTTTCCCCTCAAAACTGTAGCTATAAATAAATACTGAACTAATTCAGTGCAGTATTTCAATAATGAGTTAACCTTTACTTCTGCAGGCTGATTTGGCAAAGACTGTCACCATAAAGCACACAGCACACAACCACAAGAGGATTCTCAACAGACTGGAGGAAAATATTGCCTACTACTGGAAATGAGTTTTAATTAATGTCTTGGAGAATCCATCTGTTAAGAAGCAGTCTTTGTATTTTATACTCATTCTAGTTAGGACTCCAGGTAAAGCAGCATCCTTGTTTCCAGTGAGCATGCTGAAGTCAGAGGCATAAGAGGAATCCCTCTCATTTACTATGTATTAGTGCTAATACATTTTTCAACATTAATCCTTTGAGCAAATGACACATTGATAGTCTGGGACACTAATGGGATACATTAATTGCAAGTAGTATAAGAAAAGAGGATTACTAAAATGCATGCTGGAAACAGAAAATGAGATTAAAAATGGCATTTTGGTTAAAGTTCTTCAGGCTATTAAAAAATACAAGATGATTAGTCAAGGAGAAACTAGAAAGCCCATAAATGAAAAATGCTGAGGGTCAAGGAGAATCCGGGAGAAGGGATTTATGGCTAAAAGCGGAAGAGAATAAAACCAGAAACTAAACCCAAACTTTAAGAGAGAGGGGAAGGGGGAAAGAACAGTATTTCTAATACTAAAAATCTTTATTCTTCAGAGAAGAGGGGAGAAAGCTAATGCCCAGATACTGCAGATGTTTAAACACATGAATGACTGTAATTTAAGTAATCACATTATTATAGGTAAATACATACTTTCTTAAAAATATAGCCAAGCAGACCAGTTGTAAAGGAGACACCAATATTTTTGTCAGACAATGAGAAAAAGACTTATCTTTGCACTGTAAGAAGATTACTGCAATCTGTGTGTGCACAACCGGGGAAATCAAGTCAGAGCAGTGAGGCAACAGTGACAGTGTAATCAGTACCAGAATAATGTACCTCATTGTGCTAGAATTCATAAGAAACTGTTCATAAATGATCAACAAGGAACAATTCTACTACCAGAATAGTGACATTACAGAACATTAGGAAGAGATACTTGAAGAACAATCAAAATCTAGTTAAGGGGAAAAGTATATAAAAAATGGAAGGAAACTTTGACAGAGAATTCTGTAACATACTAGGAAAAAAAAAAAAAGAAGTACCATTAGAACCACTAATCCAGATATTTTTAGAGCAAAGACTTTTAGGATGGTTTCCTAAACAAACAATTGATTTTCTGTCCTTGGCTATTCTAAAGTTAATATTGGACATTTTTCTAAGTAATATTACCAAGGACACACCAGGGAGAATGCAACTTCTGTGTATCCTGTTAGGAAGTCAGACTAATCATTCTTTTTCTGCAATCTATTCAGGTAAAAATTATCCTGGGTACATCCATACCCAAGGTGAAAAATGGGAAACCTGCAGGACTCATCTTATTTTTAGCAATTACAATCCATGAAACTTCCCCAAGAACTTCTCTTATTTGGTAGTTCCTTGGTACTGCAGTTATGGTTGACAACACACCCACCAAAAACACCCTGGATGTTCTGTACCACAGCTTATATAAGAAAACATACTATACATAGAATTGCAACTGGAAGCACAGGAAAGCTAAAACAGAGCACAGAAAGTGCTTGATCTCACTGATCTTCCACTGCTAACTACATACCGTGACGAGAAACAGCAAAGGTAGAAAGTGCATGGAGAGAAGGACATCCACACATGACTGTGATAACATGTATGCTGCTACCATGGTATTGAAAATTCGTGCAAGAATTTGCGGATAAAAAGTGTGTATAGGTGTGTGTATATGTACACAGCATACAGCAACCTCAGAACAGTCATTAAAAAACTGCCCAGTTTCCTCTGCCTTTTGACAGCTTTGTGAACCAGGGAAGACAGCAACACTGAGAGAAATGTTTCCAATGCACAAACTAAAAAGACTGAACTTAGAGTCTTCAGCACAATTTTGTCTCAAAAAACATAATCCAAAATATAATTTTGCATGCCATAGCTGCACTCCAGATCACATTATTTAGTTTCAAATGTACCAGAGGGCCATTTAATTTCTCATGATGATTTCCAATCACCCATGATGTAATTTAGCTGTACCCAGATGTACACTGTGGCCTACAGAGTAACACCTAGACTGTCCAGCTGTTTCACAGGAAGACTGATTATCTGCGTGAACATTAGATGAGCTTGCTCATTCTTACTTGTTAATCCATGGCTGTCAGAGGAAAATTATGCCAGGGAAAGTCCTGCATGCAATGACTAGCAGGAGTAGCACAACAAAAGCAAACATAGTAATCAGCGCAGCGTAGATCACTGAGCTGAAAACTTGGACCAATAACCCATGTTTTCATACCTCTAAAACAACTCTCAGAGACCAGTTAAAATTTCATTTTAAAATCAGAACAAAGAGTTTCCATATATGCCATAAGACTTGAAGAAAATTGCTTACTGCTGAGTTTCTACTGGACTTCTGGCAACATCTACCACCAAACCACAACAATAATTAAAGAAATTGAACGTTTTTTACATTGTTTCAGTTAAGTTCTTCATCTACTCCAAGCAAAATTCTTCTTTCAAATATCCATAGTTATCAGCCTACATCTCCATTTCTGTAGAAGTAGAAAGGAGCTAAATTATTTAGGAAGAAGTTTTGCATTAGTTATATTGGAACAATTCTAGAAAGGATTTTATTACCTGGTACTGAAGAACTTAGATGACCCTCCTTAGAAAGGGGTTTGGATTTAATTCTACTGCAGCAAGTATGGAAGCTGGAGGGCAGAGAAGGGAGGGTTTGGTGAACAATCATGTTGAGTTGCTTTGGGGTTTTTTTAATACTTTGATTGCAATACCTGAGACAGAAGGTAGGCAATATGGGATTTCATGATGAAAGCCCCTACTTTGCTTTGTATCATCCAAGAATCAGATCTCTGCTGTAGCTTGTCGAAGATAGACCAAGTCTGCCCTGCAAAGAACCTAAACTCTTCTCAGCAGCTAAATGGTATTTTAAAACATTCAATTAAAGTTAGGTTTTACTAACTCAAAAAAAAAAAACCAAAACCCTGTAAGACACTAAAATGAGTGTAACATTTTCCTAATCTGAACAAATGCAGTGAAAGACAAGCAGGACAGATGTTTGCAGAGGAATCCCCTAGGCTACCTCAGGTATGATTCTAACTGAACTCAAACATTCCGTTTCAGAAAACCTGCTCCAGATTGTATAATTTAGACAATATGATATGTGAAGCAAGAGGGACAAGCTGGAAATCACTTGGGAGAGTTTTTATCATCTTTATGGGTTTCACTACTGCCGCACATTTCAGGTAAGAAGTCTACAAATTCTGTCTGCTTTATCCCAGTACATGGAAACTGTTAATCAAAGTTTACCTGTGGATCTTTCAGAGCAACTAAAATCAGTATCTGTATATTCTGTCATAACATTTCCTGATGAATTATGGACATTTCTCACATGACACCTCTTTGACATATTCTGCTACACATATGTGTACTTTTTCTATCATTAATTTACTTTTTATTAAAGAAGAAAAATTACCCTCACGATTTCCCTGTTCTATCTCATGGATCATCTAGAGAACTGACAGAAGAACACAGAAAAAATATAACAGAGAAAAGTCTTTTTCAGGAAATTAAAGCCTGTGTAGGAAGCAGAGTATTCCAAAGGACCTAATTATTTTTATTTACAGAGCAAATCTAAGCAACTAGATGGAACCTGAAGTCAGTTATTCATCTTCACTTTTTTTCAAGGTAGAAAAAAATCCCAGTTCAAACATTGTATCTGCTGTTTTAACCACAGGATACAGCTATTCAAAGAAAATCTGAAGTATTATAATATAGATTTGTGCAGTAACAGGGTTTAAAAAAGCAAATGTTATGGAGTACCACACACTAATTTAATTACTAGATATATCTGAAACCTCAATAGCTGGGAAGCCAGAACGAGTATGTACAAAACACAGCATCCTTAGTTCTCAATCCAATAGATTTCCACACAGTTTGATACCTTCCTCCCACGGATTAATTTGCAGCACAAGCAGTTTATTGCATAATATGCTGTTAAAATCTATGCTACTGAGAAGGTCTAATGAAATCAAAGGTATTGTAAACTCACCAGCTGCTCTGGCAATTTTGGTAGCAATCTTAAAAATAAAATACTTTCAATGATGTTTAAAATTTCGTATTTCCCTATTAAATATTACTGTTCATCTAAAAAAAAAATCAGATTTACTGAGTGTAACTGGAAAAGTAAACACTACAAAAAAGTACAGGGTAGGACCTGGCCTTTCTTGCTGTCTCTGTGTAGGCTTTTATCCCTGTTAGAAAAAGGATGTAAGATTTTAACTGAAAGTGGACATTTTTTTTCCCCTTAGAAAGATAAAACAATTCTTTCAGCCAAAAAATTAGAAAATTCCAAGAAACTGAAATGATTTCACTTCAGCTGAAATGCTCATATCTAAGATGCATTGTGAAAAATCAGACTCAGGCTAGTTAAATATTAGCCAGAAGTTAAACTTTTCCATTCACTTTAAACCTAAATTCTGATGCACTGATACTTTCTGTGGCCTCTCTAAAAGATTCAGAATGAATAAACCCCTTGAAAGCATTTGCAACCTGGGTTTAAAGGATGTTATAGAAGAAGCTGTATATTTGCACTCCCATCTGTGACGAACCTGGGATTCTATGCTTTAATTTTTAAAGAGCCATATAGGGCTTCTCCTGGCAGAAGATTCACAGAATTATGACTATCTCTTTTATTAAATTCCACCTGCAAGACAATTCCAACCATTGTTCATAGCATCACAGAAGAACATTCATGTAAAAATTACAGTGCAAGTGATACAGTAACTGAAGCCTCTCTAAAAACAAGTGGTTTTATTTCCCCATTAAATAAGAGTTATCAGGACTGGTTGCAAAATTTTCTCACAGTTTTTATCCCCATGAACTCCAGTAACTTCCATCGTTTTCAAGGAGAAGCAGCATAACTCGATACCCATGTAATTAATCTCTCTCCCTCAGGTGGTCTTCACTTGCTTGCCTTCCTGCCTGCACTCACTCAGAGGCTTTTATGTGAAGATAAGGACCCTCTTTGATCTCCAGCTACCTCCTTGGGGGCCTAAGACATTCTTTTCTGTATGGAACCACCCCGGTAATTTTGTTCCCATTGATGGCACAACTATAGTCTCCTCAAGAAACTTTACCTTTGTTATTTTTTTCTTACTCAAAATTTGCACTGGGCTATATTTCATTTTATTATTTCAAGGTTACAGAAAATAAAATGAAATATTAAGGTTAGGAGAATGGAAAGTGATGTATTTGTGTACAGCAGTATTATTTCAGACACTGATACCTTATTGGTGCGAGTCTTCATAGAGGCAAAAGAGACAGCAGACACAGTGTGAGAATGTGTGCCTGAGTTTTGCTTCTCAGATATTTGCATGCTCAAACTGTCTTACTGGGTTTCCTAAAAGAAGCAATATGCCACTTTAGTATTTATTTCTCCAGATTAATTAAATTTTCCCAAGTGTTTAACTTTTGGGGTCCTTTTTTTTTTCTTTTGGGGGAGGGGAGGTGGGGAATAACATTTAGGAAAACATTTTCACTGTGAGTCCTTTGTTCAGTTCTAGTCACAAGAAAAATACCACTTAGCACATACCTAAATCTTTTCAAACAATTTGGTCCATTTCAAGTCATTTCCTTTAAGTCTATACCCATAATAATTGGTGTTTTATCACAAACTGAAAGCATAACACTAAACAAAGATAAAAGTAGCCTGACTGCTGCACAAAGACGTAATTAGGAACCTCTACATTTACTTTAAACCATGCAATTGATGCAGAAATGTATGAATCAGATGGTATCTCCATAATATCCTCACAACACTTTCAAAGTCGATTACTGTCACATTTATTTCAGATCATTCAAGAGGTGCCATTTTCTCCCCCTCTAAAAATACCAAAAAACTATTTTCAGGGCCACAGCACAGTTTAATAATTCACTAGCAGATCCTTGGAACTGATGCCTAGCAAGACTTTTTCAACTTTTTAAAAACTTGGGGCTTTTTTAGTTCTTATAAATAATTGCTGTTTCTACTAAATTCAAACTCCATACTCTTATTTTCAATCATCTCCAAATAATTAACCATATTGAGAACTTGACCACTGTATACATGCTGATTTTAAAATGCCATGCTTATTTTAATCTTTTTGTAACATCTTTTCTACAATTCCCTAAACAGCCACCGTGATGGAACTACCTTTAAAAAACTGGTCAGTGACATAAACACACTGGGACTAACTTGGGGTTTGTTTCCTGATGCATTCTTGAAAAATCCAAAGGAACGTCACAGAGCACAGCAGAAATTACATAGATTATGTTGGCAGGAAATAGTATTCTATGGCCCTTAGAAAATACTTGGTAGGACTAGATAAAAGCTCCTGTAAATAAAGGACTATCTCCAAAGAATGGCCTGGCATACTACAAAAAGCTTGGACAGCTGTATATAAAGAAAACACCAGACTTAAATCTATTTAAAATGTGATTTAAACTTGTTAGGTTCAATGAACTCTTGGTCTTTGCACAAATATTTATATTTTCTTATCCTAAAGATTTTTTTCCCTGTTGCTGCACTAAACTCTCAAAGAAAAGCTCACCAATTTCAATTAAAATGATGCAATCACCAAAGTGAGCTACCACAGCATCCCATCCTACTCTGTTCTGTCATTTCCCACGGAGTAGTTAGACTCTATCCTACCTTGTTTCACACCAGTATCACTCTGGTTCTGTCACCTCTAAAACTGCAGGACTGCCATAGCATAAGTGGCATTGACCACATCATATTTGACATCAATTAAAGTAAAAAGAGAAAATCCTGTAATAATTTTCTTCTGAATACTCACTCTTCCTCCTATAATCCCACAAATTTTTGGTTGGGAGAGAGAAAAGGTCAGTCAACGGGGAGACTCTTTAAGATGACAGATTCATCTTTCAGATCACTAAATCTGAAATAGTTTTAGCAAGCACTTGTAACTTCTAATGATAAAAGGTTTTGACATGATTGGCCCACTGCTCTCATAGGACAAAAACCACTTTGAATAGTACATTAAGATCCTCTTCTACTTGAACCTACTTCAGATAATAGGATATTACAACTTTAAAGGGAGATATTGTCAAGGAACATAGGAACGTGGCAAGATTTAATTATGCCCTTACAATATTTTAAATGCATTAAATGGGCTATATAGGCTGGATCCAAAGATTACAGTATTCTGTGAAAAGACTCCTATTGACACAAAAGGTGCTATGAAGCAATTATTCAGTTACTTGAAATTCTTTTTCTATTTGCAAAGCCATTCAGCAGATCTGTCACTTGCAAACTGTCAGCTCACTGTGCAAGGAGCAGGAGCTCAGAATTAATATATTTTTTATAAAATTACACAGTCACATAGGAAACAGACATGATTTCTGCTATGAAAGACATCCGCAAAAGAGTTTTGATAACTTTGCAAGCCATTTGTCATGAATGTACCATGAAAATGTGGCAGCAGGAAAAACAGAGATTAATTAAGAAACCACAGTGTTATAAACCCAAGAAAAAGCAAGCAGGTACACATTCAACAGCCACAGTCAAATTTGTAAAATAAGAAATCTGCAAGTATGAGCAGGTGCTCTTTCTAGCTTTTGGAAGAAAAAGAAATCTCAGAATACTGCATTATTAAATATATGACTGTGCCACCAGACGTTTTCAGCTAAATAACCTTCCAGGAATATTTTATTAAATTTGTCAAAAGTATTAATTTGTAATAATTGTCAAAAGTAGCCTTCCCTACTCTCTAACTGCATGTTGACCAAATTCCTTATTGATCTCAATGAAATAGCAGCACCATATTGCATTACAGCAATGGTTTCATTAAATTTCAATATGCAATATGCTTGATGCAGCCATGAGGAGAGGGACGTTTTTTGTAAATTTGAAATTATTCGACAACTGAGAGAAACTGAAAACTATATTTCATGGAGACAACCTTACAAGGCCATTTGGTGAGCTCAAATTTTTCTCCCAATGTCAGATATTTTGATTATAACATTCAGCTGCAAGAGGTTTTGCTTGAAGTAAAAGCCTTATTTAATCTGCTAAAAATGGCAAATTACTCCGTTATTTATCCTTGTACTCCATCTATTAAAAATTACTACATTTCACATTATCTTTGGAAATTTAAGTAAAAGCAAACAGAAGTACAAAGAGAATTTTCTCGCAGTGTGTCAACCAACAGAGCATAGAGAGCTAAATGCCAGGTCTGTAGAACTGCCCAGAAAATGTCATTTATGCACGGGAACCCAATTTCATCTCCAAGCATGGTGCCTTAAGACTTTCTCCTTGCTTAAAAGGGTGTAAGGACTTAAAGATCCCAGTTGCCTGACTCCCACTGTGACAAACTGTGTAAAGAAGCAAGAGCTTGTCTTCAACAACCAAAGCTCAACCCCCCCCAAATACTCCCCCCCAAGGATACCTGGAACTTGGACTGTAAGCTAAGCCACTGTGGTAAGATAAATGTGGCACTATTGTCCAAGAGTTACCTGAGGCCTAGGAGGAGACAAATAAAGGGGTGGAAAAATATTTCATTGATAATGGATGCAAAGAATACCCAAGGAAAGCCAACTCAATAACTGTGCCAAAATCAGCTCTGACTGTTTAAAAGCTAATTCTGGCAGAGAGACATTGCAGCCCACCAGCTCAAGAAACCTACCAACTCAAAGGACCAAATTAGCATTAGAAACAAGGGAATTGTTTAACCAATAGAGTAAGAGAACTGTGCAGCCAATGAATTTTAATTCCTTTGTTCACAAAAATGTATAAATAGTGAAAAGTTTTGAACAACCTGGGACACCCACTACCAAGAAACCTGCAGTGAAGAAGGACCAATAGGATGCCACTGGATCCATGGGTGGTGACTATTTTCTGCTTGATCTCTCTCTCCCCCTCTCCTTTATTTTATATTTTTTTTCTATCTCTCTACCTCACATTTTACTGTTAAATAAAATCAGTACTATTGATGTCAGCAATGCACCTTAATTCAGGCAGAGGCATCTCTCAATAACTGGATCTTAACAAAGGGCTTGCTGATAACCTGTCAAGAGGCAGCCAATAGTGGCCGATTTTTTATGCACCATTTTCATGAATTTAATAATTTAGGTAAAAGCACTTTCTTTTATTCTTTTGCCTAGCATATCTCTATTTCATTAAGGCCCTGTGGCTGCTTCGCTAGGCTTCCTAGCTTCATTCTACTTCCTCAGGAAAAAGGAAGGCAGCCAGAGAATAAATGTCTCGTTACACAAGCAGATCTCATAATCACAAGTCAGAAATAAAAATTGTGAAAGTAAATATGACTTCATATATTTCAGCCATTATATATAAAAAAATCTCTGCACTTAAGTGTCTAAGTGGAATTTGGGTGGCCGAATCTAATTTTCAGTGACTCCACCAGATAAAACAAAGCTCTTATAAATTAATGGCCATTTGGAGGCACATCATGATGATAAACTCATCAATACTACATTCTATAGCATTATTACACTAAGAACAGTGCTAAATAATCTGTCAAGGTGAAGAAACAGCTCAAAAATATTTCTAAGTTTCATTGCTGCACTGATACTAAGAATAAGATGTCAGAAAAAAAAACAGTAGGAAAAACACCAAACAATATTCATAGTAGCACATTCACAGCAGCACAAGTGTTAGGAGTTATTAGCCAACATTGTTGCCAATTACTTCGGAAAGCTTATGTCTTTATTTAAGATGCTCATTGAATATATGACATAGTAAGGAGACCAAAACACCACCTTTTTTCAGAATTCTTACACTTTTCCCTTCACTGAATGATCCTAGAAAGAGTATAATTAATAAAAGAGAAATTTGCACACAACTCACCATCTGAAGTTTCTTTCACCAGTTAAAACACATTATCAAAAACCTCATGATGTACTAGGCATATAAATACAGACCCGTAAAGCATCAATAGCTCTAATAACTTCAGACTTCAGGCAAATGAGGTTCCAAAATCTCACTGGGAGTATTTGAAACATTGCATCATAAGATTTTTTAGAATATTTAATTTCAAATTTTATTTAGTTTTCCCTTAGTGAATGGTCTTAGTCATATATCTGAGAAAAATTACTCTGGTTCAAGCATAAGAACTATCAAGAAAGATACAACATATTTTATAGGGAAAAAGCGTATTATAAAATTTAACTTGATTTCAGCTATCAAATAGTCCCACTGATGTCAGTGAGATTATTCATCTGCTTAGATTTAAATGGATATCCTGTTCCTTACAGAAGCAGTGTATTAGTCACTGTCTCTTTTCTCACAAGAATGAAGGTAAGAGAAAATGTGCTGTAGTACATAGACAAAACAGGAGCAGATGCCATCTTTGACATGGCTTGACTCTATTTTTAAGTTGAATACATTTTAGTTTGACTGCATGCTTCTAATACTGAGTTTGTCTCAATCATTGAATTTGAAAGTACAAATTTCACACTGTTAGGAGGAGTAGGAGAGCAATATTTTAATATCAGTCTTTTAGAATACTCACAGTCATTTCCAAATAAATACTGCAAGTTGCAATTACAGTAATACAAATTCTCCTGTTACCAGTTACTCCCAACCAGGAGCTCCCACTACAAAGCAAATTGCTGGATTGTTGAAATCTCTTCTGTGTGGTTTCATTCAATAACTGAAATGTTTTCCAGTGCTCTTTCAACCAAACCTCTCAAAGTTTTCTCATATCCATATATACAGAGTACAATTACCACACTGACAAGATCATGAAAAATAATGAAGTAATAAGGACACTGAGTTAAAGTCTTGAACTGCTCCCAAGATATTTTTAACAGGGGTTTTAAAAGCATAGCAGATCATTCTCATTAATACAGCTAATGATGTGGAGAATTTTGTTTACTCTTTAAAAATATGAAATACCCCAAATCATCCCACACTCAAATGAGGGGAAAATCTTTTAAAGAAGTTATACAAAATGCACAAAATAGAATCAGTTTCATATCAGCACTTGCCTAGCTAGATAGCTAAATGTTAGGCAAATAGATGTTTGTCCAGGATAACAGAAATATGGGCTTGTAAGTCATCATTTTTAGCACTGTCAGAATGTTTTTCAGAAAAAGCTTTTTAAACTCAGGTCCTTTTTCCACTGTCCAAGAGAAGACTGTATACTGGTTATCACTCGACACAGAATTATTTGAAGAAAAGGATCTGTTACTGAGGGTATACGACATTTAGCATTTGCTGACAAGGACACAGAAACTAGTAATTTTAAGCTGGACCTTATAGAGTTAAACAGCAGAAAGCATAAACTTTCCAAACAAATGGTGAAAAATTATTAAATGCTGAAAGAGCTTACATCAGATGGTGCATTTACTATTTTTAAAGAAGAGTTTTAATTTTTTCTTCCACTAAGGGTTATGCTTGGATCCAGATTTCCTGGGATAGCCTTTGGCCTGCTGCTTGGGCAAAGAATCTCAATTCCAATCTCTGCCCCAATACTATTTTGACATTTTGGATAACAGACTGTTCATTTTACCCGAAATGGTGTAATGACCTTATAGGTTATTAAGACAATCATAATAAATATTTTATGAAATCTCTACCAGGGGATGAGGTTATTTTCTGATCTCTCTCCTCTCCCAAAAATAATTTCTACTAAAGGACTGCTGTGAGCATAACCTTTTCCCCACCACCATAAGCAACTGACCACAGCTTGAAAAAGGATACTGAAGCAATTGGCTGCCTGGAATAGTCTATAGAGCTTTCCTTCCTGTGTTTAAATGGTGCTCCTGCTCATATATTAATATGTAAATGAGAAGGAGGTCATCTTATCTTGCTTGTACTATGGCAGTATATAGAAAAGAGGCACTTTGGCATTCCTTGGGCTCTCTCAAATATCTGGTCTCAATAAGATTAGCATCCCTAGCAATGTCCAATCATCTTATTATGGATTGCCACTACTTCTAGATCCAAACAGACCAGTTTTATTAGCCTCCCAGAGCCAGGGCTGGTATGAAATGAACAGGTTTTGTCTGTTACCTTGTCAAGCATGGGATTACTGCTCCAACCTAAGATGAAGACAGCTACATTGCCAAAGCTTGGCAGAGAGTCAGCTCCAGCACACAAATGGGCTCGAGGAGTACACTCAGAGGGGTACCCAGTAACTCCACTAACCAAGTCGCACTACACATTTTCATTCTTGGTAAATTAAGCACTTCATTTTTGATACTAAATCTTGGAATACTTCTCCCCTTTCCCTCATGATCCTCCCTGATCTGCAGCAATTGATTTGTTTTGAAAACCATTCCTACAACCACTAAATATCAGACAAGCTTCTTTTTGATAGCCTTGCAACAGAGTAGAGCAATGTTTCAAACTCGATGCCAAAGCATTTATTAAGACTCAGGCCTTTTGCCCTACTAGGCTGCCATGGGTACAAAATTCTTCTAAGGATAGATTTGAGTAAAAGGTTTTGTCACATGAGAACACACATTCTTGGCTAAAAACATCATGCTTATTTATATCATTGAGGAAGCAGACTCTTAGTGTGAAACTATAAATAGCTTCCTTATTAAAACTTTTGGCATGATTAGCAGGAATTTGATTTTTTTTATTGCCAGCCTCACAATAAGAAAATATTACTGCTAAAAAAGGAATCCCATTTGCAGCAGATGTTGTAGGGAAGTCAGTTCATGTGCAAGACTACAACCATGCAAATCTTTGTTTGTTCCTAGAAACGTGAACTAAGGTTGCAATGAAAATCAAAATACTAAGATCAGGAAAGCAAAAGCATGTTTTTGCCCCTAGCAATGAATGCTGATGAATTGCCAATGATCTTCTGCTGACAGGTCTCACCATTTCATAAGAAACAGGCTGCAACAGAAAGATTTAAACACTATTCCTGACACTATTCAGATTCATCCTGTTCTTTTTGTGTAATGTAAGTTGCTACCACACCATCATTTCTAAAGAGCCATTTCACTCTCAGATCTGAAAGAATACTTTCAGTATTACTTTGGTTTCCCATAGCAAAATAGCAGGTGTTGAATGATCTTTTAGAAATATCTTAGTACTGCTAAAGACCAATGGAAGACAAGGCCATAATACTGATTTACTAGAATACAGACATAAATTTGAGCATCTAAATCTACAAGTTTTCTCAACAATTTAGACCTTTGTTAGCCATAGAAGTTAAAGGAAAACAGCACATTCCTCCCATATTTTCAGATTTTAAAAGTCCTTTAAGAGGTTTTCGGGTTTTTCTTTGCTTCGCTTTTTGATTACAGCAGATCTCCCTGACAGAGGCAAGAAGCAAAGAAAGATTAGTCACATGCTGCAGCCACAAGAACTAAAACTTGTTTAGAGAAAAATTTTAAAGGCATAAACACATTAGAGATCTAACATATTTTAAAATTTCCCATTGTGGCAGATACCCAACACTGCTTCTAGTTCTAAAGATAGGTAAACAGTTATTAAACGCTTCCTTTTAAAATCTAATTTAAATTTAAAATAGTTGTGTATCACAAGTCACTAAGGACACATCACTAGCATCTGAATATACAAGAAGGTCACACAAGTTTAAAATAGCTCCATCTTATAAAAACATTGGAGATGGTAAAAAAAAAATCCATCAGATACTATGTTTTATCAGTTTAGCTCATAGGGAAGTTTATTCTTTTTCCTTAGTAGAATAGAGTAGAACTTGATTCTTACAAGTCAGGATGCAATAAACAAAATATCTGGAACTATATTTAAGTGGTTGGCATTACATAGTTCTTATAAGGTAGGCTTTTTCCTACAAATATTTTTTTCCTATGTTTTTGCACCTTCACCATCAGTAGTCCCACAAGATTAAGTCCAAAGATCCAGCTGTGCTGTGCCTGTTAGCCAAAATGTTAGCACTAAGCCTGTTATATCAGTGTATTCACATCAGTCCACAAGAAAGGCATCAGGATGAATAGCACAACCTATTCAGCCTGGGCTGCCAGGCTTACCTGGAGGCAGCCTATCTTTTCAGACAGCATAGCAAAGTCAACTGAGCTCTGTCAGCTCCCCGTGCCCCACAGAGGACAGATTCTGTACTCTGTGCTTGCAGTTTTATTTTTATTTTCTGTACTAATAGAAATCCCTAAAGCACTATGGAAATAAAATCACAGTATTAATACAAAGTATGTGTTTAAAAGCTTTGCTCAATTCAGGTGGGAATGGGTAGTATATTTTAGGCTCCTTCTGGCATTACTGGACTGAAAAAAGGCTGCAGGATCATCCTAATCCAGAGTTCAAATGTATCGCTGTTACTGTCATTTTATATAGTGATTTCACTTTATAAAATTCATGCATAGCTGAACTCTTCTGTTCTTCCCATCATTAGCAGGTAGGTTGAAATGTACCTACCTGCTAAAGATGAGAAGGTGTGATGATGTTAATGACATATAATTCTCTATTTAAATATTATTGACAGAACAAAACAACAATAGACTTCTTTTTAGAATTTATAGTACTAAAAGTAGCAACACTAGCACTCTTTGGGAGAGTTTTCTGTAATTTTTTTGCTGCTGAATAATCATATAGTGTTTTTTAAAAATCAAAATAACTCACAACCTTTGCCTAGGATCAGCTTAGTTACAGGAAACGATCTTGCTTTTCATATTCTCTTTCCTGTTTGTTTTCCCACAATAAAGAAATTATATTTCTGTCATTTGAAAATGTGCAACTGTAATTTTCATATAATTTTGCTTGCTTTTCTATTCCTTCTTTCACTTTCCCCTAAACATTAGATACCCTCAAACTCTCTTCCTCCTGCTTTGGAATCCCCAGTGCTGAATTCTGCCAAGCTGAGTATACAGGGTGTTGAGTTGCTCTGAGTCATATTCCAGACTACTGACACTAAATCTAAAGCTGGCACTTCACTTTAACTAAGAAGGATTCTGGCAATGCACCCTAAATTAGAAAACAGTGTGCTGCAGTCTGAATAAAGGGTGTCATTAAAGATGAATCCCTCTCTGCCTCTCTAAATCCTTAAGAAAACATTGAAAAAAAAAGAGATGAAGAGAGAAGCGAACTCAAGGGAAAGGGAAACTTCACACCATTTTCAACCCTGTTAACTGTAAGAGAAAAGGTATGGCAAGAAAAGTTTCATTATGATCACGTTACAGAGATCAGTTGTTCTAAGTCAGTTTTTCAAAATATGTGTTTACTAAATTCTCTCTGCTTCCATCCCATTTTAGGCATTAAAAACCTGTCTTCCTAACCAAAGAAAATTTCAGAGGACTTAAATGGCTCTGTATTTTCAAAGTAAATATGTAATTCCAGCGTATATTTAGGATGAAAAATACATTAAAACAGTAATGCTAGAGGTAATGAAGATGATGGCACATAGCAGTGCTACCACAAATGATATTCAAAACCATTCATGTAAGTCCTAGTCCAGAATTATCCACTTCCTTGCAATTTTGATTAAGCAAGGGAATGCCACTAAGAAGTGGTTTTCTCAGAAGAACCACATGATGGCAATGAAGGTTAATTAGATCACAGTTTTAATTATCACACAATAATGTGAAGGTAATCAGTTTTTTCTCACTCACTGTCCCTTGCTTAAGGGATGCTGTCAGTCATAGCCACATCTCAGGCTCCAGATTAGATCACATGGCCACAACACAAGAGAAAAAAAAAAAATCCCATCTGAACCAAGAACATTACATTCAGAACTGTAAAAAAATTACGAGCACAGACAAAATCAAGAATGAGAAAGTGCATTTCAGAAAGACTTTGGAATGCACATACATGTCTTTTTTCCATACAATACCTAGAGTAAATGTTTTATGAACCTGACTTAAGACAAATCCAGTAAAATTCAACATGGTTATGATGGAGATAAAATCAATCCTTTTTCTCTAGAATATAAACTGTGTTTGACTTCCCTGGTTTTTCTTTACTACTTTCTCTCAAAAATGACTAGTTTGTAAAGAATGGCATTATATTATTCGACAGCCTCTGTTCAGCCCCACAAAGACTGAGACCCAAAGCTTTCTCTCCACCACAAGCACTGACTGAGCCTTACCCAATAAACTTCACAGCCACTACCCAAACACAGCTCTCACTGCAGCCTGCATTTCCTTTGATTGGCCTCCCTACAGGCTGAATATTAGAGAAGCCCCAAACATTGCCAAAATGAAATATTTCTCAAGATAACTCCACTGTGAAGAAACTTTCCCTGTGTGTGATTGTTGTTGGGTAGTTTGTACATGGCTCAAAAATTGTTAGGAATAGGTTTGGTACCTACTTGGTACTGGTGAGCACCCAGACCTGCTTTGAACAAGTCACTGGTGTTGGCTGCCTCCTATCGCTCCCTGCCAACAACTGCCCCTTCCCCAATACTGACTTCTGACTGCCTTACTTCCCATGTCCCCCAATTGGCTTGTGAAAACCTTCACCAGGGCATTATAATAGACAGCTTTATTTTAATGTGAAGATAAAACTATAGTGGGGCGACAGCAACTTGCTTAAGACCAGCTCAGTCAGTTCTAATGGCAGGAGCTCCAAATTCAAGCACATAGTTTAGCTCAAATATTCACAGTAGCATAATGCTTGTTTACCATATTCTAACATCATTAACTGGATCATAACTCAGACTGGTGTTGCACATTGAACAGCAAGCACAAAGTTTGAAAGCAACTAGCATGCAGAATTAACCATAAATATTTTACGGTGTTAAAGTCAGTTACTCCCCTTATTTCTGGAGTCATATGCTACACTACTTTTAACGGCTTTATCTTCCATTGACATCAATAACTCCCAGAAGATTAAAAGAGAAAAAAAAGACTTCCAAAAATTTTAGTTTTTAAAACTGCGAGAGAAGTTTATTCAGATGGAAAGGCAAACGTGTCCCACATTTGTTCTCAACCGCATCACTTAAAGACAGTCTTCATTGCAATATATTTTCACTGCAATATAATTTCCCTTCTATACAAAAGAACTTAAAACATCTGGGATACAATTGTATATATGCAGATACCTCTCGTTTCTAGAACTAAGATAAGCAAGAAAAAGCAAAAGTGCTATTGTCATAATTTGCTTCTTCAAAGCAAACTTTAAAAAAAATAAATTTAATATGTCCTTACCAAGTAATTTTTCCATTTCATTTCTATGTCCTACACTGTAGACCTCTACCACAATGATGAATGCCTTTTAGGTAGTAGGATAAGTACCTCAATGGCTACCTGCAGGTACAAGTCTGCCTGTGTAAATAGTTCAGAATGTGCAACTGCGTGCACTCAGGAAAGAGCTCCTATTTCTGAATATTGGGCCATTTAGTTGCATTTTGTCTTTTTGTCAGAGTCAGTAACCAAGTCTGTGAGTACCTGCTTGCTCATGTACACTACAATTATCCAGTCTTCACCTACGCTGGGTTTTTTGTATTTTCACTCACCGTTTCTAATTTCTCCAGGCTCTGATTGAACAGACTGTGTCTCAAGGGGGAATTCCCTCAGAACTTTGTTTTCCTTTAAGATACCTGCACTCGATGAGACGAGGCAACTGCAGTAATATTGACTGTAAAACACATGAGCAGAATGGTGAGGTGAGAAAAAGCTTATGTCAAATTTACATTAGCATTTTAACACCATCTTCAGTAATTGCCTCCTAGCAAAAAGGAGTATATATGGAATATAAGAGGTTAAAAAGTTTGATCAATTCAGAACCATGATCAAATTATAAGCTTTTGCACAAATAAGTTACATTTGACACTTCAGTGAGATAGCATCTTATTCAGTTCTAAACATGATTTCCCTGCTCCTGGAATACCAATTATCTATGTTTTCTAACAGGTGTGGTTTGGACTATGATTGTGAGAGCATGGATATTTAAGTAACATTCAAAAAAGTAAAATGTAAGCATACATTACATCCATTTTGTGTATATGGAGAAGTAGACTCCAAGAGAGGTTAAATCTGATACAAATTGTCAGAAGCAAGAAAACTGAAATCACAGTTGACAGGCATTCTTCAGCTCAGTCATAAGGCTGTGGATATTGTAGCACATCCAACATACAACATTATATCAGGTTCTCAGTATCTTGTAAAAGTCAGGCACAACAGGCTGTTTCAGACATGTTTGTCAAAAAATGATTGAATTTTCTTATTATTTCTCTAGAAAAATACTTCTTATCCAGTCTTTTATTGTATACATTATTAATGCATTTATTTTATGGTGGCATAAAGCAATAAACTGATATGGCTCTCCCCCTTTCAGATCTGATTTTATTTTTTGATGAATACCCATGAAGGCCTTGTTCATTCACCTTCATGTAAAAAACTAATAGCCTCATTGATACAGCTCAGCACTGTGGAGTAGTAGCAAGACTTCCACATGGAGAAAGTCTACAACAAAGATGGAAAGATGGAAACAGAACATTTCCTGCAGTAAGTCCCAACATTTACTGTAATAGCTTGCTTTATCTGCCTTTCCATTTTCCTCTTTGAGTGTAATATTAGGAATAATTAGCCAGACACCAAGTATATGGACGACATTGTTACTGTAATTCTTTTATCTAACAACTGGCAATCATTTTCCTAGAGGCTTCTTCCTTCAATTTTTTGGGCTCCTAATCTCTTAACAATGATTCATCCAGCAGATTCTGTTAAAATCATCTACTTTACTCAGACAAAGCTTATCTAAGGAACACCAGCTGCCCCTAGCTGCATGGAGTAGCAACACAATACTGCATCAATTGCATATGATGAATTACATATTAAATTTCCAGTACTGTATAATATATAAACCAACACAGAATTACATTTTTACAACAGGAGACCTTTCTTATTGGAATTCTATAAAGAATATTTCTTTTTAACCAACAGGTTGTAAGAGGGCTTTGGAGCCCCTGAAAACTACCAGGCAAGTCACAATCCATTATTTCTGTTTATGGGGAAAGACTACCCTCGAAGGTTTTATTTTTTTATTTTGTTTCGGGCCTATTGCCTCAGCAGAGAATGTTGTGCTATGTGTACTCACTAGAACCCACAGCTTTAAACTTTCCCCTGGTTCTCCAAACAGCTGCATTGCTCCCATTCCTACAGACAAATATACATGTTTGATCTAAATACAATTTAGAATGGGAAAGGACACCTAGTTAGGAGCCCAGGCCACCTGCACATTTCCAGTGCATTTGTGTATACACCTGGCACACATGAAAATGTGTGTGTGAATTTTGCCACACAAGGCTTCACAAATTCTTAAAAACACTGGGGTATTGGTTTGGGGTTTTTTAAGTTTCTCTTTCTTCTTATCCCTTACTCTTGTGTAGCAAACTTGGGCCAAGTAATTTTATACACCACAAGCACTGAAATAAAGGCTTTTTTTCTTCTAGATCATCCATCCAGTAAGCAAAGCGGTTCATGACTTTTCACTAATGATTACAAGAGACATCAAATAAGACTCACACGGTGGGTCAGAAAAGACAACCAAAGAACAAGCAAACAGAATCTGAAAAGTAACACCCCTCTGCTCTCACTGACCATGTCTTCTCTGCTCAGTCACATACACCATTACCAGGGTGACACTGATCTGCACTGGCAACACCCTTAGCCTGCAAGAGTCACTGGGCTCTTTCCTGTGCTTAAAAGAAAGGGCACACGAAAAGTGCTGAGTAAGGGTGACAAATAGAACACAGCATATACCTTCTAAGATTTAAATCCAATGATAGATTAAACAATTTAAAATTTATCAAATTTCTAATTTATGGAGAAGAAATATTTGTTTTCATCCCAAGAAAGAAAACCAGTAAGATCCAAAATCCAGTATCTGAGGCATAAAGTAGAACACTGCACATATCAAGATCACAAAAAGAGCTGTGCCCATGGCTGTAATGGCCATGTTAAGGATCAGCAGACTGGAAGAAAATGCACGGAAAGAACATTTACTTGTTCCTTTGCTTTTCCTGTTTGATGTAAGTATATGTGTACTCAATGTGATATGAAATGCAGCCACGTATTTTTTCAGACTTACAGCAGCTCCATTCATCAACCAAATTTCCCACAGGAATCATCCTTGCACAAATTTACTCTGATAAACATTTAAGCTATTTCCAGTATTGTCTCTCCTCCAGCCTCTAGATTTTCAAGGCATCATATAAAATTCTTTCTTCAGGTAGTTCTGCACAGTAGTTTGTGCTTTGAGATAAGTCTATAAAAGGCCATACTTTACTACTGAACTGCCTTCAAAAATTGAAGGCACAAGTTTTAGTTCATCTCTTTACATAAGGAAATTTAACTAAGAGTAGTGCAATTTCTGTAGGAGATATTAATCACATTTTTTATCTTCACCAATAAAGAAGAAATAAGAAAATAAAATTCTAAAGTTCTTTAGATAATGATATTCCTACCATGATATTAATTTATGAAACTGTCACCCTGTAGTTTTAATTAGCTGCTTTTTTTTGCTCGCTAATCATGTCATTTCTGAATTCTACACTTTTTTGTCCTCCATGTTTTACTTATATGTGTACAGAGAAGCAAAGAGTTACATTTTAAAAATCCACAAAACGAGGGACTTAATTAGATACTTCATGAAACCATAAAAATTCAGTGAGACCACAGAACTATTTAATGATGAATTACAAGTACTACCAGTGAGTTAATCTGCATGTATATAGCAAGGACCTTCAAAGGTAAGAGAAATTGGCTACTCCATATCTGGTATTTACGCCTATAAGAAATTGTATATCTAGTAATTTTCCAGGTTTTTTTACAAGTTCTCCTTTGTGGCAGAGAAACCTTCACTTTTGCGAAGAAACTGAGAAATTTAGTGGAGTGGTTTCTATGGACATGGTTCCAATTCTTTGAAAAGCTGCTCTCTACCTTACTCTAAAATCAAGTCAGGCCACAGAAGTGGTCATATTGCTACAGGTTTCCAAGGAAAAACAGACAAAAAACAGAAAAAGGGAACAAGAGATTCCACTCACAGAATTTTCACTCCATTCTCCTCCAGTCTTGCAAAGCACTATCGTTTGAGAAAAGTGAAAAGTTAAATGAGAATAGGAAACTTTTGGTTAAAAAAATAAATCATCAGGCTAAAAATTGTTCAAGTTAAACAAAAAGTATATCTCAAAGTCTATTCTTGAACTGAGACACAGTTTAAAATGCTTTAGAGCTTAAGTGGAACATATCCTTTGGAAGGGTTCGTAAGTTTGGTTCAAATTCATTGCTTCTGAAGACAACAAAAAGCTCCCCAGAATCTACTTTTGAGATTGTCCCAAGTGAAAAGTTGTTAACTGGCATTACACTTCTTTCCAGTTCGCAGACTTGATGAACACAAACCAGTGAAAAATACAAAGCACAGAAAAGTAACATGAATGGCACCCTGCATGCTCTCCAGGCAAAGCCAAAGAGCTTTGGATCTGAGCAAATCTTCCTGAAAACACTTGGTTGAGTTTTGCATTGAGAAGAAAACCCTCATTAAACCGAGCTTTGTTCAGGTTAGGATTTTCATATAGCTTTTACTATTAAGACATTACATTTCAACCTACCACCTAGGGGATATGGAAAGCATTTGTCAGGCTAAGCACCTTACACAGACTGTAAGTAGGAGAGACTTAAAGGGGGTAGGCATTTCTACTTTTTATTTTTCCAGACATAATCTGACTGCTAAGTCTGGTTTACTGAGCAGCTCTCCACACAAGTATATGAGTGGAAAAAGGCTGCAAAGAGATGTAGAAACAGTATATGACAGAGGCCTGCGTTGCTGAAGGATAAAGACAGAAGAAACAATAAAACATGGTCTAGCTTCCCTGCCCTTAGGAGAGGAGGTACTGCCTTGGAGAGAGCTTGAAAGTATTAGGTTCAAATGACTGGGCAGGTGGTGTAGTTTAATCCCAGCTGGCAACTAAGCACCATGTAACCACTTGCTCACTCCCAAACTAGCAGGATCAGGAAGAGAATCTCAAGAATAAAACTGAGAAAACTCATGGGTTGAGTTTGGAATATCCCTTTGGTCAGTGGAGGTCAGCTGTCCTGACTGTGTTCCCTCCCATCATCTCGTGCACCCTCAGCCTCCTCACTGCTAGGGTGGGGTAAGGACCAGACAAGGCCTTATCTCTTGTGCTCAGTAATAACTGAAACAACCCTGTGTTATCAAAACTGTTTCCAGGACAAATCCAAAACACAGCCCCATATCAGTTACTATGAAGAAAATTAACTCTACCACAGCCAAAACCAGAAAAGCAAGTATGAAAAAAAAAAAAAAAATACTATTTCAATGAAAACGTTTCAATGTTGAGAAGTTAATTTTGTTCTATATGAGGATGAAACAGTCATTTCCAGAAAGTTTAACATAAAGTTAAGGAGAGATTGGTGCAAGAACAACAATCAGTCTTTGGTCATTCACCTGGATCCAGATTTCCCATACCTTAACAACTTTTGCTCCTTGACCAGAAAAAAAAAACAACAGATCGAGGTCACCAGAATCCTTGATTAATACTGAAACAATTAAGCCCTTTGTGATGAAAAAGCTTCCACCTGAAATTCCCTGGTGTTTTCCATATTTAATTAAATTCTTGATAGCTTTCACAATGTCATGCTGCATCTTAGACACATTTGCTTTCACTTATGTTAGCAAAAATGTGACATCTTCTGAAAGGACCAGCACTCTGCTTTGTATACATCATGAAATGAGTAAATCAGTTTGTAGCTTAAAAGAAGATACAATAAAGACATGGACACTACTTCATTGTTAAAGATGAAATATAAAGGTCTAAACGCAAGATACTGCCCCTATTGCCCATACTTCTATCCCGTGATAAAAGAGCGTAAAAGACTGTGTAACAAAAGCTAATCCTCTTTTGCTATTCTCCAATCAAGAGTTATATATGTCACTAGCACTAAACATGTCATAAATTAAAGATAGCAAGGTAGTCATATCTTCCTTGCATATAAATTTCCTCATAATCTGTTTTGGGCTTAATTGAACAATTTGTTATGCTTTGGCACTACATGTTTTCTGAATAGTAAAAGAGAAGCTTCCTTAAGCATAAAATAGAGGAAACACGGTTTAAAAATTACATTCTACACAAATTTCCTTTTTGACACTGAGATCTGGTTTTGCACTTATCTGCTATATACGTTGGTGAATGTTATTCACATCCTGAAATTATAAAGAACACAGCATTAGTTTTCAGTCACTGATCACTATAGTCAATAACATGCAGTAAAACTTGGTGGACTTTAACAGTCAGATATGGTCAATGTCAGTGGAGTTTCACCAAGATAAATCTTAAAAAGCATCTTCATTCTACAAATATTATTTCAGTGCAGAAATTAAAATGCATCTGCATAGAACCAGAGTCAGTTTACTATCGAAAAAAAAAAGTCAAAGTAGACAAATATTTTAGTTAATGGACTAACATTAATTGAGAAATAAATTAGTCATGATACATTTGCAATCCACCTGCATGCATAAAACATTAGGAATATTTTGAGCAATCAAAACAACCATGTCTGTTTAATAGCACACTTGTTCCAATTATAAGAATCTACCACAAAAAGGGAAGAGCAAGAAAATCTTGTATACTGCAATATTTAGTGCTCTGCTAGGTCTCGTATTTTTTGCAGATGCGCATATCCGCAAAATATCTTCAAATATCTGCAGCCATTTTTTGTTTCATACACAATATTCCTGAAGCAAATGCAAAAATAAAGAAGGGGTTCTATTGTCCTAAAAAAATCCATCAAATTACTAGGTTTATAAACTGGTTTTACAACCATAGCCTATCTACCATAGCCAGGTACAAGAAGTGCAATACAAGAAGTATTTCAAACCCCCTTTTTACCCTCTAACTAATTTCTGAGAATTTGAGAGCATTTCCAACAGTGACCACATAAATAGTGCTGTTATTAAGCTGTATTAGGAGCAACACACGCACAAGACATCTATTTAGGGAGATGGCTCTCAAATATACCATCAGTTGTCTCACATTAAAGAATATTAGTCTGCATTTTTAGTACCCATTCTCACAGTTTCAGACTTATTTTCAGTTAAAAGAGCACCACCAACTTCTTCAAATGTTCCCTCCCTTTCTGAAGATGATATCACCACGGCTTTAAGGCATCAGTGTTCAGCTGAATTGGCTAAAGACTACTCAGGAGTGCCATTGCATGCTGTAATTACAACTTCTCTCTGCAATGCAGACTCAGATATGAAATAAGCAATATGAACATGGTGCCTCCACACCTTGCCTCTAGCTTTTCTCTCCCTAGGAAGTATTTGGATTTAGTCTTCTTCTAATTGCAACTCAAAATTACTTTTTTGCAATTCTTGTGCAAAGGCTGAAGATAATGTAATTTTACACCTGCTGCAGGCAATCCTGTATGTCCAACAGCTAATTTGTTCTGTCATCCAGAAAGATTCCAACTTCATTCAACCTTATCTAGATTTCAGTCCCCTTTGCCGTACCAGAGGCTTGTGTTTTCATTACATGAGCTGTCCCAGAACACACGGTGCCATTTCTGTATCTGAAAATGTTGGGCAAATAACATGGAGCACATGAGTTTTCTCAGATAGTGTTTGATATGGGAACATACCTTTATAATTAATTAATACCAAAATTAGAGGGAAAAGAGTAGGGCTGTTCTGTTAACCTTGCCGCCACTCATAACAAAGCCAAAAGCCTTTGCCATGAACACTTTTGTGGAATTCTTCACATACAAACACAGTGACACAAATTATGAAAGCAGGCAAGAGGAGAAATGTGTAATTTCCCTACTTGTCATAATCATAATTCCATCCCCCACACTTCTGGAGGCTTTTGTACATCCAAACAATGTACACTTCTAAATACAAATGTATATATTAAATATACATATAATATGCACATGTTAAAATGTATGTATTAAATACATATATGCCAAACACGCTGGGTTATGCACACTTTCACAAAAACTTCATGCACACAAAGGCAAAGTTTTACAGGTACCTTTCTCCAGTTTGCTTTAGTCTCAGAAGGGAATTTTATAGCTGACAGTTACCCTGTGTGAAAGAAGAAATTTTCTGCAGCAAGTGTCACCAATTATTCTTACAAGGCTTTGATCACCATTCTTGGTAATACAAAGAAAGATGCAAATCTTCTGATTGCCACACCTCTATTTTCAGACTGAATGTGGAATGGATTCTTCCAGTTAACAAATGAACAAGAAATTGGCAGCAGGTTTCAAGACTAATTCTTCTGGCAGTTCTACAGGAGCAGCAACGAGATGTCTCCCCTCTCAGTTTGCTCTAACCACAGAAAAACAAGCTGCAAAAAATCCTCAGATTGGCCTTTAAAAATTCAATAACTTTGTGCAGCTTTTATCTTTACACTATGGAAACACTGACAATGCAACTAAACTGAAGAAATATGATGCTCTAGTTCCAAGAAATGAAATTGGTCTAGGCTGTACCTGTAACAAATTCTAAATATTATTTCATTGCTCTTTTATCTTTTTTCCTTTCTTCCTTTTTCTGCCATTTATTCAAGGTCTTCCCCATTTACCAAGATTAATAAAGACATCTTTCCATGTGCTGCAGTGATCCTCTGAGGCAGGGGAGGTGAGTGTGCATAAACATCTGTCTGACTGAAGGAATTACTTTCTCTCTCTATGGAAAACCCAAAAATGCACCACAGACAACACCCAGTGGACTGTGTTTTTGAAGACTCTTGGCAGTAAACTCAGTCATCTTAAATCCCTGCCTCACCAGCCTTGTTTCTTCCAATCCTTTACATAACTGAACACCGGAAATAGGAAATTCTGGGAAAACACAGATTGATATTTGAAGAATATTCTAGATTTCAATGCCAAGAATTAATTTCCTGTCAGGATTAACCATAGCTGTATAGTTTTAAGGATAAGCTATCTACCATGGCTAAAGAAGAAAAAATGCATGGTTGGTTTTTTCAGCTTTTCTGAATTTTTTTTCCAATTAAAATTACCTCTTTCATGAATACTTGGTTAAAATAATTTTATTGGTTAAAGACAGGCAAATGGATCAATAAGCAGTGATTATGGGGCATGCTAATCTGACTAACATTTTATTAACACACAGATTTACTAGTCTGATTTGGGAGCTTATCAGGGAACAGTCAGGACTTCCTCAGGGAACAGTCCAGGACTACCTGACTCTTGGTTTTCTTTCTAAAGCAATGCTGCCCCCATCTGGGAGTATAACCTGGAATCTAGTACTGCTTACAGCACTTGCCCTATCCATACGAAAATGCATTAATCTTATGGATGAAGTTACTAAAAAGGTATCTTCCAGCATAGCATAAATGAGAAATGCTTTGTGGATCAAAATATTTCAATTAAAAATTTATAGACAAATGCTTAAACCCAGTGATCTGGAAATCAAGGGTTTTTTTCTTACTGAATACATGCACACTCATCAAATATAAGGTGAGTGTACTTTGGAGCGTGTTATGGACAAGCAATGCTAAATATTTTTTATTCCAAATTTATTGAAAGCAGATTCTTCTATAAGCCAATATCAGAACCAAGTTTAAAAAAAGCACAAAATGCAATTACATTTGATAAAATACATATAATTGTGATGTATAATCAATACAAAACCATATTTGTTGATATTTTGTGAACTGTATTAGCATAATACACCAAATTCAATCAATGCAACAATTAAATCATTAATGGTCTACAGAGTTGAGCATTATTTTCCTGTTTTTAGTTCCAGTGTATGAGCATGACTCATTAATAGCTAGCATAAATGTTTACCAAAGATTTCATCAAGCATTAATTTATCAAATATTAACATACTTCAACATATGGATCGTAATGTTGACTATGAACTTCGTGCTTTCTTATTTATGCCTTTTTATAATTCCCCTTAACTCAGCTTAAGAGCTCCACAGAGCTACAATGAGTATTTGTAGAGAACATGGTAGAAGAAACCCAGACTGGAGTTTCTAACAGTTTCTGTACCAGAAGGACATTGAAGATCTATTATGTTACAACTCCAAATTTTACCAGCCAGAGACATAAGATTTTGGAGGAGTGTAGAACAGGAGAACAAATGCAATACAGCCCTCATCAGGTCATACCTCAACAGAGTTGATAACACCTACATTGTTGCTGTTGCACCATGGGACAGGCTGCCCCCTCTCACATGCAGGCAAGGCTTGGGCTGCCCTCCTGTGCCACTTGGCCATATCACATTTCCCAAGAGATGCAGACGTGCCAGATCACAGACTGAACAACCTGTCCTACTGCCTTCCCCGGGACAGATAAACATTGAGGCTGATGTATTTGAACAAAATATGAGATTTGACCATGGTCTATGTCTTTTCTATGATTATATCTGTTTAAAGTAGGGTAATGACTCTGTGCATTAACTTGCAAGAAGAGCTCACCTATGAGTTCTTTGGAATAAGTAGTTTACACACTGAACAAATATTTAATTACCTGTGTTGAGCACAGTGTATACTGCATAAAGAGCAGCAAAGAAAATAAGGAAAAACACAAAACCATAGCAGTCTCATGCAAAGTACATACAGAGTGAAAGATCAAACTTGTCACTGCCATGGTCCAGACTATCCCAAAGAACTGCAGATTAACAAAATATTCCTTTACACTGACAACAGTGAATATACAGATTCTGAAACCATTCAGATATCTAATACCAGATTTTTCCTAAAACCACTGCTACCTTTGATGTATGTCTGACATTTCCCTTCTGATACAGTATGCTCTGACAGACCTTAGCCTGAGAACGGTCTATCCAAACTTGTAAGAATACCCATTAAAAAAGGTAGCATTTTTTTTTTTATAAAACTAGGCAGCAGAACAATACATTTTGAATATTTTATACCGTAACTAAACAATTGTTAGAACATATTTCTTTTGGGTCTCATGAAAACCTAGATTTCATTGTAGTATGAGTTCATTTACTGTTATATTCCAAAATCTACATAAAGTTTATGGCCTTTTTACTAATACTATGATAAATATTTGGTACTGCATTATAAAATAGCAAACAAATTACAATTTTACCTTCTGCTCTGTGCTGCTATAATTACTTCCCTTAGGAGTACAACCTAGCCTTTGTCACTTTGATAGCTCTGTTATTCTCAGACAGAGACAGCAGAGCAGCTAAAGGAGATGGATGCATATCTAAAAAGCTTTTAATCACAGGCATGAGCATACTTAAAGCATCAGTGTGGTTCTTCTTCTAAATAAGGTGTCTGTGGCTTCAAATCAGATATTTTTAAATCTTAAAAATACACAGTGAGAAAAACTGAGTTCTGGCTCTCTTTTAGACCCCTTCAAAAAAATAAAACTCAAAAAACCCTCTAATATATCGGAATTACAAGCGTCAAAGAGCCAGCATCAATGCAGTAACAGCTGGGAAAAGCAGTCTTCCATTACATTCCGGGTATATTTACCCCTTACCATTACCACTGTGAGGTCAAAATTACCATGAATATGGATTAAAAAAAAAATCAATGTCTTTTTGACTTCTTGCCATTCCTCCGTTCAACATTTCAATACAATTTACTCTAATACAGCCATTAGTGCCAATCTCTACTACTTAACTCGGCTTTGAAGGGGGTTTTGAGGAGAGGGGATACATTTCAGGAGTATTAGATATCTCTTGATGGAGGTTTGGTATCATAAAATTGCACTTTGTTAGCAAAGTAATTATTCCCGCCTTTACCCTCACCTCCCTTTAAGATATTGGAGATCACAGAAAATCACCAGTGCAGGACTGCTGAAGTATAAAGAAAACTATCAATACAAATCCACTCTCCATACATACATAAAGTGTCAATCTTCACAATTTCATTACAATAATTTTATACAATTGTAAGTTCATTTCATAAACATGATGTAGAAAACTAAAAAGTGTCAACATAAATTATTTGGGAAATTAAAAGATCCATTTGCAGGGAGTTCATAAAAGATATCTCTATAGATCAGGTGCATCTTTCCCCATAAGAAAGCTTCACCTTCACACTTTTTTGGATTCTATACATTACATAGATTTTTGCATGTAACCATGAATTTTGAATTATACAAAGAATAAAGGCTTGAAAAAAAAATCTAATAAATAAATTAGACAGCTAAACATCATATGGCATGATCTGAGACAGTACACATTAATCTAATTAGGAACTGTTATATTACACACCTACAAGACTAAGATCTGCCATTACTTGGCTTCTGAGTCTTTAAATGAGCAACTTAACACTATTTTAAAGTCAGCCATGCTGTTAACATATTAATAAGCAAAGATCTGACTTAACAAGTATTTCATCTTTTCACTGAAAATTTGGCTCATTGACTTCTTGTTTTAATACAATATAATTACTTCTTACAGGAGGGTCTAGTAGATAAGAGATCGATTTTTTTCAAGTCCATGCCAATACTGCCACTCATCTCTGTGGACAGAATTTCATCTTGGGCATGACAAATATTTTCAACAATTGTTAATAAATCAAAAGTACTCTGAACAAGAAACTGAGTACTGTAATTAAATACAATTAAATCAACTAAATTGATTTCAATCAATAAATTAAATATAATTAAATGAACTAATCTTCATGAAAGCCAAAAATACCAGCACTTGAGATCTCAGAATACTGATGTTTTATAACCTTTTGGGGGATAGTCTTTGGCATTCTGGTTTCTACTCTAGTTCAGTTTCCCAGAAGACAAGCATTTATAGCTAATTATCAACCTCAATCTTATTTGCATATCACTTTTCTTAAAACATCTTTTCAAACACTTCTTGCAAGATGAAATTCACTATTTATTTTCAGTTTGAGCTGTAACCATAGGGTGCACTTACAAAACACAGTTTTTTATGGCAATGACTTGGTCATTTCTGATTTACAGGTCTCTGATTTAGAACTGTGATGAAAATATCTGACTAGACCATTGCAAGTAAGGGCATTCTCCACTATCTGTCATATCCATTATCCCAAAGTATGTGAATCATCATCTTATATTCCTTTCCCTGGAGAGAGGCATTCTGCTATATACGTGGTTGCATATCAAGACCACACATGTCCAGATGACTGAATAAAATTAAATGCAGTCCTTGAGCTTTTTCCCCTTTAAATTCATCTTCTGATAGTTTCCCTGCACTGAACAGTGGAACATGCCAGTGATATTACTTCATAGGACCTCTCAATGAATACAATGCTGTCTCTTCAGAGCAACAAAACTCACATACAAATTTTTCCAGTGGCTCAAACCCTAGTAACGTGCTGAAAGTATGGCTTTCAATGTCTAAAATCATGCTATGCATGTTTTTAGTAGCCTTAAGATGCTTCCTCTACAAAATCAATTTATCTTAGTTCAGAATTGGCAAGAAGATGTGGTATTCCTGCTATGCCACCACAATGAGATGGGGCAAGTGACAGGTTAGGATTCTGTTTGGGAAAAAAAAAACGTTTTAAAAAGCCAGAAGAGATAATGGTAAAGATATGAAAAGTTCTAGATGCTAAATATCTAAACAGATTTTTAATGTACCTAAATGTAGATCATTTGGGCGGGGGGGTGGGGGGGGAAAGGCTGATCATGACATGCTCCTCATCAGAATCTGAAAGTTTGGAACAGAAAAGGCATCAAATGGAAGGTGAAACTTCTGCTGAGTTACCTGAATCTGCAGTTGTGGGATTCTGCATTTATGTATACAATCACTGTAAAAAAAGCATTGGGTGAGCCAGATTAGAGGTACGTTACCAAATTATCATATCAGAGGATCAAGGAAACAGTGGTATAAAATTCAGGATCCCTTGGCTTTTCCTCATGGTCCAGGAGAAATTTTATCCTCAAGTGGAAACTTTGAAATGTTTAACTATTCCAAACTGCACAGTTTCAAACTTCTCTCAAGAATTAGCTCTTTGACTAGGGCCACTCACAGGCCAAATTAATCTGAGGCAAATAGAACTTCCATAACAATTAACAATAATGAAGAGAGGAGAAAAGATTTCACATCTGTCTCTTATAACTATCTTTTTTATAGGAGCACAAGAAATTAGCCAATTTAGAACTAGCGGATGAAGCAATTTTTTGGTTTTTTGGTTTTTATAAACAGAAAAACAAAATATGGAAGAAAGTTGATTTGATATCATTTTGATATCATTGATTAAATTTTCAAAGCACTTCATTGATAGTTAAAAGGAAATACAGATGAGAAAGGAACACATCCATTTAGCACTGTAATATTAGATACCAGCCTTAGAGATTACATCCTGCAGTATTTTAGGTGAAAGCAATCAAGAAAAACATTTGGTATAATCTTGTGACTATGATTTTTATATATTTTTATTGGGTACATAAACCAAAATTACTTTTGAAAAGGAAACATGAGAAGCAGGGAAGGAACTCCATCTGTCAGGCTCTAACAAGCTCTAATCATTCCCTTCTTTTAAAGAAAGGAGTCTTGATAAAACAACATGCAAATCAAAGTCGTCAGGCAGTTGGTGAGAGTACCATCCATATTAAAAGATGTACCTCTGCAGTTTTAATCTCTGATGTTTTGCTCAGCCCTTCACACTCCTGTCACATGGTTCCCCATGGATAATGCCCTCGGGTAACTGAAGTTCCAGATACTCCTCTAACATCTCCAGTGGTGAAAAGTCACCAGGTGTCCTCAGGTTCAGCTAAGAAGGTCACATTAACAGTCACTGAAGCACAGGTTCTGACTGAGGTTTCTCCTCTTGTAACAGGAGTGACCTCACACAACCAAGAACCCAAAAACGTTTCACACGAAGCAGCATTTCAGCTGAGAGCACCACACACTAGAACAGTCCTTGAATGCCCTGTATTTTGGTAGGACAAGTCATAGGGATCAAACAGATCTATCACGGGCAGTTAGCATATTTGGTATTCAGCACAGAATTTATGGCTCAAACAAGGCGTTTAGGAGCAGCATCCTGGCACGTTATTTCTAGAATGTGGAAATAACCATATGAAAGACCATAGAGTAATTATAAGATGCAAAAATGCTTCCGTTTTGGACCAAGTCTTTTACCTTTCTTTAAACATGTTAACATCTAATAATTCTTCCTCACACTGACCCATGCTAAATACTAGTTTTACCCTTTGCTTAATGGCTTCATTTACCTCCTTTGTGAAAATCTGACCTGTCCTAGAGTATTTCCTACATTTTCACTTAGTTTGGCTTTTTTCTCTCCTTTATCTACAGCAGTTAATGTTACCGTATGACAGCATATTTCTGAAGAATTTTTGGCTTGTTTTCAGCCCTAGAATACATATTTTTATTTCCTGAGGCAATCCCATGTAACTCACAGACATATTTAATCCCCCACTGCACAATCTAAGACACAAACTCCACTCTGGATCTAATGTGACTGAATCACACATCCTTTATCGTAACTTTTGTTACAGAGTATTGGTTTCTGCATGACTGGGCAAAGTTAGAAGCATCTAAGTTTCATTTATTGAAAAGATCTACGGAAAACTTCTCACAGTTACTTTTCTTTGCTGCACAAATTATATTTTGCTCCTCCTCAGGTACTATTTTTACTTTCAGACTTCAGTACACCTCTCTCACTTCTGACAGATATCTGTCCAGAGCCTGGACACAGATTAAGATAGGTCGGTCTTTCGTGGTATGTGAAATCTTATGCATTATTTCTTAGAAGCTTCTTCTAATTAAATTATAAGCTCCTTCCTAGGTTCAAAGATATCATTGTTCTATTTTCCTTCCCAGTTTAAAGCCTTATTTACTACGCAGCATGCAAATTCTCACTGCTTTTTCCACATCCTGCCAGGAAGTTCTGGCAGTCTTTTCTTACCATGGTGCTCCATTATAACACTGTTTCAATTAGGAGTTCCACCAATTTAAAAAACTTTGAGCAAGTCTCAAATCTTGCAAAATATTTTCAAAGTTTATCCAATTTATTTATTTTTTAAATACCTCTCAGCAAATTATTTCCACAAAGCACAGCATCATACCATTTCTCACCACAGTTTGATAAATGGATTGTGTGTCATTCTACTATGAAAAAAATCAGCTTCTGTAATTTCACTGGCTTGAGACTACTTTTATTCTTGATCCCTCTCCAATGATTCTTAAGATACTCAAAATTTTGTTATTACATTCCCTTTCCCTCCTACTACTGTTTCTACTTCCAGCCCTGATAAAGTCTAAAGAAAACTCTGAGTCAGAACTGATATCAAAAATAGTATTACTCTACCTACGGGGAAGCTAACAGTCAAAGAAAGTCAGAGGAGAAATTAATGTCTCTAGCCCCACAGCTGCTACTGTTTCCATCCAGATTGTTCCTCGCCAGCCAATACATACATAAATGCCACTTTCAAATAAGCTTCCTTTAAAGAAAAGTGAGCCAGCCAGGAAAGCTAAAAAAAATCTGGTACATCTTTCAGGCCCTGTTCCAGTGCTCCTCACCAGCACTGCTTATGCAGCATGAAGGATGGAATATGTCTCTCATTTGCCTTCGAACTGATCTTAAGTGGGTGAGGAGAGGCTTTCTTCTGGTACAAACCCCATCACCCCACTTTGCTGGGGCCTGCGCAACCACCACCACCTTCTGCAACTACACACGTCCATGTTCTTACAGAAGCTCAACAACCAGTCCTCAACAATACACAATGCAAATGTCCTGTATTTCTTTTTAAGATTATTCCCTCCAAGTTGTGCACAGGAAAAAGCAGAAATTCTTTTTTTTTTTTGCTGACTTTTCACTCTAAGATGGCATGCTGAGCAGTAAGTCCATTTTAAATGATGCTTTTCAACAGACAGTGTCAGCTTTTCAGAAGAGAGCTGCACTTCGACTGTAGGTCAACAGAAGGTAAGACTACATAGGAGGATCACCGCTAAGAAATGAAAGCAGACTGGGTTTTATTCATTGGGAACTCTAGGTAAATGTAAATAACATGTGAAATTACAGAAAAGAATGAAAGGAGCATTAAAAGTTTGTGGACTTCAAGCAATAGAATTGCTTATACAGGAATGTTTCACCAGTAATATGTCTCTTCTATTAAAATGTGTAGCCAGTTACTTTTTTTAATCCTTTTTAATAGTCTATGTCGTTCAAACATCTTTTTTGCTGATCTCAGAGAGCTTAGTTCCTATTGAACAGCAGCATACAAAAGAGGCTGGCTGCTCTAGGAAATATGAAAAATATTGTCCCTTTCCCTAGGAAAAATTGCAAAATGAGAAGGATTTTCATCAGCTTCCACCTACAAACAAGTGATAGAAGTTAACATGCATATTCTACTTCAATTATTTAAGCTGAAGAATCAAGGAACTAAGGAGCATTAAAAAGTGTTAAAAGCTAGCTACTTAAAGGGATAGCATGTCCTGTAACAGTACAATAGCAGGATGACTCTGAAATGTTCCTGGACACCCACATATTATATTGCTACACTGGAAACAAGCAGGTAAATATATATTCCTTGGGGTCAACAACTTAATGATACTGGTTCACATCTGGTCTACAGCCTCACTGATTAACTCCAAATATCATTATACACCATATTTCTGTGTATTATAAGGCGACAACAGTACTTTTCCCATTGTTTTCATTTTTCAATTCAATGCTATAACCTGAGCAAAAATAACCTTTCAATGTATATTTACAATAGCAGAAATTTTAAAAACACACAGATGTCCTACCTCTGAATGACACACAGAAATACATTGTACTGCTTTAAGCACATTCTATTAAGTTCAAGTCCTCTTCCTTGTTATATTGCACTCACCCATACTGATGTGCTCATCATAAGGTATAACATGGCTAAGGCGAATCATCAGGAAATAGCCTTGGCAGTGTTTTTAAGGGGGCATCGAGTCCATATCCTTGTCCAAAGCCAGAAGCAAAAATACCTGAACCATTCTGACTTGCATGTCTAACCTTCTACATGCCCCTAAGGGTCCAGAGCTCCCCCAGACAGACCATCCCTTTGCTTCACAGCTTACAAACAGCAACTCACCCTGTTGATTAACTTGTACTCTCCCCACTACAATGTAAGACACAATGAGGAAAGATGGCAGTGACACTGGATGAGCTTTAAATGTGAGGGCTTAGCTGAGATGTCATTTAGGCAGTCTTAGATTCACAACATTCAAGTTGTACACTCACCATGTGTCACTCCTACTGCAGATTTGAAGGCTTCTTGTATATTTGTCAGCCTGGAAAAATGAAAAATAAAAATATTAAGATAATTCATTCCTGAGAATCTATTAAAGAAATAATTCTAATTGTTCAATGGTAAAACAGTACTATAAGTTTCTGGTCCAGACATAACCTTCCTCTCAGCTTACCAGGAACTTCAATACATTGCGCAAACTGAAAACAGGTCATGAGGAAGAGTTCTTCATTTAGAAAGTTTTACTGGAGCAGCTTAGAATCAAACGAATTTGCTTAGACTCCAAATGCTGCTGAACAGATGCTGAGAGATTCCCTGCACCAGTGTTTCTGTAAAGTAGTCTGTTGATAACTAGCATGATTTTCCATGTGAGAAGGAATAATCAAATCCAGAAGGTGTTTATTGCTTCCCTTTGGAAAGAACTAATTTAAATCATCATGGACAGTGGAAACCAGCAGCCCAAAAAGAACTCAGCCCCAGAAGTTTAGCCAAAAGAAGAACAACAAAAGAAATTGATATGCAGTCAGACTTGGATTTTGCCTGGGGAAAAAAATGTAGCTAACACTGATTCTGGCAGTTTTATTAAGTGTTTTATACTAAAATAAGTGAAATTCTTGCAGGTACAAGACATTTGTGTACACAGTTTTTGTATAATTTCTGGCAGTATTTTTTGTTGTTTTCAAAGCAGAGTTAGATTTACCACTGTTCCCAGCTCAGTTCTTGTACAAGCTGTATGCCAACAGGGCTTTCAGTGTGGAAAATAAAACCACCTACAACTTTGTATGTAGCAACTTTAATCCACACAAAGCCAAAAATCAATTTTTAATTAGTGAAATAGCTTGAGAAATCATGCTCTTATACTATGTTTGTGATCCTGTGGACGTTAAGAGCAAAAATACCATTGACTTTAAAGTAAATAAGGTTGAACTTGACATTCTCAGGCCCTTTCCCAATGAACTTATTTAAGGCTGGGTCTCAATGAGCCAAAAACTCAATGTACTTTTATAGCCATGTTTACTCAGCTGAATGGGTGTGATACGATTGAAAAACACTGTTTAGGAGCAGGCTAGAAAACCTAAAGCTGCATTAGCTGAGCAAACTAAGGAGGAGGCTATTTAATCATATTCAATTCATGCAATTTTGCTTACAAGATTGAAGGACAGACTCCTATTTGCTTATAAAGATACACCCTACCTGTTTAACAGTGGCACGTCATGTTAATTCATTGGAAAAGAGAGTAACAGAAAGACAACACACAAAGCTATGACATATATTGCATCTAGAATGCTATTCTAGCCTGTTACAGGGCCATAGATTTTTTTTTCATCAGCATTTCACAGTGCACAGCAAAAGGCAGGCTGTGATGAATAAAGGAGTCTACAGGCTATTTATAATCTTGGTTAAAGACCGAATTTCCTACACTTCTAAAACTATAAATACTATTTCACTCAGAGTTAGTGGACTACCTTTATATCTCCATTTTGGATCAGGAATTTAAAGAGTAGAAATATTACAAAAAGTAATATTTTAAGATACAAATAAGAAGAAATTTAGTAAAAAAAGTAGCAGTAATATTCCCCAGTAGGCAACAAAGATTCAATGTTCTTCTATTTACAGTTAAACACCCAGCAATTTTTGCAGGAAAAGCTACTTGACTTAGAGGAGAAACCACATGTAAGGAAAAAGAAAAGCTCTTTTCCATAATAAGTATTTTAGGTAACTCAGACTAAATTTTAAAAAAACAGTGGAAAAGCAAACAAAGCAAAGACTGACTCCAATGGTTTATCTGGATCTGCCTGTGTCCTCCACCAGCTGTTGTTTTTTTTTTTTTTAAATACCCTCTGAAGTTCCTAGCATTCACTACCATCAGAGATGTGATATTGGGAACACTGAAAAGACTATGGATGTAGCAATGTATCAGAAAATCCTGCCCAAATCTCTCCCTTCCATTTCCAATATCTTTTAGAGAAAAGTAAGAACAAGTTCATAAAGGATTAATGTTAGCATTAGGATTATTGTGTCTACTTATAATTATCAGATCAAAAATAACAAAATTTTAAAAAGCAGGGCAAGAGGTCCAAGAGAAAATGAAGAACTTCCTCTTCCCATTTCCCTTTCCAATCTCAAAGAACAGAAAATTTAAGGAATAGGTGAAAATCTTTAGAAAAGGCAATCTGGCTCTTAAAGTGAAGGGACACAACTCTATCCCCTAGAGTCAATGAAGACTGTGGTCAAGGCACACTGAGTTGAGCCGCCTCAGGCTTTATCCCCAGCTTTGCTACAGACATTTGTGGATGGATGCCAAGGCAATTATTTCATCTATCAATTCCTATTTATAATTCAGGCTATTCAATAGAGTCTGCTACAGGAAAGTTTTAAGTCCTGTGCTACAACAACAAATGTGCAGCAGTTGAAGAGATGGTGTGAGATGGATAAGGGATGGGGTTTAGAAGGCTGTTTAAAAAAAAAAATAAAAAGGAAAATTTAACTCTAAGGAAACAAATATTATTCTACTGCAGTTAAAACAGGGAACTGCAGAACTATTTAAATTACAACTATATTTAAACAGAAGGCATTTGTGTATCCTGTCTTGGTGAAAACACAAATTAAAAAAATTAATTTTTCTATAGGCTTTTGTAATAGGATGCATTTAATTTATTATTTTTTTTTCAGAATAAGAAGGGAATGCTGCCTTGTACTCTGGTTACACCAGTGTCTAAAAGAGTCAGTTTATTATGTTAACTATTCTAATATTGAATCAATGTACTTTACAAGACACAACATAGGATGATTTCTCTCTGTCGTTATACATCTAAACCATCAATGTGGCAACTCATACAACTAGTAAAATGGTATCGCTTTGTGAGAAGCACATTCAGGTTTGTAGCACATAAATATTTGTGGTCCATCACCACTCGTGGCAAGGAGCCATATTCCAGATGTTCATGGTTCCTTATAATCCATTGGTCACAATTCATTCTACTTCAGAGAAACAGAGAAGCTTGACTTCACAAAGCATCATATAGAGATTGCTATTAAATGATACTGATAAAGTACTTCTTATTTTCATCTTTAAAAGATGACAATAAAACACAGGCAGTGGGATCAGAAACAATATGATTCTTGTGCCAGGATGGGGCAATTCAGAAGACAGTGATGTGTAATGCACACTAGAGACTAATTTTCCTGAGAGCCCTCACAAAACAAACAGACCTATAAGTCTAACATTGTTTGGGAATATATGCATTATCACACTTCTTGACATTATTTAGCATGACAAATTAAGACAGCAGAGGAGATACAAAACTATGCAAACATGTACCATCATCAGTGAGAATAATTACATTATTTCAAGCTTTAATGTGACAATTCCTATTATAGTAGTCTATAAACAATTGCTAATAACATTTTATGTGTCAGTCTATCATACATTACATGTTTCCTAAAGCATATGGTACTCTTCAGGTAACAGCCCTTAAGATCTAAGCTAGGGTTTCTAAGTTATGTGCCTAGCAGTTCTGTTCCTCCTTGGGATCTATGTCTCTTCAACAACAGCAAAAACAAGAAAACAATTCTTTCCTTTATGAACTTTCAAAGTTAAATATATTTGAACTGAAGTGATTAAGAGTATATTACGCAGTCGCTGTACATCACACAATTCATCAGCAGAAAAGCTCTTTTGTTTCCACAGTTTTAAACACTGCCAACTCCATCATCTCCTTTTGGTTGCTGGTTAAACAACTTCCAATACTGCATCTGTAAGAGATACAGTAGTACTGCGCTGCATGGGGAAAATTTAAGATGCTCCCTTCAAAATTAGCTGAAGACGCATGAAGTAAACAATAATTTTTAAAAAACAAGCTATAAATAGACACCAGACTAATAGTTATTACATTCAATAATTTAGTATGATATGCATGACAGCTTCGACCTCCAAAATAATTTAGCGCCTTGAGCTGAGATTAAATGCAGAACATTAATTTTTCCCTCTGGTTGTCAAGCCAACCAAGAGGCCCGTCAAATCTATTTAAATTAAGCCTGCATCATGTAATGATATTAAAGGGGATAAAATATTAATATGGGTCTGTGATAGAACATTGGACAAAATAGCTGCAGTAAGGCAGCTTTAATTTACTACACCAACAATCTGTCTTTATGCTGAAAGCAGGATTTAAAAGTCCAAAGGAATACATATTTGAGTTTATATGACATGCTCATTTATAAAATGTTACTGATTTTGAATTGCTGAGAATATTTAGCAGTACTATGTAGAAGAAAAAAAGTTACGGTTCCCAATGTAATCCTACTGATGTAGGGAAAAAATAATATTGGATCAAAGTCATGATGTGTGTGTGTGTGTGTGTCCCACAAGCAGATGTTATTTCAGCAATAGCAGTATGGCTGCATCCATTTATTGCCAGAAATGAATTTTTTTCCTTCAGCTAAAGGATGATAAATGTCATTCAAAACTTCAATATTTCATTTTATGAAATTGGATTGAAAGGGTAGGTAAACTCCCAGACCAAAGACAAACAACTCTAAACATTTAGGCTAGAGGTAGTGTATGAGAACAGTAAGGTTTCTGTCGTCATTACAGAGCTACTCAGAGAAAGAATAGTAAAGCAGAACAAAATAAAACCAGTCTGTGTGCCTTCCCATTAAAAACAAAAACAAAACCACACCAAAAAAACAAACCAACCAAAAGAACCCCAAAAAAAACAAAAAACAAAGAACAAAATCAAAACACAACCACACCCTAAACCCTGCAGATTTAGACATGTTTAATTTGCATGATAAATGGGATTAGTCATGTTTACAAACAATACCACAAAAATCCAGAATACATTCAATATCACATTCTTCCACTCCATTGCAGTTACTTTTATTTTTTAACTTTCCAGATCATTTACTTTTCTAACATTTGGGATCCCAACAAGAATGCAGATTTGAAAATATATCCTGTGTCAGCTAAATTCAGAAACAATCCTTCACACTGCCAGTTTGCAAAGGCATGGCTGATAAGTGTGAAAAACTGGATGAAGGCCCAAGTTCACTTTATTAGGAGTAAACATATCTTATTAATGTTTGTTCATATGATGGTGTGGCTCTGCAAAATCTTATTTACTAGAAGAACTGAAAAATTAAACAGAAAAGTCCTGATCTTAGTGCACTTTATCACTAATGCATTGAGGTCCCTGTAATCATGCACATGTGCACAACTGCAATGCACTCACACAACTCACAAAAAGAAGAAATTCACATCGACAGAACACCTAAAAAAAGCCACCACAGAAAAAGGGCAAATGAAAAAAGAACGTATAGAGTGCTTTGCATAAAACATGACTTGGCTCCGCAAAGCGGGTATGGGAAAGTTTGAGATTTACCAAGGCAGAGTGGGCACAAGAGGATGTTTGAGTGGGGTTTGAATGTATTTGTGGCATGGCTCCAGGTTATCTCCCAAACATGAACTTGCTTGCTCATCAAGGTTATTAATTACATTAAACTGAAAGTCAGTAACTCTAGGAGACAAAAACATTGGGCTGTTGGGTATTCCTTAAACACACATTCAATGCAAGCTCATTCAGCCTTAGCACATTACAGGCTCAGAAATGATTGATGAGAAAGTTCAGGGTAAGCTGAATATCTGACAAATTGACTGCCTAAACTGGCTGCTGTAGAATGACCCCAATAAGTATTTCACTAGATATTCCATAATCTGTACCAGTTCTCATACCCGCCTTTTTTTTTTTTTTTTTTTTATTTAGTGTTCATCCATACTGCACAGAACATGTGGCATACACATGCCACAGCCAAGGTAAAAACCCCTCAAGAAATCCTTTCTCACACACAGGAAGGACATAAGTGGTAATGAACAAGGAATTAATTTATGCCTGAGCTGACAGTTTTAATCCGAATTATAATTTCTACCAAATGAGGTCTAGACTATACTAACCTTCACACTGCAAGACCAAAGCAGTTACATCTTTGACTCCCATGTTCTTCTGATGAAGTAAAGCCTTGACACTGTTATATTTTGGAAAGTATTGGTTTGCTAGAAAACCAGGCATTTCCCACTGTTTCATGGGACAGAAAGGGCACAGGTCATAATTCACCAAGTAACATCCTTCAAGTTACAAACTAGCATTTTAGCAGAAGATACATTGCTACTTAGAGAGTACAGTGAAACTAAATATCTGAATCCATTTTTTGAAGTAATTTCTCCCATTTCAAGGCTGGTCAAACTGATAAATATTGAGCAACGTGTAAAAAATACAGAAATTTTATAAAAGTCAGAGATGTTGGGACGTCATTTGTTTGCTGACAACCTTGGGTTGGGGGGTTTTTTGTAAGCTGTCCTATCTTTTTGTCCACCTATCCACCTTATATTTCGTATATTGGTCCTTTTGTAGCACTTAGCATCTTTCACAAATTAAAATTAAGTTGTCTGTGGAACACAAAAGGTGCTATGAGCATGGACTGTCAGATATGCATAAATAAATAAAAGAAAAAAGGGAAGGAATGTAGATGATACCTAGGAAAATTATCCCTAACACAACAGAAAAGTCCAGAAAGGGGAAAAAAAAAACAAAAAAACAAAAAAACAAAAAAAAACTAACAAACAAAAAAAAAAACCAACAAAAAAAAAAACAAACAAACAAAAAAAAAAACCACAAAACCCTAACAATAAAATAAAAGGACCAATACAAATATTTCTAAGCTTTCAGATGCTTAGTTTAGGGCAGAGAAAAGACACATGAAAGACAATACTCACCACAGAATGACGTCAACCTTCTCCAAATATTTACTTCACCCTAATGTTGAGGTAGAATTTGTTCCATAGATACTTTTACCATTATATGACCCTACATTACACATTTTATCTCCTGTGTAAAGACCACAATGCCTAAATAGAAAATAAACAAACAACAACAAAAAAAAGAGAACTATTTGTGAATTTGACTGTATCACTAACCAGCAGGTGGGAAGGATACTTTCAATTTTCTTGGGGAGCTCTATTTAGCAATTTCTACACTGTAAGAATGTTTAACAGTTCTGCTTTCACTGAGCTTACATTTGAACATCAGCACTCGATCTCTCTGCAGATCTCCAATCCCAATACCATGCAAGAGGAGTACAAAGCTGACCAGTGTTTCCCAGCACATCTCAGTTTGCATCCAGAGAGAGTGCCAAGCTGTGTGCCTGAAAGCCACGAAAATAGGACTGGAAGAACTGAACCACGAGTTACAACACACAGGACTTTGGCTATACAGAACATAGAATCAGCAAACAGCAATAAATTATCTGACAAGAGATTATTTATTTAGTATCAAAGTTTAGCAGATTCTTGAGTTTACATTTTTATAACAAACTACTGCAGTGCTCAGTCTTGCAACATTTACAGAAGACACAGAATTTTTATCTGCACCTTCTTCTGGAAGGTGTGAAATAGGTCTTGATATGCTTTATAGCCTGGATGATTTCTGGGCATGTTAGTTTGTCTATTCAGGTATGATGGCATGTTTATCATTAGGGCACCTCCACACATTAAGAGCGTTATTGACATGTTGCTATTGCTTTCTTCCTTAGACAAGAGTGAACACTTAGAATTACTTTTTATTAGGCATTGACACCAGAAAAATCATTTTAAAGAGAAGTGAGTTTTATACTAGGATGTTAGAGGCACTGGATCTGCAATTGTCCACAATCATGTCAGCAATAAAGCCCATCAACTGTCCTCTTATGAGATTTGATGTTTTTGTCATGATCTATTGCAGAATTTTATGTCAGTTGGAAACCACATCAAAGCAGTGCCTCCTTGGACACATTGCTGCTAGGTGCTTTGAAGAGAAGAATCAGAACACTGAATATGACCCCATGTCAGAGGGGTACCTGGGACAATATCTTCAGGCAAAGAGCTCAAATCATTATAAGGCACCAAAGGAAACAAGAGCTGCAATTCAAACAGCTGAAATTTTTCTGAGCATACCTAAAAGCAACAGCCATCCTAAAGCATGACAGATTATCATTACTCTTTGTTCTATTCTTCCCTTCAATATGAAATTAAATACCAAGAGACCTGGAGCTGGCAGAAAGCCAAGACCAACTTCAATGGTGGTAACTAAGAGCCACATCACTTCGATTCCTACAAGGCCAGCAAGGATAATCTGTCCTGTGGAGGGGATAAGCAGAAAATCAGAAGGCAGAATGAAAGGAAGAAAGTAATATCTTTGTCTGTAACTTGACTTAGCATCACCAAATGTAAATAGTCTTTATCCTTTCATTTACCTCTCACACGTAATTCCAGGGTAAGGAAACAACAAAACACAGGTAGGCATAGTAAAACACTTCTGTGTCTAACAAAGCAAATGAAACGCCCTGTGTCACTTTTATACATTTTTACTATGTAATTGTCCTAGACTATCAAGCTTTATTAAACACTGTTCAGGTTACTGGAACAAAGTCTCTGCATTGGAGAAATAGAAGGGTCTGAAACAAAAGCACTAAAGAAGAAGAATGGCAATAACAGAGGGCAATAGACACAAACAAACCAGACCAGCACTCCACATGTGGAGACATGTCTTACTTCTAGCTAATCCTCTATTTTTCTGACAACAAATTATGATCTAAACAATTTCCAAACTGCACTTCTTGAGGCTGATGCACAGTTGCCGATCAGTTTCTAAATATCTCCCTTAGGCCCTGATTCACCAAGCAATTTCAAATTCCACACTGTATTAATCAAGGGATTATTCCAATAGCATTCTAACACTAAATATTTTTGGAAGAGGTCAGCAACGGATATCAAGTTATTCTAGCTGTCACAATTTCATAATGTCACCACCATAAAACTGGAGTCAGTTGTTTGTCATTCTCAAATGAGTGCATTCCCCAGATATACTATCAAAAGAATTATAGCATATATGACAGTAAAGAAAAGGTGGCTAACCACCCTTTGTCCCTTAAATGGGGAAGGAATATCTATTGAGTACAGGGACTTTTAAACCACCTTTTAGATTAGTGCAACAGAAAAGCTCTACCTACTCCATAGTTTAGAAAACTCAAAATCTACTGTTATCCACGCTAGTCTTTATATACTTAGATGTCATTTACACTATTCCCATAGTATAACTGATTTATACTATTGAAAGCTTTGAGGAACACAAATTCAGATATTTTGATTCAGTTGTGCTCTTGAGGTTTTCAGTAAGACACCTGTTGGACCAAATACACTTCCCTAAAATACCCTGATGCTACATGTTCTTACAGTGCAAGCAATTATGCTGTTATCAGTTATGGAGTCTTGGGTAGGACAGAGATGATGCTTCATATTAATTTATTAATTGATTAGAATACTCTGAAGCATTAGGACTTTTGGATCTCATTCCCAAATGGAAAAAACTGCTCTACTTCCATTTCTGTACAGACAGTAGTAGAAAACAGAAATAGTTCACTTTGAAACCTCCCCTATATATAGCACTTCACCCAGAGATACATCACAAAGATTTTGTAGAAAACATAGTCTTTTTTTCCCACCTTGGGTATAGATTTCTTAATTTCAGTATTACTGAGCCAAGCAATTTTGTCCTCAAAATTACCTTAAATACAATAGACAGGATATCACACATGTGGATAATTTAATTCATAAGGTATTTTCCCATGACTCACTACTTGCAACTGATTGGGACCACCTACTAAGAGATTCCACTGTGTAGACTCCATATATTACATTTTCAGTTCACACATTTCTTTAATGAGACATTAATATGCCTTGGCTAAAGTATGCAGTAAATAAAACCCAGATTTTTAAGCATTTTATACAGAATACTGCATACTTGTTTGGTGCCTGTGGAGAAGCAGTGCTGCCTTCGTTTGAATGCCCTTAAAATAGCAGACCCATCAAAGTAAAGACTTAAAACCTCCAAAGTGCTTTCCTGACAAAAAAATCCTTTATTTCATCTAATATTCTGCTTTCAGTGCAAAGGCAAAAGGTCATCTCTTTCATTTTATACTTTTTTTTTAAGCAAGTTAGTCCATTCAGGTTTGCTTGGAAAACAATTATAATCAGGAAGGGTTTTTCATCTGTTGCAATTGATGAGTTAAGGGGCACAGTTATACCACCTTCTGAATATTAAAAGTAATCAATTTGCCCAAGGACTAAAAAGAAAAAATTAAAAAATAAAAAATAAAAAACAATCACCAACATATTTCAAAATCGGGCACAGTAAAATATGGCATTTGATCTATTTACAATGGCCCAGAGGACTCCCTCACATTAGTTTCATAGCCAGCTACTCCCTGAGGCACAAACACAGGCTCAAGACCCTGTCCTAAATATTTTTTTTAAATAAAGAAAAGATGATAGAAGATAATGCAAAAATATGTCTCAGAATATGCCTTGCCTTGGTGTTGCATTTGCTTTAATTGTCTGGAACACAGAAAATCTCAAGCAAATTTCTGCTTTGCATCTTCCATAGCTGTTTTTGACCCTCCATAAAACCACAGGGTCGCATATCAAATGCAAATGTTACTTTTTAAACTACCTTATGGTAGATGACTCAGCTAATATTAATTAAGAGTTCAAGAATCCTATTTCAGGGAACCTCAGCCTTCAGGCTGAGGTGTAGTGGTGCAAGACCCGGGGAGTTAAATCAGCCCTGTGAACACATGACTGATGGCAGAAACACAAGAACCTACAGGGTAAGAGGGCAGCTGAGAAAACACTCTGACCAAACACACCTAAGCATCTGGCTGTTTCAATAACTCATTTCAAGGAGTTGTTCAATCATATAGTGTAGGAGGTCCAACCCTGGTTGCTGCTGCCTCACGCTCCAGCCCCACCTCCTCTGTAGGAGGCTCCTCATTAGGGGAGGACTCGAGGGGTGGAACCAGGATCTAAGATCCATCCCTTTTTCCAGAAGAAAGGCGTGTCCAGAGCCTTGGGCTAACCCCTTCTTCCAGAAAGTTCTGTTATATGTTTGATTGGTTCTGAGCTGTTGTACCCCCCTCAAATGTTTTTATTGGACCCCTGACCACTGTACCTTCCCCTTGTCCTTTACCCCATTGGCTGGTACCCCCCCTTAAAACCAGCTGCACAGGGACATTTCCCTGGTGTTCTCCTCCACGACTCTCCCTCCTGGATCCTCTCGCCCTTCCCATAACAAAGGAGACCACGGGGGAGACCCCACTCCCGCAACCCTTTGCCTCTTTGGCCTTATTCCATCGGCACCTCGTCGGTCCCTCGCTGTGGGCAGCCCTGCCTCTGCGTGATCCAGCCCCGCCAGGCTCGGAGCCGCGCGGCCGTCGAGCCACTGAGCATTTGGGGGCTGATGTCTTGGTCAAGGACGGCCAGGAAAAGCCAGGCGTAAACAACAATAATCTACAATTTTGCTAAGATAGTCGAACAGCTCCTTTCAGAACAGGTTGTACTGGAGAGTACCTAGTTGTGCACCCCAAAGCTGTCTTTCAAACTAAATCCACAAGAATAAGTGGGAACCAGTCAGTGGAATCACACAAAACCACTCTCTCCAAACAAAAATGATACTGTAGTGCAACCTGCCAGAATTAGCTCCTAAACTTTCTGACCTTTCCTTTTTTACCTGTCTACAGAATGGAGGTCATCATTCTGCCAATTGAGTGAGAAAGATTTATCAATGCCTGTGGCATTATGGAAGTGGAAAACAAATAACTCTCGCAAGACATTTCTTTTACCCATAGATATGGAGGTATTTCCTGCATTCTCATAGCCTTTCCTTTAAATTAAAAAGTTCCTGTGCTTTTCAATAGGTATGAGGGTTTCAGTTGTATCAGTTACACTTTTAATAGCAACTCTAACTGTTATAACTCCTAAAAACAACTCCTCTTTTTTTTTCCCTAGAGAAAGAAACTAAAGATCTTCTACGGATTTGTGTCTCATGACTGACTGATATTTTTAACTGTATTCTAACAAAGCAAGGCTAGGTTTATACAGAATATTAATACCTTACTAGGTCAACAGATACCTCTAAAAGAGAAGCACAGTTTTGAGCAAGCAAAACTTATTCAACAGTAAGGAATCCAAAGAAAAAGGCATGCCTTACTGGGGATTTCATCCTCTAAATTTTAATATAGTGTGATCTAAAAATTTTAGATCATTATTAATAATTTCTATTTATGAACTCTATAACAATAGGGCTGTGTTGACTGTGAATAGTCAGGTCCCTAGAGCATTAAAAGGATGTTTCCATTCCTGAGCTACTTTATTTAAGGAAATTTGAAGGCAATCATTATCTTCTACCTCCTCACCCTGGCAAACTATTCAGTCAGAATTCTGGTTACTTTAACATTGTAGGTCAAAGAAAATCTCATACAAATCCCAGACAGGGAAAATATTCAAGACTGAATCTATTACCACAAATGTAAGTCAAAAGTGTTACTGCTTGTAACATTTCCAAGTCAATTATATAATTAGAATCTGTACCTAAGCATATAAAATTTCACATCTCGAATTCCCATTCAGATATTACAAGCATGTAAAAAACAATCTACAGCATAGTGCAGTTCGTTCTTAAAATTGGCAGAAAATAACTAAAGTAACTGAAATCTGTGGTAAACTTCAGAATACTCTAATTTTATAGACAGTTGAGTCTGGTTCAATACTGTTAAATCAGCAATTTTTTTTTTTTTTTTTTTTTTTTTTTTTTTTTTTTGGCTGAGTAAGGACTACAGGATTCAGTTCTTTTCCGCCTAAAGTGGCATTTTGAAAAATGATGTTAGTTTGGTTTCCAACCTCAGCTGACACAGGAAAACGCTAAGATGAATTACTAACATTTCTGCTTGAGCTCTGGACAGGATGATGCAATATGCTGAAACAACCCAAGAAACAAGCAGTGGCCCAGGAGCAAACAAACAGCAAAAGCAACCCCTGTAGCCCATGAGTGATTAACTGCCTGCTCTGATAAAATGGGGAAACCCTTTCAGTGCCAGGTAGTTATTTACTTTGGAAACAGAATCTAAAACTTAACATTCTCAAACAGAGTCTGCCTAATCTTCATTACTGCAGTCCATGCAAAAAGATTTGTCTGTAAGGTGTAAGGACAGATAAATGGGGACACTGCAGCATGATCATTCAAAGAAAAATATATGTGAAATATTTCAACATGATTTTCAATACAATCAAGCAACCAATTTATAGCAGCAAATAGATAGGTTTCTCCTTAGAATATCTTGTGCAGCAAAGTGAGATGAAAAAGGAGATTCCTTTTATTTTTTCATGCTGTAGATTTAACTACTGGACATAGACTTTGGGATAAATGTAAAGACCCTCCTGTCAGATTACATAAATAAGGAAAATGGCCTTGAAAGGACCGAAAGGTATCAATAGAGGATGAGAAAATAAATTGAGGCAAAAATCGCAATGAACCTGAATTGATACTTCGGGTTGAAAGAAAAACAGTAGCTCTGTAGGCCCAGAAAACACACAGCAATGTAGAGGGTTTTTTGGCAGGAGGCTAAAAAGCAATGCCATTATTTATCCAACATCCACTTTTAAAGGTCAGATTAGGTGCATCTTTCCCTAATAATGATAAGTGAAAAATTTTTCTCCAAGTTTTTCAAACAGGACTGGAAATCTTAGAACTGAGCCACAATATGTCCTTCTTAAAAACGTTCCAAAGATTACATTTTGGTTTTGGTGCAGTAAAACTTATATAATCTGTGTTTTCTGACCACTTAAATTAACATCCTTGCCTTGTTTCATGCCAATTAAGTAATTTGGAGTTTAATTTGCTGTTGGGTGTTAAAACAAAATTAAAACAACAAAAAAAAGAGTGAGGCATTATTATGCAAAATATGAGCTGCAGCTCTTGGATTTTTCTTTAGCTATGAAAACTGCTGTATTATTATTTTAGTGAGTATCTTTCTTTCACCAGATAGGAATTTATGTATCTCCTCATTTTGCAGAACAGGACTGCATTAGTCTGCAGGGGTGTCACTAAATGGTATGAAAACTCAAAATCATGGACAAGAATTCTGTTAGGCAAAGAGATCTTAATTTTTCAGTATGTCAATTCTGGGTCTCACTTAAACTTCCTACAATACATATTACAGAAAACCAAAGGAAGGCACTATGAGAACATAAATAAGGTTTTTTCCATGTCATCACAGGAAGGAAGGTAATCAAGAAAGCAAGCAAGCAGACAGACAAAAAGGGATGTCTTCACATGTGTTTCAGGACTACAGACATTACACACAACTTTTTATTGCCACATTTAGAGCTGTCAATGGCAAGTGAAACAAATTAGGCTTCCTCTCTACATCAGACATCAGCTGGATTCAAGCAGATCAGTAGACAGGTACCTCATGTCATGATAAAAAGTTTCAATTGAATGAACTGGTAAATGAGTGCACACTGAAGCAGCTCCACTAACTGGCACACTAAAAGCTCAGACTGAAACCTGGTAGGTTTTACATTAGTGTGAGTACAACACATCATAATTGCTACCACCAACTCTAAATCAATATGAATAGGGAGCTGTGCTCCGGAGCACACCAGAGATCCTGCTTCCTTCATCATTCAGTTGATAGATCTTGCCAGAAAACCTTCTCAGTCAGTTTCCTTGCTCAGAAAATATTCCCACACCCAGAATGTTCAGACACATTCTCTAATAAGGTATTGATCCTTACCCAGCAAGCTAAAAAGCTCTAACAGACCTGTGTTTGCATCCCTGCCATATTCCCTTTTATTTTCCTTTATTGCCAAGCCATCATGCACTACTGCCACATCAATACTCTCTCCCTTACATGATCCTTGTTTTCATTGCTTTCATACATCTGTATTAATTGTTAATCATTAGAGATTATGCCTCCCCTGCCTCTTACTACCACACTATCACACAGAGTAAAGGGTCTCCCAGCACTCCTAGTGCTGCTTCTTTCCTGTCCATTTCACTTTCCTAAAAGTGAACAAAAGCCCTGCAAAGCCGCTTCCTTAACTGAAAACACAATTCTTTCACAATTGCTTATGAAGCTGCCTTGCCCCATCCTCTCTTCGGGTTGCAGCTTTATTCCATCTTGATTTCTCTCCTCTCATTTTATCCTGGCAAGTGCAGCAATTGTATTCTAACCCTCAATCTGTACCTGAAGTTTGTTGCAGGAATTGAGAGTTTGTTAAAGATAGTTATAAAAGTTGAGAGCTTGTTAGCCAACACTTCTATGACTAATTAGTTGCTGTAATAAAGGCAACTATACAATAAAGCGTAAGATTTCCCTGACACGTGGACTCGTGTCTTTGTTCAGCCAGCAAGAATTTACAACAAACATCATGCCCTCCCACTTCCAGGTGGTGAGAGCTGGTCAAGCTATTTCAGATTTTGCTCATTCAGGATTGTGTCAGGAAACTTGGCAGCCTAGGGCTTTTTGCCCATCCCTCAATCTACCCGGTCCTTGATTGAAAACTCATATGTGTCTCTTGTATCTGGCTAATGGTTTGCAGTGTTTCACTCCTCCTGAAAGCACAGGGCAGAACAGGAAGAGAACTGAAGTGGTAAATGGAGGGAACTGAGGCTTAAAAACAGAACAGCATCAGTTGTCAGTGACATAATACATGCACATTATTTATCTTCATCATATGTAAGCTCTGAGCCCATCTGCTGGAAACATAGAGTGGGTCCAAGTAGCAAACTGAATCCAGATCTAAGTTTCTCAGTACCATTTGTCTATCCAGAAGACTTTAGTCTTTAGAAAGTGCTTAAAAAGGAAGTGTTTCTTAAGTCCTTTCCTTCCACAAAGCACACTCACATTGATCAAAATAAAGCCACCTCTTTTGTGGTTTGAGTGCAACTTGAAACACTGCTCAGAACATCCATCACTTATATAGATCCAGAGCTCCAATTCTAACAGTATCATCAAAAACATTAGGTGTTTTTTTTTCATTGGGTGTAGTTTTAAAAATATAGTAAAACAAGTTTTAAAAGACTTGATTGGATTGCCTGCTCTCATTAACAGGTTTATCCAACTAATTCCAAATCTGTACATGATATGAAGAATAGAAGTCAGTGATAGCCATTCAGAAAAGGAGGATCTGGCACAGGAGCAATACACTGTGGTTTCACACCCCAGAGATACAGGGCTTGCTGAGGTCCACCTACCTGGGAGCACATTTCCAAAGCATCCCTTTCATCTATTCATTACAATGCAAATCCTACAATAAATGCAATTTATTACCTGCCAAAGAAACGGGCCAGAAGAGGAATGCTCAGAACCAGGTCAATGATCAGGATTGAAGAATGTCAGAATCACAAAAGTGAAATCCTCTCTGGTAAAGGAGGTAAGGTGAATATCTACATAAAGATTCCACATGAAACAAATAAAAGGAATACTTCAGAGTTAATCCTGAGTCATGAGTATCTTCCAACAAAATATTTTCAGTGCTCTAAATCTATCCCAACACATAGTTAAGAGAAAAGTTTTGTAAAGCACTATAGAGTGGCATGAATGTCCCCAATACTCCAGTCCTGAGGAAGGATTGATTCTGAACAGGACCCCATTTACAGGATTTGGCACCCCAGGGAAGGTCATCATCATTCCGTGGTAACACTGCACTGAGCAGCAGAGTGGGAAAAAGTTTTAAGGAAGATTAAATTGCAACATCAATATTTAAAACAAAGCACACCTTTGTTTCCTCTGGACATTGTATCTCTCAATTAGTGAGATACGAGTGATACATCAGCTGAAAGTGAACTATCCTATGGCAGCAAAGATACAGAACTAAAAATGCAGATTCACAAAAGTCCTGAAAATTAGGATAAATAATTTACTAAGTTCTCTGCTACAGCTTCTTTTCTTGAAGGGACTGATGAGGTGAAAATTAATTCCTCAGAGATATTAAGAACCTGTGGTATCAAAAAGGGCTGAGGAAAACATGGATTGTGATTAACTTCAGACATTACTGTCTCTGTAGAAACAGCTTTAATTTATGCCAGTATTGAAAACAGTTCCATTTTTCTGGTATAGGACTACAATTCTAAATCTTTTTGAGGCTGGGTGGTAGGGTTTTTTCCCCTTTCTTAAAAAAAAAAAAAAAAAAAAAAAAAGGACCAGTATCTCTGTAATGGAATTTTTGAGCATCAGAATGACTTTTGCCATTTCTCCAAGCTGCATGGTAACAAAAGGTCACAGGCTGGCTCCAGATCCTTTGTATTTAACAAAATAATGTGGTTCAGAACAGAAAAGCTCAGCTTAAAGGTCACAACAAAATCTATTTTTCTTCACTGTATCATTATACCGAATATTTCCTTAGAGTCATATTCCATGCTAGAATGAACAGGTTTCAAAATGAATCCAGGTAACACATTGTACATGCTGTTTTCTAGACACTATCACGTTTTTCTCTTTTGGAGTGGGGGTAGGGAGAACACAAAACTTAAGCAGTCAAAAAAAAAATTTGATGGAAAAGTGCCAGAACACTTAAGGGAGTTAAATATCATAGTAAACCAAATCAATACCTGCAAAAGTCAGATACCATGACTCTAAAAACTTTAGGGAAGCAACTCACATATTCCTGGTTGGACTATTTCTAATAAAAAGCAATCAATAGTTTTATAACTGGTTATTGTATCATCTGTATCCAGGCCTAAACAAAATTTCCAGATGCAAGTGCAGATGCCACACCAGACAAAACCAAACTGTTGTTTTTTTTTTTTGCTTAACTGAGAGAGCACTGAAGTGTTAGGTTCAACCTATTCCTTCTGTTTTGATCTTTTTCCTTTGTAGTTCAGAGTTGATTGCAAAGTCAAGAAGAGAATTATTAGGAATGGGATATTTTAAAGGTTTTCCACTGACTAATGATTAGCATAAACCTTTATTGCCTGAAGCAACCTTAGTGAGCAATGATACTAGTTATGGCTACCATAGGGTAGTAGAGAGGGCCATGGGGTAAATCTTATTCCCACCTTTTTTTTTCTATTTGAAGAGGTTGCCACCAACAGAATGTTGTAACAATGCAATTTAGAGAATAAAAGGGGTAACACCTAGATTTTAGATAAGGAAATGGATGGAGAACCTATTTGAGTCTTTGAATCCTTCCAGTTTGCAGACATCCTTTGATATCACCTTTTTGCTCTGTTTACTTCCAAGTTTCAGATATAAGACACTAAATAAAGCCAAAACACCAATATATCATATGTATGAAAGATCTTTTGTCCTCTTATTTGTGTAATGGCTTCTTCCTCCTCTCAACCTTAAAAATAAATCTGTTTGCTGTGGATTGATTCAGCACTTTATTTGAAGTGTGGGCAGGGGAAATCTCAGACCACAACCACCAAGATACCCGGTGTTCCATGAAAAAAAGAGCACATGTGTAAGGATATGCATAGAGCACAACTATACACACATGCTATCACCAGAAAGATCCATATCAAACCAAAGTGATAAAAAGAGCAAACAAAGGAGACATAACAACAGTATTCTGATGAAGCAGTGCAAATGTGTGTGGGGGTTTGTCATGTCTGAGAAAAATGGAACACCTTTTATTAAGAAGTAATGACCTTTATAAGCAGTGACCTAATCTACAAAATATTTCAGACCAATATTAATGAGCACAATAACTGAAAGCTTATGTAGAAAAAATCCTGCCAGTCAACACTATAACTTTACTGAAGAAGAATCAAAAGTGTGGTCTGAACTTTCACCTTTTTTATCCAAATTAAAAGAACAAACACAGATATTGCTATGAACAGGTAACATTGTAAACTCACACTGAAGAGTAAGAGCACTGATGCATAGCACTACTACATGTAGAAATGTACAAAATAAATAATGTAAGCTTGATTTTTATTTTTTATGCATAATATGTAAAGAAACCAGAATCTAACTTAGAATTATCTTGGAATAAGTGTAAATGGTATAAAGGAAATCATGCTTAGCTCCATGTAAGACATTTTATATTGCCTGGGTTTTTGTTTCCAGGAAACTGATGAAAACAGAAGAAGAACCTGGTATTCCTGCTTTACATGTGAGAAGTAAATAATATTAAAGCTTTTCTTCCTTGAATATTTTACAAGTGTCATTTATGGGCATCAACACTTTTTATTTGAAAACAAATCATCTACTAGTAACCTAACTTAAAATACACATGCCTACATATTTGGATACATTTGTCCTTTCTAGATAAATGAGTAGCCACCTACTCAAATGTAAAAAAAAAAAAATCTTCGCTTGCTTGAAGATTTTGACAAATCATGAACAATTACTCTACTTGCAATTAACTAATCTTTTTTCCCATCTGCAGAGGGTTGATCCAGGTTTACTCATGAAATTAAGGTTCCAGGTAACAGTCAATATTAAAACGTGATGGAGATGGGAATTCTGAGAACTAACAACAGAACCATCCTGCAAAAAGCAGTGAGGTTTTGTCATGTAGGTTTCTGCTCAGCTATAACATATACACAGTTTGGGTCTCTTTAAGGAAGATGAATTGAAAAGCAAATATTTTTCTTCCTTCTCACACTTATACAGGATCAGCAAAAACTGATTGGCCTCTTTCTACACGCACACTTCGTACTCAGCTCTATTTAGCATCATGCCATCTGGGCCTTATTTTTTTTCCTTCTGACATCAGCAAGCTTCATAATGCAAAGCAAATTTCCTTTGAAGCTAAGGCTAGATCAAGAAGAATGAGCAGGCCAGCATGTTTTTCCACATTTAGACAGCCAGATAAACTCCTACTCATCTTCATCACAAACTGCTGAAGAGTCAAAATTTTCCTACAGAGGCTCAGTGTTTTAAAAGAAAAAACAGATGCAATGTTTAGGCATTGTTGTACAGTCAACAGTCAATAACTTTCAAATTCAGCAACTGTCAGCAAATGGATTGGCCCAGCTCCGTTGATATTTACAAAGACTAAGCTATTCCCTAACAGTTTAGGCTTTTGGGTTTTTTTACATAAGAATGCAAAGATAAAGTTTACATGGCAGTCCATTCACCACTACATAAGACTTCTTCCATCCTGTCTCATCAGCACTGCTTATCAGCGTTTTTGTGAGCATCTCATAAGCTAAAGGTACCAGCAATGCATACACATGATGTCAAGCTCTCAGCTTCTGGTAAAGCTCTGCAGCTTCCAAGGTAACAGCATCCTTAATTGTTGCGTGAGGTTTCTGTTCACATACAGAACAGACTTCTGAGGACAATATTTAAGTCTTCCTTTACCTTCACCATAAGTTTGGGGTTTTTTTCAGTTGCTTACAATTTTGCACATGCTTTAACTGCTTGGGTCAAAGTCTGAAATCTTGTCTGAATGGGTAAAACATTTTTTTAATTTCAACAGAAACAATGCAATCACTGCTGAAGCTCAGGTACTTCCCACATGTCAAAAATTGGACACATCGATACTCAAAATCTCAAGCACACACATGATCTGCAGCCAAAACTTGTAATAACATAGTAACAGTCCGCTAAGACAAACACAGCTTTTGTTTCCATCATTTGTGCACTTGGAAGATGAAGATTTTCTAGAGATATGCTATCAAAACTTCGATAGATGCCACTTGCACCAATCTATTTCAACATACAAATGATCAGGAATTTCTTTACAATTGCATCTGTGAGCTGCAGTGAAGCAAAGAATCAGAACTGAGAACTTGTTCACTTCAAAGGAACTGACTAAAGCAGCAGTCACAAAAACACCTCCAAGTACATTCCTGCTGTGGAATAAATGTGTGAGTGAAGGCTTGGCTATCTGAAAAACAGCAACAAAATACACCCCACCCTTTACCTGCATGTCTGAAAGGTCAGAGCTTTACATAAAGGGCAGGCACAGCATCTTGCAAAACTGAGAATCCCCTGCCTATCATCTCTTCCCTTTTGTTATTGAAAGGAATGTCTCTTCAACAATCCTACTCATCAGATGACAAGACAATCACCATCAAAGGTCAGTCCCAAGCCCTTCAGTTTAAACTACTGAAGACAGAGCAGCAAATGGCATCATTCTGAGTCACTTCAACAAAGACTGCATACTGGATGAGAAATTAAGTTCCCAAAGGCATCATGCCTATTTGATATTGTCTAGATACCAAAACTGGTATATTTCTATACATCATTTTTGTAGTTACAAAGTGGTTTACACTAGAAAGTAGTTTCTCATTAAATTTGTCACTATATACTATCTCACTATATGGTATATGTAAGACTCCAATACCATGCAAAAACAATCACCTTGCTCCATTAAATAATTCTCTCAGAGTTCTTCCCAGCACTAAACAATTGTACTGTGACAGTTCCAAAAATTCCTAGGGCATTATTAATAAAGTATCAGCACTCTGCATTCTACATCACTATGGCTTTTCTTTGAGTATTTTATCTTTTCTTACTGGCATGCTATCTTTGCTAATACACACAATTTATGACATTTCTGAAGACAAATAGCTTTCCTTCCTGAAAACAAGGTCTGCAGAAAGACATGTTTTTTATTCCAACAGTAATTCATCTTATCCTCATTCATTCTCACTCATTCTTGTCTTCTCAATTCTCACTTATTCTTCAACCAAATAACAATTATATGCACCCTACTACTTTTCAGTAGAGACTTTTACCTGTTCAGGCCAGAAACAAGTTCTCAGACTCACCCTTTGCCCCTGATGTTTTACTCCTTGCTGTTGTTAAAATCTGGGAATTACTGACAAACATACCAAAACAACCACAGAAAGGTAAAAAATTACTACCAAGACAAGATTTTGTGCTCCGTAGAGTGCTATCAAAGAAAAAGAGTAAACATTTAAAATTACAGGAAATTTGATGAGCATTTCAAGTGAAAGAAAGTATGCAAAGAGGAAGATGTATCTTATTTCATGACTGAGAGAGGACCTGTGAATGTGGCTTTGAGTTCTATCCATTGCAATGGCAAGGTTAAAAGCACAGTGAGCTGTGAAATACACACTAATCAAATTGACAATGCATTGGAGTCATTCTTTATTTGTTCTGAAATGCTACTCAAGCAGGAATGACTGCTTTTCAGATTTATATCTTCAAATACCAGTATTTGTACAAACCAAATGTGGGAATGATTCAAGGATGGTTGCTTTAGCATAATGTCATGTAAAATTATCACAGTCACAACAGCTTTGAACACCTGGAACACATTAAAATTACTACTCAAGTGGCTGTCATCCTTGGCATACAAATAACAGGAAAAAAAAAAAGAAAAAACAAACAACCAAAAATCTAGATTGCTTATTTCTTCACTTTTTAGATATACATTGATAAAAACCACATCTGTTATGGAAACCAAGATCAAAAACATTTTAATATTAAACTTAAAAGGAGGAAAATTACCCATTTAAAATAAAGAGAAGAAGCAGATTTAAGGGCAGCACACTGAAACCCTAAGTTTCTTCTAACTATAAATCACTCCAACTCACTACTGTAATAAAATCAACACATGGTAATCTAGTTCTTTTCATTCATAAGCTGCAAAATATACAGGAAAGTTTTCTCAACTGATAACAATAGCATTGTCTAGTTAAACTGGATATGGAATACTTTGATTTTGAGGGTATTTAATGCTATTCTAACATTAAAAGTGCTAGTTCTTACTTGCTGTAAGGAATAATGTGCCACTTTGGAGCCACAGGCCAGAGATCACTATTAGCAAAATCACCTCTGCATCTTGCTGAGATGCAAGGGGTTGAACTTAAGTGAAATAGAAACAAACCCAAATAATCCAACCAAAGAAGGAATGTAAGAAATGAGGATGTGTTACTGTTGGTATATAAAGCCTTCCTGGTGATCACAGAAGGTGAAACCACACTGTAGGAAAGCAACAACCATTATTTCTATTAGCTGTGATTCCATTTGAAAGGCTGTGTGCAGCTCTGGTAATATTCACCACCAGGCTGCAAAGAGTAGCATAAATGATAAGACTGAGAAATTGATTTATGGCAAAAGATTAGGAGTTAAACACATGGAATTTTGCTATTTAATAGTGAAGAGTGAGCATGAGCATCCATGAAACTTTGATAGATGGAACTTCTAAGGAGAAGGCGATCTATCTAGTATGACACATGAGAAACAGAAATAAAATTATGAAGATCAGAAGAGAGAAATTTTTGAAAGACCTTCCTTATGGAGATCTTCCCTCAATGAAATAATTATACTGTGAAACTGCTTCAGTCTGTCACAGATAAAAGTTTCCAAAGTGGGCTGTAGTAAGCATTTTCACTTTGGCAGGGATATGGACTGGCTAATACAGCCATTTCTTCTATGCCCCTGGATAACTCTGCTTAAGTTTGAGGGGACGAGCAACAGCTGATGGGTCAAAGGAAATTGAGCCATGATCTATTCTAGTATCTTCCTACCTTTCCTTTCAGAGGCATCCAACTATCTCAGTTGCTGCTCATGCCAACTGCCTTTACTTGCACATACACAGCTGCTGCTTCTACCCCTGATCTCTTAGCAATGGACACAGACAGTGCTATAGAGAAGTGGAAGAACAGCACATGTACGTGTCCATCCTCAGAACAAATCAATGCATATGTGTTAAATCACTTTGTAGCAGTGACAGAGGCTTGCAAATTAGGAATGAGAAGAAAAAAAAAATCTACACGCAGTGACTGTGAGCCATAAGCAGTGACTACAAGGATCCCATCAACAGGACTAGCAGTGCCATACTAAGGCACATTTTCTAGGCTTTTGATGCCTCCATGTGCATTTCCACATGAGCTGGATTCCAAATCCAGTGCAAAACTGGCATCACTCTTGATACTTGCATCCCTAATGATGGACAAGATTAGTAGTACTGGGTATGTCACAAGCCAAACACAGGTAAGTAGCAGATACTGCACTTGGTGTTCATAGACATATCCTTCAAACGACAGAGCCTTTTTACCCCAGTTGCAACCATAGGAACCCACATAATTCTTAGGCAAGAGGACATTGAAATCTTTCTTGGGAAAAGGCAGTTCTTGAGGAAGATACCAGTTCACTGTCAAATAAGATTAGTTGTTCAAACAACATCCTGGACTTGTCGCTCCTGATATGTACAATGTCAGGGTAGTGATATATAGCAAAGCTTCCGAAAACATCTTGGTTGCACAGAAACTCTTAAGAGAAATGTCTTCCAATTTGTGTCCTGCATCACTCAAACTGACTGCTATTAATGAGCAGAAAAATAAAGGATAACCTGTAATCAATATCAAACTATGCCTACTTTAAAAAAAAAAAAAAAAAAAAAAAAACCACAAAAAACCTGCCTTTTTAAAGAGTTAAGGCTTCTAAAATTACTTACCCAAAGGGGCCCTCTAAAATGTCTGACTTCCATAATCTAGATACAAAATATTTTGGTGAGGTTTTTTTTCCACTCACTGCAAATGTTATTTTAAGTAAGCAGTCAGACATGTAAAAAAAATGAGCAATTTAAAAGGCAAAAAAAATCAGATATTGCATTGCTGTTCAACTCAACTCTGGCTGGTGATCATTTCCTCAAAAACAACATTTTGAAGTCAATGTATGTTTTGGCATGTAGCCACCTTCATATACACTGATATGTAGATAGCCTATATATAGATATCCTATATCTAATATAGATATCCAATATACTTATGTACATATCCAATATAGAAGTATTGGAATTCCAATACCTTTCAGGTATTGAGATGTAAGCCTCTGAAATCAAGACAATTCCCTGATGTTACAGGGTTTTCTATTTTAATCTTATCATTCCTCATGCACATATCGAGTAGATATCATGGTGTTTCCAGCTCTGCAAGCTTACAAAATAGACACCAAAATCCTGTTAGGATAGAATTTTTACAGTGTGCTTAATGTAATACCTTAGTATACATTTCATTAACATGCAAAGATTGCCTATGAAGATTTGTTGAATACGGGGATGTTAGAAACTAATTTTAACTTTAAAAAAAAAAAAGAACAACAATTTGAAATTTTGGCTTACTAAAGGGGAAAGAGACTTCAATCTGAAAAAAGTGTCTACTTCAAAATTGTTAAGCTCCACAGTGACACCAAAAAGTGACTCTACAACAACGGACAGAAAATACTGGAAAGCCTATCACCCCTCACCCTTCACTGTCTAATGGATGGCCAGCTAGGGTGTTGTACAAACTCAGTCAGTGAAGAAACTTGTGATATATATTAGATACATAAAAAGAACTGTATTTTTATGTACTGCAAAATAAATTTATGAAACTTACTCTTGTAGCAGTTCAAAGTAAATAATTCAGTAAACTTTAACAAAAATGGATATGAATATGATTCAATGTCTACAGAGACACTCTACAAAACTTGTGAAAGGATAACACATTTGGTCCAAAAATGAGTCAATCATAGTTGATAGAAGTTCAAGAACTATTAAGTCAGATGCCTTAAGTCTCAGAACCAAAACTGCTTAGGAAATCCATACCTTTTTCCTTATGAGTTGGATTATAAGAACCAGAAAACTAAATTAATTATTATTGGTAAAGACACTTTCCTCAAAATCTCCTATACTGAACAATTAAGAAGCATAGTCCATCAGAAAAGGTGTGTTTCTTTCTTTCCTGATGGGCTTACTCTTCATAGTTTTAAAAAGAACACTGAAAGCACTGCCTGTGCTTTCACAGGTACTGAAACATGGGCACTGTCTTCCCCAATATTAATCTGATGTTGGAGGGGGGAGAGCATAGTCCTTTCATCATTTAACTTCTTCAGAAATGAAAATGGGGAGAGGAAACAAGTGTCACTGGAAGAGAATTGTTTGGTTTTCAGTGGTTTATCATGCCTGAATTGCTCTCCTTCTAGCTGGATTTCTTCATGCATTTTCCCTACAGGTACATAAAAATTATGGTCAGGATCTCAGTATCTGATTTGCCCCAGGGAAGAAAGTGAAGAGCAAAGCAGGTCTCTATCTTTATTTCTGCTTGGCTGAGGTTATTCATACATGTGCCAATTTGTTCAGGTAGGAGAAAAAGAAGAGTAATAGTAGCAAGCATGCCCTTGGGTAAACCTAAGGGTTGGAAAGCAGCAGGTCAGGAGGTTTATTGAAACCGAACAGACAACCTTTACAATCTTCCTTGAATGTCAAGTATCTGAAAACTAAGTAGCATTCACATGTATTTCTACATTAAACATAAAGACGCTTTTTCACAGCAGCCTAAAAGCAGTTTTCCAAGGTTGTATAGGGAAACTGAGGATCTTTCCCACTCCTTGCCAAACAGGATTTTCCTTCCAAGGCCAAAGTTACCAATATATGGGAGAGAAGCTATAAATCAAATAATGAATATACACTGCTTCCCTATATATGTTATAGTACTTTTCACATCATAGTGATAGTCAAATGTTCAGTCAACATCTGTGTTAACAGCATTAATCAAAATAGCTTGGGGGCTCAGTAGTGTCACACTGGCATCACTAAAATCATAGTTGTAACAGGAATAGCATTTTTTTATGTCATCTAATTAACTAGTTTCTATTTTTAAAAGTACAGCTCTTCTGCCCAATTTCATTGCAAAAAAGATTCTTCAGTGGAGTGGGACCTACTTACATGAATAAGTAATGATATTGAACAGTAACAAAAGTACATTCCCCCAAGTTCTTTCACTGATGACTTCTTTTTTGGTTAAAAAAGAACCAGATGAGTAAATTATACCAATGCCATATAATAGAATTTTTTTCCCCCCTCATCCCCCTAAAGTCAGGAAAATACTAAGTCCAAAGTCAAGAACCAAAAACATCTCCCACTGGTATGTCAGCCAATTGCAATTCTTGTTTTAAGAACTTTGTTCAATTTGTTCAACTATTTCTTTCCACTGTGATCACAGTTCTCATTTCTTGTAATTGGAAGTAAACTTCAGGTTTCACTATCACTTAACAATGGAAACTCCTTGATGTCAAGAAATAAAATGAAATAAGAAGTCATTTTTGCTGCAAGTCTTTGACAACAGGTCACATGACAGATTTCTGATTTAAAGTACACAAAGTAGCCTTTCCTGAATAGTCACTCTGAGAAACAACAAATGTCAGCTGCTTGGTAAAGCTGATCGAAACCACACAACCTTCATGTGGTCACCTAAAACAGGTAGGTCCTTCCTGGACCACCAGTATTTCTAAAAACTGGAATATAACCATACCTCTAAGTATAGGTTCAGGTACCCTGTCTTCATACAGTGATGTGGATTTTTCACAAATTTTACATCCATTTAGCTAATTTTGAACCATTACACCTTCAGGGGCAACTGCAAGATGAAATCATCAAGTCTCTGTCTGCTGAAAAACACAGGAAGGAAAAAGTTACAAGGCCTCTTAAGGTGTAAAATGTACATTTAAATGCAGCAATATTTCTTCCATTTCCCACTTCCCCGCCTTCCCACTTCCAAACTGTGATCAGTTTGGAAAGCCTGACCTATATAAGCATCTACGCAGACAAACACCAAAGTAATAAGAAACAAGTCTGCAGCCCTCTGCTCCTTGAATTCCAATGCAGGTTTAGGGCACTAGGTTACAAACTCTTTAAAGAGATATTTTCTTCACAGCTCCTGGCAAGTAGACATTGCACAGATAAGCAGGCTCCAGAGAATGGCACATAGGATGCCTGAAGCTAGTGTTCTCATTCTTGCCATTCAACAAAAACTGCTTTAACTTCTTTAGTAAAATTTGTCCTTAATATAATTGCTTAAAAATTATAAACACTCCCTGGGGAATTTTACTGGCCAGAAATGCAAGACTTCTCTGCAATGCTATTATTCCTCTGATATAAGATGACAGGGTAGAAGGATGTCTCTAAAGTGGAGGGACATGGATTTGACAAATGGAGCGCCCAGTGGATAAGAACTTGACTGGATGGTCACACAAAAAGAGTTGCAGTCAATGGCTCTATGTCCAACTAGTGACCAGTGGTGTCCTCAGGGGTCAGCATTGAGACAGGTGCCATTTTAACATGACTGTCACTGACGTGGACAGTGGGATCGAGGGTACTCTCAGGAAGTTTGCCAACGACACCGAGCTGTGTGCTGCAGTTGATATGCTGGAGGGAAGGGATGGCATCCAGAGGGGCCTGGGCACACTTGAGAGGTGGGCCTGTGAAGTTCAACAAGGCCAAGTAAAAGGTCCTGCACCTGGGTCAGGGCAGTCCCAAGCATAAATACAGGTTGGGTGGAAAAGGATTGAAAACAGCCCTGGGGAGAAGGACTTGGGGGTATTGGATGATAAGAAGCTTGACATCAAACAGCAATGCACATCCACAGCCCAGAACACCAAAAGTATCTTGGGCTTCATCAAAAGCAGCATGGCCAGAAGCTCAAGGGAGGTGATTCTACCGCTCCATTCTGTTCCCATGAGTCCCCACCTGGAGTGCTGCATCCAGCTCTGGAGACCACAAAATAAGGAAGACATGGAGCTGTTGAAGCACACTCAGAGAAGGGCCACAAAGGTGATTAGAGAGCTGGAGAACCTCTATTATGAAGACAGACAGAGAGTTGGGGTTGTTTGGGCAGGAGAAGCCTCTAGGGAGACATTTTAGCAAGCTTCTGTGGTGGTGAGGGTGCCTATAGGAGAGCTGGAGAGGTACCTTTTACAAGGTGATGGGACAAGGGGGAATGGCATCAAACTGACAGAGGGTAGGTTTACATTAGATGTTAGGAAGAAAATCTCTACTGTGGAAGTGGTGAGACACTGGAACAGGTTGCCCAGAGAAGTTGTGGAAGCCCTATCCCTGGATGTAACAGGGCTTCAAGCAACCTGGTCTAGTAGAAGGTGTCCCTGCCCATGGCCCCCACTGAACTAGGCAGTCCTGAAGATTCCTTCCAGCCCAAACCATTCTATAATGTTTATCTAGCAAAATGAAGAGACACAAAGGTTCTGCTCCAGCAGAGTTCAAGGTTTGAACATATAGTCAATATGTTTCTATTTGAACTTATGATTTTATTTAAAAGTGTATGGCTAAAACTACGTGCAGGATCAGGTGACTACTGATCCTGCAAGCCCTTTGATATTAACTACAAACCTCCAATTAACTTCAGCAGTGTAGTGCAAAGCTCACTGTTTTTAATGATTTATTTATCGTACAACCAAAACGAACAAGAGATAACATGCAGATCCCTGCATATCATCAAAAGTGTTTAAGGGAAAACCATGTATAAGATTATTATTTAGGTCACATCAAATACATTTTATACTTGACATTCCTATTTTTGGAGAGTTCAAAAAAATCAGAAGGAACCTGTAGGACTTGCAAAATCTATGCATGAAGTCCTTTTCTGTTCAAATAAGTATGATCATAATTTGAAGTGTATAAACAGTACTGAATGTATTATACAGGCAAATAAAATTATACCAATTCAAAACCTATTATACACTTTTTTTCCTGTTACAAAAACAAGGTTGCACTGCCCTATATTTTGTAAACTACTCACCCTAAGAAATGTCAGGGTATGCCTCAAGTCTGATGATCATTTTCAGGAGGTGCAGTCCCACAATTTAAAGCCACATTTTAAAATCCAAATACTTCCAAAGAGAAAGGACATATTCAACAATCAAACTAACACTTGTAATTCAAGTAATAGAAAATGGCTTAGAGTATGCTGACATTTTAGTTTCAGGGACAGAAGAGATTCACTCAAAGTGTGATTAGCTACAGCATGTGATCTGAATACATGTGCTACTATGGTCAAGAAAATGGAATAGAACAGAACAGACTTATTTTCAAGAGGAGACTGAAGCTACCTCAGGGGTCAGCCAGTCTGTGTTATTCTCCATCTTCGACTTAAAAGGCTACAGTTAAACAAATGATCAAACCAGCTACTTGCTTGAAGAGAAGTGGAACTGTATTCAACACATAAATTTTGAGTTTGCTCCTATTGTGTTCTACTTAGGTATGCATTTTGTCACTTAATATTGAAGCAATTTCTTTCCCTGATCATAAACACCAGGATATTTTACCTCTATGTTAAATTAGCTATCATACTTTCATCCAAAACATAGTCTCACCCGCAATGATAGAGTGACACTTAAGGTTTCAAAACTCACTTGTGGAAAATTTACAAATGCTCATGTGCCTCTGTATATGGCAATTGTCCCTCCATGGGAGTCAATTCTAAAAGACTGCATTTAAATACATTAACTCATTATCAGAAAGAACTAGCAATTGAAAAGTAACGAAGCCTAGACATTTTAGATTCAATCTGACTAAAATGCACCTCTTTTGAAGCACTTAAAAATCAACTAGAAATGTTACAATATTGTCCTCTGAAACCAAAAATAAGATAACCGCTAAACCATTATTCTCCTCACAAAAAACAACACAACTGTAGTTCTGAGTAGGCCAGGTATCATTTTTGTGAAAATATTATGTCTGTGACTCTCATAATGGTTTATTGACTTGTCCCTGACTTCTCTTTAATTCCATTATCTGTGGTAAAATATTTTCTTATAATGTGATAGTAAATTGAGTTTTTGAATAATGAAGACTAGTGAAGACATAAGGGAGGAAGTCCTATGGAGCTATGGGAGTAATTGAAGAGTCTCTTAGTAGAGACAGGTTTTTCCCCTGAAATACCACTTGCTGAGTAGATTGCCTTCTGTGCTGATAAAAATAAACAAAGCCCCTCTGCAGAGTGTTGTAATATTGTGACTCCTATAAGCAGCTGAGCAGCTGCTACCCTCATTAAATTAAGGACAGTAGCAAAATGCAATCGATCTTAATTTGTACAGTAATGAGCTCTGAATAGATTGCTAATTATCCTGCTAGACATTGATTTTATGTTTCTCCTGTGATTCTTCATTTCTTTCCTAATCTTGAGATAGACATGAAGCACAGGAGACCAGGAAACTGCCATCCTAGAATATGGCGAGACAAGTCTGACTAAATTCAGGTTGGTTTATTTTATATGCTATAGAAAGCACTTCCATGAAGGAGAAGAAACACCTCCATTGTTTTCATGACAATACTGCATTTATAAGTCAAAAGTGCAAACTCCTTTTAACTGCAGCCACCTGTACTATGCCCATGCATGAACACAGATACTTTTTGGTATTGCACATTACGAGCTACTGTAACTTATCACAGACAAGTGACCAACTGAGATATCTAACAAAATGAGACCATGAGCATCTTGGCTTCAAGTAAGGTGAAAAAATAGCTGTGAAAAATGCAATTTGCATATAAGCATAAGATGCATATTCTTCCAAAGACATAAAAGATAATATTCAGAACATATTCTGGGTTAAATGTGTCATCTTAAGCCAATTCCTATCACTTTCATTTGCATGGTATTTTATCACCAATTTTATCACCATTTATCGCCTCAAAAAAGGATTAAGCTACATGCACATCATGTATTTATCAACAAGCAGAAGACTGAAAAGGGGAAAGATAAATAGTGTCCATTTAGTAGTGTCTATAGCAATAAACTTCCATCCATGCACAACATGAAAGTGGTAGAGTCACTGGGATTCAAAGAGCAGCAAGAGCACTCAACTGTTCAGAGCCCTCATGTAAAACTTACATCAATGTCACAAACCCTTTGCCACACTGACTTGCCACCATCTCCAAGGAATACAATGACAATCACACTGAGCACATCTGTGCATAGAACAGATAACGGTAGAGGGATGAATGGTTTAGCCCTTTAGAAGGGCTTCTAATCTGGAAAAAAGAGTCTTCAGGCTTAAGAGGCACAGGTGCACCAGATCAAATATTAATTGAATTTAGGTACTTTGGTGTTTTCAAGGGCCTAGACATAGCAATGCTTACAACTGTGGTGCTCAATTTTTAAGCATCTTGAAACGACAATAAATCACATGAGCCCCAAGGGATTTTTCTGTTTGTCCCTTAATAACACAAGTGGCAATTACAAATATACAGAGAGGATTAACAAATCTCCTCACACAGACCAGACCACTGAAAAAGCAAAATAGATGCCTTTACCCTAAACCCACGTGCGAGTGCAATTCAGGCGTCTTACTTTCACATTTCTAAAAAAAAAAGTGGCCTCCCCATTTGAAATTCACAGTCTTTAATTGTGAATTGTGCTTTGAAACAGTTCAAACAAAAAAAATCCATGCAGCTCTCTTCATTTGAAATACAGCTGGCAGGTGGTCTAGCTACTCAAATGCTACAAAAGTGCAGCTTGCAGGGATCTCTCTTACCCACCAACTGCTACAAAATGCAAAACTCTTCAGTTGAAGCTGTTTCAGTTTAGAACGAAATAATAACTTCTACTAGACTAAACTTAGAAGTACGTACCCCAGACCTACTGATTAGGGCAACAAGCTGGATTCCAGTTCCTGCATCAGTGCATGCTTGTGTTTCACTAACAAGGATCTATATAACCCTCCATCCATAAATAGTAACACATCCAGTCTGTGTACAACAAATTATACTATTTAGAGAGGAACAGCTTCAAACTGAAAAAAACCCCAAAGCACCCCCAAATCACAAACCATCTGTAACTTTACAATCAGGAACTTTCACTGACAAAGGGAATGGGATTCTGTCCTCCCGTATTTCAGAAAGTAGTCTAAGCCCTGCTTGCCAGGCAGCTTCACAGAGAGAAGCATGGGTTCTGAACTACAGCAAAAAAACCCTGCCACATTCTAAAGCTAGGCAGCCCTACAAGGTAAGCATCCTAATAAGTACCAAGGACAGAAATACAGCTGCTAGTCATTTAGCCAGAAGTTTGTACACCAGGACCCCATAGTCATAGGCAGAACCCTCGCAACACATTGTACAGGATACCTGTGTGTCCAGTTTGAGACAGTGAATTCCAGAAGGAAGCAAGAAGTTTTAAATCATGTCAATAAACCTTTATTATACAAGTTGTGACAATTCAATCTTCTCATCAAGTTGAATGAAGCTTTTCTTTTTTTTCAATATTTTAGAAATGCCCAAATATTACCAAGTAGCCAATAACAAGCCTCATAGTTTCCTCAAAGAACTCAGAAAAAGCAGAAAAAATACAACTTTCTTTACCAATAATCAATTGTCTTGAGCTTGGAAAGTTTGCACTGCATATCTTGAAGTACCTCTAACAAGTGAAGTTAGGCATTTGGTGGAGAAAAAAATGAAAAAAAAAAAGCAGTGTTTGATAGAAATGGCAATATTGAATGAGATCAGTATGAATGGACTTGTAAATAAGTTGTACCACCCTAGAATCACAAATAAGGTGTAGCTTACCATCTCTGGCTTCAAATCAGGAAGACCTGGTTTTGAACTATTCATCAAGATACAGGAAAATATATGACTTCATCTGAAGTCAGATAAAACCAGATTTCACTAGTCAAGTCATCAGTCTTCTATAAAGCATCAAGAGCTTTTCTCTCACTGTGAACAAGCCATTGTTTTGACAACCTTTTTAGACATGCTGAGAAGCATTTTTTAAATAGCAAGGACATTTTAATTGTGGATGACATGAATCAACTATGTGAAAGAACAGCTGCATCTTCAGATGACATGAAGAAAAGCGTGATCTGGATGCAAAGGAGGGTAAAACATTCTTTTATTGTACATTTACTAATTTTCTGTAAGTTCTACTCCAGAAATTTAAAAATAAAAGGTTTACCAAAAAAGAAGACAATAACGTGCTAGGGACAAAGCTATTTTATGTGCATCTAGAGCCTATGTTAACTGGTTTCAAAAATTATCTAAAAAAATTACTTGTTTTCTCTTCACCAAAGCACACCGCTTCCCTGAAGTTGGGGATGAGAGAACTCAATGTTAAATTACTCTGATTTCATGAGTCTAAAACTGAGCCTTCTCATTTTATGCTTTATAATTGGAAGCAAACACTGGAGTACAAACAACTATGAAATTCAGTCTGTGCAGCTTAGGCATATTCTAATTATCCTTGTAGAGTTATTACTTGTGTCTTATACAAAAACTCTCAAATGCAGGAGGAGGCCTCAAGAATTTAGACAGCGAACTACAAAGGATACCTTGAACACAAGAACTGACATCCAGCTTCTGGCATGCTGCCATCAACAGCAATTAGTGCTTGGTACTTCAGATACCACCACAAACACTAAACAAGAAGGCAATGTATGCACTCCAACTAATATTTGGTACTGTGTACACTGTTGCTCTAGCCATTGCAGACACTGTTCTTTCCGAGGCAGAGAAGAGACTTAGGGCCACCCTTTCCCATCTTTAACAAGTTACTAAGACACAAGAAAGGATTACAAAATCTTTAAAAGTTATTTTTGAATGTACTACAGTGCAATTTATAAAACACTGAGAGCACATCAAACCTGAAAACTCAGCACTTCCAGGTTAATCTAGTCTGGGAGTTGACCATGGTACAGCCAACAACTGTCTGGTGAATGAAAGCAATATAAACCAGTTCAGAGGTATAAAAAGAAATGTCACTCAAAGCTCTGTTAAATTTAAACTACCAGATAAAGTTCATATAAGCTTAAAAGGAGGGAAAACCCCTTAGAAAATTCCAAGACTTCACCAGAAGAGAAGCGTTTTTAAGTGACTTTGCCTAACCCAAGACATTGCTACGAAGTCAGCACATAAGGTAGACAAATGCAACATAGATAAATGGCAAAATAGGCCAATGGCATATTTTTGAGGGGAAAAATAAAAAATATCTCCAGAGTGAAAGGAGAGGAATTTGCAAAATTACTTATAAACAATAATTCTATTAAGATAATTGAGTTTATCCTCTTTGCTTTTGGAAATTTTCAAAATACTCTTCTACGTCACTCAAATCTCAAATTCTTTCATATAATATTGTATTCTCCACACAGCAACAGACATTAAGTAGGCCAGCATTTTAACAATTTTATTTATTCAAACCTTACTGCCAGTTTTATGGGAACTTGTAAAACCAAGATTATACCTAGACAGGGAAAAGTCAGTTGACAATCAGGCAAAGGAGACCTTCTCTATGGAAAGCAGAGACTAACATGGCTGATAATATATATAGGACCGTAGCTGGCTCATCTTCTAGGGATACTGAAAAATAGAGAAATAAAATAAACAACTGACAGGGCAGTAGTGGAAAATCACTTCCTGTACGGTTGCGAAAGTCTTGTCTAAAATGTTCAAAATAGAATCAAATTCTAAATTAATTCAGCCTGGTGCAAGTGATCTATAACAAGTTTATAAGTCATTCTCAAACCAAGAAAAATATACATTCCCACTGTATCCAAACTATTTAGCAACCAAAAATCTTCATAAGTTATCACATCAAATTTTCATAGCAGGTTCTTCCAATGACAACTGATTTTTTCCTTGAAATTTAGTTTCCAGTGCAAATCTCAGCACCATTTTCCAGCTCTGCACTCATATGGAAAATACAGATAGGCAAGAGGCTTAAATTTACATTTCTGCAATTTTTTCTCATGGGATGAAAAGGCATTGATACAAATTACAGGAAGAAAATTACTAGATTAAACTTCAGATCTCTGAATATTTAGCACCATTACATTCCCTGCCTTGAAACTATTATTTGCAGGTTGGGGAAAGAAGCTTCTGCCTTAAACTGTAAGAAGATTCTCTTAAGGAAGGGCAATTGTGTCTAAAAGCTGCTTCCACCAAGGCAATTCCTATCAGTTCCTCAAAGCAAGGGTGAAAATCCTATTAGTTGGCTTATGCTTTTCAGAGCTTCAAAAAGTATCCTTTGAAGATGAAAAAAAAACTTCTGAAGTGACCAGTTACACAAAAAAACCTTTTTAAATAACAGGTTATCATACACTATTGCATTCTTCCAGATATTCTGCAAATTGGGAAATAACCAAAAATGCACAGGGATCTGAAAAACATGCTAGTGAAGTTAAGGCTTTTCCCAATTCTGCTTCAATACAATAGCTTTTGCTAAGTAAGCAGGAGCATTCAGCTGGACAGCTTCCCTCTGAACCATCCAGCACGGCACAGCACACTTTCAGGCTTTAAAATCTCTCCTTAAACCCCCACTGACTTTAATACCTGATGGATTTCAAGACCTTTCTGCTACTTTCTGCAAGATTCACTTAATTTTCAGTCCCAGAATTATAAAGTATGCTCACTGCTCCTACAAGAGACAAGGAATAATTAGGAGAACTGGCCAGGCTTTCAGGTTGTCTCAGCAGTATTCAGCCATATCTGTAAATGCCATGGTGAAGCATACTGAAATATTACGTAACCAAGTCTTTCCCTTTATCTACTAAGAGCAAACAAACCCAAAATATATCAAAATCTGTAATCATTTCATACTAAATGAAAGTAGTTCAGAGAGCCATAAAACCAAGAAGGGGGATTTGGGAGGGTGGAGGGGGAATGTTAAAATTTTAAGTTTCCCGTGAAACTAGGTTCAAAATTTTGATGCAGCATCATCCAAATCAAAAACTTCATTTGACACGATACTGATAAAATACAGAGGAAGTTTAGTAAAAATTATGTTTCAAGTAGGTAATTCAAAAACCTCTAGAAAACTCCAGCAACACCTAAATAAGTATGAAGGCAGGGTAGAGAAAATATTATCATAAACAGATCAATGTACAGTAACATTTCTATTTTGAAACAGCTGTTAATTTTCATGTTGAGTGAGAAAAATATTGGAAAGCATTTGACAATGGAACTCATTTAATAAAAAAATGTTTAAGTATCTCACACATTACATTCCTGTCACCTCCAGCACGCATTTATTTCCACTCACTGTTGGCCACAATCCAGAAGTCTAAATGGAAATGTTTACAATTTCTAACCTATAACTCTCACTCCTTCACTCTTACAGGTGCACAGCCTAGTATATGCCATATTCATCTTCCCTCACCCCCAAAAAAGCAAAGCACAGCTACAGAATCTTCTCAAGAGTATTTCACCATCTCTAGACGCTGTAGTGCCAAGACATTCACATCACAAAAGTCAAAACTGTCAAGGGGACAAACAGCTAGGGAAGGCTAAAGCCATCCCATAGGAAATCTAACACGCCACACCCCTGACAGCCTCAGGAGCTGCAACACTGTCCCTCAAAATAACAGAGATTAAAAATCCTGATATTTTACCAAGCTTCACAAGTTGAAGGTCCAACAACAGATAGCCAGCACAGCACCTCAACAGTCTTGCAGAAACAGACAGCCAGGAATCAGACACATGCTTCCTTCTTGGAATCATGGGGGGTTTGCAGCATGAAGTAGAGAAAACGTCAATCCTCCTTCAGTCTGGCAGTTTGGTTTCCTAGTGACTTGAAAAATAATCATAAATCCCTAAGACCCATGGACAATACACTACAGTGTGGAACAATACAGATGTCAAGAACACATGGGCAAATCCCAAGAACACTCAGCAAGGTGATTCGTTTTCTAAACAGCAATTTCATATATGTGTATAACCCCTACCTCTCTGTCTGTGGTAGGTGTAGTCAGAGCAGAGCTGATGTCTGTTGAAGTTTGTATGCTTGCCTTGTGCCCAACACAAGTCCAGTTTTCTAAAATATTACTGCAAGTTTCAGCCTGGAGTACCCACGTGGGAAATACCTGGTTTTCCTAAACATAAAAGTACTTTCATTTAGATCCTGATTCCAGCTACTTTGGGGAAGCCCAGAACATGCACCATTTTTTCCAAACAGCTACTTGTCTCACGTATGTGATAATCGATCCCAAGAATTCCTGCACACCACGGAAATAAAGAATTTCTCTAAATTCATATGAAAAATTAGAATTTTGATTCACAATTCCCAGAATCCCAAGGACACTCTCACAAACACAATTCATCATTTATAGGCAATATAGCCCCACATCTATCTATAAGCATCAGCAACACACTATTCCCTCTGTCCTTCTCACCAGCTCCATGACATTAGCCAGAATTACTCTAAAAATATGGCCTGGCTGTATAAACAGTTACTTCAATGCTTCAAAGAAATTAAGGAAATTCAGACATATCCTATAGACGAAAATAAACTGGTTTGTTATGTCATCTATTGAATTTGCCCTGTGAATATTCTTGTTTTCCAGATTTAATTACATCATTCTACAGTTCATCTTACTTGTACCAATCTCTGCCTCTGTTTTAGTAATTAATCAGACTAATTTATATAACTTAATTCCTGAGAAGCTAACTTTTGCAGTTTAATTGCTGACAGCTTTAGAAAAAAGCACTTTCTAAACCCATTTTTAAAGCAGTGATTTATAGCATGAATGCAATAAAAACAAAAGACAAAACAAAAGCAACTGTAGAGCTAAGAGCTTTTGATGAATGCTAAAAGGCCATTAAATGCTGTTCATAGTCTATATGATACAGTCAATTTTATAATTCTTTCTGTGAATGCAATTGCTTCCGCTGAATGTGCTGACAGAGAAGTACAAGTCCACAGATTGTTGGTACTTGCAGAACTGTTTATCATTTTTAAATTTAGTGGTGTATGAAAAAAACACAGAAAGCTAGTGAGCTTTACAAATCAAGATCATAAAAATGAACTTGGCTGAGGCTGTTTCTTTGAGGATTTTGAATCATGCCCCAGATAAGCCAGAAGGAAGAGGGATAAGGAACTTGCCTGGGACACAAACACTGAAGTTCAAAACATGTTAAACAATGATAGCACAATCAAGACTCACTTGACACAGGAATAAAGCCCTTTTACAAAGTGAAGGTGAAGAGTTCAACATCAGAAGAAATTGGCTGTACTATTTAAAAACAATATAAAACTGTCTCTCCTAGAACTTGTATTATTTGATGATAAATTAATATAACCTTATTCAATCATGATCTGTCATCTCGAAAGGAGGATTTTCCAAGATCACCAGACCTATAGAACTCATGGTTTTGCTTTCATCTGTCTTGTTATTCCAACAGATAATACATCATTCTGATTGTCCTATGAAAGTTACATTATGCATTGGAGCATTAGACATAGCAGCAGAAAAACACTTTGTCACTGCCCAAGGAAGAGTTTAGTTTAAAAAAAATTTATAAAAAAAACCCATGACATTTTGCACAAAGCCACATACAGACAATAAAATATACCCTGGTTACAACCCAAATAGTTTGGTTAAGGATCTCCTCTGAACAGAAAGGAGGAATTTGGTTTGCTTTAATTAAGAAGCTGCTCCATGTAATATGAAAAAATATGACACAAAAGGAACTAAAATGAGAATTTCAAGGAACCAATGACAGAGCTCTAGGTACAAGAGAAAGCAGGACAGAGAAACAAAGGTCTGAGGAATAAAGACTCCAAGAGAGAAAAGAAGAAAAAAAATTCATATGATGACCAAAGATCCCACAGCTCTTCAGCATTCAGGCAGATATGAATATCCTTCATGAGGAAGGATCACCTTGACCACCTGCATGGAAAGAAGCCCAAGAATCTGCACAACAATGCATATTTTTCACTCTTCGAATTGCAGGGCTCAGCATTTGTTTGAATAAGGATTACAGAGTAGAAAAAGAAGCCATAATTAAAACAGACTTTACTTCAACCAGAATTAACAAATGAGCATTATCAGAGCAAGAGTGCATTTAGAAATTTCATTAGGAAAGAGCAGCCACATGTAACAATTGTCCACAGAAAAGAAACTCAGGTTTTGAGCATATTCTGGGAATATTCTCATTTAAGAGAGAGAAAAGAACGACAAAAATGAGAGATGGTCTGAGGAAAAAATACCCCTGAAGCACCCCACAAATGAATAGCACTCACTTTCTCAGTTCTCCCCATTCCTGCCTAGTCAGGGCTTTTTCTTTCTTCAAGGACACTGAAGAACATTGAACCTTTTTTAGAGATTAACTTCTTGTCAACATTACAGAGACTTTTTACATCAAATGACAGATTGCAGTTTCTGGAGTTTCTCATCTGTTTTAGGTTTGAATCTCAAAGGCATTGGCCAACGAGGGAAGTATGATATGCCCAGTACAGTAATATAGGATTTCAAAACAAACATACTACAACAATAACCACTAGAACAATAGGCAGGAGATGGAGCTGGTCCATTTAATAAGTCTCCACAAATACAAAATATGCTTTTTCACAAGTTTTCCAAAATTTTTAGAGTCCTAGTTAGATACGACAACTGTGAAGTATATCAAGCCAAGTCTGCATACTGTGGGATACATAACACAGGAGAAAAATTTCATGCTTCAAAGGAAAAGGCTACATCAGGCAACTTCCCCAGATTCCCTGTCTATTCAGAGTGACAGAAGCACCTTCAGGCTGCTTTAGGAATTCTGTATCATCTCTGGAGCCATGTAATGACTGCAGGCAGATAAGCACTGTAAGACTGATTGATATGAGGGTCTTGCTTATCCACACCTGTTCTGATAACACATGTAGACGTCTGCTCTCAGAAGTGCTGATTTCTTTTTATTACAGATGTGATTTGAACATGAAGAAACATAGCTCTTAAGAACAAAATCAAATGGAATAGAAACATAATTCTATTGCAACTTCTGAATGTAAAATTTGGCTTGCAGAAGGATACAGAAGAATAGTCTGAATGGTTTGGGGGTTTTTTTGTTTATGAAAGCAAGGTCCAGAAATCAAAATTTAATAGATAAATGCCCAACTTATTCTCGTAGCAAAAGGCCAAATTTTAATCAAGAATAAAGACAAAAAGCTATCTTCATCAGTTTGAAGACAACTAGATACAAAACCAGCAAATTCTTTCCTGTTGAATAGAAAAACTTCAAAATACAAAAAGAAACTCAACACATCATTAGTACCAGTTGTCACCCTGCCTGAGAACCATGTTTTCTCCAGGCAGTCACAAGAATGAAGGAACAATTTCACTTTTCCATTATCTCGTTCTGCCTTTAGGATCCTTCCTTTTGCCATGCCACACTTGCACCAGACAAATATGTGACCTTGCTAGGAACAGAGGAACAGTCAAGGCCAGGGGAGAAAAACTCTTTTGCCTTCACTAAATGAAAATGGATAACAAAGGTTGAGCCCCAGGAATAACATATGTCACAAATAATAGTGAGTACCTGCTTCGTGGGAGATTTACACAATAGAGTTCACACATCAGCAACTGTTTGCCTATAATATAAATTCAAATTGACAAGACTGAGGTATTATGGAACAGCATTTATCTCAAGATTGTCAGGAGAAGTCATTTCATTTCTTATGATTCATTTCATTTATACGTTAGTGTATTAACTGGATACATTATTGATCTTTGCTCCATCCAATTTCAGCTTCTATAGCATGGACAAAGTGATCTGAAAAATATCGGTCCTCTCTCTCTTTTTTTTTTTTTTTTAAGCTCAGGAATGTCTGATGCACATCTAAAGCAAACATCTCATTGTATTAGAAATCCTATCAAAGGAATGCATTCTGGAACAAGCAACTGCTTTTGAGGAACATGTTAGCGTGAAAGTCAGCTTTTCTATAGTTCTCTTAGAATATACAGAAAATTGTTGTTCTAGATACTGTGCTCTCCCCTTTAATTGACTAGATAAAAAGGCAAAGATGGAAGCAATGATGACAGTCCTTGCATACTCAAAAAAGCAAAAAAGGAGAATAAAAAATGTTGTCAATCAGAGTTAGACTGCTATATGTCTGAGTGCCTGGGTGAAACCACCCTTCAAGCAGAGAGGGCTGCTTCAAACATATACAAGCCACAGCTGTCATTCTGCAGAGCCGAACATCTTCCACTCTAAGACAGTATCATTTGACAGCTGCTACAAATATTATGAATATCATGGATGTCCTGTTACTTTCATCTGACAGTCTCTGAAGCATAATAAGGAGCTAGCTATTACCAAAGAAAAAGGGGTATGTGTGTGTGCAATAACATGAACACCAGCAGAAAGCACATCAGAATGTCCTCCTAATGCTGAGATGGTCAACAAACGCACAGGTGAGACTAGAATGCTGTTTAATTTTATTTGGATAGGCAGCAGGATTTGTAACTGTTTGGGAATCAATCTTCACTCTTCCCTAAACCCTCTCCCATTTTAGGAATGCAACTAGTTCTAACACCCTGGATAAAAATACTATAAACATGATTTACAATGGAGTTGTTTCAGAGAGGGAGAGGAGCAAATGGCGTCATTCCACTTCTTTTGCAGCAGCTCTGGTTAGGTCCGGCAAGATCAGGGTCCCACTGAAAAAGGCACGACACAAAGGAAGAACAGAAGTGTTACTTTCCCAAGAGCTTACAGTAAAGACAGACAGAAGTCGGGAAATCACTCAAGTAATCTACAAGCCAAAGGACAACTAACTACACACCTCTTCCATTAATTGTCTCCAGACCCAGAGCCAACACACTCCTAGCCATTTTAGCTTCCCACAGGAAAGCAAGATACCTCTGATCTCTGCAGTAATTGTGTCAGTGGATGTTCACATCCCAGATTCAAACTGTTCTGTACTGCTGAGATCTTCCTGATCTCAGTGGCTGCTGCATACCAGTGATGGCTTGCTGCACACAGGGGGTGTTCTGCAAAAACAAAGGTGCTGCCAAAGTCAGCGTTTTTCCCGGGGAAGGCCGCCCTTGGCAGAAACAATTTGCTTCTAATGTTTAAAATGGCTGATATCACTCTTCTCCATTTTCCGGTCTTATGCGATTTTCTCATGGGCAGCCATTCCAATTCGTCACGATAAAATTCCCACCTTCACGTCGTAAGGCTATTTTGACAGAGCCACTTTCCAGTTCTGTTGTCCCCAACCCGCAAGAAGCATTACCAGCAGAAATTTAACCCATTCACTAAAACGCGGATAGCCAGGCTGTTCAGGCAGGACTCTTAATCACAACTACAAATGACAGCCAAATAAAATACGGCAATGTGATTTTAGCTGGAATTCCTATTCCAGAGCGGGAGCGCGCTGCCCCGACCCGCAGTGCGCACACGCCACCGTGCGGCCGCCGAGCGCCACTGCGGGCCCGGCTCCGCCGAGGATCGCTTGGATTATTGGATCTATTCATCGAGTTTCTAAACCTTCGGGAGCAGCTCTGCTCCCCGCGCGGTCCTGTGCGGACAGCACCATGATTTTCATACTCACATTTAATCGATGTGAAATGATCGCTTCAAATAGGGCACTCAAACATCACAGAATAAACATGCTACAAAACTGAAAGATGTACAGTATCCCAGCTATATTGCAGTGTCTTGGAGAGATTTACATTTCGTTGATACAGTTGCAAAAACAGCAATTCAGTTAAATTTTTGTGTTTACTGTCTCAATCCTTTGTCCTCCTCTCGGTCCTCTGAAAAGAAATACCCTGAAGTCCTTAGGGGAGAAGGAAAGCGTAAAGTAATAATATTTACCGAATCTCCCTGTTCTTAAATCAAATGGCTTTAGGTGGTTCTGTTCTGTTTGTTGTTTGGGGTTTTTAACATATCAGTGGACATAGCATGTAGCAAGTTTAGGAAGCAGTAGTACAGTTTCAGATGACAGGAGACATTAACAACAACCATATGCAGACCTTACCGATGCTTCATGAATTATGCACGACTTGCACCAAATCATTATTGTTCTAAGTGTGCACGTAATAAAGACAGCAAAGACAGAACTTTTTACACAGTAGTAAAACAGAGCACTCGACTTGCTGTTGCTAAGGAATATAAACAGTGATGCAGAGAACTGCCAGATGAATACAACTGGGATAAGCATCCAAACAATTGTGCACTAATTTTTTTTTTTTTAATTTGTTTCAATAGGATGACACCATAATTGGCTAAGAGACCAGACAAAGCCCACAAAAATCAATAGAAAATGGAGTTCTCCCTTGAGTTCTCTGGGCTTTGGCCTGCATCACAAACTGCAACACTGACAGCCAGGAAATGAAAAAACAGAATTACACAAAAAGCAGCTCAAATTCAATCAGTCTTTCACAGCCAGAACCCCACAGAAGTTCAATATCTCTCTACTTGCTATTTCACATTTATATACCCATCTTTTATTTTTGTCTGTACATCACACTATTAGAAGGCAATTACCTAAATTATAAATTCCTCAGATCATTAAAGCTATTAATAAAATTTGATTTTCAGTGTAAGAGCATTCACATACCAACTAAGCAAACAATCCTTCCTCACTGCATCACAAATTTGACAGGAACTCCATTTCTATTTCAACCTACTCCATCTAATTATGAAGCCTTTCAGCAGATCAAAATACTGCATAAGGTCACCCAAATTGAAGGCAGGGGGAGGAGATCTTGTTAAGGCACCTCATTTTTTTTCTAGAGACATTTTGCTTTCATATCTCAGTTTTGCCTTCAGGAAGTTTTGGAAGGTTCCAATTAAAGCATGCCTTGAGCAGTGGGAACCATAAAGCCTGGTGATTTACTGAATTAAAGCCTAGAAATGCTCCAATGCTTGTCCCATCCAGTATTTTCACTCTCCTGCCTCCAAGTTAACTACAAAGACCTATATGCTGCAAAGCTGATTTTGCCATGCCATGGCAACCTCAAAGTGCTGAAGTCCAAAGCCATGACTAGAAAATGACATTGCACACCTTTCTAAGCAGCAGCAGCTACACCACAGTGACATGTGTTGCACCAGCAACAGCATGTGACACCCAGCAAGGAGGGACATGCCACTCTACCATCTTACTTTTCCTTCCATTGATCCTACTCATCTGCAGGGAAACAAAATTACTTACAGATGTCCCACTTCAAATTTTAAATAAAATACTGCTTCCTTTTATGAGCAGAACCTTTAGTTGAAACATCATAAAGTTGATTAAAGGGTAAGTGTGACCATTACCATTACGAGGGAGGCGATTCTGCCCCTCTACTCCGTTCTTATGAGACCTGCCACGCACAGCGCTGCCATCCCACCACAGGAGAGATATTGACCTGTTGGAGCAAGCGCAGAGGAGGGCCTGAAGGCTGGAGCACCTCTTCTATGAAGGCAGAGAGAACTGGGGCTGTTCAGTCTGAAGATTCCAGTACCCAAAGGGGGCTACAAAAGAGCTAGAGAGGGACTGTTTACAAGTGCCAAGGGGAAATTGCTTCTAACTGAGAGAGAGTAGGCTTAGATTGGATACTGAGGAGAAATTCTTAACTGTGAGGGTGATGACACACCGCCACAGGTTTCGCAGAGAAGCTGTGGATGCCCCATCCCTGAAAGCGTTGAATGACACGTTGGATGGAGCTCTGAGCAACCAGGTCTAGAGGAAAGTATCCCTGCCCGTGGCAGGGTGCTTGGAACTAGATGATCTTGAAGTTCCCCTCCAAGCCAAACCATTCTGTGATTTTCCTCCGTTTTCCCCCACCGCCAGCCCCTACTTCGCCCCGCCGCTGCCGGGTGGGTGCTGGCCGCACCCAGCCCCCGGCGTTGCCCCCTGCCCGGCTGCCCCTGCCTCTCCCCGCACTGTCGGGCTCCAGCCCTCGCTTCGCGGGCACTAGGCAGACGGAAGCGGTGGGGAGCCGCTCGTTTTACGGCTTTCTCGCGAGCCCGCACAGCACCGCTTTCGGGCCCCCGGCGGAGCCCGCAGCCGAGCTGCCCGCAGCGCGCAGGCGGCGGCGGCGGCCAGGGCCCCGTGTCCGCTCACAGCCCCGCCCGGGCCGGCCCCGCACAGCACGGCACATGCCCACAGCGGGGCCGCCGCTGCCCGCCCTGCCCGGCCGCCAGCTCTGCGCCCTCCGCCGGTAGGTGCCCGCGGCGGCCGCCGAGCCCTCAGGACAGGGGGACGGCGCCGGTCGTGAGCTCGGGGGATGGCCCTGAAGGCTCCGTGTTCCCTCCGGGGGTGCTGGGGTGGGCAGCAGCGGGGTGTCTCGGCAATCGCCTCGGGGAGGGCGGCGAAGCGCTGCCTCAGCTGTCCCTTGAAACACAGCCTCTGCCCGCCTTTGCGTACAGCCAGCACCGCGCCTGTGCCGCGCCAGAGCGGGAGCGAAGCTAAGGGAAGTATTTTTAGAAAGCACGAGATGTTTTCTTAAAGCGGCCTTGCTTGGTAGATCATTTCTAGTCACTGCCGGCACATGCGTGTTGCTGTGGTTGCTCTTTGCCCTTCCATTTCATTCCTGTGCTTTCCTTCCCTATGAAGGAGATAATGTCTCATGGCCTTTCCAGGCCTTCGGGCTTCCTGCCGGCCTGTAATTCACTATCCTCTGAATCTCTATGGGTTCCAGGGAAAAGGAGGGAAAATATTAATCAGATACATTTGAAAGACGTTCTTAATTATCCTTTCAAAAAAAAAAAAAAAAACCAAAAACCTCTAACTTGACAAGTGTTGTGACTCATAATGATGGCTTGCAATCCTAAAAGCACTTCAAATGCAGCGCTTAATATAGCTAAATAAAGCTGGATTCTCACTAAATAAAAAAGAGCTGATGGTTCTTCAAGAGCCATCAAATCTTCAAATTTGTAATTTGCCTTTAAAACTCCAGAGCTAACAGTAAAGGGAGAGGAAAAGGGCTTTTTCCTGATCGCTGGCATACAACAAATTACCCCGATCAAAGTACTACTTGTGGGAGATGCACGTACCGAAAGCACACTGCAGCTCTTATTCCCTTTTCTAGCTTCATGTCCAAGTAATTACTCTTTCTCCATAGATATGAATTACTCTAGGTTCATCACCACTGTGAGTGCAGCAAGAAAAGCATCTCCAATAAGACTCCTGAGTGAGTACCTGTCCCTTCTTCCCTGTTTCTCTAAAAGAGTATCATTCTATGCTCTGGTCTTTGCTGGGGTATCACAGTTTAAGATTTGAAAAGGTTTGAAAGAAAACCGTGCTGTAAGCTGACAGGCAAGGCCAGATAACTTGACTTTTGTCAAGCAGAGATGCCAAGAAGGTATAAAGAAAAATAAAGTGAATATCCTTGAACCATTTCAGAAACCCATCCAGACAGAGAAATCAGTATTATCACTTTAACAAGTCTCTGAGAAGTCTCTGCTACTGTCTCTGAACGAGGGCTTTTGGCACAGTTTGCAGCTGAGTTTATGCTGGGTGTCCAGGAACAAGCAACTGCTAATGACTTGAAATTCAGCTCCAGCATGTTTATCTCCACCTAGTTTTCCTGTATCCCATTCACATCCATAAATACCTCACTAACCCCACCCCCTCAGTATTACTACACTTTTCCATAATAATCTATCTTTAGGCTACCACACTACATAGCATTCCATGTGACAGATAGAAGAGCTTAACTGCCTACTTGTTTTCTCAGTTGAAACCTACAGAGACCTGACAGAATCTGAACATGAGACATACATTACTAGTTAAGCCTTCAAGGGTCAATTTCGCCTTTTGGTAAGGGGCTAGCATTTGATGTTCTGCTTAAAATGCTTCATACAGGTACAGCCAAGTCAGGTAATTCACTCCAGGCAGCCTGTTATTCAAGTGATACATTGATGTGCATCATAACAAAAATATTAAGTAGCACAGTTCCTGCAGAAAGTCACATTGAGACTGCAGTTTTGATGACAAAGTAAATCTCTCTTTACCAGGCCAAAAGTCACAGGCATAACCCATATTTGTGAACTGACTGATAAGAATTAACTCCCCATGTTCAAGTCTGCTAATAAGTACTGGGAAATAAACTTGGTAACAGGCTGCTTTAAGCCAGATCTGGTGTCATCTGTCCTCATGTGTCTGATGTAAAACTGTCAAGACAGCATAAATGCCATATTGGGAGTTCTTAGATTTAATGCAATCAAGTGCCCTTGCTGGATTAAAATCCAGTCTGCACTGCATAGATTGGATCTGAATGATTGTGAAACTGTGACTTAAAAGCAGGAATTAAGATTTTCTTTGTACCGAATTACTTGCACAGTGCCTTTGCTGATAAAACTGGACTGCCAGAAACATTTCCACTCCCTTATAGAAAAGCTATAATCATCTGTCAGCGTAGCTGCCAGATCAGCTGAAGTGAGACTGAACGGAAAACAGAACAAAAAACAAAGCAAATCATTTCAAGTCAATCTAAGCAGATAATTAAGATTTTAAATTCTTGAAGCTCAAAACACATCAGTCACAGAAGTTTTTATAATAGTAGAACAGTCCAGATGGTTTTAAAATAAACTACAAATAGTTTTTTAACTTAAAATTACTTTTTGTTTTAGTCCATCCTAACAGTATCTCCCTCCCTGTGCCCCCCCAAACACCTATTTAATCCAAGCAGAAAGGTGAGTTTAAGAAGAATTATCCTTTTGAATTCATGACAGTTAAACAAGTAAATTGAAAAACAGAACAAGTTCTCTGGACCATTATTAATTATTGATTAAAGGATATCATCACCATTGTAACAATCAAATTGTAACCAAGGTGTTTCCCTTTTACTCTAGCTGAATTGATGCAGAAGTCTCCTCCATCTCTTATCTCTCTGGCTGGAGGGGCACCAAATCCTAATGTTTTTCCATTTAAGAGGGCAACTGTTGACATTGGACATGGAACTCCTATTGAGATTGGGGAAGATCTGATGAAGAGAGCTCTCCAGTACTCAGCCTCAGCAGGGTATCTGTCACAGCTGCTTGCACTTCAAGATACCAGAAGCTAAGAATCATAATATTCTTTATTATTGCATTAAGGGACCTGGTTTTTTAAAACCTGTTCATTAACCCCTTTTTTCAAAAAACAGGTTATTTCCAAAAAACATGGGTTTTTTTCTATTTGCCTCACTATTTACATTTCAGTTCAAGTGGAAAATTTTGCAATGAGTAATGTAAAAAAAAAAAAAAAAATCACTTAAACCCTAATCCTAGTAATTCTCAAGCCAGAGCATTTCCTAGCTGTAAGTATTTGAAAATCCAGACTCCTAAATCAGGTATTTAAAATACTGCATTACAATACATAGGTTCTACCTTTTGAAGTTGTTTTTTTTTTATTTGACACCATGTACTAAAGTCAGTATGTACAACTTGTGGTAGTTGAGTGGAGGTATTCATAGAATTGTCATTTTTGGTACAAAAATTGCATATCATTACATTATTTTAGTGCTCATGGAAACTCCTCAGCAGATAGCACTGTGTCTGGTGGGGACAGGTTTGCAAAAAATGTTTGGGTACCTACAGAGACACACAGGGCATCAGTTAAGACTTTTGTTAATATTTAAATGAACCTGGCCATTTGATTCTACAAGGTCTTAAGACTTTTTTTGGGAAATGTGTTTTAGAAATCCTTGTAATTTGCAACCTGTTACTAGCAGCATTGAGAACTTTGTCACGTGCCACATTAGAGTACATAATGATCATTTCTAGGAGTGGGTATTGTTCAGCCTCCACCCTGTTTCATCCTTGGCAAATAGTTTCTGCCCAGATTTCATTATGATAATTTGGTGTACAGACCACAGATGCCCATCTCATTTTCTCCATTTGATAAAGCAGTCATAACAATTGCATCTAAGTGTATCTGTGTGACAGTCAAAATCAGACTCAGGACTGCCTGCTAGATTTGGCAGGGATGTAGAGGAACAGCCTAGTTTTAATATATTTCAGCACTTTATATAAAGTGTTAGATACACCTTCTTATTCATGTTTCAGGATTCCAGAGCTGCTGTCTTGGCTAAAAGATTTCCAGCGGAACCTACATGATCCCCCCACAGCCAATTACAGTCCTGAGCAAGGACAGATGGAAGTGTGTGTCACAACTGGCAGCCAGGAAGGCTTGTGTAAAGTAAGACTGAAAGATTCATATGTTAGAAGCATTTCATTTGGAGAGGTGTTTATTCTTCCATCAGTTCAGCTATATTCAGCATTAAATGCCCTCTATAACTATATGCAGGGTACTTTATTAAATGCATGTCTGACAGTATTACCAGTACAAGATAAGGGAAATGAAACAAAATTGGAGTAGTGTTCTAGACTGTCAGAGCTGCATAAAAGTTCAGGTAGCCAAAGAAAGTTGTGTAGAAAACACGCTATATGTTACCTTATATATAAGGTAACTTTTCATGTTACCTTACATATAAGGTAACATCTCATGTTACTCAAGTAGTTCAATAATAAGTGCATAGATCCTTTACCATAACTCTATTCTAAATATGCTTCTTCTTTTTTTTACTTCCTGATTTTTGGGGGTTTTTTACTTCCTGAAATAATTACCCTTTCCAGTACACTCTTACTGCTGTTTAGTTGATCCATTCTTTAACTTACACAGTAGAAACTGTGATTCAGAGCACTCTTTCCATGTCAAGTTGATATTCTCTAGTTGATAACCTATCTTAATTTGCCTCTAAAGCAGATTTTTCATCTGTTCATTGCCTTTCTTACAGACAGGATAATTATATGGTTAGGGAATTACTAGTATCTAGTCAAGATTTTTAATCCCACTAAAAAGTCAGAAGTATGAAGCGCATGTACAAAAATGGAACAGTCTTTAAAATAGACTCTTCTTCTGCAGGTGTTTGAAATGCTCATTAATCCTGGAGACAACATACTTTTGGATGCACCCACATACTCTGGGACACTAGCAGCTGTAAGTATTCTTTAGCTACAAAACATTGTGAATGTTACATTTGAACTAAACAGTAGTTTAGTGCCTGATCTGCGGTCTTAAAATATGTCTATATCTGCCATAAAAACATATCTAAGACTTAAGATTTTAGTGTTCAACCAGTTAAGTTCATAAATGTAAACTCTTAGAAGGTTTTCTACTAAAAGTTCTATAAAAGCTATTCAAAATTCCTCTTCCAAATACTAGTTCATTCAAGGGCGAAGATCACATATGGGGTTGGAAAGAAAGCCATTAGGACCTAGTTTGGTTGAATAAAATTTATAGCAAGTGTGTGTGTTAACATGTCAACACATTTACCTGAAGTATTTAATGGTCAGATTATACAATAGCTTTAATAATATAATATTGGAATAGACCTGAAACATCCACATATGAGTAGGAAAACATGAAATAGTGAGAGCTATACAAAAGTACCAAGTTTACTACTGCAAAGTAGCTTAGTCAGTATAAAATTAAATGTCAGCTCAAAACGCCTAAGAGCTGCAAGAAGGGTTAGAATAAATACACCACAAATTCAGTTGTCTCGCCTTGGATCAAAATTAATTGTTATTGTTTGCTGTCTTAAATTTGAATATATAGTTTAATCAGCTGCACTTTGTTAGGAATCTATTTTGACAATGCAGCAGCTTGCCATTTTACTTAAAAATGCAGAGCACTACATGCTACAAATTGAAATTCCACAGAGAGACAGCAAGCTTTTTCCTTGGAATTTTACATATATTTTTTCATACTGCTGTCAACATGTCATTGCAGTAGCATCATTTCATTCTCCTTTGTATTGCTGAATATATCTGTTGAGAACAGATTCTTTGCCCTTTGTCAGTGAAGAATAGCTTAAAGCTCTGGCACTTCAACCAAAGTAGAGTGTAAATTGTCAGTAGGAAACAAAGGTGCTGTGACCTTAACTATCTGTGGTGAGAGCAGGAGGAGAGAACAGTTCAAGTTTACAAAATCCCTTTCTGCTTGAAAAACCAAATCTGATTTCCTAGAGAAGAGCAGCAATTCAACATAAAAAATACCCATTTCTTCTCAGTTAGCTTAGTAGGACAAATAAAGAGTAATGTGGTAAGTTTGACAAGCCTTACAGCAAATTCAGGCAAACTTTTATTTGACTTACGGTCAAATGCAGCTTAAGGTGGGTATAAATAAAATCAGAAAGAAAGACTTCGTATTGATGAAATTTTACTGTGCCAATGACAAAAGGAAGACCTTTAAATTACACAATTATGACAGTTTTGTTCCTTCTGTCAACAGCTGAGGCCCTTGGGTTGTAATATCATTAATATTCCTAGTGACCAACATGGCATTATTCCAAAAGCTTTAAAAGAAGTTCTGTCTGCTTGGAGCCCAGAAGATGTAAAAAATTGTAGCCGTCACCTCCCCAAATTCCTGTACACTATTCCAAATGGATGCAACCCAACTGGCAACTCACTGACAACAGAGCGCAAGAAGGAGATTTACCAGGTATGGAACTGGGGGCTTTGTGAACCTTCTAAGTGGAAACAGATAAATGTCAGTCTTGTTTCAGTTGAGGATTCCCCATGTGTAGTACTCAGACCAATTACTGGTCCAGTAGACATTCCTCCTAGAACTTGTTTCTAGCAGGATGTCTTTCACTACAACGCTTCAGAGACAGACTACGCAGTAGATAAATTGTTTTTGGTGGAAGCCGATTGCTGGTTGGTAGCTTTGGCACGGGCTTCTAACTGGACTTCCTGCAAGTTGCCTGCAGTTTGAATGCCACATGGAACAGAGCTTCACTTACATAATTTTACTGTCCTTACAGTCCTTGTACTGCAGCTACCATGTTTACTCTTCTAATTGTGTGATACCTAAATTGGGCACTTGAAGGCTTCTCATGATGGGGGCTTTTATATAATGAATGACTAATCAATACAATCATAATATGGTTCTGGTTTAAAAAAAAACCTGACTGAATTTACAGTGCCTTTACCTTTTTATTCATTTTGTTACTTTTTATTAATTTCTTTAGCTTGCAAGAAAATATGATTTTCTCATAATAGAAGATGATCCTTACTACTTTCTTCAATTTGAAAAGGTAATCTGTCTTTCATAATCCTTAGTAACACCTTATTTTTTGGAGAGAAACTAATGTTTCAGGAGAGAACTAAGGTTTGAGCCCTAGATCTTCCTGCATGCTCCTTGTTCATGTCCTACCAAGGCAGCTGTAGGCCTCACAGTCTGTTCTCCTTTCAGTCATTTTCCCCTTTGTGGCATTTTGTGTCCTGTTAATCGGTGGTTCAAATTTCTCAAGCCTCATACAGGATAGAATTTCCTTCAGTAATTAGAAAATTATGAAGACTTTGTGTTCAGAGCAAAGCAAGTATGTCACTAAAACAGCACTTAAAAATTACATCCTCTTAATGTTCCTTAGTCCCTGTGTCTTCTTTCATTCAACAGAAGACTGCCTGCTCCCCATCTACTATACCCCATTTTTATCCCTTTGCCTTTTGGAGAATCCAGGAGTTCTCCCAGGTACCACAGGAAGGGGTACTGGATAGGCAGCTTCCCTTCTTCATGTAAAGTTTCCCCAGATTTTTTACATGAATCTACAGTTGCACAGTCTTCAAAACTACCTAACTTCAGAGATAAAAACTGGTCTTATAAAGCAGTAAAACATTAGTAGAAGATAAAGGTCAGCATTTTCTCTTTTGAAGTATGTTCCTATGGAAGAGGCAATAAAACTGCTTCACTTAGTCATAGAATAGCATTGTGTAACTTTGTTAGAAAATGTAGGGGAGAAGGTGTAAAAGAATTCTTGATAAGGAAAAAGTGTGCTGAACTCAGAGCCTCACAATTTGGTCTTATCTCCTGATTTCATTTTTTAATATAGCAAAGCAGAAAGCTGCAAGGCTCCATTTTAGAAATTGCAGTACCTCTTTACGCCCCAAAGAAATCTTGGCAGAAAAATCATTATTTCTCCCTCCTTCTTATGGCGTTGTACCAAAACTGAAACTGATCACTCGTATGCTGAACAGTGAGCTAAGTAAGCATCAAAAAATAACAAAGTTGATTTCATGAAGACTTTCACAGAATATTGTAATCACATCTCAGGCAGCTAGCCTAAATAATCGCTTGTCAGCAAGTTACTGCAATATTTTCCTGGGAGTACACATTTGAGAAATTAATTGTGTCTCCATAGTAAAGAAAATAATTTCATCGTAATCCTTACTAGCACCTTGAATTTTATTTTTTATTTTTATTCCAAGCCATGGGCTCCAACTTTCCTCTCAATGGATGTGGATGGCCGAGTTATCAGGACCGACTCTTTCTCTAAAATTCTCTCATCTGGGTAAGGCCAGCTGCAGACTACTTAGAATTGCCTATTCAGTTAAGACACAAGACTTCATACGAAGTGATCAGACATGTCATAGTTTTCTGATTTAATAACTATCCACTTCTGGAATGAACTTCTGAATCAACGGCTTTTCACAGTAATAACTTTTCATGTCATCTCTTGGCAGTCATTTAACTCCAGATTCTGTTTCTCTTCTGATGCTGATAGTTAAGCTTCTCTGACCAGGCAGCCTGTTCTTGCAGGCACCATCTAGGCAGAAAGACAGATGCTAGATTCCAGCTCTGTTCCTGGAATTCCTAGGAGCTTTTCTCTCTTCTTTTTCCATTTCCCTTGCTATCTATCTATCTCTTATCATTCCCGCAAGCTCCCTGAACTTGCAATACAGAAAAGAAACAATCATTCTTCATAAACTGTTCATAGGGTTATACTGATAACCTAGCCTTCCAGTTCTTTCAGGTTGTTTCCACATGCCTGAAAATAACTAGGTTGGCTGTTTTCCATTTCACACAAGTCAAGATACTTGATTTTTAACTTGCTTTTCTCTATTATCCTAATAGATATAAAATTTAATGTGAATTCTGCACTGGCGGCTGGTGGATTATAACCCACTCTAGAGAAAGTGAGGAGACAACATAATGCTAAGTGTGATTGCATTTTCAGAAGTGACACTGAAAAGTGGCATGGCATAATATCTTTGCCAAAGACACATGAGTTTACTGGTTCTGTTTTTCTTCAAATAAAAGCTTCTACCAATCTGTAAAGACAGGTAATAAGAATTGAAGTACAAATAACCATCTAGGTCATCAAATCTAAATTCCATTCCTTCTGCAGTACTGAAAGGGAGTGAAAGAGTAAAGCTATTTGCCAGTTCTTATCTGGTTGTCATAAAGCCTGAGCATTCATGGTTTTTCATTATGGGAAAACCTAACTTCCCTTTGATTCATGTAATCTTTATGGTTGCAGAGGACAGCTTACAGACAGATTTTGTCCTGAAGCTTCATAACTAAGAAGCTAGTATAAGCATTAAAAGCTCTTAAATGTTTTTCTTTCATGACTTTGATACTCAGCTTCTAAATTGTCTAATCTTAGGGCAGTATTAAGATACAGATAAATTTGAATGCATAAGAGATCCTTACACTATCAATAAAATGGTTGCATGTTTTCCCACATATAACTCAGACAAAGTATTAGCGCGTTGCATGTCTGTAGTAACTTTTTGTTTGTTTTCTAGTTTAAGAATAGGTTTTCTGACGGGTCCCAAGCCTCTCATTGACAGAGTTGTTCTACACATTCAAGTGTCAACAATGCACACCAGCACTTTCACACAGGCAAGTACAGAACCACTAAATGTATTGTATTTAGAGAAGAAAACATATTCCAAGTTATACGAAAGCGCAAGCAAACAGCTTTGTACTTTCACAGTTGCTCTGCACTTTTGTCTATGTACATTCATTGTCAATTCTGCCAAAGGAAGAGAGACCACCATAGAACTTGGAACCAGAGTTAGAGGGTTGTCTCAGTGCATGGATAGTGCAGCTGATATCCCTTAACCCTCAGATTCCAAGAATCAGGATTTGAAATACTTTATCTCATCCTGGTAGGTTCATTTGAAAAACCTCGATGTAAAGCATAACATAGAAGAAACACTGATTTATTATTTTTTCATTCTACTTTCAATTAAAACAATATTGGCAGCCCACAAAGACATTAAAAAGCAAACTGCCAACTACAGCCCCATTATCATTAGTAAAAAGGAAAGGAGACATTGAACACATCTAAGTATGGCTTCCATCTTCCAGCTCCATTAGTTCGTCACTGAGGCACTGTTAAAGCGGAGAGGCCGATGTGGACAGGAAGGTAAAGCATATACATTGCCTTCCTCTTTCTCCCCAGTTATCATATTTAGCTCTTCATCCATTTTTCCCTCACCCCACCCCAACTTCCAAATACTGCTATGATTCTTGGAGACACCAGTAACATGGACTATAATGATCTGTTGCCCTTGGCATCTCTGTCTATAAAGGGCTCCAAGAGACACCGCATGCAATTTCACGTCTGGGAAGTGTTGAATAATGCATCTGGCTATAGATCTTTTGATGATTGTGGAACAGTCCTGCTTAAAACATGGTATTGATGATGTGTTTTATTTCTTTAGATTATGATATCACAGCTGCTTCAGCAGTGGGGACAAAAGGGTTTCTTGGAGCATATAGACAGGTAGGGTTATGTCATATGCTGAATCCCATCATCTGTCATTCTGCTACTTGTTACCTATATCAGACATTCTTCATAGCAAACTAGCCAGAGGAGGTGCATCAGTATTAAGCCAAATGGATAAGGCTGGTCACCAAGGCTATTCGGTTCACACAAGAGCCCTGAAGAGACTCATTGTGAAGTTGCAGACATGCAGGTCAGGCCATGTCACCTACCACTACAGGCAGACAATCATCCAGTCCGCTTGCACAGACATTATGTAGCTCCCATCTGAAGGGAACTTGAGAGGATCCTGCAAGCTTCAACCAGGTGAATAAAGGTGTAATCCCTGCTGAAGTGTTAGGGTCTATAGCAAAAGCTAAGATCTCTGAGCACAAAATCTATTGAGAAAGAGTCAGTACAGGCTTTATAAAGGGAGTTCTTGCCCCACTAAGTTTGCAGGAATTCACACTCTTGACATCCTTGATCTCATGATTATGGAGACTAATGGAAAAAACTCTAGAGAACAGTGAGGTTCATCTACACACACTAAACATTGCCTTGTTCACCACTCTTGGAGAAAGAGCACTAGGCTACCATCTAACTCAGCGAGGCATTTCTTGTATACTGACTGACACGCATTTGGTTTTCCTTTATTATGCAGGAGGAGCATAGTTTCTTTTGACTTTCAGTGCCTCATTTTATATGCTGTACTTGAATGTCACTAGAGCCCCAAGCTTCCCACTTCAGTGGGAGTGTGCTACACTGTGCAAAGGGTTCTAACAGAATCATGAGCAAAGCATGCAGAATGTTCTTATATCTCACTGTAGCAGCTACTTCTGTCCCCTGATGTTCATACTGTAAGGAGCAATATTTGAAAAAAAAACAGAAACAAACCAGACACACCAGGCCTAGCTTTGCTGTGTTTTAAGATTTAGGAACATAAAGATAAGTCTCACAGAGAAACTTGGACCACACATTAGTTCAACTTTCAGTAGTTCCAAAAAAATAAATCCTAAACGCATTTCTTGACTTACCTCTTTCTTGTAGGTCAAAAGACAGCCTCCTTCAAGCCCAAAGGCTGTTCTTCCTTTTCAACTAATGAAAATAGGGTTGCAGAAGGCCACCTGCAATGCTTTATAACCTTATTGACGAGGCCCCACAGGTGATTTGAATCTCTCCCAGTTGATTTCTTTGTACAAGGGTGAGGTGTCAGATCAGGCTTTTGAGTAGAAGCTCCTTTGTTTTTTTCAGAGCAGCTACATTTTTGGGGAGGTTTTGCCTTACTAATGCTTATAATTTCAACATGTAATTAAAATGGTAACAGGTAAAAACCTTGTAACAGAATTTTCAGTTTTGGTAGAAACTGCACAAAAGAGTTTTACCATTTCATATAGAATGTAGCAATAGGTATAGCTGGAACACCATGCTGTGTAAGTCTCCAGAGGTATTGGTGTTTGTGTATCAAGTGTAATAAAATACATCCAGAAATCAAAGCTGTTGGTTTAGAGAATATTTTTTAAAATACAAATGTAAAATTATGTAAATTATGCAAATTACTAAGGATGTTTTCTCAAGACATGGGAACACATTTGCATCTGAATTATGAACTCAGTATCAGGCATTTCTCTTGTGTCTTCCATTGCACAGCTGTGTCATTTTATGTCAACAAAAGCCATACCACTTCTATATGAAATGGTAAATCTCCTTTGTGCAGTTTTTACCAAAATTGCAAATTCTGTTACAAGGTTTTTACCTGCACATGACTTGTCCATGGTAAAACTTGGGTTAGGGTAATTTTTCCCAGTAAGAGATTAAACTGTTTGAAGTCTGAAGTTTGAAAGTATGAAGAAGATAAGTTCAAAAGTTTAAAAAAGGTGAAGCTGTCAGATAGTTACAATAGGTTTATCATGTGATTTGCTTTTAACCTTGTCAAATGCCATTTCCATGTGTACCTGTTACACAAATTCAACCCAAATGCACAGATATCAAGTCTGTGCTTTTGCATATGTTTAAGTCCCTAATTTTCTTCAGTATGTGTGCTTTGTGCAGTAAATACTGTTAACAGGACTTGTACCTACTGCTATAATAGACAGAATGGATGTAATATATAAAAGATTTCTATGATCTATGTAAAGCTGAAGAAGCAGCCACACAGGGACTTCCTCTGGTTGATCAGTGCTTTGTTGGAGATGCACTGAAGCATTAAAGATTTCTCTGATACATACACCAAGTTTTATACACACAGTAGACTGTGCTGTGCCCGCCTAGGATATGCTTATATTTCTGTTAAATGTGCACTTGGGGTGTTCAAGTAGAAAACCTTTGTTTCTGCCTTTGGAAACAAATATACTCTGAAATGCTATGAGTTCATGACTTTCAGTTGATAATTTGCTTTCAGAGTGGTGGATTTCTACAGGATCCAGAGGGATGCAATGCTCGCTGCTGCTGACAAGTGGTTAAAAGGTCAGAGTGCAACACAGACAATCACTTAAATTTTTTTTCTAGCTATTTATCATCTCTGTGCCCAAGAGAAATCACTTAAGTTCATCTCTTGACTGAAGTGACAGATAAGTGCTGTAAACAAATCAATTACATTAAATATTAAGCTTGGGACAAATTATCTGTTGCTGAGTTTTTATGCTTTCTGGTAGGACAGGGGGACAGGTGGTGATGAAAAAAAGCTCACCACATTACTATTTAAAGCAATTTTACAAAGAGCATTTCAGAGTATTCAGAGAGTATTTCACTTCATTATGTTCTTATGCTTTTGTTGTTTAAAATCTGTGTCTTTAACAAATCTCTGAAATAGTGACCTTAATTTAAAAGAAGATACAAAAAAACACTATAGCAATAGTGATAATAATGTTTGTATCAGCAAATTTAAAACATCACTGAATCTATGATGTATCCATTAAAAGTGGGCATAAGATTCTTCCTTGATTCCATTTTCTCTCTCTCTCCTTCTCCAGACTTGGCAGAATGGTACCCTCCTGCTGCTGGCATGTTCTTATGGATCAAAATTAAGGGTATTTCTGATACGCAGCAGCTGATAATGGAAAAGGCTTTGAAGAAAGAAGTATGATACATGATTTAATGACTTAGGATCTTAAAATGAAAAAAGGGAGGGATAAAATATCTGTGTCTATCCACACGTGCACACATAAAAAAGCAGGGGAACTTGCTGTGCACCATCATTTAAGTCTGCAAGTCAGGCACTGTGGCATAGTTACTCATTAACAAAGTATTTTCATTACTCTATTCAGATGCTGATATTTAATCAGTTTACTTAAATTAAAACAATATAATTTATGGTACAATATGTCATGTATACAACATATAAAAAATATTAATGTGTATGTATATGTATGATGGCTGTTCACCAAATTTTTTTAATGAGAGAAATTAACTTTGTTTTTGTTTCTTCAATTTATAAGACCCAGCACTGTGTACTGAGTAAGCTACACCCCAGGTGCTTCTAAGCATTGTGATGATACAAGCCAGACCCAGTAATCAAATCCTAAGACCCTTTGGTTTTATTATGAAAAGTCTAATTACAAGTTGCATATTTTTGTCTCCTCATTTTGAAGAAAAGAATATATTACACCATATTCTGATAAAAGTGTGTAAGCACTAAGCTTTCTCAAGTATAATTTAACATAGTGTAGAAGTGGTAATAACTGTATGGTTAATCAATTTTTCTTAGGTATTACTGGTTCCTGGAGGAGCATTCAATATTGATAGTTCAGAGCCTAGTTCTTATGTCAGAGCCTCCTTCTCTTTGCCTTCTCCTGCCCAGATGGATCTGGTGAGATTTATTTTTTTTTGCATTCTTATCAATACGGTTTCTCACACAGTAATGGCTCCCTTATTTTTGCATGCTTCTCCTTATATTTTTCTTAAATGTTAGAGTAGTAGTTTTAGTCTGTAGGTGATTAAGCAGTACTTTTGGAGGAGTCCTAGCTGTTCCTTAAGCAAGATACTCATCTAAGTGACCTGCAAGGTACCAAACTTTCAGGATCACTTAGAATTTTTCTGTGTATCTCATACATGAAGTGTCTCACACTTAAACCTCCCAGACATTATTCATAAATGCTTTACTGAAGTCAGAGTAAGTCGTCCTATTTGCTTAAGCATTAGCAGGCATCATGTATCTTTTAGACTTTCCAGTCCCAAGATTCTGAGATTGAATTACCTGTGTTCTTTCGTATGTGTTGGCAATTCTTTGTAAGAAAGAATATTGTTTTTCTTTCATACAATTCACGTACATGTTTTATTTTATTTCTCAGGAACTAATCTTTTATGTGTTTTAGGAGCATTTTTGATGATACTTGGCTCTAGCTATAAAATGAATGGGAGGAAAGATAGGAGACGTTTCTTTGTGCAGATTTAATAGTGATTTGATTTGGGTGCTTGAAACAGTTCAGTATTTCTAGCTGTACTTTCATGCAGTTGTGAAGGTTTGTAACAGATAAGTGCTTCTATTGCCTTTTTATTTCTTCTTCTGTATTTCTTCTGATTCTTCCTTTTTCTTTGTAAAAGTAATTCATAACCATACTATTGACAGTCAAGCTGTATTTTTAAAATGCTTCCCCACTCATCTGTTCTTCCTTTTCTTTCACTTTTGGAGTCTCTAGGCTGTTGTATTAGGTTAAAACAGGTACTCTTCCAGGGACCACTAGTTGTGTTAAAAGTTACACCTGAACTCCAAATAACCTTTGAACATCAATATATGCATTTTCTTGTTTCAGAAATCTCTGCCTTTTATTTTCTAGCAGAGCACAGGAAGCTTTGTCCAGTCAAAGCCCATATATGATTTTATAAAAGGAAGAAAAGAGAGGATATCAGCAGAATTTTGCATTATAAAATATTGATTGTATATGGTTAGGGCAGTTTTAGTAGCTTTACAGGTTTGATATGTTGCCTCTTTATGTAATGCTGAAATATAAATGCGAACCATATTTGTCATTGCAGGCCTTCAAGAGACTGGCTGACCTTATAAAAGAATCTTCATGAAAGAGCTAAATAGAGCTCTTGCAGTAATAAAAATCATCTCCAGAAAATACTTGTTAAAATTTGGATTTCATCAGAATACTTTATAAGCAAGCATAATAAAGTGGATGTTTCCTTAGATCTTTTCAGCTAAAAAAAAAGACAAAAAATGAAAGTTAAAAACAATTTGCTTAATTTTTTTTGACAGGACATTGCATTTCTAAATATATCCAATTCAGAAATATTTAAAACACTCAAAACCAAAATGTTCTATTTCCTGTAAAATCCATGGTTTTGTTAGATTTGAATTGATTTTTGTTCTGAATTTTGTTTTCCATTGTAGTTGGGAAACAGAAATCATTTACTTAGGAAGTTGCATTTGAGGTGGTCTTAGCTACTATTACTTAATCTCAACTGATACATTCCTCTAAAATCTTACCTTGGAATTGTGTCATGTGCCACTTTCCTTCTTATCCTGCTGTATGGCATCTGATTTTAACAATTTGAGGCTCAGTATTTAATTTTACTGAAGTTTTGTCAGATAAAGCTGACGTAAGTATGTTAAAAAAATTGAAACTGATCCACCAAAATTAGACTATGATTACAAATAAACTGAGGTCTTGTGCAATTTGCATGGGCTTTGCAGCTCATTCTCTAATTTGTAAAGGGTATTCTGATTGCTGGTTTTTACTTCAGTCTGGAAATAATTAGTCTGTACCTGTGTTAGAAAATCTCTGATTTGCTAAGGCATGTGGATGTGCTAATGGAACTGCTCTTGGTTAATCGATCAGAAATGGTCTTGCATGGACAGTGTAAGTAACAGAATAGGGGAAATGGTGGAATGGACACTACCCTGACACTGCCAGATGTACAACGTAGGCAAAATGAAAAAATAAAGAAATGTTTCAGTCTCTTATCCCTTGGTCATTATCTCCCCAAACATTTGATACTTGGCAACAGGTACAAAACCTTCACAAATTTTCAACTGAATTCATTCTCCAAGGCTTCCCATTTGGGTTAGTGACTTAAGTTTTGTTTACTGTTTGGATGAAAGCACTGTGGTTTTCTACCAATATCAGATGGCTGTTTATTTATGTGCAAGTATTCAGAATTTCAAAGTATTGTTCAAGGATCTAATTAGTCATTCAGCAGTCCAGGTAACCCAAACAAATAAGGGCCAGGCACAGCCTTGCTTCATTGGAAGTTTCACAAGACACATTGTTTAAGTACTAACAATAATTTTCATTCCCTCTTTTCCCCCTAGTTATAAATAGCATGTGTCACAATAAATTAGCACAGATGGATGCCTTTCCCAGCATCCTGCTATTGGCAGAATCATTCCAGTGCCTCCAGCCCAGCATCACTTTTCATGTCTATCTCAAGCCTTTTAATTTAGTCACACATCCGGCCATCTTGAGCAGCATATCTAACATCAATCCTTTGCTCAATTCCCAGATTACCTCAGCTTTTAGGTAAATCCACCAGAGAGGAACTAGGCAGGTGGGCAAGGTGGTGCAGTGGATGGGACTGGCTTCTCCACAGTGAGGCTGGGTTTGGGCAGCCAGGACCTATGGAGTGACAGTGTAGGGAGAGCGTGCAGTCCCAAATCTGCTCTCAGGGTGCCAGCACTGTCTTTGAATTCAAACTTGTCCCATTTTACACTGTTTGATGGTGCTAGTGTGGGATCCAAAGTAGCGGTACTTCCTATGCAGTGCCGTTTAACAGCAAGTTTCACATCTCAATTCACTTTCATAAGCATGTGTAGAAATTATGAAAATTATGAGGTTGCTATCAGGCAACTTTTATCTTGGGCTCAATTTAGAAAATTATTTTATACAACAACAAATTGATGTGTCTGTTTCATTAAAATATTTTATAGAGGAATAAATGTAAACATCATTTAAGATTTACTGTAATTCTCAGGTAAATGCTATTGTCATTATCAAATACTTTTGTCGTATTGTCATTCAGCCAAACCTGAATTAGAAAAACAATCAAAATATCATTAGTAAGCAAGTCTTCTATTGGTGAGGTGTTGAATAAAACAATTCTTAATTTTCAGAGATCTAAATGTTAATTTAGTTGAATGTAAGCAAAATGCAATTCCATTTGTGCCACATTACCTGATTTTGTTATCAGCTAATTTAATTTAGAGAGAGTTTGTTTTTTTCCCCAACTGTGGTGAAGCATCTATAATTAAATTAATATCCTGAACACTGCAAATCGAACAATGACAGTGAAATCCTATATGCACACACTGTTTCCCTGTACCTCTTAATGCACATTTTCTGGTCTCCTGGGAGAGAGCATTCACTGTTATTAAATGTTCGTGGAGGAAGCCACTTGAGACAAAAGGAAAAGGGTGGGTAACATGTTCACATAGGAGGAAATTACATGGCAAATGAATGTTTTGGTTTTCCCTTTCTATTTCATCCATCCACAAGCAAATGACCTCTCTCTGGGTTTAAGCCATCTGATGCAAGTGACACAATCTGCCACTGGGGAGGAGGACGTAGAGGAAGGGCAGGGCTCGGTGTGGTGAGTGCAGCCTGGAGGGAGGGCAGGTGAGGAGGAGGTTGCTGCAATGCTGGAGCTCCCTGCAGCCTGGGTCCTACTTCTGTGGGCATTTAGCTGCTCAGTCTCTTGTACCTGCTCTCTGGTTCCACGGCATTTTCATGCTTTTGGCAGATGAAAACCACATAGAAATTCTGGGCAAACTCTGGACACTTACAAATTGTATTTGTGTTTTAAAAAATATACTTGTATTTTATAACCTTGTGACCTACAGATCTGCAGGTCTTTAGGTCCTGCTTTTGCAATCTGGATTGTGACCCACTGAGGCAGATATGTAAAAGAACTCCATTGAGCTGTGCTGTGCATGTTCTAATCTGTCTTTTTTTATTATTTTATAACAGGTTTTGAGCAGCCCACTCTAGACAGTCTTAGATGGGAATAGAACAATTGCAGTGTTTGAACTGTAATCATTCTAAATTAAAAATACGAAGAAACATACATTTTCATTCTTCTAATATTGCACCCAGGAATGCCATGCTGTACCTCACTTGTCTCCTAGTGACTATGGAAACTGTTTTGTAACCCTGCAAAGCCTAGAAGTCACAGTGGGAGAAGAATAAGGGTCTTGCTGATTCTTTTTGAGACATAATATCTCAGAAACATGTTAACAAATCTGACTGCAGCTAGAAGATTCCCTATAGCTGTACAGAATTTGGAGAATACCTTCAGAATTATATTTTCTTTTTACTTTCAAATTACATTATATCAGATGTGGATTGACATAACAAGTGGATATGCTGCGATGTGGTCTGGAAAAAATTAACATGAAAGTATTTCTGTTCCTTGATGTACACAAAACTTTGGCCTATTTCTACATTTGGCTAATAATGAACTTAAGATACTTTTTTTCCATTTCATACAATAAATCAAGCATTAACAGAGGTAGATAAAGTTCTTTTGACAATATCAAATTACTTTATTGCCATATATAGAATGTATAATTTAATACACTCTTTCATTTGAAGCAGTCACTATAGGAGACCAGCAGTAACTTTGGGGAGATGTAACTCAGAAGGGTAACTATCTGGAATATAATAACAGAATATAATGGAATATAATAAATATAAAATAACTTGAAGCCTATGTCTTCAAGTAACAGCAGTTATGCCAAATGAATAAATGGGTTATTTCTTTCTGCCTCCTATTTGGCATAATGTTTCCCATTTGTATCTTTTTATTTCTTTTTATTTAGTTATTCTTACTTATTACCCTAGCAATTCTGTGATAAGCCATAGATGTTAAGTTAGTTCCCACATAATAGATGTGCAGAGAGGACTTTTAGAAAGCAACATTCATGGATGATTCAAACTCTGTGGATATCAGTCACATTTGCAAGTGGTGTTTACTATGAACAAGAATCCCAGGGACTCAAGAGTTTCAAAGACAGAGGAAATCATCATCAGCTTTATAAGAAAGGCCATGCATTTTCATTACCTCTGAGAAAGATATTCTATCTTGGTTTTAAGACTTGAAATGATGGAACACCCACCAGAATAATCTGTTGGATTAAAGAGCCCTTCATTATGTGGCATTCTCTCCAGTCATGTCGCTTGTATTAATTCAGCTGTTTCCCCAAAGCCAAAAGTAAGGGATAAAAAGGATATATTTCAAAGTCTGGAGCTACACTCCTCATTAATGAGTTTTCAAAAGATTTTTCATAAGTCTCCTCAAAATCTATCTTCGTCAGGGTAAGGATATTTCCCTTTAAGACAGGAAGGTTTTGTAAAGTAGATAAAGCAGTGGATAGGAAAGACACCAATGGAAATAGTTTCTGTATTGGCAAATCACTCTTTGCTGTCTGTTATCCAAAATAAGGAAATCACATTTTCGCCTTTTATGATTATTGTATTATCATAAACAACATAGGCGTCTGATGTCAGGAGCATTTTATTTAAAAAGGCCATTGAATCCAACTTGTTTTGACTCCTGGCAATTCAGGTCTTGGGTTACTTTGTGGAAGTGGCATTCAGGAAACTAATTTGGAGTTCCTTATCTCTCATACCAAAGCTCTGAAAGTGGGATAGGGTAAAAAGTTCATAAAATCCCCTGTTTCTAAAAGTAAAACTGGTTTTCAGAGTGGGTAAAGTATTTAGGGAGGTGATTTTTTTTTTTATATTAGACTCCTGAATGAACAAGTTAGTTTTTAAAATGGAACTAAAATTCCTAAGACCATTATATGATTTTGATAAATCTCACATAAAAAGTTTCATGATTCAAAACTGAAAGGGCAAGAGAAAATCTTTGCCACGTTCTTATAAGTTTCCTGAATGACGTTGCAATGCCATGACCACACATACACACACACGTTGCCTCTGAGGTCTAATAAGAGTGGAAAAGATATTTACAAACTGTCTAATAGTGTGCTCTGACCTTTCTTTTTCTGTTTAAAATAAAATATCAGTGATGCTCAGGACAACTGAAGTAAGAAGGATAACACTGGAGCTAAGTCCAATAGCAGAGGAGGAGAGTAGGACAAAGCAGGTAAGAAAAGTCTAGTGACAAGAAGTAGAAATCTTCCCCAGCGTGACACATAAATTTGTAGAGAGAGACTTGCTCTGTTAGAGATGGTTTTAATACTCATTCAGAGTTCTAACCAGACTTTGTGATTGTGAAATGGCCTTCTTTCTCAAGGTACAAAAATATTTTACTTCTCTAAAATTTGTATAAAATTGTATATTAAGAATGATAAACACCAGGCTAAAACAACCGTATATCACTATGTAACTACTGGCACTTTGAAGAAGCTCACAGAAAACGTGGCTTAGTCTGTTGGTTCCCCAGGCTGTAACAGAATTCTTCTCATCGCTTTGCTAACATCTTTGCCTCTAAACAAGGCATTCAATAGCTGTCACAGCTTGCTTCTAGTAGCAGCTTCACAGACCACAGAAGATACAATATGCCGTGATGAATGAGCTGCACAAATGTTTTGCCCCTGCCAAAAACTGAAACTCAAAATAAAGCCTTGATCTTGCTCTTATGCAGCACTTTTCATTCAGAAAACAGAATCAGAACTGTTTCATATATGCACCCAGCATCACAGCATTCATAAGTATACAGGGATATGAAACAATTTCCCTAAAGGATGTATGAAATGGACCAGGCACTGCTTGGAAAGAGGTTGAAGGTATGCAAAACAGATTTACAAAATGAGCAACAGCATAGGCAAAACTCTTAGAGAGTAGTTGTGCACTGTTCTCATTGCAGTCAAAGTAGTGGTGGTTTAACCAGTGGATGCTGATTGAACAGGAAAACTATTACATGCACCTTAACATATTAAACAGGATTTTGTGCAAGCCAAATATACAAATGGATCTGAAAAAGGGATTAAGCACAATGATTTGGAACAGGACCATAAAAGACTTTTAAACACAATGATCTGTGTGGTCCATACCAGGATTTCCTAATCCAATGATTGCCTGAATGAGGAAGCATATGAAAGGATCACGAAATAGTTCCCCACTTTTCATGCTCTTGCTTTGGCCATTGACAGAGACATTATACTGGACAAAAGAAAATTGGTCTAATATGATAATACAGGTGTTTATGTTAGCTTGTCTCTCTGATTTTAGCAAGGACCGTTTAGCTAAGACATATTATTGTGTAGGAAGTGAGTGACAGTGAGAATTAAAATCTAGGGCAAAGCTGTAGAGCAATCCACAATTCATGCATAGGCACTGGGTCAGTTTACTGCTAAGTTCAAGCTTTTCCTAAGGTCATATCTTTTTTCCAGTCTTGTGCTCTGTTCAAGGTAGAGGCTACATTATCATGCAGAGTCTATATACAATATCTCATTTCCCCATTCTAACTGCAGTTGAATACAGATGTACTGAACAGCTGCATTGGAACAACATATTGGTTATGCACTGAAGAGAAAAAAATCCTGATGGTGTCACCACATGGGCAGAGGATTTTAAAATGGTTTTACCTGGACTCTCCTTTCTGAGTAACTTCAAATGAGTCCCTTTGGTCTCTGTATCCCCATGGGGATAATGATATATAACATCCTTTGTAAAGGACTTTGATATACAATGCTGCTATTGATATTTCCAGGTACTTACATCATCATATTACATAGTAGAATCTGACAAAGAATGCAAATTCATGTGAAATTATCTTCTTCATAGCTCCAAAGAGGAAGATTATCCATTTCATCTTTTGTGATTCAAAGAGGTAAAAATTCCTTTCTGGATTTACTAGTATTTGGGGGAGGGGAAGAAGAGAGGGAAAATAAGAGTATACATCCTGTCTTTAAGAACCTAAACTAATAGCCCTTGTATCACTTCCATGCTAGGAAGGTCATCTCTCCAGTCACTCTGAGGGCAATGGAGAAAGAGAGGTTCATCTGGATCAGGAGGCTTCACTGCTCTGAGTCACTCCAGCTGCACTGAAGGCAATTGCCCCATCTCTCCCCACCAAGCACACAGAGGCCTGGGAGGACAACCTCCTGACCCAGCCTCCCACACGGACCCAGCCTCCTGTACTGCACAGGTGTGAAGGCAGAAACTCTGAGACGCAGTTGAGGTGATCCTGTGCTCAATAAGGCAGCTGGATACTACATGCTTCCTAACCTGCCACAGTGCTCTCACATGCTTAAACAGACTGACTTTGAAGTGGCATTTGCCTCAGAAGTCTTACTATGGCAGAGCATCCGAGTTGTCACTGAATCACGGTGCCTGTCATTCACAGATCCCTTCATAAGCGCTTCCAAAAAACATCTCCCAGACTGGAGCTATTGCAAGAACTGGTCCTGTGTTTTCATTTCAATTCCATTTGAAGCAAAGAGCAGGAATTGGGGGAAAACCATCAATTTAGTACCCCACATAATAGTAATTATGAGGGGTTATTAATATTTGCAAAGCTTTTTAAACTGACTTATTTACTAGATGTGACTCTGGGAACTCATCTACAAAAATGTCAATTTATGAAGGCCACAATGTACATATCTTCATCTAAATTATTCATGTTGGTTGATGCAATTAATCTTCTGTATAGCTGAGGTTTAAAATTGTATTGATGAATTGTATTACTAAGGTTCCTTTTTAGTTCTGTGGCCAGTGACTCACTTCAGTACAGAGGACTCTATTTTAGTTACCAAAAGCTCTGTGAGAAGAATCTCATCTTTCAAAGTTCTTTTCATGACCTTACGTTCTTGTTTCATGTCACACTGGATCTCCTGCTAGAGATGTATGTTAGTGGCAGCCTAATGGAAGTTTTTAGAAATTCAGGCAATTTTTTTTCTTCATTAATGACAGCAGATAATAGTAGGTTTGGTGTTAATACAACTCACTCAGTTATAACTTTCGTTTTCCTTTCATGCCACCAATATTTCTGTTAGTGGAACCTGAGGGCCTGATACATCTGTTATTTTTCCTCCTGGATAAGCACTGCTCCAGAAGAGTGATAAGGAAATAACTCCACAGTGTGCAGACAGCTGTGGTTCCCAGCATTCTGTAATATCCTTCTCATGCTACAACTGTACTCTAGTCACATTGTTAAGCTCATACACTCCACCAGTCATCTTTGCAAATAAGTGTACCTTTTTACAGCAGGCCTAAAGTGTTCACTTTGCTACTTAGCTGAGATTTATTAAAAATAAAATTGGGCCTTTTAACTTTTCCCAGCATTCTGATTATCAGCACAGTTCTACGAATGCAGATCTCAGAGAGTATCTTGGCACTTTCACACAGATGAGTACCAATGTGCCCTTCCTTTCCAGGTATTCCAGCTTCACTTTCTTTCATGAGATTAAACAGGAGCAGGGTTACAGTTCTGTCCAAGGCAGAACATGTGGAAACAATATTTTGCTAGTAAAGGAAAAAGGAGAAAAGCTTTTTATGTTAAGTCTTATCAACATTAAGAATATGGGCCACATGGCCGTGTTAGAAGAGCATGAATATGTAGAACCTTGACGTGTTCATATGAAAAGATAAAATGGGCTAGAAAGCAATGAGTGATCTCAAACTAGAGTGTCATTCACCACTCCAGTGAAGAAACAGAAAGATAAAATATTTTAGCAAGTCTCCAGATGACAATATTTAGTTAGAGCTTAGCTTGTAGAACTGCTGGCTTGCCTCTCAAAATGTAGACAAGATCACCAATTGAGAAAGTAGCATTAAAATTATTAAGCAGTAATAATGATGCTTCTTGCTTGGGTACCATTATTCCAACCTTTTCATACATGAAAAAAAGGCTTCCTGAAGCATAAGTGATGGGTTTGTATTACTAGATAGAGTTTTTATTTTCCATTGCCAAAACCAGCATAGGTACATAAAAGTCAAAGTAACAATAAACACAGCATACTGCTGCCAACTGCGAACTGCCCTGGGTGAACAGGTGCATCGGATAATGTTTTTCAGGAGAAGGTATTTGTATTTATATTGTATTCTAAGGCCCTATTTCTCCACTCAGTCTTATCAGCAAAATAAGATTTTCTTTTCTCCACCAGATAGTATCAAATCAGGTGTGGTTTGCTTTGGTTTGAGGTGGTAATAAGTCAATTGCTGAAACATCTATGACTTCAGGAAGGTGGTTTTGTACACTTGTGTTAAGTGCCTTCATTATTCACTGAAGTTATGCACTGACCTACTTGAAGGACCACCTTGTCTCAGGGGCTTTTCAAGTGAATTTACGAGCAGCTGCCACTGCCACTGTTTTTTATTCCTGTCTTTGTCTGTTTTTTGACACTAAGCTCTGGCAAGTATCATCTGTTAATATCTAGCAGCATGGTTTTTTGACCAGCATGCATTTCAGGACCCAGGTTCAATATTTACAAAATAAGTGTTCCTTTATCAGCACATATCTCTGTTTCCAGCCCAAGGATTACACCGCTTCGCTATCTAGTTTATACAGACAGGTGAAGCAGCCAGGAAAAATGTTCAAGATAAGAGTGAAGGTAATCATGGAAAGAGAAAACATCATTAAATGCTTTATGGGAAAGGTTCCAAAACATGGAGCAGAACACTAGCATCCACTGCAGTATTTCTACAGCAGAAACAGATAGGATGTTTTTTGCCAATTGATTTGTGAGGGATGTATCGGCTTTATTGAAAACAAAGGAGTAGTCGTCCTGTTAACAAGAGAGGAATTATCCTGTTGAGAAAGAAAAAGAACAGAACAGTGAGAGCACAGAGCACACAGGCAATGGGAAGCTTTAGAAACCCCATCAGTGAGACATAGCCAATGTCATGAAGCCTGAAGTGAGGCCGTGCAGGATCTGTTTCGTTAGACTGTTGAAGTGAAAAGATACGCCCTCTCTAGGCTGTGAAACCAATGAATGTGAATTTAAATTCCAGTTTTAATTCTCCAGAATATTTTCAGAAAATTTAGCAAATGCCTTCGTGAACCTAAGGATTGGGCTTATAATAACATAATGAAACTTATTCCAGCTAGAAAGCAATACACAGGATGTCCAGAAAAATAAGCCAGATTTCTGCACCTCATGAATGTTGCAGAAATTAAAATTATCCCTTTTTGAAGTTCTTATGGAGAGCTATTGCCTTGCAGTTTTTGATAAAGCAAGATGGAGAGACCAATTCAGTACCCGGTGGGTTGATAATGTAATCTAGTTTCAGTTGCACCACATAATAGGACTAGAGTTTAAAATGTCGTGAAAATTCATCCTTTTCCTCCTGTACCAAAGTCTAGATACAAACCACAGTGAAGACAACCTCTGAACAATGGGAGACAGTAGCTTGCACTGCTGAATGCACAACTTTCTCCAGCAAGGTCATGGACACACTGGAAAATTTTGCTTCTATAAATTTTATTGACTGTTAGTTTCTGATAACACTAAGTGAAAGCACACTGAACTCTGGCATTGTGCCACAAGAGACTATTTAATTCTGACAGCCAAACCCTGCAGTTTGCTGAGTCACAGAAAACTTGCAGTGATAAATCTGTGTAAATGAAAGGCACCTTTTGTCAATGACAACTTTATAATGTAACTTTGACCAGACTTCAGTTTATTTTCTGTCCCTCCTACAGGGGAATATAATCAGAATATATCTCAGAGAGAAAAATACAGGTTCTGCATGTAAAGTTATTTGAAAACCCTTCAGTTTGCCTGGTTCATAACCATTCCTTAGTTTCCCTAGTGTGTGTATGGTGAAAGGAATAAAACAGCTCCAGGAGTAATATAATTTAATTCCACTGGTTCTTGTTGGCAGTCACAGGTCACACACTGTCTGTCAGTGTGCCTTGGTGGAATGAAGAAAATGTAGAATACAACTACTTTATAAATACATTTCCTTTTTGCTTGCACGGCTTTGATTTCCTTATGACAGAGGGTGACCCAAATTGTATTCTTCAGTAGGAATAGGTAAGTACTTGCTTCTGGTTTTTAGTATTCCTGTCGTGAACAATTTTTCTTTCAAGATGACTGATGTATTTTCATCTGCCCCAGTTAAAACATGCAAATAGTAAAACGTATTGAAAGAATCCTTTGCTTTAAATATATTTTGGCAGTTAGAGGCCACCCAGGCTGTCATTCACCGCTGGTCAAATTTGAGCCTGCAAAACCCATTTACACTAATGCAAGAATGAAATGTGTTCAATCATATATATCATAGAACCATTGAAAGCTTTGGGTTGGAAGGGACCTTCAAGGTAATTTAGTTCCACCCCCTCTGCCTTGGCAGGGACACTGTACACTAGACCAAGTTGCTCAGAGCCCCATCCAACCTGGCCTTAAACACTTCCAGGGATGGGGGAGCCACAATTTCTTGGGTCAACCTGTTCCAGTGCCTCAACACCCTCACAGTAAAGAATTTTTTCATAATTTTTTTTCTAAACCTACTCTTTTTTAGTTTGAAGACTTTTCCCCATGTCCCATCACTCCATGACATGTAAAATGTCCCTCTCCAGCTCTCTTGCGGGCCCCTTTCAGGTACTGGAAGGCTGCTCTAAGGTCTCCCTGGAGGCTTCTCTTCTCCAGGCTGAACAACACCACCACTCTGAGCCTTTCTTCACAGGAGAGGTGCTCCAGTCCTCTGATCAGCTTCTCGCCTTAAAACTCACTTTCTCTGGAGCTCTGCTCCCACAAACATTAGCTCAGCATAGTGAGATTTTCAGTGCTTCACCTGACCATCCAAAAAGATACAAAGTCAAAAAGGTTGTCCCCTCACACTATACCAGAAAAGCCATTCAAGCTATTTTTGTGCCATCTGGGCAATTTTTTAAAGCATATTAAAAGACTGAGACGTTCTCTTTTCTCCCCATGAACATTGATGGTAAAGTGGCCATGTTTAATTTTTTTCCAAAATTATCTCTGCTGGACAAGCACAATTTTAAAATGTTTTCTCATACTACCAACTTCCAGAATATGCTCAAGATTTCTGTACCATTTAAATGAGCAAAGAGCCTCAAGTCTTCAATAGTCTAGCTGAAAAAATGTTTTAAAGCTGGAATCTCATGTGCTGTATAAAGTAAGCCTCTAGTTACATAGTTGAGATCACTGAAAAAGCAGTGCTTCATTACACAGGTCTGAAAACATCTTCCTTGTCTCCCCTGACACTGCTCCTGAGCAGTATGCTCTTTGTTGGGCTTCAAAGTACAGGGGCTGATTCTGGTAGTCCTTCTCCTTTACAACTCCTTGAGGAACCAAGCACTGCTCTTTCTCTCTTCACCTATGACTGACCACAGAATGGCCTCTTACTGGTTGTGCTTTAAAAAGCAAATCTCTAGATTTGTGTTTCTTCGGGGCTTGTCCTTGGCAAGCTGGCTGTATATTACTTAGCAAAAGCAAACATTAAACTGACATCACCTCTGTGTTACACTCCATGTGCATGGCAACTCCTTCTAACCTTCTTCCTTAATTTTTACATGTAATGATTAATGACAAAGAAAATTAAGGCAGAGCTACTTCACACTACGTGCAATGTGCCTATGATGAAATAGGAGACAATAATTTAACCCACAAAGATCCACTGATCACAAGTGCAGTGACTCATCAACTTCCCAAAAACATGATGAAACCTACCTAACAGATTCCAACGAAGCAAAATTACAACCTAATATGAACTGCTGCAGATGATACATATCAGTTTTGATGCTTTCCCTTTAGGTCTAAATACAACACCAGAGCAAAAGTAGGGAAAAGTACCTGTTTTCAGGTGAGAAAATGAACTATCCCATGCCACAGCCCACAAGCCCAGATGGACGTAACATGCTGGCAACCCAGAAAAAGTACTTTATTCTAAGATCCTCTTTATAAAAAATTGTGCATTTATGTGGAAGTTTAAATATTTTTATCCTGTTGTTTGGAACACTGAGACACAAACATGAGGAAACCTGCAGTAAAGATGAAACCTAGACCTTTTGACTTCCATTTCTCCTATTCAGCCATGAGACCTTCCTTTGCCATGTAATCAGGGTGGTGCTTTACAGACCCAGGCCTACCATAACTTACACTTATAGAAAACCACACATAATGTACAATAAAATTTTACATTCCCTTTTATTTTACCTATTTTATTTAGAAAACACTGTGAGAAGCAGCTATTGCCCAGAGGTGTGCAGCTCCATCACCAGATGCAAGCAGACTGGACAGTTTCTCCAGTGCCCAGGTAATAGTTAGCTACACTTTTTTGCTTCCCCTCAAAGCCAGTCATTCAATTAACTCATCAGTTACCACTAGTCAGCCACCAACTTTGTTCTTTTTTTTAATCTTTCATGAAAAAAAAATCAAAGGACTTGTGAAAAATGTAGTCAGTAGAAGCCCCATCTAGGATAGCACTTAAAATTGATTTCCAATGAAATTATGGCTGGGCATGACAAGGAGGATAGTAAGGGATTTCATCCCTGTGACTGACTCATGTGTTTTGCTGTTCTTTGAAATCAAGAGCATTGATTTTTTTGTACTTTTACTTGGGTTTGCTTCCAGCGTCCTGGGATTCCCCAGGGCCCAGAAGGATACAATGCTTGACACAGGGAAATTGCTGAAAGGTCAGTGTGCTCAGCACACATTGGTAGCATCTGTGCTGCTGCTATATTTGCCCAGATCCAAGCAAATTCAAAGAAGAAAACTATATTTGAAGAACATTTTATCTGAAGTTTTTCAGCCTCCTGAAAAATACTCATCATTGCTAACTTTTATTTATACATTTGTGCACAGACAGTCCACATGAATTAAAACAGGCTGGCATCTGAGTTTTTCCACACTTCATTTAGCAAACTCACTCTAAGTACAAGGCTAGCTTCTCCCCTGAAGTAGTGACACCATCCAGCTCCACATGTATGAACGTCACAGGAACACAAACTGGCACTGACACCCGACACAGTCTGGCCAGCTCTGTGTAACCAGCTGGTCAGCAATGTTTACTGGCACTAGCAGTGGCAAATCCCAGCTTCTACCCCAACACTAAGACTGATCTTTTCCCCAGCCTTGCAGTTACATCCCAGTGCAAAAAGTGGCTCAGAAACCAAGTGTGGCATAATTTCTTAAGTTAATCTGAAACAAATCATCACTTTAGCATTGAACATGTATCTTAATCTAACCTCCACCCTTTCACAGTGGGACATCCTAGCCCGTCACTGACCTGCCAGTTGAAACACAGAAGAGCAGCTCTGTTTCCCTTGCAGACACTCTCCTTTGCCCTGGAGCTCTGTGAATTCAAGCCCTAACTCGAGCTCCAGCCTTTGCACCCCACTTCTTTTCCCTGAACAGGGTTTTGCCCCATTTCTCTTCCAGGCCAGATAGAAATTAGAAGTAGGCTTATGGTGGAGTTTGCAGTAGGTTTGCATAAATCATGGTTTTACTCAGTGTAGCTTCTCACCTTCATCCCAGCCACAGCTGTTCATAGCCTAAAAACTGTTTTAGGATCAGCTTTTTGCCTGAACCCTAAAAATCTTCCCCAGTAAGCTGCTATAAACTCAAGCTTTGCCTTTTTTTTTTGTGTGTGTATAGAAGTCAAATCCTACTTTACCTACCATGTTAACCAGTGATCCAACCTCCCACCTCAGAGCTTATATCCCAATGACATTGGCTCACACCAACTCTCATCTTATTTTAATAGGCCCTGTTAATTGTTATATGACTTTATAAATTTACACAAACAACCTCGAATTCCATGCAAAACCTGTTTACTGCCAGAAGGCTACATAACCTTAATTTGGAAGGAAATACACAGCCATGAGCACCAGCCTTTCCTATCTGCCTATCTTGCAGAAAACTCTGTCTTTTATTAAGGCAGAAGCAGTGCCAAGAGAACTTCAAACACTTTAAAATGCTCAGAGCTTGACAAGAATCAGAGATTTTATTTGAATTTCTATGAAAATTAACTTATTTTTCTTGCAGTAGGGAAACAGTGATGTTTTAGAAATGAGGCAATGTCTGCTGTGCACATGTACTGTCTCATATTACTCTGGATGCCACATTTCCACTTACATTATAGCATCAGAAAGCATTATTGACTAACTTAAAAGTAATAATCAGAAAGGTTTTATGTGGCAAGAGTATTACGATCTGATAACAGATTGCCCTTTTTTGTCTTATTTTCTTCCTACATCTAGCAAGACTAAATTATATCTAAGAGCAATTGGTAATAGCCAAAAATGTAATCTGTTAGGAGCAGCAGTGAGCCACATGATCAGATGAGGGAAAGAGGCTACGCAGCCTCTGCCTGTCTTTGGAAATTAGTTTCCACATGTACAATTAGACACATGTGGAGCCAAACTGAAAACGTTTAAATTAACATAATCATTTCTGGATTTACACTTACAGGTCAAACTCGTGGTAACACCAAACCAGGCTACCAGAAATTAGCCTGACTGACAGAGAAGCCCTTCTTCAGCTGGAGCACAAGGTCACTGCAGAAGCACAGAAGGACAGTATGGAAGAGGCAGACAATAATGACTACACATGGATGAACCTCAGGACAATTTTCACACTTTTCTGAAGATGAGAGTTAGGGAGATTTCAGCTGGGAGTCCATCCTGAAAGGGACACCCTGCCATGCATCTTCAGTGAGCTCCTCACAGGAAAACATGGGCAGGTCAGAGGCAAAGAGAGAGCCTCAGTCACCCAAGTTGTCACAGATCGTAAGTGCTACCTGCAGTTTTACCAGAAGCTCTCAGAGCAGTGTGCAGGCAGGAGCCAGGCAGGCAAACTCCCCTTCAGTCTGCAGTGCTCACAAAGCTGGCAACTCGTCTGCTGCAGGAATGTCACGGAGATTTGAAGGCAAATCACCCTCAGCTCTGCCAAGGGTTATCCTGCTCTCTCTCTTGCTTAGTGATGAAATAAAACACTACAAACACCAGGAGCCTCACAGAGAGAGCAGCAACTGAAGGAACCAAACTTTGAGTCACTCAGGTGATGGGAAGTGACTGCACTCTGCTACATTCACCTTTCCCTAGGTAAGTCATGGCTTTCAGATAAAGCATAAAAGGTAAGCTAATTAGACTTTTCTTTTTTTTTTTTTTTCAAATCCAGATTACAGTTTTTGGCAGAGAAAATCATCAGTAACTCCAAACTCCAGCAGTTTGTGCAGGAAAGAAGCTTTGTGCTTGTCCTGCTGCCTTGGGGCCAACAGCTGCTTGACTCAGAGTTGGTCTGTGTGATAAGCAGTGTCTCAAATGAACAGTGAAGGCTGGTTTGCAGACTGAGTTTGCAAACAAGCAGTAAAGACTACAGTGGGCTTATTTCCTTTAGGGAAATGTTTTTTCACCTGATAAACTGTAGAGGTAGTCACTAACTGTGGAGTAAAAAAGTTATGCAAAGTATTTGTTGCTAAAACTACTGGACTTTCCTTTTAAGAACTGCAATAAATATTACAGCATTTTAGAAAGATTTCTAACTGCATCAAAAAACTCTGCAGTTCAGATTTATGTTCACAGCATAATTTTATTCAGAGGTAATTATACATAGATACGTTCCCAGGAAGTTTTTTGTGATGATGTCTGTTTTATTTAAACAATAATTGCTATGCAAAATTGACTTAGCAAACTGGGCTTTCCACAAAACACTTTAGGTTCTTTGACAATAAGCAGAAAATGGACAAAAATGAGGGAATAATAAGTATTCAAACAGCTGCATATGCTGATAATGAAAAAATCGATGTGTCAATGAGCCTGCAGCCCACCACTTCTGTAAAAATAGACAATAGCAAATGAAGTTAGCAGGCCCCACTGAAAGGTGCCAGCTGCAAATAGCTGCCTGGATGTTTGGAAGGACAGGGCTTTCAAGAGGGTTACAGCTTTCACAGTGAAATACAAGGCAAACTGGTACCATGGTTTGCTGCAAATATAAAGATTTAGTAGCAGGCACAGATCACACAATGTAATGATGGAAAGAGGCAATGCACCAAGCTGCTGGACTCCGAGTATGTGTCCAGAGCATCTACACATGCTCCCACATGCACACACACATGCTGCAGAGAAAAGGGTCCAATTAGCATGACCAATACCAGTGCAAATGAAGACAGCATCACTGCATTTCTCTGTATTTTCTGCCAGTATACATCTCATAGCAATGGAGGATAAATATGCTTTTTAAATTATTTTAAAATGTTTACTTTAAAACAAACATTGATTAAGTTATGTTGAACTGCATACATAAGTGATTTGGATTATCATTGACTGAAAAATGGAAACCCAGCCCAGGGTCCAGAAAAAGAGAATTGCTTGGTCATCTCATAAAACATTGCTGTAAAAAAAATTGTGTTGTAAAATACCCATGGTATTGCAGATGAGATCTTGCCCATCTTGAAGGTACTTTCAGTATGACTATGTTGGAGACCTGCAGGATCAATAAAACATTGATTTTGCATCTTTTGCCAGGCTTGGCAGACAAAAGCTGTCCTTCCATTGGAATGGTTTCATGGATTACAATTAAGGAAACCAAAACACAACAGCTGATCATGGAAGAAGCCACAGAGACAGGGGTGAGTAAAAACTACCACCCAGGGGGAAAAAATTATTCTTCAAGTAGTTTTCCCTGTATTGTGAATTTTTGATGTTCTGAATATGCTATGAGTCAAGTGAAGTTTTCTTTCAGGGGACAATAAAATTTCAAGGGCTGTGAAGGGGAAATCATATGGTTACTATGATGATTTTTGTCTGATCCATTATTTGCATGACATTTCCCTTGGGCATGTAATATAATACAATTAATTTTAATCCATTAAATGAGATGGACATGGAAAATGTCCACAAAGAGAAATGCTTGTCTCCCCAGAATGTATAAATGCCAGGATGAGTGAATCTATGTACTCAGGACTGTATCAATCTCTTTCACCTTCAAGATTACCAAGACTAGGGTGTGAGCTATTAGCAGTTTTACACTTTCTATGCTAAAATATGTGAAACACTAGAAGAACATGTTTGCTGATTACAGATGTTGGAGACTGTCCCAGGCAAGTAGAAGTGCTGCCCATTTCTCTCCCGTTCCCTCAGACTGATTATTTGGTTCCATTTCAGAGCAGAGTCATTTCAAAGACTGACAAGTTGCTGCACTAAAGTATAAATTCTGAAGCCTAAGACTTCAATCTATGTGCCATCCTAAATAAGTGAGTCAAGTCAATTGTTACTTGAGAGGACGAAGGCTCAAAGTCAAGTGGAACAGCATGGAGCGGAGCAAGATGGAATGTTTGCCCAGGGCTTTTAAAATGTGTAATGACTCTACTGCCTGAAGTTCCTTACAAGTCCAGTATTCCAGCTTGATATTAGTGGTCAGTACGTTAGTTGCTGGTATTTGGATTAAGTCAACTCCAGCTTCTCTTCTTTTAAGACACTTGTTTTATCTGCTTTTTTCCTATATTTTCAACAGCAGGATTTTAGGATATTATGAGAAACTGTATGAGAAATTGCATGAAGAGATCAAAATTCTCTTGCCAGCTGGCACTTTTTGAAACACACATTTATTGTGGTGTGAAAATTATGTGTCTAAATTTACTCAGACAAAAATAGTAACAACCTTAACTTCAGTAATTATCAAGAATTGCACAATAACTCTAAATAATAATACTTTGCACAATACATGCAAACAACAGAACATCCTGCAAAGATCTCCTGAAAGTTTCCCTGTAACCTAATAGTGAATATACTACCCCTCTGCTGGTGGCATATAAGCTGAATCTCAGGGCAAAGTATTTAAGTAATTTGCTGAAGGATACAGTATGCCCTACTGAGAGCCCAAGAGTTCAAAGCATCCAGCTCCTTAGACATGTAACTTAAGACTACTATTGGCTCTCTGTGTGACCAAAGTGCACAAAGATTTTGTTTCCTATATAGAAAGTGTGTTTATGCTCATCAACAAACAGCCCAAAAAGAAACACCAACTGCTCAGCAGTGTCATTTCCTTGTCAGCCATAAGCTTTGTAACACTAAAGAACATGGCTGCATAAACCCAGGGATTTCATACCCTTTTTATAGAACTCTGACATCCTGAAATATGAAAGAGTAGACCCAAAACGATGAATTCTATATTCTCCATGTAAAATCTGAAAGCAGCATGCAGCCATCCAGCAGCACCTCTACACAACTCCACACAGGACCTAAGCAAGTCTGATGCGTTGGCCTTACATTCCATAAAGTGTTGCCAAAGTCAAATCTCTTTCACAGCACAGAAGATGCTTCAAAAGAAAATGCAGTTTTGAAAATGTCTCCATAAACTACTTACAAATCAAACAAATAATAGGAAATCCCCACTCAGATAAAACTGAGTTCGCTTTATCTTTATGAGAATGAATGGCATTTGAATGAATAACAATTTCATTTTTATATTTTAAAAGTCTCAGTGGACTTAAAAGTCAATATATTTTACAGCTAATTCGTTTTACCAATTTATATCTATAAATTACTAATTTATATTTTTCAAATAGAATAAGAACACTGTTGACTTCTAACACATCTTCATTTCCTATCTATTCTTTTTTAATAATACATATTCTATCAGATAATACTCTCACTTTTTATGCTTAAATACTGTTTTATTTTGTAAGCTATGTTGTACATGTGTTAACTTACTCTATAGACAATGATATTTTATTGCAGTTTCACAAATTAGCCTTCGTAAGTGATTAAACTGTTCTCTGGACTCCAGAAATAAGCTCCTCAAGCAAAATGATGTATTTTTCATCAAACAATAAACACCCACACTGGAAGAACTTTATCTCCCCAGAGCTCCAAATACTTTCAACAACTACTTGTCATCAATATATGAACTCTATATATATCATGCAAAGAAAAACCAATTACCCACATACCAAGTACAGTGAACAGACAGCCACGTGCTCCTGTTGCTGTTTCAATTATCTTGAATTACCTATGTCCTTGAAATGCACAGCTACATCTCCCACAAAATACCTGGTGTGGATAGCTTGAAAATATTTGCCTGACTGGACCTGTGAGGTGGCTGGATGTGCCTCACACCAGCTGGGTTTATCTAAGATGACTCCTGGCTTCTAAGTGCATGAAGAATGGGAGAAAGAGCATGCCAGGGTGTACTGCCCCTGCCATGGCATTGGTCCCCTCCAGAGCATCTCCCTAGTAAGCAAGAACTGACACCGTCCCCCTGTTCAGAGTGGAGGGACAACTCATTGCTACTCAGCACGAGTGCTAAAGGTGATGGTATTTGGCATGAATGAAAGTAAGAGACAGAATATAATTCTACAGAACACGCAAGAAATACCAAATACACCCTGTTTGTTCTGCCAGTTGAAGATACTCTGGTCACCCTTTCCTGACCACGTTCAATGAGCAGCCACTCCCACCTTCAGAGCAGGAAGGGTTACTGGTGGAAGGCTGGGCAGATGGATACTCTGCTTTGTTCATGCTGTTTTTTAAATACATTTAGTACTACTGTCTATTCTGAAAAATACACAGATAGCTTTCCACAAACAAGAATTATCCTATTTAACTCCGCAAAAAATAATATTTTGGCAGTCTATGAGTCTTAGAATTTCTTGCAATTTTATTTATTTTAGTAGATGATACCATTTTCTCCCTTCTAGGCAATCTATCTGTTAAGATTTCTCCTAGAGCGTCTCATTAATGCAGGCTTGGGAACAATGAAAGTAGGCAGTAAAATCAACCTGTGTTGTAGATAAAAGGGAAGATTTATAATGAATAAATATCTGAGTCCTGTGAAAAGGAAGAAGAAGTTTTAATGAGTGCTTAAAAACCACCAGCAGAATAAAAAGAGGTACATATGAAAAAAAATAACATGTTCTCATTAGGGTAGACAGTAGCTGCTCTTTCAGTATGTGAAATGCAGGGTAGGTGGAACAGATTTTTTCCTACTACTGCCACATCCACTATGGCAATGTGACAGGAGAAGCTAAACCAGAATATTTTTGGTTCCTTTTAGGATTCAGCCATGACTGAAATTGTCCTTCTTTTGTTCAAGAAATACTTCAATGAAATATGCAGAAATGTATTGTAGCTGGAGATAAAAAATAACCCAACCCACATCATTTGGTTGACTGCGGAAAGAGACGTGGTGTTCACAGGAGGGTAAGCAACATCACAGTACTTTGTCCCACTCCATCTCTCAGCCTAAGAACAAGCAGTTCTAGTTCAGGGCAGGAGCAGAAAATTAGAACTCATTTCACTGGCAGTCACCCAAAATATCCTTCTTTCTTGTCTTCTGATCATGAACAGCTCAAGCAGTTCCTGTGTCCTTTCCCCATAAAACTAGCCCTGTTTTTGTCTAGTGCAAAGACTCTTCTGCAAAGCCCAGCACCTCTCCCCGCCAGTCCCATCTGTGGTGCGGTACCTTCTGCAGCTCATCCCATTTCACTCCTAGGTAAGTGTTATCCTGTGTCTGGGGCTCTAAAACCTTGCCATCTAAAACTGCCTTCTATTATAGTGTAGGAGACAATCCTCCATAAAACTAAATAACCTAAAATGGTTTTGAGCTTAAATATAAGTATTACACAGAATCACAGTAAGCCTATGAATGTGCCAAATCTCCTCCCTTCTAATATATGGTAGGAATAAATTATTTTTTTCAACAAAGGTAAAACTGAAATATTATTAATATCCAGACAATGTGCTGGTACCGATTACCTTTTTTCTTTTGATATCAGGAAGTAATACCAACCCTATTCAAGGTCTTTCCGTGAGGAGGTGAGCTGTAAAATGACAATTTCAACAGACAATACATAACAATTTTGGTCTTTTCTGCTATCAAAGAGAAAGATACATAATTTCTTCCATAATAGAAAGATCTTCTACCAAGAAATATAATTTCTTTTGAAAAATAGTACATGGAGGAAAGAAAGCACTAATGATACTTCGATTGCATCTCTGCTATTGCTATTACATGATAATCTTTAAAATTATTCACCTGTTGTATCTTGCTTTTTAATCTAGTCTTAAAATGAAAACTGAAACAGATACTTCATGTGCAAAGATGTTTCCACTGAAAAAATCATTCTGGAGAAACTTCTGCTTGCTAATGGGGATCTGTCATAGTTGCTAAGCTAGTTGTCACTAGGCATAGCTCCACTGCTGGCACACCTAACCTAGCTCCTTCTGCAGGGAGCCACATCCAATGACACAACCCGAGATGCCTGGGAGTGAGACTGACCATGCACTATGTCCTGCTCAGCACAGCTGAAGTTGCTGTTGGGTTTATTTGCTGGGACTGAACATGTGTTAAGATGTGTTAATGTGTTATGCAATGCATGCGGCTGGACCTGATCTGGTGAAGTTGCCCATATGTTGTTAAGGGGCACAGACCCCTGTATGGACAACTTTGGCTGTGAATCAATGCATAGCAGTTCACCAAACTGGAAGATAGCTTCCAGCCCTTGGAAACCAATGCAAGATGACTTATGAATTCCTTCAACTCTTTTATGAAGCATATTTTACTTTACTCTTTTGCGTTGGGTTTTCTTTCCCTCTGTTTCAGAGGAGATAATGTCTTGTAGAAAAACTAAAACAAAACCCTTCCACAAAGAGGTATAGGAAGAAAGGGAATAGAAAGAGTATGACATGGAGTGATAATTTGAGATCGTTAGAGATATCAGCTCTGATGCCTTTGAGGCAAGATTCTTCCAGAACTGCAGTGTATGTCTGACCACATTACAAGAACTTCTTTCCATCTCTCAGCTACACAGATGCTCAAGAAAAGAAAAACATGAGTTCTGCATACTAAGAAGAGCCTTTGTCTTTTACTGAACCCAGTATTTCCTGATGCCAGCAGCCTACCAGTCCTCTGCAGAGGACAAAATAGGATCGAGTAGTCCCAGAGCCTAGTCCACAGCATCACCTGCAAGCAGAGATTGGCAACACAGACACGTGCACAAATCCTCTAGCACAACTGGTCTACTACACTTGGTCTATCCAGATGCAGATGCTTGCTTCTTTCTTCCCGCCAGGTGAAAACCTGGTGATCTTGAGGGTACAGATGCATGCTCAACTAGAAATCAGACACACCTGTGAAATCTCTGAGCCATCAAAGAAGCTGTGCACCCCCTGACTGCCCACTCCTAGGCGTTTCGATCATGCAGAGAACCATGAGGCCAGGGGACTACCCAGCCAACTTCCCTGGTCCTGGGACACCACCCAAAAAGTAGGGGGAGGGCAGGAAGAGAGATCTGATAACTTTTGAAGGCAAAAATATTGACTGTCCGAGAGTGAGAAGAAAAGCACTTGTTTACTACATATTTGATCCGTTTTCATATAACTCTGTGCATTTCAGATGCATGTTTCCCCTGAACAAAAGGGAATCAGCCTGGACATTTCAAAGTAGAAGTGGCCTTTTCTGTACCTAAAATTTGTAGACATTCCCACCTCAATTTTAACGACAAGAAACATTACTGAATATTTTCCAGTAGATGGCAGGGTTACGTTGTGACAACGCTGAAAGTCTGAAGTTGAAAGGGCTCCTGGATAAAGGTTCAAGTATTGGTTAAGTAAATTTAATTAGCATAATGAACTAATATCTGAAAAGGCATAAATACACATTGGATTAACTGATTGAATGTGCTGCCAGGAATTTAGAAGTTTAAGGCAGTGAAAGCTTAAAACTCAACATAGTATTAAAAATTAACTTTGTTAAAAATGAGCTTCATTCAGACAACCATTTATACCACAGAACTGACATGACACAAACCACAGTATTTTAGTTGAAAAACCACTGAAGTTACCAGCCATAGAATACAGTCATAAGAAAAGCAAGAAGCCCTTTCAAATATTACTGAAAATGATCAGGAAAAGTGACTTTCAGGACCAAAATCAATTCAGCTGGACAGTGTAGTGTTTGCATTTTTCCAGAGACTGTGCAAAAATGAGCACCCCATTAAGGGAATTCAGTTCTGCTTTTGTCAGTTTGAGAAATCATGACCTCAGCAGGGTGGAGAACATCTGCAAAGGTTGGGACCCTCCTCAAAAACAGCCAGGAGAAAAGCCTGATGCACCCTGAGGATCTCAGAAATGTTTTTTTACTTGCCCGAAACCAAACTGCTCAGCCTAGGATGACTGGCTGCAAATGGATGAGGTTTCAGTTTCTTGAAACTACAATTCTCTGAATCTACTTTTCCAGCCAGGGCTGTAAGACATGCCCCACCGAATTTCAAACACAATGACTCTAGTGAGTGACTTCCCTTGTAAATGTCCCAAGGTTGTACGGTTTTCTTCTCCTCGAAGGATAGATGATTTCCATGAGATAGATATGAAGGTGGTCACTCTGTTTGTGTCAACACTGTTTGAGAATATTTGTGGACAACTGCTAATGTCAAACCTCTGTATACTGCAAGCGAAATGAAATGGCTGCAGGAAAAAAATAACACCCTACAACTTATATGGTTTTCTTTAGCAGAAAATATTCAGACATCAGACACCCAATACTTTTACTTCTCATTTGGTGTGTGCCAGGTTTGGCTTGACTCACTGAAATTACTCACGTATTTAATTTCCTTATTCTACTGTGGAATTATAAGATTAGTTGAAATACTCTATTTATACACAAAAAGAAGTTACATGTTTTCTTTTGTGAATATCTAGTAAGAAAATGCAGGGGCTGATGACACATGGTTTCTGAAAGTGAAAAGGCCCAGCCTGGCACACCATCTCTGTCAGGACATATTCTGCATTTATTGCACCAGTGCCTCTCAGCAGTGCTACTCAACTGCAGACCATGCTGAAAAGCAGAATTCTCATTCCCAATGATAAACAGTATCTCCAAAGACACATTTCCTATTATTTCCTACAATAATATACTCAACTTCCTCTGGTAAGTCTATAACATCGCTAAAGAACATAGCTTCAGACTACATCACTGAAAACAGTTCTGGGTTTTGCTTTTACTTTATAAAGCTCTTAATAGTTTTTGTCCTTTTTTGGGTTTTTTTAAATTTGTTTGTTTTCACATATTAATGCATGATTATATTATGTTTTTTGAAGTTTCATCCTACAGTCACCTTATTGATGATTCACACCTATTGATTCACCTTGTTTCTGAAAGCATTTGTTTAATAAAAAGTACAAAACCGAAAAGAAATAAACCCAGCATTGACTGATGCTGTAAAATCCTATTGTATTTTTGCAGTTGGATAAAACACACAAAGCTTGATACATTCCTGAAACTCTGGCTCTGGTGAGAGAGTAACATAAATGGTAAAATTAACATAATCATCTTGATCTTTTCCCCCAAGAACAACATAACTCTAACTGTGCCAAGATCACATGTCCTTTCTTCCCCTTTCAGCCTCATGAATAATTTGGCTCATCTTTCTCATTGACATAAACATTGAATCTTGCTGAAGGTCATGCAACTTTCCCAGTATCTTTTCATTCAGTTGCAATCAGCACTGTATTCTGCACCTTGTATTATTTTACATTCATGACATGCAGTTGTAGATTGTTTTCATGGTGGTGTAATGCCTGATAGTTCATGCAGAGAATTGTAAACACTGATGTTTCAAAAGCTAATTAGTGGTGAAGATTTGTTTTTTATTGCCCTATCTCAGTTTATTCAGCTGGAAAGCCACAGGCCAGGCGAGGTCAGCAAAGGCGATTAGAGAAATGATCATTGTTTCATACAACAGAAAGTTGAAATAAATAAGATTATTTTGTAAGAAAAGAAAAGAATTAAAGAGTCTGAGGCATCTGACATTATTAAGGTAACAGTTCTTAGGCCTTTGGCTCATCCAGCATCTCCCCTAATCCTTTTGTCATCCAATATATCTGTCTAAATACAAAAGCCCTCTCAGGCTTTGACAGAGAACCGAAATTCTTCTATGCCTGGCTCAGCAACTTCATTTCCAGCCTTGAGCTTCATCTCATCCGTGTTCTCTGAAGCAATACTCTGTCTCCAGTTTTCAGTAGCTACAAGGAAATGTACAGGAAATCATGGGGCAGGGAAGTGGTACAAGATGCAGAAAAATAAAGGAACCAAAACTCTTTTATCTGTATGAAGTGTTCTCAGTTAGCCTCAGCTTACACATGGAAAGCTTTGTGCTGGGGGAAGGGATAGAGACAGAGAGGCTCTTGCCAGACCTTCTTTTATTTCTTCATGTCCTAAAGCATTTGGTAGCCTTTAAACAGTGGTGCTAAACCCTCTGAATCCAGTTTTTTGTAACATTGTTGGGGAATTTTCCCTTCAGATCACAAGAGGTGTGCATTTCACCCTTTCCTCAGCTGCCAATAATTTATGCAGACATGTCTGCCCTTGCCTTAGCACATCAGCACAGTTAGACTTTCTGCAGCACACATCACTCAAGAGCCTGAGCAACAACACTTTCAACAAACCTACAAGCACAAGTACAAACTGTCCAAACTGTCCATACACATGCTATAGGAGAGGAAGAGACCTCTCCATCAAGAGAATATACTACAAAGCCAGGAGAATCTCAAAAAGGAAATTAAACCACAATAAGTTGTTAATTTCAAGAAGAATCATATATGCACTTACATAAGATAACGTTATAATGATCATATAATCAGTGGTTTTGTTTCATTTACAGACTGTGTCTATGACACAGTTCAGGAAGGAATTTCCCCCAGAAATGAGTGACAAATGTGGATCACTGTAGAGAAAGTCATACTCAAGCTGAGAATTTTTCCTTCTCTGGGAGGGGCAAAGGGGGGAGTCAAAGCAGAAGTATAAAAACAAGTTACTTTTGTAACCCCATGTCTTAAAAAGTAAAGCATAAGGAGAAATAAAATGTAATTGGACATTCCTGTTCACTTGTAGAGAATAAAAAATGAACCACCAACAAAACTGGAAAGTAACAAATCCAGAAATGCAGAAGAGAAATAGTTAGCACTACATGATATTATGAGGTACAAATCAAAAACACCAAAAGTTTACAAGCTTCATGCCTAATATTTTTAAATTTATTTTGAGTTATTTCAAAAGGAGGAGAAACAAGAACAAAACACAAGCCACAGTGCTCTGGGACACTCAGAGTAAGATATTTCTGAAAGGACTGATAGAAAGCAAGGTACCAAAATAAGTGTGCCCTTGCTGCAAGAATGTATGCTGGTTAAAATAAATTAATAAATAAAGTACTTTGAGCTAACAGCCCAGCTGTCTCGTTCAAGGTAGGAACACCTATCCCCTCTTGTGACACCTCCCACACCAGTCTGGCAAGTTTGGTGCAGGCCAGGTGTTCCCAGGACCATACAATTTCTCCATCTCCATCCCAACCAAGATCACTTGCAAGCCTTTCAGTTGTCCACATCTTTCCCAAAAAATGGGATGCTACTCAACAAAGAAAGCAGTGCTGGTCTAGCTTGGAATTGCAGTCTTTCAGATGGGAATAATGTGATTACAGATCTAAGTGACTAAAGTAACAATCTCAGGTAACAGGTACAACTAAAACTAAAATGCAGTTGGTATTTCAGAAAACAATTTGAGTTAAAGTAACATGCTGAAGATACGTATCTTAATAAATAAATTTAGTATTTTCTCATCAGTATTCTTGCAAGATCTAATTATACTTGGGTCTAGAAATTTTTAAAAATAAACAAAAGGGTAACATCACCATACTGAAACAAGATATTTCTCATAATCAAAATTTCCTTTCTACTTTATGAGACATATGGCAAGCTAATTTTTAAATGGAATATCCCCTCATGTATCTATGTTGACTGGAATATTAATACAGCTGGTTTGCTCAATACTATTTTAAAACTTCCCTTTTTCTTTAGTTTCTCTCCTGTTACCTTACACTGTGTGGCACACAAGCTTGTCTCAGCCATTCCCGTATCCTGCTCCGCCTAGTGGATGGAGGGACTGTAACCACACAAAATGTACAATTTAATCTTATCTTAGATTTTTAACTGCATAATTACAAGGTTTCTCTGATTATGCTGTTCAGATAAAACTATTAGCAGTATCAAAGTTCTGTTTGCTCTAAGGTAAAAGGCTGCCTTTTATTAAATTTGTTATAGTTTTACAGAATTAGAACTTGGTCACTGTAGCACTAAGTATAAAATGTCAGTGTTATCTACAGCAGGAATTATCACAAAAAATAACAACATTGCAAATTTTATCATTCATGCACTTTCATGTATATATAATAACTTCATATAATAATTTAATCTCAGGTAAATTAGGGAGATTTTTAAAGCTTAACTAGAGCTAGGGTACACATCCAGAAAACCTGTCTTATAGTTCCTGCTGAAATCAGTAGGCCAGTCCTCTGCATGCAGCTGGTGCAAGCGCTATTGAAAGGTGGGATGGAAAAATGCCTCACAAAAACCACACGCTCACTTGACAGGTGATAGTGATCTCCCAGGAAAGGGCATGGAGTAAATAATGTGGTGGCTGGCTCCAGCAACACAGGCTTCTGTTCACTGAAACCTGAGAAGCCTGAAAGGGTAGCCCTTTTCGGATGGAAAGATGTGTGGCTTTTCCAAATACAAAAATTCAGCCTCATATCACACACAGATCTGACGGGCATCCAGACAGTGGCAGAGTGCTACCTGACTTAAAAGAGTTTGTAACACTGGGGACTCAACTATCTAACTGCTCCATCATTAACTGATAAATAAATGCCACTCAATTGTGTTCAAAGCCAGTCCTTCAAGATAGGAAGAAGGAAAAACAAGTGCATAATAAGTGGGGTCAAGCTAACACAAACCACAAGTCAGTGGCCAACAAGGACCTATGACCTAAACAGCTCCTCCCACCAAGTAAATGTTTTGCTGGAACAGTGTTTGAGTAAGAAGCACATTCCTTGACCTATTCCCTCAGTTGCCAAGTTTGGCAATAACAGATGCATCTTCCCTACTGTCTTCAGTTTTCTCCATTCTGGAGACACTGAACACAAGAAGCCCTGGCTGTCAACAGCCTGATCTCACCAGTGCCTGCACCTCTCCCAAGCACTGGATGCATCCGTGTTCAACCCCTGCACTTCTTACATGCAAGGTGGTGGGACCAGGATCCCATGCCCTTAACATAAGTAGCACAGCTCCCTGGAGTGGGTCGGCCTCCCTCTTTTGGAATCCTTTACTGCTATTCCTCTTCAGTTTTCTCTGTGCAGGCTGGAGACCTTCTTTGATGTACACCACAGTGCACTTCACATACACTTGCCCCTGCAATGAGATGCAATCCTAAACCAAGCTTTTCCGGCAGTTTCAGCAAATGTTCTCTCATCTCATTACTCGTCACATGAGCAGAGGAGCTTCAGCTACTACTCCCTGGCAGCAATCAGAAGAGGATATCAAGACCAAGGTCCAAGCCTAGCTATAAAAGTACGACAAGCATCAGGAAATCTAGACTTCCATGGTTTAACCCACTGGCCTTGCCACTCAGCCGCAGGTTGCTCTACATCTTCCTCTTCTGAAGCCACAAGGTCAGGTAGGAAGCATGGCAGAGTAGCACAGGGCAGTATCGGCATACACCAGAACCCTGCCAGATTCCTGCCTGCAGCTGTCCACGTACATCCTAATCCATTTTTTGGCAGCTGCACAGCCTGCACAGGTAGCACCAACCACGTTCAAGCAGTTTCGCTCAAGCTAAAATACAGCTTTACCCTCTGCTGATAAAGAACTTAGAGATCTAAAGTCAGTGTCAGCTTCCCACAGGCCGGGACCTCCTCAGACTGAATTTGGACTGGAGTTGGGCACTACAATCCCGTTATGAATAAAGCCCTTGGGGGAACGCACGCGTGCCATTTCTCTGAAGCGCAGCATTTTGGTTTTCAAGATTATCCAGACGTACTGGGGTGTTACCCCTTTCCGGCAGCACTCGCTCCCTCAAGCGTCTCTGAGAAGGATGCGATGACCGGCATGTGCATCCCGCCGGCCGGGGCGCAGACCGCCGGCCCCGCGCGGCGGAGGGGGCTCGCAGCCCCCGCACTCCCACTTCCCCACAACGGCGCCGCCGCCCGCTCGCTTCGGGCCCCGCCGCCTCGCCTGCGGCCGCTGCACGGCCCCGACCCTATCTCAACCCCGTGCCCGAGGACTCTGCCGCCCCCCGCGCCCCCCGCGGGCTCCGGGGCCGCCCCCCGGCCCGGCCCCGAGCATGCTCAGTGCCGCCCTGACCTACTTTCCCCGCCGGAGCCGGCAGCGGCGGAGCGGCGGGAGCGCACGGTACGGTACGGCACGGCACGGGCACGGCGCGGCACTGCGGCAGCGCCGCGCTCCGCCCGCCCCGGCCCCGGCCGCGGGCCCGGCCCCGGCATGGTGCTGCGCGGGGCGCGCTGAGGGGCGCGGCGGCGGCGGGCGCTGCCGCGGGGCGGCGGCAGCAGCGGTGGCAGCACAGCGGCGGCGGCAGCAGCAGCGAGCGAGCGGGAGCAGCGGGCGGGCAGGTGAGCGGCGCGGGGGCGCGGGCCGCGGTTACCCGGCGGGCGGGCGGGCGGGCGGGCGGCGGTCCCGGGCAGGCGCTGCCCGCCGCTGTCCCCACCGCCTGCGCCGCCGGCACCTGCCGCAGCTGCGGTGACCTGCGAGCCGGCCCCGGTGGCGCGGTGGCTGCGGAGCTCCGCGGTGAGCCCCGGGCGCGCTGTCCCGCCGTCGGCCCCGGAGGAGCCTGGAGGGCCGGAGCAGGGTCCGATGGCCGTGCCGGGGGAGCGCTGCAGCCTGGCCAGCCCGGCATGGCGCTTCTCCCGCGGCGCCTGCCTCTCACGGCCAGCCCGGCGTGGAGCGCGATATCTCCCCGCGCCACGGGAGCGGAGTAATGCTGTGTGCAGCGTGAAAGTTCAGGAGATTATTTCAAATCAGCACCGGGGCTTGAAGGAAAGTGGGTTTAGTTAGGCAAGAAAAAGCTAATGAGCCCGAGGCTTTACTGGAGCCTTCCAGCTCCTGCGCGCAGGATGCTTGCTGCTGTCCCGCCCTGGGAAGGGGAATGGGAGGTGACACCTCAGTGCAGAGACATCTTCGATGGAGCTGACCTCTAAGAGAGGCTAAGTAGTGCTGCCTTAAATTTAAAATAAAGGATGCCTCCTGATATTTTGCTTTAATTACCGTTTTACTTTGCAGGATAGCCTCATAAGATAAAACTCAATTTCAGAAGTGCTCTGAGGGAGCTAGAATCTAAAAGTTCAGAGTGGTCTTGCAATAATCTTTCGAATCCTGTTTCTTATCAGGGCCAATGCGAACCGTATCAGACAAGGGAGCTTAAGAGAACAGAGAGCACTACTGAGCGAGCACTTTTCTAGTGCATTTGTCTGGAGAGTCTTGTAAGAGACTACACATCCTAACAGCCCTCTTTCATTTGTTAAATTGAAGCATCTCAAATGGAGGTACCCTGATAACCCTGCTTGGGGAAATAAAAGTACCAACTGTGTCAAAATCCTAAATGTGACCTCATTTGGTATGTATTTGTCCAAAGGACTGTAAAATTATATCAAAGAAAAGAACAAAAAGGAGTTAAAAGGGGAAAAATGTAGCATTTTAGTTCTTTAGAGACATTATATTGTAGAAGAGTTCCTCTCTTCACTGCAGTAGGACAAAATGCAGCAGATCTTTTTTCAGTGGAGATGATGTTTTGCATGGCAGGAATCCTTTGTATGGTTTAGCATGTACAGTTAGCAACAGCACTATTGATATACTTGTGGTTGCTGTATTAGAAATCTTTCTCATTCAGACTGCATCATATCAGCATCAGTTGATGCTGAGTGCAGCTTACACAGATAGATTGCACATTGTACACCCATTTTTTTCTGAAGAATCTGGAGTTTTCAGAGGCCTAGACAAACAGCAGAACATCCACAACAAACAAAAAAAAGTATGTTTTGTGTCCAGTGCATATTTCCGGTCCTGAAAGTTCTGAAAGTTTAGAGATAAAATCAGTTACTCTTAAAACATTTAACACACGGTGGGACTGTGGTAGTGAATTCTGAAGTGATCTATATTGTACAACTCCAGTTGCCTTCCTGCCTTGTCCCCTTTGCCTGCCTGCGATTACACAGGTCCTGCACGAACATGGAGGAGGAGGATGGAGTTGGCACAGAACCTGGCTAAAGTGCATTCATTGTTTTAACCAGGGGAACAAAACCTAAACTCAATCAAGAAATCACATTTGTGGCACAATGATAGGGGTTCTGGGGAAGGATTTAAATGAAACAAAATCAGTGTTCATTTCAGTTCTTGTCTACAAAGTTTGGAATGTGGGACTTGCATTTTTTTTATGGTTTAAGCTTCTTGCTCAGTGTAAGGCACCAGTGAGGTGTGGATGCAATTTATAACAGGGAGAGTGAGCTTGCCAGCAGCTAAATCAACCTGTACCAAGCTTTGCTAGCAGGGTCTTCTTTCTGTTAGCAAATTGCACCTTACTAGAAGCTTTTGCTGGCACAAATGCTTATGGTCCTACTTTGAGATGCCCTGGATCGTATTAATATGTCACCAGAAGACCGGCATAAGACCAAGTTCCTGGATACTTCCTGGAATTTTTCATTCCTATGATTCTGAGCTGCTGTCCATTCATTCAGACTGTGTGCTTTTGTAAATGTCTCTCTGTATCCTTTTGCTACTATAAATTTTGTTGTTTAGTTTTGACAATTAAACAGTGGTATTTTCTGCCCATATACAGACTCACCTTAGAAATATAGTTTCTAAGACAATGGAGAGGTTATTACTTTTCACCAGTAACTGTGATTAAAATCATCCATAGCAGAATTTTAGAGCATCATATCTTCTATCTGCCAGTAAGTCTGTGAAGAGCAGGCAAAACTTTGTGAAAGGATAGAGGAATTTAAACAGATTTAGTGATTTAGATTTAGCCATCTGAGAAATTTTGGTAGTTGACTCTCTTATTTCAAAGTAATTACCATGAGTCGTAGTCATTTATCAGAAATAGCAACCTCTATACAGATAAGTGTAAGTACCTTATTTTGGAAAAGGACGACTATGCATGGAAGAATTGCATTAAGAATAACCTACTTAACATGTAGTTGATGAGTCTGCCACTCTGAGAGTTTTGTTCCAAGAAAAGATTCTTGCTGATATTTTTAAGTCATGCAGGGGCCAGGGCATGTATATGGCTCCTCAGCTGCACTAGTGTGTGTGGTCCCCAGTCCTATGTGTGTGACTACGTGGTACACACACAATACTGGATGCTGAGAAGGTTATGTGCCTTTGATGTTACACTTTTCAATGCGATGTAGACATAACCAGCACACAAGTCTGAAATTATGGAGGTTCTTTAGTAAACTCTTGAGGGCCTTCAGCTAAATGATTGCATACACACAGCAATACACTGTCATGCATGAAGAGGCTGAATTGATCACATTTGGGTACAAGCAAGACTTAAGCTGCTGCATGGTGCAGGGCAAACTTGTTTGAATCCATCTGCTGTCCCCTTTGTTACTTGGGGAGGAAAGAGGTACAGACACTTTTAACCTGAAATGATTGCTTTCCATTGCAATCAGTCATGAGTGGTTAGATTACTGTAAATTCCCCCTCTGACAAGGTTAATCCTGTCCTAATCATGGCATCCACGTGTGACCTCTTTGCCCTGTATCCCAGCAACCAATAAACGTGAGAGCCAGTCATTAAAAATTATATCCATCATACAGTTCTATAGGGATAGAGAAGAACTAGCCATACTCAAATCGGTTTTCTCCTATTCTTTTTTCCTTTATGTTCCAAATAATATGGCAGCTTTTTGTTAAAATAGCATAATAAAAACTATATCAATGCATTGAAAATGTTCAGTTGTTCAAAATTTAGAGTTTAAATAGAATTTTTAGCCTGCAAAATCCTGCATATCTTTGTGTAAGCAAAACTTAATTTTTAATTTTGTGTCTTATTTAAATGTTCTGCATCTGGGATTTTCCTTCCTCCTTTGGAAAAAGAAAACCACAAGATGTTTTTAAAGGATAGTTAGCTTTGACAAGCAGAGCTTAAAGAGGGAAGTGGAAGGAAGTGAATTGGGCCACATTCTGCATTGCTATGTTCTTAGCAGAGTCTCATAAGCCTTGCCAAGAGCATATAGGATCTGTTGCATTTGCTGACTTTGGTTATTTAAACTGTTGGCAGAATAATGCTTACAGAGTGCTGGAATAAATAAAAGATATGGGGTGCGTAAAGAAAATGAAAGATGTGTAGAATATGGTGAGGCCAGGCAGAGTGCAGATGTATGTGGAAGTGCAGGAGAGATTCTCTGTGCATCTTCATTGTTCCTCCTTTCTCAACAGAGGAAACTTTAAAGCATTGATCCATCTGCATTTACTGCAACAGCAAACCGGCAGCTATGCTGAAAGTTTGCAAGGAGTTAAGCAAGGGACTCAAAGCCATACAAATGTTTCTGGAATAAGAGCTTTGTATACAAAACTATATTGAATGGTAATTGTGTATTTCACAAGAAGTTGATTTGATACAGCAGAGGTGCTGGAATTGTAGGAGCTGTGGCATCAAAAGGGAGTTTTCCAGAGGTCTGACATTCTTAAGGTAGTTTTAAATAACCTCTCCAATAATTATGCACCAACCGTCTTCATTCTTTTTTAGGTTAATGGATTAGCATCTCTGAGTGTTCATTGACACCAGGAGAGTGCACATCAGACGATTCAAAAACATGGTTAAATCAATGGATCCATTCAGATATTTTAAGTGAAGCTCTAGGATGCCATGTACTTGTTAATTTTGCAATATTGAGACGAAGTAGGATAAAGAACAAAACTGAGGAGAAATTTACAGTAAAAAAATTCTAAAACACTTACTCACTGATAAAGGCAACATGAAAACTCTTTCATTGTACCACTGCTGAATAGAATGGCATATGCTTTTTTCCCTAAATGAAAAGTCTGGATATAGCATTAATTTTTGATTGTACATATAAAATATGTAGTCACCTTATTTGCTTGCTGCTCTCTTTCTGCAGTGTATTGTTACACTATGGAACCCTGAAACTAAGACAATTGTATCTTTACAGTGCTTAACATTACTTTTTTAACCCCTAGAATGTAGTGTGTGTTCAGACCAAAATAATTTTAGAAGACAAAAACTGATAATGACTAAGTTTTGCTCCAGTTCTGCCATTAATGGTAGAATAAGCTACAGCCCTTGATTTTTCCTTTTTTTTTTTTTCTTTCTTTCATTATTTATTGTCACCTTACAAAACAGATTAACAAATGTTTGCCTATAAGAATTTACCAGTGCCTGCAAAACGTACAATTAATTTATAGTCTTCTTTGTTAAAATTTTTTTTAAGATGGGAGTGGTAGAAAAGGGCCCCATGTTACCATAGAGACAGCCCTTCCTGTTCACTGCCCAGGATCACACACTCAGAGGACAGTGGGTAAACAGATGTTAAGTCCCCATAGCCATAAGAAACGGTCATAATCTATGAAACTGTACCTGTAAATTATATACAGTCTCTCTTGAATCTTCATAGATTCCCAACCCTTATTTTATCCTGTGTCAAGAAATTGAGACAATCACCTTGAGGGAGATGATTCTCCCCCTCTACCCTCATGAGACCCCACCTGGAGTACTGGATCCAGGTCTGGGGTCCTCAGCACAAGAAATATGTGGATTGGTCAAAGCAAGTCCAGAGGAGGGCAACAAAGTTGCTCAGAGTTGGAGCTGGAAGTTGGAGTTGGAGCTCAGAGTTCCTTGGCTGGAAATATGTCTTCTCTATATGGTAAAGAGGAGATGTACTATTTATTTACTTATTGTGTAAGTACAGTGCAGAAGGCCAAACATTTTATTTTCAGGCTGCAGTCACCACTCTCAGCCTGTCTTATCATTCTAAAATGCTGCTACTCAAAATATTACAAAGGGGATCATGAAGATAATTTCCCAGCATCCCATATAGCAATTTTTAAGATCGGACATATTTTTTCACATTGACTTCCCCAAGGTAATTCTTGTATTTGTGTTTCTGCAGTATTAGAATTTCTTTAGGTTGGGGGTGCCTCTGGGGGCTATCTGATCCAACAGCCTGCTCAAAGCAGGGCCAGTGTATACCAGGTCAGTCAAGTTTTGAACTTCTCAAAGGATGGGGATTCCATAGCCCATCTGGGCAACTTGTTACAGGGCTGGACTGACCTCCTGCTTAAAAGCTTTTTCATAAATAATCATAATTTCTGTTGTTGCCACTTGTGTCCCTTGTCTAATATCCTTTCACAGGACATCTCTGAGAGGAGCCCATGTCTGTCTTCTCTATACCCTCCCATCAGGTGGCCGAAGGCAGTTGAGTGTGACACCAGGTGGCTGAGCACACATAGCCAGGACTCAACCCTGTTGAGAGGTTTTCTAAAGTTCCCAGGCAGGGAACAGTTTCTGAAGGCAGCTGAAGAGACTAAATAAGCATATAGCTGGGAGCTGCTGCCCAGTTGGGAAGCCCCAGTCTAGATGTGCAGAAGGAAGCTCTTCATCTTATAAACATCACCAGCAAGTCACCTATTCAACATTGCCAGGGAAACAGAAAGCCATGAAGTTAGGAAGGACTGAAATCCCCCACTCCAAGAGAATGAACAGAGCAGCTCTTCTGGAACCAAGCATTAATATTTTATCAACTGACAAATGAGTAGAAAAATGAGTCAGAAATTTTCTGCTAGTTGTAAATGAGTGACATTTCTTTTTATCTGCATGTCTGGACCCTAATAACTAGAGCTTTTCAGTAGGTGGGTCTCACTCATAAGCCTATGATCTGGCAGTGAGCTTCTCACTTTCTGTGTAGCCTAAGTTCCTTCATTTACATTCCTGTTTCACTAAAACCTGTTAACTTTTGCCCACTCTTTAAAGACATTGCCTATGGAAAACAGGAAAAGTAGCAAGTAGTTTTTGAATAATAAAAGACTTGCCTTAATTTTGTTTTGTAGCATTAGTCTTTATACTTATTTTAGACAAATGAGAACTAAAACAAAAATCATTTCATTTTCTTGGCCACTTACAAGCCAAGGAAGATAGCATTGGGATGTTAAAGCTATAGGAGCACAGTCTATGCATTATGCAATGAGCTGGCTTCTTGTGCTTCACTTCTGAATTGAATAACCTCACAGTTAATAGGATTACACATTATTCCAAGAACAAGAACAGGCCAGTCTTACAGATGTGAGCGAGCCAGGAAAAGGTATGCATCATTGCCCTCCTTTTCTGTTCATTTGTGCTCTGTCATCATGTTGTTCTGCACAAATACAGCATTTACAACCATGACCCCACACCCATAGTAATTTTCTTTGGTGGCATTAGTATGGGAAGCAAACACATCTATGACACGAAAAAATAAATGGTCGGCCAGAACATGTCTCTGATAAATGTTCCTAGTCAGTTCTATCTGTGTCTTCTGTTCAAAGTGACGCTTGATTTTGGACAGAGAAGTTGTAACCTAAGCTTTTGTCCCTGTTTCACATTAATTGGGAGTAAAACTATCACGCTGCAGCTCTGCTTTTTCTGGAGCACATTCCAGGGGACTTCTCTGGATGGAAATGCATAGAGAGCATGCTAGAGCTGGCTGTCATGTCACTTAGAAGGAAAGCTTGTCATGTGCTCTCATGTAGCTCAAGTCTTTTTCCTTGGAAGTTAATCTCACAAGCAGTAAATCTATTACTTTAATATTTTCAATTTACACCATTTTGGGTTGTGGAATTAAAAAATGGAACTATATAATCTACAGACCACTGGGAAGCATTGTTGAGTGGTAAATGTTGCTCCAGAAACCATGCAGGAAAGTTTCCTAGATGTATGTTCTAGATGCTGGAGGAGAGTTTGGGGATTCCTCTCATTCCATCTTTGGAGGTAAGCCTGTCCCTGTCCCTGTCCCACAGCTTTGGGTGGAAAAGATAGCGTAGAATAGCCAGGGGTGTTCTTTTTCCATTTCATGTGCCAGGAATTTAAAAGTAAAAAAAAGAAAGAAAAAAAAAAGAAGAAAGTATATGTAGCCACATTAATTATATTTTACAGTGTTTTATGTTTTGTAATTCTTTTACAGGTAGCTCATGTACTTTGGGGATTACATTCTTTCCATGACCAGAAATTAGCTTTTTGTTTATAGTGACCTTTCCGTGGCAAAAATGCTCTGAGAGAATCAATCTGTTCCTATAAAGTGATTCTCAGGATTGCAGATGTCCTTCTTTACAGTACTGTGGTTACTCTCAGTCTCGAGGAGTTATTACAGGAATCACTGTTTTAGTCTAGTCAATCCAGCTTTCTCTGATTTAGGTCAGATTAAAAGGTTACAGTTTTGGCTGCCTTCATCAGGTTTATCATGGGTCACAGCTAATTGCTGCCTCTCGTGGCCAAGATCCTGGGTGACAACACTGTACCCACTTCTCCAGTATTTTGGATTCTCTTGTTGCTTTGCCAGACATCACTAGCAGTCCTATTTTGGTCTCAGTCTTGTCCCCATTTACTTGTGTGATTAAACCATAACTCATTACATCACTTAAATTTAACAAAGCAGCTGGCTCCTGGATCCGTGTTCCCTGATATCCTCAGGCTGCTCTTGTGCCTATAGCAAAGCAGAAGGACAGGGACTCTTAGCAAATCTTCATTTTCATCAGCCTCTGGTGTGGGCACATTTTCTACCCTTTCAGTTGTCTCTCTGCTTCTTCCTGCTTTCTTAACCTTACCCTAGTATTTTTGGGCTTGCCCAGCAGGTTAGCAGAGGGTCCTGGAAATGCAGGTCCCAGCATGGACACCCTTGTAACCAGTAGCTTTCTTGTGTCAGCTGGGGCTAAGAAAACCTTCTTTGGTTTCTTCCGTCTCTTTTTGTTCCCTGATAGCATTGGAGAGGATGCACACCAAAGGAAAGATTGCCTGCTGCTTCCTAGTTGCCCTGGGAACATTTGTCTAAACTTGCATTGTAAACCACAATTCTTCAGAGCGATCTGTCCCTGTCTCCTCAAACATACTCAGGTACTTCCCTGGATGGCACATGAAAGCAGCAGCCTCCATTTCCAAACATTCTGCTTTAAACCTACTGCCTGATTATTCCTCATCTGGGAGGATGGGGCATCAAACTGTATTTATTTCAAATAGAAATGTATCTACAGAGGTATTTAGTGTTTTCTTAATATTCTACATTCCGGGAACACACAGGAGAAACTACATTCCCAGGAGTAAGGAGGAGTAGGTAAGAATCTTACACAATAGACAAAAATGATTCATGTTTATTTCTTAAAATTTACTGCAGCTATTATGGTTCAATTCAGTGCCAGAATGGGGCAGATGACTGTTCACTTCAGACAAGTAATCAGCCCTTTGGCCATATTGTGGACCATTCACTTTTGCTAACACTACACAAAGGTAGTTTTTGCTTTCATATGCTCTGCATTCAAAACAGGTAAACATACAGAATGGGCAACACCTTACTGCCATTACACACCTTCCAAACATCCACCCACTTCCCTGTGCTGTGGGGAACCAGTGAGCCATCAGCTGCCTTCAGTGGGCCTCCTAATACACTGTTGGACCCTTTCTTTCAGGTTTTCTGTTCACCCTTTTGGGAGATGCTATTTCATTTCCTTCTGGAATGCAAATTTTTCTCCACGATAAACACCTTTTTTTGATTGCTACTGATTTTTCTGCTGTAAATATATGACAGGCTCAAATACAGTAATAACAAGCCACAGACAGTAATTAGAGCACAAAGCCTAATCAGTGTACGTTGTTCTTTTGCCCTTCCCATTGTCTTAACCCAGGCAGTCTGTTTCTGCTCCCTTGCCAGGAAGTGTGATTTTGGCATTTCTGTATGGCGCAATGCAGATCTGTGACACTGTACAGAAACATTTTATAGACTGAATATATGTAATCATGAAGAATGTCAGTCTCCAAGGTTAATGGAATAGTAGAAATGAGATGTAAATAGTTACTGAAGTGAATAGGCAGAACTGAAGGGTTTTTTCCAAATTGCTGACTCAGACAGTATACCTATACAGATCTTCAAAAGGACAGACTCTACATGCTTTGCATAATTGGAAATATATTTCTGAAGTCATTGTTTATGTAGTTTTATATGACAAATGAGATTTGTGTATTAATTTAAAGTTTAAAATTACTCTGTCTCTTCAAGAGAAATAATTCCACATTCAGTAATTATAGAAGCAGAGAAAAAACAAGGACAGGCTTGAAGCTGGGACAGACCTCTACACCATGCATGCAGTTTATCTAAAAAAACATAGTTTTTCATTTCTGGTAATGATTCATCCTGTAACATGGAAGAATTAATTTGCTTTTTCAATAACAGTTGTATCTATTTGTATGAAAGCAAGCTCATTGCTTTACAGAGAAGGGACAGATAAGAAAACAACCTAAGTCAAATATTACCAGTAAAAGATAGTTATATTGCTTTCTTTCCTTTTTTGATACAGAAGAAAAGAAGGAAGGGGATTTTTTTTGTTGTTCTTTTTATTTTAGTGTTTCCTTTATATATGGAACTGATCTAGGGAACTGATCTTGTCAACAGTTGTTTTCTGTGCTAAGGCAAATGAGTTAGCATAGATCAAGTGTATATATAAGAAAATATAAACAGTTTTGAAATGGAAATGTTCATTTGGAAAAAGTTCATTAGGTAGTTTCCTGCATTTGGATTCCAGATAGATTCCCCTAACTAATAAGTTTCACTAAGTTTCAGTTATTTACCTTAGAAACACGTGAGTAAAACCAATGTAGTTGGATAGTCTGACGTGATTTTAACATGATTTGTGGCCTTTAGACTCTTGAGAGAAATTTTCCAAGGTGCTCATTTTGAGGCCAACATTGTGCCCTCAGTCGGTACTGAATGCCAATTGTGTTCCCTGGGAGCATAATGAGGCCAATAGAGAGCACATTTGTAACCCCCCCGCCTCTGTCCAGAAACTGAAATCACTGCTTTAGAAAGGCCTCATTGTGGATGATTAGTTGAGGGAAAATACTGTAGGGAGAGTGTGCAAGAAGTACACAGGCAAAAGGCTTAATGCCACATAAGGAACGGAAAAGTCCTAACTTCATTTGTATCTCAAAGGAACATTACCCATAATTATGTCACTAGCAAGTACCCTTCTTCACAGATCTGCTCTAAAAATAACACTGAAATGACTTCATCAAGTATGAAATACCCTCTTATAAGGATATTCTTCCATGCTGTGTTTTATTTCAGACAGCAGGAGTTTTAAAAAAGTGAACGGTCTGAAATGTTTTGTTGTATGTGCTGTTGTGTTTGGGAAAAATTGTGTATGTCAAGGATTCCAACATTAGATCCAAAAACCCTTCCTGGAGCAGTTCTTTCTTACACCATGTTTCACAGTTCACTTAAGACTACGCACGTGACAGAGTTGCAGCACCAAACTGGTTGTGACAGCTTTTAATGTAGTGTACCTTTGTTTTTCCTGTTGATTTTCCAAATGTTTAAAAAAAAGAAAAATTAAGGAAAAATCTGTTGAACTTTTGACATAAAACTGTAGCTGCTACTGTAGCTAAATTGCTGCTAAGTGTCTAGGTGATAAAAGCCTTCTCCTACGCCTGCCACTCTGAACAACACCATTGTCAGGAAAATGTATGCTCTTTTTCCAGTAAGGATAAGGACTGTGATAACATTAGCATTTAGACAAGACACTGTGCTGATGATTGTGAAATGCATTAATGGATGTGTCACTATTTTGAAAGAGCACATCTAATGGATTGTTTATATATGCCATCTCACTGTACCTATTTATTTATTTATTTATTTATTTTATAGGTTATTTTAAATGTAAAATTGCACAGATCAAAGTAGAACTCTCCTGTCACCTGCTCAACTCAAGGACCTGCATTCAACAGAACCAGTTCCCAGCCAGTTGCGTACACCACTGAAGGAAAATGGACATACTGAACAGCCACCACTTTTTGTACTTTCTGCCTACCACACGCCTTGTCATCTTATTAGCAGCTTTGACCACTGCTGAGGATGTGAGTAACAGCACTTTCAACCGCACTGACACACACACGGGGGCCGCGCCTGTGGTGATCTCCCGCATCGACCACATTATAGTCAAGGAGGGCAGTAGTGCCTTGATCGACTGCAATGTCCAAGGGAGTCCCAGCCCTCATTACAGATGGTACAATTCCAATGGCCGCCTGCTCCGAGAGGAGGAGAATAAAGGTAAGATCTTACCAATAGCACTGATGTAGCCTGTTCAGAGATGCTTCTAATTTCAGAGAGTTGAAAAATAACCTGAATTTAATGGCCTGGCTGTGATATTTTCCTGTGTGAAAATAAATGAAAGCCTGCTGGCAGTTATAAATTTTTTATGCGCACCTTGGAAGAAAACAGTAACTTTTTATGTGTTATTTATAGCAACACATAGCAAGAAGCTGAAGCAATTAACAGAAGGTGTAGACAGGCCTCTTTTCATTGGAAGACTTTGGGTTTGTTCCTGTTTCTCATTCTGTCCTCCTTTGTTCTTCTCTGGCACCAAAAATAGATTAAAAAGCTGGTTCCCAACTCAAAGGAGGATTCTCATGACATATGAGAATAGTTTGTTGGCGTGAACTCAACACAGCTAACTCCCTGATACGCCTGCTGTCTTCATGCGTAGTGCCATGGTAGTGTGAGAAACAGGAGACGCCCTGAATGACCAAGTACAAAATCTATATAGGGCAGCAGTCAGAAGGACGGGCCAAGTCTGAGCCTTCCTGGCTTTACTTAAGACTCTTCGGTGGCATTTGCCAGAGACCTTAATTACACATCAGCTTATTTTCCTTAAATGGAATGTTTGGGTGATAATCCTAGTTATACTTCTAGGGAGTGTTTGAGGGGAGTTTGGGTATATGAAAGGTGTTTTTCTCATGTAATCCTTCCATAGTGAGTGCTTTGTTCACAGAGTGATGAAATAAACTCTTAGTTGCAAGGTAGCGTGCCTAACTAATGGTTGACCCGACAAAGAACTCTGCTATGACGGAAGTAACGATTGACCCAGCTTGAGGTGAAACAGCAGTGTGTATCTGTAACAGCTTACTGCATAACTGGTAATGTTTTACATTACAGCACGTTAACATTTTCTGAGTAAAGCTAGAGAAAAGAACTACTTGAGCTACTAAGCAGACTTTCAAATATGATTTGTGTGGTTGTGGCAATACACAGTGATTAGTGTGCTGGAGTGTTTTGCTAAGGTTCACTAACAGAAAATTCCCCCTTAATTAGGCATCTAAATTTAGGTCTTTGTGTAGTCAGCTGAGAGAGGTAGCTAAAACAAACATTTAGGTAGGTGAGCAAAAACTTCAACCAAATTAGTAAAAATTGTAGATGTAGTATTAAGACATCACTTTAACTTAGAATTTCAACAGTGCAATACCTCTTTTAAGAGACTGTCTTTCTGTAAGAAATGTTTCCTAGCTTGAGGCCTTTCTTGTGATATTAAGTATGGCACTGAATTGTTATCAAAACCCAGCAATGATACCTTTTCTAATCATTGTTTTCTTATTTTGCTTAATATGTTTGTCAGGATCCACTGGCACAGACCCAGTCATTGAGTCACAGTTCAATGCCATTATGTCATTTATAACAGCTGGAGCCAGGGTACATCACAAGGTGTCTTGTTATTTCACAATTAATAGAAACCTACTTTGCAAAAAGGACCAGCATTGCAATTCAAAGAAATACTGAGCAGCCAATACTCTGTATTTTTTGTTATTCTAGAGGTGGAGGAAGAAGTGTCATCTGTTACAGATGCTAACATTTCCTCTGTAAAGTTTTCCTCTGAATTTGCCTCACTTAGCAGATTGCGGTGGTTTGGTTTTTTTTAATGTGAAGGTCTGATTTAGACTGGGCTTTTTATTTATTCTACATTTTTAATTTCAGGAAAAGGGATTCAGCTATTTTCAAGAATTATGCCATGGTGAAAAATAGTGTTTCAGTTAAGTTAAAACTTCTAAGAAGAGGATAAAAAGATGTAATTAAGAGCTGTCTGTACACATGAACTGAGGCAGGAATCTTGTGGGAATACTTCCTACATGGGCTTCTACTGGAGATAATATTAAAAAAAACCAAATTGGGTAAGCCATGTTTAATTAGAAAAACTTTGAATATGGTAAAAGCCCATAACTATTCTGAATTAGAGGGGGTTTTGACTAATGAGTTTCAGAATTGCTCACAGTTTCTTCCTTGAAAGAAATAAAAGAAAAAAAAAAGTAGAACAACCTTTTTAACAATTAGAGAAGTTCTGTGAAAATGATAAAATAAATGTAGAAGCAAAGTATGCAGCAACCTGTGGCAGGACTGCAATCCTGCCTTGTGATTTACATGATTGCACAGGGATTTTGTGCAGGTTTAGTTCTCTGATCACAGGTTCTGTGTCTTTTTTCAGCTGCCTTAATAGATATAAATAGCAGCTGGTTAGGTGAGGTTTACAGAAAAAAAATTTCTGATCATGAAAAAGGGTGAACACTTGACATTCCTTTTTGTGGAAGGTTATTGAAATTCCATGACTACATTCAGCAGATATTTGTCAGGAATGGCTTGGGATTGTGTTACAGAGATTGAAAGCAGTTGAGTCTTCCTCTGAGCAGCAGTATGTACTAGCTGATCTTGTTAGCTTCTATCAGCCGTTGTCATTGTTTCAAAAGGAAATTTTCTGTATGACATCTCCCTGTATGAAGTGTGTTTCGAAGGCACAGGCACTCCACTTTCTAGCTGTTCTTCAGCATGTGAACACTTTCAGGAGTGGGTTTACAGGAAGGAAAGAACTGACACCAGGCTTTCCTGTTGGAGTTGATCTATGTTTTTTATAACAAAGTTGCAATTTTAGAAGTCACATGACTCCAAATAAAGAAAAAATATATGCCCTCAGCTGTAAATAGTGTAGTGATATTTGAATAAAAATGTAGTTCACTTGAGGAAATAAAAATCTTAATTCATTGCCAATATATAATGGCAAATACAGTAACTAACTGAATCTTGAATCACTTTAGCAGTGACAAGAGTGGTGGATTTTAACGTTTCAAATGCAGTTTCATACCTCAACTGTTCTGCTGCGCCAGGTTCAAAGAATATGAAGTGTTCATGTACATGAAATGTACATGTCCATGCAGCAGACAAAGTTATCAATTATATTACACTGATAGAAATTACTTTTAAAGGTAAAAGAAGTTCTGTCATGGTGCGTAGAGGTTCTTACCAACAAACAAGATGTTCCCTGTCATGGCTCTTCTCCTTCCCACCTATCTTACTCCTCCTATCCTACTTCTTTAAAGTCATATTTCAAAATCAGATTGTCAACACCTCAGTAGTAGTAGTATATGTCTGAACGTTAGGTTTTTTAAAGTTTACGTTAACAGTATTATGTGAGATACTGTAACAAAACACCAAAAATAACCCAATTGTAAGCAAATGCACTGTCAGGGAACAAAACAAGAAGGGTTTAGTAGGTTTTTCTGCCTCACAATCCCATTGATCCTGTTCTTTGAGGAAGTGTGACCTTTGTGTGGGAGGCTCTCTGGGGTAAGTAGTCCTATCTTTATAATTTAACTGACCACAAGACTGTAATAGATGTCATGCATATTAGCATTTTTTAATGAGACCATTTTAGGGCATGCTCTGACTATCCACAGTTGCTGTCACAGATTTGATAGTAACACAGCTAGGATCTCAGGCCTTTATGATGGTCAATTCTTTGTCTTCTTGTGAACATTATTTCCTTCTTCCAAAACCTGAATCCAGTTTGACAGAGCTGATGTTTAAGACTATGCTGATCATGTGAACAAAATACTTCTAAGTTACTCTGTTTCCTCTCCTACAGGAAAATGGTGGTTTCTTGAGAGTGGACTACTAAACATTACCCGCGTGTCATTTGAAGACAGAGGTAAATACACATGTGTCGCATCTAATACGTATGGCAGTGTTAACAATACTGTGACGCTGAGGGTTGTTTTTACCTCTGGAGATATGGGAATCTATTACATGATTGTCTGCCTTGTAGCTTTTACCATTGTTATGATACTGAACATTACTCGGTTATGTATGATGAGCAGTCATCTGAAGAAAACCGAGAAAGCAATCAATGAATTCTTCAGAACAGAAGGGGCAGAGAAACTTCAGAAAGCCTTTGAGATTGCGAAACGTATCCCAATTATCACATCAGCCAAAACGCTTGAGCTTGCCAAAGTAACCCAGTTCAAGACCATGGAATTTGCTCGCTATATTGAAGAGCTTGCTCGGAGTGTACCTTTGCCACCTCTCATCATGAACTGCAGGACTATAATGGAAGAAATTATGGAGGTTGTCGGTTTGGAGGAGCAAGGACAGAATTTTGTACGGCAGACAGCAGAAGGCCAGGAAACCACTGAGACAGATGAGCTGTATATGATCCCAAATGCTTTGACACGCAGTGAATCTCCCACAGCTGACTCGGACGCATCGTCATTGCATGAGCCACCTCAACAGATTGCAATAAAAGTGTCAGTTCACCCATTGTCCAAAAAGGACTGCATGGATGGTCAGTCACAGGAAAGCATGCAGTTGGACACCAAGGAAGAAGACACTCCTCAAACACCAGCACTTCCTGCAGAGCCCCCTCCTGAGCCTTCTGCTGAACTCAATTCTGATGACACAGCATTGGCAAATGACAAAAATACATGTGTTATATATGAAAGCCATGTATGATAGTTACTCCTGAATCTATGCATAGCAGGAAAATCAGGTGGAGCTCTTTTAAAAATACATATTGTACTTGCCGCTAAGCCTTACCTGGAGACTATCATAGCAAAAGCATGTAAGTGGATTATTTGGCACTTTCTTCTCAGTTTGAGTTTAGTTTACCATGATGTATGGCAGAGTAATTGCTATTACATTAATATTAATTGCTCTTTTTGATTAGGAGTATTTCCAAGAAACATTTACCTCAGCATTTTCTAGGTTAGAGTCACCTGTAGTGGCCTCCTGGAAGTCACTGGTAGTCTTTGATGTAGGACACTTGAACTTACTAAACATAAAATTGGTTTCCATTTTCCTCCTTCACTCTCATTTTTTCCATCTATTTCATTTTTGCAAATATTAACTTGTGAATTTGAAATATTGCCCAAGAGGCAGCACTCCAGTAGCCAAATAAAATCCTAATAGATCCCATTTACAAAGCCTGTTTGCTCAGCTGCATTGTGATTTAGAGGGCTATTAAAGAAAGTTAAAATGTTTCCATTTCATTTGAGACCACACTGCTTAACCACATGGGAAATACTTTTCCCTTTTTCATGGAATGAAGATGCCAACAATTATTTGTTTCACATGGAGAAACAAATTTGAGGTGTATATTACAGATGGGAAAGCCCGTAACGTAAACATCATACAGAAAGTTGCAGTCCAACAGCTCTGCAGGGGTTTTTTGCAAAGGTTTGAGCATTTTCTACCTTGCTAGAGGTTGATATGGCAAACAGCTGCAAGTATGTGAGATGTCTTGTTTTGAAGTAATTTGGAAGCAGTAACTATGTACTACCTTACCAGAAGATATGCAGGTTCCATAACGGTCCTGCAAATGCCAGTAATCAGTTGATGACAATGCCGGAATGGCAAAATACGCTTTTATTTGGCTTCTTAATTTTGAGCAAATTGATATTCTGAAGATCAAGCCTAAATTCATATATAGGCATCAGTTTGAGAGTGTTGTATCCAAACTGAAAAAAATACATATAATCAAGTGTCCTATGAAATTACAATGACAGTCACGCAAACTGTTCAATGTGATATAATTGTGTTGGTATTTTAAGAACCTCCTACATGTAGGATGGTCACTGCTTGAGTACATGTGACTCTATCCCAGTAAAGCTTTAATGATCACAGAAATTGTGGCATTAAAAAGGATCAACATTTCTGCCAGGAAATGCCAGGAGTGGAAGGGAAGTGATAATTTATCTTGCAGACAGACAATAAAAAAGACCTTCTCTGCAGTGAATCTGGAAAGAAAGCACTTACAAGGAGTTGGTGTAGGGTTGATAGCGTATTACTTACCTGACACATTTAATTTGGAACTAATGAACAAACTATCACCTTATAGTTTTTAAGAAGGATTGTAGTATCTGGAATCAAGTATATTGTAGTAACTGGAATCAAGTATATTGTAGAAAAAGAAGTCTCTTAGGTCTACAGGGAGAGATGCGTGGATGGCTCTCTGGACATTGGGGGTAGTCAGTTATATTAACTGCACGGGTAATCGAGACCAGATGAAGTCAATGCTGCAGGTACCTAAAAGACCCCTCGATAATGAACTGAGCTCTTATGTCAACTTTCTCATGTTAAAGTGCAGAGCCTCACTAGCAGTGTAATACAGGAATACCCCATGACTTACATAGGCGATGCAGAGAAGGCTCCATATTTACCTTTCTGTGGTTATTTTTAAAAAATTGTATGTTTAATAATGGAATTCATATTTTACAACCAACTTGTGAGAAATGGCAGCATTCAGTTGTCTCATGTTTTTTTGTGCTCACCACAGTGGCAGGCTTCTATACAAAATGCATTTGCACATGCACAAAAGGAAACGTGCAAGGGCAAAGTCCCTTTAGGAATGTGACTGGAAATATTTGAGTTCCAGCAAAGCAATATAAATGTAGAACAGAAGTTAGATTAAGAGAATACCGTAAATAACCTCACTTCTGACCAGTGATTGACAATAGTATTGATGCAAACTTATAACTTCTTGTCTGAATCCAAAGGACATTTCTGTTTAGTGTTCACATCAGTTTTTGAAGTGACTTGATTTGCTTCTGATATGAAAAAGGACAAGGGCAGAAAAAAAGCAGGAACTTGCACTAAACTCTAATTCACCTTAATCTCCTGAGAAGAGGCATGTTGGTTTTTCTGCCTGTCCAGCATTTACAAACAATACCCATGCATTCTTAAGTTACCTACCTGGTGCCCAACTAAGATTGCACAGATAAGCAAGGATGTTCTCCTTGAAAGCATAAAAAACTTTAAAATTGCATTTTAAATTTAAAAAAAGTTATAAAAATATTTATTAAATGACAGTATTTTAATTTTTATTTCTTTAAACAAAGAAGTTTTTACAATAGAGATCAGACTCCTTAATGTATTTCTATGGTGTTTGGTGCCAGGCAGTTCTGACCCTGACTGCTTCCCTCAGGCTGTCCTTCAGACTCTTTATTAATTATTTATTGAGAAACATTTGAGAGCAAACAACCCCCCTGGATTTCTTCACTATCACTATGGAAACTTCCTTGAAGACACAGATGATGCTTTTCCCCAAAGGTTGCCCACAAAGGGCACGTGTTTGAAGTACACACAAACGCACATTGCAAACCACATATAAGCAACAGGTACTTGGATTAGATAGAGGCAATACATCTAGTGCTGGATTCCTGCTGTTGCAAGGTCAAAGGGAACCCTGAATTTTCTAGAGCCGGAGTCACTCAGAGCGGAGAGTTCACAGGTAGGACTGCTCCAACCAGTCTGCTATAAATTCTTTGGACATTTAGCTTTGTGTTATTATCAGAATAAAAACTGAACAGCAATGTAGCTGAAGAAAATACAGATTTTATACAGAACTGATGGTTCTGGTTTATGTGGTTTTTTGTGTTTTTATGTATGCTGCTCAGTATCTTATGCATCCATTATATGACACTTCTAAGCCTAAAACTTTTTATACACTTTCAGGAATTTCATTTGTGGAAGACAGATGGGAAGCAAGACCCAAACCTGTCTTTTTTGTTCCAAACTTTCTGGCTGTGCTATTATAAAGTAAACAATTGTGTCTTGAAGTATTTCTTAGCAAATGGCTACTTTATGGTCCAAGAACACAATTAAAATATAAAATTAATAATGGCTCTAAGAAAACATTAACATTTGCATTGTTATGTATTTTCATACACCTTAAGCACTTCAGGGACATTAATCCATTCCCATCATTGGACTATGCACACCTTTTTTTACATTGTTCTATGTATTGTACCAACAGACACTAATGGTTCTTGAAACACTCAGAATCTGGAAAATCCCTTCCAACTGAAATTGCATTCTAAAAGCAAAGGAACAGCAAGCCAGGCTTAATAAGGAAAAGGGATTTGCACAATATATTTACACTATTTTCAAACATTTTTGCCAAAACATTGTAAAAGATGACTACATTTCTGCAGCAGAGAAATCAGTGTTGGATTTGATTTTTACATTTATTATTCTTTTTCAGTAAATGGAAGACCATATTAATCAGGCCACTTAAACATAGTATTCACTATCAATTTGATCAACATTTTCTTTTTGGGCAGCATTTGTTTACTGCTGATTCTTTTTTTGTTCTCTGATTTGAGCATGTTTGTGATGAAACCTATCATTCAGTCATTTTTTGAGTTTGTCATATAAAAAATTTAAAAGAGCCCATAGATCAGCATTTTTGTGCAGGTTTATTGGTACTTGGTAAGGCATAGAAGTATGCTCCTGTGCTTGAAAATTACTGTATAATCAGAAGACTTGCAAAATGGCATATACGGGCAGATGTTGATTTTTTTAAATCAGTGCCTGTTTTATTCTAATGTACATACTATGTCAGTTCCTTGATTTGCAGTTACCTTTTGACAAAAGTACTGTAACATATAACCAGGGCTTTCTGACTTTCAGTTTGGTCAGATTAACTAATTCTAGAAAGTGTTAATGGTGTTGAATTTTAAAAGTTCTCATGGGATATCTTGGCAGCATGCTATTTTAAGAGTTGGCCTCTTAAGTATGCCATATTTAGTGGGACAACTGAAAGCTTCTTAGATGCAAAGGAAATGCTTGCACTAAAGTATTGTAAGTTATATTTCATTTATTATGAAATCCTTTTTGATTTTACAAGAAATGTAAGACAAATATGAATGTGTTCTTTTGAGAAGCAGTTACTGTATTTTGATTTAAATAACTGTTATGATTTTATAGCTCACGGCCGTAAACCACAAAGAGAGCAGTTCATGCTGAAGTGGCAAAATGAAATGTGATGTAGCTTGTACATTGATCATTGTTTCAATAAAGAATTTGCACAGAGTATGCTGAGTTTGTACACATTCAACAAGATTATAATTTCCTAGTAAGTGTATGCCATGGCTCCAGTTCAAATGGAAGTAAACTACGTCCTTCATTGCACATCAGCTAAAATTCCAGGAACTTTGATCAGGAGAAACAGTTATTTGCCTGGAAAGGAAGTTTTAATAAAGTTCTGGAGGGGAGCTGCTGTCATTTTCAGTATATAGAATTGCTGTTGTTATCAATAGCCTAGATTGCACATGTGTGTAGCGTCCTTTTGAAGCATGTTAGCACTTCCATGCGTAATCCAAAGGACTCTTTTGGCTGCCGTGTCCTTTCTGAGCTGTGTCTCTGAACACTGCAGGAAGTTTTGCTGCAGTTTTTAGAGCTGGGGCCAATGAAATAAATATCTCCCAGAGGCACCCTAGTACCAAGACAAAAGAAGTGTGGGTTGCCATACCTGCACACGTTTCTTCACCCACCCTAAGAGGATGAGATGAAATGAGTTTCCTGTCCCACAGCAATTGGGCTGTATCACTCCCTAATCATCTTCAGCAGGACTCAGTTGAAGCTAACACTAATACCTTTTCCTGGCTGTACTAGTGCTACGCAGCTTGCAACCAAAGTCAGTCACTGATAGAGATGGAGTGAAGGGGGTTGCCCTTTCACAAATGAAGGACTTGCTCTTGCCTGCTGCCTGTTCTAGGCTGAAAAATAATTTCAGAAACATTTTTATTCAATAGTTTTAGTTGAGATAAACTGAGATGGCCACAAATTATTTGCAAATATCAATGAAAAGTAGATCAGTTGCAAACTGATCATAAAATTGGAACACAAGGCCAGAGCCATATGCTATTTTACTCAGAATGGGACCCTGTCTTGCAACTGGTGCAGTTTGATATGCTATGCATGGGCTTTTTTATTTAGAACACACCTTTTCAGGATGCTCCCTTCCAGCATGCTGAACTCCTCCAACAGGTTTGTTTGTTTGAGCATTTTTCATGAAGGCAGAGTGCCACTGAACAGTTGGTCCCAGTGAGCTACACACCTGAACATGCTGAAACAGGCTGCCCTCAGTCCCAGTACTTATTGCAATGATGTTTATCATGTGGAGGGGGCTGCCTTACATCACTACTATAAACGCACTCCAAAACTAAAAGCTGCTGGTGGGTACTGTGTCCACAGAGACAAAGAGGACAGTGTTCTCCAAGACCGGAGCCAGGGAAAGCTGGTGCATGCCTCAGAGCTGGTACCCCAGATATTTGCAGCTCCACACCACCACTTTCCCACTGAAATGGATACTTAATAGCCCACGTCCTGCTCTAGTGCTTAGAATAACCAGCTCAGACCTTTTCTGGGTCTATTCCTTCCTCTTCCTGTCTTACCTTCCTATACTTTCTTCTGTCCTCAGCAGCTCTGCTGTGCGACTTCTCAAATGAGAACACAATGAAGTTAGTTGTCAGGGCAAGTGTTTCTTCACCCCAGGCACCTCTGTTCCAAACTGACCTTTTATAAGTCCCCAAATGGATTTTTTCCCCCAGCTGTACCAGGCTCTAATGCTGTGCACTATATTTAGCTCTCTGGCTCCCGGGCCCAAACTGAGTCATTTTACTCTTACAGTAAAGGCTGACTTGTGAGTCCATGGTATCACATGTAAGTCTGTAAATTGGGCAAAGACAGTGATGTAAACTGAAGGTAAGTTACCAATTTCTTATTCGAAATCAGAATGTATGGCAGCAAATAATAAATGTGGCAGGCTTAGGACATTCAAGTTATGTAATGAGAAGCTATTTCATACCACAAGACAAGGCAAAAATGAGAAAAGAAAAGCAAGCCAGTATAGCATAAAGAATACATGTAAAACCTTGTTTATGATTGAGTAGAAATTCAGCATCACTACCAAATAATTTTGCCATTCTATAGCCAGTTTCTATTTTGAGAACAGATGCCTGTTACACCTACTCTAACCAGAACCTTTCCTATGTGGATAAGGACCTTAGGCATGACAATAGTACCAGAGTTATCAAGAAGAGCCTTGTCTCCCTTATCTGCTATTTTTAAAATTATTTTCAGGACTATTTAGCTACGTATCAAATGCCATTCCCAGAGTACCACCCTCTCCTGCTGTGGAGCCACAGAGTTTTAGATCTCACAGTGAAGATGCAGAAGCTGGCCCTTCTGAAATATATTTGCCTTCTTTTGCATAGGTTTTGATTTTACCACACAGTAAATCATTTGTATTTATTAACAATTCAAGTCCAGTCATTCTCAATTGATAAATACAGAGAAGCAAAATAAATGCCAGCCAGACTTCCCTCTTTTTGAAGCCGCTTATTGCTTCTGCCTCAAGATTAGCCCTGACTGACAGACCTTCTGAGCTGTTTGGGTATTGTTTAACTCCTTCCTGCTGATGAACACTACCTTAGTCAGAAAAAAAGCTCCATTCTAAGGAGACAAGCATAGACCTTGCCTGTTTAAAATGCATTGTTATCCTTCTCTCTAATATCTGCAGAGTAAACAGCCTCAGGAAAAAGCAGTGAAAAACAGAAAGAAATTTAAGAAGATTAACATGAAAATTTTTTTTCCTTACTGAAAACATCCAGAGGTGATTTATCTTCAAAGTATATTAAATTCTAACATAAGAAACCATAAACATACTCAAGTGAAGAAAAAGGAGATTCCTAAAAACAATGAAATTTTCACTCCCAATGTCAAAATAAATTATGACAAAGCTATGAAACATATTTCCCAGTCCTTCTCTTAGGATGCCTTTTATCAGGGAAGATATTTTTAGTCCTTCTTATGGTTCTACATAGGTGACTGCAGCTTTTGTATGGGCGTGGTGGAAGTGCTTCTCTTTTCTGCTTTCTTCTTGGTTAAATATTCTCTACCATGTGTAATCTCTTTTTGTGGATTAAAATCAATATTTCATTGAAGATTTATCTTCTTGCTTAGTTTTCCCAGTCCAAAATCTTATTTTGTGTTTTGTTTTACTGCTCGGATTTTGTTTTGTTTGCCCTAAAATTCTTCACATTTTAAAACAAATCAGAGGATTCTAGTGGGTTTTTTTTCAGTTGCCTGTTTGGGGCAGGATCACTCACACCGATCTGTATAATTCAATTTTAATTATGCAGACATACGATTAACTTCTCCCAAACTGGTGCAGGATGAAGTAATCAATAGACTGCAGCAGATTTTTTGCAGAACAGCATCAAGAGAAAAGGTAAATCCATAATTCCCAAGATAAAAGTGGAATAAATGTCCTCATTAATTTGTGGGTCTATGGGCATGTTAAGTTCTTTTGTGTGTTCACTTGAAAAAAACTAATATTCATCTCTGCCTTAACACATTTATTTTTCCATCATGGATGGAATAGCACATTTGCATTATCCATACATCAGTTATCCATTACCTTGATTGGTTTATCTTATTCATTGGATAGCTTGCCAAGTACAGGGGCCTCTCTAAATTAGAAATTTCTGAAGAGACTGCAGATAGCATCACAACACTATATAAATTATATTAATTTCAAATGAATTGATAAATGCTTTTCCACTTTTTTTTAACTGAAATGGTGTATTTCTACATATGGTAATATTTACACACTAATGGAGTCTGTTTTTAGAAATTCCAGTTTTCATAAGCATGCAGTAAAATGACAGTAATCTGCTGCTGAATAAAACTGCTTTCTGCAAAGAGTTTCTACATTTCATAATCCACATATAATCTCTGTTAAGCACAGAGCTCATTCTTTAATATCTGCACCCCAAATGAGGTGAAAGGCTCCAAATCTCTGTTATTCATGTATCAGACTACTAGTTATTTTATTAGAACATATAATAGACCTACCCTGACACTGTAACTCCTGTTGCAGTTACCAGAAATAGCCCCAGAGCATTAGCGAAATGTTATATGATACACCACCACTGAGAACTATGTTCCTACTCTACACCAATTTCAGAACAAAACTTCAGAAAAAATCTGTATCTTCTCAGCAGGGAAGCAGGGAATGAAAGTCTCAGAAGGATTTAACATTTCACATGTTTTTCAGGGGAAAAACCCCCAAAACTGTCGGTAATTATCAGGGACCTTGTAAAATTGATGCAGTAGCTAAAATATCACCCAAGAGGTCACCTCCAGAGAGAAGGTGACTGCAGCAGGGAAGCTCATGCCAATAGGCAGCTGTCAGTTGTCAGACAGTAGTTACAGACACTTCTCAGGGTAACCCACGATACCATCAGGAGACAAACGTTATCCTAGATCATGTAAATAAGCAGTGTCCAGGACACTATGGACACTGTTGCAAGATGCAGTCCCCAGACTGCTCAGGTGATTGTGCTGCATCTGAAACTCAAGCCCATTTCGTGACTAGAGATGGGCACTGGGAGCATCACCAAAGGTTCTGTGCTGTGATGGCAGAGTCAGACCCTTGCATGAGAACCCTATTCTTTCCTTTTGACTTGATGTTGTGGCCAAAGTACCCCTGCCTTCTTTATTTGCTGTAGCAGTGCCTTATAGTTGTTTTTCAAGGGGGTCTAAACGTGGGCTCTTCAGTGAGGCAACTGCTGATGAGCCTGTGAATGCACAGAGGAAAGAGCTGTACTGGCAAGTGTGAGCTTTCTTTGTATCATACCAGAGAAAGACTCTCCCAGAGGCCTGCAGCATCCAAGTGGAAAAGGACTGTGATGCTTTGAATCTGGACAAACCAGGGGCAGATGAGAACAGGTGGGAGGGAGTGAGCTGGGGGCAGACTAGGACAGTCCAATAGACATGGAATTAAAATGACAGACCCATGCATATTACTGAAAAACACCTCCAGCAAAATCATCTCCCTGTCCTTATCCCCTCTACTCTAAAGAAAATGTCACACTGTGGCAGCTCAGCAACAGCTCCTTGTCCTGCATATTCAGGCTCTGACCAACCAGTTTTCCGTTCTTATTGAGCAGCTACAAGGTTGTCTTGTCCTAATAGATATTTGCTGTGGCTCTTCTTGCCCTGTCTCTCCCTATTATTAATTTACAAGAAGGCATGGGATTCACTTCCCAGCACACATGTAAAAAGCTGGTCCTCAGAGACCTAACAGACTGACTATTCTGTTCCAAGGAGGATGTGCAGAAGCTAAGCACACCAAGATGAATTAATAGATTTAAAGCCTCTTTCTGGTTAAGCCCTGTATGTTTATTCATCTTCTTATTCTGTAATGGAAGAATGCTGACCTGATTTAACAAAGTACAACATGACCTATTGCTGTGTTTTAACAGTGTTTTATATTTTTTCTTTTAACCTGTAAAAGTTGAGCACTGAAAGGTTAAGAGAACACAGATTCCAGACTTAATCACACCATTTTCTTCTCACCACGACATAAACTATATTCTGTGTCTATTTGCTATTTGCAGAACAAACACAGGATATCCTAGAAAAATCAATATTTTCTCAGTAATGGTTGTTGTCTTCAGCTTGCCTCCAGGTAACAGAATAAAATGTTTTAAGAAACTGTCAATTAGCAGAATTGATAGCAAATGCTTTTGATCAGGTATCTTGTTTGAAAAGTGACTATACTGGGGATTCCCATTTAGTAAATGAGCTCTGTTGACTTTATATTGCCTTACCATATAATGGATTGTAAAAGGCCAATTTTACTGGAGCAGAATTACACAACCTTTCGCAAGTCTGGCCTACTGCTGCACATTTTTTCTTTTCTTTTAACAGTCTGCTATAGGATATAATATACACTAGAAAACTTTATTGCTCTACCCATCCAATTAGAGAAATTTTATTGAAATACAGAATCATAAAAAGAAAAGTCTCCCCTCATATTTTTTCTTTCAAAAGCTATTGTCAATAACTCTGTAGTTTGTGTCACATTGTAGCCACAAACAATGAGACAGATGCTGATAACTTTTCTGTCCACTTCAGCCTAGACCACACCACTTCGTAAGAGTGTTGACAATTTGCTGGCTTTGGAAAAGCCAAAGCATGTATTCTCAAGGGGCTGAAAGGAAAATGTTCCACAAATGCCAAGCTGGAACTTGGCACCATGATCATTTGGCAGATGAACAGCACTGTACATAAACAAGTAGAGAGAGGGAGTTTAAATTCTAAATACCCTCTTGAGAAAAGATCGAAAACACTTCCTAGGAACAGTGAACAAAACAAAAGCTGTCAGAAAAACTAAGATCATTGATTTTTGTCATGAATGACTTATGATTAGGGCTATGTGGGTGGGATGGGAATGGAAGATTATGCAGTACAAAGTACTGTGTTCTCCAATCTCATGAAAGATTCCACTTACACTCATTAGATTAGGCATGGTGTCACATTTGTTAGATCCATTGGGCTCAAGTATTGTATTTTACTCATTAATCAAATTATCTTCCTGTTTCACCATATCTTTAGATGACATTAATGTATCATCATCAATTAATACAGACTTTTTCTATTTCTGTGTATATACGTGTAGCAGAAAATACACAGCATATAGAAGAGCCATTAATTTTCCACTCAAATTATCTGCTTCAAAATGAAGCTGACCAAGCTGCAATTTTATTTCCACACCTCTCACACTTTTATTACGCAACACACAAACATTAAATATAAGAATATATATGGCTCAGAGTTTAGACTGCCAACTGGCTATCTGACAAAAGAACAGATTAAGCAAGGTAGCAGGATCTCTGATCCAGCAGAGGAACAAGCTGTATTCTGCCTTCTGCTTAATTGCCCTGTTCAGATCTGAAGAGGATCTGCTGTGACCGACATGTGCTTTAGTTCTGCACTGCACAGCGCTCAGGATATTCAGCAATCTGTTACCACACCCCACACCCTTGATATCTTTCACAGTCACCATCCAATACCAATTCAGGGTTTCATAATGCACTCTAATACAAAAGCTTTCAAAACCTTACTCTGCACTGAAACAATAAGCATCCTCCTCAGAGACCAAAGTATAACCTTGCTCTTTACTTCAGAAGGGCTTTAGTCCACATCCAGTCCCATTCTCTTAAAATATAACCAAAGATTAACAGAAGGTAGAAAATGAACCTTCAAACTCACCAAATAAGCATATTCAGTTTTAAATACTAACACTAAACTGCTACTGTGTAAAGTGGCATTCTGCTCTTTTTTTTCCAGGTCTTTTGAAGCTTTCCTTTATAGTCCATGACTTTCTAATTTGTGGGCCTGAACTACACCCTCCATCAGAGAAATCTATGTTTGTGTTCTGCTTTTTCTTGCACTTACTTGTTGCTCGAAAGAAATCCAGTTGTGCAGTTAGGCCCCGATCCAGAAAAACGCATAAGCACATGATTTATATATATGAATAGTACCATTGTGCTATATGCAGGCTTTTTCCCAATATTTGCCATCAGTCTTTTACTGCTATTGCTTCTTTGTTTCCCACTACTGCATGTGGCCTTTCTGTTTATTCCAAGATTTTCCTGTAAATTCAAAACCACGTACAGTCTATGCATATGATCATGCTCAGAACTCAGGGGAATGGGATCTCAGAACAACTAAGACATGTTCAACTAGGATGAAGTAATACACATGCAACTGTGTTTAAAAAGAGATGTCAGAAAGTTCTCAGCATTGCTTTCCATCTCAACCAAGTAACATGTATCAGAACAACAGATGGATAACTTGCTTGTTCAGCTTGAACTTTAGGAAGCTCATTCTGGTAGCTCATTTAGTTAGGGAAATACCACTGCAGACGAAGTAGTGAAGGTTTATGAGTTACAATATAGTTGGGACATTAAGCACAAAATATTCTAAAACAAAACTACTTAAAACTAAATAGTGTGGATTCTATGATATTGTGAACCTTTTAATATTCCTTCACCTACGAGCAATGGTGTATATTTCATGGAGAGATATCAATATGTTTCAAACAGTCTCATAAGTAAAATAAACATTTACAGTTAGGTATTAACTGAGACTGATCACTAACATGAATTCTCCTGGAAACAATTTCATATAATCAAGTAATTTCAATTATAGTTTTGGCTTAGGAATATCTCTTAGAGATTCTTACATATTGAACCAGACATTTATAAGTGCTGCTGGGGTATTTACTCTGGAATTGCCAGATGTGAACACTTTGCAGATGTGCCTGACATGGTGCAAGTCCACGCTGGACAATTTCAGTGTGAAAGTGCACCATGGTTTGCTATACTTCTTGTAAGTATAGCAGAAATACCAGTGCTGATCAAAAACTTTCATAAACTCTAATGGGAGTTAACAGCATAGCTCAGGGAGGTGTTCACAGCCTCGCAGAGTCAAAGTGCTGGTGTCACTTAACAGATTTCTCAACTTTCTGAGATTAAAATCAGGACAGAAAGTTGAAAGTTGAAATAGCGATTTTAAAAAAATTGTATCAGTCTGGTTCTCAGAGACAGGCATAATGGTTTTGGTGAGAAATTTCAGTTCAGCAAGGCATACAAGGTCAAGAACAAGAAGTTTATATTACTGTAAAAGTACATTCAATGCTGTTGTCCTGATAAAATTAATTCCTAGTTTCTCAAAGCCCTTTAATTAAATATTCCTGGGATATTTTGAAAATAACCAGATGATAAGCTTTTGTGTTAAAGTTCATTCGAGTTGAATCTTAAATCAGCTGATTTTATGGTGCTAGCAACTTACTAAATGTTTCCAGGCAACAGAAAGTAAGTAGCAAAAGGTAAACAATTCAAATATGCTAAAGAGGAACAGACTGATACAAAAATAAAACCTCCTTCTGTATGAAACTCCTCACTTCTAAGCAATGTTTACTCCTTTTATTTTTCATGCATAAAGAGGAAGTACAGAGTCTCAAAAAACAAGGGTCAGTGTTTTTCCGAGTTTTTTCATTGTGTTATTTCCACAAAAGTTCCTCTGACTATTTTCATCACTTCAGCAGAAAATTGCTTCAACACATGAAAACCACTACAGAGTCTCCAAAGACTTAATAAAGTCACTGAGGCCAAGTCTCCCTGTGCTATACACACCTCTGTTGTGTGTTTTGGGGGTTAGATATTTCCCTTTAACCTCTCTTGTGCAGCCTCCATACTGGGGTGTGGAGTCTGTATTTTGTGCCTTGTGATACTTATATTTTTTACAGCTCAGGCAAACTGGAGGTGCTGAAAAAACAGTTTGTGCCAGCTGATAGGAGTTGCTGACTGTAGTGAACTCCCCTTGGGCCAACCAGAGTCCAAAAGTGCTCTCCAGTATTTTTCTGATTGTCAGTGAGTTCTGCCATCAACTCTGAACCATCACCAGAAAACCCTTCTTCTCAGGCACTGACTCCAACATCCCTATTTTGCAAGGCTATTTTGCCTCACTCCTTCTTTCCCTGGCCCTTCAGAAAATCTGGATGCATGTCTAGGGAACAGAATCATATTGTTGCAGCAATATTGCCATATAGCTATTGTTTCTGGAAATAATGGGAAATATTTTTGAAGACAGATAACTTCATTTGAGTATCCTCAAATATCCAGGGGGCATCCCCTGATGCCCCAGCCTACAGGTGTGATGACTTTAGAGGCACCACGGTTCTGGGTGCAAAATGTCTCCTTATTACCCAGCTACTTCAGAATCACGGCACAAAGCAAGTTAAAGATGCACATGAAAGCATCTTTCCACCTACACCTCTTTTTTCATTGTACAGTTGAATAATTTGCAGATTTTTCTTACAAAAGGTTCCCTCTTTCAGTGACACACTCGTCTTGGGTAAAAATCATTAAAAAGTATCTTATCATGCTGGAGAATAATATCCTCTATAAGTCACCTCCCATATAAAATCCAGCCAGTGGTCATAAGCCATATTTTTTTCCGCCTTATCCCCGATATCAGCTGATCATTTCCACTGTGTTAAAATAAGTACAGTTTGACTCCCTTGGAATGGAAAAACACCTTGTTGCTAGACAAGGTATTATGGCCTGTGCTTGACTGGCTATACCTAACAGCAAGTATAGGGTTTGCATGGCGAGGTTTTGGTAGCAGGGGGGCTACAGGGGTGGCTTTCTGCATGAAACTGCTAGAAACGTCTCCTGTGTCCAATTGAGCCAAGGTCAGCCAACTCCAAGATGGGCCCATTGCTGGCCAAGGTCGAGCCCACCAGTGATGGTGGTAGTGCCTCCAGGATAACCAATTTAAGGGAGAAAGTTACTGTGCAATTTTAGCCAGAAAGAGGACAGAGAATATGTGAGAGCACCAGCCCTGCAGACGCTGAGGTCAGTGGAAAAGGAGGGGGAGGACATGCTCCAGGTGCCAGAGCAGAGATTCCCCTGCAGCCCGTGGTGAAAACCATGGTGAGGCAGCTGTTCCTCTGCAGCCCACGAAGAATCCCATGCTGGAGCAGGTGGATTCCCAAAGAAGGCTGTGATGCCGTGGAGAGATTGCAGGCTTGTGGCAGGAGTAGCAGAGACAATGTATGATGAACTGACCACAGCCCCCATCCCCCATTCATCTGCACTGCTGGTAGGGTGGCGGTAGAGAAAATCGAAAGTGAAGCTGAGCCTGGGTTGCAAGGATGGGTGGCAGCAAGGTTTTTGAAGATTTGGGTTTATTTCTTACTACTCTACTCTGATTTGATTGGCAATAAATTAAATTAATTTCCCCAGTGTGAGTCTGCTTTGATCCAGATGCTAACTGCTGAGATCTCTCCCTTTCCTTATCTCGACCCAGGAGACTTTGATTATACTTTCTCTTCCCTGTCCAGCTGAGGAGGGGAGTAACAGAGCCGCTTTGGTGGGTACCTGGCATGCAGGTAGGGTCAACCCACCATGCAGCCCTTTCTCTCAACAAGCGGTAGAATTCTTCTCTTGTCCCTGTTGATGATTCACTACATGTTCCAGTTCAAAGCATACCTCAATTGAACTTTATGGTCCACATTGTATATTTGTAGATTTTTATCATAAAAATAACTATGTAGTTTATTACTAGCTTGATAGGGCAACCACGATAACAATGTCACCGCTTTGGGCTCACAGTGTGTTTGGTATGATCTTTCCCATCTTCTTCCTTCAAAGCGTCCTGTAAACTGACCGCACTAGGACAGGAAGGCATTCTTCAAGAGGCTGGTTTTAAATTTCACTTCCTTTACCAAACAGATATGCTCTTGCTGAACTTAATGCTCTTTGAAAAGGAGTTAAGCTAAAAATGAGAGTCATGCTAATTATGGAACAAGAATACCCATATAAGGAGTTATTCAGAAATAGCCGTTCTTGAATAAAAACATATAAGCAAGCCTGGGACATATTTTTAAGGTTTCCTTCGTAATCATGGCAAATAGAGCTTTAGGAATTTAGGGGTTTTCACTTTGTGTTCCTTTCAATTTTTAATTTTTTGATTTGTTTGTTTTGGGGGTTTTGAGGGTTTTTTTTGGTTTTTTGGCTTTTGGGGGTTTTTTAGTATTAGGTTACCGTGATTTGGGTTTTGGTAGTGGGTGGGCCACAGACGTGACTGCTGTGAGAAGCTGCTGGAAGCTTCCACCATGTCCAGCAGAGCCAATCCCTGATGGCTCTGAAGATGGGCATGCCACTGGTCAAGGCTGGGCCAATTAGAGGTGGTGGTAATGCCTCTGTGATAACATATTTAAGAAGAAATCAAAACAAAGGTTGTGGCACAGTTGTAATTTTCCAGCCAGAACAGAGCAGAGTGAGAATATGTGAGAAGAACAACTCTGCAAAAAGCAAGGTCAGTGAGGAAGGAGAGGGAGGAGGTGCTCCAGGCACCAGAGCCAAGATTTCTCTGCAGCCCATGGTGAAGACCATGGTGAAGCAGAAAAAATTAAAAAGAAACAAACCTGTGGAACCTGTGGCAGAAAATTTGCTTAAGATAAATTGTTCAGAAAGCACATGAGTATTTGTATCTCCAAGTTCTATCCAAAATTTCAGTAAAAGGTACTCATTACAATGCAATAAGGAGCCCAGAAAAAATTTCCACGTTCCTAATAGCAGGAAAAGTGATAAAATTTTAATTATATCAGGAAGTATTAATACAATACACAATGGGAATAAGATCTTGGTCCCTTATGTTAGCTGGGGTGACTCAGGCACCACAGCAGGATTTCCTCCCCTCTGAAAATTCTTTAATTGGAGTGGATGATGAGGCATCTGTTGCCACTCCTTTGGACTCAGTACAGCGGTCTATGGAAAGACACAACTGTTTTGGGAAATGAACAATGGAAAATCTTTCTGACAAAGTACAAAAGGCCAACAAACAGTGGAGCCAAATCCATTCCTGACATCCCTGAAGAATATCAGTGGCATCATGGCAGAGATTATTATAGCCTACGTGCTGGATCATCTGCAACAAATTAAAAGCACTGGAATAAGCTCACAAACCTGATCCACAGAAACAGCTAGCTATTGGGACATCTGGCTGTGGGTTAATGTTCCACTTCTTCTAGGATAATGTTGCCAGATTTTTTCTTAGGAAGACAGTTTTCTGTCTTCTTAGGAAGGCTATTTTGCCTTGCCCCTTCTTTCCCTGGCACTCCAAAAAATCTGGGTGCATGTCTAGGGAACAGAATTATATTGTTGCAGCAATATTGCAATACAGCTATTGTTTCTGGAAAAAAATGGGAAATATTTTTGAAGACAGATAACTTCATTTGAGTATCCTTTGTCCCCATGTATGTGCACAGAGAGTAGGATAGGGGAGAGAGCAGGATGGGCATCTTTGAAAGCACTAAGGAGCACAGAAATAATCTGACCTTATGTTTAGTGTTTGCTTATTGGGAATTTTTATTAAAGGCGTGAAGTCTTTTAACTTCCACACGTTCATAGTCCAGTGATGAGCTAACAGCCTAAGGAGAAAAAGCTCCCCATGCAAGTGCACACACCCACCACACACCCCCCACCCCCATGTACAAGCACAGAACAGGGGAATAGTTCTAAGGGACTCTGTACATTCACTGTAAGAGCTGCCTTCCATTACCTACAACACACTGCAGTGCTGACCTTGCCAGGAACTGTTGCAGCAGCCAATTTACCAGCTCAGGAATCACTGAAGTGTTATTTTGCCAAGGACTCTGAAGCATTTAAAGGAGAGGTAAAATGCTTCTGTTCTCTTGCATTCAGAAGAGTCAAGAATTCACACACACACATTATGAGGCCACCCAACAGAGACTATGAAATCATCTCCCTGAGATGATCAAAGGTTCCTGTGTTATAGACAGCTTGCATCTTTGTGTACTAAAATATGGAAATTATGCATTCTAGTGAAATCTTGATTTGAAACTTGGCAATAAAATAGGAAGAGGGGGAATGTTGTAAGACAGACATATTTACAGACTGGTTTGCTCCATATTAGTGTTTTTTTTCTGAATATAAGAGTGCTGTTTGGAAACTGCATTAGAATTATTTCGGTAAGAACTTATATAGTACTCTCCAACAGTTACTGGAAGCTGTTATAATTGCAAAGCGCAGGAGAAATATACACAGTATTCAGGATCCTGAAGTCATAACCTTAAGGATAAATCTTTCTGAAAACTCCAAAAAAAGCCTAATTTTAGCCAAATTTTCAATAACAAGAGATAAACAGAGAGCAAGGTAGAAGACAAAAAAACAGATCCATGCGTAGTTTTCCATCACTACTATTACAAGTACATTGAGGGATTAGACTGCATGGGATTTCAAGCAGGAGAGGATCTCTACAATATTGTTCTCCAAAATCCCCATTAGGAGTTAATGATGCTGCGAGCAGGATTAACTCTTAGAAATTTTATCCTACTGCTGGCGCTACACAACTATGGCAACATCATGGCTTCTGCCCAGGCTTTGCTCTTAGGGGAAGAAATCTGCAACAAAAACAGAGAGGCACCAGTTCCTCAGGGACATCTTACTGATCTGCACATCACTCAAATCCATTAACCACATATCTGGAATTCTCAGACTTTAACATTCCCATAGAGTGTTCCGTCATCCCTAAAGCTCTAAGAGGACAGAAAATGTCAGCTGAACCTCATGAAAACTCCTGCTTTGTTTCCCGTCCTGTGGGATATTGTTTCTGGGGTACAGTGATAAATATGTATTTGCATATACCTTTAATTGAGCCCATATTCATCCTGTCAGCAAAATATTGGGCTTATCAGAATTAACGGGTGGGAAAACACTGCAGAATTAATGGAAGCACTCAACCTTTTCTAATTATACACTGCATTAAACTTTTATGAGAGAAACCATATAAAGATGCTTTGCTATGAGTGTATTCTCAGAGCAGCTAATTTAGTTTGGTCAGTTGAACTGATCAGGCAAACAAAAGTTTAACCCAACAAAGAAAAATATTCATGCAAGGGTGGAATCCCACATTAATCTCTGAACAGAACAAAAACAACGCTGAAAACTCATTGCTGGCTTCAAAAGATAATAAAGAACATGGTGCTGTATCACAAAAAAAATCCTAAGTCTAAAGCAAAACGTGGTTCTAAGGTGCTGTTTCCAAGCATACATGTTTGTCTTTTGCTCACTTTATTTATCTGCCTTTGATACATCAGCTGATGCTGGATTTTATTTATATTACACTATTTATTTCTTCAGCTCCAACTCAGATGCATGTCCCTGCTGTGCAGTACAAACATGCACATAACAAAACATTAGTTTTGTTTCAGAAAGCAATGAATTTAAGGGCTAAACAGACAAGACAAGAAAACTGGCAGGGAAAAGGAAAACTCAGAATACCCATTTCACCTTTTGCAGTTGAGGTACAAAATTATTATTTTACACTGGTAAATGGCAGCAATGTTTCATTACTGGCATACATAGGGATGGGGTTACACTTTATGTGTAACCCAGGGAGACATGAAACATTCATGGCAGAAGGGAGGACTAAGCCCCGGTCTACTGCACACCATTCAGAGGTGCTGACATTCCTTCTTTAACTGTTTACCAACACAAAATACTTTTCATAGAATCATGGAATCACAGAGTGGTTTCGGTTGGAAGGGTCCTTAAAGATCCTCTAGTTCCAAGCCCCCTGCCATGAGCAGGGAAACCTTTCACTAAACCAGGTTACTCAAAGCCCTGTCCAACCAGGCCTTCAACATTGCCTGGGATGGAAAAGCCTCAACTCTGGGCAACCTGTTCACAGAGAAGGAAGTGCCTCACCAAACTTACAGCAAAGAATTTCTTCTTAATATCTAGTCTTAACCTACCTTCGGTCAGTTTAAAGACATTTCCCCTTGTCCTATCACTACATACCCTCTCCAGTTCTCCTGTAGGTCCCCTTTAGATACTGGAAGGCTGCTCCCTGAAGCCTTCTCTTCTCTAGGCTGAACAACCCCATCTCTCCCAGCCTACCTTCACAGGAGAGGTGATTCAGCCCTCTGATTATCTTCATGGACTTCCTCTGGACTCATTCCAAGACATCCACATTCTTCTTATGTTGAGGACCTCTGGACTCAACACTCCAGGTGCGGTCTCACAAGAGCAGGACAGAGGCGAAGAATCCCCTCCCTCGCCCTGCTGGCCACAATGCTTTGGATGCAGCCCAGAATACAATTGTTTTTTGTGCTGCAAGTGCACATTTGCTGGCTCATATCCAGCTTCTCATCCACCAACACCCCCAAGTCCTTCTCCTCAGGGCTGCTCAAAACCCATTCTCCACCCAGCCTGTACTTGTATTTGGGATTGCCCCAACTCAAGGGCAGCACCTTGCATTTGGCCTTCCTGAGGTTTGCATGGATCCATTTCTCAAACCTGTCCAGGTTCCTCTGGATAGCATCCCTTCCCCTCCAGCGTGTCAACTGTACCACACAGCTCAATGTCATCAGAAAACTAGCTGGGTGTGCTCAATCCCACTGTCCGTGTCACCAACAAAGATGTTAAACGGCAGTCCCAATACTGACCCCTGAGGGACCCTGCTCAGGGTTTTATTTCTCCTTACTTTATTGCTGTCTGCTCAATCTCCCTAGGTTCCTCCCAGGCTACCTGTTCTTGCTTCCCTGCTCTGTAGGGCTTCTTTTTGTGTTTGAGTTTGTCCAGGAGCTCCTTGTTCATGCACACAGAACCCCGGGTGTTCTTGCCTGATATCCTCTTTTCTGCGATGTATCACTCTGTATGCATCTGGGACACATATATTTGTGTACAGAATAAGCATATGCATTACATAAACACTCTGTACACAGCATGGAAGAAAACATACTGTTTATGACAGTGTATATATAATTTATACAGTACAATATACATTATATTTACCTCAAAACAACCTCAGAGCCAGTGAATTTGATGCCTGCTTGGTATTTATTAAAAAAGACAGTATGTGGCTTTGACTAGTAATTTGTAGGTGTTAATACCTGCTGGTTACCTTTTCAGAAAGAGACAATTTCATGTTGCTGATTTGTGACAGATGCTGGTAGGCTGGTGCCCGGGCAGCTACCCCTCCAGATCTGTGATTTCAGCTTTTGAGAAAGAGGAGGTGTGTGCACTAGAAGAGAATGTGGGCTGAGCTGACCTGATGTCCATAACCAAATCTGGCACCCAGAGTAGTAGCTTTGGCGTTAAGGGGTGTCCTGCTTTACCAGCAGCTGTTGTCATGCTGGGTAGATCCTTTCAAAAGTTTCCCTGCTTGGCAGCTATTGGAGGAAGACAGCAATTGCAAGTGTGTAATAAAGACTAGACCTGGACAGAAAACAGAACTTTGCCTAACAAAATATGGTGATATTTCAAGTTGGGAAGAAGCCCTTCAATGTTTTCAAAATTTTACACAGGACAATTTTATTTAAAGGGAAAACTCCCCCTCATTTCTGCTCCATCATTTTTGCTGTTGGGTTTTTTTTTTAATAGAAAATAAGAAAGAAATTGAAATAGATGCATCATTACAAACAACAAGACAAAAAAACCCAAGAAACTTTCTATTCTAAATATGTCAAAACTATCTTTCAAAATTAACATAGGTCAAACTTGCCTTTCAAAGACTTCCAAGAGTCAGTATTACCCCTCATGTCTTACCAATCAGCTCTAGTAAAAATATCTACTGTTTTATAATTCTTTAAGAATCACAAATGAGAGGTGATATATACACGTAGTGAATAATAACAATAATAATAATTGTCTTTGTAGATAGATATAGATTTAATATCTATCTAATTTTTTGAGCTGAGCTATATATTAATAAAAAGAAAACAAGAACTCCAACAAAATAAAGCTGTCTTCTCTTGTGGGATGTGACTGACAGAACAAAATAGTTACGCTAAACACTATATTAAGTCCTGCTAGTCTGAATCAAGATCTTTCACAACATATTGTTTGAGTTTTCTCTGACTTTTACTGAATTTTTCTGTGGAAAATACTCATTTGTTGATCACTTCAATCTATATATTGCAGCAATAATTATAAGGGACATATACTGAAGCTTCAAATAATATTTTGGAAGAACTTATTTAGGCTTACATTCCTAGAAATCCCAGATCAACATTGGATATCTTTCTAAAGAGATATACAAATTTTCAAAGAGAAATGTGGTAGTCAGTGCAGAAAATATTTAAAGAAGGTCATTAACTACAGCATGTAGAACCTCAGTCTTGATGGTCATATTGTCTTTTTCTTCATTAATATTCTATCTTTTACTCACATATCATGATGGAAACTGCTTAAAATGAAAACAGCTGCTTCCTCATTGCAAACTTTGTGGTATTAGGCACAGTCTGAATTTAGTTTTGCAACAGCATGTGTCATTCTGTTGAAGGCAAGCAAATGATGCCACTTAGCAGTTCTTTGCTGCAAACTTTATCAACGAGCTTTGGCAGCTTCTCTATGTGGTGTAAGGCTGCTGGCCATGCAAAATCTAAGAAAACAAGCAACTTTCCTGTTCTGTACCCCACAGAAATGGGCTTTGCCTGATTTGCCTACATGCTCAAGTTCTATGGCATATAGTTCTTCATATTCATATCCAGCAGCTGTGATTACAGATACACACGAACCTTGTTCAGGAAGGAAGGAAACACTTTACCAGCTGATAAAGTGTAAATGTCTACTTCTTCATGACCAATTCAGACTTTTCCCATGCTACCTGAACATCCAAGCACTCAGCTTGAATGTCATAACTCTATCAGAGTGGAATACAGAACACTAAACTGGAATTTAAAAAACCTGAACTTTGTAACTAGTCCAGCAAATAAACTACACTTCTCCACTTCTGGAGCTGTCATCTGTAAAACAGGAAAAGATGGTCTATCCATGAAAAGTATCATGGAAAAGAACTTACAATATACTACTGACATGATATTGCAGCTCTTTTACTAACTGGAGTTAGGTCCAAGCAATGAAGTCTGGATCCTAATGCTCCATTTGCAAGTCAAATTTTGCCTGCCTAATGTCATGTCTGAAAATACCCTGAGCACAGGCTTTATGTGTGGAAGGTAACAAATAGACCATTCCTTTTCTTTCAAGGCTGGTGACATTTTCTCTTAAAACAGTAGCTATTGCTTTAGCTTTTCTTGTTGAATTTGCTCTCAGTAATCACTCATGAGTTCGGAGCAAGGGTAGGGAACTCTACTCCAAAGGAAAAATTTCTGAGCAGTTATGAGTACCTAAAATAGAAGTATAGAAAAACAAGACCCTGGGTTTTTTTCTTTGCTAGTCAAACAGCCATAGCAAAATAGAGAAGATACATAGTGATCCCTGTGACCTGACATTATGTATGTAATTCAGTGCCTTTATCTACTAGATTTTTTCCTATAGCTGAGGCACTCTGTTTCCAGGGACAAACAAGTGTCATCTTGTCACACAGAAAGCTCTTCAGATAATAAAATGGATTCTGCCTGCAGCAAGACAGCAAAGGTTTATCCCAATTTCACATGATGATATAATTAGAAATAGAATGGGCAAAGTTTGAAAAAAGATCAATCCATCGAATAAAAGAGTTTTCATTAAATTCTGATGGTGCAATACGATTAACAGTAGACACCTCTGGTTCAATCACAGGCAAAAAATGTGATTTTCCTCTATATCCAAGTTTATGGTTCTAATTGAGTCAGTAAAAACAATTTTTATATACATAAAAGAATTATATAAATAAGTGTTATTTAAGGACTACTTGTACACTTTTAACATTTCCGTGACTGCAGTCCAACCTTTAAGATCTTGCCAATGTCAGCAATCAGAGTTTAGAAGAGAACAATATGTACTTTATAGAGAAATTAATAGTAAAAGCAGATTAACTTGTTCTGAAGAAGGTTTCAGTATGTGCCCTTTGAAAAATACATGCCCCATCATTTACAGCTACAGTGAGTCAGAGAGGAGAACTGGGCAAGGCCAACTCCTCAGAGAGAAGAATGACTCACCAAAATGTGTTTAGACTGAGCACCCTGGCTCTGATTTCCTTATAATAAGAAACAACACTGTGGAAGACATGGGAGGTGGTCAGATGAAGAAACATCTGCTCCAGTGGAACCACTTTCTCCTAGCCCTTTATCATCTGCCTTAGTTGAAAACTTCATCATATATAGAGCTGTAAGATGAGGAATTCTGATCTCACTGAAAAAGCAGGCACTTTTAGGGGAGGATAGGAATGATTCAAATGCAAGTAAATAAAATACAGATAAAATGAAGGACAAAGATTCTTCACAAAAAATTAAAAATTACTTGATGATCTGAGAGATGGTCTAACTTAGAGAGAACAGAGTTTCATATGTGGCTGATTTTGTAATTATCAGTCTTTTACTCTGTATGTGATCCTTTTTTCTCAGAAAGGCTAGAAGCCCCCTCACTGTGCAGCAATCAGAGATGGCCGAGGCTGGTCCTATATTTCTGTCCCCAACTCAGCAGAGAGACACACTCGTAGAAAAGAGCCCTTCAAAAGCCTGAATTATCAATGCACTCAAACATAAGGAAGGAGTGCTTGTGGACTTAGCAGTATCAAAGAATAGGACTGGCAGTGAAATAAAATGAAGAGATCATTCTAATACCATAATCTGTGGAACAGTGTAGACTAATCTCCATAAAATGAATACACAAAAACCTCTGCTCTATGAAGAGCTCTGGCACTGTTGTGTGGGGAGCTTGATGGAAGGACTGATGCCCAGGTGGGTCTTTGGCTAAATATTGCATTGCGCAGAGCAGAGCTGTCTCTGACATGGCACAGCTCTCTGAGTCAGCACAGGGGCTGCCTAGGAGAGCAGAAAGGAGGCTCACTCCTTCCCAGGACATCCCCTCAGGGCAAACATGGTCGTCCTCAACATAAGTGGATTCAACCAGTCACTAGGAACAAAAAATGTTTCAAGAATTTTTGTTCACACTTTTTACAAGCTTTCTGTCCTATTCTCTGTCTACAATGAACCAGCTGTTGGATTTATTTTGTTTTATTTTAAATAGCACATGGTAAAAGAGTATCTTACAATTGCATATGAATATTTATTCATACTGATTTTTTTAATACTTTAGTCTTGGTGAAATCCTATTCATCCCAAATACTTCCCCCAAACATTTCTTTCTTGGGACTTTGGGACTATGTTTCTTCTTGATAGAAAAGATTTGACAGTTACCAGAGTGAAATTAATTCTTCCATTGTATAAAAGGGAATAAAAGCAACGTTGCCATTCATTTTAGTAGCAGAATATTAGTGAGAGGCTTCCATAGGGTCCTGAATCTGTGTTCTGCAATGAAATTCAGCTTAATTTGATATGATCCTTGTCATCTTGAGAAATGTTGCAAATTTCAAGCTGCCAATCAGCCCCAGCTAAAACCCAGAACTGGCCTTTCAATGCACTTGGTTTTTATATATATGAAATGTATTTATTTTGGGTATTCTGAGGTTTTGTGTTTGTTTTTTTTTTTTTTTCTGAAGCAGTCAAAATTATTTATATGTTGCTTTCAGGGTTGACAGGCAGTTTATTTCATTATCAGCATTAACCATACTTCTTGAATTTCTTGTCATTTAACAGCATCCTAACTGATTACAAAAGAAGAAAAGAGAACACTGAGTGCCTCTGCAGGAGACTGTGAAACTAATGGCAGATATCTTCTGAATTTCAATACTTCTCTAAAGAGGTTTACACAGACACTGTCTGAGGAGAGCAGAGGCCTGAAATTAAAAGGGTTTCTCAGCTTTTTGCCTAGTTAATCTCCTTGTTCAGAGACCACTCCATTCAGATGTCACCTGTGACGGTTTTTTAAGTCACAATTAAAAATTTTGTTATGTCTTAGTAAATATTTGAGTAGAACCTGAGCCAACTACAAAACTACAAATCCAATAAAAACATTATTTTAAAAAAATATTCCCAAGAAATATGTGTGACTTTATAATCCATGTGTATGTATCACAATCAGGATGTGCCTTGATGTGCTTTGATGCAGGATATGAATATTGATTGTACTTCTAGAAATCCACTTTTTCTGTGCCCTCTATATAATAAATAGTGGGCATAGGGGATGCTTTAGCTAAATCTGTGAAACTAACTGTACCAAATCATCTACTGTTTTGGAAGTTGAGAAGGAAAAGAAAACACATCAACCTGCTTATTCAAGTTTTCTCTAGAGAAACCAACAAGGAAGTGCTGCCACATTGGAAAGGTTATTCTTCCTTACTGCTACATGTAAATATGGTTCAATAAAAAATGTTCTCAAATGGAAATCTCAAAAATTTAAAAAAGAAAATCAACTGTTTATCTCTGATGGATATACCACTTCTGAGTCAAGAGGTGGAGGTGAGAGGTTTAGGAGAGCAGAGTATATTGTTCTGTAAGAGAACAGAAAGAAATGGTCTCAAGTTGTGCCAGGGGAGATTTAGATTGGATATTAGAAAAAAATCCTCACTGAAAGGGTTGTCAAGCATTGGAACAGGCTGCCCGGGGAAGCAGTAGAATCACTGTCCCTGAAAGCAATCAAAAAACACCTAGATGTGGCACTTAGGGACACGGTTTAGTGGTGAAGGTGGCAGTGGTAAGTTAATGGTTGGACTGGATGATTTTAGAAGTCTTTTTGATCCTGAACAATTCTATGATTCTATACAATCTATTAAAGCTCAGTATTGTTTAGTTTTAAAATAAAACATGTAAAAGATTCATATGGGGAAAGGAGAAAAGGAAAAGAATGTTTTGCTCCCTCCATGAAGAAAGAGGTTCATAGAATAAACTTGAGCCTTTTAATTATAAAACTGTTTTATTTAGAAGACAAGTATTTTTTGACATTCAAGGGCAGTCTTCTTTTAAAAAAGGTGTGAGTTTCAGTTTGTGATCTCAGCATCTTTACCACCCTCAGAAGAGGATGAAGAGTTGATTCTAGACCTGTTTCTGAAGCTGACTTCTGTGAGACATAACGTGACACATAAGGTGTCTTTCTGACTCTTAGACTTAATGCCAGTGACTCACACCAGGAAGCTGAGTGGGAAACTCAGCTCTTCAAACAGCCAAAGGCTTAAAGGCCAAGTTACAGTCATCATTTCCATGTATGCAGAACTGGAAAAGGCATTTTTGCACCATTTGAGATTCTCCTGAAATAGCACTGGGAAAAGCTCCAGGGAAGCCAATGAAATTGCACAAGGGATTCATCTGTTTGACAAGCATCATAATCTCTGCAATGTTTACCATAGCAAACAGAGAGACACCCCTAATAAAAGTAAAAATATATTTCCAAATAGAACTGTGAAAAAGGAAAATATTACCAGTCCATGAAAAAAAAGATAATGAAATCTCAAACTTAAGAGATTTTTGATAGTTTTGTAAATGCCCTTCTGCTGTCAGGGCATTTACATTCACAAACTTTCAAGCTTTTCTTCACAGAGGAAGCTTCTTTCTCCACCATTCCTATGGCCAGGAGCTTTCTTTAATTAAAAACAACACTCCCAGGCTGTATATAAACCAAGTGGATTTTACAGACTGAGAGCTCAGCAGTGACCCTGGGGGGGGGGGGGCTGCCTAATCCACATAGCTGGGTTCACTTCCACTGAAACTGAAGCAGAGAGAAGAGAGTGTGCAATAAGGTCTCATCCCAGCATGGAGCTAGGGTTCCTGCACAGGTCCCAGAATTAGGAAGTGCTTCTCTCAATTATTAATACAGGAAGTATTGCGTCTGGTAACAAATCAGTTCACATCTCAGTCTCAATGCTGACAATTTAAGGAAATTAAGTAAGATGGTGATTTAAGATACAAACTGACAAGACTCAAAAGTACTATTTTTGTACAACATGCTTATGAAGCATGGACTGTGCTATATACCAGTGATGTGGAGTCACTGTCTGGGAAAGTTACAGCCTCCCATCAAATTTGGGCAAGTAATTCCAAGTCTACCACCTATTACAAACAGCAGACTTAGATTAATTGACTCAACACCACCAACAAAACTGAAAAACAAGGGTGAACAAGGAACTAATAGATCATTAGGCTGTATCAATTAAGTTCCACATTCTTTTCTGTACTTAGACAAAACTCTAGTCAACTCCAGTGGAGAATATAAAAATAGGACTATGCTGTAAACCTTAGGAGATACACTAAAGCTGTGTGAAGAATATACAGTCCTTCATTGTCAAAACTTCCACTGAAATGGTCTTTCTAAGTGTCAATTATTGCAGTATTGCAGTGAAAAACAAGCTGTTTAAAAACAAAACAAAGCACCTCTGTTTTTCCTTAGGGTGCATTGTATGCTGTTATTCTTCATTCGGTAACCCATATCTGTTATTGCTAAGTTTTGTGCATCATTAAGAAAGCTGTTTATGAAAATGGTATTGTACAGCTTTCTGTTTTGGTAGAGAATGAGAGTTATTTGAAAAACACGGAAATTTTATCCAATCACAATTTCAGCTACTGGTAATTGAAGTGTTGCTCTTGTGTGTCCATCTTCTACAATACCTCAATAAAACGTCCAATTAAAATGTTACAGCTCATGCTCTCTTCATCTATCAAGTAGCCTTCACAATTATATTTGCCAATACTAACTGGCCTCCTGAATCATCAGCACTGTAAAATCCCACTTTATCATACAGGCTGTTATTCAGTCCTGATAATTCTTTTTACTTTCAAAGATACATCAAAATTTAATGAAAATGTGGAAACTTTTTTGATAAAAGGGAAATCTGCCTATTTTTATTGCTCCTCTTGTTATATTCTAAAACAGCAGCTTCTTGTCCTGAGGTTATGGATGAGGTCTCCGGTATTACTAAAATTTAGCAAAGGGTTGTCACAATTCAGTTACTGATCAGAATAATTTGCCAATGTTCCAAAATAAATGCATCAAAGAAATCCTCATCTGAATTCAACACAACTGAAACGATAAAAATACAAGATAAATAAAAAAGAAACATACGAAAAGGAAATTAAATGAAGAATTATTTTCTTCCTTTTTTTGTAAACATTTTTCCTAAAATTATTGCTGATTTCCCACACTTCCTTTATGCTAAACTACATCAGTGCAGCTCTGTGTGTGGCAGCTCTGGTCTAGTATGGATCAGCAGCAGCACCACATATCAAATAGCTGTGGCTGAATATTTGCTTTTACCATACTGAGTAAGAGCAACTTGACTGCCTCTTACCCTTAACCTTAGATTTCTGCTCTCATCTTACTCTACAGAAGAAAAATATATTGACTGAATATTTTTCATATAGGTCTTTACAAGTATATACGCTACCAAGTATCAGAGGTAAAGAAGGTAAGTATAGGAATGTTGTGTATAAATTCAGGGCAGAGAGGTTTGTCTAATTTCTGTGGCCATTTAGTGCCATGTCTGATAGGCCTAAAACACGTCTGACATCTGAACATATGAGTTTTACCTACAGAGAGCTGCATTGTGTCAGGCAAAGAAAGGTACTGATGATGATCTTTATTTAAGGGTTTTAGTTATAACATAGAAAATATTGACTACCAAGGTCAAAGGAGTGATATAACTCAAAATTCAGTGGGAATTTTACCAGAGAAAAAAAAGTGTGGCACTGATGATCAGTGAGGCAGAATCATTCCTAAGTAACATTTTGCATTTGGTGGTGCTTAAGTATTGCAGACCTCCCAGATAGACAGCACTCTTGTAACATTACTGAGAAATGATACAGGTGTGAATAATTCATGCCATATTAAGATAATGTCTTTTAACTACCCACTGAAAATACTCATTTGCAGATGGGGACAAACTCCTGGTTTGCTGAAGGGTCACAAAAAGTGTAGTACAAAAAATATAATCCAATTATCTTCCTACACTGAGTATCTTAGGCTATGCAGTTTGTTAGTCTAACACCTTTACCTCTATTCCTAGTCCTGCATTTATGTAAACCAAATTACTTAAGTTATTCATAGCTCTCATTACTGTATATAAGAATAAAATTCCACTTTATACGTAAACACGGGCGAGCACACTTCTGAATACAGTGCTATGCTATGCGTAATGGTCTCTTTAGTCACTGCAGTTCAGACACAAATTGTAGTAATTCTTTCTCCACCGCCCACCAAGGGCAAAAAAACACATAAAGGGAACACATTTTGACCCTCCTACCAACAAAACAGCAACAGATGCATACTGAAGAAGGAACAATGTGCTTCACTTTTGTGGTAGTGTGCCAGTAACAAATCAGCTGTGCTATGGAACAAATTCTACAGAGCCTGAACCTTAACAATGGGGGGAAAAAAAGAAAAAAAAAAAAGAAACTTGATATTTAGGAAGAAAACAATGCGACTGAAATGGTCCATACCAAACACTGAGCCCAGCCTAAGTCTCTCCGAAGTTAATAGTAAAATTATCATAACTCAATGTTATGAAACGGGGCACAATGAAGTAAAGCCACTTTTAAGGCACAGTCCTCTTTCTGACTTTCATCCTCATTGAAAGAGAATAAAATACAATAGGAAAATGAAAAAATCCTGCATGAAATCAGTTTTGACAACATTAAACTGTATCTTCTACACATCAAATAGCTAATATTGCTTTCAACATATTTTGTCAACCACCATGCTAGTTAGGACTGATATGTAAATACTTGCTTAAACATCTTTACTACAGCACAATGCTTCTACAAAAATGCTTTGGTAGCCAAAAAAAATCTATTCTAAGCTGGTTATCTTTACTGCTTTTTTAAATGTCTACTTTTCTTTCCTGCAAAACTGGAAGCTCTTCAGCACTCCATGCTGCTGTCTCTCATATTGTCATCATTTATTGAATATCTGCCTGAAGGATGAATTCGCAAGCATGGCAGTAGCACTGTTTATTTTCCAGCCCCGTTTACTCTGCTAATAGACTTTTAGCAGTGGCACAATTTAAACAATTTATAGTGAAGGAAGAATCCTAGCTCTTCCAAATAAAACATGTGACTGAAAGCAGGTCATATAAATGGTTTACAACCCATTGGGAGGATGTGACTAATGCGTGGCGTTGCGGTAGCTGAAACCTTCTCAGAGGAACAGAGAGGTCAAAGAGCAGCATGCTGACAGGACAACCCTGAGGTATGAAATAACCTCTGAGTGTTGGTTGGGTGGTCTCTTCCTAGTTATGCTAATCCTCCTATGTTTATTGGTTGTTGTTGTATCACTGACTCCCCATTCTCCCCATTGGGTTATTGTTCACCCTCCCATTCTCCCCATTGGATTATTGTTTTACCTCCCCACCTTCTCCCCAACCCTATTGGCCCTAGACCTTTATTTGTATGACTGTGCAAAGCCATTCCGGCCTCTTTCATTGCTGGACCCCTTCAAGAATAAGGCCTCGGAATTCCACGCATCTGAGCTCTGAGTTCTTTGTCTCTGGTAACGCATGAACTATCAGAAGCCCTGAGGTGTGTGTGTGTGTGTGTGTGTGACTGTGCTATCCACTGGCACAGGTGAGAGAAAAGGTCTGCTCGCACGGTGTTGGATGCATTGGCCAGAAGGCTCTATCTGGGCAATAGAGACGCTTTCGGAACACACAGAGGACCTATCTCACCCCACAACCACCTCGCTGTACTGTGGCTGTACTACTGCCTGTTGCTGGATAGAATTAAAAGAGATCATTTTATATCTCTGGGCCAGAAATTGATGGTTATACTCATCACTTAATCTGATTTCTCAATGTAATATTTCAGGGAATCCATCTTCTATCTATCTATCTATCTATCTATCTATCTATCTATCTATCTATCTATCTATCTATCTATCTACCTACCTACCTACCTACCTACCTACCTACCTACCTTCCTACCTACCTACCTACCTATCTATCTACCTATCTACCTATCTATTTGGTTTAGAAATATTTTTCCCGCAGGCCATTCTATTTCTGCATCCAGCAATACACAACATATTACATGTGCTTTGCCTGGAAAGAAGTCCCAAAGGCTCTAAAGTCAGGGAATATCTGATCAGGAAAGTTGGTATTACAGACACAGGCCCTGAGAACTGTCATCCTACAGTAATCTTCACTTAGCTGGGACTGTAGTGAATTATTTACATCCTGCTTTCTGTACATCCTTACAATTCAGCTAATCCTGGGAAGAAATAAAATTCTGCCCACACAAACAAAACCCTCAGAACCCTCTCATTTTTTCATTTTTCCTGTTATTTGGACTGCTCAAGAGTTATCACAGAATACTCTGAGTTGGAAGGGACTCACATCAAAGATCATGAAGTTCAACTCTTAAGTGAATGGACCAGAGAGGGATCAAACCTACAACCTTGGCATTATTAGCACAATGCTGAGCTAATCTCAGTGGAATATGAAAGTTTCCATACAACATCTATAACTTCCCTTCTATCCGTAATCTCCTGTGCTCTCTTCTAAAACAATACACAAGTTGAAATTTCCAGGCAACTTGGATGATTTTCTCTCCTTTTGTATCTTATCAACCTTCCCTGCATGTTTTTATTCAGCTAAGTACATGGTGTCATTTCACAACTTCAAGGTCTCAGCTGGGGCTAAGAATTTTCCCATTTTCTGGTAACTGCTGGGTTTTTCTTTCCATTAAATAAATGTGACCCTGTCTGAATATTTCTTTTACCTATGTTTCTGGATTGGCTTTGTTATACCTTGGTTATTATACTGCCTTTTTCTTTTTCAGTGCTCTACATCAATCAGTTACAATTTCTGATGGAATTCACATAAGCTTTTGTAGCTATGGCATACTTTTGAGAGCCACATTAGACCTTTGTTTGTTTTTGAAATCACAAGTAGGAATGGGCTGCCTGGTAGCAAATGTCACTAATTTAAACTGCATAAATATATCCGCATTCAAACATCATTTCGCATTCTGTCAGAAACAGGAGAAAGATGAAGAATGTCTTCACTTATGGGTCTTAGGTTGTGTTCAAAATTTGCTCAGTTCGTCTCTTTTGAATACCTCATACCAGCAATGACACATAAACCAAAAGCAGGCTAGGAATCTGCCATCTTTAGTAAACCTAAATAAGTATTCCAGTTTTGCCTTAAAGAATGCCTTTCAGGTGTGTCTCCAAGGCAGTGCAGAGACAGCTGCCAGCAGGAAAGTTTTTAAATTCTGATTCAAGTAGAGCACATCATGGGGTTTCAGTTCATATTCACCCTTTCTCTGAAGAACATCTGCATCTAGCATTGTCTAGCAAATTGCTGCAAGCAGATTACTACATATCTTAAACTGCAAAGCATTTAAAATAACAACTCATTCCAAATAGCCTTTAGACCTTTTAGGTAATAAGAGACAATGGAAGGCATTTGCAGAATAGCCAGAATTTCAGCAACAATAGATGAAATATTAAAAACGAAATGAGTTATTAAGCAACATTAGCTCTGTTTTAATGTTTATCGCCTCCCCATCACCTTTTCTTTATGTACTTCTACTTCCTTCATTGCAAACCAGTATTTGCTATTTCAAACACACAAATGTGGACAAGGCGGAGGTGTCATGCCAAAGGTAAGGGAAAGGTTTGACTGTACAGCCCTTTTAGTTAGTGGTGATGTGGTTCAGAGCAGCTGGGTGAGGATCAGGGAGATAGAAAAAAAAAGGAGATGTAGTGGGTGTCTGCTACTGATTGTTTAACCATGATGCAAGCATTGATGAGTGATCCTATAGGCAATTAGGAGGAATTTCCTGATTGATAACTCTGGTCCTTATGGGAGATTTCAACTTCCCAGACATTAACTGGGAACATCAAACTGCTGTGATGAGCACGTCTTGGAAATTCTTGAGGTTTGTAGGAGACAACTCCTTGTCATAGGCACTCAGTGCACCAACTAGGAAAAGCCTCCTAGACTTGCCATCATGAATAGAGAAGGAGGGTGTGATAGTCTTGGCCACAAGGAACAGGAAATGGTCGAATGCATGCACAGCAATGGCTACACAGTGAAAAGGAATCATTATTTCTGGGACAGAATAAAATTTTTCTCCAAAAATACATTTTGCCTTTCAGAGATTATTATTTTTCTTGCCAAGAGCATTCTAGGTTAACAAAAGTGGAAATTAAATACACAAAAATAAATCACTCAAACCGAACTATATACAGCTCTATGGGATATACAGAGTATGGACACATATTACAATGCTTAATGGCAGAGTTTGAAAAAGAAAATTAATTACAGACTACAGTTATTTATATAGTATAAAAAGTTACTCAGATGCTCGTGGCTTTTTTTACAAATAAAGGCTCTGGTTGTCTTTGGAAGAAAAAAATGAATGTATAACATTTGAAATGCAGGATTTTTTTTAAATATCTCTCATCTTTAATCTGTATTTGGTGAAAAATTCTATCTACAGAAGAAAAAATGCATAATAAAATATTCTAGCAGGACGGCTGAAGCAGCAAGCTAGTAATCTGTTCTTTTGTTCAGTTTAAATACTTCTTAGATTGCCTATTAAAAAAGTTATTGTTCCAAAACTGCACTTCGAACAATCCATTAATAATAAGAGTATTTATGGCAAATACTGTCTATGTGCCATTTAAAGCATTATTCTTGTTTATAAGTGTACAGACAATTGTTTTTTCTATTTTATGAAGTGTGAAAGAAACAGTTGCTTCTGCTATATTCTCATAACTATGAATTAATAAAATCAGAAAGTGACAGCTAATGGTAACATATTCCATATCCAGCTCCTTGAAAAAGCAAGTTTTACAGAAAGATTACATTTTTTCACTCAACAGCCAAAGAAAAACCCAAATCCAATACAAAATACAACCAGGTTACAACTTGTTCCACATACTTGCATAAACCCATCACTGTTGCTCAGTACTTTTTTGTTGTTAATACACTTTCCAAGCTATAAATTTGGGCTAGTTTTTTGATTCCTTTAGAGTCATTAGTCTACTGAAAAATAGTAACAAACATTAAGAAAGAGAGTGTTTCTAGCCCTCCTGAAGACCCTTGTGATTATGGTAAAATTTTTCTTCCAGTTTCACTGACCAAATTGGATTATTCCCAAAGTCATATCATATTTTCCCTTCAGTTCATAGTGTCTATACTTCAGGGTAACCCTGTACATAGTTTTAATATTCTTTTAGACTATTAGATGAAGCTTATTCTGAGTGTGTACATTTTAAGGCACTATAGTAGATAATCGTCTTTGCTTTTTGTGATGACTGGCTGTAGAAATATTGGACACACTAACAGAGAATATTTATTGGCATTTTTAAACTCTTACCTGTCTGTTATTTTTTTTTTTCAGATTATTAAATTCTATCCAGATTATCCAAGTTAAATTTTAAGAGGCTTTCTCATATAAAATCTCCAATGAAAATCCTGTCTGACAGCTTTTAGGAGCTTTCTTTTACAAATTCTAAACCAAGGAAACACACCTCTGCAAACACTAGGACATTGCTACAAGCTAACAGTTTACATTTTGTCTCTTCAGACTTGAACAGGAATCTGGCATTCATTAAATTATTCAAATGTGTCCTAATAATAAAAAATATCCAAGTGCCAGGCACTAGAAAACCACTGACCTGAAAAAGAATGAAAAAAGAAGGAGGTGGTCTCAGAAAAAGGGATATGAAAGAAAAACCAAATTAGTAATTCAAAACCAACAAGTCATCAAGGCTAAACAGTTATTTGAGAGTGCAGAAGTAGTTTATATATAATATTACTGAATTACTAGAGGTACTATGCTATGCTGTATTAAAAAAATTTTTGTAAGGTGGCAAAACGTCATATCATACCAAGTTACTTAAGTTTGCACTGTCCAGAGAAGACTGTAGGAAAGTGCTGAAAGACCTAAGAGCATCATGATAGTATAACTAAGTACTTAATATGCACATTGAAGAGCACACACATTTAAGAGAAATATATAAGGCACCTGTGCAGTTTAACTGTATCCAAAGAAACCTGCATGTTATTACAGAAAGCCAGATAAACTGCATTTTTTTAAAAATGGAATAAAAAAATCCCCAAATCCTATCAATACTGGAGTCAATGCCTTTATATTTATAAACCGTACAGCCTTGTCTGGTGTATTCTCTGCAGCACTGAATACCTACTCTGTAAAAATATGTATCAGAATCAGAAACATCTACCTATTGACAAATAAAGATTATGGAATGCTTTAAGGATTTGTACCTTACATCAGGAAGAGGAATATTAAGTGACATCAAATATATAATGTATATAATGAGTGGAATACTGAGCAGCTATTGCCTCTGACTTGTGACAGGAGTATAAGGACGTACACAATCAAACAAAAAGAAAGTAAATTCCCAATTTATTAACTGTATTTTTACACAAACAGAAATAAAACCAAGGAACTCACTGCCAAAGGCCACCAGATACCTACCAATGTGCCAAAGTCAGACAGAAAATTTGCATTCTACCAAAGGTATCAAGTGGTAGCATAAGACTGATAAGGATCTTAGAAAGTCATTAAACTGGCTACTTTACAGACTTGGTCAACCTCTAGATAGAGATCAGAAGCCTCAGTACTGGAGTCTGCCAAGCTCTTACATCTTTCCTTGAAGGACCAGGCCCTCTTCACTCATTTGATAAAGAACTTACTGGCATTGTGCCTAAATCTAAATTAAAACTTTTGTCTTCATTAGTGGAAAATCAAACTTGATTAACTCTCTGAAATTCCTAAATTTGTCTATAAGGCACACCTACAGACTTACAGTTTGACCGAAGTACAGAAGGAAAAAAGAAATGCAAGAGAAAGAAACCGTCACCAAGCAAATTATACAGGAGTTTGGAAGTTTTGGTCTGAAGAAAGATCTGGTTTAGGTGTACCACCAAGCCTAAAGGCTACAGGGTGAACTTAATCAGCATTAGATATTCTTTACTACAAACACCAGACACTGGTGTGGTGACAAGGCGGATCATACCTTTTGTCTCAATATTTTGGCTGATACCAACACAGTTTTATTCCTGCAAAGACTGAAGGATCAGATCCTCAATAATTAAGTACACATATGATTAGAAAAGCATCTGCATTAACAGAAGAGGCTGTGAAGTGTAGAAGATCCTTTTATACTGCAGCTGGCACATGGCTATTGGGGGATTATAAAGGAGAAGCAAGGTCAAACGGGGAAGTTGTGTGTCCTTTCCTCCTGGACTAGTCCAATTCTCCAGCAACATCGCTTGAAGGATTATCACCCTCTGTTCTACAGATGATTTGTGTTTTGGTTTGGAATTACCTACAGAAGCCCAATGGAAAATACTTCAGAAGCGCTGAAACTTTGAACATTATTGTAATTCCCTGATGAGACTGATTGTAGTCATCAGTTTACAGTCATCTATCTTGATGTGCTTGTGCACCTCCTTCCAGCTGGCTGCTTCTTTAGTTTGTTTCCCCAGTGGTTTTAGTGTTAATTAACAGAGCACTGTGAATTTCTATGGCCTGTGAATTAATTTGACTTCTTCCCAGATCTTCCATCAGCCAGAGCCACCTCTCTTTTAAATGAGGAAGAAACAGTAAACCAAAGACCTCCAGTGCTCAAGTGAAAAAAGAAAAACAAAAACCTTGAAACAAAACCACCAAAATAATTCAATACCATCTTCTTACCAGCAGGCCAGAACTGGCAGCTTTAAGTTGGAACAACTTAAGTTGTAAGCAAGTCAGCACATAACGTGAGCCTATGCTCACACAATAGAAGGGCAATCTGTATTAGTGAGGAAATCTATTTCAGCCTCAAACTCTCCAATGATTGCTCCAAGTAAAGTCTTATTTTAAATATTAAAAAAACTAGCTCCTTGATACTATCTTTTGAAAGAGCACCTCTACTCAACAGGGGGCAGGGAATAGGTACAGGGTGTTGGTTCTATTCCCGAGGAATCCTCCTGACTCGGGTTGGTCTCTAATAGTTTTAGAACAGCTCAGTGCAGCATAGAGAGTTCACAACAAAAGGCCAGGCATAGATTTACTGAACACAGTAAGTTCTACTCTTTAGAGTTATTTTCCTTCCTTTTCAAGTAACACCTAGAAAGTCAAGTTTTCTTATTGTTACTGGTGACAGAGGGTACACTTATTCCTGGAAAGCATTTAACACATGAAGATTAGGAATTGTTTGACACTCCTGTGGGTCAGAATATTTAGTGACAATTAGCAAAGCATTCATGAAATTATACTGACAAAGACATTTTGGCTGTAATCAAAAACTAAAGTTTAACATCAGAGTCTATTTTCCCCTTTGTCATCAGAAGTTGAAATGTGATTTTTTCCATGCTGGTATGATGACCAGTTTTGAAACTTACTTTCTTTTAAGATGTATTCTGAATTCGTGAAATGTGTTCTCAGTGTATCAGGCACTAAATACATAGATGCTATTATCTGTTATTTTATTAAGCACATCTTTCAAGACTGAAAGGAAAAGTGAATGTGACTGCTGAGCAGTAAGATGCACTCATGTAGAAATTGCTTTGTTCATGTGTTTCATCTTCCCACCTCAGGGAGTGACATCTTTGCAAAGATGGCTGCCATCATCCCTCCCATCTGTATCCTCTTTGATGAATCCCTAGAGACATGCCTGCCACTTACATACAGCCTTTCCAGGAGAGAAAATATGCACTGGAATATGATCCCATGGTTTCACATGACAAATTTTACTGTTATCGCCTCATGTGCCAGTATCAGACTAAGCAACCAGATATCTGGATGAGTTGATCTTATTGAGAGTATTGTGAAGATCAAACTAATGCTCTGGGAGAAATAATGAAGAACAGATACACTCCGTGAAGCTATTTTTAATACGTTTTTAAAAAAGTTATAAAATCATGGATAAACAGAACTTATTAAAACTGAGAAACACACAAAGTCTCCTTCAAAAAAGTGAATTTTTTAAAAAATTATTGATTTACACATGTACTAGAGATTTTCATGTTTGAACTTGAATATTTTTCTATTTTTGGATAATAAATTATTCCTCTTATTTGGGATCACGGATGTTGAAAAACTAGCTAATGGAATTCAAATAGCATCTTTCCAGAAAATTGAAACAGAATGAGATTAATTATGAATATTCAGCTATCAGATCTCAGATTTATTTTGTATTATTCTTAACACCCACATTCTGTCATTGCTGATTTTTCAGCTTTTCTCTACATCTACCCATGACTCATTTGTCACTTGCAAATCTGAAGCATTTAATTTTAGACATTTGTTTTCTGAGAATCAGTCATAAATACTATAAGAGCTGACAGTCTTTTAAGACAAAAATATCACCTCCCTCCAGAGATGTTGAGCCTTATTCTCCATGCTCTTATCTTCCTATTCTTCCACTTATTTCTGCAGAGGTAGTCTTAATTCACATCAGACTCAATGAAGAATCAATTAGATAATTTCAAGGCTTAGCAAAGAACAGCAGTTAACTAGGAGCAATGGATTCAAAATACTCATTTGTTCTGCAGTAATGTATTTTCAGCAAATACTATTTTAAGGGAATTTGCACCTCCTGCAGCAGAAATGAGTAAATGTCAGACCAAAGAGATAATATAAAATCAATATTACTCAGTTTTACTTTTTAATAAGTAGAAGCAGACTTTTAAGCAGGGGTTAAATGTGCATGATGACAGCTCTAACTGTTTGCATTATTTGTCTTGTAAATAATTTGAATTTTTCCATGATGCTTTCTCTCCCCTGCTTTAAAATTGAGCCAGTGAATTCTTGTTTTGCTGTGATATTCAGAAAAAAACCTGCTGGGATATCACAGCTATTGTAGAGCTCTGCCAAATGAGTAAGCCCACACAAACTGGCACGGGTCAAATGTTATCATATCAAATGATCTTGACATCTTTAAAAATGGTACATTTTCATTATATTGCTCATGACAAATTACACATGTGATTTCTTTGACTGTATATAAAGGTGGTCTGGCTGGGCCTGTCTAGAAGAAACAGAACTCCATGAAAACCAAGCCCAGTTCCTATTCATCTTCACAGAATCATAGAATCACAGAATCACAAAACCAACCAGGTTGGAAAAGACCTTTGAGATCATCGAGTCCAACCTATGAGCTAACACCACCTTGTTAACTAGACCATGGCACCGAGTGCCACATCCAGTCTTTTCTTAAACACTTCCAGGGACGGCTACTCTACCCTCTCCCTGAGCAGCCCATTCCAATGCCCAATCGCTCTTTCTTGAAGAACTTCTTCCTAATGTCCAGCTGAAACCACCCCTGGCACAGCTTAAGACTGTGTCCTCTCATCCTGTTGCTTGGGAGAAGAGACTGACCTCCACCTGGCTACAGTCTCCTTTTGGTTACTTGTAGAGAGTGATGAGGTCTCCCCTGAGCCTCCTCTTCTCCAGGCTAAACAACCCCAGCTCCCTCAGCCGCTCCTCACAGGACATGTGCTCCAGACCCTTCGCCAGCTCTGTTGCCCTTCTCTGGACACGCTCCAGCACCTCAATGTCTTTCCTAAACTGGGGGGCCCAGAACTGGACACAGTACTCAAGGTGTGGCCTCACCAGTGCCCAGTCCAGGGGACAATCCCTGCCCTGCTCCTGCTGGCCACACTATTCCTGATACAGGCCAGGATGCCATTGGCCTTCTTGGCTGGCTCATGTTCAGTCACTGCCAACCAGCACCCACAGGTCTGTTTCTGCCTGGCCACTGTCCAGCCACTCTGTCCGCAATCTGTCGTGCTTCATGGGGCTGTTGTGACCAAAGTGAAAACCTACGAGCTCTTCAAAGGCCCTGGATATGCGAAGTCTTGCAACCAGAGTACGCTTCCAATTTAGTCACCAGTAGTGATTACATTAAAGTTATAAAAGCGGTGACTACCCAGTATACAAATTTTTTGGTTTTGTCCAGTAGTCAGGCACACTAAAGGCAGAATCAGACCTGCTCCAAATGTCTTTGCAGCCTCATGGGAATCCTTCCACTGTCTGCAGCAAGAGCTGAATAATAATTATTGCACCAAAGATGTGCAAGGCAGACTCATTCCGCAATATATTCATAACAGTGACATTTGACTGAGCTGCAATGGGCCATGAGTCATGTACTGCTAGATGTAACAGTCTGATAACAAAAAATGTTACACACACAATAGGGAGAGGGAGGTGGGTTAGGAATGCTGTGCAGAATAAGTAAAATGTACATGTTTACAAAAGCCACAGAAACAAAAACATTATCTGGCCATAAGTGCACATGAAGGTCTGAAAGCAGTGAAATTTTAAAGACTCAGTAAATCAAGAACGCAGGAATTGCCCACCCAGCCACTTGAGGTAGTTAGGAGATACCTAACTATTCTAAAGTTAAGAAATGACAGCCTGATAAAAGCTTCTTGTTTTACAATAGATTTGAGTATTATCTATAAGTTTGCTAAGTACAGTCCCAAACAGATTCAATACTCTACTGCACATGACCAAGCACAGCTCTGTAACAACTCCTTAACCACAGACTCATGAGTGTAACCATTAAACAAAATATTTTTTATTACTAGAATTGAATTACTCTGCCTCAGTTTTCTTCTTAATATTTCAGGGACTGATTCAACCAATGATCCCATCCATAAGGAACATCCCTTTGTCCACTGGAACAGAAGCTGAATCCAAGTTTTTCTATCTCTTTCAGTAGACAGGCACAGCAGTGTACAGTAAGGGCTGGTTGCTCCCTAAGGGATGGGAAGGTGGGGGCCAAGCATGAGGTCCAGCCAGCAGATCAGGTGTCTTGCCAGCCAGGGCCCAGCTCCACAGTACCCAGGCAAGGTGAACAGGGAGGACAGACCCAGAGCTGGCAGCCAGGCTTAATCAAGAGTGCAGATCATCAGGCAAATTCCTGGTGATGAGGCAGGTCTACAGTCAAGCCATGAAATCAGCCTTCAGGTTAAGGTCTTGATTAACACAACCCATAGCCAGGCAGGGCTGGAAACTGCAGCTGAGCTGGAAACCAGCAATCCTCTGAGATGGCTCAGTCAGGGACTGAAGGCCCCGGGCTAAGCCGAAATCAGGCTCCCAGGCCCATGGACAGAGCTGTAGACAGAGGCCTGAGGGGAGGTTGGTCAGGACCATTAAGGTCTAGTAGTGCCCTGATTATAGAATCATAGAATGTCCTGAGCTAGAAGGGACCCATAAAAATCACTGAAGTCCCACTCTCGTTAAGATTCTTCACCAGATGGAACCAACTGAATTATTTACAATGTAGTTAAAAATTGCATGCAATGAGCATAGATTAATATCTGCTGGACACTTTTGGTCAAAGGATTGCGAATGACCAGTATCATTTCAGCTTTCATTTAGCAATGACAGATTTGGGATCAGCTTTGTGACTATCATGAATTAAGAAGGAAGCTGAGACACAATTCATGTTTTACAAAGCTGGTTTTCTTGTGGGCTTTTTTTTCGGTTATGTATTATAAAACACTATAAAACATTATGAGCCACTACACATGAGAGAATTGCAGGTTTTACAGTAACTGCCTCTTACATACATAAAGGTAATCTTGAATATGTATAAGTTTACATTTTGCTACTTCAGTTGTTGAAATATAAATGCTCCATAAAATGCTGACCCTGTTAAAGTCAATGACCATCATTGTAATTCCCGTTTGTTAGAGTTAGGTTTTTAGTTTTTCATTCCTCAATACTTTACTGAAAATAGATGGTTAAAATAGGCAACTCTTCCTACATTGACATCTGGCTCAAAGTTTCATTAAAATATTGTTAAAATGTTGGACAGATGGATTAACTGAGACCAAACATTACCCCATATAAATTAACCCTACAAGTATAATGAAAGCCCTCTTTCACACATGCTACTATAAGGCTTTTGTTAATAAGAATTCCACTTCTTGGATACTCAAAATGAAGTATTGTTCATTGCCATATGGCTCACATTAAATACAAGGAAACAAACAAAAACACAGTAAGTCTTTGACATTTTAATGACTGTGGATCAGCTACTCCTACCAGAAGCTGCTCTATTGGCTAATTATACTCACTGGTAAAAACATTAATTTCAGTTCCTGCCTTTTTCCGCTAACTTTGAGTTCAAATCTTGGTGCTGGAAAAGGTTATATGCATTATCAATAGCCCTGAAAGTCCTAATCTGAGATGAGAGTCCCTTTGGCATTTCATAATTAAAATATGAAAGGAGGCTTTTGAATAAGATTGATTACACAAGACAGAAATAGAGAAATGCTAAAAGTGAATGGACATCAGAGTATCTCCATTTTAGGATAGGGGATTTTCTTCTATGGCGGAACAGGCTTTTATAGGATCCATCCTGGTGGTCTAGCTGGCTCCAAGGGCTAGTCAATAAAATTTTGCACATGTACAAGCTTCCCATTAATCTTAACTTTTAGAATCCAAGTGGGTTACTGAATGGTGCCAGCTCCCACTGCTACCAGAAGCATTCGTAGGTTTGCAGTAGTTCATAGACCTCTCTCCATCTCCATTTGAAAAGCGTAGATTCGCTATTGAATATAGATGAGACAGAACATTTCTTTTCAGTATAGTATTGTGTTAAATGTAAATTATTTCCCTTTAGAAGGAGAGGCATGGTAATCAGACTTTGGGAGCTCCATCTGACTGAAGAAGAATTTGGCTCACACAGAATGGGAGTAATTAATTTAAGTATATGAAAGTTAAGTGAAAGACTGATGCATATGGTAAGAACCAAGACACTATTGGACTGCTGCCTACCATGATGTCAGAGTACTACTTTGTACTAGAAGAGATGTCCAGTGAAATGAGGACAAATCCACAAAGCAATGCTATCATCTAATTATGAACATTTCCCTAGGATCAGGCCATCCATGGCTGGCACCTTCACTTGTAGTCAGTCCCATATTATGTGCAGGGAAATTAATAAACCTTTGTGAATGGACAAACTTGAGCAATGTGGAGTTATGGCAACATATCAGAGATACGAGAAACAGAGCACCATTACAATATTTCTTGCACTACAACACTATTAAAAGATAATGTTTTAAGGCTCTGGGTGATCCCACATAAATATTTGGATAGATGACAGATTCCAAGAGAAAAAAATGCCATGTTTTCAATAACTCCAAGCCATGCAAGCACAATTATTTTCCTAAATAACAGTGTTGAGAAAACAATGAGTAGATGCCATGTGAATCTCATGGTGATGAAGACAGCCGCACAGACACATGACTGGGGCTCCTAAAGGCTCAGACTAGATCATACCAACAATTCCAACATGGAAGTCTGCCCCCAGTGTTCTCTGTACCCATACATTCACTCTGATAGATACACACAGAGACAAAAGGATCTATTAGCTGCTTTCTTTGTCTCTACTGAAAGACTGCCTGTTTTTTTTTCCCCTAAATAACTTAGAGTATTTTAAATAAAACCAATGGAATTGGAAAATATTAAATGTATACTTCAGAAAGATATTGAAAGCATAAGCATACACCTCCAAGGAATACAAATACTTTCAGCACTGACTTGCTCTGCATGGAATATTACTTGGACATGATGAAAGAAATGAGCACAAGAAATGTAAGGTAGGTAAGAATAAGGCTCAACAGAACACAGTGATATGAACTGAAAGTAGAGCTACTCATTTGAGGGACAAGTCAAAAAGGAGAAGATCTTCAAGGACCCATTTGAGGATGAGTCTTTTACTAATATTTTCGCTGATGACCTGAACATAAAAAATACATGTACTAATTACTGTTTGCTGATGTAAAACTGTGAAGTAGCAACAGTCTTGGCTGAGGAGCAGAATGGTATGCACAAAGAGCTGTATGACCTTGAGGACTGAAGCAATAGAAACTGGATTAAATTTTAATACTGCAAAATAGAGTGTTATGCACTTGATGGCTGCTATGAAATATAGACAACTGGAGGCAATATAGGAAAAGGATGGCCATCATAGGATACCCAAGACACCCATTTGATACAGCTTTGAAAAAGACAACTGAAATCATATGATGCATCAGGAAAACTGTTTCCAGCAAAGAAAAGAAAGTATAAACACTATTGCATAAAGCACTTTCAGTGTTGCAGCACAAACGCAGTCTATACTTCCAAACATATACGTTATAAAAGATAAAAACAGATGCAGAGAATTCTTCAAAGACAATCAAAGGAGTAGACAGATTCTCTGTCTTCTGACGGAATGCTTAGAGAAACTGACGCACACTAGGAAAATGAAAATTAAGCCAATTATGACACACACATGCCCCATACGGGCTTGCATGGCAAGGTTTTGGTGGTGGGAGGGCTACATGGGTGGCTTCTGTGAGAAACTGTCAGAAGCTTCCTCCATGTATAATAGAGCCAAGACCAACCAACTCCAAGACAGGCATGCCATTGGCCAAGGCCAAGCCCATCAGCAATGGTGGTAGCACCTCTAGGATAACAGATTTAAGAAGGGAAGAAAACAAATCTGCAGAAAAACAGCAGCCACAGAGAGCAACAGCTCTGCAGACACCAAGGTCAGTGGAGAAGGAAGGGGTGGAGGTGCTCCAGGTGCCAGAGCTGAGGTTCCTCTGCAACCAGTGATGAAGAGCATGGTGAGGCATCTGGGCCCCTAAAACCCATGGAGGTCCATGGGGGAGCAGGGATCCACTTGTAAGACCATGGAGAGCCCCACTTCAGAGCAAGGGGGTGCCCAAAGGAGGCTGTGGTCCCTTAGGAAGCAGGCTTCTGTCAAGACCTGTGGACCTATGGAGAGAGCAGGCCACACTGAAGCAGTTTTGCTGGGAGGACTTGTGACCCTGTGGGGGACCCACGCTGGAGCAGTCTGCTCCTGAAGGACTGCACCCTCTGGAAGGGATTCATCTTGGAGTTCATTAAGAACTGCAGTCCACGGGAAGAACTCACATTGGAGATGATCATGGAGGGCTTTCTCCTAGGAGGGATCTCACACCAGAAGGGGTAAAGAATGTGAGGAGCAACCACATCCCTCATTCCTTGTCCCCTTGCACTGTTTTGGGGAGAGAGGTAAAGAAAATGGGGACTGAAGCTGAGCCCAAGAAGGTGGGAGGAGTTGGGGAGAGGTGTTTAAAGATTTACTAAGATTTATCATTATTCTACTCTGATTTGTTTGGTAATAAATTAATTTCCCCAAGTCAAGTCTGTTTTGTCTTTGACATTAGTTGGTGACTGATCTCTCCCTGCCCTTATCTTGACCCATGAGCTTTTCATTATATTTTCTCTCCCTGCCCAGCTGATGAGGGGAGTAGGAGAGCACCTTGGTGGGCACCTGGCATCTAGTCAGAGCCAAACTACCACAACATCAGATAGCAGGAGCACCAGCAAGGAGAGATCAATCTACACTAAAGAATACTGGCAAAAGGACAAATGGATTCATAATGGTCACAAATACTTAGGCCAGAATAAGGAAGAGGCTCCTTGTTTAATCAGTAAAATGCATTTTTCGAAGAGCCTTCCAACAAAAGCAGTGAGCACTAGAAATATCACTCACTTCAAAATGCATCTTAAGTTGTCCATAAAAGGAACACTAATATGTTCTACAATATGATTTCTGAAAACAGCTGGAGGTTAAAACTAGTGACACAGAAATCATTTCAGTCCTATTTCCCTATGACTATTCAACAGTTAACCCATACAAATGCATATGCTCCCCCTTACAGGAGAGATTATGGACTATGCTTGGCATCATAATTGGTGTAGCCATGAAAGACCTGCGTGGCTCCTACAGATTCACTTGACTGGTCAACTAAGTGAGGTAAAGGTGTAAAAACTCCTTGCTCAACCTCTCACTAGTTGACATTTAACACTTGTTTCTTCCACCACCCAGAAGTCTCAGCATATTTCAAATCACATTATTGAATGAACACAAGTACACTTCATCAATCACCATTTTCTGTAGCTTGGTGACACAAAACAAAATTACAGGAACACTTTGAAATATGTAAGTGTTTGGTGTGAAGGCAAAATCTTTCCAGCCCTGCACTTAGTTCACTGTACAGCAAGTTAGGTGACATAAAAAATATTATCCCAAAAGTAACATTTCATAATGACAACAAAATTAAATTACTGTCTTTGTAAATTCAAAGAATTTGAAATTTTGAAAGTTTTCACCAGCACCTTTTACAGTCTTTACTGATGAAAATAATCCAGCCTTTTCTACATCAGGAAAGTGGGAATGAAAAGGCAAATGGATTTAGTCTAATTTCCATGTATTGCCGGAATATTCTTTACAAATAAAGTTATTTCTGTTTAACTTATGAAAAAAGAAAAATCATCTATTTGAGGAACATGCTTGCTTACAGATAATCTGTTACAGACACACAATACATTTTTTATTAAACTAAATCTGTTCTGGCCTTTGTGGTTCTGCCTCTATCATGGGATTTGAGAGCATCTGTTATTTCCTGGGTACAAGTGCATGTGCCTGGGTCCACACCAGCATAAGCATTACTCATTTCATGCAAATTGTTTCCAAGGAAGAAGACATTTAAGGGAATGGCCTGGAGGACAATGACAGAATACTCCCCTCTTTTAGAATCAGAAACCCAAATGTGCTTAATCTGGCCTTCCAATTTAGGGACCATTTCCTAATCATGGGAAGCTTAGTAGAATCAATGTTTCCGAACTGTGGATTACTATACTGCTACTTCTCATTCAGAAATATAAAATTTCTGTCATATATATTATTGTATATATATATATATACACACACACACACACACATATATACATGATTAATATATTGTTTCTCTGTCCAGAGCAAACGTACAATGATAGGTAATGCTAAAATAATTTTGTTCCTGTGTTGTGGTAGTGAATTCAGAGAACTTTCTCATGACTGTCCTAGTATTGCTATATAAAAGGAACACAAACATTTTTGTCACAGTAAAAAGATGATAAGCACGCAGACTGAAAAGTATCACTTCCCAGGATATACCAATAACCCAGATATCTAGAACTGGTGGGTTTTAAGAGCTGCTAATACTATGAGAGCCTAAAAAAAGCAATTCATCAGTATAAACAGAGTTGCTGAGGCCTAGGATTCAGGTTGTGAAACCAAGTAGCTATGAAATACCAATTACACTGGGAGCCATCATAGTAGAAGGGAATGGTGACAGCGGCCACAGATTCCGAAAGACATAATTTCATAGGTTGCTCTCAGATGACCAAAAATAAATGGGCAAAGGTCATTCATATCAGGGATCCAAAGGCACTTGGACTGATCAAATAATTTATTTCATCTGCTGGTAGCCACAAAATCTGGTTTGCAGACAGAAAGGGCCATTATCATATGGCTCTTGACACTGTAAATGTAATCAAGTACAAAAGGGATTGAAAGGAAAATGGGAAGATAAGAAGCTCTAGAACAAAGGAGGTTAAAACAAAAAGTGCAATTTAACCTACTGTTATTGTAACAACACATATTTTCATCAGACTTTTAACCTTGCATAAGATTTATTTCCCAACTGGTATGCACCAGGTGTGTTGCAACAGTGCAGACCATAGAAAGAGGACCTGACTGCTGGCATACAAGACAACCAAGCAAGAGGATTTTTACTAGGACTGGAGTCAACATTTATTTCTACAATTCGGAAGTGGTAAGGACTAGCACAGAATAGTAAAAGCAGCAATAGAAGCATCCTACTATCCTACTTTTGGGGAAGTATTTAGCTTAATAATTTATGAATATTCATCAATTCCTTAGACACTGACTAAAGTTCAGAATATCCATGTTTCAGATAACCAAAGCATCAAAGCCTAAGGCTACATTGCTAGCAAATTCCATTGTCAATATTGAATTCAGGGACCACCATAAAGTTACTGCTGCAGAAAGAATAAAATTTTAGCACAGCTTTTTTCGGATATTGACAGTGACAGAATCTTTCAAGTGTACATCATAATTCAGAGCTGCTCTAGTAGTATGAATTTAATTTAGCAAAAGCTAGCCTCTGTGAGATGAATATCATATTTCAAATATGACAGCACAACATATTTTAAAGCTGAACAAAGTCACAGCTTTCTTATTGATAGGGAGTTTAACAAATATGAAGTAAGCTGTATCCTCCATGAGACATGTTTCTCCAGCATGAACTCCCACACAATACTCCTGTAGATCTTCCTCATTCCTGTATCTAATTCCATGAGCCAATAGGTCATGTCTTTCTAGAGTAATGGTCGTCAGAAACTAAGACAGGGAATTAGAAAGTGTAAGAGAATTCGGAGTAAAATTTGAATTTATGCAAATTCTATTCAGTTATGATACGCCAGAAGAGAGCCATGTGAATTTTTACAAACACAATCAAATTTTGCAAGACACAAGAAAACAAAAGATTTCCTCTACACAAATACTGACAGAAGACACAAATATATAAATCTTTTGGACAAATAGACAATAAATTATGAGAATTTTTTCTTACATTCTCAGACCATCATAAGTTTTTGTTAAAAACACTGTAAAGATAATATAGGTAATATAAAATCCTGATCTTTATAAGACAGCAACTGATTTCCTGCAATAAACTGATAGGCTACACTCTAGGACTTAACACTGTGAAAAACATTTTAAGCAGTTCTTTCTTATCACCCAAATCATCTTGACCTGGTTTATGCAGAAGTGTCACAACCGCAATGTTTAAAATCTACACTCAAATTACATGCTTTCTTCATTCTCTCTCAACACTTAGAAAATGATAATTCTTTCCCAGTTTGTAAATAGATATGAAATTGCCTCAGGCCAACATTGTAGGCGGTGCTTTTTTTTTTTTAACAAGGATATCCCTTATATATTTTTTTTAATTGTTGAAGGTTAAATATACAACAGTAAATACAGATAGAACAATATTTCAAAAGGACAGAGTCTCTTTAAGACATGCAAACCAGTTCAGGATTTGTGGTAGAAATAGCAGTTTCCACGGTAATGATTCAGTCATTATATGATTATGAACTGCTATCCTGCTCACATTAGTAAATTATGCTGCAGTTAGAATCATTCAGTAGCTGGGTCTGTCTTGGGGGACATTTGCTTCATGGCTAGGCTATTACCACAATTTATATAGCAGACATACCTGCTTTTAGCTCATTCAGATAACAAAGCAGTTTTTAAACAGATTTGTAACCTGAAACAATCATCCATTCTAACACCTAAACCTTTCATGTGCAGGACTAAATAATGTATTGAATTGCTATTTTTAAAGTTCTGATGAGAGTGATAAGACACCACTTCACAAACTCTAACTGGCTTGTCCTCCAAGGGGCATGTATTTGAGTAGGGATAGCACAAAACCTATTAAATTGATCTTGAGTTAAGGCCAAACAGCAGGAATCCAACCCATTTTTAGGTGAAGTCAAGAGTTAAATTTTCACTGATTATGTAAATATCTAGGGGTCTTACAGATGCTTTAGATACCCTGTTAAACTACTTGTTCTCTTCAGAGAGACAAACACATCTGTACACAGACCAATGTTCTCCAAACAGGAACAACTTGGCTACATTTGTAGTTGCAGTTACCTTACACTCAAACATCACACAAGTTGTTTCATGGATCTGTTTCTATCTGCAGAAAAATTACTTAGGGAAATAAATGCAATCTCTCTCCTCACTCATCTGAAGTACCTGTGCAAAACTGATCCTCCAGTCCATTACTTTCTGTTCATACCTGATTTTTTTTCATTCAGTAAATATCTGTTTAAAGGAATATTATTTAGGGAGTCTTACAGAGTACCAACCATTTGACTGGATCCACTGATTTGCCTCATACATGCAGATATTTGATGAAAATTGCATAAGCATTAGCTTTGAAGACCAAACAGAGAAGTCCATTCTTTTGAAAGCCCTAGATACCTATATTTTTAGTATTTTTGCTTTCAGAGGAAGGACATATTTATCAGGGGACACATAAAGGAGCTACAGTTCCTGCTTGACCACATTTGCTCTGCACAGATTGATGTGCTCTCCATGTCATATTACAGAGGACGTGTTGTGCTGTTCAATAGCACCCTTATTCACATCCTTACTGCATCCAGTCCTGCTGTATAGCAGTACTGTGTGAACAGATTGCTTTCATGACAGTTTTGAAACTCAGAGGGAGCCAGTTTGAATTGCAATTTTATTTTTAACGATCCTACAAGGGATGTCTACAATCTAAGACACAACTGTCTCCAACATGATGCCAGTGTAAATAAGTGGATGGTTCTGAATGATTACCTTATATAACTTTAAAGGGCAAGCCATGATCCTGGAGAGATTCAGAGTCCTAGTTTGAAAAAACATGCTTTTTTTAAGATCCCATCTTCTTCCTCTTGTGGTAACTACATAAAAATGTGACTAATTCAGGAAACTGCTCCAAAAACTATATGGAAGTATCTACGTTTAGCTTGAATTCTGGATTCCTGGATAACCAGAGTAGTATGACTCAGAGGACTGGATAAACTTCCCAATCATCTGTTTCAGAAAAGTACTTCAAGTACTTTTTAAACATTTTCGACTACAATTGTGTGATTATTTTAGCCCTTTGCACTTACACTGTGAAATGCTCAAATTAAACAAGGCCAATTAAGCACATTCTTTTTGTACAGGATGATGCTTATCTCAAGTGGTGTAATTGGCACTCCAGTTATGTGTACACTCTGTAATGCAGTGCAATACAGAGATATCCAGCCTAACAGGAAAGAACACAATAATGATAATTACAACAAGAGTGCAGACAATGTGGAAGGGAGGAGAACTTTGAGCAAAATTAACTTCCGGAACAAAACCTTCTTTTGCATCCACACTTGGGCTCCTCTAAACAGCTTTAGAATATTTTTACCAGTGAATAAATCAAAGTGCCATACAGCAATTGTCTTTGATAGACAAGAAAAAATGCTTTTATCTCATTACTGGATCCTACTACAGCAGATTTATTTTAATCAACCAATTCCATTTTCTTTTACTAGACAGAAGCCCAAGTTTTCCAGAATAAATGGTGACCTGATTACACAGTCTCTGGTGCCTTATTACTCTGTCCAGGTAGTTATTATCCCATCAAGGTTTCCATGACAACTTTCTTTGGTCACAATGGCCATCAAGTAAAGCCATTCATTTAAAGTGATAAGGCACATTTTGGTTCAAAGCGAGATGCAATGAACTTTCTTATTCTATCTATTCTGAAGGATACTCACAAGAGATTCCCAACTCCTTTAGCCACATGTTGTATTCTCCACTGGATTAAGGCTCCTACGAAGTGAAATCAACTTTTCACTTGTGGAACAGTTCAGTGAAATCCAAAGATGCTGTCAGGACTGAATAGGAGAGGTGAAATAAATTAATCACATGGAAATAAGATCATATGCACCAATCACATGTATGTAAGAAATGCCAGACACCATGAAATTTACCTACTTTTTTGAAAAAGCACATGGACTCATTCAACAGCTGTGCTGCATCCCTCTAGGGGCAATATCATACAGACAGAAAAAACCACCATCCTGGAGAAGGATTTCTGAGAAACACAAGGAGTTAGCAATTAGCTATAAATTGCTTAATTAATGAAGAATAAAATTATGGCATTAATTAATCTTGTGATTATAGACTGATTTAAGACTTGCTGATAAGTGCTATTATTAGTCATCAATGCAGCCATATCCTACAGTATTTAATTTGCTTTGGAAAAGATGAAACTGTACGAGGTTAATGCTCTTTCTGATTTATAGAAATTTAACTGCTTGCCTTCTGTTATTGTTAGTAACCATGTGGTTAAATCACCTTGCCTCATTTTAAAGAAACAAAAATAGAGATTTTTTAAAATTATTTTAATTCTTAATCTCTCATGACAAAACTCTGTGTTTTGTCGACATCTTGGGTTTTGCCTCATACTACAAAAAACACTTGGTTACCAATATCAGATCATACACGTAGTTACTAAGATGATGAGAGTGCCACCAGCTGTAGGATGAAGACAATGGTCCTTTTTGTTTTATAGCTCTTTTCAGGTGTATGTACACACCACAATAACTGTGTAATAGTACTGCCTTCTTCAAATTACGTTTCTGCTGGCTCATTTGATTTATTCTGGATTTTTAAATATTTCTCCCTTGGAAAATGAAGCAAAATAAAGAACTATTTTACATAGAACGTTAACTTAAATATTGCAAAGATATACTTTTGGAGGAAGAAGGTTGAAAAGGAGGGAAAATATATTAATCATATCACAAAGTAAAGCTAACATAACAGTGAGTTTGAGTGAATATGAGAGAAGACAAAGGCAAAGTTAAACAGTAGCTTGTTACAAAGTATAAATCAAATTGTATATAATTTTCTTATGACTCTAGAAGACAGTCACCTCTCACATAACTGATTGAGCATGGAGCCTGCTTTGCACTGGAATCCCTGCCTACTCTATGGGACTTAATTCAAAGAAAAAATGAGAAGAAACTTCATGAAAGCAGTGAGCTTTCTGTGGAGTGTCCAGTCCACAGCTCTTGAATCTTCTTGCTGATCAGGGATCACTATGCAGAGAGCAGTGCTGGGTTGCACCAGCTACCACAAAGCTTTTAGCGATCAGGACACCCGGAGGGCAAGAGTGGGGTCTGGGCAATGGGAATCTTCTGAAAGTTTTAATAAGGAATACGAGTTCGAAGTTGGTAATTTGTTCTACCTCCAACTCCCATCTGAACCAAAAGTCTAAATCTCTACGTTCTTTGTGGAAAACACTGCAGTCTTCTCAGCCTCATCATTCTACTTTGGATTCTTGGTTAACAGCCCAATTGATATTTTCATCAAAATTTTGCCCATAACACTAAATATTGTTGTCCTAGCAAAAAGTCTGTACAGTATTAAGAGGATTAATTTGCAATTTTTTCTTAGGAAACCAGCCTCATTGGACCCATCTTTCTCTTTGAAAGAAAAGCATTCCAGCCACACTTCCTGAGCTGCAAAGGCAGGGATTGGGACAATGAAGAACTTCCCTCTTGTAGGAGAAGATCAGGTCCAAGACCATCTAAGGAACCTGAAGGTGCATGGGACTTGATGAGATTCATTTGTGGGTCCTGTGGGAAATGGCAGAGGAAGTGGCTCATATTTGAGAAGTTGTTGAAATCTGGTGAACTTCCCACTGACCGGAAAAGAGGAAATATAACTCCTATTTTTAAAAAGAGAAATAAGGAAGACCCAGAGAACTACAGGTCAGCCAGTCTTACCTCTGTGCATAGCAAGATCACAGAGCACATCCTCCTAGAAATATGCTAAGACACATGGAAAATAAGAAAATTATTGGTGACAGCCAACATGGCTTCACTGATGGCAAATGGCGGCTGACAAATTTGGTGACCCAGGGTTAGTTACAGCATTGGTACATAAGGAAAAAGCAACTGATGTCACCTATCTGGATTTGTGCAAAGCATTTGACATTCTCCTGCACGACATCCTTATCTTTAAATTGGAGAGACATGGATTTGATGGATGGACAACTCAGTGGATAAAGAATAGGCTGGATGGTCCCACTCAGAGGGTTGCAGTCAATGTCTTTATGTCTCTATGTCCAAGAAGACAAATGACAAGTCAATAGCTCTATGTCCAAGTAGTGACCAGTGACAAGGGGTGTCCTCAGGGGTCAGCATTGAGGCAAGTGCTTTTTTAACATTACTGTCATTGACACGGACAGTGGGATCGAGGGCACCCTCAGCAAACTTGCTGGTGACACCAAGCTGTGTGCTGCTGTTGACCTTCTGCAGGGAAGGGATGGCATCCAGAAGGACCTTGGACAGGCTTGAGAGATGGGTCCATGAGAGCCCCACAAAGTTCAACAGGGCCAACTGCAAGGCCCTGCACCTGGGTTGGGGCAATTCAAAGCACAAGTACAGGCTGAGCAAGAACGGATCAAGAACAGCCCTGAAGAAAAGGACTTGGGGGTGTTTGTGAATGAGGAACTTGACATGACCTGATAACATGCTCTTGCAGCCTGAAACGCCAGTCACATCCCGGGCTTCATCAAAAGCAGAGTGGCCAGCAGGTCAAGGGAGGTGATTCTGCCCCTGTTTGGTTCTCCTGAAAGGCCACCTAGAGTGCTGCATCCAGCTCTGGGGTACTCAAAATGAGAAGGACATGGACCTGTTGGAGCAAGTCCAGAGGAAGTCCATGAAAATGATCAGAGGGCTGGAGCACCTTTCCGATGAAGGCAGGCTGAGAGAGTTGGGGTTGTTCAGGTTAGAAAGCAGAAGGCTTCAAGGAGACCTTAGAACAGCCTTCCAGTACCTACAGGGGGCCTACAAGGGAAACAGAAAGGACATTTTACAAGGGCATGTTGTGATAGGACAAGGCGGAATGGCTTCAGACTGATAGAAAGTAGGTTTACAGTTGATATTAGGAAGAAATTCTCTACTGTGAGGATGATGATCACTGGCACAGGCTGCCCAGAGATGCTGTGGATGCCCCATCCCTGGAAGTGCTCGAGGCCAGGCTGGATGGGGTTTTGAGTAACCTGGTCTAGTGGAAGGTGTCCCTTCCCACGGCAGGGGGATTGGAACTAGGTGATCTTTAATGTCCCTTCCAACCCAAACCATTCTGTGATTCCATGAAAAAAATACTGTTGACCTTTCCTTTGAGAAGGTATAGACAACAAATGCTTTTCTACAGGGTTTCTGAGATGTTATTCCACAATTACATATAACCAAGGTGTTTGACAAAGATTGTAGCCTATTTCATTCAATGGATTAATGCCAGCTGGTCAGCTGAAAGCCACAGGACTTTGCACACCTGAACAATGGGTCTTGCTAGAACCTTCTAAAAGTACAGGTGCCTACATTCTTTATTGGACAATTAAAATAATTACTGATCACAACACTCACATACAGTAAAGTATACAATACAATGTCTTAAAATATGTTAGAATTAACCGTCATAACTCAATGCATCTTTCTGGGAAGTCTTGTGACATTATGTAATTTGAACATACACATGATGACAACAGAAACTGAGCACCTAATAGATACCAACTTGAAAAAATCAGTAGTGCTCTAAGTGGTGTATTTAGGTGTTTACATGGATAGGTGACACTCTGAAGACACTGACACCTTAAAAAGTTTGCATTAAAAAGGAGTGGGGTTTAGAACATATTAGTAACATCCAAGATATTTTTCTCTACTATTAATGCACCATGGTCCAATTCTAGTAAAAGCACAATTAGCAGTAATTCTACAAGAGCTTCCACAAATGCTTCTTGCAACATCCATCCCATTTGTTGCTCTACCTTTCCTTTTTCCTTAATTAGCTCCCTCTAGTTACACCGAATTATTTTAATGATAGAATCAGTGTAAGAAGTCTTGCCATTCTTTTAAGCCAGCCTTGTCACTGTAACAAAATAAAGACTTGCAACTGCCATATAAATGATTACATTTTCCATTATGAGGTCCCTGCTTAGATTTCTCCTTTTCTTTTTCAGATGAAGTATTACCTGTTATCTCTTCTGATAAGCAACAAATGGGAGAGTAGGTAAGTAATAAAAGAAAATGGAACAATTAAGGGAAAAATAAGGAAATTCTGCAGGAGAAAAGTAGTTGCGTTGAGCTACATTGTGTTTTGTGGAGTACTACAAACTCTTTAAGCTATGTCCTATTAAACAATCCAAAACCTTAAGCCTTTTTTTGCATTTAGAGCTGTTGAAAACTGGGACCAGAAAGACAGGGGCTAAATGGCCAGGAAGCGGGTACAGCTGAGACCCTGCAGCCCACCAGCCAGCACTGATACCTTGATGAGAGCACACTATATAAGAGAACAAGCCTGCTACACAAGAAAGTGTACAAGTTTTTTCATAGAGTAACAGCTTTTGGGCCTACTTTAGAATTTTTTTTTGTGACCCGCAATGGTAAGAATTTTCATTTGGAGTTATTTGTTTTCTTAATCTGCTGGCATGCGTAATTTAATAAGAGGGTCTTATTCCCTTTTGCTCTGAGAAAAGTAGAAGAATAAGGAGCTTGTCTTACAATAGCTGGTGCATTTATCTTTTTGCTGAGAAAGCAACAACTGCTGATTAGCAGAGGTATTAGCTAAGTTGTCTTGAGATCAAGTACTATGAAGTATGTAAAAAAAAAAAGTCAAATGTGAGGGAGCTGACTGGCAAGATCTGGGTTACTTGATGGAAGTGAAACAAATTGGCTCTAAATATAACACAAAATTGTTTGTGCTCTGAGGCATCTTGTATGTAGTATTCCTAAGCTTAGAATACATTTTTAAATAGAACAGGTAATTATCAAATTGTTTTCGTGTGCAAATACAGAATAATATGCAAAGGGGATGAAGAGAGACCCTGTCCTGTAATTTTTCACCAATGCATCATGAATATTCTTCTGCTGTTTGCTGGGAAAAGTGAAGTTGATCAATTTAAGTCAGTTGTTTGTCTCTAAACGGGAAAACTCATCTCTCTGGATGTGTAGAATTGCATCTGTGTAGCTCTGCATGAGACTTTTTATAACTTTGCCCTTTTGTGTGGTATTGTTTGTTTGGGTTTTTGGAATTTTTTATTGCTATCTGGGGACTTTTTCTAAGGCTTTTTCTTGTTTTGGGGTGTTAAGGATTTTTTTATTGACAGAGTTATGTGGTATTTTTCTTTAAAGCCATCTTGGCTAGCTAGTACTAATAACAGTCCCTAGGAGGGGTGCCCTATCAGCTTGCAAGACAGAGGCAATGCCTGTGTATTTTTGTCAATATATTATGAAAAAAGTGCTTAAAACTTGGATTGTGCTGGTAACTGAGTTTGTGGTATACAAAGCTGTCAGACTACTATAAGTATGTGATCAAATGCAGTTTCATTATACTCAAGAATATCCCTAATCCCTTAGAGATGTGGGCATTTGTGGCTTGTGAAAAGTAGTACATTTCAACAGAGACAAAGCTTAAATTTACAAAATCTCAGCAGGGAACAGTGATGATGCTAAAGACAAAATCCTACTGTGAAAGAAGTATTTGTTACCTATTGGGGCTATTAACTAGGCTCCTTGAAGCTGAGAAAGCATGTCAGCCTCTTGCTGTGGTGTGAAAGGCCTGGTCTTTTGGACATATTGTATTTGCAGTTTCCCCGTGGAGTCTGTCCTAATTGGGTTACTGCACTAAGGGCAGATTCTGCTCTGTGAAAGGAGCAGAAAGTCCAGGACCACAGCATCAAGCGGAAATGCCAGGCTTCACCTTCTCCCACCACCGTCCCAATGAGGAAAGGGCTGTTCCCCAATACTGGGCATAAGCCTGCCTTGGATAAAGCCATTGTCTTTGCATATGCTGTAAACATGGGCCAGGGCTTTAGACAGATTTCCCTGCTGTGGCAGTTGTTTATGGTAGCTTATAGTGACAAGGCAGACGAAAGGTGAATGGGACCACAGAAAACAGAGTGGGATATCTTCTCTGTGCTCCCTATGTTGTGCTATGGCACAGCATAACAATTCCAGGTCAGCATCACAGCTGACTGGTTCCAAACTGGAAAGAGTAGAGCTGTGTCAGCTCAGTGCTGCACCTGAATTAATTAGTCATGCTTATAAACAGAAAGCGTAACTTATTTGGGAACAGACTGTGCTAATGCTACACAGCTCTAGGCACTGAAGCTGTTAGCTGGGAATGGCACAGTGAGAATATGTGGTATTTTGTGTTACTAGCTAGCAGAAGTTTACTGTGCTGCTACACTACAAGCCATATGGAGTGGAAACATCTGAGCAGGTCTGAGGGAAGAACTTTAAATATAAACACAAGTCCAAAGTTGATGTTATACTTTAGTCCTACCTCTAAAATTTACGCTAAACCCAGTTTTTGTTCCTTTTAATGTTTTGTGGTTGCCAGGGTGCCCATAAAATGCAAGAAGAAAAGCTTCTTATATAAGTTGCTGAATATAATTGGACTGTTCACCCTAAACTGTATACTCAATCCTCAGATTAAGGGACTCTCACAGCAGTACTAACTACAAAAGTTATGACTTGCAAATGGTTTATTGGAAGAGCTAGACTACTGTCCGTCAGGATATTAAAACACAAAACTGGATTTATCCTGCCCCTGAAGAATCTTGCCTGTCAGTTATAGCCAGCAATTCTGTTTCTTTCAGATAATAGGAATATGATCAATTCTCCCAAATGACTTGCTGAGTTCCTGACTCACTCTAGCCTAAGCCAAAGTGACTCAGAGCCACAATTTTCTACCTCCTCACCACATTATTTGTTGGGGGAGGAAGCCAAAGCATATGTACTAAATAAAATGTTGATACCATTAGCCAAAACTTAGTGGATGCACATTATTTCATTATTTGTATTGACTGCCACCCTAATATCCAGTTAACAGCAGAATGTGAATTGCTCCCAATGAAAGGAAATTGTCCCATGAAAACAGGGTCCTGGGGTTCTGACACTGAAGACTGGGAGGTAGTGTGTACTAATACAATATAAAAGACAAGACATGCTGGTCTTGGCAGTCACTAATGGTAAAGCAATGTATGCAGGGTTTGTCTCACTGGTAAACATGTTTATCAAGTGATTCTTCTTGCATATCAGAGATGTGAAACCTCACAAGGGGTATCTACAAAGTAGTCATTGACTTAAAATGACTTGCTATTAGGCTACTTTCATTTTTATGTATCAGACCAAAAACTTTCATTTTTCATTTATTGCCTCCAGTGGCAGCAATTTGACTTCATACTTTTTTTCTTCCTTATCTGTATGCAGTATTTTGTACATACACAGGCATGAGTTTAAGATGAAAATTACAGATTAAGAGAACCAGAATACTTGTATATGACAAAAATAACATAACTGAAAAAACATAGTACCTAGATTGCCTGGCTCCAATATCCGACCAAAAATAAAGCTGGATTAAACTTACTAACTCTATGGTTTACTTTCACTAGGGAAAGCATTGTTTTGGATAGCTATTAACATTAGCAGTCTTTTTATTGGAGTTGATTCTTACAGGAAAACTCATAACTTCCTGGAATAATGCATTCAGATGAACTGTGCTTCACTGTGCTTCAAACATACATGGCTGTGTTTCCAAGTAAACTAGGCAACTTGTAATATTATGTCCATGGCCATCTGGAAGACTTAACTGGTACTCATGGCAAATGGTCCTACAAAATTGCACTTCAGTACAATCACAGGACTAACCAGTAATTTAAATGCAGAATAGTGTAGTAGATGTTCTGTGTTCCAAGCACTCAGAATTTATGTGATCAAAATGGGATTCCCTATATTCAAATAGAGCAGAAAAAAAAGAGTTTGACTTGCAGTAAAATAGTACTGCTACCATAAAATCATAGTCTACTGCTAGCTGCCAGATCTAAATAAACAGTGGTTCAAATGTTGGATTGCAGCAATATCAAGCTGTCAGTTTACACTCTTGTCAAGAGCAGTTATTGCAAGGCCTACTAAATTGATGTCTAAATAATATTAATTTCTCTTCTAATACAGTTATCTAACTTCAAGTCCTTCACGAAAAAACTGTGTATCTTCACCCATATTCCTTTATAAATGTTCACAATACAAAGTATCCTGAAGCCTCTAGGATGTCTCAGGAAATACATGTCCTGCAGTATCCTGATCAGTATCCTGATTTCTTCCAGCTATGTGACTTCCCCCCACCCACTGTATTCCTTCATTTATCTGGGCATGTAAGGTATACAGCCTACCTTGCAGAATTGCAAGGGGAGCTGGCAGGGATCCAGGACAACCTGTCAGCATAAGCAGCAGTGAGCTGATGAGTCAGCAGAGGCACTGTGTGTCTTTGCGGTCTGCTGCAGCACCGCTCGCTCCCAACCCTCCCGGAGGCAAGCCTCGCCTTTGACCTTGAAAAGTGTCCCCAGCTCCTGCTCATCCTTATTTTGATGAAAGGGAGGACGTGTCCTTCACTGAACCTGAAAATGTGGGGCTGCCCTACAGAAGCTAATAACCCAAGGAACAGAGGCTCTGTGTGATCTGAGGATTATTTAAGGCTTAACCTGAGAACAAGGCTGGCAATAAAGACACTCATTAAGAGCCTTCCCATAAACTGAAGTGTTAAAACTATTTTAAAATAGCGTAATTTCACTGCATTTGTGCCATACTGCATTCTGTACATCCCCAATGTGATAGCTGCGCACAGAAAAATCCAATAGATGCTATATACACTGTGATTATTTAGAATAAGACAAAATTATCCAGGGTTCAGAAATAAGATGTCTACATTGAAAGGACATCAATATGTATTCAGGTATTTATTGTGTCTTCATTCTTTACACTGCTTTTTTAATAAGAAGAATTTAAATGGCTCCCCCTTGTGTCAAGAAAAATGCAGTATCATGTTTGGCAAAAATTAGTCCTTGGACAGAAATTAGAATTTATCTGTATTTATACTGCACAGTCTAGTTATCGATATGTTGCGGAGACCAACGAGGAGACTGGACAAACCTATCCCTTGCTGCTCTGGTACTCTTTGAAACTACCTAAAAAAAGTACCTTAAACTGTAGACAGTTACCTTTCAGCTGCATATGATGAAGGGTAGAGAAGAACAGCCTGTGAACCATATGCATTGCATGCCATCTAATTTGCTAATGTAGTCTAGACTAGACAGATAGATATCATGTCTTTGAGATCTGTTCTTAAATTTAAAGATCTGTAATATCTCAGCACAGAATAATCTGGATTAGTGTATCTTAATTTACTTCTGGTGTTTTTCATAGGTGAGCAAATCTTCATCTTGTAAAGGGTGGGAGGAAAGCAATGAACTCTGGTAGAAAGCTCTGACTACGAAACCCAGTGAATGGCAGTGAGGAAGCAAAAATCTGATTTCAACTACCCTGCTAGTCTTATTTCCTTTTTTTCTAGTATCTACTAGCTGATAAAGTTTTTGCTCAGGCTTTTAAATCATGAAAGCTTTCTCCACAATAATTAATACCCATAAAACTCTGAAATTCAGAACTTTTTTGCACAGCATGGGGGTAACTTTGGATATTAAGCAATAATCTTGGAAATGGACATAGAAGAGGAAAAATGTTCATAAGACTAAAGTCTTGCTAACATCAAGAGGTAAACAAAATGTATCAGGAAATAAGTGTGTGTATACACAGGAAGTACCTGCAATAGCTTTTGAGAAAGCAGGTCTGAAAAGCTTAGTTTTAAGACAACATACTTCAGTTCTGCGGTTTCTCACAAAATCTATTCCCGCACAGTTACTAATTAAAAAAACCAAAACAACCTAAACAAAGAGAAACTAGGCCCACTTCAGAGTAGGTCTAATCATACTGATGATTGGAGAGCTTGATAAAGCTACTTGGCAGATAATTATCTTGAGATAATCTCAGTTTATCCTGATTCAGAAGTCTGATGGTACAGACACAGGAGGCTGTGCTTTCTAGCTTGAAGGGGAGGCTTTAAGATACGGTATTATGAATTCTGCTGTAGTTGTTTATCCTTTGTAAAAAGCCTTCCCTGTTACAGCCTTACAGGTTGTTAATAGAATGAATAGCAATACGACTACCAATATCGAATTATATATGCTTTTCAAGTCTAGGACTTTGTATCTTCCTCCAAATAATTTGTTCTTACTTCTCATACAGAGGGAGTTACCACTTGCTCACAGAGAGGAAAAAATTACTATGGTGCACAGAATAATCACTGAGTATCTTAAGAGTTTCTTGTTTAAGGGCTTCTATAGTGGCACCCCACAATCTATTTCCACACTTCAGAAAAGAAGTGACGAGGGTAGACTTAACTGAAGAATAACTGAAAGGGTTTATTGAATCTAAAGTGTGTACTTAGGCTCAAAACTGCTGTTCTGAAAAGACCTTATCAGCTGCTACCTGGGACTAGATACATATAAACTCAAAAATACTCCTTTTATCTATCCAGCCATGTAAAGTTACTTTTCTGAACATAACCAGCATCAGGATCTTAATGGAACTGAGCTATCTGCCTCATATTCCAAGCCTGACAGGACAGGATGAGCTAACTATTTCTTTTGAGGTACTCATTCTGAAATTGTTTGGAAGGTACTTATAAAAAGATTGAGTTGCACTATACACATACACACATAAACATATTTATCTTAAATATGGCCAAACACTGGTACTCTTAACCTATAATTTAGTGGCTGGGGTACCTGCCTGGAAAGTGTGAGAGACCAAGACTCTCAGATGGAGAGCACTTAGTGCTCTTCTCCCTGGATTATGTGATATTTTTTTCTCCTCTGGGTTATTACCAAACTGCAGGCTGTTCTAGAAGACAGGTGCTCTTGGAGTCTTTAATAGCTTGTGTGGAGAAAAGAATAAAAAAATCGATTGATCAATTAAGCTCATGAGCTGCATCTTCAGTGGTAAAATCCCTCCAATTCAGGCTTTAGAGACCTAGCACTGATATTTACAGTAAGTCAGTGTAGGAGCATTTTTCTAGTCAGTTTGCACTCTTTCCAGCATAATTGTTCTTTGTGAGATATTGGCATACCTAAAATAGGGCCACTACAAATTTTATATGATGCTTGCTGACATTACTTCTGTTTAAACGCTATAATGCAAAATATTGGGAGGCAAAAGTCAGTCTCTTTAAATGTAGAAAACTTTGAAAAGTTTCTGTTTTCTCCTTGACCCAAAGTAAAGGTAGATGCTTTCATGCTGACCTCATTTACTTGTTTTGTAGCAGAAGACTAATGTGGCAGAATACACACTTGAGACACCAGGCTAAGTCACGAGACAGGCTTGGGCTATCCTTCCTTTTTGCATTTACAATATAACTGTAATTGTGGAATTCAAAATGATTATGTGCAGGGTTCCTTTCAGTAAGCACTGAGAGGACAACATGAGAGCATAAAAGCCTGCAAAGCCATCGGTTTGGGGCGAAATTTTTTAATCCTTGCAAGAGGGAAAAAGCTTATCCTGAAATGATGATGAGCAACAGAACCTGGCATTTGTTAGCTTTAATACTGAAATGGGACCTATTGGGGCCTTTGGTATCACTGAATCAATTTGCTGCCTGAGGTTGGAATTCAGGTAAGCTAACGTAGGGTATATAACAGATCTTTGGGATGGGGGTGGAGAAGGTATGACTTTAGAATAAAGTCAGTGAGAACAAGTTTCACAAAGCTGCTCGGGAAAATGGCAATCTTTTGGGTGATATTTCATCTAGCCTCCGCTATGGCAAAGGTTTTGTATACCAGAAATTACAACTGAGACTCATATTAGAAAGCATTTCCCAAAGAAACCTCAAGCCAGTACTCTTGACACTTTTTCCGAAAGAAAATTAGGTTTGTGGTTTCTTAGTAAGCTTTTGTACCTCGTTCCTGCTTAACCTCAGGTGATGAAATGTAACCCAATCATTAAACAAGGTTTGGACTTGAAATTTAATATTCCTTCCTTGTGTGTGTAGGATTTTGGTAAGCAAACAATAGGTATGCTAATTTAAACAAAAATTTTCCATCAGAGGGAGGAGACTTTGATGCAGAACAAATTCTGCATCTACATGATAGCAAACCTCACTGTTTTATGTACAGGCAATACCATCATCAGTCAGGATCAAGTTTCCTGAGACTTGTATGTAACTCTTAACACTGAATGCTGTAGCCTGACTGAACATCATCAAGCTTTTGACAAACCACCTGTTTGTCAGGTGGCTGAAACACACTGCACTTTATTCTTAGACCTAAGCTAACAATCCATACCACAGCAAATATTTACAACCTTAATGGACTGCAAGATTAAAAGATCTCATGGTACTTATTTATGCCATACAGACGTCTTTCTGACAGGCAGTGTGAGTTCACCAATTCCTGTAGCTTAACTACATAATGTTTCTTTAAATAAACCCACTGTGATCTCGCTCACTGAAACAAAAAAGTGAAGGTTTATATATAACCAGCTTCCCACTGCCGCCTCCTGTGCCATTGGTTTTCAGGCCCTCTCCTATGCAAAGCACTTGAGCAGTGTAAGTGGATGTTGCATAATGTGATTATGGGCTGCTCCAAACTGAGGAACGTGTCCCACTTGCGCCATGCCTCGGTTTTTTCATTGGAACAGAAGCTGTGATGCTGCTTTTATATTCCTGGCAGCTGTCAAATGCTAAAGCAGAAGATTAGGGGATTGAGGCTTTTTTATTTTTCTTGGTACTGAAAACCTGTATCGCTTCCTCTCTCTTATGCCTTTAGTTCTGAAGGGGAAGATTACATTTCAGGTCATGTCTTCCTCTGTGTGATTCCAATATACCACCCTAACTCATATATCCAGAAATTTGTACGTATATGTAACTAGGATTTTAAAAAATCACCCTCGAAAGTGTACCTAGGCTGTGTATCTACAGCTGAGGGAACATGGCGGTGAGTCCTCGACTTGTCTCCAGCACCAGAGGCATTCGTCATCTAGGGTTAACTGCGTTCCTTGCCGTGCCCCATCCAGGGTTAACTGCGCTCCGTCTGCCCCGCAGCTACCCCCTGGGTGGCCGCCGTGCCCGGGGCATACCGCTGCCGGCGCTGCCGGCGCTCCCCGCCCCTCCCGTACCCGCGGGCGCCGCGCAGGGCCCGGGCCGGCTCCGGCGCTGGGGCGGGGCTGCGCAGGCGCGGCGCGCGCGCTGTGTCGCGGCGGGCGCGCGGGATGCGGGCGGCGGGAGCGCATGGCAGGTGGCGGGAAGCGGAGGCCGCGCGGCGCGGCGGGACCGGCCGGAGAGCAGGTGGGGCGGGGACGGCGGGGACACGGCCGGGGGCGCTCGGGGCGGCGGGAGAGCCACCTCCAGGGCCGCGGGCCTGTGGCGGCACGGGCGCCTTGCGGCGTCCGTCGGTCCTCTGTCTCCTTGCCCATCGTTCCGGTTTGCTCCGTGGCTTTGGGGGAAGTCACAGGGCCCCGCGTTCTCCTGCGCGGGAGCCGCTCCTCCAGCCGGGTGTCTCCCGGCGACCGCCGCCTTTGAGGTGCGCTGTGCCCACCGTCGCCGCATCATCCCGGCGGGACCGCGCTGGGAACGGGGACACCCGCCGTGTCCCGCTTTATCGGGAGGCGGCCCCGCTTCAGGGGTGAAATGTCCCTCGCATTGTGCGCTCCTGAGACCAGGAAAGAAACCTTGTTGCTTTTTTTTTGCCCCCTTTTTTTTTTTTTTTTTTTTTTTTTTTTTCCCCCCGATAGGGCGAGTAACGATTCCTGCCAATTCATGGAGACTTATTTGGGAATGGGGTAGTTGAGGCTGCCGTTTCAGTGGAGTGTGCTCGTAGGGATCATTTCATAGCCTGCTTCAGTTCACGCTACATAATTTTTAAACACAACTTCAACTTTAATCTACTTTTAAAATGCATTGAAAACTACTGTAGTCATGATGTTGAATAGTACAGTAGTTTATATAGCAGAGACTAGAGGATTTTTGCTGTACTGTTTAATCAGACATGACAAAATAGTATCCCTGCTGTCTGTAAAACACAAACATACTGCATGCAGTCTGCAGTGTGATTGGAAATGGTAATTTTAAAACAATGTAGAACGACACTAAACTTTGGGATTGTTTGCTCCTTTGCTTAATTAACTAATAGAAGTTCTTCTGTTGGTTATATTGACCCATTAATATCAAAGTAGTGATTTGGTACTTCAGACACGTTTAGCACATATCAGACTGCACTTTTAATGGATTCTATCCCAAACAGATGTTCTAGTCTGAATATATGCTGCTTTAGCTAACAAACATGCCCTGATGGACTTAATAGTTTCCTTCATTAATATAAAAGCTTTGTAAAATCCTTTGGTAGCACAGACAGAAAGAACTAAATTGACTCTGGTTTGGGTTGGTTTTTTTATTGTGGCTTTTTTTTTTTTTTAATCTACAGAGTGAAAAAGATGGAGCTGTCAAGAAGAGAAGATCAAATCAGGCAGATATTCCTGATAGTCTTTGCCAAGAAGCAGAAACATGCTATCGGCTTAAACTGCCTGAGGACTTCTACCAGTTTTGGAAGTTTTGTGAGGAACTAGATCCTGAGAAACCAAGTGGTGAGGTTTTAAATTTTGCCTCTTCTAATTTTCTCTCCCAAAAGCAGCCGGAAGGCAGGCAAACTGGAGGCGGTCAGATGCATTCTAATGCAGCTTCAGTTTTTCAGTTGAGATGGAGGCTATTTACATGAGTGTAAACTAAAATACTGGATATAATCACCAAGATGTACACTTCAGGTTTTCTAAAATGTAACTACTTAAGTTGTGCAATACAGAGGGACTAAACGTGGTCTAAATCTGCCTTTCTTGCAGGCACATTTAAAATGTTTAGTGTGGAACTCAAGTTTCCTCATATATCATGGTTTAATCCCAGCCAACAACTAAGCACCACACAGGCACTTGCTCACTCCCCCCTGGTGAGATAGGGGAGAGAATCAGAAGGGTAAAAGTGAGAAAACGTGTGGGTTGAGCTAAAGACAGTTTAATGGGAAAGTAAAGGCCACGTGCACAAGCAAAGAAAAACAAGGAATTAATTCATCACTTCCCATGGGCGGGCAGGCGAGTGTTCAGCCATCTTCAGGAAAGCAGGGCTTAGTCATGCTGCGCATGATGCCATGTGGTATGGAATGGCCCTTGGGTCAGTTGGGATCAGCTGTCCCAGCTGCATCTCCTCTCAACTTCCTGTGCACCCACAGCGTTCTTGCTCGTGGGGTGAGGGGTAGAAAAGACTTTAATTCAGTGTAAGCACTACTGAATCTGGATTTCAACCTCCTCAAGTTTATTATATAATAGAATGTGGCATCTCTGTGTGCTCTAGAAATGACAGTATCTTTCAGCGTCATGGAATGGTTTGGGTTGGAAGGGACCTTTAAAGGTCATCTAGTCCAACCCCCTACAATGAGCAGGGACATCTTCAACAGGGTCAGGTTGCTCAGAGCACTGTCCAACCTGGCCTTAAATGTTTCTAGGGGTAGGTCATCCACCGCATCTCTGGGCAGCCTGTTCCAGTGTTTCACCACCCACATCATAAGATTTTCTCATAACTAGTCTGAATCTAACCCTTTTTTTATTTAAAACCCATTGTCCCTTGTCCTCTTGCTCCAGGCCCTGCTAAAATGTTTGTCCCTACCTTCAATACCTAAAGTACTGAAAGGCTGCAGTAAAGTCCCTGGAGCCTTCTCTTCTCCAGACTGAACAAGCCCAATCCTCTCAGCCCATCTTCCCAAGAGAGGTGCTCTAGGCCTCTGATTATTGTCATGACCTTGCTCTAGACCTACTCCAACAGGTCCATGTCCTTCTTGTGCAGACAACCCTGGAGCTGGATGCAGCACTGCAGGTGGGATCTCACCAGAGTGGTAGAATCCCCTCCCTCACCCTGGTGTCCATGCTGCTTGGATGCAGCCCAGGACACAATTGGCATTCTGGGCTGCAAGTGCACATTGCCCGATCATGTCCAGCACCCCCAAGTCCTTCTGGGCAGGGCTGCTCTCAATCTGCTCATCCCCAGCCTATGTTGATACCAGGGGTTACCCTGATCCAGGTGCAGCACCTTCCACTTGGTCTTTTTAACCTTGTGAGATTCCCATAGGCCTGGTTCATGAGCTTGTCCAGGTCCCTCAGGATGCTATCCCATGCTTCAGGAGTGTCATCTGCAGCCCTCAGCTTGGTGTCATCTGCAAATTTGCTGAGGTTTGCTGATCTGGTCTTGTGTAATTGATAAAGATTCATATTAAACAGTACTGGTCCCAGTACAAAGCCCTGAGGGATACCACCAATGTCCATCCAGGCATTGGACTGTTGATGGCTACTTCTTAAGAGAAGTGCAATAATTCTTGAAGGAAAGCTGTCTGGAGAAAACAGTATCTTAGCTTTCTTTTTCTAGTAAACAGAGTGTTTGACTGAATTTATGGAAACTTTTGAAACCTGAGCAACACAGGAACTTCCTGGTCTAGATGTGCACCTGAATGTAAATCAATTCATGGCTTGCTTTTCAGATGCACTTGTGTCAAGTGTTGGACTTAAGCTGGTTGGACCATATGATATTCTTGCTGGAAAACACAAAAAAGCAAAATCAACAGATGTGAACTTCAGTCTTCATTGGAGATTCTTCTATGATCCCCCAGAATTTCAGACTATACTTGTTGGGGATAGCAGAACACAGTATCACATGGGATATTTCAGGTATTCTATTTTCTGGGTGCTGTTGCTCCACTATGACTACACATAGCTTTTGTCCTCCTTTTTTCCATGAATTATGATTTGAAAATTATGCGCTATCACCAAACAAGAATTACTCTTTTTTGTAGTAGGATATTAACACATGGCTTTATATTGTTTTATTAAAAAAGATCACAGGAATGGGAGTTGAAGACTAGATTTAAATATTTATTAAACTACTCCCTCCAGCCATCCAGAGCACTCTCACTTACTAATGTCTAACTTTTACCATGATACTGGGAGGAAAATCAAATGAATAAAAGGGAATGTGTATTTTCTCTGCGGGTATGGATGCGAGCTCTTTTCAAGGCTTGCTGTAAGATTTTAGAGCTCTAGCTCTGAGGGCATTTCTTGGTAGGTTTCTCAAGGAGATGGCAGCATGGTGATGAGGCAAATTTAGTTTTACTTTGAAATAGGAGGAATGGACACAGCTTGACTATTGTGTGTGTACTTTTTCATCAACAGGGATGTGCCAGATGAGCTCCCAGTGTGGGTTGGTGCAAATGAAGCTAAGAAGGGTTGTGTGATTTCACAAGTTGGTGATAATGTCTTTGCTGCAGTCAAGTAAGGTTCATATTTACTTTTATTTATAAAGGACAGAATAGGGAGAAACTGTTAATTGGTAGGTGTGATGTGGAATAAGGAAGCTAACTTATTATATGTCTTTCTTAAGAAATCCTCACTTATTTTCTGCTCCTGCTGGCAAGTTTTAAGATTCTCTCAAAAGCCTTTGTAGGCTTTTTGACAGTGTTTTCCTTCCAGAAGTAAAATAGATAAGTGTTAATTATGTGATTATTTAAATATATTGGCAGTGACAGGCTCTGCATTGGAGAAAATATCCACTGGGTCTGTTAAAATACTTTGTAAGTAAAGAAAGGGTATCTTGAGCAGTGGTTAAGGAAATCTGAGTATCATAGTAGATGAGTAACATCTGCCTCGTGTTCTTACCTACGTAAAAATACGTTATTTTTGTATCTAATGAATATCTACAGGAAGTACTATTTCTGACCTGTGGCAGGATAACACTTACATGAATATGTAGTTCAGTATGATTCATGGAGCTTTACATGCTCCTGCATGAGGAATGTAAACAACTGATCTCATCCCTGCTGGTTAAAAATGGAAAGCTCCCTATGGACAGACATGTCAGTCAGTGAAAGCAGACTGAAGAATGGCTTCCGCAAAAGACCCCTTGTGCAGTGCAGAGTTAAACAAGGACATTTGCTTTGAAAGTACCATGGGGAAGCTCATAAATATGTATTTGTGTGCATGATGTGGATGACAAATGGTGTATATGGCACTGAAGCAGCAAACTGAATTCTTAAGATAGAAAGATGAACAGCTACTGAGGCTGGGAGAACTTTCAGCACCTGCAGATTGCATAAACTAGATTGTAATGCTGCAGATACAGATAAGAAGAGCCCATGTACTGGCTGTGCCAAGCTATTTTCTTTCCTCTTATTAAGAGGCTTGCATTTTCAAGTCTCTGTATAAATAAACTCAGGACTGCTAATCTTCATTGTGAGGTCTGGAGGTTTAGCATTTAAAAGGCTATTAATTTGTTTGGCTTTTTCCTAAGTTCTTTAAGACATGTTTCTTCTGTTTGCAGATTATTTTTGTCAAAAAAACTTAAGGAAGTGACCGATAAAAAGAAAAATGCTGTTTTGAAAGACATAGATGAAAAGCTAACAAGAACAGCAAAAGAACTGGGTTATTCTCTGGAACAAAAAACCCTGAAGATGAAACAGAGAGATAAGAAAGTATGACTTTCCTCATCCACTGGAGAGAACTAAGTTCTGTTAAATTTTTTTCATTTACTTCCTGTTTGTGTTTTTCATCCTTCTAGTCAGTAAGAGTGTTTCACTTAGGAATTTCCAGAGGTAATCAGCTCTGTATAAAACTTCAAGAGAGGGAAGATTACTACAAGTGTGTTCCAAGATATAGGATTAAATAAAAACACCTTACTCTTGTAAATCGTACCTTGGCATTCAATTCAAAGCAAAAAGAACAAACCACCACGAGAAAAAACAAAAAACCAGTAAGCACAGTAGTCTAAAAACTAAAACAAATAGAGGGCATGGAGAAAACTGCTTTAAATGGAAGATTCTTTTTAACAGTTGGGTTGAATCTATTACAAACAGGACCATTAAGGATGATATGGATAATGATAGAAGTTTTTTGCATACCTGCCAAATAATTATGGTAGGAGGTGACTAAACAAATGTAGTACAGTGCTATATAAGTGACTGCAAGGGTTCTTAGGTTCAAATTATATTGCAGCTACGTTTAAGTATTGAAGTTTAAAATAACTGGAAACTCCATTTCAGTCAAGAATCTAAGTTGATGTCCTGGAGCCAGGACACTGTATTAGGTTTGACCACCAGCAGTCAGGTGTTAGTGCTTAATGAGGTGAGTGATTTCTAGGTCTCAGTACTGTCTTATGGTGCTATGTTCCATTTCCTGTCTCTTTATTCAGGTGGTGACCAAAGCATTTCATGGAGCAGGCCTAGTTGTTCCTGTAGATAAAAATGATGTTGGATACAGAGAACTTCCTGAAACAAATGGTAAATATCTTGTTTACTATATCCTTCTGCATTTTTGAAGTAAACAACCCTCAGACACACTCTGTAGAAAACAAACTGCATTCTTATTTTCTACGTAAAGAATTTGAGTGGTGGGGGTAAAAAGTAGAAGTCCTAACCATCACACTTGAGCTCAAAGTATTGTCTTTAAAGGAACCAGATGAGAATCAATGAAACATGCTAAATCTGAAAAAAAAAAAAGATCCTGAAGTAGTAGTTTAGATGACCTTTTGTATTGGCACAGCCGTGCAGGAAGTAGATCCAAAAAACTGATCTACATTAAGGGACTTGTGGGTTTATTTCTTACCCACCTTCTTCTCCCGGTGCTGTTTCAACTAGAATCAGTTCCTTGATGCAATTTCACCACACAAATGCTTGTCTCCCTCTATGAGGAACTGAGAGGGATGGGCGTGGGGCGAGAATAAATGTCCAGGGAAGGAAGGAAGCTTCACCAGCAGTTCAGGTGGTGACCTTACCTTACATACAGGCGTGACACACGGGTATAGTTTTGCCACAGACTACTTCTGTGCAGTATTAAATTTCTTTATTTAAACATTTAAATATCTGCTTTTGGGGTTTTCTTTTTGTTGCAGCTAATCTTAAAAAAATTTGCAAAGCCATTGTTGATGCTCCTACTGATGAGGAGAGAGTGAAGGCCTTTGCACCCATTCAAGAAATGCTGACCTTTGTTCAGTTTGCTAATGATGAATGTGACTATGGAATGGGGTATGAACTGGGCATGGACCTCTTTTGCTATGGATCACATGTGAGTACTACAACAATCATACTTCACAAAATTATGCATTATTTTATACATGGATGAGAAGTTGTTCTGCTGTAGTTTAATTATCCCTAGGAATTGTAGAGGTCTACAAGAATATTTTTAATTTGTGAAGAGTGTTAAAAAGTCACGACATCATTCCACATTGAATTTAAAATGTGTGTATGAAAGCCCAATCCTGCAATCCCAAAGCAAAGACTCACACCTGAGTCTCTTCCCTAGTTCTCTGTTAACAGTGAATATCATCAGTAAGGTGACTGAATTAATAACACATAGTTACACATAAAAAATCATACTTAGTGCTTTTTGTTCTTTATTAGCCACTGGCCTGTTGATGGAAAGGCTCCTGGCTGTAGTCAGGCTATGGCTACAAAATAACATGTGAAGGTTCAACATCAACCTAATATGAATGGATGGTCACGGAAACACCCGTGCAAAATAGCTGCTTCTTGCAAAACTAGTATTGACTAAGTGGTGCTCCAGAGTATCATGTGAAAGATAAGCCTTGCAATACTAAATGTAGGCCCAAAAGAGCTGTGCTGAATACTGGTTTAAATACTTAGCCATTGAAGTGAGTGAAAACTCACTGCTCTTTCCATACACTGTTAAATTACTAATGTGTTCCTTAGGTTTCATGCCCTGCTCTCTTAAGTTCCATACAGCATCTGAAAATGTGTGGTATTTTCCTTTGATACCCTGCTCATTTAGAACCCTTCTTTCAGAGACTAGGCTGCCTCAGCTGCTTAAAATCCTTTCTACAACTGGAAGGGCAGTGAAGGAAACAGCTCCTCCCATCTGTCCGAGTAGGTGGAGGCAAATACTCAGTTTCATGCTTTGTGCTTCTCAGCACATGAGACTAATCACTGACAAAGACTTGCAGTAACAAACCATGTGTTTACAGTACTGTCATGTGTCTTGTCTATCTTGTGCTGCAGCTTGAAACATCTGTAACTTTGCAGCTGTTTTCTATAATTAAAAACCTTCATTTTCTGGTTTAGTAAACAGAAGAAACAGTGGTTTCACATGTAAGTTTTTACCACAGTTAAGTCCCTGCCTGTCTTGGGGCTGTTTTCCAGTTCTGACTGGAGCCTTCCTGTGCCTTTGTTAACAGTGCCAGAGAAACACTGACACTTTATCTGTAGCCCAGGACATAGAAAAAGACTTAAATCTTGTCCCCTTTGAGACATACAATGGACTTATATGTACAATAATCATTGTAAATGCTAAGTATGCTCTGACGTTTATACATTTGAAGTGCTTAAATGGTTACTGTAATTCCCTCAAACTGTGGGTTGGGACAAGACATGGGACTGTGCCAGGATGGGGGTCTTCAGCTGCAGGCTGGAGCTTTGCATGCTGTAGTGAGACCATCATCTCTTGCACTGCAACCAGTTGGCTTCCATCTCTCACTGCAGCAGCTCAGGCACCCCTGCCTGTCCTTGCTGTGGCTGTCACAGGTGTAGCGTGAGGTTGTGCATTTTGGGAGCAGTTGAAGGGAGCAGTGTGAATGGGGCAGAGCCAGGAGCTGGGGCTGCTCCCAGGATAAACAAAGGCACTGATGCCGATGGGGCTGCTCTTGTGTTCCCTTCTCTCCTGCAGTACTTCCACAAGACGGTGGGCCAGCTGCTGCCCCTGGCCTACACCCTGCTGAAGAGGAACCTCTTTGCCGAGATCATTGAGCTGCACCTGGGCAACCGGCGGGAGGAGGACCTGGATCAGCTGGGGCCCTGAGCAGCACCGGGGCTGCAGCAGGGCAGGCAGCCCTGCATGCCCGGGACCGGGCTTGTCTTTGTGTGTGTGTGTGTTTGTGGGTCTTTTTGTACTCGGTGGCGGTGTCCCCTGCAGTCAGTAAAGGTTTTCTAAGGAACGCGCTTCTCCCCGCTGCTGGCTGCGCGTCGGGCCCGGGCAGGGAGCGGTGTGGGGTGAAGTGCTGCGGGGCAGAGCTGCCCACGGGCGGGGCTGCGGCACCCGCACGCCCGGCTGGCCCTGCCCCGCCTGGGAGACAAGGCTGGGCCGGGGCCGGTGCTCTCGGGCAGCAGGGGAAGGGCAGGCTGCTGCCCAGCATTGCTTGGAGCACCCGCAGGCCCCGCGGCGGGCAGTGCCTCAGGGCAGGGCCGGGCCCGTGTGGCTCGGTTGCCACCCCTGTGCTGTACACTTCCCGGGCCCCACGGCCCTGCTCCAGCCGGTGGTTCTGCCGTTCTGCGTTTCCCCAGTTGTGTCCCACCCCGCAGGTAAAGCATTCCCGTACTGCAGCGTTCCCTTCTGTGGCTAAGCACTATCCCTGCTCCTACATTGCTGGAGGTGGCTCAAGTGGGAGGAAACTAATGGGATGAAGGAAATGCTCACTGACCTTACAGGAGAAATTAGGAATTCCACTGCAGTTGCTACCTTGCTAATCAGAAGAAGCTATCTTTGGTTTTATACATTTAAAAACAAAACCCAAGTGATTTTGTACCAGGTACAAATTAATTGTTTTCAAGGTCGTTGGCCCACAGTTGTGTGTTCTTCTTATTGCAGTTGGAGGTTTATTCTCAGGCATCTGATTAACAGTCCAGAAACAATGGAAAATAACATTTGCTCTTACTCAACAGATCTGCCACCATACATACTACAGTGACTTGACTTCCATTGTACCAATTCACATCATTACTAATGACAGTAATACTAATTACTACTGACAAAGATTATAAGCCACTAGCACAGCACCATGCTCAAATTTAAGTAATTCCTACTTTTTTTAGCAAAGGATTGTCATATGTTTCTTTATGGTAGAAGGGAGTGTTGGAGGTACAAGGTAGGTTAGAGTGCTGCAGAAGTATTGTGAGTTTCAAATGAACAAGGTAATCACATGCCACAGCTACCTTTGTAAATTTGACAACTTCACCCCTTTGACTCAGCATATAAATATCCCATTTATTCAAGCACAAACATACAGGCACTCTTTTACAGGCCTAGAGTTTTGTTTTATACATTAAAAAAGAGGTACTTTGTTGAATATTCCCTCTTATTTCCCTTTTTGTGTTCCAAATACAGGAGACCTTTATCTTAATGCCCTGTAAATCATATGAGTACTAAGAAAGTAGAATCATGGAAAGGTTTGAGTTAGAAGGGGACCTTAAAAATTCAACTTTTGAACTTACTTAAAAATTAACTTAAATCTGCAACAATAAGGACCTGAGACTGGACATCCATACTGATCTATTGACCTCTGATGCAGAAGTAAATCTGTTAAACCAACTGCAAAATGCCTGACATGCTGTATATCATTAAACTGTGGAGAGACTTTTCAGCAGAGCCTGTTGCACTAGGACAAGGATTAACAGTTTTAACTAAATAAGAGTAGATTCAGCTACATCCATGGAGGATGTTTTTTATTTTGAGAGTGGTGCAACACTGTACCACGGTGCCCAGAGGGGTAGTACATGCCTGATCCCTGGAAGTGTTCAATGGATGGGATTCTGAGCAACCTGCTCTTGGGGAAGCTGTCCCTGCCCATGGCAGGAGGGTTGGAACTAGATCTTTAAGGTCCCTTCCACCCGACACCATTCTGTGAAACAGACATCATCAACAGCTGGCTTATAGACAATAAAAGGATCATCCACTTTTAACTATTTTAAATCAGAAAGCCAAGTATTCTATAATTGAAATAAAAATGTGTGTTTTGGAAAAATACCCCACCTCAGGCTGACCTGTTTGATGGGGGTGATTTGGCTACTGATTCATAGCCAAATGCTAAGCAATGCAAATACTGCATCTCCTAAAATCCATTCTTTTCATCAAATCTTACTTGTTTTGTATGTAAAATTCCTAGCTGTTAATTTTCTCTCAGGAAAAACAAATGCAAAAATCAACACAAATACTATTTGTGAAAACAATGAGAAAACATGACAGAACAATAAATGGTCATACAGAAGTTTTTAATGTTTGATTAAATCATCACAGTAATGAGAATTTTTACTGTAATGATATGCATTTCTACCACACTATTATAAATAAAAACATTAAGATCAATATTAAATACAGCTCTAGGCAACATCACAGATTAACAAAGAATGCATTCTTCATGAACCAGTATCTGAATGATTTAAAAAATAAAAAAATGCTGACACTTTCCCCCTCCCATCCACCACTATTTTTTTTTCAAATTAGTAACTTCAGTAAGGCGCTGCAACTTTCCTGTTAGAAATTTTTTGTTGCACAGCACAGGCACACATACTTCATTACCAGAACCTCTACTGTATGTTTACCAGAAGACATTTTAAATGTCAACAGGGAAAGCTTAGCAGGTTAAGAAGAGTAAACATAGATGCACAATTTATATGCAGCACTCAGGATCTACACAGAAATTATGAAACACAGCAGGAGTGTGAACTGTATTTTAATTCAGACAGTGGTCTGTAGAATTAGGTGCACGTTAATACAGTACACACAGCAGTGTTTTACAGTAACATCAGACATGGCAGAGATTTCAAACTGATTTAAAGTGATTTTTGTATAGTAGTGAGTTTGTATTCTTCCACTGTAGGAAAAAAAAAAATCAGACAACAGAAATCAGTGTCACAGACAACTTCCAGAGCTGCCTTCTGTAAATGGGTGAAATCCTGCTCTTTGTGAAGCTTCCTCTTCTTCAAGCTTATGTAATGTAACAGAGCAAATTTTTAAGCCCTAGCATTAACTTCATGTGGAAGAGTACAGCTGGTTGTTGCCATGCTCCCATTTTCATATGGCCCAATTCCCTGTTTCAGTTCCAAACCTGTTTTTAATACAGGGCCTGATCCCTATGATCCCCCTGACACTTTCCACTTTCTACTGGTTCCAGTTGCTGCTAGAGATGAGATGATAAAATGCAGATGGCAGTTTTTTACTAAGAAAAATCAGTTAAAATTCAACAGTGCACTTACTTAAGCACAGCCATTATTGTGCAGCTCGCCAAAAGTACCAGAATTTTGGTTCATTGTGTTATGGTACTTGAAATAAAATCATAGTATTTTGTGAATCAAGATGTTTGAGGTAACTGTGATGAATGCCTTCGAGATATTTAAGATTATTATGTTAGACTTTCAGTGTTTATATTTTTGCCATTTTGCAGTCTTGGGAGCATAATTGTTAAAAGAAAGAAATTTTATCCAAACCCCTTACTACAGAACATGATTTTTGTCAGCCAGATTTCTTAATTTTTTCCTCCTTAATTTAGGCTTATAGCATATTGCTATTTTTCCTCTGCATGCAGTTGTGGTGGTGGTCTGATAAAATGAATAGGAAACAAAACAATCTACTGTAAGGAAGAACTGTCAGTTCACCTCCAAGTGTGTGTGTGTTGCTGCTGAATTTTGAAGTCCAGCCAAAATTCCAAGTACTGGATTCAATTCTGCCCTGCTGCTCAGGTGTGACTACATATAATTTACACCTCTATATACATGGGAGAAAAGAAAAGAAGAGTCAAAAGCAATCTAACAGTTGCTTTCTCCTATTACTTTTAAAACCCTGCAGGTTTTTTTAAAAATAAAACCTTACTGTTCCAGTTATCTGCTAGTAAAGAAAAAAGGAAATCCAAGGTAACGGCAGTGAAAGTTACATTTGAAAATGATCTTGGATGTATGTTGGATCATAAAGAAGCCATTTTCTTGAAACCCTTCATCTAGCTGTAAACATTTGCTAATCCTCCATTACTTGCAGAGGATTATGAATTATTCTATAAAATCACATTAAAAAGGTAATTAGTTATGTGAGATATTAACTGATTCATATTTAATAGATTTTTTTAATCCATACAAATATAAATAAAGAATGGTAAAACTTCAAGAAAAATAATATACATTTAGTGCAAATTATGAGTTACATTTCTTCCTACCATGTCAGCAGTGGAACATCTTTTGTGGAGAAGAAAAAATAAAAATGACCATTCTCAAATTTTACAGGGGGGGGAAAAGATCTCCAGTGTTGTAGCATGCATTTTTTACCAGATACACGTATACAGAATTGTTCCAGCTCTTAAACTAGTAGAATAGCAGTATTTTTCCTTATACTGCTCAACATTGGTATATATCATAGTGTTTTCAATAATACAAAAATTGCATAAGACCAGATCACATTATTGATACTTTCTGCAGCAAAACCAGTATTTTTCTTTGAAATACTAGTTTCATCTGGTTTTAGTTTTCTCATATCATGACAGCACACAGGTTCAAAGAAGTCTTGTGTGGTTCTGGCAAGGTATTACCTGTTCAATCTGGTTTTGTTGCAGTGGATCTGCACTGCCCCAACCATTTCATGATGTACAAACTCACACATTTAATGGCACAAGAAAAACCTCCCTTCTTGTGATCACACCTCAGTAACTCACAGTACATCTCAATATGAGAAACAACTGCTTCAAAAGGGCACACCAATTTTAAAGAGGCTTTGTAACGGCTCAGGAGAGAGAGAAATAAAGCTCTTCTGGAATGTAGAAAGGTGACGTGTAATAGTTAATACGTTTCATGAGTTAACACAACAGTTTTCAACGGTAAAAAGGGCAAGACCTTTCAGTCTCCACAAGATGGCTCAATTCAGAACAATCCCTCCAGAAACAGGGATTAGTAACACATCTCTTCAATGCTGAAGTACCAGGCTGGGGCTGGAGAATGGCACCACTTTGCACGGCTCACCCACTGCACTATCATGGCAGACCTGATGTCTCGGGACGCATCCAGTGCAGGACAGCAGCTCTCCCTTCCCACACTCCCATCAGCCTTCCTGCTCACCACATGCTCCCCCAGACTGACTCCTGATTGCCAGCAGCACTGTTATGCAAAAACCCAGCTCTCGTCTCTGATTTTAGAAGTATTCCCCAGACTAAAGTGTTGTGCTATTCAACAAATGAACCTCCTCTTCCGTTTCCTCTCTCTCCTCAGCTATGGGTTTCAGTTGAACATTATGGAGGCGGGGTCTTGGTTTGCCGTCTGGGCCATATGACGGAGGATATCTTTTTTTGTTATAATGCCAAGGAGGCGCCTGAAAAGGATAAATGGGAGACTGATATTAATCCAAGCAGGAAAATAATGAAGCAGAACAAATCTGTAGCCAAGTCCTTTTTGTTGACAGGAATAGAGCAAAAGTAAACAGCCTGATTTTCTTATTTAAACAGAAGCATTTTATTTATCAAAATGTTGAGGAACCACCAGTTTGATAAAACACAGCAATGCTGAGACACCGTATCAGATGGTCTCTGACAGCTGTAGTCCATTTTAATGAAATACAAGTCATACAAGTAGAGCCCATTACAATTTTTATTTAACTTTTTGTTTCTACAAAAATCAAATTTTGATTAGCATATGCCAACAAAAAAGTAACAAAGAAAGACAAAGAAAAGAGAGGTATGAAAAAGAAATGATATTGATCCCATTTAATGAGGGACACATGTTCCAACCTAGCCATCAGAAGTGATGCACCTCTTGATGGCCCCAAATCAAGCAAATCAAACTCCCCTTCCCTCCTTTTTTAAACCAGAAGGATCCTTCCAGTCTGACACACTGGCTCAGGTTGAATGTGTTCATAGGAGCACACTGTACTGGCCATGAAACTTGTAAAATGAACAACAGTTAATTAGTTGGAGTTCATGGCTTTAGAAAAAAATTAACCATGAATAACAGAAGAAAATTTTCATTTTCCAATTTAGATACTGTGCTCTTATGACAGGGTCCTTTAAAACTATAACTGCAAAACATCAAATAGAGTGAGACTGTCCAAAAGGATAATATCACAAGAGAAGCAAAGAGCAGGATGAATGAGCTGCTGCCCTTGTTTTATTCTGGTTAGTACATTTCAGTTTGTCTTATTAAAGGACGCATGAAATACTTGTGAAATATTAGCATAAAATGAGAACATAATTAGCATGTTTTGCACTTAAGCAGCTAAACATGGTGGGTGTGTTTAGTAGACATGTAACTAGCAACCCATGTCCAAATTAAGGCAAAGTCTACCACCTATCTAAGGGGTTAGTTCACAACATCATGGTTAAAACCTTATCTAGATTCTGAAGTCAACAGCCAACATAGTAACATGCCACTTGGTGGCTAAGGGTATCACTGCACATTTTGTAAAGGAGTACACTGACTGCTGTAGGTAACAGCGGCAGACTCACAGGACTTTACATAAAATCACAAGACTTTACTAAAAAATAATATTTTTTTTAAAATCATGTTGATAAAGGGGGAATTACAGGGAAGATCTAATGATGCAATTAAAACATGCTTGTCTTTGCTTCTCAAAAGATGTGATACTTTGCTATTTAACAGCTATTTAAAGCTGTCCAGATCAGAAAAAGAAACTGGCATATACAAAAATCTTAATTTGCATTAGGCAGGAAAAAAGTATTCCTAGCTTCATGCTTTCCCACTTGGGGAATTCAGCAGATTAACCAGCAGATCTATGTGATCTCAACAACACAAGTATCAGAAAGTCTAGTTTACTTTCCTTTAATGTTGTGACTAAAAGTATGTTCACATTTACAGCTTCATTTCTACATATGGACTTTGCAGCATGTTGTTTTATGGTTTAATACAAATTTTGAGCATAAGATTTCATTGTTCAGCCGATGTCAAAAAAGCCCTGAACAGTTCACAAGTTTCATGCTTCCTGACTTCTAATGTGTCTAATTATGAGATCTGATATATCTAATCACCAAGGGTTCGACGTGCTGCTTTAGTTGCTCGAGATGCTCTAATATGTTCTTCTTTGTGATGATCCCCAAGACAATCCTGAAACAGATTATGTTATGCTAATAACTGTGTGTGAAATCAAATTTAAAAGAAGTTCTAATCATAATGAAAAAGGATCAGAGCAAAACTTTAAAAAAAAAGAAAAAAAAAGAAAAAGAAAAAGAAAGAAAAAGAATGGTTGCAGGAAAGCTAATGAGATAATTAAATGAAAATTCATTTGAAAGTCAGTACCCTTTCCCAGATGTTGCTTTTTTCCTTTTTCTCCCAAAATACTGAACACAATTGGCTCTTCACCACCCCAGAGTGGTATCTTGCTTGTATCAGGTACACATCAGAGTAGCAAACTTTATCCCTTCTCACTAAATTCACATATTTTTGGGTTTTAAAGGCACTGAAACAAAAATCTCCTTTGTATTTCCTTTGTTTAATAGTTATTCCTCCTCACACATACAGATAATTATTCACATTTTAACAAGCCACAGTAGATGAACGAAGTAATAACTGTGTAAAGTCATAGCAATTGAGGTTCAAAGCTGCCCTACAGAGCTGGGCTATCTGGTGTCCTTGGAAACAGGCAAATTCAGACAAATTTCTGGTTCATGACAGTACAACTCACGAGCGACTCCCTAGAATGGGTATTGTGGTACAAATTTGGAAGAGGGAGGCTCAATCTTCTCTCTGTCATCTGCACCAATTTCTGCACAATCCAATCTGGACTGGAACCAGTATGTTGATGTGTGTCTTTGAACAGGTATATTCAGATTGCAGGAAATTTGCCAGCCTTAAAAATATAAAGTAGTCCTTGATGGCTATATGCTATGGATAAATACCACCAGTAATAGTATTTATGATCTGCTCTTCTTGTAATGGACAGTGTGCTTGTAGAATGTAACGAATTTTTAAACTGAAGTAGGATAAAATAAATATTAAAGCCATCCATACTTCCTGCTACTTTATCATAAAATAGTTAAAAATTTATAGTAGAGTTTAACATTGCTTTGCACGATCAAGATTTCTTTAGAGAAGATTTTATCATCAATGTCAATGTTCAAGCACCCAATCACAACAGAAACTAAGAAAAAAATTATCACAGTAAATATTTTTCAGTGAAGTTCTATCAATTCCAATTTCCCTCCCCAAAACAACAATAATTGCATGCCTGCACTAACTTCTAAGTGTCAGATCATGATGTCCTTTCCCTGCCAGAGAAAGGCTTTTGGAAACACTACTTGCCATTCCATACAGAGATGCATTGGGGGGAAAAAAAAAAGGTAGGAGAACATTTAAAATAAATTTGTTTTAAAATACATCTGAAAAAAAAAACCTTGGAAACGAATGCAATATTTAAATATTTGCCACATATAGCAGCGGTCCTTTTGCCCACAGAAAAACCAACGAAGTCCCAGTCTTATTTCAGATTTATCTTCCCAAGGACACTGATCAATCCTAAACGTGTGGATGAACAGACATTTCAGTCCCCAGGTGCCTTAAAAGACAAGCTAAAGGGAAAGCAAGATACTATGGTAGGAGCTGCAATGTTGCATGTCAAGTGTTTAATGCAAGAGATATAGGAAAGCAGAATGTTAAAGGAACAGCTGCACAGAAAAAGATCATGTAAAAAACCAAGGAGCAGTTTAGATAAGAGGCAATTACAATGAACATTTAGTTTCCATGCCTGGAGCTGATTTATTTAGTAGATAATCACAAGACAACTCCCAACAGTCTCATTTACAAACATTCTAAATCTTAAAATTACTTTCCTGAAATATTTTGAATTGTAGAAACAAAAGTTGCAGATTGAAGTTCCAGAACTAGCAGCAGTTTAGCTGAGAGTATTTCAAAAAACATAAGCTTGGTGGTAATCGCCATCACTAGACTCCAGAAGAAGAGATATTGACGGGATCATTTTCTCCTTTACTCTTTATGAACTCAGTATTTGTAGATGTTCAATAGCTGCTGATACACTGCATGTTGCCAGAACATAGATAAGAATGAGGAAGTACAGGCCTTAGACTGTGCAGCGTGCACAACTAAATTTCTGCGAGACAAGTTGTGTCTCCTCCACAAGCAAGTTGCACAGACCAAGCTTGCTGAATGGCAGCAAATTTTTAACAGAAGAATATAAAATTACTAAAACCATCTGCCTGCTTACTTGGAATACAAGGGAGGTGTAAAAATTTCAGATGTGCTACAGCACAGCACATTCTTAATGAACAGCTGGGGTCCTCAGTTGCATTACCAAACTTACGGGTTCAAATACCGTGATCCTGGTGTATATCCTGGTTCAAATTCTCTGACCCTAGAAATGAAAATTACTGTACCTAATGAAATGAACAGCATTGCTGCCACTTTACTCACCCGTTGTGTGTTACAAGGCACTGCCTCAGACCCAGCTTCCGGAAAATATCCACCACTATTTCCATTGGTGTGTGGTCTGTCACGGTGAAAGGGCTCATATCAAGTATGCTTCTGAGCTTCAAAGGTCGAGGGCTTTCTGCTGGAAGCGATGGGGTATGCTGGGCAAAACATACCCTGGAACTGCCAACAATCCCTTCCTGCTTCTTTCTAGCACTTTCTTTAAGAAAGACAGGGAAGGGGGAAAAAATAGCAGAGGAGGAAGAATTTACATTCTTGGAGTAAGATGTTAGTGCAGACAGACAGCTCAATCAACACTACCAGACACTTTCATATATTTCCATAGCCTTGCTTTATCCCCAGGAAGTGGTTGTGCAGAAATCACAAAAGCCACCTACCATTCAGCTTTAGTCATTATTTAACTACTTTTCTCACTCCAACAAGTAACTTTTATTTACTATAAAGATGTAGAAAGGCTTAAAAAAGAACATGCAGGAAGCACATAGACAGCTGCAGAAGAAACTAACAGGGAAAAGCCAGTCTCAATTGACAGCTCCCTGTCACAAGTCCAAGAGTTGTAATTATTATTGGTTCAAAACCGAAGAGATAATTTCTGACCACTCTGAAAATGTTGTCTTCTTGTTTAAAATGGATTTCTTTTGCCTTTTTGAGAACTGGATCCTCTTCCCTTTCATATGTTCATAACCTAGGTCACAACAGCATTCTTCCCCATACCCTGAACACACAATCATAGAATCATAGAATATCCTGAGTTGGAAGGATCATGAAGTCCAGTTCCTGACCCTGCACAGGACAGCTCCAAGAATCACACCATCTGCCTGAGAGTCTTGTCCATTTGCATCTTTCACCCTGGGTGAAAAACCTTTTCCTGATGCCCAAACTAAACCTTCTCTGACTCAGCTTCAGGCCATTCCCTCAGATCCTGTCACTGGTCACCAGAGAGGAGACATCAGTGCCTGCCCCTCCTCTTCCCCTCATGAGGAAGCTGTAACTGCAATGAGGTCTCCCCTCAGTCTCCTCCAGGCTGAACAGACTAAGTGACTTCAGCCACTCCTCATACAGCTTCACCTCAAGGCCCTTCACCATCCTTGTAGCCTTTGGATGATCTCGAATGACTTTATAACCCTCTGATAATCTGGCACCCAGAAGTGCCCACAGGACTCAAGGTGAGGCTGCCCCAGTGCAGAGCAGAGCAGAGCAGGACAATCCCCTCCCTTGCCCGGCTGGCCATTCTGTGCCTGATGCACCCCAGGACACAGCTGGCCCTCCTGGCTGCCAGGGCACAATGACTCTCTTAAGCTAGACACTACCCCAAGACCAAGCAACTTCCACTGTACAATCTCAGCAGCTGAAATGAGTCTTACTGTGAGCGTATTCTTAGAAGAATGTTTTGCTATTCCCCCCATTACCTCAAGTAAATGCAAACTTAAACCAGAATGGTGTCTGTAATACATACTACATAATGTAATACCATGGTATTCACAGTACTAAGACCAAAGGCAAAAATTTGACTGAAGTAAATAAACAGTGTTATGTTCACAGAAAATGTTTTTTAAAAGTTTCAGGAGATTATCTGTCCCTTTCTCAAGTGTGTTTGTTAAAGAGATACGTATTAAAAACAAAGTTGTTTAAGATGCAACTATGCAACTTCCACTACTGATTTCAAGCACTAACACTAAATGTTACAGTTTTGTAACATTTTCTTACTTAAGACTGTGTTTTTCCCTTTGATTATGATAGTAGCCTCAAAATCCACAGAATTTTTCTTGCAAGTGCTCAAAGCATTGTCACAAGTATCACATAGGCTCTAATACTTACAAAGAGAGAGAGGGCCAAAACAGGGCTTACGTGCTCATGCATCCAGGGACAAATTTCCCATTACACAAACAGGTCAAAAACCAGAAGCTAAAAATAATTAATATTGCACTTATCTCTCCATAATACAACCTTAGTTTTTATAACAACAGTAAGTTACACACTGTCAGAAAGAAATACGATATACATTTTAAAATTACTTGGACAGTAGTTCTCACAGAATACTGCTGGTCTAAAATGAGAATTACTCAATTTTGAAGAAGAACGTTAGTGTAGCATCACTTGAGGAAATGAGATACTATCAAAAGCCTCAAAAAACTAAAAAATACCATATATAGATAATTTTTTGACCTATCTGAGTATGACAACCTTTGTTTTTACAACAAAGAGATGAGCATTTTCTTCATTTCAGAGCCTGCTATTGAAGATACATTATCATATACTTAAATAAACCTGGAGTCTAGAAACACACAGAGTGAATTCTATTTTAAATATGAAATAGTATAAAACAATTTAAATTGGCACACATAATAATGCAATACAGAAAGTTAATTACCTATTGCAATCGTTAAATCTCTTCTTAGAGCAAAGCCCACTAGTCTCTGCGATTCTTTTGACATAATAACAGGAAAACCATTATAGCTGGTTTCGTTGATCAAGTTTTCTATGTCTTCGACAGTCATATTATCCTGTGTCAGAACTGCTAAAGGTGGGTCGCTTCTCCGAGGTCTCATCACATCAGCAGCCAGTGTTGTGTGAGTAAATTCTTCCTTTGCATCCAAGAAAGGATATCCATTCAGTCGGATGTGTGCTTCATAGATGCCTTCCCTACCAAAGGCATCTCCTACCCACTTACTGGTCATGACTGCAGCCATTAGGGGCACAATATATTCCAGCCCTCCTGTTAGCTCAAAGACAATTACTACCAGGGACACAGTCATCCTTGTCACACCACCTGCAAGGAAAATGGCAGCCGGTAACATTCAAGTATCAGATAATAATGATTTTAGTGTTTTCTGCCTTCCTGTTAAGAACTACAAATATAACTTTGACATGAATGGTCATGAAAGGTCATCTTGACATGGCAAACATCCTTCTGTGAAATATCAACAGAAGCAGACAGGGAAAATGAACACAAAAGTTCTAGAAGTGAAAAAGAGAGTTTTAGGGAAAATTCATAGAAAGGAAGGTAATGAAGGGAATTGGAAAATCTGTGGAGTTATTTAATGTAAACTAAGAATAAAACTGTGTGTATCTCCATACCACATCAGGGTTAAAAGTACTGTGAAATGCAAGGAAATTCAATAAGATAAGAATTTGGAAAATGAATGGAAATAATGCAAAGAAGTCACAGGTAGCAAATCAACAGCTATGTTGTCCAAAGGATTAGGAATTTAATGCTGTTGCTTTATCATAAAAGCTAAACAGAAGTATGAGGTGATGAAAAGAAATCTCTTTCTTGGATAACAGGAGGACAGGGATTGTATTTCTGTTTTGTCAGTATTTAAGATGCAATTTTTTTGCTAAGGTTTCTGATGCCATATCGTCATTCAATAAAAGAACAGAAACAGTCTTTCAATGTATTCAAGAGTGATTCAGTTTGCAAAATTAAAAAGCAAAACCTCTCTAAAACCTAAATTTGTATCACTAGTTTGTTTCATTGCCCAAATGCACTTTTCCTTAAGGAAAAAGTCTACTTTTTGCAGTATCTGTACTAACAGCTTTTAAGTTTAATTTCTAAAGCAACGAAGTTATAAGCCAGGACAAGACTTTCAAAAACCCTCTCCAAGTTTAGGTGCTCAACTGAAGCCTCTTTCCATGAAGCTGATTTTCAACAATTAGATTTGTTAAAAATACCTTACAGACTTCTAAAAGTTTTACTTGGATTATGTATTTCAAGGACAATTTTTGCAATTCATGTAGGTGTGGCAGCTGATCACACCACTTCCTTCTAATGATTTAAACTGTATTTGACATGTAAATGCTCTACTTCATACATCTCAAGAAACTAATTTTTCTGACCATTGTAGTAACGATATCTCTTGATACCAAAAAGAGAAAGCAAACACTACTACTTAAATTTTTCTATTTCTCATCAATTTAGATTTCACATTATTCCTCAGATCACAAGGATCTGCAGGTCTTGTGTAGAGATGCGAATGTATTATTCTGGAGGGAAGTCCATATAAATAGGTGTTCCAGAACTGCAGAAGTTTGTATCTCCTTTCATTTTCTAATAATTATTTTGATGTATGAAGAAATCAGATACTTATTTGTTATAGTTTATTTACCTAAGCATGCAGCAGCACCAACCATGGCATAAAGACCAGGTGTAATACAGTCAGCTCCAACTTCACACCATTCCTTGAAAATGAACCAGTCATGATGGTAGTAAGCCAGCTGCTCCACTGCAATTCCTACAATCCTTCCTGCTATCGCTCCAATTGCCATACTAGGTATGAACAACCCAGACGGAACCTGCAACAAAAACAGAACTACTGTCATACTGCTGGGAACATGCCTGACACATCACTTAACAAGTGGTTTTGTTGGATTTTCTTCCCCAAAGAGGTGCAAATGCTCAAACTGTCAAGTTAAAACCATGTAAAGTGACCTTGGAAGGTTAACAAAACTCAGATTGCTATTAATATCTCTGATTGATCTGATAAGCAGAAACCATTTTATGAGCACGTCTGTTTACCTTACTGTCTTTAAAAGAAAATCTGCTACCAATACAGGACCATGAACTAGACTCACAGTGCCAACAACACAATACTTACCATGCACATGTCCAGTGTGAGCTGTGCTACTTGTACTGGAGTGCCCCTTCCTGATCCTCAGTGTCAACACTCACTTACTACACAGGACTACTTTCCTAACCTGCTTCCTGACACTGCTATAAATGAGATGGCTAACTAAGCAGGTCATTAGAAAAAGAGGCTTTGTACTATTATTGCCGTTGCCTATACAAATGAGTCTATATAGAATGTTAAATACACTAAGAGAGAAAAAGGCAAGATAATTCCCTTTGCAAAAAGTAGATAACAGATTAGGTTAAAAAAAAAGAAGCTCCTACTGTAATTTTAGTTACTTAAAATGTTTTTCTGCTACTAATTAAAACCTGAAAGGGCTATACAGCCTTGTCACACAACCATGGCTTAGTAAAGTATTATTGGAAACCTGCTTTTATCAGCAGTTTCATGTAAGTAACTGTTGTGTATCTTTTCCTTTCCTTATGAAGCTAATCTTTCCAAAAAAACAAACTGTAAATGCCTGCTGCTTCTCCTCACAGCAGTTCCTAACATCGAAATATTTTATACTGTGACTGAGGTATAGATGTGACTACAAATAAGGAGTAGAATTTTTACTTTGTCTAAATGCACCTCAACCCATCTTGTTGAAATAATGTTTGCATTCCTGGTGTAACAGGACACATCATGTAATTTTTCTTGTACTGTACAGCTGTGAAATTTAAGTATTGTACAAGTCCAAAACATAGATTTGTGCTGTGGTATTCAATAGCTGGTGCAGAAATGTATTTCAGAACTGTTGTTGTTAGTATTATTACCTTTTGACTAGATTTATGGTTGCAAAGAAGATTTCCAACAATAAACCAAGGAAAAGCAAACATAGTTTATAATTATTATTATTATTATTACTGTTACATTTTGTCTATTTGTGGTTGCGAAGTTGATTTCTAACCAACAAACCAAGGAAAAACAAACATAGCAAACTTTGTGTTAGAAAGCCAGAGCCACAGGTCTTGAGAAAAAGCTCAGTAATCCTTAATTCCCATACTGAATTACCTAATATTTCAGTGTTGATAGAGGTAATATTCGATGCAATCATTTTAGTCTAATATTCAAATTGTGCATTTATACCCCTTGTTTTATTTCCCACAATTAATTATGCATCTAAGCCCTGTCCTAACTGTTAAAAACAACTTTTTTTCCTGAATGAGATTCTTTCTTGGTGAACAGTACACAGACCCCTGAAAAAATCCTGTATTTCCAATATAAAAGTAACTAAATAAATCTTCAAAACTGCCTCAGATCCTGGTAATGCTACACCAGTATGCCACAGAAATTCAGTTTCCACACGGAAATCGCATCCAAATTGTTTCTGGTCCTTTGGTAATGTAACTCCTTAATGCAGTAGCTCCTTCTCTTCTTTCCATCATATAATAATGGTTACAAGTCTAACTGTAATTATGATTTTCCAGCTCCATTTGTTTGTGTAAGCCCCTGAATCACAAATCACAAAGTGGAGATGAATCTTCCCAGAGAAGTAGAAGGGAAAACTGCGAAGTTTTTCCTCTTCTCAGCTTTCTTCTCCGAGGCTTGCTTTTAAGCAAGCTCAAATTATACTACAGAGAAAAAGATTTGCTCTGTGGCACATGTGTCATCTTTGGAACAAGCAAGGATTATTACATGGGTACAACTTTTCACTTTTTTGGTAGTGCACCTGCATACCTGCCACATTCTGAGGCAACACTGTAACCCCTTCCCACCTGTTGATTAGCACTTAGACACACACAGTAACGAGTCTACTGATAATAAGCAGTACAGTACACATACAAAACCCTGAAAGAAAAAAAACAAACAAAAACCACCTAACTCCTGCCATATCAGCCTCCGGGTGATGCATGTTCACAGTAGTAATAGCAGCAGGAATCACTTTGCCTCACTGCTAGCAGCTGGGTAGCTTTGCTCACCTCACAGGAAAACAGTTCCTGTGGGGAAGATGAGAGTTTGCAGACGGCTATAGCTCCAGGAACAGACCTGGAGAGCCCAGAGGATACTTTATAACAATTTAAATGACATAGTAATATATAATTTTTCCCCCTTCCCCTATTTTGAATTTGCTTCTTTTATAAAGATTAAAGTGCAAGTATATAACAGTAAAGTAACATCCTCTTCTCCAGATCCTGGCTGACATTCTAACCAACCACATGCTTTAATGCTTCCAAGAAATTCATGTAGCACACTCTCATCAATGACAGCAATGTGAATCCGTGCCTATTGGCAAAGTAATAAACTTATTCTTACAACTTCAAAAAGTATTTCCACCATGCTGAAGTTCTGAGAAAATGAACCAAACCCAAATGAAGTATAAGCTCTAACATTCTGTAAACTAGTGAATTCTAATACACAGTGTGACTTTGTGGTGACAGTCCCATGAGAAAGAGTTAGACGCACATGAACAGGTGAATGGTAAAATAACGTCCTAGATATAAATGAAAGACAGTAAGTGAATACAAAACTAAACAGATTGAAGTGGTCATATCACAGAACAGTCTGAATTGTGGACCTAAGGAAGACTAGCATTTAAAATACACACTATGGATTCCTCTTACCTGTCAACCAACATATGGAACATAACTTCAAATAACAACCTGCAACATCTTCTAAACTATTGATGCATGAGAAACATGCTGTGACATTATTGTTCTATCAGTTACAGAATAGTTGAGGTTGAACGTGACCCAGATTATCTATTCCTGCTCAAGCAGGGTCACATACAGCAGGTTGCCCAGGCTTGCAACCAGTGAAGTTATGACTATTTCCAAGGATGTTCTCTACACAACTGACTCCGATGATCAAACACCCTCACAAAATGGAAGTGTTTTCTTATGCATGCTGTTACATGGAACAGCAACTTAGACTGAAAAGTTAAGGCAAATTTAAACACAAAACTTGTTTAGTGAACATTCTACAGTAAGTTTGCATTACGACACATTTGGTAATGACATAGCTGCAAAAAACTGAAGGGAGCCTGACAAGACAGAGAATGATGAAGGCATGACAGTTATACATCATTCAGAAAACAGCCACAGATTGGGGAGAAGCTGAAGACATCTCAAAACAGATCTATGAAACAAGTAGGAAAAACAAAAATTACATTGCTCGTAATGGAGAAGAAATTCCCATTGAAGTCACATAAACAAAACCCACTTTCTCGTTATGACATGCAATACTGGAAAACACAGCACCAGAAATCATCGTCTCCCTTTAACATCTGCAGTAATTACATTTATGAGAACAATGAAGAGACTGGATATAAGAACTACCACCACCAAGTAGTGTAAGGAGTACAGTCTATTCTTCAAACTAACAAGACTAGGGAACCTGAGTGGTTATGCTTGAATTTTGCCCTTGGAAATTTTAGAATCATCCCTTATTGTTGAATCAGGCTCATACAAACAGCCATCCATCCACACAGTTACTACTCCCTATTGCATTTAGCACGCTTCTACTCAGCTGAACAAAGGGCTGTTCTGAATTTAACTAAACTTAACACTGTTTGCTACAAGACTTGCTTATTAACCAAAAGTAAAAAGAACTTTTTCTTAAAAGAAATAACATGAAAAAAAATAAACAAAGCTGCTAGCTTTGAGAGATAGAAAATGAGAAAGGCAATAATTAAATAATCACAGCACATGACACAGCTACTGCATTCACACTTACCTTGATACCAAAGGTGAAGACTGTCATGATTATTTTAAATATGAGTGCTAAACACAACTGCCATATAGCTGAATAGACTCCAGTGCCTGCTGGACGGTCAGGAATATCATCTACTATTTTGCTTGCATTCATATCATTTCTGTAGTCACAGAGCGACGAGGATTCTAACGGCCCACAGTCTGTGAAGAGCTCCTTAATAAGCTCACTGGTGTTTAGCCTTGTATATGGATTAGGAAACGCAATGACAGCTGTTATTGCAGCAACAATAATAACCTCCAGGACAGGATACTTCCCAAATTTTGTAGATTTGCGTCGACGACACCATGCAATATTTGCTCGGATGAAAAACGCTCCCCAGAGCCCACCAAATACTCCCAGAAGAATAAAAGGAAGCAGTTCAAAAAGGTACCAAGGAGTGTGATATTCCACATAAAAAAGAACTAGGCGGCTATTACCAAAAGGATTGATGGACCTTAAAACAAACGCAGCTACTAAAGCGGCAAAAAACGATCTCCATAAAGTTTTCAGTGGGAAATAGTAACTGACCTGCAAAAGACAATATATGAGAATAATTAGTGATTCAATTAAAAACCTTCAAAGACAGATTTATGCATGCATTAGAGTACTGCTGCTCACACGGTGTAAGATTAAAAAAAACACTCTTAGATTATCAGTATTATTCCTATCACTTGGAGCACTGGCACTCCCAGCAGATCCTACATTTTTAGAAAGCTCTACAACTCAGACTAAAGTCAATACTACAGCAGTGTTGAAACCACTGCTGTTTTAAAACTATTAGGAAATGATGCACCGTAATTTAGGCTTAGAAGCTGCTCTGTTTATAAGTGTCTCTTTTTAGCCTTCATGAGAACCAGGGTGCATACTGACTGCACTCTCAGATTTCCTGCTAATACTTTCATCTCCTTTCAACTTCCACTGAAAGGTTTCTCACAGACCTGCTATTTTTAAGAAGCATGATTAAAACAAAGAAAAAAATGAAAAGGCCTCAAAACAGAACATGAAATTTTATTCTAAAGCCCTGCACAGCCTTATTTGAATTTTAAGGTAGTTTTCTTCTGCATTTTTTGGCAAAAAAGGAATTCCTCAAAATCCCCTAAGAATATAACAAAATTACACATGAAAGAACATTTTGCCTCCTTTTCAATTCAGAGATTTTTAGGGTTTTAGTTGTCTTTAAAAATGCCAATGATAGAAAAAGCAATCTCATGTATTTTGAAAATGGCTAATTAAAACTAATTTAACACAAACCATTTCTTGGAGAAGAGAATTTGGTTGCCTTGGAGGTAAGTTTGTTAGCATATTTGCCCTTTTAATAATTATCATATTCATTTGTGTTTAGTGTCTGAAGCTTTGAGTAATGTTTAAAACCTTGCTTCAAAAAACCTGTCCAATAACTTTCTAAAGCCTTTTTCATAAATGAAAAAGAAGAGCCCTATTTCTTTTTTTTAGAATAAACTCCTAGACTGAAAAGATACTGTGTCTCTATCTGTACAAAAACTGTAATTATTAACAGACTCAGACCTCCTCCAGAATAAAATAACTGAGAATAAAGTAATTCGACATTCATAAAAAAAAAAATCTTTAGAAGTTTGCAGGTAATGGGTCCAAAATATGAAATATGGGTCCAAAAATAATTTCTTTCTTAGGAAAGACTCAACATCTTAAAGGAGTCTGAGATTATTTAAACTAAGAGAGATTTTTTAGAACATTTATCCTTCACTGCCATCTGTTGACATACCTCCTCCAGACTGAAAAGGACTCCACCAATTGGGGCACCAAAGGCTACAGAAACTCCTGCTGCTGAGGCAGCTGACAACACCTGGAAAAGAACAAAGGAGAGGGGATTTTTGGCAGTCTGTTATATGTTATAAACATGAACAACAGAATCTCACTATAGCTATCAATTTCTTCTATGTTTCTGTTAAGGATACATACACTTAATAACAGAAAAACATGTGGAGAGTGGTCACAGCAGCCAGCAATCAAGTACTAGATGTGAGGATGCCAAGAACACTGCTTCAAGTTCAAAGCTGAAACTGGACAATGTTGTGTCAGATGAAAAGAAGGGCTTTTTTAAGAACATTAATAGCAAGAGGAGTTCTACCGAAAACATTGAACTGACAATGTTGAAGATGGTCATCTGACTAACAGGGATAAGGAAAAAGCATAGGCATTCAATGTGGGTTTTGCCTCAGACTTTTTAATAATACTGGTAGACCTTGGGCTGCCTGGTCCCCTGAGTCAGAGGATCAAAATGTGGGAACAGTGACTTGCCATCTGTAGACACTGAGATTTTAAGGGACCAGCTCTATAAGGGTGATGGGATTCTTCCCAGAGTACTGAAGGAGCTAGTGGACGCTATGACAAGACCCCTCTCAATCATCTGCTGAAGGTCTTGGGAGTTTGGGGAGGATCCTGCTAACTGGAAGCTAGTCAGTGTTAGTCCAATCTGTATCAAGGGTGTGAGGGAAAACCCAGAGAACTAGAAACCCATAAGCCTAACCTGAGCTCCTGGAAAATCATGGAGAAGATTATACTGGGTGCCACTGAAAGGCTTTTAAATAACAAAGCAATCATCAGGCACGGTCAACATTTATTCACAGAAGCAAAAGCTTGTTTAACTAATTTGGGATCCTTTTATGATAAGGCCACCTGTCCAGAAGTGCATGCACTGGATGCAGTTTGTCTGGATTTTAGTAAAGCTTTGGTACTGTTGCTCATAGCATCCTTCTGGACAAGATGGCCAACTGTGAGATGAGCAGATTCACTGTGTGTGAAGAACTGGATGAGTATTAGGATTCAAAGAGCTGTAGTGAATGGGGCTACATCTGGCTGGTGACTGGTCACCACCTGTCAGTTCTGTTCAATACCTGTTATCAGTGACCTGGATGCAGGAGTTGAATGCGCCATAAGCAAGTTTGCTGATGACACCAACCTGAGACATGCTGTTGACTCTCTTGAGGGAAAGGAGACCTTGTAGAAAGATCTAGATGGACTGGGGCCTTGGACAATGATTAATGGGATGAAATTTAATGAGTCAAAATGCTGCACACCTAGGATGAAGTAACACCAGGCTCAAGTCTAAACTGGGAGAGGAGTGGCTGGAGAGCAGCCCTGCAAAGAGGGATCTGAGGGTGTGGGTCAGCAGCAGCTCAGTGTGAGTGAGCAGGGTGTGCCCTGGAACCCAGAGGGCAAAACCCCATCCTGGAGTGCACCAAGCACAGCATGACCAGACAACCAACAGAGGTGACTGTCCCACTGCATTCAGCCTTGGGGGGGCTCACCCTGAGTGCTGCGTGCAGTTCTGGGCCCCAGAGGTCAAGAATGTGAAAACCCTTCTGTTGTATCCCAGAGGAGGGAAAAAAAGCTAGTGACAAGGATGGAAAGAGAGTCTGTGAACTAGTTTGGAGAGAAGGAGGTTGGAACAGAGTTTGCCTACAGCCCATGGCAAAGCCCATGGTGACACAGATCGTTCACCCGCAGCCCACAGAGGACCTTGGCAGAGCAGATCTTTGCCCTGCAGCCCGTGCCACAGCAAGCTACTGGGAAGAGCCACGGTCTGTGAAAAGGAGCCCAAGCAGGAGCAGGTTTCTTGCAAGCAGTGCAGACTGTAGGTGAGCCAAGCTGGAGTAGTCCTGAATGGCTGTACCCTGAGGAAAGGACCCCTGCTGAAGGAATTCGGGAAGGACTGTTTCCCATGGGTGGGGCTCCATATTGGAGCAGAGAAAGAGTATCAAAAGGAAGAGGCAGCAGAGACAAAGTATCCCCTTGTGCCACTTCAGCATAGAAGAGTTACGGCTGAAGCTGAGCCTTTGAAGAAGGGACAGTGGAGGCAAGGTACATTCAGTTTTGTTTTCATTTCGTACTATCCTACTCTACTACTGGCAGTCAAGTACCTTTCCTCAGGTCTAGTCTGTTTGGCCTGTAATGGTAACTGATGAGGAATATCCCAGTCCTTATCCTGACCTCTGAGCTATTCATCTTAGTCTCTCCTGCTGTCCTGCCAACACAGAAGGGTGACAGAACTGCTTGGCCAGCACCAAGTCAAACCCACCACACTCTCATTAACAACACTGAACTGAAACAGGGCAGAAACGCTGCTGTCACCAGGAACACTTTGTTCCCCGGTTCAGAGTCCTCTATTTTTAAAATTGAAGACACTCATCAATGACTAAAATGTAGAGACAAGCACAGAGAGAATTTAAATAAAATCAAATGGTCTCTGAGGTGGAAGAAATACAAATAGACTCTGACATGGAAATTTACCTTTGACAATGTTAGGGATAACACATTGTTTTTAACATAATAAATAGCTATTGATAGTCACTAAACTTTGTCCAAGAGAACAAATACCATCTTTTAAACAAATCAGTGTAAATGCACCGATATTCAGCACAGGAAATGCTTTTTCAAGAACTTACCTCTCTTTTTTTAGCTTCATTTGTACTGTATTTTGGAAAGAGGTAGGAAAAAATATTCCCACAGCAGCAGGCAACATGTACCAAGGGACCCTCTTTTCCTAAACTCAACCCTGATGCAACAGCCAAGACTAAAGTAATCGTTTTTATCATCAAAGTCCACTTCCCCAAGTAACCTCTGATGATGAAGCCGCTCAAAATAGTTTTTATCTGGAAGAAATAAAAAACAGTATCTGTAACTGCATTCTTCGATTTTCAGAAAATAACTAATTCTATAATTTTAGCTGCAGAGCTTCAGAGCTAGCCTTTTCAAATGACTGACTTTACACATTTTAAAACACCTATCATTCAGACTGCTACACTGACTCTGCTTGCCAGAGGCCTTTCATTTGCAACTCACTCTAAAACACTGGACAACAATGTTAAACAACATTATCAATTACATTTAGTAGGAAATTAATCTGCAGCAACTTCTAAGACTGGATTCATTAGCTTATGACGTGAATTATCAAGTGAAAGGCAGAAAACTTCCGAAGGAAAAATAAACCTGCAAAAACCATACTCACGGCCATCGATTGTAGCAATATCCCATTTGCCCCAATAACACCCATTTTCTCTTTTTTACCATCACTACATAAAAATTAACAGTAGATTTCTTCACATAAAGATGGAAAAGATCAGCCTATCTCCACAAGAAAATATGTGCCACTTGCCAAAGGTATTACTGTGCTTAACAATGCTATATTATTAGCCTGGAAAATATTCCATGTGTAGGAAATAATACAGTTATCATATGACAACATGTCCATAAATAGGATGTTTATAAAACACTGGGCAACTGTGTCTAGAAAGTAAAGACAGCTAAATCTGGAAACCAATTTAAGATGAAATCTGTTCTGGAATAATGGCACGGGACTACTCCAGGCTTATACAGAGGCTGGATTAAAAAAAAAAAAAAATTACAGAAAAACTGAAGAAGTGAGCCTGACCAGAATTTATTTGACTTTGGATTTTTCTCTCCCAATTGGTGGACAGTAGCAGACAGCAATTGTAAACAGTGAGTTTTTGAGGATATTACACATTTTACATTGTGACTGTCCATTGGTTTTACTAGTTAACTAAAGCCATTGCAAAAGACCCATATTGTGTCAATGAATCACTGCCCTCTTATCACCAAAGGGAGGGTGTGGATTAGGGGAGGTTTGGAAATCACTCTTCAGAAGTATAATAAGCCAAATGCTTCCTTAAAAAGTGGTCCTGACAGAAGTAAGATCTACTAACCCAGGAGATTCTTTTAAATTTGGGTATCTTCTCAGAAACAATTAGCACAATTACGTTTTCAATTTGAATGCTTGTATTAATATATTTCTTCAAAGGTACTCTCTTGCCTTCCCCTTGACCCAGTTAGGCAGCAGTAATCTACACATTAATATGAAACACCTATAATACATACACGTTAGTTAGACCTCACCTCAGGTATCCCTGAGCCACAGGCATAGGGAGCAAATACCTTCACCAGAGAAACTGCTAAGAAGGCAAAGCTCAATGCCCAGAAAATGTACATTATGTAGTTCATTATGTATGATCCTGGACCCTAAAAGCAAAAATAAGAAGTCAGAAAATGAATTTGACATAGGAGCGAAATCACTACTTAAAAAATCCAGAAATACTCTTGCTGCAAGTACAATTATACACACATTTTGAGGCACAATTACTGCCAAGTCAAGAGAGAGAGTTTTGTTGGAAAAGCATAAAGTCACGACACCTGCACATTAGCACAGACTGGGTTATAAAAGATAGAAAGTGTTCTAACACTTCATCTTAAAAAGAAAAAATAAACATAGCACAGATATATTTTTAAATAGCTATTAGCCAATAAAATCTAGTGAATACCGAGTAAATCTTCCTTATTAAAAATGTGTTAGAAAAAATAAAACAAATCTATTCTTAGTTATCAGAGACCACCACAAATGTATTTCATTTACACACAGCTATGATCAAGAATAGAAATTTTCATGTTGTCAACAGTTCTATACTCCCATAACTTCCTTTCATCTGCAGCACTCCAAGGCCCCTTGCAGTTCATGAAATACACATTTATTATACTATAATCTATTACTCAATTCAAATGCTGAAAAATAGCACAGACAGCACAACCTAAAACCATGTTTAGAATCCTAACCTTAAGACCATACTTTTTTTTCCATATTCAGTCAAGCTGCTAAACAAGACCATCAAAGAATACTCACTTCTGCTTGCCCAATTATTAGTTCTGCCCATGTTTTCCACTGCGGACATTTATCTCTCTCTTCGAATGTGGTCTCATTTGAACCCCAACAACACTGTTCATGGTTAAACCACAGAGCACTAAGGCAAATGCCTTCCTTTAAGTCAGTCATCCAGTCAGCAGCTATGTCAATTAATCCTGCCAATGCCCCTGTTGTAGAAACAGTTCTGTATTAATGTTCTGGTAAACAGAAATAACACACACAGCTAAAATGAAGAAATGCGCTTTCATTAACTGATGTAAATTGTGATTACAGAAAACTTAATTAAATAGGCATGTAGTATGCTACTGATTTTCAGGATTATAACCTGTTTTCATTAAGGTATTTGCTAGTATTTGCAGAAGAATTGAGTACTTGTATATTTCCTAAGTTAAATGAGATTTTTTTTCTTGCTTTTTTTTTTTCCCCTATGCCACAGCTATCCACCAGTCCACTGAAACCAAGGAGTTAAGGACAGAAAGAGAACTGGTTACTTTTTCTGTGATGGAAAAGTTTATACAGCACCAAGCCTGCTGGAGAGAGATGGGATTCACCTATCTAAAAGGTGGAAAAGGATACCAGCCCATGAGTTGGCAAGTCAAAAGCAGTACTTCAGTAGAACAAAATTTCAACTAAACTATTAAAACAAATAAATGTAAGATCTCCTTGTGACTGACCCCAAGGTTGGACCATTTAAGATCCACTAGACATACAACAGCAGGCATCTGAAACTGTAAAACGTAGCAACATTCAAGACCAGAATGTGCTCACTTCGTTACTCAGAAACACAACAAAAGAATTTTAATAAAAGGAATCTTAATAAACAGCAGCTTAAGGGGCTGAAAACACTACACTGCATGTTCCCACTGAAATTATGAGAAACAAATTCCAGTAATTAGACACTACTGGTTTGCGCATCCAGAAGTATATAAACATCCTACAAACTTTGCATATATATTCATTTATATGTGATTTGTGAAAGTGATTATGTATCTACCTAAGCAGTAATTATACTGTTACCATGCCTTTTAATAGGCATAGCCTTACTCCACAACTAATCTTCCTAACACTTAATCTAAAATGTCTGTTTGAAATACTTTTTTTTAAAAAACTGGGCCCAAAGTTTGTGAGTTTTCCTTCCTGCAGGTTTTGGTCACTTCAAACTATACTGACAGGAAGTAGCAGCACTGCCTGACAGTGGGACCACAAACCATTGGATGTTTTTAGTTGCAAAATTCACTCTAAAATACATTAAGAAGAAAAGAGAGAATTGAAATATAGGTCAACAAACTCTACCTGTAAAAGTCAATATTTTATGAGGAAGAACCTCTGTAAAGGTATGACAAAAACCTATAGCTAAACTTCACTCATACATAAACACATGCATTACAAGGAAGTGTGCTTACCAAAACTACACATGTACCAGAGCTACTTTTACAATCAACACTTTCACAAGAAATCCTACAGGAAAAAAGCAAAATTTTACAGAAAGGGAAAACACGCATCTCAATCAAAGGATTGAAGAACACTGACAGTTTGGTAGGTGGAAGTTCAAACTCCCTCTAAATTCAGTGAGGATTTTGATTCTCTCACCTCAAAATGCTGAGGTCTGTAAATCAAGACAGTCAACATTTTTCTTCCCTTATGGAATCATAGTGGTAGCCAGCTCATAGCCAGGTTGGTGGCTAACACCAACCAGACAAAGAGCTGGTTCAGTCTACTACTATAATTCCACAAGGGAAGAACACAGTAAATACACTTGCTGACAAATACAAGAACAGAATCCTTTGTGTTTTCATTTACCTGATGCCAAACCAGTTAGTGTGACTACCAACCATCCTGACCATGCATCATACAAACTTTTTGTCATCTCCCATGCTGATTCTTTCTTCCTGCTGTTAATCTGCAAAGAGAAACCGTTATGTAGAGCCGTATGTATTTCTGTAATATGAATAAGAGAAAAAAAGGAAGTATGACATACAAACTGTATGATGCAAGCTGCAGGCAAATATACCCTCTCTTGAAACTGCAAGTGTTCTGCTTGTATTTAGTGCTTTACATAGATAAATCAGCTTAGCTATTCAGACATCAAACAACTGACAGAGAAACATACATTTGCTTAAAGAACTAAAACCCAGGAAATGCATTATTAGGATAAATGCGTACTTTCTATGACACACATCTAAAACATGAATTGTAACATTACTTCTGTTTTATATATTAAATTTTTTTAACCTAATTAAACTGTTAGCATACTAATAATAAGCTATTTCATATGATTCAAATTCCCAAACTTCTACTACAAATATAAACATCTTCAGACTAAAAAATACAACAAAAAAGTGGGTAACTACCCCATAATACTTCTAGACAAGTATTAGTAATGACATCTAAAGTTACTGTACTGCAAAAGTTGCTATTCTTATTTTATCCTTATTTACCTTGTGCACTTAGCTGTAATATGTGCACAGCTAGTTTAATAATTAAACTTTCACAATGCAGTTACATTGTATTCTAATGCCATTTTCATCCTGTAAAAGGAGAAAGTATGTGCAGCAAACAGTAAAACAAAACCAAACCAAGCAAAGCAAACCAAACAAACAAAAACAACAAGCTAAGAAAGCACAATACTAGACAAGGAAATCCTGAAAAAATATCACCCCTTCTTTTTACATCTTTGATTATATGGCCAACCGGTTTCCTGTCATTCAGGGTATATTTATAAATTTCACATTAGTTCTACGATTATGAACTCTGAACGATCTTGTTTGACTTTTCTGGTCTTGGGCATTAAAATGAGCAACAGCTGTGAGACTTCACTCTAGGTTATCTGTACCCAAGTATGATCTGCCTTGCCAGGATTTGGTCAGGCCCAGCATTCTATCCAATGGCACATCCACTAGCCACTAACCTACATACCTACAGTGTAAAGACGGCATTGTGTTAATTGCTGCTTAGACATTCAATTAAGACGTTAAGTACTACATGGAAACACCTTACTTCTCATTAAAAGCATTCAAACAAGGTACATGTTCACAGAAGATTCTGAGATTCTGGTTCTCATTGTCCAAGGATCTCTTTTCCTTAAAAAAGCACTAGAGAGTGCAATTGTGGATATTTTGGTTTTTAAACTGCTGTAAGGCTGGGGTTTTTTAACCAAGTCAAGGTAAATCAGCACACACATCCTACACTTGCTTCTACAAAGTGAAAAATGGTGTTTCCAATGACAGCAGAATAATGCTACAGTGTTTATGAGAAGGAACCTCTCCTCTCATCCATTCATACAATTACAATTACTTGTTAACTATTCCTTTTGTTCAGTGAAAATTTTTAGGAAAAATCACGTTTCTAAATCTGTTCTGGCTTTAAGATTAATTAACGTAAGCATCCTGGAAGTTTGGTAGCAAGGCTAATTCTGTGATAGGAGAGAGGATAGTTACCATACGTATTGAGACTGCTTTTTTGCTAAACATATATACGCTGATATAAGCAGTTTAGAGATGAGAACAATCCAAATAACCAGAGCACCACACTGCAGTAGCACAGACACACTTGTGTCAGTATAAAAGCAATATGCATCAGTCTTCACTTTTCTGTACAAGTACCACCAAACCCAATATTGGGCTATTACAAAAAACAGTACTGTAAAATAGCCTTACATAGACTAGCACACAAAAAAGGCAGTACTGTAAAAATATTATTTGGGTGACAGGGATCTATTCCCACTCTATTAAATTACTGCTCCTTTCCAAGTTATAATAATGTTGCAGAACTGCAAGTGTCAATGCAGCAGTGCTTTTTAAACAGTATTCCAGTAATTCTACCTGAGGTAACTATGTACAAATTTAAAGGACATGCATGTATTTGTATGTATTACTAGATCAGACCTTAACTCCAACATCCAACCAAAAATATTTTCCAAGTACTGTTTTTTATCTCAAGTACCCGTCTATGCCGTTCTCTGTCTTTACACTTCTCTCGAACCCAGTCAATGGTATGGAAGTCATCGTATGTTCCTACTCCAGGAATTGGCTCATCCAGAAGGTCCAGTAAATGTGTTGAACTGTTGATATTTCCTCCATTTGTCATAGTATAATGAGTTCCTGCAGCAGAGAAACACATGAATTAATTAATTCTGCAATAAATGGAGTGTTCTATGTCCATAACGCAAAAATTTCTTAACAACTAATTAAGACTCTCTCCATGATATGTATATTGTATTGTCATTTAGGTCTCTCAACGTTGCAGGTCACTCTTTTTTTCTGTCATTCAGCTGTAAGTTAAATTTGCATATTAGTGACTGCATTTCCATTCATTAAATAGGAAGGCACGAGTCAAATTATTGTTTTGTTTTGTGTGCAGACTCCAGAAAATCTTCAGTAGAAGCAAGTGGAAAAAAATAGCAGCTTTGACACACATTTAACTTGAAGTTTATTTCAGTTTATGAACTACCAGAGGAAAACCTGTTTGTACAAAAACAAAAGCAGGATGATTAGCTAGAAAGTTCAGAGTACGTCTATAAGTTACCAGTTACTTTTAAATATGCATTCTATTGATTACCAATCTCTCCTACATGTCTAAAACAAACCTAAAATACATTATTAACAGATTATCAGTGCAGCCAAAAAGCAACAAAAAGCCAAACAAATATTTTATTTTGGTTTTATATTTTTCAGGTAAAAGCCTGTCAAGGGACCTACTTGTAAACTTCGAAACACTGAGTTCACCAGCCCAAGCCCCCACCAACAACTCACAATTAGATTTACACAGAAGTAAAACATGTCTCTTCCCTTTACAATTGTGAATTCTAAGATCTGGAAGAAGCAATGGGACACCTGGCACTACCTGCTGACCAAAGTGGTGCCTCAGTCATCTACTGCTTAAGAGGTTGTGTTTATGCCTGCTACTTAACACGTTGTTTATTTCGACATTTTCTTAGTGGTGAAAGGCAACACACAAGAAAATAATACAAAAATAGTATTAAGACAAAATGTAATCTATAATTTTCAAGATATACATACAACTATTATTACAAATTCTATAAAGATTAAAATAAAAGACAGAAGACAATGCAAATGTAGCAGACAGCTCCCCAATAACACCAATACCATTCTCTTATGTGAGCCTTGCTGCTGTCTTTAGCATAATACTTTTTTCCCCAGTCTATGCCATACCAAATTCCCCTCCCATCTATTTCCCATAGCTAAGCCCTGTAAATCTCTTCCCAAAGCTGCTGCTAGTCTCTCTTAAGGCAGACGTAAAGAAGCATTACCTGTGCTTCCATTAATAAAGGGCTAACAACAACAACAACAACAATTTAAATGAGATTTACTAATAGAGGTGATTGTGAAAACCTTGCTTTAGGATAACGGATTAAATTCTCTTGCCATTTCCAATTCTCATAACTAGAAGTCTAAGGCATGTCTGGCAAGCTGAAGGGGCAAGCTGATCTCGTAGAAGACAGAGTAACAAAATTCACACTGTAATAACTAGTTTAGCTCTCAAAATTAAGACAGTAACAGAATACATTATGAAAATATTATTTTTACACGAAATCAACTTCCTTTGCAAGGAAATAAAGTAACCTCACCCACAACTTAATTATTAATCTCCTACAAAGTTATAATGAGATCATAGAGTTTCATGAACCTGAGTGAGAAGGGTAGGGCAAAAGCTTATGTTTGCCCTGGAGGAGTTGGTTTTATGCCCTGCTAAATATGAAGCGATATCAAACTACAAGGAGCATGCAATCCTATGCCACAGAAGGCAAAGGAGAGTTGAGAGTTATAAATGTATCATAAACAGTAACAGATAACAGATTATTTTATGCATACCACAAGGTGCTGAATTGGAATTCCCTCCCAGGGAAACCATCAGAAATGGCCCCATATTAACCACACCAGACCCAAAGCAGAACTTGGAGTAGACTACAAAGGATGGTCCTTGTCTAGATACAGTAAAAATCCCACTGAAACTATGTCAGGTTCCTACTTTGCCAACATTTGCTAGCACACCAAATACTGGAATGTAAGTGATTACTGTATGATGGGGAAGAGACACAGAAGATATGAAGCGGAAAAGGAGGAGGTTTTGTTGAATACAGAGCTGCGGTGAATGCCTGATGCAACTGAATAGCTGTAATCTTGTACCAAGAGAGAAAACAGGCAGCAGCAAGTGTGGTTAGAAAGGTATCCCTACAGATGACCATGAAGAGGACAACTCTACAAAATCTGATGCTTTGTATCTACAATACAGAAGTCTGAGATTACTTTTTCCTGCTAGTATTATGATCTAGGCAGCATACAACTACTCTAAAGGAGATTTTAGAAAAATATACTTTTACCAATACTCAGCACTTTTCCAGGCTTTTACTTGCCTTTCTACCCTTCCTTCTCTAGTATTTCACACAGCAAGATGCTCCTTCCACCTATGAAGACAATGATTCTCATCAGCATAAACACACAAATTCACACAATTTACTCCCAGTTTCAAAGTGTCATTAAAATTATTTTCAACGCAGTAAGTTTTTTTAAAACCCTTACCAGAATACAGATATTTCATCACAACATTCTAACCAGCAGGCAGGAAATCATCATTACATAGATAAACTGTAGCACTTGGCAAACATTCAGAAAGTATTTCCCCTTCCTTCCTCTTCCTTTTCCCCAGTCCTCAAGTTTCAAGAGGCTTTCTCAGGCTACATGCTTTTCACCAAAATAGAAGCAGTTTTAGCCTTAAAAAACACAAGTACTTAGCACACAAGATGTATAGGCACAGCTTCTAGCTATGATAAAAGAACACCTCTGCTGTTCACATGTAGACACCTAAGCCATTTTGAAGCCATAAAGAAAGTAAGGCCTTTCTGTTACATGGGTTTGCTTAAGTTTTTATGAGACTGGGAAGCTATAAACAGCGGTAGGCAGAACTTCTATTATTACTGGTATTCCAAATAAACCCATGTTACTAGAGAGAGGGAAACAGTAATATACTGATCCTCTCCGAGGCTTATAAGCCTCATAAGAATCAACTCATTAGAATCCTTATAAAGCAAATAGAGTCTTTCCATACTTTGTAAAAATAAGGCAAAATCACAGAATAGTTTAGGTTGGAAGGGACCTTAAAGATCATCTAGTTCTTGGGCAAGGACACCTTTCACTACATGGGTTGCTCAAAGCCTCAATCCAATCTGGCACACTTCCAGGGATGGGGCATCTACAGCTTCACTGGGCAACCTCTGCCCATGCCTCACCACCCTCACAGTAAAGAATTTCTTCCAATAGTTCCAAACCTATTTTTCCAATATTTCTAAACCTACTCTGTTTGAAGCCATTGCCCCTTGTCCTCTCACTACATGCTCTTGTAAATAGTCTCTCTCCATCTTTTTTGTATGCCCCTTTCAGCAGCAATCAGATCATTTCCAAGTCTCCTCTTTTCCAGGCTGAACAAACCCAACCCTCTCAGCCTTTACTCATAGCAGAGGTGCTCCAGCTCTCTGATCATCTTGATGTCCCTGTGCTGGACTTGCTCCAACAGGCTGATGTCCTTCCTATGCTGGGGATCCCAGAGCTGCATGCAACATTCCAAGTGGGGTCCCACCAGAGAGGAGCAGAAGGGCAGAATCTCCTCCCTCACCCTGCTGGCCATGCTGCTTTTGGATGCAGCCCAGGACACATTTGGCTTTCTGGACTACAGGTGCACATTGCTGGATCATGTCCAGCCTCTCAACCACCATCACCTTGCACTTGGTCTTGTTAAACCTCATGATATTCCGATGGACTCACTTCTTGAACTTGTCCACATCCCTCTGGATGGTATCCCATCCTTCAGGAGTGCATCTGCACCACTCAGCTTGGTGTCATCCACAAGTTTGCTGAGGGTGCACTTGATTCCTTCATCTATGTCATTAATGAAGATATTAAGTAACACCAGTCCCAACACAGACCCCTGAGGGACACCGCTTGTCACTTATCTCCATCAAGACCCTGAGCCATTGACTCTGGATGTGACCACACACCCTCTGGATGTGACCACCCAACCAATTTCTTATCCATCTAGTAGTGTGTTTATCAAATCCATCTCTGTCCAGTTTAGAAAGAAGGATGTTGTGGGGGATCATGTCAAAGGCTTTACAGAAGTCCAGAGAAATGCTATCTGTAACCCTTCCTTTTTTCACTGAATCACTCTGTCATAGAAGGTCACTGGGTTGGTCAGGCAGGACCCTTGGTGAAGCTGTGCTGGCTGTCCCAAATCTCAACATGTGACTGCTTTGAGCTGCTGCAACCACAGACTGCAAGCTTACAGAGAGTAAGCTTTTGGACAATAAAAGCAGCATGCTCCTTCAGAAAAAGGAAACTCTTTTGGGGGATTCAGTCACTGTAGGTCTTGAATGAACTGCCTTCCAGAAAGGCAGCTGACTTTTGTTATCCTTCCATGCATGTAATTCTAAGCCTTGGGCAAAATCCTTTCTCAGCAATCAGCTCTGATATTGCTAAAGAACTGCTTCAACTGAAGTTGTTAAAAAAAAAATTTAAAAAATTGCACTACATTAAAAGAAAGAACTGTAATAAGCATTAAGGTTAGCAGCAAAACACTGTACTGGGACACCTAATGAGAATGAAATACAGCAAAAACAAAAATGCTACACAAATTAAACTGGAATAAGAGAAGTGGATTCCAACACCATAAAAAACCTTTCATCTCTGAAGAAGTGAAGGATTTTTTCTTTTTTTAATATATTTTTTTTAACGAGAATGCAAAAAATACAATGCAAAATTGCTTGAGAAGATACTATGTCTGACAGAAAATAAACAGCCCTTACCATACTGCTCTCCTGCATTTCTCTTTGAACAAGAAGTTCTACTCAATGGCTGTTGGGTCCCAACACTGATCCAACCTCTTGCCTAGCTAGTTCCTCCTGCTGGAACCACTGGGAAAAAAATTGCGTAACTAATATTTTTCTATACTCACAAAAGTTGCTTTATATTTCACAAATTCCCCCTTGCCTTTTGTCCCTCACTAAGGCAAGGAGTATCTCTTCTTTCATATTTTATAGATGTGCCTCACACAAGCAGTATTCAGTCTTGATTGATGGTGGAACTATGATAAACATGACAAAAAGCTGATTTATATAGATTACACACAGCATTCTTGAGGCCATGCACAGCATTTTAAAGGCTGTCTCACCTCATGAAGCAGTAATCCCATACTGCCTCATCTTTTTGCAACTCAGGAGATTTCTTTCAAATTTGAAAGTAACCCTGGGCAACATGCAGCTTATGAAAGGTGTGTTTTTAAAAGAAAAATACTTGGTAAGTTTATAGCTAATATATTTCACACAAGAAAGGGGGTTTGCAACACACATTATGCTCCTGATTCATGCATAACTGTTCAACAATCCTCCCCAACACTTTTCTTGTAGGCAGTGTTCCTTTTTTCTCATAAAAATAATGAGAAACAGTAAGATTTAAAACAAATGCTACATCCTGGGTACGCAAACGATGCACGACAGATTTTTATGTGGTAATCCACCACGTGATTATCTGAACAATTATCCAGTATCACCTAGAGAACAAATCCTCACAGCTACAGCCTCACAAGAGAATAAGGTACAGAACTGAGCCATGAACAGGCTTCTCAAGAGGGGAGCTATCAGAGTACACAAGGGATCGTAAGCTTATGATAAAGTTAAGACCCCTTCTATACACTACACAGCATATGATATCCATCTTCTGAATGTACATCACAAAACACACCATTGTGTATTCTCAGTTTGAGAAACTGAGCCTGTATTACCTTATCCCATTTTAAGAAATGAGACATACCTCTTGGGACATAATTACACAGTAAGAGTGAGCTGATCTAATTGACTGCTGCCACACAAAGAACAGATCTTGCTCCCCCTATTTCTCCCTGCCATTCTTGGTCACACACTCCCACTCTCACCCTTGGATCAGCCCTGTCACTCTTGATCTGACTGCATGGTAAACCAAGCCAACAGGCTAATCCAACTAAGCAGACAAAACTAACAACAACAAAAAAAATCTGCCATTATATGGAACTGGAATCAAGTTCCTGTGCTGTCAGAGAAGAAACAGAGCCAGTGCAAGGGCAAGAACTGAGAGAATACATGGGGAGCAGCAACAGCCCCTTCCACTGCAACAAACTGTCAGATTAGTTATGCTGAAATACATAAATGCACCCTTGGGGTCTTGTTAGATTTTAATTATAACTTTCTGCTAGAAACAACTCAAAACTATAAATATTAATGTACAGACACTATACAGTAACATCTATTTCACAGAGCTCAAAACTCCCAAAGGTTTAAAAATATTCCAGAGTTGAGAAGACAACAGATAAACAATGTCAATGCTGTATTCAATGGCAGAGCAATAACAGGACCTAATTTCTCAAAGGTATTTCTCTACAAGCCATGGAATTGCTAACTCTTACAGCAAGAATAGCTGCTGCTGCTCACACATCCCTTTTTCTGAACAGTGCACAACTACACAGCATTCCCCTCGGCCGCTGTTCTTATGGCTGACGGCAGTGCAGTGTGTCTCATTTGGACTACTCCCAGCACTGTGAAAGGAGGAAGAAAAAAACAAATGCACCTCTGTGAGTGAAAATGAAGCTAGTCAGATTACAGTAAAGGCTGGAATAAGCTCCCCCTGACATGACCATCCAAATCTGCTGAGTGTTAAAATCAGCAGGGGCTGTAGCTTTCCAGAGGCCAGATACTAATCCAAGGCTTTGCTTCACCCGTGTGTCCTTGGGTATTAGGTGGCAAGGGGAGTGGAGGCAGGGAAGCACCCCGCACGCAACACACATGGTAAGGATCACTTACACTTGTAACAAAGAAGATTTGTATACACAAGGTATGTGTTAGTGCCTCAGCTTCCTTGTATCTCCAGACCTCAAAATATGAGGCTTTCAATTAAAAAGACAAGAACCAATCATCAGTTTATTTAAATTTGTCTGTAACCACTCAAAAAGACTCATTAAGCGCTATTTCCTTTTCCTGGCTTGAAGTAATTTTTAAATTTCAGAATCAGAAGCACAGCACACAATGCCAGTGTTATTTGCTGCTGTTGATAATTAACAATGTTAAAATCTTTGTAATCAAGTAATATATTCTCCTTTGTGTGCAACTATGGATTTTCAGCCTGTCTCTTCAGTTAGCTGGAAAAAATCTGGTAAATGGGAAACAGGAAGACTTGGAACAAGTTTTGAAGAACAAGGAAAAGAAATACAGTGTTTTACCAAAGTACTGCATAATAATACTCTCCATTTCATCTGCCCCCAAACAGATCCGGATTTAAAAAGTAAGAGTCAAATCAAAGTTCAATAGTAACACTCTGGAATTAAACCAAGACTTTTGAAGATTTGTGTCCACCACAAATGGACAGGAAAGGGGGAAAACCTCTGCCACTCCCCCCCACCCCAAGGTTTGGCTTTTCACGTTAAGTGAAAGAAACATTTCTATTTCTATGATGCAGGGGAAAAAAAAAAAAAGTTTATTGTTACAGGTTTCTTTTCTTACAGTCTCAACGGCAGAATGGACTCTGTTTATTTAATTATGTCCATGATGAACAAGAACTTCAGATACACAAATGAGAAGTTTTAGAGATCCTTCCACTACTAAATTTACAACTCATATTTAAGATGAATAATGAGGGAGATGAGAAAAATAAAAAGTATAAAAATATATAAAGTTAGATAAAGCAAATAGAACAAAATTGAAGTTATCTATGATCTAACAATGACCAAGACCATAAGAGTCAGAATAACAGAAATTTAGATAATTAGATTTGTAAATGCTGCTGTGGCATGTACAGAAGAGCAACTTATTATATGTTGTTTTAGAGAGCAAAGACAGGATGCAACAAAAATAATAATTCTGCTAATATGATTACCCCAATCAGACCACATTCAGGCCCAAGGAGGGCATATGTTGGTCTGTTCATTAGCTAATATCTCAGATAAAAATACATCAAAAATTATTTCCAAAACTGAGAAATGTGCTCAATAGAGAACCTTACCAGTCACACAGCACATGCAGACAGATAACCTGTAACTACCTATATGAACTGCAGTTACATCTCATGGTACTTTATGTTAATCACCGAAGTCATATTTGCTAAACTCATAATTGAAAATCCTTATCCCTCTTTTATATTAGGAATCTTAAAGAATAGCATAAACTTAGTGTCATAATCATGCTGAGTTTCTCCAAGTTAGGTTTTTTCTCAAAGTACTCAAAGTTAGAGAATTATAATAATCTTGATCACATTTTCTGTTGTGAACATGTAATTAATCTAGAAATTAATTTTTTAACTCTGCTACCAATAAAATTTCAGGGTCAAGCTCTAGCTCTGAGCATATGTACACAACTTTCACACCCATTTACTTCAAAGGTCACACTGGTAATGGCTTTTGATTTATTACTAATTCTTAAACGTAAGAGGCCCTTAAGCAGAAGTACAGTCTAAAATACAAAAGCATAACTTTTATCACTTAAAAGGATCTGAACTGGCTCAGTATGCATTTGACTCAAAGTCTTCCTAAGATAGGACTAAATATTCTCTGCCCCACAGCTTACAGTAACAGGTGAGGCTGCCAGTTGCTGAGAGGTTTCCCCAATGTTACTATTAGTATTGTCTAAGCAAGAGAAGTTGCACCTTCATGACTGGTGACTGGTGCACAATAAATGAAATTGTGATTTATTTTGTCTCCCAAAAATAAGTCTACTAAAACTAAGTCATCAATAAATCTGGCATGTTCTTTATATACATAATTTTCATATCTCCTGGCTACAGACTCAATCACAGATAATTACTGAAACAAAATTTCATTAATTTTGCTTGAAGACTTCAAAAATCTTCAGTCTTAGCTGTGTTTATCTATATGTAGAAAATACCCAGGAGTCAACAATGCTCGTGCTTGATCTGGTAGCCTGGACACTATATATGTATTGCTATTGCTTAGATTTCAAATTTTTAAAGTGTGGTAAATGCTTATTTAGGAATTTTTTAAAAGTGGGGGGCAGTGGGAAGGGAATAAAGGAGTGTGAGCATGTATGTGAATGGCTGGAAGACAAGTAAGGTACTGATCATTTTGAACTTTCAAATGGGTCAAGGTAGTAAAAGTTATGCAAAAATAAATTCAAGGGCAACACAACTAATTTATTTACATGACATATATTTCAATATATGCTTTTTTGTATGAAAAATTCTTACAAAAATGTACATGTCAGTTACCTGGAATATATGTAATCCTAAATCAGAACTTTTAAACCCTTTCTGAGAAGTAGTATTTTTAGCTCTTTTACTTAGTAGAGAAGAGAGCAGAAGTAAACTGTGTTCTTGAAGTTTTATTTCAGTGTGTCAGGGAGGACAAGTAGGTCTGGAATGATGCATTTAGTATCACATAAAAGGAAATTTTAGGACAGCACAAGTCAAGGGAACTCCTGGTAAGAAGTATTCAATAATATCTGTTTAGCTGCCTTTTTTTTTTTAAGAGATTGTAATGAGTAACCAACATAAAAAATAAACACAATTAACAAATATGTATTTCTAAATCTTTCAATTCGATGTTTCACACTGTATTGGCACTGAAAAAAAATCTTCTTAATGCAAGCCAACGGATCAGGCCTTTACTAATAATGTATTATAATACTTTGTATTTCATCTCACTGGACATTAGTGAAGGCCGTTAATTAAACCTCAAAGACCCCTGATGATTCAAACAGTCATTTCATAATTGCTGAGGTACAGCTACTTTGGATGATCCACTGCAGTCAATTAGTGCAACAAATGCTTTGATGTTACAAAGCAATTTCGCATGATGTGAACATTGCACTGCAGGACATAAGAGTTGTCAGTATGTGAATAAGGGGAAAAAATTCCATAGCCTTTAACCATTAAGTCTGCTTTCTCAAAATATTTTTACCCATGTTCTCTGAGCTTGTTATTATAATGCTCTGAAATCTACATGAGATGCAAATGAAAATCTTGGTAGTCCACAAAGTAATGTCAAGAATTTACTTTCAGTTTCTGGTTTTGTCTGCTAGCATTTGAAACTTTAATAGCTAAATCACAATAACAGATTACTGTGGCATTGTACACCAGCAGAAATATAAATTTTGATTACATCTATGGAACAAACAGGTCTGGAGACATCTTCTTATGAGACATATGCACTTGACAAATTCAGACTTGCAAGGGATTACGGTGACACTATTCAGGTTTTGTTGTTTGTTGTTTGGGGTTTTTTTAATCTAAACTCACTATAGCAAGCCCAAGAAGAACCAGTAACATTTGTTTTGAAATACAGTATTAGAATATGGGAAGTACAGGCCCTAACAGAATACAGTGAAGCTGCAAAAATGACAAGTCACAACTGGGAATTGTCTTGCTGGCTCTCAGCAGTGTCACCACAGTGGAACTACTTAGTTGAATCGTCCACAGTTTTCATTACAGTATTTGCAAACATGATGGTTAACAGTAATACTCCAGTGTGCCAGACACCACTTTACATTGTAAATATCCACTTTTTGTCTTGTAAAAATCAACTAAAACCCATTAATTTCCAGGAATACGCAGCTGATCACATTTCAATGTCTAACTATAACTGCAGAGTCTGAAAGTGTCACGTTAGGGCCATTTTGCAGTTCTGATATTTAAATCTACCTACAAATCTAAACTCACAGAATGGTTGTGGTTGGAAGGGATCTCTGGAGGTTATCTTGCCCAAGCCCCCTGCTCAAGCAGGGCCACCTATAGCCATTTTCCCAGGACTATATCCCCACAGCTTTTGAATATCTCTGAGAAAGGGGATTTCACAATTTTTCTGGGTGATCTGTTACAGTGCTCAGCCAACCTCGCAGTAAAGAACTGTTTCCTGATGTTCAGAGGGCACCTCCTGTGTTCAGTCTGTGCCCAATGCCACTGGGCACCACTGAGAAGAGCCTGTCTCCACCTTCTTTGCACCTTCCCTTTGTGTAGTTATATACAGCCTCGATAAGATACCAAATTCACATTTTGCACATTTTCTAAGAAAGCACCAGCTTCAATTTCTCAGAAGTGGTTCTAAAATCTGACTTAGAGAACTATCTAGCATTTGCTCTATGACAGTGACCTGGGCAGCGTAAAATTTGCTTGTCTAAAGTAAACTGTATTGGAACTTGTTGAGGCTCTTAAGATATGCTAAAAAACATTCTAAGAATCATAAAAAGACAACAAATAACTTTCTATGTAAACTACTAAAAGACAGATAAAATGTTAGATGAAAATAGATTATGAGCTAATTTATTTACAGAAATAGGAGTTTGCAAGGACATGCAAACCAATAAATTACACGGAGAAAAAGAAATAATTTTATGTAAATCACAACTTTATTCTCAGCCTACCTCGTCTCTAATGCCTTTGCTAGCAGCTATAAATGTTGATAACTTTCTAATTTTAGATTGGCCAATTTAAACCAAAGTAAGAATTCACTACATTTACTGTTTTAAACACCACATTGTGACCATCCAATCAAAAAATGAAAACATAGCCTCAGAATTTGAAGGCATAACTTTCATTCCTACTACAAGTTCTCAGGACAAAACCAAATCTTTATGGAACATGTTATGCTTTAAATTTGCAGTAAGAAACAAAATGTAACCTCAAAAGAGGATTTTTCCCCCCCGAACACTGATAACACTGTTTTCTTTCTAAATCTGCTTCCTTACAAGCAACCGTGTAAAGAACCCACCTCTAAGTACCAGTTCCTTATGAGTTCATCAATATTTGCTGAGCTGACATATTACCATTGCAGAGCTTTCCCTTCGCATATCAAAGACGGCAACAACCAGTGAAGTCTAAAACCAGATACGGAAACTTCAAAGCCAGACAAACACAGCTCCTATTCTTGTTAGTGGAAGGCAGGTAAATATCCTATTTAATAACTGGCTAATTTAGTGAAAGTCAATGACAAACACAGTTTTTGGAGGGGTTTTTTTGTGCACGAGATGGCTTTATTGATTTTAAAAAACCACAAAAAAACCAAACCCGAGAGAGCGAAAGGCAACCCTGCCACATATTGAAGATGGAGTCACAGGGCGATGAGATGTGAAGCAGGACTGATCTGCCCGCAGAGAAAACAATCCCTGACAACACAGGAACCGGCCAGAACTGAATTTTCCTCCTACAAACGCATCGGGCAGGCGAAACAACGCAGTGCGAAAATTAGCAAGCCTTTATGTCTCCGTTTCGATCGCGGACAGCGGTCCCGCACGTACAGCTATGCAAACAAGTAACCCAAACGCCAGTCCGGCATACCTCGTTTATGCAACTCCCGGAGCGGAATGCCGTCTCCTCCCCCTCCATCGTAGGGCAGATACGGATCGGAAGAGACATCCATGGACGTGACGAAGGCGAGGCCCGCCTGCCGGCTCAGGAGGGCCGCGGCATTTTCTCACGCAAGGGCGGCCGCGGGGGCCGCTGCCATGTTCGGCCGGGCCTGGCCTGCGCCGCCGCCGTGGCTCTGCAGCGCCGGGCTCTGCGGAGCGGGCTCGGCCCCGCCGCTGATGTCAGCGCGGGGCGGCCCCGCCACCTGCGCCTCCCGCCCGTGACACGGATGCGGCTCGGGCCGCACGGAGGGCGAAGGCAGGCGCAGAACGCCTGTCGGGAAGAGGGGGGAAAGCGCCCGCGGCAGCTCACGGGAGAGCCGCCCCTGCCGGGGCCGCGGGGTGCCGTCCCCGCCCGGCCGGCCGGCGGAAGGGATGGATGCCTCACAGGTGAAGCCGCCACAGCTGCCACCTTGTCAACAGGTGAGCGGAGCGGGCCCGGCTCAGCAAAACAGGCAAACCTGCCACCAAGAGCTGCCCTTAGCTCATGCACCTTTCTGGAGCCACGCCTGCTGAGGCTTCTAAACACCTATAATCGCATTTTATCTGGAAGGGAAGAGTCATGCCTTGCTGGGGGCTGGGGAGAAGCCTCTCTCTCAGGCATTTTCTTTACCCTTTTCAAACACCAAAACTATTACCTCCGAGGAACAACAACATAACCTGCCAAAAGCCAACCCCTCTGCTCCACAGGATCAGCTCACTTCACTTTCACCAACCTTCTCCCCCCATTCACGCAGAACTTTCAGTCCTAAGGCAGTGACTGACATATTTGAACACATGTCATCAAAAAAATTAAAACAAGAATTTAATTACATCTCTAACTGAAATGGTGTGGTGTCTCAAATTTTTTTTTTTTGGCGATGATTATTCTGGTATTACAACTGTGTAACATCCATACTCACACTACAAAGCTTGGGGCGGGGGTGGAAAAAAATGTAATAAACACAAGTCCACGCGCAGCTTGCATTACTCTACACATTGACAAAATGGTCTGAGTCCCTTAAAAGTCACAGACTCAAAATAGGCAGCAACCCACATGAATGCTAACCAAGGCATTCATGTGACGCATCATCAAACAGTGGCTGTTACAGTACTGGCAAAGCCCAAGCACTTCAAACAGCTGACATCTAAAGACAGGAAATCTTAAACTGACTACATAATTGCTTCCATTTGAAACAGATATTATTACATATTGAATCCATATACTATTTTATGTTTAATGTATGATCTTGTACTGGTCCTATCTTGCAATTGCTGAGAAGAAAAATTGATAAGAAAGCTATTTTACATGAGATTTCCATAGTTGGTCCAGTTGTAATGAAATACATATGGAAGATATGCATATTGTTTTACCTTTTCTTCCCCTTCAGCAGGTAGCAAAATTAAATATGTGCCTGCAGCACCAAGACCCAGCTTCAGTTTCATTCACACAGCAAACAAGGAATTAATTTTATTAGGTATGCCTTTGCACCTCTCTAAGTGTGACAGACAAACAACTGTTTTGGTTTTCAAATGCATTAATTTCTTTAAAAAATTTCTAAGTATGTTCTTATAGAAGTAATTTCTTTTATAAGCCAGTGCATACTGCAAATGATCATTTTGAGGACAGAGTAGGACATAAAGAAATGTTAAATGTACTTCACAGGCCTGTAAATATACTAAATGTTAAAAATATGGCTCCAATACAAAAACTAAGAAGAGGCTGGTATCTCTATAGATGGGAAAAAAAAGTGACAAGGGGGGGGGGGAAATGAGCATATAGCAAAATACAGTTCAAAACCTTAAAGACTATCTTATCTCCAAGACAAAGGAAACCCCTGAACCACAGATAGTCAATTCTAAAAAACAGACAACTCCATTTCCTATCATCTACACAAAAAATGCTTTTTAAAGTGGCCTCCTACAACATTCTCAACAAAAAACCAAAGTCTTTAAGATCTTGCATATCCAAAATCTTCATAGTAATTATGCATTATCACCATTTATTTTTGCCTGTGAAAAAACAAATCTAAGTACCTCTTAACTTTAAATTATCCATATCCCTTTATTTCCAGAGAAGTACAACAGAGATACCTGAGCATTCTCAACTTCTTACCTCAACAGAACCTGGAAATAGTCTGAAATCTTATTGTAAGACTTTAAATGAAATGTCATTCACAGAAGGAAGAAATACAACAGTTTCTGTAACCTGAAGCAAGAATTATTACAGAACGAACCATCAGAGCATTTATTACATGTTGATTATAGATGACAACACTATAAATTCAACTTCCTATTTGAGAGAATATGAAATAGAGGATATAAAGGACTTGTATTAACCAAGTCTGGAAGATCACCTCTATTTTAAGAGTTTGATGTGGTTACTGAAAGGCTGGAATGTCTTAGAACTGATAATAAAAACCATTAACAGCAAAGAAGTGGCTCACTTGTCGGCCTAAACCTACTCATTGGAATAAGGCATATGGAAAATTTCTGCACAAAATTGAAATTCAACTTGAGTTGGAAAAGATGAAGGATATAACTTGCTGAAAAGCTTATCTGATCAACTGTGGACGTGAGGGAACATCATGACAAGAAATCTGCAGTGTAAAATAGATATTACTTCAGATTTGCTACACGAAATTTCAAGAGTCCGTCTAATATTAAATTGCAATAGCTCTTCAAAGGTCACTGCTTATAGACTGGCTGCCAAATACAGTCCTTTGTCTACTCTTAAAAAGCAGAGCAGTTATTTTCCCTTCTCAGTTACCAGCACCTTGTGTTCTCATTGTTCATACCCACCACCACTGTGTGTATTCCCTTTCATACAATACCATGAAAGGTGGCTTTAGTTTTTGTGTTGTTTTGGTTTTCTTAAGGAAGAGAAAAAGATACTACGCATACTAACAAGCCATGCAGTCTTTTTTTTTTTTTTCTAATATATAAACGCCTATACAATTTAGTCTTTCCAAATTACTCTTTTTCTACCTGATCTGAAAAAGTGTGACTTAAACTGTCTGAAAATGTCATATTTCAAAGAGTACGTCAGTTACTTCTGTTGTGAAGTTCAGCAAATTCCAAAACTATAGTTAGTGAAATGGTGTCTCTAGCTAACTATGTATTTTGGGTATTACTGAGTACAAAATATTATGAATACTTGTAAGGCCTAAAGCAAGTTTGACAATAGCCTTATTTTAAGTGGCTGAGAGCCCCTTTAAAGTGCCAATTTACTACACAGAACAGCTCATATGTAAACAGCAGGTTTGTATAGCAGACTGCTTTCCAAATTTCATCGCAGTAATTATAGACTAAGGTCTCAAACCCAGAAATCCTCCATGCCTAAGTAACTTCACACATCTGAGTGCTCTCATTGTTCTCCACAGGCACTTGCTGTGGTTAACCATAACTCAGATGCATCTGTCTTTGCAGAAGTCCATCGTTCTGAAAATATTGGAATGTGACACACGTTTGAGGCATACTAAGAATGACAAAGCACGCTTTAATCCTCTCTCCGCACCTTATCTTTTTCAGTTTAGGGAAACAGAAGAATCATATTCAAGACAAAGCATCTGACAATGTAAGAACAAGTCAGAGGTTATACAAATCAGATACACCCAGGGAAATGTGTCTTGAAAGGACAAAACAAGGCCAGTGAAAAGAAGGGGAGTATCACACAGGTATGACAGCCTGCTTACCCAAGGCTGAAGGAAGGACCTTAACTCTGAAGCACTTCCCAGCATTTCATATTAAAATGTAAGCCAGGTTTAAAGAAGACAGCCAAGCACCTTGTTACATATAAAACAAACATGCTCTCACTTCCCCCAATTACTTCCTTTATTTTGTTGGCAGACTGTGTAACTTTTGTCACCCCAGATAATGAAAATTAAAATCGTGTCTTTCATGAAATTACAAATGTAAGTTTGGGGATGCAGAATGATTTCATCAGCATAACAACAGATGCCAAAAACGTGACTGGTAATTACAAATGTTAGTGTGAATGATGCAAAAGATTTTGGTGACTTAAATGTCATTTTCTTTCCTACTATTATTCAAAACTAAAGTTTCTCTTTCAGCAGAGCTAGAAGATAATGTTCTCTTGAAAAATGGTACATAAAAAGCACTCGCCAAAGTAGCTATGATCTCCAACCATTCTGAAATGAATTTCACTCATATGTGCCTTCTGTTGAAGGGTGGGCATGAAAGCATCCATTTAACAACAGAGTGCCCAAAGTATTCATAAAATGTTTCAAAAGCCACCGTGCCTCCTTACTCTTCCTTCCAGCTTTACTCTCCTACCTTTTCTCCCAATTTCTTCATTCATTTAACCCTTTTCTCAAACCATGCAGCCAAATTAAGCCTAGGTCTAACCCCTCTACCAGCTTGACTTCTCTTAATATGCCTCAGTTTACAGATCTTGCAGCCCCTTCAGCCTGATTTTGTTCATTCTGCACAAAATCATGCAACTTTCTCATATGGACCACACAGAGCCTGCTGTGGGAAGATGAAAAGATGATAAAAGAACAAGCATTGATCTCTCAGTTCTAGTACCCAGATGTGGTCCAGGATGACATAACAAAGATGCAACAACAGAAAATGGGGAGGGGAAGAAGAGAAAGAAAAGAAGTACAGTTATACATAGCTTCAAATTGATACAGAGTAAAAAACAAGGATAAATTATTTTAGACTCATTGTTAATTACTGAGTCTTGAACTTCATTCCTTCATTAGTAGTATATAGAATTCTGTCCTTGATCAGTGTATCAGGCTATATATAGAAGACTCTTTTAAGCTGTTACCATTGCTAGCTCATCAAAAGTCTCAATAAGGCAGATAGATAACAATAGGAAAAATTTTAGACCAAATATAAAATAAAAGAAGAAAACAAATTTATATGCTGTTGAGTAGTTGAATGCAAATGGGGTTTAAGCAACAACAGAAGTCAAGAAGAACCCAAAAGAAAGTGCACAGCAGTAATACACAGTGAGATTTTCCCCTATTTGCATTTTATTATACAGAAAAAAAATCACCTCTTAATCACAGGGTTTTTTTTTCCATAATCACTTGTTTCCCACAAATTAGTTACTTAATTTTGCTCACCATCATTTCACCCACCAGAGAACACTTTACTCCAGGTTCTCTCCTAATAAACTCACTTTTTCACTCACCAACCACAGATTTTTGAATTATACTCCTACAGTTTTGTATAACTTCCACTGGTGCTTTTATTGACTGTCCAGACACAGAAGGTGGTAATTGAAGTCAAACCCAAGCAGCAAACAGAATGCAGTAGAACAGGTCATATAGCCGCAAGCATGTTGTGTAATCAGTTCTGAGACTGACTTCCCCTCAGGGTAGCTGAGCCTTCACTGCCCATCAGGGAAACAGGAGTAAAGGCTCCCTACTGCCATGCAAAACTTTAGGGCAGAAGAAAAAAAAAGACTGAAAAAAGGGGAAATAATAAAATCATGATGCAATTTTAATATCTAAGACCAAAAATAAACTGGGGGGGGGGTGGAAGTTCGGTTCCTAAAGACTGGTTTGACATCTTGGCCCAAAACACTGAAAGTGAGACTAATCTCTCAGGTTTTTTTTCTCTTCTTTCTGGGCCTGTCCATAACAACACTTGATGTGTAACCCAGTGAGGTTGAAAGAAAATGCTTGACATCAACAGACTACATATCACTACCAGCTGTGAAAGGTTGGTGTTAGTCTTTGTTTTCTTTTTTTTTTTTTTTAATTGATCAGTTTTACACTGACATTAGAAATATCTACTTCTACTGTACTAATCATGCAAGGAGGACTTAGAAGAAAAGCAAGCTATTTTGTGCAACAAGGTGCTTTCTCTGATTCTCTAAGAGCCTCTTAACTACCTTCTATATGTTTTCTGTACTTTTTGTTTACAGGGTAGGCTTTTACTAAGAAAAAAGTACTGCTGCATTTTCACCTCTGCATATGTGTTCTCTTCTCACACTCCAACGTGCTAAAGCTGTAGTTACAATGCATCAACAGGAAGATTTGGCATCCTTCCCTGAAGTTCACTTCCCCCTTTCCTCAGACTAGCCAAAATTCTGCAATGGAGAATGTTTTATTTTTTCTCATACCTAAATCCATATAAGGATATAGGTCTTATCTGCTCAATTGCCCTCACCCTGTTTTAGGGTTGTTTACTGTTAGCCACTATTTCCAACTGGCTGTTTGAAGTATAATGCAGGGGATTAAATAATAGCACCAAAATCATAGCATATTCCTTTCTAGATACATCACTGTCCTGATTCTGGCCCAGGTCAGCAGGAGGGGCATCACCAAGACATTATGTTATTCCATACCACCTCACATCATTGCTGGGGCAGAGAAATGGGACTCTCTCTCATTTCCAAAAAGAAGGATGTTCCTTTCCAGTTGGGAAAACATAGCTGCAGGAGGGTTCGGTCGTGTTGGATTCTGAGGTGAGCATTTTTGCACGTGAATAATTCTCTTTTTTTGTATATATTTGTTATTACTATTGTTGCTGTTACTGTTCATTCTCTTATCTCATTGCTGTTTCCAGTATATTGCTCTTATCTCAAGCTGTGATTTTTGCCTTTTGTTTCTCCAATTCTCCTCTCCATCCACCCATGTGGGGTGGCAGGAGAGGGGGGAAGGTAGAGCAAGCAGTGTAGTTTCAAAGGTCTCAGCGGAGAACTAAATTGGGGAGTACCATTCCTAAACCACAACAGCCATATATATGCTAAGCTGACCCCCTATCTTTGAGTATATTACATCTTCTTCATAGATAAATAAGCTTTGTGAACATAGTGCCAACAGCAATTCTGTATGTTGTTAATACATAATACTACACTATGCCAGGTATATTTGAATTCCATTGTACTACAGGCTCAGTACTTAGTAGTGGTCAGAATAAACTTACTCCATTTCTAGGACATGCCCATCCTCCAAATGCTGTGTGAAGTTCTGACCCCTCCCTTAAATTAGAGATATTAGAAAGGATTCAGAAAGGGGCAGTGAAGAGGATTCATAGGAAGGGATAGCTACAAGGTCCAACCAAGCAAGCAAGAAAAATCTTAACCTGAAAAAGAGATAACTGAGGAGAAGAAAAAATAAGTAGCAATGGAAATAAAATTTTCACCATCTGTTCTAATAACAGTGACAGCACCATGTAATTCATGTGTTAATCCTTGTTAGTTTGTACATGCATATGGCCACTGCATGATACGCTTACCAGAGTATGTGTATTTGGCACAACAATCAAGTCATCCTAGTTTCAGGTCACCCTGTCCTAGCTTCATATCAAACCTTTTCCTATCAACAGCAGTTTCACTCCAATAAGCTAATAATATCCCCTAAATTTTTTTGTATCAGCAGAAATATTTTCTGTAGCTACAACTAAAGATGAAAATTAAAAAACACTAAAGAGAGCTTAAGCATTTACACCATACAAGGGTAAACGACAAGGAGATCCATGTGTCAGTCCATGCTAACCCATGGGCCAGTGTTAGCCTAGGTAAGACTGCTACTTTTATCTGCTCTCAGCAGTAGTTATATCTGGGTTTGGGTTCAAAATAAAGAAAAGAAGGTGGTGCTTGACACAAAATGTAGCTAAGCTATGAGAGTTTGCAAGGGGTAGTTTGGGTGCTAAAGAATTGCGTTAGTGAGAACAGTTCAGGAAAAATACACTGGTGAGGACTAAAATTAAAACTCACCACTCAGACGAGAGAGGTCATCAGCTAGACAAAAACTGCTGTACAATTACTCAGGTGCCTATCTCTTACCATGTTCTTACTCTTCCTTAAGCACTGACTTTTGACCCCTGTCAGAGACAGGATGCTGAGCTAGGTGGATTTGTGGTTTGACTCAGTATAGCTGTTCTCGTGTTTCAGGGACATCACGATATCCTCTTTCAGAATAATATTTCTGTTTAATCCAAGCAAATGAAAAGCTTTCACTTTAAAATGCTGGTAAACAAGAATATTCTCAAAGACAGAACAAAAGAGTACAGCCTGACATCAATTTGGTTAAAATCCTCTCTTCTTTCTTTGGCTGACTTGAGAGAACAAACCAAAACTAAAACAAATAAATGAAACATTATTAAAGCTGTAGCAAAAATTGTCTATTTAATTCCTAAAGATTTTATAGACATATTATATTAAATTATTTTATTGTATATTTCAGACTCATCTTTCTGCATATATGCCATCAGACTTCCTCTGTTTTCATTCCTTCATTTTACACTATTCACACAGCTTGTCTGGGAGAAGGACATACCCATACTAACACTAACACCAGGCTGTCAAGTTGGTAACAACTTCCTCAGCAGCACCTGCTGACAAAGCCATTGTGCTTTAAGCACTTCAGGAGAGCTGGAGAAGGAAACCAACAAGATTATACAATATCAGAAAGATGGAAAGAATGGATTATTAGTATTATAATTCATCTTCTTCCAGAGCATCAGGCTCATGTACTAAATAAAACTTTGGCAGGAAGAACTGGTGAGACCATTCAAGAACTCATTGGTAGGGCTGACAAACAAGTCCGCAAAGAGCTCACCATGGTATTTATGAGAAATTAAAATGATAATTATTTGTTTTCAAACATTTAAGAGAACAAGAAACTACTTGGTTACTTAAACTCTACATACACACTGCTGTAATTTCCATCCCTCAGAAAGCCTAATGTCACACCAATCCATTTATAATCTGAAGGCCTAAACTAATGCTGTAACACCATTACAGGCTGTTCAACTACAACAATATCAAGTGATTTTACATTTTGGACAATAACTACAATTAAAAAAACAAATAAACAAACATTAGAGTTCAGGAAATCACTAGCACGATAAACAGATACTCACTGAAATTCACTCATTCGATAATGACATCCTGTAACTAAGATAAAACATGTTTTCCTTAACCCAAGAATATTCCAGTCAGCTTTGGGGGGAGAGATGGGGGGGGACAGGAATTTTGAAATCCTTGAAGAAGAACTTTATTAATTAGCCCAGTTACCCATGTAAACATAATGTATAACAACTTCTGTTCCAGATAGGTGGACAAAAGCAACTTCATACATCACTAATAAAAAAGTAGAAGAAATCATGGTTTGATACTGTCAGATATCCTGTGTTTAGCTGCATTAGTAGTATGAAGTAGAGGCAAAATGTCGGCAGCATAACTACGATCCAACAGAAAAAAGTAAACTGTAACTAGTTACTGGCAATTTAACAATTTAATTTAATTCTATAAATTAGCTGTGCCTCATGCTTGCCCTTGTGATCCCAGCAAGTCATGTTATCTCATGTTTCAATTTGTATGGCATTTGGGGGTGAATATATTCCTTACTTAAGAATGACAATGAGCACTTTAATGCAAATATTGCTAGCTTGGAAAATAGATTGTACGTAACTTAGGAAAGAGCTATGTCAAACTATCATAATGACTGTTCAGTCCAGTCAGTTTTATAACACATGGATGGATAAAAAAAACAGTGCCAGTGGTGCAAAATTACTTTGAAGGCTCATTTTCCTGTGAGCAACAGGAAGAATCTGTTAATGCAATTTCCACACATAAAGAATACAACAAGAACTTAAATTTTTAATATGGGAAGTAAGCTAGTTTATTCTTTTCTTTGTATTCTTCCTTTTCTTTATAAATGGCATTAGCTAAATAGAAACAAACATATATTTGAAATAACATTCACATGTTGTTGGAAAAGATAAATAGGTCTTGCTTGAAAAGTTATCTCCCCCATGTGGTACAAACTTCTTGATTATACTGAACCACCTGCACTTGCTGAAAGTTGCATTCTGTTTCTCAAATAATGCCATAATATTAGTTCACTACTATAAAATTTTTTGTGTTGGTATTTAAGGCACCAAAAATGGATTGTTTAGGAGTCTGTCTTTAGGCAAAGGTCTCCAAATCATGGGTAAGGAGGTTTTAGGAGAGTTGCAGTGTTTTACACTATGACCTGCTGGCATATTCTTTTCTTTTTCAGCAGCAATGCTACCACAGCAAGGAGATAGTAGCGACTGTAGCAGCAGCTTTTGAATTACCAGTTTACAGGTTGTCATACTAAGGTTAAGTATTGCCAATTTTATGTTAACACCATATGTCAAATTGTAAACTGTCTCCACACTGAACTCACAATATAAGCAACTAAGCTCCTTCAACTGAAGCAGGAATCTCTGTAGCTACCAAAAAGAATGCAAGCTCATTTAGGACTCAGACTCCCACAGATCAAAGTACCTCGAGATGTAAACACCAGTGAGGTCATTTGTTTGCAAACCATTTTTACTGCAAATAAGGTTTAATCATCTGATTTCAGTAAGTGCCTTGAAAAAATTGCAGTCTGACAACAGTACAAAAATCCACCTCCTCCTAAGCTTGCCCTACACTTACATCAAAAATAGTGAAAACTGGTGTAAGTCCTCTCTTATCATATAAACAGCCCTCAATTCTGAGCAAAATTATGGTTTCACCTTGCTGGTTGGTTAACCCTGAGTCATAACAGGAAAAAGTTTGAACTTTTGAAGAGACTTGTTACACCCTTCAAGCCTAGCTAACAGCCAAGAAATGTGACTCTCTCAAACATTACAGACGGGCAAGGAAAACCAATGCTGAGAGAAAAAGAACTTATTAGACATTTCATCTTCTTATCACATTCCATTGTTAAAATATTGATCTAATAATATATTTCCATTCTGGAGATTTCATTTCTGTTTAGAAACAATTATTTTTTTCCTCTGCTAAATTGATGGGAAACAATGAACTGTCTTAGTGCAACATTTTGTTTAAAAACTAAATAGTATAGCCCTGTAAAATTTAAACCAGTAAATATTAGCTCATACGACTTAACTATTAAAGAGCTGATAGTTTTCCAGTGGTAAGCGTAATATATTTAAATTGACCTAGCAAGGAGCAGGGCAAACAATCTAAAAATAAAACACAGGTAACTCATTATAAAAATTGCTTCCACAAATTGTAATATGGATGTACATTCTCTGTACAAGGTCTGGTAACATGTCCTCCATACAAAGAGGCAGATGCTGCCATTTCAGTATAAAATCACCATACTCATTAGCCAGCACTTTAACAAGGAAAAACACTAACTTCAGTACTACAAAGTTTTGATAAACAATAAAAGTAAGTTTTGTTCAAAGCTGACAGGCAGCATCCCTTCAAGGCAGGGCTTTGGTACAAGTAATCCAAGCCTCCACATGCATAGCAATGTAATTATTTAGCATGTTAAAACACACTGCACTCAAAGAATTCACCATTTCCTAATATCTACTTGTTCTCCATAACACTGCCACTTAAAATCTGTCATTCATGCAAAGAAAACAGCTACTGGAGAACATAACAAGCATACTACATATATAATTACTATACATATATACACATGTAGTTTAAAATACTACATCATCACAATTTTTGTATTTTCCTCAGGTGAGAGAGTAAAGGACAGGTCATATAGATGCTTTCAGACAGTGTTAAGAAAAGAAAGATTGTTGTACAGCACTGGTTTTAAGATAATGGTGATTCCCCTACATGGAACTATTCACAACATTTCAAATAAGATGACACTAGAAAGACAAATCACTATCAACTAAATATTGAAGAAAACTAAAAGTCTAGGTGACAGGACTTTCTGATTACTGGTTTCAGTTAACATTCGTTTAGTCCCATATAGCAACAGGAATTTCCCACATAAGACAAGGAGTATATGAGGTTACCATTCTTTCCCAACACCATCCAGTTTCCACATCCTTTCAACAGAAGGCATATTCACCACTGTGTAAGAGCTTCAATGGCTTTCTAAACCTCAGTTAAGTACTTAAGTATGAGTAATAATGTGAATAGCAGTACTGTGAAGCTTTATAGAATTACTGTCCTGAGAGCCAAGGGACTGAGCAAGCCCAGTGAAATAAGCAGACTTCTGTTAACTTACTGCCCTCTGAACGAGGGGGAAAGACTACAATTACTTTAGAAATTCCGTAACGCTAGCCTTTTATCTACATAATGTATGTGCAGTTTGTGGTTCCATTTTCATTATCTGAAAAAAGGAGAAAGATAAAGACTATTTCTTAATCCTTCATTTTCTCCTCATTGCATGGTCTTGATTTTTTAAAAAATCTGCAGTTCTATATTTTATTAAATAAACTGTAAAATATTGATGTGCAGTCTATTGCCTATAGCAACTTATCCAGATTGGATAAATTCATGTCTGTGCTCACTTGTACTACAAGCTTACATTCTGCAGCTATGCAGCTTTGACCATTTTAACTACAGATACATTATTGTCATTTTGCTCATGTTGCTAAGATACCAGGCTTATAAATTCTTCCAGTCCCACAGACTTAAACCGTACACTATATTTTTAAATAGGGGACCTGATTTTGGCAGGGGTCGCCTGCTAAAGCACAGAGCTAGACCTAAGGCCTCTGAATTCACATCATGCTCTGAAGAGCCTGCAGTGCTGAGAAACATGTGATCTTCCAGTTACTGGGATGGTCCTGCCCTTCCTCAGGAGGTGGGACACATTCTGTACCGTGAATTCATCTGTACTTAGACTTAACAGAACAAAAATACAACTAAAGGATAAGAGCATTTAAATAACAGTAATAATAATACAAACAAACCAAACAGTTGATGCTAAGCAAGTAAGAGAGAATTACGAAACAGGTACATGGAAGGAAGCCCTTGTTTGGTCTTGTCAATGAGATTTGCTGTATTAAAAACACAAAAGAAAAAACACCTGACACATTTGGACACCTAAGGAACGAGAAACAGATGTTCACCTCTTGAATGCAAGTTTATTTGTAGCATTTTTCAAAGTATGTTCTTACCACCCTAAAAAGAAAGTTAACATCCAATTCTGATCTACTACTAAGATATTTAGTATGATTTGCTGTACAATAAAGCATTTTCCATGTATAGGGAGACATAAATCACCATTCACTTAAATAAAACAATAGGGCTTACTACTATTGCTGCCTCTTACAGGGAGTCCAGAATTGGGACAAGCAGACAAGTCATTTGCAAAAATTGAAGTTCCAGGAAAGAAAATACATTCATATTTATGTACCAATCTACATTCTGATACTTCAGTGTTACAGCAAGATGGGAGCTGCAGGCATGTGCTGCAATTAGCATTGATTTTGACAATGCAAACAAAACAACCACCTCATCTGTTTGGACTCAATTTATGGATTTGATTTCACAACAAATAAAGGGCAGAACACTGGTCCTGAAACTATTTATTTTAATGTAAACTAATTTCTCCTTCATGCTTGAAGTGATGGAAACGATTTATACGAACAATAACCAGAGTAGCTTCAGACTTTCAGTACAGGTTGTAAATATTATGTTAGACAAGTAGGGTACTCACTTTATTAAAAGTGCCAGATACTTAGAACAAAGAATTATATACAGAAGCCAGTTGTTCATCTAATAATTTCCTGACTCTTAAGCACTGGACTTTAGCATGCTGGTGTTCTCCAAGTAACGTGCCAGAAGGAATATCTAGATTGAAGGTGTCCTGGCTTGTGATACCTGTATTGGTATTCAAGTTAAACAACTGCACATTCAAGACATATCTAATTAGACAGAAGAAATACAGGTGAGAAGGGTGCTTATAATGATACGGTACAACCATCTAGTACAAAGCCAACATCCAACTGCTAAGTGCAACAAATGGAAAACATATGAAGGACGAGACACTGCAGGGAAGGAAAACAACTGAATGTTAATGGGAGAAGAAAAGAGGAAAAGGCACTAAAAAAGCAAAACTCAAGAAATAGAGTTTGATTTTAAAGAAAACAAGAGGAAGTGACCAGAGTATACATTTAACCAAGTTTAGTATCTTTAACAGAAATTACTTTCTTTCCCTCCTTCAGTTCACCTCTTTGATTATTGCTAAAAGAATGTTAATGCTCTCACTACATGATCTGTTTTCTTAAATTTAAAAAAAAAAAAAGAGGAAGAGCTTCCCAGTTCTTCCTTCTTTGTGTTACTTCAGTGCTTTTATAGTGTTCACAGTAGAAAGTTTTCTTTGCAACTTTTTATCTAGGCAATAGTTCAGCTCATACTGTGTTTCTGTTGCTTCTAACACCACTTCTACTTTTGGCTTTTGTCTCTGTTTTACAGAGGCGAAGCTGAATGAAGCACAGATTTATCTCTAGAATTAATGATTAAAAGAGACTCTTAATTTTTGCATCAGAGAAATACGCAAAAAGAAACAGTGAGACTTCCAAAATCCTGCTGCAGAGAAGAAAGACCAGGTAGCTGCAGAACAGCTGTCCTTCTACTTGACAGCAAGCTTTACCTTTGTCAGCAGCATTGTTAATATCTGCCTCATATCAGAAGTCATCCCACACAATGTAATTGTTAGGCAAGCACACAGAAAGATGTTCAACCCTTTCCAGGTTTAAAGCAACTCTCTGAAGGACAGATTAGCTTAACAAAAGGATCAGATTTCGTCATCTAAAACCTAAATAAAATAAAAACCAACACAAAAACCCCCCAACACACAAAAATACAATTGAAATTAACTTACCAATGGATGCATCCCCATCCAAGAGATTGTCATCTTCAGAGGTCTGAAAATCCATAATTACGCCTGCTCCATCTAAAAGCTCCTCATCGCTGCTTGCACTAGTTATGCTGTTGTAGCTGTTTCGATAGTAGCCTCTATGAAACAGCTGCTCAGACTCCATTTAGCTGCTTTACAACCTGTGTATACATATACGAAAGAAAAGTTATTTTGTACTTGAATATTCAAAAGTCACTAAGAAGTTTATATCAAAATAAAACAAGAGTATTTTGTGCTTTGGGGAAAACTTTTTAAGGTAACAATCCTACAAGTTACAAAAAGGTAGCACCAATACAGAAAAAGTTAATCTGATTCAAGAATTATCAGTTAAGAGAGAGAATTTCTTTAAAGCTTTAAATGAATCCACAGCTTGTCCCGATCTTGAACACTTTACATAGTGCAAAAAGTCCAAAAGGATTATAGGAGAGTTACAGGTTACAGAAGAGCACAGTGACAACAGAGAACAAAATAGCTTTCCTTTTGCAGGGCAACAAAATGGATCAGGACTCTTCAGTCTGGAAAAGGTGCAACATAGATGATGACACAACAGATGTCAGTAGAACCACAAGCGGTGTGAAGAAAGTCAAGAGCATCAGCTGTGTTTCAGTGGCCCCTACATGTCATAATGAAAAAAGTACGGTGACAAGCAGAGGAAAAAGGACTGATTCTTCACACAGCATGTAGGGAAGTGGTGGATTTCTTTGCCACTTTGCAGAAGAGTGTAATGGTTCATAAAGCAGTGAGACAAACTGACAGAACGACAACAACAAAAAAATCAACATCAAAAGCTATTAAAGACAACACCTCTGGTGGAAATGCTGGAGGCTTGGAGAGCATTCTGGAGATGTGCATATGCTTATTCTCTTCCCTAGAGATCTGCTATTGGCAAGGAAGATCTCTTTGACTTTACTCATTTCTTAAAAAAATATTTACAATTAAAACATACTCCCTCTTCAGATAAATTTCTTCCATTCATCTTTATGTGAAATTTTTTCTTGATCTTCTAACATTTTACATGTACTGAAATGGACAACTAAAAACATTTCACACTGACATATTAAGAAGCATATTCTATTTGAAAACACAGTTGCATCTTCGCTTTACCTAAATAAATCTGATCATAGTTTATAATTAAATCAGAAGCTATACTTGAAACTGTTCAAAAGATACTAAATTTTCACACAAAGTAATTTTTAGAATGCACCAAAAAATGGTACCTACAAGAAACATGCCTCCCAAAAAGTCAGAACATAAACTGACTGATTATTCCACTACTGTGCTTACAGAAAGTTGTGTTAGTATCACTTTGTCAGTACCAGTGGGGTGTCATCATAAATGGAAGCTACATAGCACAGCTGAAATGAGAAAATGGGACTTCCTAGAAGTGTTTCCACTCACTGCACCATTCATTGCCTTTCTCCACCTGCTTCCTGCACCAAAACCATATTATAGACTCATCTGCCAACTGGCCTCCTACTCAAGTGAAATCTTTATTTTAAATTTATATGAATTTTTCTACATTCTGGTGAGATTTGCAAGGAGATAGAACACTCTCCTGCCTTGTCCATAGAAGGAGCACTAGAAGACAAAAAGCACAAGACACAAAAAAACCCCTGTAAACAATGTATGGTTTCGTTTACTGGGTCCTTCTCCTATTGTAGACCTGCTCCTTTTTAACAGTTCTTTTTTCCTCTGACTTTAGTAATCTTTACTATGAAGGAGAAAACAATTAACAAGGAGGAGAATTCTAACTGAACAGTGGTCCATCACAAGTTGGTTGTGAATTTAACAAAACAACAGAGATAGCAAATGTAGACCCCAAAAGTGCTACTACTTTTGTGTCAAGCCCAGGCCTCCAAACTGATTTCAAACTGCTCCAAGAACTCCTGAAGATCCTTACTGTGAGCATCTCTCTCTTGTAAACCACAGGAAGAAATACAATTACCAAAAGCAATTACTTGAGCTCAGAGGGAAATGATTCTGTGGTGTTAACTGACCCAAATTAGGAAAGCAGGAGTTCTGGGTTCTGTTATTAACCATTTGCTGTTGTGTTTGATGCATGGTGAGGGCATGGCTGAAGTCTGCTTAGTATTTTAATTACAGCACCAACTTTGGAAGCCATGTACAGTTTTTTCATCTAATAAAGACATTTTCCTGTAATATTCTCAGCAAAAATATTTATTACACTATAAAGAAAGAACATGTAATGTTCGTTGTGTAAACAATGTAAATGTATCTTCTAAAATAAAAGATTATTTTACTGAAACTCCACAGTTTCAGTTAATTTTACTACGAACCTGCTATTCAGATTAAGAGAAATAACTCTCCCCTTGGATAAATACCTCTTCCTACATAAATATCAGAGCAGTGGCTTACAGGTATTAAATCTTTCAACAATTGAGAAAACTATTTCAGACTAGGCTACAATGAAAGGTAAAATTTCATCAGCTGATGAACAAAACTAACACTCTGCAGAGCCAGACCAAGCATCCTGCAGAGAAGCCCTGTAACACCTCTCCACAAGCATGATTCCACAGGCCAACTTCTCTGGCACATCCATGCCTCCAGTTGTAGGACAGGCTTGATACTACAGCCCTTCTCTTCCCATTTCAAATGCTATATGTATCTGGCTGTAGAAGTATTGCTGCTGACAGACCTCCCAACAGCCAAGCAAAATCATTCGTTCTGAGGACTTTTACCAACATTTTAATTACTTCTCTGCATTCCTAGAGAGTCCCATACCCCAAGTACTTTGTATCTGACTCCGTGTTACAGATCCTGCCTCACAGCAGCATGCAGCAATGGCAGGAATGCAGGAAACTAAGACCAGGAGAATGTTAACTGTTCAATAAGCTTCACATGAAGGATGAAAATTTTACTCCTTAAGAGTATGTCAATCACGAATCTGTCCACTGCTACCTGTAACTAATGGCAGGGAGGACAGCTTAAGTCAACATACAACAAATTTCCTTGTATGCCTTAAAGAAAAGGGTTTAACAAACTAGGATAAATGCTTAGTGATGTACCATCTTGAGCTGTGTTAAATACTCAAGATAACTTACAAGTGCATGTTCACGTGACCTAAACCACAGCTAGCAGGTGAGAGATCTGCCTCACTTGAGTTAAGGAAAGGGAGTGATGTGGGCATGGAGAGCAGACTCCTCCTCGGAAACACATTGCCGGGAGGATCAATAATAAAGAAAATGAAGAGCCATGAAAATTATTTCTATTTCTACAACAGCCAGAAGAGATACCAGTATCATGCCTGACCTACTCTGGTGCAGATTATCCTTTGTGGATAACTGGAAGAGTATGTTTATATAAGAGAACCTGCACAAATGCTTATGGAGCTGTGAGGGGATAAACAAGCAGCCAACTTGCCACTTTTTAATGTCAGATCCATTCCACAGATTCCCTGCCCTACCCAAACAGGTACTAAGTGGCAAGTGGGGGAAAACCAGAAGTAACTCAAGAGAAACTGCACACTGGAAAAAAGGGTACTAGGTGAATGGCGGTCAAACACAATTTCCTGGAAAAGGAGAAAACAAAAAATTCTACACCAGGTTCCCAATAAATTCTAGTTACAGTAAATATTTAAGCAACAAACCTTTTTTTCAACCTAGACTACTGTAAAAATCCAAGAGGAATTACAAAGGATTAATGAGAACATTAAAGATATTACCTTTAACTTATTTCTACAAAGCACCACAGTTTTGATTCTAGTCCAAATATCTCAGAAAGCAGACTCAAAAATGCTTCTGATTATCTTTGAAAAAACTCAAAAACATTGAAGCAATGCACTGTAAGAATAATTAATTAAAAAAATATAAGCAATATTCAGGAAGCTCTTGAAACAGGAAAGAATTTTACTCAACTCACTCAAGTCTTCTATGAAAAGACTGTAAAGCAAAAAAGGTGCAAGTAACCTGTCGCACGTTTAATTATAAGTATTTCCAGGATGTCCTGACCCATCAAAATACTTGTACAAAAGCAGCTTAACAGAGAAGCCTCTGCCACTAAAAAAATTAAACAACAAAGGAACAACCAAACAAACAAACAAAAAACCTCAAGCCAAACTGAAAAACAGAGAACTAAACCAGGATATCTTACCTGTTATGACTAGAGAGAGTGAAGAAAGTAATGAGCACACAGGCATAGTATATTGTGAAAAATCTAACTAAATACAGTGCAGACAGTAACTACACAGGTAAAGAAGAACAGTGGACAAACAGCTACATTAATAGCAGAAAAAGCACATAAGGCTGTTGCAGTTTTCTGCACAGTCTGGCACCACAGGCATTTTTCTGCTCTCCAACGTCAGACATCCTGCTTATCTTTCAAGCTCTACAATTAAAAGGTCATGCAGAGAAGCGAGTCAGCTGAGGGAAACAATTCTAGTGCAGAGACATGTCTACGGAAAAGAGAGTAGGACATTAAGAAGCCAGATTTACAAGACATTTGTTGACAGCAGATCCAAGCAACCAGTAAATCTCCAGAATGTGTTCTGTTATCCCATGAAAACACTTTTCTGTATCTCAGAGGGGTGGCAGGAAAAAAAAGGCACCTTAGACTTGTTATTTCCCCAGAAGGGGGGTGGAGTGAAAACTTAAAAGTACTCTTCTAGATTACAAAATTGCTTTAAATAGTTCAAAGTAAAAAACAACTAAAAAACCCTAACAACAACAACAAAGAACCAACAAACACAATCAACACAAAAAACCACAAACCAATAAAAAACTACAATGATTTATCTTAACAAAAAAGCTCTTTCTCAAACTAAGAATCCCGATTAATTTTAAATATCAGTGTAAAATTCAATTTTTCTGTTCAGTAGTAACAACTAAGCTAAAAGGTGACTGCCTGTCCTCTAACTCACACATATCATCCAACAAACCCTACTCGAGGACAGCAACTAGTGAGAATGCTATGCACCCATGAAAAAAAAGGAGATGAAGTTAAAATTATTAATACAAGCTAGGGTCCTAGGTTGTTCTGGAATAGAAGTTAAAAAGTCAGTTCCCAAAAATATCCATACATAAAGCTTAGACTAGTTTCATTCACAACTGCTTCCAAAATAAAACTGACACTCGTGAAGAAAAGAGACTCAAAAATGAACAGAAACACAAAGACAAAACTACATGAAAAGAAAATACTTGCAAAGCATAGTCTTAGCTTTAAAATTGCAAAAAAACCCAACCCCAGTATTCATATCTATATTCTACAGAATCTTACCTCTCTTAGTTAAAAACACTTAATATAACATAAAAACAACCCAAAAAGTTTCTTAATTTTTATTATAAATACCAGTATAGAATATCATCACTATATACACAATCCTAACAAAAGCAGAATCTATAAGAAATACTCATTTTGATAGTATTTTTTATCTCCTCAGCTCTAAGAAAAAAAAAAATAGAAAAAGGAAAGTCAAAAAAAAACCAACTCAAACCTGACAGCCTAATTACCGGATGAATACCAAACTCATGCTTCTGGTCATATGATGCCAAATGTTAAGGGCATTGACTTCAGTTTGTATAAAGTATTCAAAACCACCACATCTCCACTCCCTAAAATGTCTTAACCAGAAAGGTTATGGCTACCCATAGGTGTGACAGCTGAAGAAGTAATCCCACTGGCATGAAGATACCAGCCTACCTGAAGGAAGGCATTGCTCCTTTCACATCCAATTATTAATGTGAATACTTTTTAATGGCATTTCACATTCACCGAGTTACTAATGTGAATACTTTAACGGCATTCAACCAAACTGGCTGGATTAGCTGAAAACTCTAATTTAAACTTACTAAACTAACCTCATTTATTGATATATTAGAAAAAACTCTGCTACCAGAGTTGAAGAGTAGTCTCCCATACAGGTACAGTGACAAGCAGCTCCATGAGTGGTAAAGTCTCTGAGGGGTTTTTAGTCAACAGTTTAAACAGGAGAGGAAAAAAAAAGAATAGCTAAGAACAGAATCCCTTATCATGAACCTGAACTAAGTATAAAAGTAAGTATGACTCAAAAAGCTTTAGCTTCACAGGCAAGTACTGATCTTTAGTCAAATCATGGTAAACAACTATGTCCATGGCTACCACTTCAGAGCAAGCCTAAAATGCTGTTGGAGGTTGGGGGGGGGAAGTGGAATTTTTCCCATTCTGTTGCTAGGCAAGTAACGATCGGTACTTAGAGGACATTTTACTCTCACAAAAGAGACAAAGACTTTTTGGCTGGGCGGGCACGGGAACAAGAGATAGCAAGACTTGATAACGACACACGGACTCGCTCACAAGGCTCGGAGGAGACAGCAGTGGAAGGAACGGCTCTCCGTTTTTTTTGGCTGCGACTGCAGGAAAAGAAAAGCCCGGCTTTGCACTAGTTTTTCTCTACCTGGTGGGTGAGTTCTCGGGGCACGGGACTCCAATCATCTCTTCCCCTCCGGGAGGGTGCATCTCCCAGCTGCACTGCAGCGGAACGGGACCCCCGCCTGCCACCACCCCGCGCCCTGCCTGCTGCCCCGCACCCTGCCTGCCCCAACTGCGGAGTTTCCTGCCGCCTCCTCTGCTGGCTGGCCCGGGTGGGCTGACCCGGCCGCTCCATCTCCCTGCTCTGGGCTCTCTGCTGCGCCCCCCGTCCATCTGCGCTCCACCCTGCTCCAGCCCGTCGGCCATTACGCGCGACACAGATCCAACCTCGCGGCACAGCGCCATCTGCAGCTTCCCGGGAGTCATCGCACCTGTCCGGCTGGTCTAGGAGCCCAACAGCGCCCCTGCTGGCCGTGACCGTGACTGCACCAACCGAGAACGTGCCTGACAGTCCAGGGACATTTGCCACCGAGTTTTTTTGGTTTTGTTTACTGTTTTTCTTTACCTTGTTTACTGTTTTTTGTTACTGATTGTTTACCTCAGTATAGATACTAGTAAAAAAACTCTTATTCCTTTTCCCATACCTTTGCCTGAGAGCCCTTGATTCTAAAGTTATAATAATTCGGAGGGAAGGGGATTCACATTCTCTGTTCTAAGGAAGGTTCCCACCTTCCTAAACAGACACCTGTCTATCAAACGAAGACAGATTTTGGCGCCCAACGTGGGGCTCGAGGGCATTGAGGGAAAAAAAAAAAAAAGGGTGCAAAAGGAATAACAGTTTCTGGGAGACCCATTTTTAGTGTGCTGAACATAGAAACCTCACTAAGTGACACCATGTGGTCTAGCATACCTTGGTCTGGCTGGCACATTCTCGTGGCCACGGTTTTCCCATTTGCAGCTCCCTATCTAAACATGGGTCCTATAACTAAGGCTATAGTGGCTGTTATCCAGTTCTCACAATGGGTCAATAAGGTGAGGAATCTATGGATTTTCCATTTCCTTTGGACGGCGGTCACTTGGTTACAGGGCTTTAACACCGTGAGTACATGTTTTTGGAGTCTGTTTGGTAATGGTACCTTTTGTGACGAGACGACACTAGGGGAAGATTTTTCTCAACCCTTCACCCATCTCTTTGGGCCTACCCTACCAGGGCTCAGAGGGTTCATATACTCTCTAAATACCAATGATGTCGTACTGTGGCTGGTGTTGCTGATAGGCCTGTTCAACTTTGCATTCCAAGTGAGAGGGGAAAAGATACATCAGGTGTTGAAAGAATATACTTCCTCAGCTGGTGGGAAGCCCTCTCCTTGCCCAACAGGGGAAGAGTTAGATGGTGCAGCAGCGGAACCCACGGACATTACAACCGTCCAGGTTCCAGCTGAACCTCAAGGGCAGTCACAGTCAGCAGCAGTTGCCCCTGTACAGCGGAGGAAGTATAAGACCAAATCGGTACGCCCAGTTGATGATGATGGGGAACCAGGGCCTTCACAACCCGCAGGGGAGCCTGGGCCTATAATCATCACCGAGTCCCTGCCATACGACACTATCCGTAATCTGCACGATGACATTGTGCGGCGGAAGGGTGAGGCTTTCTCAACCTGGTTACTTCGGGTTTGGGACCGCATGGGCCCAGGCGTGCAGCTGGATGGTAATGAGGCCAGGAATTTGGGTTCCGTGGCCCTGGACGCGGGTGTTGAAAAGGTGTTCGTGAGGGAGGCGGGACCCATTTCTCTCTGGGAGAGGCTTTTAATGAGTGTAAGAGAGAGGTTTGTTCACAAAGACAGAATGCAGGAGAACTACCGTAGATTGCCCTGGAAGACCGTTGAGGAAGCGATCCAACGGCTGAGAGAAGTGGCAGTACAGGAGGTGCTTTTTGGGAGGGATGGTGTCGTGGGTTTGACCCTGGCTAAATGCCAGGCACCTACGACGTTCGCTCTCTATGCTCTCTCCTGCTGCAGCTATGCAGAGGAGAGGGAAAATTAACACAAAACACTGGACTTATGAGTTGAGATAAGACCACTGATAAGGTGACGCACTAGATTCAGGGCAAAAGCAGGCGGTAAAACTTAAAGTTGCAAAAAAAAGTGATTTATTATTCTAACAGAGTCGGAGGATAAATCAGAGGTAAAAATAAGCTCTCAAGACACCGTTTCTTCACTGACCCCCCTTCCCTCTTAAGGCACCGCTTTCCAGCTCACCCCCTCCCTCCTTTCCAACTAACCAACAACTCCCAGGCAGGGGCAGGGTGTGGGGTTTTTCCTTAAGTCAGTCCATCACAATTCTTCTACTGCAGACACTGTTTCTCTATTTGCCCCCTCCTTCCATTCAACCAACAGATCCGGGCTGGGGCCAGATATGTGGCTTTTCTTAGTCAGTCCAACGCCACAATTCTTCTGCTACAAACGCTGTTTCTCTACTCACCCCTCTCCCTATTAAGGCCATTTCTCAGCTCACCCCCTCCCTCCTTCCTTCTAACCAGCAGCTCCGGGGTGGGGGCAGGGCATGGGGTTTCCTTTGGTCAGGGTCAGTCCATCAGGGGAAAAGAATCCTCTACTTAGCCATGGGGGTCCCTCCCACGAGAGACAGTCCTCTGCGAACTTCTTTGGCGTGGGTCCAATCTCACGAGCAGCCCCGCCCGATTGCTGCTGTCCGAGATTCTCTCCAGGTTGCGGATTTCCAAGCCGAGGCCAGGCTGTTTCCATCCCGGGAGCAAGGCCTTTCTCTCTCCTGCAAGGCTTTTGCAACTCTCAGTCTCTGGGACTCCCACTGGATCACAGCTTCCTGCAGGCTTCCACCTGCTCCTCTGGCGTGGGCACCCCCCCGCCAGGCTGTGGGGGGTTCTCTGCATCCCCCTGGACCCCATGGGCTGCAGGGGGACCACCTGCTCCCCCATGGTCTTCACCACGGCTGGCAGAGGGTTTTCAGCTCCGGCGCCTGGAGCACCTCCTCCCCCACCTTCTCCACTGACCTTGGTGCCTCCATGTTGTTCTCCCTCACATACTTTTACCTCCTCCTCCTCCTTCCCTGGCTACAAAGAAGTGCGTGCTTACCCTGTTTTGATTTCTTCTTAAATATGTTTTCACAGAGGCGTAACTAACATCTCTAATTGGCCCAGGTTTGGCCAGCAGCATGTCCATCATCTTCAGAGCCATCAGAGATTGGCTCTGCTGGACATGATGGAGAAATTTCCAGAATCTTTACTCAGGACATGCAGGAGCCATCTTTGTACCCCACCCTATCCACTGGCAAAAACTGGGCCAGGCAAAACTACCACATTCCACCCCTCGCTTCTGTGAATCACATATTTAAGAATCATCAAAATTAACATTCTAACCTACAATAAATCCACCCCTAGGACTTTTACTACAAGATAGATATTTTACTACCATTCTACTTTAAAACAGAACTAATACTTGCTTTGCCCATTATTTTTCCAAATCAGTACTCTCATCTCAAAACACTCATGAGTCCCCGTACGGGCCACCAAAAATGTCGTGGGTTTGACCCTGGCTAAATGCCAGGCACCTACGACGTTCGCTCTCTATGCTCTCTCCTGCTGCAGCTATGCAGAGGAGAGGGAAAATTAACACAAAACACTGGACTTATGAGTTGAGATAAGACCACTGATAAGGTGACGCACTAGATTCAGGGCAAAAGCAGGCGGTAAAACTTAAAGTTGCAAAAAAAAGTGATTTATTATTCTAACAGAGTCGGAGGATAAATCAGAGGTAAAAATAAGCTCTCAAGACACCGTTTCTTCACTGACCCCCCTTCCCTCTTAAGGCACCGCTTTCCAGCTCACCCCCTCCCTCCTTTCCAACTAACCAACAACTCCCAGGCAGGGGCAGGGTGTGGGGTTTTTCCTTAAGTCAGTCCATCACAATTCTTCTACTGCAGACACTGTTTCTCTATTTGCCCCCTCCTTCCATTCAACCAACAGATCCGGGCTGGGGCCAGATATGTGGCTTTTCTTAGTCAGTCCAACGCCACAATTCTTCTGCTACAAACGCTGTTTCTCTACTCACCCCTCTCCCTATTAAGGCCATTTCTCAGCTCACCCCCTCCCTCCTTCCTTCTAACCAGCAGCTCCGGGGTGGGGGCAGGGCATGGGGTTTCCTTTGGTCAGGGTCAGTCCATCAGGGGAAAAGAATCCTCTACTTAGCCATGGGGGTCCCTCCCACGAGAGACAGTCCTCTGCGAACTTCTTTGGCGTGGGTCCAATCTCACGAGCAGCCCCGCCCGATTGCTGCTGTCCGAGATTCTCTCCAGGTTGCGGATTTCCAAGCCGAGGCCAGGCTGTTTCCATCCCGGGAGCAAGGCCTTTCTCTCTCCTGCAAGGCTTTTGCAACTCTCAGTCTCTGGGACTCCCACTGGATCACAGCTTCCTGCAGGCTTCCACCTGCTCCTCTGGCGTGGGCACCCCCCCGCCAGGCTGTGGGGGGTTCTCTGCATCCCCCTGGACCCCATGGGCTGCAGGGGGACCACCTGCTCCCCCATGGTCTTCACCACGGCTGGCAGAGGGTTTTCAGCTCCGGCGCCTGGAGCACCTCCTCCCCCACCTTCTCCACTGACCTTGGTGCCTCCATGTTGTTCTCCCTCACATACTTTTACCTCCTCCTCCTCCTTCCCTGGCTACAAAGAAGTGCGTGCTTACCCTGTTTTGATTTCTTCTTAAATATGTTTTCACAGAGGCGTAACTAACATCTCTAATTGGCCCAGGTTTGGCCAGCAGCATGTCCATCATCTTCAGAGCCATCAGAGATTGGCTCTGCTGGACATGATGGAGAAATTTCCAGAATCTTTACTCAGGACATGCAGGAGCCATCTTTGTACCCCACCCTATCCACTGGCAAAAACTGGGCCAGGCAAAACTACCACAGATGGACAGCACGAAAATGATCCTGACAAGGTCAGATGCACAGGGCAAATGTTGTGGAACCTGGCAAGTCTAGGGCCAACCCAATATGCCACCTACATTGCAATGTTTAATGCCGATGACAACCGTGAGACAGTGGGCTCTGTAGCTGACAAGCTCAGGCATTATGCAAGTGTGATCAATGGCCCATTGCAGGCTCAGATCTCTGCTGTGGTTAAGGAGTTGAAGGAAGAGATGAGGGAGATCAGGGAGGAGGTGAGGAAAAACAGTGTGGCACCAGTGAGAGTCACAGGCCCCAACACTGGAGCCCGACGTCCTCCAGCTAGAGAAAGAGGGTACACCCCACGAGCTGAGTTGTGGTTCTTTCTGCATGACCATGGGGAAGACATGAAAAGGTGGGATGGGAAGCCCACCTCTGTCCTGGCAGAACAGGTGCGTCAGCTTAAGGAGGGCAACGCTAGCCGAGGGGGTTCTGCCAGAGCCAAGGTAGCCTCAGCTTCCTGCAGCCAACCTGCTGAGTACAACAGAAGGGAAAATGTTGTGTCAGATTCCCTTGACGGTGGAATGCATGCTCAGGAAGGGAATGATAACCAGGGCTAGAGGGGCCCTGCCTCTAGCCAGGTAGAGGCATGGGAAAACCGTGTCTTTTGGACTGTGTGGATTCGATGGCCTGGTACATCAGAGCCACAAAAATATGAAGCATTAGTTGATACAGGTGCGCAGTGTACCTTAATGCCATCGGGACATGTTGGGGCTGAACCCATTTCTATTGCTGGGGTGACAGGGGGATCACAAGAGTTGACGCTGGTGGAAGCCGAGGTGAGCCTGACTGGGAAGGAGTGGCAGAAACATCCCATTGTGACTGGTCCAAAGGCCCCGTGTATTCTGGGCATAGACTTCCTCCGGAATGGCTATTTCAAAGACCCGAAAGGACTCAGGTGGGCTTTTGGAATAGCTGCTGTTGAGGCAGAGGGCGTTAGGCAATTGAACACCTTGCCTGGACTGTCAGAGAACCCTTCTGCAGTTGGACTCTTGAAGGAGGAGGAACAACATGTACCAATTGCCACCTCGACAGTGCACCGCCGGCAGTACCGAACGAATCGAGATGCTGTGATTCCCATCCACAAGCTGATCCGTGAGCTGGAGAGCCAAGGGGTGGTCAGCAAGGCCCACTCACCCTTCAACAGCCCCATCTGGCCTGTGCGCCGATCTGATGGAGACTGGAGATTGACTGTGGACTATCGTGCCTTGAACGAGGTGACTCCACCGCTGAGCGCTGCCGTGCCAGACATGCTGGAGCTCCAGTATGAACTGGAGTCCAAAGCAGCAAAGTGGTACGCCACTATTGACATTGCAAATGCATTTTTCTCCATTCCTCTGGCAGCAGAGTGCAGGCCTCAGTTTGCTTTCACCTGGAGGGGCGTGCAGTACACCTGGAACCGACTGCCCCAGGGGTGGAAACACAGTCCCACCATCTGCCACGGACTGATCCAGGCTGCACTGGAAAAGGGTGAGGCTCCAGAACATCTGCAGTACATCGATGACATCATTGTGTGGGGGGACACAGCAGAAGAAGTGTTTGAGAAAGGAGAGAAAATCATCCAGATTCTTCTGGAAGCCGGTCTCGCCATCAAAAGGAGCAAAGTCAAGGGGCCTGCCAAAGAGATCCAGTTCCTGGGAGTGAAGTGGCAAGATGGACGGCGTCAGATTCCCACCGAAGTCATCAATAAAATCACAGCGATGTCCCCACCAACCAACAAGAAGGAGACACAAGCTTTCCTAGGTGCCATAGGCTTCTGGAGGATGCACATCCCTGAGTACAGCCAGATTGTGAGCCCTCTCTACCTGGTGACACGCAAGAAGAATGATTTCCGCTGGGGCCCTGAACAACAACAAGCCTTCGCCCAGATCAAGCAAGAGATCGCTCATGCGGTAGCCCTTGGCCCAGTCAGGACAGGACCAGAAGTGAAGAATGTGCTCTACTCTGCAGCCGGGGGCAACGGTCTGTCCTGGAGCCTTTGGCAGAAGGTGCCTGGTGAGACTCGAGGTCGTCCACTGGGATTCTGGAGCCGAAGCTACAGAGGGTCCGAAGCCAACTACACTCCCACAGAGAAGGAAATTCTGGCAGCCTATGAAGGCGTCCAAGCCGCCTCAGAAGTTATTGGCACGGAAGCACAACTTCTTCTTGCACCCCGACTACCGGTGCTGGGGTGGATGTTCAAGGGAAAGGTTCCCTCTACCCACCACGCCACCGATGCCACGTGGAGTAAATGGATTGCCCTCATCACGCAGCGCGCCCGTATTGGAAGCCCGAATCGCCCTGGGATCTTGGAAATAATTACAAATTGGCCCGAAGGTGAAAACTTTGGTCTCACCGATGAAGAGGAGCAGGAACAGGTGACTCGCGCAGAGGAAGCTCCACCATACAACCAACTGCCGCAAGATGAAACATGCTACGCTCTCTTCACTGATGGTTCCTGTCGCATTGTGGGGGCAAACCGAAAATGGAAAGCAGCTGTATGGAGCCCCACACGGCAGGTCGCAGAGGCTACAGAAGGAGAAGGTGGATCAAGCCAACTTGCCGAACTCAAAGCCGTTCAGCTGGCCCTGGACATTGCTGAAAGAGAGAAGTGGCCAAAGCTGTACCTGTACACTGATTCATGGATGGTAGCCAATGCTCTGTGGGGTTGGTTGGAAAGGTGGAAAAAGGCCAACTGGCAACGTAGAGGAAGACCAATCTGGGCTGCTGACGAATGGCGAGACATTGCCAGTCGGGTAGAGAAGCTACCTGTGAAAGTCCGTCATGTGGATGCCCATGTCCCCAAGAGCCGAGCTAATGAGGAACACCGAAACAATGAACAGGTAGATCAGGCTGCAAAAATACAGGTGTCACAGGTAGATTTAGATTGGCAGCACAAAGGAGAGTTGTTCCTAGCCCGATGGGCCCATGATGCCTCAGGCCATCAGGGCAGAGATGCCACCTATAAGTGGGCACGAGACCGAGGGGTGGATCTAACCATGGACTGTATCTCCCAGGTGATCCATAACTGTGAGACATGCGCTGCCATCAAGCAAGCCAAGCGGGTGAAACCCCTGTGGTATGGGGGAAGGTGGACCAAATACAAGTATGGGGAGGCCTGGCAGATCGATTACATCACACTGCCTCAAACCCGCCACGGCAAGCGCTACGTGCTCACAATGGTAGAGGCCACCACTGGGTGGCTGGAGACCTACTCTGTACCTCATGCCACTGCCCGCAACACCATCCTGGGCCTTGAAAGGCAAGTCCTTTGGAGGCATGGTACCCCTGAGAGAATTGAGTCGGACAACGGGACTCATTTCAAAAATAGCCTCATAAACACCTGGGCTAAGGAACATGGCATTGAGTGGGTGTACCACATTCCTTATCATGCACCTGCTGCTGGTAAAGTAGAGCGATGCAACGGCCTGCTAAAAACCACCTTGAAGGCTTTAGGTGGGGGGACTTTCAAAAATTGGGAACAGCATTTAGCCAAGGCCACCTGGCTAGTTAACACCCGAGGCTCCACCAACAGGGCTGGCCCTGCCCAATCTGAACCCTTGCAAACAGCAGACGGGGATAAGGTTCCAGTAGTGCAAATGAGAGGCATGCTGGGGAAAACTGTTTGGATTAATTCTGCCTTGAGCAAAGATAGACCCACCCGTGGGGTTGTCTTTGCTCAAGGACCAGGGTGTACCTGGTGGGTGATGCAAGAGGATGGAGAGACACGATGCATACCTCAGGGAGACCTCAGTTGGGGTTGCACTGCCCATAACACGGTGCCTGTATGCATATCTGTATGTGTATATTCAGAGTAATGCTTGTATGTATATAGTTTAAAGGCTTAAGTTCAATGTAATATGTTGGAATGGAAAAAATTCGGGGTGGATAATGTTGGAGGTTGGGGGGGGGAAGTGGAATTTTTCCCATTCTGTTGCTAGGCAAGTAACGATCGGTACTTAGAGGACATTTTACTCTCACAAAAGAGACAAAGACTTTTTGGCTGGGCGGGCACGGGAACAAGAGATAGCAAGACTTGATAACGACACACGGACTCGCTCACAAGGCTCGGAGGAGACAGCAGTGGAAGGAACGGCTCTCCGTTTTTTTTGGCTGCGACTGCAGGAAAAGAAAAGCCCGGCTTTGCACTAGTTTTTCTCTACCTGGTGGGTGAGTTCTCGGGGCACGGGACTCCAATCATCTCTTCCCCTCCGGGAGGGTGCATCTCCCAGCTGCACTGCAGCGGAACGGGACCCCCGCCTGCCACCACCCCGCGCCCTGCCTGCTGCCCCGCACCCTGCCTGCCCCAACTGCGGAGTTTCCTGCCGCCTCCTCTGCTGGCTGGCCCGGGTGGGCTGACCCGGCCGCTCCATCTCCCGGCTCTGGGCTCTCTGCTGCGCCCCCCGTCCATCTGCGCTCCACCCTGCTCCAGCCCGTCGGCCATTACGCGCGACACAGATCCAACCTCGCGGCACAGCGCCATCTGCAGCTTCCCGGGAGTCATCGCACCTGTCCGGCTGGTCTAGGAGCCCAACAGCGCCCCTGCTGGCCGTGACCGTGACTGCACCAACCGAGAACGTGCCTGACAGTCCAGGGACATTTGCCACCGAGTTTTTTTGGTTTTGTTTACTGTTTTTCTTTACCTTGTTTACTGTTTTTTGTTACTGATTGTTTACCTCAGTATAGATACTAGTAAAAAAACTCTTATTCCTTTTCCCATACCTTTGCCTGAGAGCCCTTGATTCTAAAGTTATAATAATTCGGAGGGAAGGGGATTCACATTCTCTGTTCTAAGGAAGGTTCCCACCTTCCTAAACAGACACCTGTCTATCAAACGAAGACAAATGCATGTAAGATACAGTACTAGTTTCTAAACTAATGGGTCTGTACCGATACCTGCAAATATTCAGTCCAGGAAGGAAAAGATGGAGAGTTCCCCTGGCAAAAAAAGTCTCTGGTGTCCGTTCTGCAATCATATTCAGATGAGAAATAACACTGCAACTCATTAAGACAACTGAATGATAAAACCCATACTACTCTTCTGAAGAGGAGGAACTGCAGGAACTGTGACTGCAGTTTCCACTATAGACAATGTAACTTTTGTTTTTTCAGTCCTAGATCAAGACACTCATTTTCTGTTTGATGAAAAGACTGCAGCAGTGTCTCTTTACAGTTTTTAAAGGATGTTGCTCCTTTTTAATGTGGACTTGGGTTGAAGTCATCTGAGGATTACGCAATGGAGCGGGGCTTTTACACACCACCAGGATGACCAGAAATCTTGTTAATCATACTAATTTTCTTTAATTTTTCAGAGAAATGCACTGAGCAGTCCCTAACTATTTGTACAGATTCCTAAGTTCAGGGTCACACCTGAGTTGAGAAGCTTTCAGATAACTTCGTTCAAGTTCAATATAATTCAGGATTGTCAAAATGGAATCTGAAAAAGTACCACTATCCCCAGTTTATGCATTTTCCCAATAACAGCAGCTACCACAGATTTTTTAGGCCTGAATTACAATTTCTTTAGAGACATGCTAAAGCCCTTGAGATCAAGGAAAAAATCCTATAGAGCTCTCCAAAACACAGCACAGGCACAGGACCACTGCTTGTGAAATCTTGTGGAGACCCCTGGCGGTTCCTGGTCTTTACTCTCCCTACTAACAGTTTTACAGCTTCAAAGGAGTGAAGAGAATACCAGCTAAAGAGGAACATATCCACTGCACTCTGGTTAGAAGGGACAAGTCTCTGGTCACCAGAAACAAAAAAAGGCTGAGCACTCCTCTTGGTATGTGTAACTGTAGGTTCCCAGAAGACAGGGGCTAATGTGTATGTCCCAAACACTGATAGCTGGATGGCTGTGGAGACAACCAAGGACTGTTGGTAACAACAGACAAGGATTGCTGGTACTAACATCCCATGAGAAAGAACAAGATGAGCCTGGAGAAGGAGCCATGCAGAGGTAGGACAGCACTCCTCTGGGACAAACAACCTTAGTCTAGTTCCTGGAGACAAGCACAACACAGTACAGCGCAAGCAGAGGAATGAGGCCAAGGCGTGGGCACGGACTGTAGAGGGACAAACACTATCCAAGACAGCTCAAGCCCTCCAGCCCATTTCCAGAAAGGTCTGAAAGAACAGACTGCATAGGATTTGCACAGAAAGCAAGAAACTTGCCTTCAGAGTGAGGAAGCCTATCTATGAAAAAGTACCCACAGCAAACCCAGGCAGTGCCCTCAGGACCCTGGACATCCCATCGGCTGGACTGAAGCTGGAGCCAGGACTAGTGATCTCTTTTTCTCTCTTTCTTTGATTAATCTCTTCCTTTCTCTTATCCCTTTCACCCTACCCTTTTATCCAAAACCATTGCCATGCACATAGTAGGTCAGGGACTTACACAGCAACTTCCACTCCAAGCGTGTAATGCACGAACAAAACTTTCTGATTGTTTGCAGACCCTCTGACTTTTGTTGTTCCTTTTGACTATGAGCATTTATGAATCTTGGGTGCTTCCTTCCCCCTTAAGGGAGGGACATCACATTAACAGACTGATAAATTGACAGATGCACTATGCACAGCTATTAAAACTACAAGGCCAGGAGCCCTGACAACAGGCTTGCTCTGTTTCTTGCTCTGGATCCTCTCAAGCAACAGCGTTAAGGCAGCGAGATGAGGAAGGGCTGAAGTGATCTGTGATCAACATCTGGATCTGGCTCACAGCTGACATCCTTTGCTGGACTACAAAGAAGCCACCTAATTTTTCTAAAAACAGCACTTCCAACCATTACCGGTGGCCATTCTGGTAATTTTCAAAGGATGAAATAAATATATAAATCCGTTCAGAGATACCTGTGAACCTCTGAAGTTAATAAACAAGACTGTTAATAGCCTGCTCCTGCTTTTTAATAAAAACAAATATTCTAACTAAAGGAGATTTAAATAAAAACAACAAAAGGCAGTGAAACCCTAGAGGCACAAACAGCACCAAAAGCAAAGTATTAACTAAATCAAGTGTGTTAGCAGTTCAGGATGCACAGCAAGTTCCCCTCACTTGAATATTATTCTCTCCAACTGTAAAACCTAGTTGAAAGGTTGGCAAGGGCATCTCCTAAAATTATGTGTATTTTGTCAGGGTCTACAAACAGCAGATAAGTTTCTGGCAGGAGTGTCTGGAGGGAAACTTACTGTTCAATAGTGGTATCAAGTCGAAAACAAGACTCAAGGTGGCTATTTTATGAGGAAAAAAAATTTATGAGAAAAAAAACAACTATAGTTTATTAAAAGGCTTTTAGCTAATAGACTACAAAGAAGGCCAATTATCTTAAATGTGTTATATAATCACAGAGATGAGGTCAGTTCGCTGAGTTCATAGATGAAATTTATTAAAAATAATCCATCCTCTACCTATCCAAAGAAACAAAACATTCTTTAAATTTTGTTAGAAATAAACATTGAGATTTTTCCAACTGTGGTAATGACATAAATACTTAGTGCACAGATTTTTGGGTCTCCTCAGGTGTCTTAGAAGCTTTACTGCCTAAGTTAAAAGAATATTCACATTTCAGCACAAAACAGAAGAAAACTGCTAAGTCCGTAAGACTGATAATAATTTAAAGCTGTCTGCAAGACAAGCAGCAAAGAGTCAAATAAGAATTACAGAAATTTTCAGTTTTATTTCCTAGTTATACTCTGGATATAAATATATAGAAAATATACTCTGGTTCGCTTTTCAAAATCAGAAAATGAATGTGTATGGAAGCACACAGAAAACTGAACTTTTTCTCCCAACGCGTATGTGAGACAAATTAAAAGTGGAAAACTCAGGGGAAAAGCTGCAGTAGATCAAAAACAGCAGATAACACATCAAATCCAACAAATCTGGCAGAGAACACTAATTTGAAGATAAGAGTGGAAGGAACTCAAACACAAACTTATCTTTCAGGAAAAAGAGTACTTGAATTTGAACTGGCAGGATGTCAAAATATTAAATCACCCCAGTAGCTCTATCTGGAAACAAAGTACTGAAATGAAATGCCATTTTTACTATTTCAATTAGGAAACGTTCCTTCATTATGCTTTATTGCAGTATGAACATGCCAAATGCATGAGCACTTCATCTCTTCTGAACTTTTTAGAGAAATTTATCAAAATATATTAAAAAAGGGAAAAAAAGTAACAGTAAAGGTTATTTTTATCAAAGAGTCTGTGCTTCAGGACTGAACTTAATTCAGTGTTTCATTTACTACACCTCCTTGCCCTCACAAAGTAAGCAGAGTCTACTCCTGTAACTAGAAAGCCTAAGGAAAATGCTTAACGAACAAAACAGCTGAACGCCTGGAAAGTTCAAGGGAAAAATACCTGACTAGACTCTCTGCAAACTATTAAAAATAATTGCTGGTTCCCACTATGAAGTTATAAATTCTCTTCTTTACATTCATTTCCAGGAATATACACACTCAAGATTACTTACTACATAATACAAACTAATAAGGATACTCCAGATGTAAACAGATTTGTAACCATTTTAACAGCTTTGTCTAGAATACTTTCTATTAAGCATGAAGCCTAAGAATCACTTCATCAACTCTCTTCTCCAATAATAAAAAAGGTATCAGTTCATCAAGTATAATTACTATTTCGAAAATTTACATTTTTCAGTTTCTGTGTTTCTAAAGGAGAGCACATCCCAGCAGAAAAAAAAATTACCTGTTTACAACCCTCTTATCATAATCAATTTAAATGAGCATAGTTTTGTCTAGATTTTATTCTCTCAGATGATTTTATAAAGGCTTTCAAAATTCAAAAACAAGCTTCAAGTTAACCAACTCTAAAAATTTGTAATTGCTGATTTTCTAGTATTCTGAGCATTTTCAGTTTCCAAAGCATGGCATATAAACAAGCACTAAGTATTGTATTGCAGAGCCTCTTTGTTCATGAGCACAGATAAAAAGTTGGCCTGACACCCAAACAGCTTTAGCAAGTCAGACAACACAGAACCTGCACTTTTAGGTTATGACATAAGGGAACAACTGAAACAAAGAGGACAGAATTTGGAACTTGCTCACAGGCGTTAAGTTGGAATCTTAGTTTTGGGAAAATAAGGGAGACTTAAAAATTTGGGAGACTACAAAAGCAGTTCTATGCACATGATCACTGCCACTGCTGACAACCTTTGGAGTTTATTGGGCTACTAAATTTAGGAACATGCAAACTAGTCTGAGAATTAGGAAATTAAATCAAACTGGCACTATCACTTCTGCCGCAAATCTCTTCATCAGTAGAGCTTCTATTTCACTTTTTTCATTTACAACCAAGTTAAAAATACCCCTACTACCAAATTATTATAAGATTTTACCCTGAAAACTTGATGTGCACAGTTACATCTAACCACATGCATACGAAGTCAGCTAAATAAGAGCAGGAAAAAACTATCTGAATGTTCCTAGAATGCCTTTTGGCAATGGTTGTGAACTTGGAACAGTTGTCCCAGTTTTAGTGCTTACACTCAAGGAATGCAACTCTGCTGTTCAAGGTAAAACACACACAAATAGACCCCAAAGCAAAGTGTGGTGGGGGAAAAAAGCCAAATTGTATATTCAGTAAATAGGACAACATATATTACCAGCCAGACCCATCTATTCATAGAGTAACCAGCACAGTGGGTTTTCATTTGCAAGTTACCCAAACACCAATGTGCTACAAACATTTGGTGTGAAAGAGAGCACAAGAGAAAGTATAAATATGGTCATGAGAAAAATGGTGACAAATACATAAAATAAAGTGGTTCAGAGCAATGCACTCACAAAGAACAAAGGCCAACAACTTCAAGTGTCTTTCCTGGTCAAAAATTTGGATAGGCTTGTTCTTATTACAAGGGGAGAAGAGGGGGAGGAAAGGGGGAATTTTACCCAGGATTACTTTAACTCACAAGTATGCACCAGAGAGAACAGTGGAATAGTAAACCACTCAAAGAGGGCAATGTAAAAATCTAGGTAAAGAAAATCTTGGAATACAAGTAAAATATGTTTCTAGAAACATTATAATATACATTGTGCATGCCATCTATTATTGTCAGGCAAAGAATTTTTAGGACTGACATATCACATACCAACACTAAACAAAAGCAAACAAGAAACAATCTCCATTTTTCTGAACACAATGTAAATTCTGTTTTCACATGTGTTGCAGAGAGATGCAGAGTCATTGTGTTTCAAGCTCTGAATTTCAAGCTACCTGCAGTTTTTCCAGAGCAGAACTCCTTCCCACTCTGACAACTTTGTAGCAACTGCTTGCCAGCCAAAGAGATAAGATATCAAATTTACTGCAGTTAGTCAGTGAAAGAGTTATCTTAGAAAAACCAATAGTGGCAGCGGGTGAGTTTTATTATGCTTCACAAAGGTATGTTTCCTATAATGCACAAATATTTTTTTTAGATTTTACATTACAACATATTGACATTTCCTTAAATAGAGAAACCGTTTTGATAACTCTCTGCTTTCAAATCTGTCATACCAACACATCCTTCATTCAAATAGCTGTATCTGCAAAGAAGTATCTCTGTTGCTAAGGGATACAGAACATAAACCTCTTCACAGGTCCCCCAAAAGGAAAAACATCTAAAAGCACCAATTCACCTGACAATTTCTTTGACAAATTCTGCACCAGAAAATTCTGAGGTCCCACAACCCCAAAAATTAGGTGCAAGTCCTCACACCGAAATGACTACCATTTACCAATATGTTGCCAAAAATACTTAGGCATCTATTCTAACATAGTTTAGCACCAGAAGCATTTTAAATTTGGCTGTAAGGCCCTATTTCACCTAATTTAGTACTTTAAAGTGTGACACAGCAAATCTACTATGCCACATTGAACATTGTTCACTATAAGCACACGATTTTCCAGTCACATTCATAGTCACTCCTTTTAGGTGAGAATTTATATACACTTGTTTTACAGCCATTTCCACCGTTTTGGATAGGGAAAGGAAGAATTTTGGACTAGTAGGGATGATAATATGAAAGAATGCAGTCAATATTCAGTCTTAACCTCGCCGACCTGCACGCCCATTTAATTACGAGGCTCCAACAACAGCCCACTACCTCTCTCCCTTGTCTAAGAGCGACCCTACTAGCCAAACCCGTGAGCCAACATAAAGCGACCAACTCATGCAGAATAATCCTTGCAGCGCTGGTTACGTGGGGAGGAGACCCTGGGTATTCCCAGCAGAAGAGCCCCGCGCTTTCCGTATGCGCACGAGAGCTGCCCGGAAGGACAGCGGGATGGGGCGACAGGGTGTAAACATGCTGTGTTTACGCTGTGTAAACACGCGGGGTATCCCCCCTCATCCCGGCCTTTCGGGGCAGGCGGAAGGATGAGGTGAGAGGTCCGCGAGGAGCTACCACGTCCGTCCCTTCCCCCCCCGGCCGGCCGAGCCGCCTCTCTGGCGAGGGCGCAGCAGCCGCTCAGCGGGCGGGGGCTGCCCGCTCCCCTCCTCCCGCCGCCTCGGCCCCGCTCGCTCCCGTGCCGTGCTCCCGGGCCGCGGGGGAAGCCGGGCCTGCCCCGCCCCACACCGCTCGTACCTGCGCGGGCGGCGCCGCCCGCTGCTCCCCGGGGAGGCGCTGGCTCATCCTCCCTCCGAGATCCAGCGGGACACGGGCGCAGCCCCCAGACCCGCGGCCGCTCCGCCGCCCAGCACCGCCCCTCGGCCCGGGAAGGGCGGGGATTCCCAACGCGCAGGCTCGGCACCCGTCAGGCCGCCGGGGTCACCATCACCGTCACTGCTGATTCTGCTTCCCGCGGTCAGCCCGGCGCGGGTCCGTCCCCCGCTCCCGGAGGGGCGCGGCTTCCCGGCGGCCCGGGAGGGGCCCATGCTGGGCTCCCTCGCTGCGAGGGCGAGTTGAGGGCCCAGGGGGCGGCAGGGCAGCCCCACGCTTCAGATCGGGGTGGAGGCGGCTTCCCAGGTAAAGGAGGCAGAGAGACCCTGGGTACATCGCGGCATCGTTCGGCTTCAGGCTAAACTGCGCCGCCTCTAAATTCCAGGGATAGCGCGCTGCGGGGTCCCCGAGAGCTTAAGGGTTTTACCTGCAGAGAAAACGCATGTGTCGGGCTGAGCACGGAACCCCTGGGTGCTGCCAGCCGAGGTACTGCGGCCCGTGTGGTGCTCACTTAACCCACAGCGAATGATGGCTACAGCAAAACGTGTCAAGTCAAGGGGTGGATTTTTCTTTTTTTTTTTCCCAAGGAAAATGCCCGCTGGTCTGTTTACGTGCAAGGCTAACAAGCCCGGAGGGTGCCGTGCCCTGTGCGCACGGGGTGATGAACGGAGGCACTCGGACTGAGAAAGGGCGTTGTGAATCATGAGGCTTTTTGCCCGTAGGTGTCATTAAGGCGCGCTTTGGAGTCGGGAACGGAGGAGCCACAGGTGCAGCCTGACCCTCCCCGGTAAGCGCTGCGCTCAGCCCCGCCGGGGCACGCTTACCCCTAGGAACCCCACCCCAGGCTGTCCCTGGGAACACACATACCGCCGGTGCCGGACTGTGCGGCGCTGTGGGTCGTTCGTGAAACACTTGTAGCTGGTTTTTTGGGTTTTTTTCCCCTCAAAACGCTGACACCCGCGCGCGCCCCGCCCGTCACGTGATGCCGGCCGCGCGTTACCAGGGTGAAGTGCCGCTAACGCGGAAAGGGCGGGCGGGCAGGGCCGCTACCCCGCCCCTGGGCGGGCTCGCCCAATGGGAGTCGAGCTACGGCGTGGGAGCGCCAATAGGAGCGGAGGGGGCGGGGCCCGGCCAGGCGCGAGGCCAGCTTGGGCGGCCGTGGCGGCGGCGGGCAGGTATGGCGGGGTGTGGACGGGGCGGGCGCGGGGCAACCTGAGGCGGGGTGAGGCCGGGGCGGGTGGCGCCGCCCTTCTGCGGGGCCGGGCAGGCAGCGGCTGGTCTCTCCTAGCCACCCTGGGGTGGGGGTTGTCGGCCGCGTCTCTCGCTCCGGTGCTGGGCTTGCTCTGGCTGCGCGGGGGCGGCGGCCTGGCGGGGCCCGCTTGCGGAGCGCGGCCCAGCTCGGCCCCTGCTCCGCTCCGCTCCGCTCTGCTCTGCTCTGTCCTCTCCTGTCCTGCCCCTCCTCGTACGCACGGCCCTGGTCTGGCCGTGCGCTCCGGTCTGTCAGGCTGCCTCGGGGTGTGACTTGCGCCGCTTTCCTGCGTGTCTGGTGGATGAACTGACTTACTGCCCTGGACTTGAAAAGACAACGCCCTGTCAGTGCTGATGTCCTTTCTCAGGACGCCTGTTTTTCCCTTGCCACATGTCAGAATAAGTTAACTCCCAGAAGATTATATAGCCGCTTTGACTGAACTGTAACTTCTCGCCCACAGGCTGGTTATTAGCCAAATGGTATTTGCACGGAGTATCACGCAGTAGCAGCCCTGAGCTATGCCTCATGCAGCGAGTTTAACTGTAGAACAGCAGCGGTTGTTTCATAAAGTAGGGTAGGAAGAGAACTTCGGTAAAGTCGTGGAAGGATCAAATTGTGTCCCACCTGCTGTGCTTTTGCTGTTGTCCAAAAGAGAATATTGAAGTTAACACCAAGTCTTTCTTATCTTTAGAAGTGCAACTTTACATTAAACTGTCTTTATGTACTGTAAGGAAATAAAAAAAGCATCAAGATATTGCAGGCCTGTAATTTTCACTTTTTCCTTTCCTGGTAGTTATGCTTAGTTTTAGTACGCTTTGCATCTCCTCTTTTGCGGGACCAATTACTTCAGATGTCTCTTGTTTGATCTTGCTGTGCCAATCAATCTTACTCATTTTAGTCTGCTTTCATGCTGTAGGTCCTGTTAAGCAGCATCTTTGTCTAATGCACGGTAATTCTGTGGGAAAAAAGTGTGATCTCAAATCGGGGAGAGACCCTGGTTGTGAGACCTATGATGTGTGTGAAATATGTTTGTAAGCTATTAGGATCTCCTGTTGAAAGGAAGCTGGATACAGCAAAGCAGAAATGTTAGTTCTTGCAAGTGAGGCTTAAATGCAGAAAATCTTAGGACCCTTTTGTCTTTTTCAGCTTATGGAAACTTCCTCGGGGTATGGAAGCTCTTTTTGCTGTGAAAAATATGATCTTTTAGTCTACTGTGAATTTGCTCTGACATTTGTCGCTTTGGTCTTTGTTTTGCCCTTTCCCTTTGCTGCTCTGACACATCTGTATACTGCCACAGCTTCCGCATGCAGCTCCCTAGTGTCCTGTTCTTACCAAAGTATTTTTAATATAGAACCTTAAACACCATCAAAATTCAGCTGAGTGCTCCATTTAATCTGAAAAGGTAGTCTAAATGGTCAGGTAGTACAGTAAAAATGGTGATTTGTGCCATTTTGTAATGATTTGTTTTATATGCAACGTGAAAAAGTCAGTCAGACTTAAGGCCACACCTTTCTGTATTGAATAATGATTCAAAATGTGATGGGGATCTGTTGAATTCAGTCAATTTTTGGCTTCATTATTGTGATCAAGATACTGAATTTAGTGCTTCTTAAGAAACAACACGTAGGGATTCCCCCCACCCCCATTGTATTTCTTCCAAGTAAAGTTGAACAATAGATTGTTAACCAGGTGCTATATTGTGTGCGAGCTGAATCAGGAGCTTTGGCACTGGTTGCTTGATTTATTTAAAGATAAAACAGATCCTTTTTAATCAAAATGAAAGATGAAACAGATTTTAGTGATGCAGCCCTTGTTGACCCTAAGTGAGCCAACTGTACCAAAATAGGAGTGAGACTAAGAGTAGATGATTTACAGAAAAGCAACTGAAGAGACAAACAGATCAACATTTTCAGTTAAAATAAAATGTACCATGACCTGATCAGGCTACGTACACCTAGTTAAATCTGGCTCATGCGTTTTTTTGTTGTTTTTTTTTTTCCCAGTACTCAAGTGAGGATGCCTTAAGAAGAGAACTATGGATAAATATATCAAAATACGGAAGATTGGAGAAGGATCCTTTGGGAAAGCAATACTTGTCAGATCTAAAGAAGATGGCCAACAGTATGTTATTAAAGAAATAAACATCTCAAAGGTGAGTGATTATTATTAATAAATTCCTGATCCATTCTTTTTGTATTTCTGTTCTCAAAAATCATTATTTTCTTTCTGAAGATGTCAAATAAGGAGAGAGAAGAATCAAGGAGAGAAGTTGCTGTATTGGCTAACATGAAACATCCGAATATTGTCCTGTATAGGGAGTCATTTGAAGGTAAGATGAACTAATACAGTAGAGCCTGAAGTAATGTTAGTAAGTGACTGTCTGTGCACTACTTACTGCATTTAGTTTAAAAGTCAGGGAGATTTTTCTCTTTAATGAGTATTTTTCATACCTTTATTACTTCAGTTATTTTCCATTGTATTTTTACAGAATTCCCATTCATGTTTAAAGATTATTGTAATTTAGAAAAAAGGGCAACAAATAAGCAAATAGTCATGATTATACTTTACATGCATCAATTTTGGTTGATGCTTAAATGAAAAATATTCTCTTCAGAGTTTCTCCAGAGCATAAGTCTCCTTGAATACTTGTGTGTACCCTAGCAACTGGAATGCTTGCGTAGGTTAAATTTGTGTAGTTTAAATTACAGTCTAAATTTGGATATTGATAACCTAGCAATAGCAGTTTTATGTCCAAGTTTGTTGTCTTAGAGTGCAGCCTTCAGTAGCTGCAATCATGTAATTGCTTTCAGAGCTGGAAAAATAGATGAGACTGTTTACTTCATCAGGCTTTGAAGGAAGGAGGGATATGATTCTACATTTTCCTCACATTGAATGTCTTGGGAAATGGGCAGAACAGAAAAAAGGATTCCAAAAACCTATCAGAAAAGTTAAAATATTGTTAAAAGGCCCTAAATATTATTTGAAATACTGTTTAGAGATTCTCATCTCTTCTTTCCTTCCTTTCTGCTTTCTGTCTTTTGCCTGGGGCTTTCACTTTTTCTATTCATTAAATTAGATTTTTGTGGCATAATCATATTACACAGCCACACTTCTGGTTTATAAATCCACAGTGCTCTCTTCTTTGCATAGAGGCCTGTTCTTTAAGACTGCTGCTTTTTTTCTTACAAGGTAGATCCTGTAATCCATGATTCACAAGACTTTGTGTTGTATCTTTATTGCTAGAACACACTGACTTCGAATATACAGCATATAAAGTTTATAAAAGAAAATTATTTCAGCAATAGATGTGCAAGAAATCCAGACTCCTAGAATCATCTTTTAAAATGATACTTATTGATAATAATAAAATAACCAAACAGAGAAGCAGCTTTAATTTAATAACAGTTTGATGTTTTGAGAGATAGATTTCAGAAGCATTCTGTGGGAGTGAAATTTAAGTGACGTAGATGATTCAATTGATTTTAATTCAGAGTTTTTTAAGTGCTGTGACTAACTTTTTCATAAAATAGGAGTTTTTTTCTTTTGAGCAGCATATGACTGATTTTCTGCAGTTATTCATCTCTTCTCAAAATCATGCCTAGTATGTGAGTAGTGTAGTTCTTCTGTTTTTAGCAACTTGAAATTTTGCTTCTGCCTAATCTGTTTTTTTGTCAGTAACTGCGAAAGCCATAACTTTGAATGAAATGTATTATATTTGTATTATACCTACTACTGGAAATTTGCATGGGATTTTTTGAAGTCTCCCCAGATTTCATTAAAAAATGAGAAAATAATTGTTTCCATCTCTCATTGTCTGCTGAAAGTTCTCTTACTGTTCTTCAGACTCTGAAATAAAGTGCATGTCTAGTATGACAGCGGATGGTTGTTGTGTTCTGGCAAGTCCAGGTAAAATTCCAAGAAAGAACAAGGCAAATAGAGGCAACTACCTAAATTAGAACTTAAGATCCCTATTTGTAGGATAAGGGATCTATAGAATGTTTGAAAGCAGTTTGAAGATTGGTTTTATATTGTGTTCAAAAAAATGACACCTTAAATTTCATAGCGGTTTTGAACCCCGTGTCGGGGCACTGGTTCAGTAGATACAGTTTTTTTCTCTCCTTATCAAACTAGTCCAATGTTACCAAAATGGGAAAATTAGGTTGTGAAACTTCAAATAATAAAAATATTTTTGCTTGAAGTTTGAAAAAATGGGCAAATAAATTGTATCTGAAGCTGCATGTGAAAAAGTCAATTTTTTTTGTTGCTTTTTCTGTGGCTGTAATAAAGATATTTTAAAAGTTACATAAAGAAGATCTTCTTTTTGTTTTTTTTAAATACCTTGTCTTTTACTTTACAGAAAATGGCTGTCTGTACATAGTGATGGATTACTGTGAAGGAGGAGACCTATTTAAAAAGATAAATGCCCAGAAAGGAATTCTATTCTCTGAAGATCAGGTAACAGCAAACTGCTGCTGTAGTGTTTTGTTGCAGGATACTTTTTCATGAATTCTAAATTATTTTGGTTCAGGTTGTAGGTGTGATTGCTTAATCTAAAAGGAGATTCTTAAATAGTCATTCTTGTTGCCACTGGTCAGTGTAGTATCTTAAAAAACAAAACCAAACCAAAACACAATCAAAAGAAAAAAACAAATGCACAAAAAAGCCCCAGAAAGAAAATGTAGCTGGAAGTCCTGGATATGTTACTTGAGATTTTGTCTGTTTGTGTAAGATGCTTTTAAAAAGGTTGCATCTCTTGTGGAGTAAGCCATATCTGAGAAATGAAAAATACTAAAAGACAACATGAATTTTCTTAAACCTCTGAAATAATGTTTTTAAAGATGGAAAGGCATAGGAATTTTGTATTGTAATACCGATTTTCATGTGTCAGAAGTATAAAATAATATACTTTGTAAGTATAATAATATGAGATATGGAAATATGAAGTTGGCATAATTCAAAACTTTATTTTTCCATTAATAAAAATTTAATGTTCCGCTGGTATATTTCCTATACATTTTCTTATTTAGTTTTTCCACAAAATTGGTTATAAAGTCATTTGTAGTGAAAGAGAAGTAGGAGAGTTTGGAATAAATTAGAGGATTATATGTACAGATTTGATTAAATTAAGTAAAAATAAGTTATGTAGGATTCAGGGTGGGGTTTTGTTAGGACTGACATACGTTCCTTCGTTTATAAATTGTTTCTATGCTTTTGTGTCTGTGTCCAGTGGGATTTCAATTTACCTGGGACTAGAAAGGCATAGTAGTATATTAAGTCTATTTATGGTATTCAGGAAAGGGTATTCATGAAACATTTGGGATATAATTTGTAAAACTTTTTCTCATTTGACCTCCCTTTTACAAGAAGTACTTCAAGTGGAAAAGTGAAAATTATGTCTTGCATTATACTATAATTTTGTCATGTATGTACTTCTAAGTAGTGAATGTGAAACTATTATACTCATGGAAAAGTTCTTGTCGTAAGTCTCTTCTTAAATTGTGATTTTTGCAAATTTACTGAAGAGGCGTTGTTGGCTTCTTTATAGTCTTCTAGTTAGACGTTTGTTGCTTTTCTCATCAAAATCTACTTTGTAATATTTTTCTTTTAAGGTAAGACACAGAATTACTATATGTAAAATAAGTGTTTCTGTGAACATCAGTAGGGCTTTCTAAGACTCTTAGTCAATTAACTGAATGCAAGAAGACTTGTGGTTACAGTGAAAGTACAAGCTTTTAAAATGCAAGTTCCACATCTTAGGCATTTTAGCCAATCAAATCCATATTGCATACTTCTGCTACGTTTATAATATGTAATGAAAATAATAGTGTCAAGCTTAATATCAGATTTGGGTAGTAAGCATCTTTAATTAAAAGGTTTGCATTAGAGTGGCAGTACTATTAAATAGTATAAATATTATACTGTACATGGTATATATGGTATAAATGAAAAGGATAAGTGGGGAGAAGGGTAAAATTCATAGTTGTAATTAAAAATCTGACTTGATAATATCTTGTAAGTGGGGAAGTTTTCAGATGAATGACAAAGTTGATATTGCATTTTCTTTTATGAATAGATTCTGGATTGGTTTGTACAGATCTGTTTAGCACTAAAACACATACACGATAGAAAAATCTTGCATCGGGACATAAAGTCACAGGTATGTAGGTGGCTATTTTTCCACTGAATTCTCTTTCGAAGTGATTGCATTCCTATATTACTAGTTTGTTTATGGAAACACTTCTAATACTGGAAACACTTCTTCAGTCTGCAGGAGATTTATGTATTTGTACAAACAGATGAGGCTATTTGATGTATTACAAGTGTTACTCATATATTTACATGTGGGGACAGAAAAGGTTATGTTTGACAATGTGTAGTAATGTTTCCTCATTTTAATAAAGTAGGACTTGAATAAGTCTGGTGTTCCATAGTAGTCAATAACAAATACTTCAGGGGGATTGAATGGCGGAAAACTTTCTTCTTTTCTAAACATGAAGAGAACAAAAAGTGTGCAATTGTGTGAATATTTTAATTAACAGACTTCTTAACATTTCTATATCAAGAATATATTTTTAACCAAAGATGGAACAATACAGCTGGGAGATTTTGGAATCGCCAGAGTTCTTAACAGGTAACTCCTTTTTGATGCTGTTTTTCCTCTGACTTAATTTAAATTTCTTTGATTGAGGAAAACACAGTCTGTGCACTTCATGTGAGTTAACCAGTTAACATCCGTGCTTATTTTTTTCTTAGTACTGCAGAGTTGGCCCGCACTTGCATAGGAACACCATACTATTTGTCGCCAGAAATATGTCAGAACAAGCCTTACAACAATAAAAGGTACTAATAAGGATTTTATTAAACATATTTGATAAGAAGAAGAAAATGAGTTATTTTAGGAAGCTATAGCTGTTCTAATCAAATGATGGTGGACATCTGTTAGTTGGTCTCTTACCCAAGTAGGTACTGAGCCTCCCTGCAGAAGTGGTACCTTAGTAGGTCTGTGGTAGGGAGCAATGTCATGGGGAGATGACTTCGCTTAATGCTCCAAGTTCTAGATCTAGTTGGGTTCTTAATTGTGGCACTGCTTTAGCCTGTCTGCACAGTGGTTGCCTTCATTTATTCACTGCTGATGGGAAACTGTACTAAGGATGAAACACAACAATTTGATTCTCTAAGCACATGATGTGCATGGATGGGTGGCTCAGCTTGCTCCAGGTAACAAAGTCCTTGCTTATACCTTTGCTACCTTGGCAGCAGCGAGTACCTGGTAACAGTGTCCCCAAGGTAATTAAAAGGCTGTTTGTGAGTTACTTTTCCGCTGCACTGAGCTGTTTCATTCATTGCTGTGAGTGCCTTACACTAATTTCACTTGATTTCCTAAAAGAAAAAAATTGCTACAATTCCTTGTCCTTAATTTCTTCTACAGCGGATTTATTATCCAATGGTGTTAATACCTAATTATGCAGTGAGTGAGGGTAAGGTTAGTCACTGCTAAACAGTAAATTGACTTTGAGAATTGTATTTGCTGAATTACATGATGAGTATTGTTTGCTTTTTGTTTGTTTAATTCAAAGACCTCAGGCAAATGTATATATTTAAAGAAAAGAAGCCTTTGTCCATATTTTGTCTAATTTCTGTGGCTGAGGTGGTTCAGATGAAAAGTTCTAAATCGGAAGGCAAAATAGCATCATCTGGGTTTCAGGTTGGCCTTATTTTGGTTGATGCATTGTTTTTTTGATTTTTTCACTCAGGGTTTTGTAGAATCTAATAAGTCCATACAAGGGAGCTTGTACACACTCAAAATCCACCCCTTTCCTCTTCAAGGGCAGACTTCACAAATAAAAGTTACTTGGCAATGTTAACCTAAAATTAATTTTTAAAGTATGTTCTCTTTGATTTAGTGATATTTGGGCCCTTGGTTGTGTTCTCTATGAAATGTGCACACTTAAACATGCGGTGAGTAGAAACTTTGCACGTCTATAAAATAGTGATTTCAAATAGATTTTTTTTCTTATGTTACACAGATACATTTTACTTGTTGAAAGGTTTTCATGGTAGCTGTTTGAAAATTACCTTCAGCATTTTCATCTCTGCTACCTGTGCCAACCAACATTTTTCATTGGTGTTTTGTTTCATGCCAGTCTCTCAGTTATCTTGGTACTTTTGTTTTTAATGGATTGTATGAGCTGAAAAAATTGTTAGGCATTGTAACAAAGGGAACTAGAAATAGTCTTTTTTCTTCTTTTTTTCTTTTCTTTTTCCAGAAAGCTTGAATTCATTGAAAGCTTCATTGAAAGTCTGAATTTGGATTCAGTTTTTTTGTAGATGGATTAATATATTTCTGTTTAGAACAGGAAGAGTGCTTAGAAAAACTCAAGGTGGAAGAGTTGCCTTTTTCTGTTTTTCTTCCCCCTTCTCTCTATCTGTGTGTAGTTTGAAGAGTATGTCTTCATCATCCATTTTTCAGTTAGGAAGAGAAGAAAATAGTTTTGGGTTTTTTCTGTCCTGTTTTGGATTTTTTTGTGGATTTAGTATTGTTTGGAGCTTCTTAGTAGCTAATTTTGTTAAAAGATTATAGCAACGTGAAAATGGAAAGAAAAATATTCAAGGGATAAGGATTTAATTTCACTTCAAGCTTTTGTAATTGCATCTTTCTTGGTCTTTTATGTGGCAACAATGCTGGCAATATTGAATTTCTGAGAGTTGATGGCAATAATTTGTTTTCTGTTGACTCGGTGATATGTACTGTCTTCTTTTTGTTGTACAAAGGAATTGAAATGGTGCCCTCTGTTTCCTGAGCTTAAACTGAAGTCTGAGCATTCCCTTGGATTTCACCCTGAATGAGTGTGAATACTTTACATTCTTTCATTTGAAATGGGGGTTTACTAAAAAGGGCAGAAGGCATGTGGTGGTTCCAAGTCTTTGGAAGAGGAGATCAAGCTGCTAATTACTTTTTCCTTAGTTATATATCGTTGTCAGTCTATATCTGGAGGGAAATAATTACTTGTTAGCAACAGTAATGTCTCCATAGTATGAAATACCTGTATGGTGATGTATTTTTAATTGGAATTTTAATTGGAATACTTGGCAACTGATTATTTTGAACTGCTGGTGTTGACCTTGAAAATGTGTATGTAGAGGCAAAAGAAGGTACATTGTTAGTTTGTTTTCCTCATTATCTGTATTGTGCAGCCTTGCATGTGGGCAGACAATGAGAAATATATAGTAACTGTTTTCTTCCTTGTGTGATACAGTTTGAAGCTGGTAACATGAAGAACTTGGTCCTGAAGATAATCTCTGGACCTTTTCCTCCTGTTTCTATGCATTACTCCTATGACCTGCGTAATCTGCTGTCACAGTTATTTAAAAGGAATCCTAGGAATAGACCATCAATAAACTCCATATTGGAGAAAAGCTTTATAGCCAAACGGGTTGAAAAATTTCTCACACCAGAGGTATGGAGTTAGTTTTAATTCTAACTTTGCTAAAAACATCACAGGACTTTCCTTTTTCTTTATTCTAAGGTTAATATATAACATGGAAAACTGGAGTGATGGTATTCCCTCGAGCTCTTATAGACAGTGTCAGTCAATTCAGGAAAAAATAGCTTTACCATGAACTGGAAAGAAAAATCTCAAATTATTAAGTGTTTGATAGTTTCCATAAGTAAATCTAAACTGACATTTTCTGAAGTGCATTGTGTTGTGTGTTTTTCTGTATCTTGAGGAATCATGAATGAGATGATTTGTTTAGATATGCATCTTTTCATAAAATGCTGCTGTCAGTGATTTCAGCATTGTTGCTGTATAGAACTTCTTCAGTCTATTTTTTGTTTGGAATTTGGACTGGCCTGAGAGCCTGCTCTGGAAAATAATGCTAAGGAAACTCATCTTCAAATTTTTTGAAGTTTAAATGCATCATGTGTATGTACCCTCAAAGAAGTAGCTTCCTATTCCATTTAGAATCTATTCATGTTATTTGATATTTAATAATGTGCTTTTAATATAAGTCTAGTCAAAAGAGATGAAGATTAACAAGTGAATAATAGTATAGTACTGATATAAGGTAAATATAGATAGAGAAAGGACATGGAGGAAATGCAATGTAAAGAATTCTAATGCATTCTAACTCACAACTAAAGAAATATCATGAAAAGGCCATACATAATTGGAATTTCTATTGTATTGAAATAGACTTTCAACTAACTTCAGATTAAAGTCCCAAGGAAAGGTAAAATTTGGAAATCTTTATAGATAAGTTTGTTCTAACATTTGCAACAGCAATAGTTTGATCTGATTTTATTTCCAGTAGCTAGAATGGGTATGAAATTTTTGTTTGGAGTTAGTCAATCAAAGTATAATTAGTAATAGACTGTATCACCAGATGGTGATACTAATTTGTGCTAGATTGAGTATGAGTACTTAGGCACAATTTTTCCAACTGTACCACAGACGTGTTTGATTTGGAGGTGCTATGTAATCTTAAAAACAACAAAAAGCAACCCCACGCAGAAAGCACCTTCTACTAAATGTATAAATCACTGGTACATTCATATTCAACTGGAGGTGGTCATTCTGTGACACAGCTGTAGCACTTACTTTCAGTATCATCCATGGCTAATGCTGTTGTCTGTTTTCTGTAGTCTAAGCTTAAAAACTGTTTCATAGTTGATGTCTTCAAGATGTTGCAACTGTTGCTGAAATCCTATTCTTAAATGTCAGGAACTCAGTCTTCTAGTTTTATTCAAATTCTTCCTAAATCTTCATAGTTGCTAAGTTGGATTAAAGAGTGGATCTAAATAAGCATCAATTTTTAAAAAGAAAAGGGAGCCCTTTGAAAGATATGGAAGAGTCAGGTTTCTTCTCTGTCAGTAAATGTGTTATTAAGGAAGCATCATACTTGAGTTGTTACAGCTTACCACTCATAAAAGCTTCAAGATCACTAAAATACCGTTAGTAGAAAACTGTTCTCATGTGACTTGTGGCTTACAGAATCTTTGATGCCATACTGTACAGACTAAAAACTTGCTCTGCCATCAAGTGCAGAGTCCTAAGTTCTGCACTTTGGTTCTTGGTTTGTTTTTTTCAGATTTAGCTCCTTAGCATCCATTGTAACAGACTAGTAGACTCTTAAGCAAATCAAAGGAATCTGGGTAGTTCAAGGTTCTGTAAAGACTTTTCCTGAACTGACACTTTTCATTTATCCTTGCTGCTCTTCCTTGAATCTTTTTCATTTTTACTATGTAGGTTTTGAGGTGTTTGGTTCAGAACTACCTACAATATTTAAGATGATGGCCTGTTTGTATTTGAATATTCTTTGTATAGTCTCAGATTTTTTCACCCCAGCAAGACTGCTTTCCATATTTTATTGCACTAATTTGATATGCCTGACAGCACACTATATATGTTTTTTCTAGATATCCACATATGTGGTCATCTTCCCATCTCGAAAAGGATAGCAACACCTTAAAACTGCAAGCATTTTTAAAGGACTATTTATTTTAAAACAGACTGAAAGAAAAATTGAGATTAACTTTTGCAACTACTCAGAAATCTAAAATTAATTATGCATAAAACTATGTTGATGCTCACATTCTTCTTCTAGATCCTTAGCTGGTTCATAAATGATATATCATATGCCACCCAGAAGTCCGACTAAATTGCTTTTTAAAATTATTTGAGTAACTATGCCAAAAATGTTTGAAATTATTCCAGCTTCATATTGGTGTTAGCGGTACTAGATTGAATACATAAAGTTGAGTATTCTTTTAATTTACAGTAAATGCTATTCGTTAGGTAGATTTGCTTACTGGTAATGGCACACTTGTCTGAAAATGAGTTCTCTCTAGCTTCAGTCACAAATACTGTTGACTAATTCTTTAACTTTATTAGCTTATTGCAGAAGAATTCAATCACAAAATTTTCCACAAGTTTGGACCACATGCTTCACCAGGTAAGTTAGTGTCTACAATGCTTTTGCTTTCAGCTCTGTCAACATAGTGTATGTGGGTTTCTTCTTTTACTCGTTGGGTTTTTTTGGTGTGTTCCTGTATCTGACTGTAGAATTTTCAGAAGAAAAAGAGGGGAAGCAATTTCCTCCCCTCCCCTGGGGAGCTGGATGTGTGTTGAGTACAAATAATGGAAATACAAACTATGGGCTTGTAGTATATTAAGTGTACTTTTTCCTCTTGCAGTATGCTACGCTTCCAAAATTTAAGGAGATAGTGTAGACTGCAAATACTGGAACTAATTCATATGCTGTGATTGTATGACTTATTTTTACCCCTTAGTAATGACAAATAACTACGAAGAAATACGATTTCTTGCAAAAAATGTGGGAGGTTTCATTAGAGATTCCAAGATAAAGCCCTGGCTTCAGTCTAATTCAGTAAAATTTCTGCTAGTGGTAACAAAGTAGATTTATTTTGTCAAGATGGCCTTACTTCATTTTAGTGTGTATTACTTTGCCTTTTTTTTCCCCTAGATTACCTTCCCAATTGTTTTATTTGCCTGTAATTACTTGATGCACTGGCAAGTGCTTTGGTGTCTTTTGATAGTGTTGCTGTCCTCCTGTTCTGTAGAAAGAGAGCCCTGCTAACACAGAATCAAACCCACAATATTGGTGTATATTCAGGAACTCTACAGGGAAAACAATATCACTGACGGCCATTGAAACTCTTCCAGCTTCCAAAGACTCATCTTCTGCTTGCTGGCATTAGCATTGCAGGTTTCAGTCCAGTGCTGTTAGTGGAGACAGGCCTATCTCTCTGTTCCATTAGGAAACGTTTTCCTCATGTGCATGACCACTGTACAGTTAAGCATGGCAGCTGAAATAAGGGTCAATTATCCAGCTTGAAGGTTTAAGATTTAAAAGCACAGGAATTGTTTTCTTCTATTTCTTATCAAACAAAAAAATTAGACAAGCTGTTTTGAGCAAATGAGTATTATACAGCAGCTCATGGGAACAAAATGTTAGCAGTTTGTTACAAATTCAGGAGGATGCCTGTGCACAAAAATCCTCAAATACAACTGTGGGCGCAAAGCAAATTTAGTTTAATTATTAGCATATGTAGTAGCAAATAACACATACTGACCTGGATTCCTGAAAAGCTGCTGAGCAGGAGAAGAAGATGGAGCATGGTGCTCAGGCAGGAGGGGCAGGCAGGCAGTGCACCTTCAGGGCATCCTCTGGATCCAAATGGTGTGCATCTCATCCTTCTCTCCCCTCCACCACAGAACTACACCTCATATCTCCTCGTCAGCAGTGGAATTTTTCCAGTTGCATCATCTCATGCATGGCCAGCACGTGAGATAAGGCCACAACGACTCATGATGCCACCTCCATGCTAACAAGAGCTCCACTGTGCATTCTTCCTTTCACAGGTTAAGTTCCCACTGATTGACCAATACATTGTTTCTCTTGCAATGGTTGAGTTCCCACCATTTAAACAATAAAGTTTTCTTCATTGACTTGTTGACATGCACAACAGCGGACCACACATGGCATGGCCTTAGACACGACTCCTGTCCCTGACACACAGTTCACCCATTTTTCTCCAGTTTTGCTGTTCTAAGACCTCAGGAAAAGGGAATATGATACACTGGCCAGTCTGGATGGCTCAGATCCAGGGGTTTTTTGTTGTGGATTTTTTTCTTTTCAGCTAAAAGACCAGTTCAAGAACAAACACTGACTTCAGTTGCACCAGCTCAGAAAATTACCAAACCTGCTGCAAAATATGGAGTGCCTTTAACTATCAGAAAGTCATCAGGTGCACCTAAAAAGCCTAATGAGAAGAAGCCATTGACTAAATCTAGACAGGTAAGAACCTAAGTTAGTTAAATTGAACTGTTCTATTCATACCTTGTTTAAATACTATGAAAATACCATGCCTTCCTTTTTACAATGTCTTGCTATGTGGACACATGCTCCTGCAGAGAAAGCAGAACTAGTAGTTTAAATGCTTGGCTTGCTTCATTATTGATTGTTTGTTTAGCTGGTTTTAATATATTTTTATAAACTCCTACTTTAGGTTTGGTTTTTAATTTCACTGCTGAATTACATTTGTGTGTTTTCATTTGCTTTGTTGGTGTTAACCACTCTTGAAAACATTGGCAGTCTGTCAGGTATACTAAGATCTTTTGCACTGGATAAGAATCTTTGCATCTTTTTTCCTTGTTCCAAAATAACCTGAAATTTTCAAACTATGCAAACTTTTTCTAGCCATTTTACAAAGTGTTGTCAGCCAGAGAAACTGTGTAACTGGAAGAGGAGTTTCCCAGATTTAATTCCGTGAGCTAATGAGAAAGTTTTCTGTGTACCTTCATAGGGTACTTTTGATCTGTCTTCCAGTTGTCTTCTCTGTATTCCTTATATAAAACTTCTATTTTCTCTCTCTCTCTCTCTTTATTCCATTAATTACTGCCTGGTCAGGAATTGTTTATGCTACAGGTAGTTTTGAGCTATATGTACATGCCAAACAAGTAACAACCAAGAGGCTGCCACTTCAGCAAGAGAACTAGTTCAGTTTTTCATCTGAATAAGTAATACTGTTGTTATGAGGTTTGTTTTGGGTGTTTTTTTTTCTTTCTCCCCATGGCACTTCAGGGGACCTAATACTAAGATCTCTAACTATCTGTGAAAGTTGTAGGTGGGCAGAAAATTATCCTTGAGATACAAATTATCTGTGAGGTTCAGCAGTTACCAGAGGTTTAGAGAAAAGCTCATTGATCACACAAGCCTTGTTGGCTTGTGAAACACCGTTTGAAAAAGGAAGAAGGAAGAGTGCAGACTTCTTGTGTGTCCTTACAAGGTCACAAGGTTTATTTAAGACTTGGTTGCACAGCCATCTCTTGGTCTTTGTCATGGGTTTCATAAGCCAACGCTGATCCAACTTGCCCAGAGTCTTAAGGCGGCAGGGGAGAGACTGAGGAAATATCCTCTTCCCGCATGTAAGGAGTCAGTAATGCTGCTATTTTAAGACAGTCTTTGTGTGAATTGTGCCTAGTGATAAGGGTTAGGATGCAGGATAGAAACAATGGCTACAATTTAATATAAATTTTCTTCTCTGAGTCTGAGCTTGCAGCTTTCAGCTGGCTTTTCAGAAGAGCATGTAACAATCATCTCCTTTATTTAGTAATATTACATTAACATTATAATATTACGAGTCTCTGAAGGTTTCCAGCTTCTGTAATACTTGATTTTAAAGTACCCATTTACAGGATTGTATGTTGTCAAAAGAAAATACTATGAAGCTCTGTGTGTTCTAGTATGGTCAGAAAAAAAAAGCTTTAAAAGTACCTATGGCTTTTATCAGAAGATTAGAGTAAATTGCACTTTCTGTTAAGTATAGCTGCTGCTTTAGCAGGTGTTCAGTGGTGACTGTGTTGTCATAGGTAACAAGAACCTTACTTAGAACCAAGCAAAAGAGCCCTGGGATAAGCTACGAAACCTTTTCTCCAAATAAGAGAATCTTAGTATCTAGGCCCCCTCAAAGACTTACTGTAAAGAAAAGATTGTGATGAAGAGTGATACTACCAGAGAAAAAAAATTAAGACAAAACAGATTTAAAGATCACTGCCTTCAGCTATTGAGACGGAACTTTTAGTACAGGATGAACAAATACCCCTAGATCCTAGCAGTGCTGTTCACTTCAAACTTCCTGAATAACCAAGTATTTTAAACCCCATTTAGTGCACACTCAGTTGTGACTTCAAGAATTTTTTTCTGATAGAATTTTTCTCTCATTCTGGTGTCATGCTGTCTAATTTGAAGTTTCACCTTTTATGCAGGCATTTCCAACTCCAATGAAGAAAATTATTCCAGTAGAAGAAAGGAGGAAAATGTTTGAGGTATCACAAAATCATCCGTTTTCAAACTGAGCAAAAGCCAAGTCCACAGCCAGAATGACAAAATACAACCTTCAAACCTTTCCTCCTTATCTTTTTTCCCAAACATTATACAGCAGTGATTATTTTTCTTTTAAAATCTTCATGGACATACACCAGCAATTGGAGCAACAATCCATTTTGACAGATTTGACAGAGTAATGGCTCAGTAATAAATACCAAATTATATGCTTATTTTTCAGGAACCTTCAAAAAAGAAAAGGTTAGAATTGCCTGAAAAAGAAAAACACCAGAGAGAGCAGGTAGACAAGATTCTTCAGACTTTTCTTTATTCCCTCTCAGTAATTTTAATGAAATACCTTGTGGTGTGGTGTGTTGTTTAAGAATATGCAGTAGTTCAATTTCCCAGTTCCTTAACATGTTTAATCCTTACACATTGCAGATCAGTTTACTGAAGGCAGATGAAATGAGAAGATTGGAAAAAGAAAGGGTAAAATATGTTTAAAATGTGTTAATAGTGAAGTTCAATTTTTACTTAGTGGTTCCTTGAATTTTGTTTTCCTGTATTGTTTTCTCCTTCAGATGGAACGAATAAACAGAGCCAGGGAACAAGGATGGAGGAATGTGCTTGGTTCAGGTGGAAGTGGTGTTAAGGTTGGCAGCAGATGCAGAAATGTGGTGTAGTCTGTTTCCCCCACCTTTGATGATATGGAATGGTTTTCTCTTTTCAGAAAGATCTGCTCTTGGAGGTCAACTCTTGGGGCTGCCCATTGTTAATCTATGGATAATTTAAGAGAAACTGTAACAGCTCCTTCCTGGCCTCTTGGAGATTATGTACAATTTTAATTTCTAATGTTTCCTAAATTTCTGAATCTCTTCTCTTTCTGCCAGTAATGGTTTCATGCACCACTTTCTTATTTCCACACCTGCTTTTGCTACTTTTCCTGTGCTGAGTGTATGCATGAACAGCTTCTTTCACATTCAAGTTTGTTCTTGAATTTTTTGTTTCCAGGTTTTCCTATTATAATAATGGACCTCTTTCTCTGTATCACCACTTGCTTCTAAACATTCCTTGTTATTTAGCAACATAAATGTTTTAATATATTGTTAAGATGTTCAGGAGGGGGGTAAAAATTCTGAGTAAATCTAATTTAATTTTAAATGCAGCGTGCTGTTTAGCCATTCACTTTGTGCATAATTAATCTGACTCCTCTGACAGTTTCTTTTTCCCTATTTGTGCATGTCATAGTTTCATGGAAACATAACTGTCCTAGAAAATAGTCTCATCAAGTTAGTTGAATATAAAACTCTGAGTGCTTTCATCAGACAGAGACAGTGCAGGAATTTAAGTAGTGCTGTGGTGTAAATCTTTCTGACAATAGAAAGTGGATTGAAATGCAGGAATTTGTTGCAGTGGTAGAAAGTCTTACAAAAATACTCGGCATAAACATGTTTAGTAGGGTTTTTGTAAGCAAGCTCTGAGCAATAAAGTCAAAATGGATAGAGGTTTTATTGCTGTTCCTTGTACAAATATGAGAAATACACAAACACTGACCAGGTTTCAGTAGCTGTTTATTAAATATTTAATTTCAAAATAGAAAGCATCTTTGGATGTGTGCCACACATCATGTAAGTAAAGCTTAAATCTAAATGCAAACTTAAACATACCAGACTTCAAAAACTACCACATGCTGATTTAATGAAAAAAATCAAAAAGTATAATTTGCCTACTATGTTGTCCTCCTCTCTCTCAAGATCAAGCTGGCAGGCACCAATACAACATGATATGCATGCATCCTCACATTTCAATGAGAGCTGCATGTGTTCCTGAACAGAGTGTTTCTGATTAACTTGGAGAGTTTTACTGTGAATATATGAAGTGTTCTATTATAGCTACAGCTTCATTGTTATCTATATTCTCTGTTATCTGGGGAAACTGAGGTCCAGTGACTGTGTCTGTTTTCACCAAGTGTCACTGGTATAAAACATCATAGCAGACAGGTGGAAAAAGTCATTGAGATGTCTTCTTCAAATTGGATAGTTGAGTACAAATCTTACTGCAGGTTGTTAGTTTACCATCGTTCCAGATTTCCATATACTGTTATAGTGTTCCTGACTTAATTATCTTTTTCCTTTCTCCAGCATTAAAGCAGTGTATCCAGCAACTCCCTGACAGTGCTGTTGAATAGCATTGTTCAAGCCTTCCAGCAGCACAAGCCATACAGCCACTTATGAAGGCACAGCAGGTTCATGCACTGCATGATTCTGCCCTCCTGTTTTCTTTTTGGGCTGGTTGCTGGCATCTGTTTCTGAGGAAAAGTAGGGAGAGAGGTGACAAGGGTTTGGCTTTGGGTTTTCTGGTTTTAGCAGGTGCTTTAACTGTTCTCCAGACTGTTGATGAGCACCTGCTTAATATTATTTGCCTGATTGATTGATCATAGTATTTCTTTAGATTTTGGAAACTGAACTCCAATAATGATAGCTGAAACCTTGAATATTGTCTAAAGTAAGACTTTTCTTTCTATTTGTAGAAACTGTAGTCTTGTATAGCTATTTTTATTCAAACCAACATTATACCTACATTTTTATTTGAATGCCTGGATAAATCCTTGATGTAATACTCTCATCTGGATTATGGAGAGATGCCATTGATGGGCATTGAACAACTGAAATTCAGCACGTGAGATAAATTCCATTGGCAAATATAGTCTCTTCAAGAACTTCTAATTAGGCAATCTTAAACCTGTCTCATCTGCACTCGCCTGTTTGAATTTGTTTTAAACACTTCAGACCACTCTGGAAGGAAGATTGACACTGTTGTTAAAACAAATTTTGTAGATTTACTACCATGGGCTATTTGACTGCTTCCCCCAGGCATAAAGGGAACATTTTTATGCATGTGCTGACAACCTTAACCTTGTTTTGCCAGTTTCACATTTTCTGCATCCATCCTTGGCTAACTACTGTACACAGCTGCTTGAAACATTATTTTTTTCATTGTTTTCCTGTGAAAATTCTGCAGTAATTCTAATGCTTTGAGAATGACAGGGATAATTTGCGTAAAGCAGTAGCTTGTGGTAGGTGTTCCCTTGATCTGAGCTTTAGTAGAGAAGCATCTCAATTCCAGTGATGGAAATCAAGTTATAGGTTGGTGGCAATGGGGACTCTCAGATAAATCTGCACTTAGTGCCATTCAGCAAACTTAAAGCTGTGCTCAACTGTTTCCAGCTTCATGAAAAAATGGGTGTTTGGCTACAAGTCACTTGTTAGTACTTCAGTTGGAATTGTACCACTTTTTTTGCTGAAACTTTGATTTTTGCCCAGTAATATTATCTATCTCTATTTACACTTCAGTGGAGTTGTTATCAATGACTTCCAAAATGTGTGACAGATGGCTCGTGTATAGCTAGACTATTTTTAGAGGAAGCTAAAATAATGTTTTATTCTGGACTGCTACAGGAAAAGAAATTGTAATGTATCTATCTTGTAATTCATTAAAATAGGGGCATGCCAGGGATAAAACTAGGACCAATTTAGAATTGTTGCAGAATATGTTAATGTTATTACTCTGCTGAAGATGTAAAAATTGGAAGGGCTTATTAAAACTGATATTTGAGATTTCCACCCTACCCGTTTTGGTTTCCAGGCACCGTATTATGTCGGTGGAGGTGGTGTTGGTCCTTTTCCTGTGTCTTCCAGAGGACGCTATGAACACTATCATGCTATTTTTGACCGGATGCAACAGCAGAGGGAAAATGTTAGAATAGCTGAAGAGAGGGAAGCCAAATTGAGGGCGAAACTACGAGACGGAGTTGTTGAAAGGTATGGCTACCTCCCATTAGAAGTTACATGTGTTCTCCTGCAGGTGAAAGTAATGAAAGTTACTGTACGTATTTATCTACAGAGGAATTCCACCTGGAACACGTCCAGGAGTTCCTAAGGGACCTGCAGGTCATCACCATTTACCTGATGTTGGTGCAGTTAGGAAAAAAGTGAAAAGATTGAAGGAGGTGTCTAAACAAGCCAGTGCAAACAGGTTGGACAATGATAATCCATGAATCTGTCCCTACATGTTAGATTCTTGTTCTGTGTCTGGTTTCATTTAGTAGTTGGGCATGTCTCAAAATCATTTCTATCCATTGGTATTGTGCTGTCTGTCTACGTGTTAGTCCCTCGCAGACCACAATTCTTTTAGAGCCAATGGAGACCTTGGCTTCTCCAATAATGGAAAAAATGGTTTGCTAAGCAAATGTACCTGAAGTAGATTTCAGACAAAATTATTGGCTTAATGTGTTTGCAGATAACAACATAAGCCTCGCCTTTGCTTTGTTCATCATTCCACTTTTTGTGTTACCTTCCATCATCTTACTCTTCCTGCCTTCTCTGCACCTAAGTGTTTGACTCTGTAGCATTGGAAAGTGTCTAGAGTGATCCCAGAATTATCAGCTCCTGTTTATTGATCAGTGGAAAACTTCTAAGTGCTTTCCTCATTGAAATGTGAATGCCAGGTGTTACAAAGGTGTGCAACTTCTAATTCAATATTCAAATAGTGAAGACCTAATTCTCATTACTGTAAACAGAGTATTTTTATACATAAAAGGATAGTAAACAGGTACTGATTTTTTTTTTTAATGTTTTCACTCTTTCAAATAGCTTCTTCAAAACTTCTTTGTTCTCCTTCAGATGAAGTAATATTTCCCAAAGAACTGAGTTTGCAGTTGTGACTAGTGAATGGGAAAATACCATTTTTCTGGAAGTTTAGTACTGTGAGCATTACTAACTGACTTTTCTAGAGAAATAAATTTTCCCCTTCATGATTTAAACCTCTGCAGAGCCAATGATCTGTTCCATGGAGGAAGAAATAAATGGAGTTAATGTGAGGAAAAGGAAGTGGCCAAAATAACCCCATTTGTTCTTTCAAACTGAATTAATTCAATTTTATGTTCTAATATAATATGTACTTTCAATTCTAGATTTTTTTTACTATTTTAAAATTTGCAGCAATAACATACCATGCTTAACACTGATATTACTATTCTGAAAGTTACGAGGTATATTTGATATTCTTTATGGCAAGTTAGGCTGTTGTGAGATAATCAAAATTCTTCCTGGTACAACCCAGTACTTGAAGGTATATTTTTCTAGCTCTACTTTAATGTATTTCCTCCTCAATTTATTCTCAGTGCTTTGCACAGAGCACACAGTCACTACATCTTGCCTGGATTAGGAAACAGTTTGACTCGTATATTTGAAAATATTAGATGATACTTGTCTACACCTGGATAAACTGTTTAAAATGTACTAAAATTGAGAGAAACCACAGCATAGTGCTGCAAATTATAAATGACATGGGATTGGGAAGAGAAACCAATTCAGTATTTCTCAAATATGTGAATTTGGAAGCATTCAATGAAAACACTATCCAGAAGTTTCAAACTAGGTAGAGATTGGGGTTTTTTCTGTTTATAAACTGGAATACTGCTAGCCTTAAATTGAGGTGCTGTTGCTTAGCATCTTAAATGTGTTAAATATTTGTATTTTATCTAGAAGCAATTTTATTATCATAGCCAGCCTAGCGGTATTTCCGTCCTGTACTTTATTCTTTCAGCTGTAGGCAAAATAAGAGTTCATGATGTCTCACTCAACAAAAGAATTTAAATAATAAGAACTTTGTTCAAGATAATCGATTTAGAGCATATATTGAAGTTGAGAAATCTTCAGGTTGAAATATTTTTGATTGTACTACACTAATGTAAAGCTAAATACATTCAGCATCAACAATCTTTAAAAATTGTCTTGGGCAGAAGTGCAGCCCAGAAGAAACTTCGTTGAAATGTTTTAGCAAAATGAGTCATTCAGATTTAAGTAAGAAAAACCATTTTCACAAAATGTTGAAAAAAAAGTGTTCCTTTGAATTTGGTTTGAGACAAATAGGGCTGTCTTGGTTTGGGTTTTTTTGGAAAGCACCTCTCCTCCAACATTGTAAGGTTCTTGATGTGTAACAAACCTCAGCTGCATGACAAGGGTTTGCACAGATTTCACAATCCACCCATTGAGTTCATATGTAATTAAAAGGTAGAGTAAAAATCTTGTAGTGAGTCGAGTATGTGTATACAAAGATTAGCGAGTGTTTGTTTCTTTACATCTCAGCAAATACCTGTGTGGATTGTCTTGCCATTTCACACCAGCTACAGTGTTTGTGTTATTGTATCAAAGGGGTTTTATCTTTGTCTTCCTTTCAATGAATTGTAGAATAAGAAAAAATTTCCTTTCCTTGTTGCTTGGGGGGCAGAGGGGGAAAAAAATAAAATGCAAGGATTTTAATTAGCGTGCTAATTATTTATGAATTACTAGAACTTTTTGTATTGCAAAATGATTCTTTCTTTAACTGCCTCAGCTTAATGGATTATTGCTATCAGGATATTCCAATTTTTTCCTGACTGTTGCCAAACCCCAATGCTCCTCAGTTAAAAGAGGCTCGGGGAACCTTGGAAAAGGCATCGTCATTCTACCACTTGTAGAATAACTTACACCATTTCTCAGTGTTTGGGGTTTTTTTAAATATGAAATTTCTTGGAGTCTACTTCTAATGAATTTATCAAAAACTGGTTCCTCTATGATCTTATGAATGTTCTCATAATGTTGCAGGATGTTCAGCTATGGTAACCTAAATGTAACCTTCTTATCTACCCAGGCAGATCCCTGACCTGGGATGAAACTTGCCAAAAAACAATCGTCTTGTTATGGCTAATTCTAGGGTAGGAAAATTCCTCCACAGACCCTTTGAAAACAAAAAAAAAATCCCCCAAGCATCCCTAAAAGCAGTTGCCAGAAAACTCTGAGAATAGTAGCACTGTACTAATTACCTAAATGGTAGAAGCTCTTACTGCAAATGTAGGACAGTCTTGAAAGGCTGTCACGGTATTGACCTTACTGATTGGCTCGTGATGAGTTGTTCCTCATCTCTGAAGGGAAATCTTGAAGGAGTCTTCTTTTTCACAAATTATAACAGTAATGAAACAAGCTGAGACACTCTCAGAATCAATTGTACCAAGATTGTGTTTTGATATTCATTTTTGTTTTGATTACAAGGATCTGGAAGGACAACAATACAGTGTCTTGGATTTTTTTTTTTTTATAGTTCTTACTTAGCCTGTTTTCTTCCATTTTGTGGAAGTCTGACTTGTATTTTGACTGATGAAAGGCATTTTTGAAGATGTCTTGCTCATATAAAGTTACTTTTTTTTTCCCCATGTGTTCTAGTTAGAATAAGTGCGGGGGGGAGAGTAGTGGGGGTGGTGATGTTTAGAGTGTCATATTTCAGAGACTTTCATCTTGCTGTGTTGAAATTACTCAGGCAAAAAGGATGGATAGCTGCAGATAGAGCAAAGCAAGTTGAAGAATTCTGGCAACGAAAGAGAGAAGCCATGGAAAACAAAGCTCGAGCTCAGGGACACATGGTATGAAATCTGGTCTTCCTGTGTCTATTACTTGTTTCAGCATGCTTTATGAGTGTTTGAAGTAGCATAAGTGAAATGCTGACTAAATATTTTCCTTAAGTGTTAAAAAAGAAGAGAGAAGTTTTCTGTATTTTTTTGCTAATTGTAATAAAATGTAACATAATCATGCAGTGCATTTCTCATTACTTTAAACTTATTAACAAAGGCAATTATCTTTGTTTGCATGTGTCTAACTTGGTATTGTGAATTTTAGAACATTCATTTACAATTTTTCTGTTTATACTTTGTGTTCTAGGAAAACCCATTTTGCTTATTGAAAAGATATTGTAAGGTTATCTATATTTGTCAATGTTGACATTTATAAAACCTTTACTCTTTAGAAATTAAGTAGAAGAAATTGTCATAAAATGTTCTTCATGCTTATGGTTCTCACTTCAATATTCCTTGAGGAAGTTTGTTTAAAACATATGTTGGAAATGACTGTGTTTTGATAACATGGAGAGTTTTACTTTTTGGGTGCTTCTCCGTGCTATTCATATGCAGTTGAGTGACAATATCTTTGTCAGCTGCTGAAATTAAACTGACTGTGCTGGAGTAGCAGCGAGATGAGACCAGCTGCAGACTTACAGAAGCATCTCTTGAGTTATACCTGATAATCAGATTATGATTTACAGCCAGATCTTAATGTCAGGGATTATTTCACTTACAGTAAGCAATTCTTAGGCACTTTGATTCACTGCTTTGATGGTGAAGTATCCTTAAATTAGTATATATGTTTTAAAATATGGGTCTTCCTCTCTAAAGCTATGGTTCCGTTTTTTAAAACCTTCAAGAGCAGTAAATAATTTTGAAAAAAATGAGCAATTCTTGTTAAGACTGCCTTGTCTTCAACAAGCCATTAGTAGTACCGGCTTCCATTTTGTTCTTGACCTCATTTGCATTGATATAAATGTATGAGATCAGTTAAATCAAGATAGCAAACTATTCAGTTAATGTTTCTCAGTTTTCTCTAATGTGTTCAATGAGCCTAAATGTTTTATTCTTAGATAGCTCCTGTAATGAAACAGGGAGGTTACTGAACAGTTAAAAAATAACTTCCAGATGTTTAAGACTTATAACTTGAAGCCAGGATACCAAATCCATTACTGGATTTGCCATTGAAAGAGGAAGTTATCAGCAGCTCCCTTCTATTTGTGCAGGACAACAATTTAACTAGCTAGTGCTTGTTCTCATATAGGGATGGGATTGTTGTTTGGACTATGTTGATCTGAAAGGAGAAATCATCAGCTAATAGTCAGCCTTTTGTCTGATGACTAGCACTAATTTACGCAGCTTCTGTTAAATGTAATTACTGCCAATTGGAATTTTCAACTGACAATTTAAAGTTTGACTCAGTAGTTGAGCTGATGATACTTTCAGACATCTGGTTTTTTTAAGAGAGCTGCTGACCTGATTTGCTACTTTGTTGTAGCTGAGTGGCATTGCAAAACATGAGTCCTGGTCTTTGAATATTTTAATGTAGGCAGATGAGTAAAATTAACAATCTGCAAGAAAGAAAATCAGTTCTCAAGAATCGTGCTTCCAATTTCTTTCTTAAGAGCAGTTATATAAATCAGCATCAATGATGAAAATACCTAAAATAACTTGAAAACTAGAACAAAGAACAGTGAAATTCCTTCAATAGCACCAGTAAGCTTTTGTAAAGATCAGGAACATGTATTAAAAAGTTAAAAATAAAAACAAATATTTTCTGAAAAGGTGAATATGGAAGATATTCCTTTCCATTTTGTATGGCATAATGCTCAAGCTGAAACCAGCATTCATGAAGTCCTCATGAATGTATAGGAACTACTCTTCCAAAAAATAGTTCCTTTGATTCATTCTCTGATCCCTGGTCACTAAATCACAGAAGTGCAGTAATGTGTCATTTCCTTGAGCTATTTATTTTGCTCATAAATAGAGAGCTTATTTGACCAGAATATTTGGATTCAGCCAATAACCTAACTGGAGTATTTACTTACTGGTGGTTCTCTACACACAAGCTTGAGAAAGCTAAAGCCCCTGACATTTTATAGAGCAGAAGGTCTATCGCATGTATGCTTACTGTCTGTATTGTATGTTGCACTAACAAATCAAGGATTTTTTAACCTGTTTGGTAAATGTTTATGGTATATAATTAATAAAATAATTCAAAGTTGGGGTGTCTTTAATCCAAGCAGAAAACATGGAGTTAAATTATTCTTGTGCTGTTTTGTACAGAACTTTCTTAAAGGTTGAAATCCTTTTGGTGACAGGTCACAGAGTACATCACATGAACCAAGTCTATACACTGCATGTGTATTAGACATTTAATACAGCTTGCTAGATGTAATGCATATATTTAAGTGCTTTATTAGATTTTTTGAGTCATCATTGTTAAAAAAGCTTAATCTAAGAACACATAAAGATTCCATTTTTTATTTTAGTCTTGACTTAGCAATGGCTGAAATCCCAACCATGTGCCACCATTTTTATATAATCCAGATGTAGAAAACTCATGCCTGTCACAATTTAGCTTTTCTAACATAGCATGAGAAGATCAGAATTGAAGAGAGAAGATGACTATATTCTTAGAGTTCTTATCTCTCTCTTTGGCTACTCAGAATTTTTAGTTGCTGCTGTCATATGTTTCATGTACATGAAAAGGGCTTATCGGTTAACTTCAGAACATCTCCAGGTCTTTGATGGATTTGGTTTCTTGTAAGTGAACAGTTATTGGATAAAGCAGATAATTTTACTGCCCCAGCCACCTTAAATTTGATACCATTAAATGGCAAACAGGGTACACTGCAAAACATGGCAGATACCTATGGAGGCAGGCCCATTTCTGCAAGAGGAAGGAAATCCAGAAACAAGGAGGAAGAGGTATGCTTGCCGCATGTTTGCCACTTTGCTTATCACAGAAATAGCACTATTGTGACCTTGACTGTGCCCAGTTTCCCTGCATGGTTCCATCTGTGTAACAAAATTAAAGGACTTTCTAAATTTCTAGGAAATAATTTGTTGTATAAAGTACTAAAGTTTGGGTATGTTTCATGGTTTTGTGTTTTTAAAATAATCAAAATAATAATTGTCAACATCATTCTGTCTCAGAGAGGTTCTTGAGTTTGATACATATAGGTATCACTGTATCCTAATCCTATTGTGATAAACACAACCTTTCCTAGCTTTCAGTAATGTAAAATGTAATTATAATTAATACTGGGAAACATACATTCCAGTTTTCTTTATTTTTGTTACATGAGAATTTTTCTGGAGGTTAGTAAATGCTAGGAAGGTGATAACAATAGGGTTTGGACCAGGGTGGGGGGTCATCCATCTTATTTTTTTGTGGACTCTGATATATTTGAAGTTAACCATATTGGAGAGGGTTTCCATAGTGCTGAATCTTGCTTCATTTCTTTGCATTAGGAATATTTGGCAAGATTGAGACAGATCCGGCTACAAAACTTTAATGAACGCCAACAGATTAGAGCAAAACTTCGTGGAGATAAGGTTGGTTGAAAAATTAATATGAAAATTGATTGTGGGGTGTATTCTTTTACCCCTGGTGGAAGACTTTTGTTCTAGACAGCTTTATATAGAGACATATATTTTAGACAGCACATACGGTCAAAAAAACTGGGATTCTAGAGCATTGAACCTTTCTTGTATACCTCACCTGCAGAACATGCAGCAGTGATGAGGGGCAACAGGTGAGAGCCCAGTGTTGTTAGGCCACTTTCCCTGCAATGAGAGGCACATTACTTTTTTCCTGACTTACCAAAGCTTCACATCTTTTAAAACCAACCCTCCCTGTAAAACCAAACAGATAAACAAGACCCCACCAATCTCAGAGATGAAGTTCTGTCCAAGTAAACATTGGATTTAAGTAAGGGGTTACTTAGTGAAACCTGACCCATGTTAGTCATACAGTCAGTTAAAATATTCTGAGTAGGCACTTGTATCACCCACCTTTTAAATACATGAACTGATTGTAATTCTCTGGGGACTCTTACTTTGCAGAATGAAGCTGCCAGTTCTGATGGACAAGACTCTAGTGAGGAAGCAGAACTGAAACGCAAAAAGATAGAAATGCACAAGGTAAGTGTGGAGTGGGAGGAGATGGAAGTTACTGTTGTCAAATTTGTTTTATATCTGATGTGAGCTCTATAACCCTGTAATTCATCAAAGGGTTAGCTCACATTCCAATCCACACGTAGCCTACGTCCACCTGTGTGAGGAGTTTTGCCCTCCTTTATTCTTTAACTAAAATAAAGCTGTGGTCTAAGGTTCATCTTCCTTACCCTTTCAGTCTCAAATTGCTAGTTTGGTTATACCAAATAGCCTTTAGGACTGAAGCTACCCTAGAGATAAATCTCAAAGGCTGGGATAGGGAAAATCCTTGATTTGCAAGGATAGACTACACTATGTCTCTCTCAATCAAAATTACCAAAATAAAAGAGTTGAACAAAGTTGTTTCCTCAATATAGTTCAAAACCCCACACCTTGTAGTAGATACATGGACAAATTATTGACAGAAAAATAAAATGTAAGAAAATTCATGATATATAAAACAAATTTGACAACAGTAACTTGCTGATGATATTAAGCTGGTCTTTTTTTCGCTTGTTTACTGTAGGCCCAAGCGAACGCTCGTGCTGCAGTTCTGAAGGAACAGTTGGAGCGAAAGAGAAAGGAAGCATATGAAAGAGAGAAAAGAGCCTGGGAAGAACATGTAAGAAAATAAATCTGTTATGTGCAGTCAAAGTATGTAGGGCCATATCTTTGTATAACAAAAGTCCTATATTGTGATTTTTCAAGATGAAATAAGTAGTTCTGAAACTGAAGAGAGTATCTTGTGTCAGTCAGAATTCCCTAGTAGGAAGCCTAATCTTAGGTATGCTTGCAGGAAGACTTCAGAACATCAAACCTAAGAATCATTAGGATCACCCCAACTATTTTATTAATAGTCTGTTAATGACCAAAATGTATTCTATCTTCTTTTACTTTCGTGTGCTATGGAACAAGTCCAACAAGTAATATTATGACTAGGAAAACCAGGATGTGAAGTTGACACTGATGTGCAGTAGGCAATTGTCTTTTGTATGAATGTGTGGCATTATTGTCCTTTTGTAAGGATTACGTGAGCCTAATTGATAATACTGTGATTAATGTGCAAAGTCTTGAAGTTAATCTTTGATTTAATTTTTTTTAATTGAATATATACAGCTGATTGCAAAAGGGGTAAAGAATCCTAATGTGCCTTTTCACATGGAAGCTACAGAACATAGTTCTATGAATGGACTACAAGAGCCTGGAGCAGCTCTTTCTAAGCCACAGCTTCCAGTGAAGCCTGGTGTACCTGTCATCTCCATGACTTCTGCTTTGAAGGAAGTGGGTGTGGTAGGTACTTTTGCTGAGAGGGTAAAATTAATGGAAAGGAAATAAATACTGATTGGGAAGAGAATGTTTAGAAAAAATATATAGGTTAGGTAGAAAAAATTTGTTAATGACATTTGCTTCTAATTAGGGAAGAAAAATGTTTTAAAAAAAGAAAAAAAAATTTAAAAAACCAAAGGTCAGAAGCTGTTGAAACACATCGGTACACTGAAACTGAAATTCATGTTTGGAACAAAATAGCTTATGATGAATCCTAGGCTGCAGTTTCCATTTTGTTCAGGGCAGTCGTGTTTAGTGGAAGGAAACATCAACTTTCAGCATTTTCATCAGCCTCTTGAAGAGAGGAGTTAATGAGTTGGTAACTTGGTGGAAGTGAGCAAATAAATTTTGAGCTATAGGACTATGTTATATTAATGATTGTTTCAGTGAGCTTGAATGTGCTGAATATTAGAGAGTAGGCAAAGCTTAAGATTCTTGAATATGTTAGTGCTGTCTCTTCTTGTTGTTCTAAAAGTGTAACCTGATTTCTATTTTCCATGCTCCCAGTCCTGACATTCTAAATACTTACATGTTTACCTCAACTGCTTTATGTTACAATTGTGAAACTGAGCATATGAGTGTAACCTTGTACAATTTAAATTTTTAACACAATCTGTGTTAATTTCAATGCTAGCTTTTGTATTTTTCCCTAAGTTGTTTCTAGATTTCGGTATAGTGTGGTACTTCATTCTGTATTCAACCCTGAAGGCTATGACTGTGGGAATATAGTGAAACTTCCACTAAGGAGTGTATATAAAATGTAATACACTGAAAAATGTCAGTTCATAGCTGGCAAAAGAAATCATGTTTGGAAAAATACTTAAATCATTAGTGTATTTTTTCCATGTGGACAGTTTATCTCACAGTAATGCAAGACAGTGACTATAATAGACTAAAATATACCACACAGAACAACTGGAAATGGAGAATATGAACTTTGTATGCAGATTATAAATTCTACATTTTTGCCTTCAATATGTAGTTTGCTTATTTACCTATCAGTTAAGTTGTCTCTTTTCCCTTCTGTTTTTTCTTTGCAGATTATCCTTGACTCTCTGCTTACCACTTTTTTGGTTCTCTTATAGAATTACTCCTTTGTAGCACAAACATTTGGTGGCATCTTTCTGTAGAGGTTATATCTGGCTTGATCTCTATATGTTTCATGCTCTGAAATCTCACTTGTCTGTTTAAATTGAGTGATTCATTTGCCCATCACTTTCAGATAGTGAATGGTTCAAAGAAGGAAGGTGCCCTTGAAACTGTCTTTGGGAAGCCCCCTAAAAACAAAATAATCAAGCATTCTGTTTCAGTCTGCCTGCAGTTGTCAATGGAAAGGTTTTAGGCTATTATGATTGTCTATTACTATTCTCAAGATAATTCTTTTCTGACATGTTCTACTTTCTATTTCATGCTTCTTGGACTTAAAGGATGAGCACATAACTGCTGTCCAGGAATCTGAGGAGGAAATTAAAAAAGCAGATTTTGCAATACAAGTATGTCAAATTATATACAGTTTCATTTAGTTGTCCTTTTAAGAAAGGCACTATTTTAAGTGACGTATGTTTGTCCTTATTTCAGAATAAGCGAGAAATACTGAGAAGATTAAACCAAAATCTTAAAGCTCAAGGCGATGAGAAAGGAAAAAAGGAATGTAAAAGTATCTCTGAATCAGCTGGATCTGAAGATGGTAAGGAGCAACAAGGTGACCAGCCACTTCCGGGAGATCGCAAAAAATGGGAATCTGGGGCGTCTGAGTTGGTCGTTCCTCTAGCTCAGTTATCCATGGAGGATTCTCTCTCTGGAACAGAGTGTAAGTACTTTTTTTTTTGTCACCATGGTATTAGTAAATCAGTTTGCCATGTGTAGTGTTTGTTTTTATAAAGCAAGTATTTATTATTATCATCTTGTTATAGTTACATGTCATCTGCTTCTAAAAAGCAGGTGGTTATGTATTCCCTTAAAAAGAAATAAGGCACGCAGGCTGAGTAGTTAAATGGCCTGCAGGATATTCAATGAATAATTTCATAATTTCAACAACAAACAGCTAACTAATTAAATGCATGGTTACTTTTTTTGTAAGTGTCTTTTAAATAGGCACTAATCTAACAGAAAGAATAAAAAGCATTTAAAATATATGAAAGTTTCTTATTTAACTTGAAAATCCTTTTATGTTACCAGTAGAACAAAAACACCTGAGGGTTTTTTTCAGTTTATATCTGTTGGGCCTTTCTTAGCTTTTTCCTTTCTTAAATCAAGACTGTCTTTCCAAATTTTCTATTTGACTTCTCTGGTCTTTTGGTTGGAACCCCTTTTTCCTGGTTTTAGTATGTCTTACTAAAAGTCTGTTTCACACTGTAGAAATAAATAATCATTGAGAATGTGACAGACTTGCTTCTTTGCATAGTAGTTTTATAGGGCTAGAATGCTTGGAGGGAGAAATAACAGAAATAAATATTAAAGGATTGCAAGACAAGACTTTCTAGTTTACCATTTCAGGTAAAGTTCATGACCATTCCATGCCGGTGTTGAAACATTTCTCATAGTGCTTTCTTTTGGAGTGCCTGAATTTCTGAGAAGAGCTACTGCTGCTATTAAGTTGCATATATCAACTGGTAATGAATAACTGCTGTTATTGATTAGAATTGGCAGAAGAAAAATTCTAGATGAGCACAGTCTTTAGGCTGTCTGACTTGGGGTGAGGTGACAAGGGTTCTGGCTTTGTAGCCTTTGTAGTTTTTAGTTTTGCGGAGGTTGGTTGTTTGATTGTTTACTATGTATTCACTATGTAGAAAGTGAATAAAATATTTTAATTTCTAGAAGTTTTTATATTTGTGTTTATCTCCCAATAGGTCAAACTCTGGGGGAAGTAATTAAGTTAGATACTGGTGAACCTCACAGGAAGGTCTGGGGTAAAAGCCCTACTGATTCAGTTCTGAGGATCCTAGGAGAAGCAGAGCTGCAGCTGCAAACTGACATACTTGAGGAACAAGATGAAATAAATGGTAAGAACAGTGGGTAATTATCTGCACTGCAAGTGTAGTGGCAGTTTATCTACTGAGAAAAATTTTGAAGTAATAGATGCGTATTCTTATATTCTCTCTTGCTTTCTACTTCTGGGTGTTGCCTCAGTTCTGAATGTAAGCACAAGCTGATACTGGAAGACACCAAAATATTTCAAACTCAGTGAAGTGGTAAGAAATTAACCAGGATATGCTGAAAGGGAAGGATCTTCATTTTGCTGAAAAGTCTCAGACTTTGCCTTTTAATAGAAACAATCCTATTTTTCGAAAGGACGTCATTATCTGAATATTGTATTGGATGCGTCCTATAACCTTGTTCTCAGCATGTGACTTACCATATCAGTCAATTTTTTTTTCTTCTGGTCAGCTCCTGCCCTTTGTTCTTCCTAAGGACAAAAGGACTTACGTTTATTCCGAATACAAACTTGTACTAATGATAAAGTAATATACAAAATTCGAATTTCATGAATCTGGCTTTCTTCTTTATAATAGTTGAACTAAAAGCATGCAAACTTTTTTTTTGTGTTTTCTTTTAAAGAAACAAAAATTCTCAACTTTCCTTATTAGCCACATTGTAGTTTATTATCCAAATGTGTCAAAGCACTGTTTAAATGATAGAATCATTTTCTGTTAGGTACTGCAGGACTTCTTGAAGGAGATCATCAGTCTTCATCAGAGGAGAAGGAAGAGCGGGCTTTTTCTCCTGTTGAAGCTCAGTCTTCAGTACCAGTTGGTGTTACAAAGTCTGTCATGACTGTACCAGAAGAATCTCAAAACACTGAACCCACCCTGGTACAGGGCAAACCTATTATGCTGGATGGTAAGTCATGTTATCAGTAATTCTATTTACAATCTGTTTATTGAATGCAATAAGGGAAGTAATGATCCTGTATAATTTTATATCTTCCCATAAGTAATATGCCGTTTTTTATTAGCACATTTTAGGTAGGACTAGGTGCTTTCTGTGCCTGTGTTGTAAATTGTTTTGGGAATGTATTTGGTAAATTTCCAGAAACGCTTTTTTGTGTGCTTATAGAAAACTTCAGAGTACAAGTAGAATTCTAAAGTGCTCCAAATTCTTTTGTTCTTAATTTGGTGGGGTTTTGATTTGTTTCTCTCCATCAGTTGTGCTGGAATCTTTTCCGCTGTATGATACCAGCACCCTTTTGATCTCTGGGGGTATATTACTGGAGGTTTTTAGAAGACATAGTTCATTGGAGCTTTAAGATACTCTCCTGGTATCAGAAAATAAAAAAAAACTTTTTGCTCTGGGATTACAAAACTTCTGCTGTTTCTGCAAAATGCAGAAAATTATTAAAGCTGAAGGATTTAAGTGTAATCTTAAGATGTTTACTCCCCCATCTTTTTGCTTGGTTGGGATTAATTTTTAATAAGGTAAATTACTATTAATTAATGACTACTAATTGTAGAGCCTGATGATTTGGAAGCAGAGGTGTTGGAAGAAATGGAAGATAAAATGCACCAGAGTAAGGAGAATAAGGAGTTTCCTATCACTGTTAATGAAGTGTGGGTAAAAGAGAAAGAGGATACGTAAGTACTCTCTTCTGACCTCTCTCTCCAGTTCAAACAACTGAGCTTTAACTGAGTATTATTTGGATATGTCAGTTGGAATGTACACTTAGCTAAGGCTTCATTGCTTGCTGCTGTGTTAGTTTTACTGCACTTGGTGACTTCAGTAGACTAGTGACCGTTTTTTACATGGTGTTTCCCCTTGTTGTGATGTGTTATAATAGGGCACAAGATGACAGAATGAATGAGGCAACTTCAGAGAAGGTAGCGCTCGACAAGGTGCAGCCACAAAAGGAAGCTCCAGAAGGTCAGTGGAAGTCTCATGTTCGTGGCTGCCAGTATGGTGTACTTGGCCCATCCTTCACTTCATTAACACCAAAAGAGCAAGTTTTTGTTTTCATTTTCTTCTTCAGTTCTTACTTCTAAAAAAGAAATTTCTAATGGATTCAGAAGACAAATTGTGGGTATTATGTTTGCCACTTTGGAAGAAAATATGTTAGAACAAAGCTACACTGTGTATAAATGAACAGGACAGTGGCCCATACTGATACTTAAAAGTGAATGTCAACTTTCTGAATGTTACAGCTTTTTCAAATGACTATTTAAGATGTTGTGAAATGTGATTATTAACTTAATAGAAGTGTTGCTTTGTTTATACACATCTCAAATCAGTATTGAGCTGCGGCTCAATGTTTTAAGTGGCTGCTAATGACAATCTTTTATCTTTATTGCATGGGAAAACTGCTTGTTCTTTGAGGTCTGGGAAGTAACTTCAGAAAATACATTGGCAATACTGTCAAGTATCATTGGTGATATTCTTTCATCTAATTATGGGTGGTTTAAGCAAACTGGGTGGGTTTTTTCATCCTGTTTGAGCAAATTATATTGAGATAGCTTCGAAGAAATCTAGTATAAGATAATAAGCAACAGGTGAAAATGGATGACATAATATTAGACATGGACTGGATAACGAGAAAACAGAAGGCATGAGAACAAAACAGGCTTTAGCTACGGGTTGTATATTCTCAAAAAGTTAAAATGGGAAAATTTCACATTATAATTGTATTTACTAAAATAATCAAAAATATTTTAATACTTTAAAGTCCTATCTGCTTTTCTCTCTAATTCTACAACAGAAATAAGTTTTATTCACATTGGTTACCTTTTCCTTAAGTGTATTTGGGTTTTAATCTAGTTAGATTTGTAACAGACTTTCTTTTACCACATCAGAAACTTCTTCCAGTGACTCTCAGCAAGCTGAGCCCTTATTCCAGAGGGTAATACAGCCCACAGCTGCACCAACAGCCTCACCAGTTCTGTCAACTCAGTCTTCACAGGAAGAGTCTTTTGTGCCTCGTTCACGTTCCATATCACCAGCAAAAAATAAAGGCAAAAGTTCATTGTTGATTGGACTTTCTACAGGACTTTTTGATGCAAACGACCCAAAGGCAAGTTTAGAAAACCTAAACAGAAATACCTTTTTTTTTCTATTGTGTTATGCTTACTTTCTTATTGAAGTTGAATGAGGCCAGAGCAGATGGCACAACTCTTTCAGCAGTTGTTTGTATTTGTCTAGCCATGTTTACCTTGTAGTTCAGCTGTTCTGTGTTCGTGGTATCAGCAAGTCTCATGCAGCAGGGAAAGTCTCTGATTTCACCATTCAGCATTCTATGTCCCAGGTGTTTGTGAAGGAATTCCATTGCTTTTCTGAGACGTAACTGAGGGAGTTCATGAGGACATTCCTAACTTGCCCTGTCTGCTTTCTCCCTTTTGTGCAGTTTTTTAGAAATACCGCTACCTTGCCATCATAAACATGATCACTGGGCAGGGCAGCAAAGATATCTTGTAATTTCTGGCAACCAAGTGATTTTTTTTTCCTGTAGGATTTAACCTACTAGCACAGGTTCTGGCTGTGAAGCAGGAAGCCTGAAGAACAGTGAATGGAAGTAACTGCTTTCTGGGGGACATTTCCTGACCAGCTACATGGGGTTGAGTTGCTGCTCACACTCTGAAATTACCATAGGATGGTAGAATATGGTTTTGATATGGATTTAAAATACGTTAAGAGTACTTATGAAACTAGTAGATGAAACAGACTTTTTAAATTACATGCAATACTTGCCTGGATTCTAAAGTGGTAAGTGTGAGACAGATTTTGGAGAAACAACAGTGCTAAGGTCTGTGGAAACTGTCATACCTGCATTTAGTTGCTGTGTAGAAGAGGATTTCCTTGGTGGTGGAATGCCACATAAGAAAGAATCTTTCTTCCTTTGACTCTCAGTCTTTTTTGTGAGTAGGTGAAGGAAGTTGCACTATTGACGATTAATTAAATATTGAGTAGTAGCTATTGCTTGATGCATTGCTAGGAAGCATAGTATCAAGGATAGTGCTGTTTGCATCCATGATAAAAAATTCACAGATCCATATATTCACATAAATGGATTTATGGCTCTCATTTTTATTTTTGAAGAGTTAGGCTATTATCAACTTCTCTAGTTTATGTAGTTGTTAATCTGGCAGTTGGACAATGATTACAGAAAATGTAACTTACGAGTAGGGGGAAGATGAGGTGTGTTGTTACTACTGCAGCAGACTTGATGACAAAGAACGGCACATTCTCTTTCCTCATGTGGTTGCAGCAAGAGGATATTCAGTACTTCTGGGCAGTACTTGGAAATGTAACTTTCTGGAATTTCCCAAATACACTCCTGCTGCAGCTCTCACCCAGAAGCAATTGAAACCTTTAGCAGGGATCAGGGTAGATAGAGTTCATGTCCTGTCTGCAGGCTAACAGAAATAAGCTAATAGGAACAGAAGCATTTTTCAAAATACCAGCAAACTTTCAAACACAGGGTAAGGTCAGTTTTCTAATTGTTCCTTCACTTTCATAGTAGAGGTCAAAATGGGCAGTTGTTCCTTTGACAGCAATGCTATGAAACGGCATTGAAATACACTATAAACAAAAGTTACTGTTTTCAGTGACCAACCTAGAGAAATAATAAAGTGTCATTTTAAAGATTATTCCTTTGTCCTCTACTTAAAATGGTCCTAACTGGAAGTGATTAACACAAATACATTGTAAAAAATTGGATATATATTATTTATCTACTGTAGGGTTCTTTAAGTTAGCTGTCAAGGTGTTGAACAAATCAGCACAAAACCAGGAGCTGTATGTCACGTGATGCTCATAGCTTTTCAGTCACTGTAACCCATAAAGGCAGAATGAATGCTTTTCTTTTAACTGGGAGGTAAAATTCAGTATCTTAAATTTTCAACAATTAGAGTATCTATGCTGGACATGTCATTATTTTTAAATTGACCTTCAAATGAAAAAAAAAAAAAAGAAAGAAACCTAATTTTAAAGTATTTTGTAAACTCAAACTGTCTTTAATATTGTTACCAAGCAGGCTTTCTATTGCCTTTGTAGATGTTGAGAACATGTTCACTCCCAGATCTTTACAAACTGTACAGAACTTTAGTTGATGTTCCCAGTATAGCAGATGTGCAGCATCAACATAATCTTGAAATGGATGATACGGAAGATGAGCAAGCCAAAGAAGGACCCTCTGATTCAGAGGATATGTGAGTGTATCAAGTTTATCAAGTATTTTAAGAGGTATCTTAGATCAAGAATGTTTTTGGTTAGACACCACCTGTTATACACGCTATACTAGCATGGGGTTTTTATCCAGATTTTAAAAGTTCTGTATTGAATCACCATTTACTTTAAGTCTTGTTCCAGAGAATTGTGAAGCTAATGGGGTATACCCTGTACAATAGCTGTCTGAATTTCCTGTCTGAAATCTATCCAAGGTGCTATTCTGTCTGGTGTCTGCAGCTTGCATTTTGCTCAAGCAACTCTAAGTTGATTGCTATTGCTCTTCTAGAAATAAAGATTTCTTGAATATTTCCTTTCTATGTTCTGGGAATCTTGCTCATTTATCTCCTCTACTGTTTATTAGAACGTTTTTCAAGTCCCTCAAATTCTTTTAGGGGCTTCCAAATCTGACCCTGGAACTGACTATTCCCTGCAGCTTGGATAGTCTGGCATATCTTCTGATTCGATCTAAATCTCTTTTTTGCTCCAGACACATTTTCATCTGGATTAAAAATGTTACATTTGCCAGGGTTCTATAACAGTGCACAAACACAAGGATTTTGAAATTATCTTACTAATAAGGTTGAATTGAGGACTTGGCATGTTTTTATGAGACTGTTGGGTATCCATTGATTCCCTTTGTGTTGCATGATATAATGGTATCAATGTGGGACTGAAGTCACTAATAGCAGGGGGGTTTGGGGGGTGGAGTGTGTCTTTTCTTTTTTCCCCTCCAGCTAGATTGGCTTGTTAGTTTGCTGCTTAACAAAATAAATGAGATCTTTCTACAGGGTTTGTCTTGTAAAGTATTAATGATACAAACTTTATATCACATTCCTTTAGTATGTTTGGAGAGACAGACACAGATCTGCAGGAGCTCCGGGATTCAATGGAACAATTGCTTAGGGAGCAGCCTAGCGAGGAACTGAGCGAAGAAGAGGAGTCTACTTTAAAGGCTAATGCCATGGAATGCATAACAAATGGTACTGAGCTGGATGAAGGAGATGAAAATAACCCCAGCAGTGAAAGTGCACTTAATGAAGAATGGCAGTCAGGTATAATTTCTGTTTTACCTGTTTTATAAGTTATTACTTCATGTTAAAAATTCAGACACAGAATGTTTTAGCTTTGTAAACTTACAATGAAGTAAAGCTCTAATTAATAGTTTTTATACATAAGTTTAAAAAAATCAGATAATATTCAGACATTCTGAATGTTAAGGTCAACATCTAAGCAACATTCCATGCGAGTAACCAGCAAATTAAAGATTGGTTGTTTGTTGGGCAGTGGTGGTAAGTACCTTTTTCTGTAGTTGTCTAAAACTTTGCTTCAAGGAAGATCAAAGACAGAGTGCATTGTATGTCTTGAATAATTCATGGCTGTAAGTGTGAAAAAGAAATAGCAATTGACATGACTGGAGTATCTGGGATCCAGCTTAAATTACAGTTAAGTAATTTAACAGGCAGTCAGAAGGAACATGAAATTATTCACCTTGTCCTTAGCCAAAATTAGGTATTAATGCAGTCACTTATAAAAATGAGACAGATAAATTAATTACTGCTTTTAGCATTTTGCATTAGATATGCACAAGGTCCTGAAGTCTCAGTTCTGTGTTTTAAATTCTGGGGGAAATAGATGTATTTTGCTGTAAAAATAAGTGCATTTAAAAACACAGGTATAAAAAGATGTAGAGAATCAGTAACTCATCTAAAACATAGCTTTTGTGTAAATTTGTTTTACTGAAAACAATTTTTAACAAATTGAACATCTGTGAATATATCTGTAAGATATTATCTATATAATACATTCCGAGAGTTATTTGAAGGTAAAATAAACTTAGTTAATGTCTTTAATTTTGTGGCAATGCTGATGTTACACACTGATAACATACAATACAATCTGTTTCTGTCATTCTGCTGTTGTTGCAGTGCTAGTGTTTAATACCAGTGTCCTACCTTCTAAATATTCCATAAGAATTGCATGTTTCATTGTTGAGGCAGGAAGGAAGGCAGGCCAGCCTTCAAAAGGGTAACAGACAGAATTTGAGACAAAATCGGCTCAAGGTCTAGCTGTTATATAGAGGATTATAAGTAACCTAATGGCTTTTTAACCCATATACGACTTTTTATTTTAATGATGATTTCTTATTGTTTTGACTGTTGATACTTGAATGAAGGATAGGATTTGGTCAGGACTATACCTTACACTAGTAATAGATAAGAATTTTAAGTAGTAGAGTTCTAATATTAATTCATGGAGTCCGTGATCTACCAGTCAATACTATTTAAAGGTTTGATAGTATATGCTCTGAAATCCAAGAAGATGTATGTTTTTCCCTGGTAGACAAGTTCTTTCTGAATTTCAATGCTTATTTAAGAAAGTATTTTTTTTTTCTTGCATTTTATAATGGGATTTTACATAGGGCTTCTGTCTTGTATTTTTTAGAAGATCCTTTTTGTGTTAAATTTACCTAATGTTTGACTGTTACAAGCCTATTTTTAAGTTTTCTGTAGCCTATAAGCAAAATTATCTTGATTTCTCTCTTGTATCTTACTGCACCACTCGGCATACTTAATTTGCTATGCAAAGGAGATGCAGTCATAAAAGAATGAGGAACTCTGTAGCTAAATTAGTACTGGTTTTTTTAGATTTGCTCCATGGAACAAGATGCATCTCAGGGCAGAAAGCAATGGATGAGTAACATAAGTGTCCTTATTTTCTACTAGAAGACAGCTGCTTCATTAAGGGACTCCTTTCCCTAGCATGGGACAGCTGCCAAATGCTACATGAGTTTCACCTCAGAAATATGTAGGGGGGTGGTATGGAACTTGACCTACTTTGCTTACTAAAATTCTGCTTTAAGACCATACCTTGTTTTCCTTTGGGCTGAATACCCTTATGTCTAATTGTCGAGTGGGGATTGAGAGGGGATAGCTGGATGCTTCCCGTTTGGGATTTGGGATCTTTTTCAAGAAAGGGATTGTTCCTATTTTCTTGCATCTTGTCAGAACATCTGCCAACATCATCCAGTGCTCCTGAGCTTACCTGTTTGGTTGCATTTAAAGGATATCTATTTTAGAGACTTAGAAACAACATTAAGAATGTAGGAAAACTGAGGGAGTTTTACTGTTGTTTTCTTTCTTTCTAGATAATAGTGATGGAGAGATTGCCAGTGAATGTGAAGAATGTGATAGTATCTTCAGCCATTTAGAAGAGTTGAGATATAACCTGGAGCAGGAAATAGGCTTTGATAAATTAATTGAAGTTTATGAGAAAATAAAGGTTTGTGGAATAAGCTCAAGTGGAAATATTTTAAGAAACAAGCACCTAGGACTGTTTGCTGTGCCAGTTAACTAATTGCTTTGTGTGACTAGAGCAAAAGGTTTTTTCTGTAGTCTTTTAATCTGTTTTCACACACTAAAATATTAACAGAGAAAATGCCCTGGAATTAAGGATTAAAGAGAAAAACTTGGGGTTTAACCATGAATTGCATTTAATAAATTTGAGCTATTTAATTTTATACCCATCTTAGTTTTGGCAACATGGTTTGTTCTTTCCCCCAGGCTATACTTGAAGATGATGACGAAAATATTGATATTTGTTCAACCATAGTTCAGACTGTTCTTGGAAATGAACACAAACACCTGTATGCCAAAATTCTTCACCTGGTAATGGCAGATGGAGCCTACCAAGAAGGTAATCTCAATGTGTCCTGGCAATTATGGTTTGTTCTTTCTTGGTTATATACAAAATAGATTCTGATATACTTTTGAAACATCGTAGTATCACAAATATTGAACGTATCTGTGCTTTGTTGTATTGATTGGCTGAATTAATTTAAATATTTCACAAAGGGTATTTTTATTCCTGAAAAAAAATGTGGCAAACTTTGCTGACCAGTCTGATTGAGCAGAATGTACATGTACAGTCAACTGTAACAATAACTGGCTTACAAAAGGTACAATATAATTATATAATTTCTGTAAAAAACAGATGGGGAGAGTGGAAATTCAGAACAAAAATTCCAGAGTCAATACCAATTTTATCTTAAGAATTAATAAACTTTTAACTAAAATAGTATTATGCTTTCTAAAATGTTCCTTTTAATAGGTTGCACCATTACACCTTTTCTGAAAATTTCATGGAGCCCTTTCTCCTATAATTAGCATTTTTCAGAAGACCTTGATGTGTGTGTTCCATCCGTCTTAGCTGGTGACTCAGTAATACATGAAGAGAATTTATTTTGCTCTGGAGCCCTGCCCAGTTTAGCACAGGTTATGAGGCAGATGGATGGTTCCTTCATCTTTCAGAGTCACTCTGATGAAAAATCACACAGACCACCATCAGTGAGGAAATGGTTTTGGGTTTTTTTTTCCCTTTCCCTCATGTCAAAAATTTAACTGCAGTTATATATTTTTAGATTTCTATTGATGAAAGTCTTTACTGGAGAGGGGAAAAAAAAGAAATCTGAAATCTTAATTAGTTTTATAGAAATCAGAAGCATCATGCATTGGCTTTAGACGTGTGTGTGATGATCACTATTTAACGTATTTCAATTTTGAAAAAAATATTCTAATGCATGTTAACCAGCGTGTACTTTCTGCATCTTTTAAATTCTTCTACAAATGTGTTGCAATAGCAGTGCAAGGGTCAAGTAAGTGTATGGCTTTCTATGACTTTTATATGTAAATACTTGATGGGGGGGAGTCTTAAAACTGGTTATAAAAACATAATAATTTTTAAAATTCTAACACAAATTACGTTTTCCCAATTTTTCTTTTCTACTGATATAGAACCACTAGGTAAGAACACTCAGTTCCATGTTGTTTTCATGCTGTGTTAGAGAAGTATAACAGAGAAATGTCTGAAAATTTTTTTTCAGCCATGATTTATTGATTTAATAACAGATTTGGAACGATATACTGTAGTAGTTCATTTTTCAAGTGTCCAAAAGACTGGCAATGTAGAATAATAAGAAAATGGTTACTATAGTGTCACCATTTTCTTTTGCTTGCCACTCTGCCTTAAGGATATTTTAAAACTAATACTAAAAGGCTTAAATGAAAATTTGCTGAAATGTTGGCATATAAATTACAAGCTGTTGTCTGAGTGAATCCTATTAAAATGAGCTGACTTTCATCTTGCAAAATGCTGATTAACAAGTGGCTATTTTTAATAGATTCAGTTCTAATTCTGTATGTTACAAATTTGTGATAGCATCCAAAAAATGCTAAGAAAAAGTAATTCCTTACATTTCAGACACTTTAATTAAAAAGTCCTATGCTAATAGGGGTGAATAGAGGACAAGTGACAGACAGAAGGATCTTCATGAGCTTCTGTCTCAAAAGCTTTATACTCTTCAAATAAGAAACGTTGAGAAAATATCTCTATTGCTCTTTCCTAAGAGGATTGTTTTAAGTGAAGCAGGCCACATGAGGTGAAACGATCTTAAATTCACTAATCCAAGATGACATGGTGTTCAATATTTGTATGTAGCACTTTAAGGCAGCTTTGGTAAATGGTCACCTCCTTGGTGACAGAGTGGATTCTTGTGTTACTGCTAACTAAATTGTGCTTTCTAGATTGTTTTGTAACTCTAAATTGACTTGGGTCTATGCGTGTGTCTCCTTTTCACACTGTCTCTCCCCCTCTTCTACTTTTTACAGGTAATGATGAATAAACCTGACTCAGGAAATTCCTTAGTGCTTACTACACATCAGTGTCTGGAGTCTGCACAGCTGAATAACAAATGTAGTGGAGAATGTAACATGGGGCAGGAGAGGCAAGACTTCAAAAAAGAATGTTGTTTGTATGAAAAAAAGAAAAAACATGCCTTTTAAACTGAGATACCTTCAGAGTTCTCTTGTGTGGATTTGCATATGTGTTCCTTAAATATTAGGTGCCCAAAATTTTAAAAAAACCACACCAAACAACCAACAACAAAAATCAACAAAACCCAAAAACCTCAACAAAACAAACAAAAAAACCCCAAACCTGTAACCTCTCAAATTTCAAAAGAGATAAAGAAATACCTGTATATATTCTGACACAAAACTGAGACCTATAATTAAAACAGAATTTCTGCCATATGAACAGTTAGCTGGCATGGTTGAGCAGTTTGAAGCATTACTGTGTTGTGGAAATACTTCTAGCTATTCACTTACATACTTCAAATAGTTTTTCTTTACACCTACACAAAGAAATTATTTTGTTTTTATTGACCCTTGTGGTTGTATTTTAATAGTATCTTAATCTAGTGGTCCAGGTTCAAGTATTTCACTTTTATTGTATTTTGAAGCCGAAGGCTTCTGTCACATCTGAAATATCTTGATGGTGTTTCTGAATCAGAGGAAACTGGTACGTAAGTCATCATTGAAATGTGTGTGGGGTTTTTGAGATTGTAAAATCCATTTGGAGCTAGAATACTCTTTTCTCCAATATTTTTCTTCTTCTTCCCCTTCCCTATCCCCTTCCCAAAAATTCCTGTTATTTACCTCTCTTGAATTTTGTGATCTGGTCAATGATGATATACTACACTGTTGAACTGAAAGGAGTGGGGGTTTTCCAGTTTGGCTTTAAGTCTGACTTACAGTCATTGCTCCAGCTGCCACAGGGGAAAACAAAACATTGCAGCCACAAGCGCCGTGTAATACTTCACATCTTTTGGCTCCTGTATTGTATAGCTGGGTTTCCACCACCCTACAAGCAAAACCAGGTTTCTTCTGACACAGATTTCCTTGTTCCTCATGTCAAAGCAGTACTTCACAGGACAGACATTAGGGATTTTGTTGTTTTCCAGTCATTCTCTTTGGATCAGCTTTACTGGTTTACCTATTACAATAAGTCTCTTGTTATGAACTGTCAAACTTCCAAGTGCCCTATTGGAGAAAAATAGGTTTTTATTTTTTTTCAGCTACAATCAGTCACAATCTAAAACTGTCAAAAGTTGCTTTTCCACAAAGTAAAAACAACTATATATATATATATATATTTATTATTTAAACTGTCAAAATATGTACATGATTTTTGTATAATTGTTTTATGGTGTCATTATTAAAATTTTGCCCACTGAAGAGCATTAATTTTTTTAAACAGATACAATTCTTAAAGGTAGACCAAACTTACTTTAGTTCAGCAGTATCCTGGGAATCTGCAGTGAGAATAAAATTAATTAATTGCCTTTAATAGACTTTTTTTAATATCCTTATTTCTTCGATAAACACCTCTTACTTCATCTGATGAGAAAGTATGATCATTGTTGGAAACAGTACTGGTTCTGTGCTATGCAGCTTCTCATTCCCTTTCCTTCTTTGTTTCTATTTTCATGACTTCCCGCAGTAAACTTTTCACCAGACTTCCATTCCACTTTTCACTGCTGCAGAGAGATGATCCTCATGAGCTACATCATCCATGACATTTAACCCTAAAGGCATTATTAATGAATGAATCTGAATTACTTTCCTCTTTCAGGTTTGATTTTTCAAATCATGCCTTGCCCACCTTTTGGAGGAAGGGAAAACTCAAACCCTTTAGATTTAAAATTATATAGAATAACTGTATGGAAACAAGAAAATATGCCAGCTGATACATTCTATGCTCCATGGTTTTTAATCCTTCTAAGGTGATACAGCCTTACTGAAGTTAAGGATTGGGCTGTGTTCACTTCTTTTAAATTGAAATCGTATCATTATTGGCATTCTTCATTTCTTATGCAGTGTACTGGCTTGCTTCAGGTAAGAAAAATGGACATAATCTGCAGACTTCAAGATTTACAAACAGAGCTTTCTACCAATTAATGATTTGAAAAATGCATGTAGATTGTGGACAGCTTTTCAAGAGTAATCTTCAAACCTGCCGCCCAAGACTGAATATCCTTGAAATCCCTCAAAAGCTAACTTAAAATTGACACAGTAAATAGGGTTGTCTGCTGAAGAAATACTTTCATCTGAAATGTTAAATCCATATTTAATGTATCCGATAATGGCATCAAGGACAGTGCGGCTTCAAGATAATTAATTGGTCCATATGTAATTTATTGAAATTAGTTGAGCATTTGGCTTGTATGTATATTACATTCACCTTGAAGAATTTTCTGTTGCAATTCTAGTAGCAAATTGAGATATGGAATGGTACTTCTGACACAAAACATACTCTGTAAACTATTTAACACTGATGTGTCTGTCCTCAGACTTTCTTCTTGACCCTTGAAGCCAACTGTAAGTTCAGTTGAGGAATCTTTAAAAAAAACAAACAAACAAAAAACCTTCAGCAGAAAGGAGTAAGACCCCCAGCAGTGAGCTGGTTTGAGCTGAACAGGTACTGTACTCTACCCCGAGCACTGATGCCTAAAATCTTTTCTGAAGAACAGAGCCTGAAGAGGCTTTTGCTCTTCAATTTGCTGAACTCTAATGAGTGCATATTTGAAGTTACCACCCAAAGGAACTTCATAAAAATGTGTTATCTGGTTGGGCAACGTGAACCAAAGCAGAGCACAGATGTTTCTGTAGTCGGGTAAGTGAATGAGTGATTGAAATCAAGTTCCAGTGTACCACGTTCCTGACAAGGCTTGGTGCTCTTGAGAAATCTGCATTATTTATCAATAATCCTTGCTTCAGCTTTTACTGCTTCTGTGTCCCTCTTGCTCTCATTGGAGCATAAACGCTGTATGTTTAATCACGCGCATTCTCCACTCACCGCGTTGTCCTCAAGTTTTAAAACTTTGCCCAAGCCCCGGAAGCCAGGGCTGCGCCGGCCCTTGTGCTGCCCCTGCAGCCGCCAGGTGGCAGCGCGCGGCGGCCGCGGCGCCCAAGCGCCGTGCAGGATCCGCCGCGGCGGGCAAGGTGCGGCCGCGCTGGGGCTGGGGTCCTGCGGGAGGGAAACGGCGAGGCTGAGCCGGAATAGGAATTCGTGAGGCCCTGCAATTTATGGGTATTTCCTTGTACAAGGCCGTCTTCTGACAATACCTATGAATACAATTCATTGTTTACAAAATGTTGTTATTCCTAAATAATTTACAAATAAGAAATAAGAGAAATACATATAGGACTTACTCAACTGGCTGACAAGCCTTTGGATAGAGCAGTTTCTTAGCTTTTATCAGTCATGAAATCTTTACATTCCTTTTCCTGAAGGATAGGAGGATAATAGAATCATAGAATATCTTGAGTTGGAAGGGACACACGAGGATCATACACTCCCAACTCCTGCCTCTGAACAATCATACCATTGTCCAAACACTCCTTGAACTCTGGCAGTCACTGTAACCACTGCCCTGGGGAGCCTGTTCCGCTGCCCAACCATCCTCTAGGGGAAGAACCTTTTTCTAATACCCAACCTAAACCTCCCTCACACAACTTCAGGCTGGTCTCTCAGGTCCTGTCACTGATGACCAGAGAAGAGATCAGTGCCTATCCCTCCTCTTCCCCTTGTGAGGAAGCTGTAACTGCCATGAGGTCTCCCCTCAGTCTCCTCCAGGCTGAACAGACCAAGTGACCTTAGCTGCTCCTCATTTGACTTCCCCTCAAGGTGTTTCTCCATCTTTATAGCCCTCCTTCGGATGCTGTCTAGTAGCTTTATGGCATGGTATGTCCAGTTTCCCCAACTGACTAGATGCAAATTTAAGTAAAATACAACACTTTTAGTACAGTTGGAGTATATTGTTGGGCTCTGCATAATCTTCCCCTCTGCCAGAGGCTGGGGTAGAAGCATACCCCTAACTAAATCACTGATTTGCATTCCATTTCCATTAAAAGTGCCACATCAAAGCTCAAATAAAGCTATGGTCTACATAATTTTATTAGCTGTGATAAACCGAAGGCAAATACAGAAATCTAATTTTTCAATCCTTTTAAGTGTTTTTCTTTTCAAATAACTGTGCTTTCTCAAATCTTATTTTACCATTTGATCATTCATGAACCATGTAGACTCAAATTTAGCATCAAATAGAAATCAGTGGTTACCATTCCTAAACCATTTTTTGCCATTTTTATCATAGCAGTTTAAATGGAGCAATTTGTAGAGTTTAAGTAGTAATTTTAAAACCCATAAAGAGCTTCCTTAAATTAAATTTCTGTGTTAATGCAATTCGTGCTTCAGATGCATTTCCAAGTTGATATGTTTTCCAGCTGAGCTGATGAGTTCATCAATTCAAATTGTAGCACTTAGAGTGGTTGGCTTGTGCAAGAGTCTTAAAAACACTTCTTCATCAACTAAAGCCTTAATTGAGCTGCTTCCACAAAGATATATTAATTTGCAGTTACTTGTGAGACATGTATATGTGTGTGTGTATATATATATACACACACACATGTATGCATGTATGTGTATATATATATATCTGACTTCGGCTGCTGCTCCTAAATTGCTTGTCTTGAGCATCTCTGATCTGGTGCACTCTTCCAGATTTTATTTCCAAGACATTTTTAAACCAAGATGGGATTTAGCCAATTCTATTCACTCTCTTTTTAACAATATAGTTTAGAGAACTTGCAGAGCCAAAGACTTGGAGAGTTTTTCACATGAGCTGCGCAACACAAGCCAAAGCCATGGGCGGGTTGCACAGTGGGAAAACTCCAGCGAGGTAGCATTTGCTTAGTTTCAGGATAGCTGTGACGGTTCTTTCGCAAGTTGTCCCTGAGGTTGACTGTATCAAGTGTGAGGCTGGGGCGTTGCATGATTCACTTCTGCTTGGCTGATGGATGTTCCCTTAGGGACTGTAGTCAGCCAGGAAAAAATACAGTTCACATTTAAATAGGACTGTGGCTTGAGCTGATGCAGACTGCTCTGAGGATAAGAGAGCCAATCAGGTCTTTGACATACCCTAATTTTTGCTGTATCTTGCACACAGTCCTGACAGTAATCTCTCCTCTAGGGGAAGGGATGAAGTACGCATTTTGGCTGTATCCTTGATATAGAATAAAACTTTCCTAAATTAAAATTTTAGGCTAAAAGACTGTGGTTCTATCAAATTTTTTAACTCTCAAGCAATACTTCCGGGCTGCCATGCTTTTCTCCTATTGGTTTCCCCATCAGCAGTCAAATGTTTTCATTGTTGTTTGTTTTATTGCTGCTACGACTATTCTGAATGCTGTCAGAGAAGTTTTGCAAAACTAAGGTATGTAGCCTTTTTCTGAAGTGATTGATTTTATGGGAATACAGAAAAGACAGAAAATCTGAAGTGCTATTAATGATGAGCTAGACCTCTGTCTGTTCTGGAGGTCTACCAACATGACCCCTCCTTAAAACTGCTTTTCATCAACTGTTGTAGCTGTTGTATTTCCTCTAAACTGTGTTTCTTCCATTGTATGGAAGTGTTTAAGAAAAGACTGGACATGGCATTTAGTACCATGGTCTAGTTGACATGGTGATATTCAGTCAAAGGTTGGACTTGATGATCTCAAGAGGTCTTTACCAACCTCATTAATTTTGGGAATCTGTAACAATTCTTGATAAAGATATCTGAAAGATAGAAGTAAAATGCATCTAATTTGACATTATTATAGCACATTTAATTGATGGTTTCCCACTGATGTTAATTTTGATAACTTACAGAGCAGTTTGGAGTATTTTAATCCTTTTCTTTATAAACATTATAAGAGGAACCTAAAAATGAAATCTATGACAGTTGAGCTTCTCACTAGAGTATATTGGGACATAACATTGGACATACTTTTATGTCTTTTAATTCTAAGAAATATGAGTATATTTTTTAATATACTCAACAGTGTTAAAGCCTTATTTAATAGATCTGTATTTATTGTTAGCAAACATATACCAGAATTATTTCAACAGCACTAAAACATCCCTGATGTGATTTTTAGCTTAGTAATATAGCACCTTTTTCCCAGTTGTGGAAAAGCCTGATTGCACTGAACTCTATATCCAGTTCCACTGTGGACTTTAGTACATCAGGTAACGATCACAGTGCCCTGAATAACTTAACTCACTGTATTCAATTCACTGCTTTGTCACCTTTTCTCAGATGACCACTATTTCTTTCTCTACACTGAGCAATCCTGTTTGTCCAGAAACTTCAGTAAATTCTGACTCCACAGACCATGAGGTCAAACATTGCCAGCTGGGAAAGGAAGCACAGTTCAGTCCTGGCCCACAATGTGTGTTAACGATGCAGTAATACTCTAGTAACTATTTTGCTCCAATGCATAATGAGCAGACTTTCCACCACAACCCCCAGTATTTAGCCACATATACAAGAGTTGAGTATGGATGAGCACAGTCATAAGGCCTCCTTCCTCCCAGTAGAACTGAAGCAAGCTTGAGTCAGATCCCACTGTGATTTGTTAAGCTTCTCCTGTTCACCATGGTCTGTTCTTTCCCTCTGCTGATGATTAGCAGGACCAGCAGAAGGAAATGTTCGCCCACCCTCGTGCTTGGGCACGAAGCAGAGCGTCATTGATTAGACTGCTGAGAAGATGGGTGTGAGCCAAGGCACCAGACTCCAAGCTGCAGTTGGTGAGGATATGAACACGTCTTCCATTCTGCTTGTTCTGACACAGTGAACACAATCTCCATCAGAAGGGTGGGATATAACAGATGGAGCTATAACTTAAACCACTTTGTAACAGTTCCTAAAGCTCATCTGTCAAGGATGGTGCCAGACTGCTTGTGCAGTGTTAGTAAGAGAAATTTATGTATGAACATGCAATGTGAAATAGTCCTGCTGAGGAGCAAAAGCTGTATAGTCTATAATGTTTATCTTGCATTAATCAAGTTGTAATGTATTTACTTAGCACTATTTTTGTTTTCACTTGCTGGCAAAACTCCCCACAGATGTTTTATTCTGCCTTATAGCAGTTAAAAATGTGAGAAATGTATAATTGAAATAATTTACTAATTGTGCAATTGCCTGGCTTATCACACAATAAACCATGGGGGCTTGTTAGAGGGATCACTCTTCCTACAGTCATTAGCTGTAACAAAGATATCTATGATACCTCAGCCCAGGTATTTTCAGCTGAAATTCAGAAGACTGGCAAGCTTATAAGATAAGGGGTGTCCTCTATCTCTCCATTCTGCATTTCTGTCTTAAGTGGTGTCTAAAGAATATGCTGCTCACAGCTACACTGATGGTCGTGGTAATTGCAGGTACCTTATTTCTGGAAATCTGACTCTTGATGCTTTTGCAGCCTTAGGGAGCTATATTTTCTTGCCATAGGATAACAGAGAGGTCAGAAGGCTTTGTGATCATTGGCCAGAAGACTGTGTAGCATAATAGAATGAACTGGGGAAAAAATGCAATTAAAGCATCTGGGAGTTTTTGTGCATACTAGATAATATATTCTATACTCATTTTCTGTGGCTAAGTTTACTGTTACTGAGGCCTAGAAGTAGCCAAATAAAACAGCAGGGAAGCCTTTTCTATGTTTCTTGCCTCCATTCCTCACTAACATTTTTACATTTGCTCACTCCCTTTTCAAATGGAAGCTGGGGAGAAAGTGCCGAGTACAGCACTAATGACATGAAGAAAAACACTGAAGGAAGCAGCAGGGAGGCCATGGTTTCAACCACTCTCCCTCCCTTGCCCAGGAAAATTTCAGTGACCTCTTGACACCTCCCATGGGAAACTTTAAATTGACAGGAGTATTTGCCAAGTAAATACAAAAAATGGCATTAAAATTGCGTTGTTTCTGATTTAATCCTCCTAAAGTCAATGCAAGTGAGCTAAGGTTCCCTCAGCAGCTATAACACACTAACCTCAATCTTGATGGCTGGGTATGTGAATGTGTATGAGGACTGATTAAAAAACACTTCCATGCACTCACTAATAGTCACTTGGGAAACTGAAAATAAAAATGCTAAAAATTGAGTTACAGCTTGTTCCTGGATTGTGCTGGTATCTTGTTTAAAACTACTAGGTTTCATGTTATGCAACACTACCTAGAGTCAAAACATTAATTTGTCATATGAAAACAAAGGGAAGGCATTTCATGTTCATTATAACCTGATTGGTTATTCTGCCATGTTTTTGCTGAGATAAGCTACTCAAGAAAGATTGTTGTGACTCTTGGAAAATATTCTGGCTTTATTATATTCCAGTTGCCAATTTTTCTTCTGAAATCTGATCATGAGGAATGGAGAGATACAAGAATACATTGCACCTCAAGTGTCTCCATGCCATTTCTCCCCACACCTAGAGAATACATTTGCTACCCAGCAACGCTTGCTGGTCATTACTGACTCTGATCCTGCTTGTTAATAATATTCCAGGAGAAAGGTTGCTAAACTGAAGATCTGTGGTTTAGTACTAGAAATTGTTCCTTTGTTTCCTCCCCAGCACATTATTTAATTTGTCCTGCAGAGATAAATGCATCTATGCCAGTCCTTGTCTCATTTGTCTTGCTTTCCAATCTTTTTTGCCACAAGTTGCAAAGCCTTCCATGTATGAGGTAACACTGCCTTCATGACATGTTCCCCACGTCAGACATATAGAAAAAGATCAGCAGAATAATTCCCATAAATAAGAATGCTTCCAGAAGACAATAGCAGAAGAAAATGCTCATCAATGTGAACTAGCACGCAGGAAAATCCTAACACAGGCCATTTGCCGACAGTTCTTTAGAGCACAGCTGCCTTAGCTATGTATAAGGACTATGATATGGATTAAAAAACATCAGTTTTTTAGTGCAGGTGTGACCTCAGAGAAGAATTGTGGTAGAACTGTGTTAGCAGTTTGCAGGGTTTTGGCACACTAACCCATTGTCAGTGCCCCAGTCCATCCACACACAGAGTTGCTGTTTGCATTTTCTGGGACATGTCGGAAAACATTACTTGAAAATGAGTTCGACTATAACTCATATAAAGTGTCTATTTAAGAGGTATTTAAGGGCTGATTCTTAGCTGGGGGATGGAATCCAGCTGCCTGTTTTCTTTGGCCCCAGGAGCCAGTTTCATGTGATTTATATTTTCAGTGCTGACTTCACAATGAAAGAGCTTGAGGCTTGGTTTTGGGGCATGGTGTGGTTTTTCTGGGGTTGGGATTTTTTTGGTGGTGGGGGCATGCTAGTGAGTAAATATTTTACAGCCCACATTCCTAGTTCCACAAAATCAGTGACTCCAGGCTGTGGGACAATATAAGTAAGCACAAAGGCTGGAATTTATTGCTAGTAGTGATCTATGAGATAAGATTTTTCAACTAAGCCAGTGCAGAGTTCTCTTGCCAGATGTGTGGGAGTGAAAGTGACACAAATCTTCCAAAAAAAAAAAAAAGAGAAATCTTTGGCAATCCCAGAGTGATTATATAGCCTTGTAGCACTAGCAGCCTCAGAGAATTCATCTTGTGTCTCAATGTCCTTATTGACTTAGAAGCCAAGCCTCAAGCTTTATAGAAGAAATCCAAAGCAGTGCCATGAATACTCCATAAGTTTATCTCACTTCCTTAATCTTATTTTGAACAAAGACAGTTTTGGGGTATTTTTTCCCACATTCCTCTGTTCATAAAGAACTGTGGTAGCAGAATGATAGTGATTCTGCAAAAAATCTCTGGGGAACCTGTCCCTTTATTCCCTTTCTTTCATCCCAGTGTAATTAAAAACTTTCAGAGTCAAGCTACTTCATAAATCCTTGCTTTTTGCTTCCAAGATATCATGGACAAAAGCATAAGTGTATGTGTATATAAGTGTACTAGAAAACGCAGGGAACCAAAGCCATAAAGGAGCTTCTGTACCTTTCAGACAACCAAGAGGCCTAATTTGTGCTAATGGGGCTGCAACTTTCCTTGGAGCTGACGATACATGCCAAAAATTGGTACTACAGTCAAAGAAAATGCTTTCCCTTGGTATAAGGATACTGCTTTGACTAGTTTGGAATTAAAATGTTAGTTCACTTTAAATGCTGTAACACATTTTAATTTTTCATATCCTAGTCCACAAACTCTTACACAACCTATCTCATCACTGATGAATGACACCACAGCAGAACTGTTCAAGTGTGGCAGAGATGTCTGAAAAGTAAACATGCTGATAATCCTACTTGCCTGTCACATAGCTCTGCCCAGCAGGCACTTTTAGTAGGAGAATGCTATTTTAAGGAAATAAATCTCTCTGAAAAAAAAAAACCAAACTAGCTGAGCATGCTTTAAAGAACTAACATGATAACTTTTTCTTTTGGCAAACTATCAAACTGTTGCAGCACTCAAAATTCTAAAATAGCTTAGTTTAGAATTTAAACAAGCCAGCAAATTCTTCTTGTAGATTTTGCTCTAGAAACACATGAATTTCATGGAAATCCATGAATCATGAACTCATATGACATGGAAAGACGTCACATATTTATCCTGGAGCATCTTACCAGTCCCTGCTCCTAAGTCTGAGAGTGTAACACAGCTACATACTGTTCTGGGATAAAATCCAAACCAGCTCTCTCTGCAGAGGAGATATAGGTGAAGGGATTATGGTACTTTTCAACAGATTTGATTTGGACAGTAGGAGGAACTGCAGGATTCAAAACACACACAAACCACACTACAGATACAGTATTGCTATACATTTTTCACACTTTAGCTTTCATGACACAAAAGCACAAGTGGTTTTTAAGAGTTACTCCTCTGCAAATGCACTTCCAACAACTTCTCTTAGAATAAGACACTTTGGACAAGGTGTTTGTTAAGAACTGCAGACATTTCTGAGTTTTCATTATGTTGTCATGCAGTTACCCAAAGGAGAAATAATATCCTTTACATCACCTGTTCTAGAGCCTATGCTCTGAGTGGATGTGAAAAATTCTGGTCTAGAAAGACTGAAGCAAATGCTTAATATGTTCTAAAGTTTTATTTTGTGTGAAAATGTGAATAGGTCTGATGTTCCACCCTGTTACTTTTTGATGGACTCCAAGGCTTTGGCCAAGGATGTTCACTCTTGGAGGGTTAATTTGACTGAAGGACCCCTCTAGATAAAATAGGAGAGTGCTGTGGGTTCTTCCCTGTACATGAAACTTACTGATTAGCTTTGTCTTCTTACAGGATTTTAGAGTGAAGCTGTAGTATGTTTCTAGAAATACAAAGTATAACAAAAGACAGAATCTAGGAACTGTAGACCTGACATGATGGATACAGACATCTCCCAACACTCACAACCTCCTTCCCTCTCCACAGTCCACATGCATAAGTGCCTCTGACTGTCCTCAGCAATTCCTCCTCCTTTCTAAAACTGGAGTTTTTTTGTTGTTCAAATAATATACATGCCAAGTACCCAGTCCCCAGATGTTCAGCTGCTTTCAGATACTTTGATAATGAGCTATGGTTATGAACACTAAATAAACTTTGATGAATGTTGAATATCCGCCATGATGTTTTTGCTTATTTTAAAAGAAAAAGAATTGTTTGGGCTCTGCAACTCATCTCATCTGTGTGCTTGAACACATTTGGGTGTTCAAAGTTCCAAACACTTGTCACAGTGTTCCTCAGAGGTAAAACTGGACTTTAGTCATTCCAGCTCACTATCACTGGAAGTGGTTTATTACAGCTCTGCCTCATCTCAGTCTGGAGTCAGTAACATGATAATTTTACTTAAATATTTGTGTGATTACTGGTTTACTGTTCATATGAAAGAGCTTTACCCTGTGACTGGAATGTAGCCTTTGCACGTGGGGAAAATACTAATAGCTTTTTAATAGCTTACAATTTGCTAACAATATAGCAAACTATTAAAACAGCATGTAAGCATTCCAAAATGTCTAGGGCAGTCAATAATTCTAAAACTACATCCTGAATCACTTACAAATCTTTGGGAGACCAGATCTTAATGGGGCTGGGAGATACCTAGAGCAGGACTGAACTCATGACCTGGTATGCCCTCTCCCCACCAGAATCTCCCCTGTGGAGACAGCACTAATTCTACAGAGGCAAAGATGCATTAAGACCAACTCTGCAGCCTCACAGATTAGGTCTGTGTGCAAGGAAGGAAAAAGATAATTCGATTTCAGAATAAACTTATTAAAAATGGATTCTAACATTTCTGCTTCTCTTCTAAAATCTTCACAGCTGTCAATCTAGCTTGAGTTCTTTAAACAAGCATTCTCCTTTGTTTTTCTTTTAACCTTATTTTTAGTAAGGGCAATTTCAAGCTTGCTGGTTAATGAGATGCAAGCACTATGCTCCCATCAGCGTAACAAACATTTAAATCAAGTTCTTGACTAACTACGTAACCAACACCTAATTGCATTTGTACAAGGTACAGCAATGAATGCTGCAGCTAGGCTATGGGGATCATAAGCACCCATAAACCCAGTGTTTTCCTCTGACTAACCTGCTGGGAATGTCTTGTAACAAAAAGCTCACCCAAACACTGAGCATTTGTAACATGTTTCTTCTTTAATGCCACAGACACGTTTTCTATTGCACATTTCCTCCCTGTGACTCAAATTAAGTTATTGCAAAAGAGCAATATGTACAAAGTTACAATCTCAGGTTCACATTATCAGAGAGAACCAGTTTTCAACAGGAACACACATATGATACTGTACTCAAGAAAGCTGGATGCCTAGAACACAGACTGAAGATGTGCTTTCAGTACATTTTGGCTTCTAGTTTTACAACTCATTTCTTCTGACTCCTCAAAAATACCAGAACAACAGAGATCCTTCTGGCAGGATGCAAAAGCCTTAGAAGTACACTTGTCATTGCTGTAGTTAAAACTAGTTCACAATCCAGAAAGTGCAGTAAGGACAGCACAAAACTCAGTTCGCCAGCAGACCAACTGGATCAGTACCAACCATGCTGAGCTCCTTGCTGCTAGAATAATTGCCAACAGTCACCAAGCTAGGTAATTTAAAGCTGGTACTAACTGGGGAAAAAAAAAACAGAAACAACCAAAAAATGAAGACACCAAAGCAAAACCAGACCGCAATCCCCCCTTAAGCCCCTGAAAAAAACTGAAAACAAAACCACAAAAAAAAATCATCAACTTTTTAATGAAAAAGGAATTAAGTCATTGAACAAAATCTTTTCCACCAGAGACTGAAGAAAGTTGGCCATGGGCCATCCTTCATGATGTGCTGTACTTGCCAATGTAAAACCAGCAAGATCAGCCTGGCCATCAGCGATAAACTCTTGCTAAAGATGTCAGTGGGAATTTTGCATGGCCTTTGAAAGGGGATTGCCACCATTATCTCCAGGGGTCATTTTACACAGAAATAACATTAACCTTTTTGGTCTTTGCTTGAGATCTATATTGCATGGGAAAGACAGGCTAATGTGGACATAAAAAATGGAAAAACATGATCCTTTCTGACTAAATAATAATAAAAAAAGCTTTAAAATAGTTTAGTACAAAAAAGTAGCTCAAAACAAAAACATGCTTATGAACCTACAAATAAAACCAATTCAGACTATGACTGCCACAAGACACTGCTGCATTTTCTCTCTGATAGGATGTAACACCTCTAGTTCCATTGATTCTTATTATGTCTGAGTCTTTTGTAGTTATCTCAAGACTTTCAGGATGGAATTCGCAAATAAATTAAATATGCCTTCATGTGTTTATTCTTGCAGGCCTACATTTCTCTACCTGGCACTCAGCCTTGTTTTATTCTTTGAAATATATATAGCGCTAACATGACTTTTTCAGGCACATGGATTATCCCTGCCATCAAGGGTAACAATCTTCAGGGACATTCCGTAGAATTAGAATGAAAATTGGACCCGGTGTTGTTCTTTAGTGCATTAGTGTATTTTAGTGCATTAGTTTACAAATGTCTTTGTGTTTATAAAGATTTGCATGCTGATAAATGTGCGATTCTGAAATATCCCATACTACTTACCAGTCAAATTTCCTAAGGAACTAGATGCAAATGACTATTGTGCATCTCTTAGCTCCTCTTCCTCATAATTCATTGGCAAAACCTGAGTAAATATTTATAAAGATATTAAGATTCTAGAGGTTTTATAGAAAACAGTGGTCATATAAAAAACAAAATCTAATATTGAATGTCCCTCCTACAACAAAGGGTGCAGCAGATGTCATTCTCTCTTCTTGTGAGCTGCCACCTTATGAATTAGCCAGTGTTGCTCAAAGCCAGGCACAGTATAGACTCTCTCACATTTTAAAGACAGAGGAAAAACTAAGAGTACTTGGAAATGTGCTAGAAACAGGAATTATTGCAGTAAGACTTAGTTAAAATAGAAAGCATGAGTGTTTTGACAGAGTGGGCTGAAGATATGGGGTTCGTTAGCCCAGAGAGGAAAAAGAAGGTATTAGCAAAAGAGAAGGAGTAAAGGGAACACAGTGGGTTGATTGAATCAAAGATGCTGACAAGGGAAAAGAAACAAACAGGTGTTACCAGTTCTTTCTGCTACTGACATTGTCTTTTGCTGTTCTTCCTATTGTCCTTTGCTTCTTCCTTTACTCGACAGCCTCCAGATGATGAGAAACAACATATGTTGGAGAAGAAAAATAAAGTCTGTGCCTGAAACCCAATGTCAGAAGTATAATTCATTACACGAAAAATGTGTAAAATACAAACAAATATTAATAGACATTATAATTGTAGAAATCCAGGTGGCTGAGTAACTGGGGGGCTCATCTTTCAAATCTGTGTTTTTAATGGATTTCTGCCCTGTGCAATCTCTCCTTTGCATCATGTACATAGCAAAAGTTGTACAAGGAACTAACAAACTGTGTATAAGGATGGGATCATTTCAAGAAGTGAGGCCTCCTCACAGAAAAATGTGCAAAGCATGCAATTCCCTGCTTTTGGCTGGAAGTGAGAAAGAAGAAATGCTTCGATGTAACAGCAATCCTGTTCCTTTCAGTGCTGGTACCAGACTACTCCAGCCTCTCTGAGTCAAACACTTCACGTGTAAGTGGGCAGTGCCATATATCTGCACACACCCCCAAAATTTTTTACATGGATCATGTTAGTTTGAAAATTAACTGCAGCTACTGCTCAGGAAGTAACATATTTACTTGATACCCTTCAGAGTGTTTACTGCTTTGGCTTGTATTCCACAATGTATTTAGTATTTTACAGACTTTACATTAAACACTATCAAAGAACAGCCCTGATAAAGGGGTAATCTTTTTATCCTGCTTCCCTGAACTTTCATCTTGCTTCCCTGGTACACCACTTGTGTTGTAAATTCCTTTACTGTTTTAATAGATATTTTACATTCCTTTGGCAGCAAACTAAGTTTAAGCAACAATAATTGTCTTGCTTACAAAACTATGCTAGAAAGGCTGGCAAATTATTACCATGAGATCTTTTGAAAAAGCTATGTCCAAAAGTGAAATCCAGTTGCAACATGAGAACTTGTTTAGATTCAACAAGTCTCTGTTTCAAATTTAGTGATTATCCTTCTTTCTGTAGCAACAGCACTGACATGGCGAGACAGAGGAATACTATGAGACATAGGAATATTACATATCAGATGTTTAGACCCTTCTATTTATGTTACGATACACCCTGGAAAGCACAGACACAGACCAGAAAGCCATCTGTAGCAGTTTTCCTAAACTCCAGAATTCTTGGGGGAGGAAACCTTGTTTCTTAATGAACTGTACATATTTAGCAGTTTCAGTATTTCCACTACTACTACTGAAAAATAAAATAAAATATTAGAAATGCATTCAATTTGAGTGAACACTTATTTGGAAATCCTAATAATCAGAGAATGTCATTACCATTGGAAACAACCAAGTTAGCATATCCAGAAAGCTAGACAGAAAGACAGAAAAGACAGAAAAGCCTATCACTCTATCAGCTTATCCAAACCTACAGAATCCATGCAAGAAAAAGAAAAAAGAAAAAGAAGATTTTTATATATACACAGAATTCAGTAAGATGACAATAAACTCAAAATTATAGATTATCCTGAATTGGAAGGGACCCAAAAGGATCACCAAGTCCAGCTCCTGACCCTGCACAGGACAGCCCCAAGAAACATGGCACATACCTGAGAGCCTTGCCCAAATGCTTCTTGAACTCAGATGGGCTTGTGCTGTGATGACTTCCCTGGGGAGCCTGCTCCAGTGCCCAGCCACCCTCTGGGTGAAGAAACTTTCCTTAATATCCAACCAAAACGTCCCCTGACACAGCTTCATGCCATTTCTTTGGGTCAGCTTGAAAGCTAGAACTACACACAAGCTTTTGGATTGCTGCCTTTCTGAGTAGCAGCTGACAAGATGAATAACTGGATCTTAAACATTTGTCTACCTTTTTCACCATCCATAGACAAGGGGTCTTGTCTGATTTAAAAAGAGCAAGTTTAATTTCTCCTTGTTTTATGACAATTTGTATGTACCTTAGGGTTTACTTCCTCCTTCATTCCTACAGTCTTGTAGAGAAGTATTTCACATAAAACACCTCAAAAAGCAAGTGCATCGTCTCCTGAACACAGAAGTGTGTCGTTACGTGTCTGTGTGGGGGGTGTGGGGGTGTGTGTGTGCGAAGAGACGCACCCACTAATTTTCCAGCATCATTTATTTAATTAAGCAGTACCATCACAGAACCGTCTAGATTGGAACAGACCTCTAAGATCAGCGGGTCCAGCTGTTAGCCCAGCACTGCCAAGCCCAGCACTAACCATGCCCATAGACAGGCTGCACTCGACCTTGCAACAGGCGTGCTGCAAGGGCCCGAGGGAGCAGAGCCGCACCCGCGGGCAGCGATGGACGTGACACGGCACCTCCGACTCCTTCCCTGCCCGCGCCCAGCACGGCGGCGCCCGGCCGGCCGCAGAGCGGGGATCGCCGCGGCCTCACGCGTCGCAGCGAGCCGCCGGGAGCCGCGGGCGCACAGCCGGGGGCGGCTCGAGCAGGGTCCCTCGCCCCGCTCGAGCCCTCCCAGCAGGAGGAAACTCCTTGGGCGGGCCGCCGCGGGCTCCGGGCACCCCGGCTCCTCCTTCTCTAGGGCCTGACAGCCGCAGGCCGGCGCTCCGGCTGTGACTTACCACAGACTGCGAGCGGGGGCAGCCCTGCGAGCGACCACCCACCCTCGCTCGCTCCCTCCCTCTTCCTCCTTCGCCACCGCCCTCACGCAGTCGGCGGCAGCCTCAGGTACCTCCCCAGGCTGCCCCCAACGCACAAGATGGGGGGAAGCGCCTGCTCCTTCTGTCCCAGAAAGCCGCCTGAGCCCTCCCGCCACCTCAGCCGTCGCCCGCGGCACCTAGCGAGGTGGGCATGACGGGGAGGACGAGGTGGCCCGGCGCCCCGTACCCGCCCGCGAGGGGCGGTGCTGCCGCTGGGGACCCGCCGGGCCCGCCCTCGCTCCCTGCCCGCGGCCCCTCGGCGGGGCGGTGCCGGGCGGGGCGGTGCCGCCCCTCGCGTCAGCGGCCCCTGCGCGGCTCGGCGCGGCGGGGCGGGGAGGGCACGGGAGTCTCGGCGCTGCCGCGGCGGGAGAGGCACCGGCGGGGCCGGCGGCGGCTCCTCACGGGAACAAAGCGGGGGCGGCGCAGCCACACGGTGAGAGCCGGGTGAGGGACGGGGAGGGGGCGGTGCTCGAGCTCCCCGGGGACCCCCGCTCCCCCGGGGGGCGGCCCGGCGCGACGGAGGGGCCGCGGGCCCGACCCCTCCCTCCCTGTGTCCAGCGCCTTGGGGCGGGGTGACAGCGCCGTGTCCCCCGCCCGCCCCCGCCTCGCGGGGAGCCGTCCCCGCTCGCCCCGTGTCCCCGCAGGGACCCCCGCGCGCCGCCGCCGCGCCGTCCGCCCGCCTGCCTGTGGGTCCCTATTCCCCCGGGGAGCGGGGGAATATAAACAGTGAATCGGGGAGGCGGTCCGGGCGCGGAGCCCGAGAGCAGGTAGGTGCGGGACGAGCGCCCGGGGAGCCGGGGGAGCCGGGGGAGCCGCTCCCGCGGGCGGCTGCGGGGGCTGGGGGGAGGCGCTCAACTTCGCCCGGCGCTGGGCACTGCCGAGCTCAACAAGCTTTTTTTCTGCCCGTGAAGCATCCTGGTGTGACTTCTCGCAGAACGGCTTTTTTTAGGGGTGCTCTTTGGTGGTGTTTGGTTTTTTTTTCCCCCCTCCCTTTTCCCAGCCCCTCGCTGCATGGGCTGGAGCTGGCTGGAGGCTCGCCCCTGCCTCTGTGGCTGCATACGCAGCTCGTGTTGTCCTAACGATATGGCAGTAGCACTTCCTGCTGTAAATCACTTCGCGATAGTTTTTGAAGCGCTTCTTAAAGGCAGCACTGTAATGAACCCTCTTGTCAGTGCCTATGGTAAGCTTGAAACCTTGTGAGCTGGAGGCTCTTTTCAAGGCTGATCTGTGTAATGTGCTGCAGTACTTTTCATAGAAACGGTAGAAATGTAGTTCACTGTTGGCTTAGTGTTGACATAAATGTAATTCCCCTTGCTGTGTCCTGTTGATGTAGGCTCTGTGGTTTTGGACCCCATTGTATTTACCTTTGCCATCTTCTTGTGAAAAAAGCTCATCTCAAATAAATGTTCAGAGAGACTCACGTATTAAGAACTATGAAAAGTAAGCTTTATTATATTGCTCTACCAGGGATAGCTCTTTGTTCTGGAATAATTTGAGAAAATAAAATCACTCAGACTGAAATTTATGGGGATTTGAATTTAAAAACCTTAGCTGTTAGCATTTGTTAAAATATTTTAAATAAGTGGATACATTAATGTAGATTGCTGTTGCTATTTTAATATTTCATTTATTGACAGTATCTACTGATTTAGTCTAATGATCTCTTTTTTTGCCGTTTGTATGAACATTGTCATATTAAATGGTCTTGCTGACTCTTTTTCCAGCTTATTAATGCCTTTTTTCCCTCACAAAATTTTAGAGCATGGTCAGAAGAGGAATGGATGTAACATGATATCCTTGCAGTGCTCAAAACACACAAATTCGGCAAAGATTTGTTTTTTCATTAAGTAATACAAGGAAAATGGATGAATCGGCTTTGCTGGATCTGTTGGAGTGTCCTGTTTGCTTAGAACGCCTTGATGCTTCTGCTAAAGTCTTGCCTTGCCAACACACGTTTTGTAAACGCTGCCTGCTGGGCATTGTGAGCTCTCGAAATGAGCTGCGATGTCCAGAGTGCAGGACTTTAGTGGACTGCAGTGTTGATGAACTCCCCAGTAATATTTTGCTTGTGAGACTACTGGATGGCATCAAACAGAGGCCTCGGAAACCTGGCACTGGCGGTGGGACTGCTGGCACAAACGCTTTAAGGGTCCCCATCAACACTGTAGCTAATTGCGGATCAAAGGACCTGCAGAGCTCTCAAGTTGGACAGCAGCAAAGGGTGCAAGCACGGAGCCCTCCTGTTAGGGTAAGTACCACGTGGTGACAGTATTTTGTTGCATTCCTGTCTTTTCCTCCACGGTTTCAAAACGGTTGGTGGCCTCTGCTTTGGGATAATACAGCAAAACAATGTAATTTTGAGAATTGGTGTAGATTTCTAGCAAAGCACATCAGTGTTCCTGTCAGTGTTGATTTAATGTTATATGAATGCTAATAATGCTTCCTTAGTAAAACTCAGTTTTTGAGGCAAGGAGGAGAAAAGCATTTCAAACCCTTAACTGTCCTATTAAAAGACAGTCAAATAGAGCAAGGTGGAAGGCTTAAATTATTGTTAAGGATAGACTTTAAATTAGTTTGTCAACTGTAAGACTAGAAATTTCATTTTGCTTCATGCACTTTCTGTAATGATTCTTACCATCAGTAAATTTCTTTTGAGTTAGACATAACATGTTAAACATGAGCAGATAAGTTTTGCCACTGGCTTCTAAGTATCTACGTTTTTACTTTTCCTTCAAAAAGAAATTTTTGAATTCCTTCAATCTGCTAAGTTACTTGCACTCCCTGTCCTCATCCCATCTTTAATTAGTTTTTCCTCAAGTATTTTTTCTGAGGGATTTGGAAAAATCTATGTACCATGATGGAAAGACATTGCCTTCTTTCTATACTCTAGTTCCTTCCTAAGAGCTGTGCCACCTGTAGACTCTGTCATACCTTATAATCAAGACTCATTTATGATTATTCATTCTAGAACCTGTGTCAGGAGATGTAATTTTATGGGATGACAGACCTTGCTCTGTTTTATCTAATGACAAAGCAGGACAGCTTCTCTGAAAGGTTTTGCTGCCCAGTTTGTCATGCATGCATGTTTGAGCTCCTGTGTTTGAAGTGAAGTTTCTGAATCGTTTAGGTGGTTTTTGTCTTGTGGGGTTTATTTGATTTTTATGAAATGGCTTAAGGAGTTCCAGGAAGAGGACTTTAATATATTTTTGGCAGGACTAGGCTTTATTTTGAAGTGTACCTGAATCATTTAGTTTACTTACCCAGTGAAGGAAGCCTAACACTGATTTTCCTCAGTTGTACTTACAATTGGAATCTCTCCAAAAGATCTTAGTTACACCTCTTAAGTTTACATAAGGATTTAAAGTACAGTTGTTTTTCCATTAGGTGATATTGCTTTCTCTGCTTGCTAGAAATCTCATTAGGTTCTTTACAATATAGAAATTATAATTATCAACCCACTTCCTGCTAACAAGTTTTGTTTTGTATATATATTAATTGGTGTGGAGAGAAGGTGATCTGTGGGGTTTTTCTTTTAGTGGTTTGCTTTTGTGTTTTTGGTGAGTTTTCTTTCCAGAACATAGAATCCTTAAAGAGTATTGCAAAGAAGCACCAGCAGTATCAAAACCAATCTGGTCTTCTCCAGAACTTTAAGGTGTTTATCGTGATACCTTGCATTTGCAAATGCTCTTCAACTTAAAACAAAAAACACATATGATTTGTCTATATATTTCCGTGTCAACCTTTGTAAGTAACTCTGTATTTTCAGAGCCTGCTTCTCCTCCCAAAAGGTTTCCGGCGCAGCACTGTACATGAAGGACTGTACTTCAGACTTTCTCAAAGCCTTGTTAGACAAAATAACTTGAATATGGCATATTCTCTCTTTTTTTTAAAATGTTCTTTAATATCCTGTTTATGCAACATCTGGAAATGCAAATGTTGCAAGAGTAGAAAGTGATAACACATGGAAAGTTGCTTCAGCTTATTAGTTATGCTGTACTGTATGCCATTAAAATTGTGACCATATGCATTCCTCATGCAATTAACTGATACTCAGTGTATATTAGTGCTAGTTTTTGATGTTTTACAGTAAGTCTTATTCCATCTTTGGTTTTGGGGTTTCACAGGCATTCTTGTGCCTTCTCTCCTTTGGGAGACAGGGAAAGATGTTGATCTCATCATTTGCCTACTTTTGTCCAGAGCTTTTTTTGTTAGGAAGTCAGTACTTTTAAGAATATGAACTGACTTTGACAGATAAGACGGTGGAGATATGAACTACTTTTTCTGTATGAAAAATTGTTTTGAAAAAAGAAGTCCAGAAAGCACAATGCCACTTTAATGGACAATGTTGAAGTGAATGCCCTATTTGTTTTGCTAACTCTAACATAAAGATGCTTGCAAATACAGTTCCTCTCTGGGAATTGAAGAGGAAAATCTGTTTCTAGATGAGTGGCAGAGTCAGATTTCCTAAACTAATTTTGCTGAAGGGGAACTAGTAAATGAAAGTTGCTGTTATGTTAAATGAAGTGAATGTGGATGAAGGCTGTCAAGTCATAAACATTCTGCTTATACCCTGAAGTAATACTAAGCTCATAAATGCCCTTTCAGAGAATGCCATAATTTTTAGAAAAGGTTAATACAGCATGTACTGGAGTATGATTTCCTGAACTGTATCAATGACTGTGGAGTGGCCAGCCCTGTTACTGCACAGTATATTGCATTCTCTGGATGTATGTGGTGACACATGGCAATAAACAAACAAATGGTTCCTTGAGTCCTAAAAGTAATGAAGCTGGGTGGGTGGTGGGGATTAACAAACCTTGTGCCTAGTATCTCCCCCACTACAATAACCCTGTTTCTTTCTGTAACCTACATAAGCCTTCACTACTGTAACAGCAACAATTTCTTTCCGCAAGTTCTTAATCTATTTTGTTTCCCTGCTGTTTTGATGTATAAAGCCTTCTGCGCCTGCCCCTGGTACTGGCTGGACAAAGGCAGCAGCATCCTGCTGTCCCTGATGGAAAACTTGTGTTTATTGTCTGCCCAGCAGTTCTGTTCTAGGCGGCCAGCGTGCCTGTTATAGTTATACTGCTGCTTCCTCTCTGATATGGATGCTAATTTAATGCTTTTCTCCTTTTATTTCAAATTAAAATCTTCAGCTTGGTTGACAGTTTGGAAGATCTGTAAGAGCCATGCTCTGCTGTCAAATCTGCTTGGGACTGGTCATCAGGAGCACGTTATTGAGGGCTGTTGAGGGACTGCATGATCACATGAGCCTTGTTTCCATCAAAAGAGCACTCAAAAATGTTAGGGCCCATCCTTTTAAGTTTATGCCCATGTTATTATTTTTTTCATTTTCACAGAGTATGTCAAACAAGAATTATCATAAGTTCCTTATGACAGTTTTAAATGTAGCTGTGTGTGTAAGTTGCTAGATGTTGGAGAGCTGTTCTCTCCTAGATAGATTTAAGATGATCCACATTTAACTTTTCCTTTGAATTTGTATTTGCCTAAGACATAATAATTCTCCTTCTAATTTGTTTATAGTCCAGATTTCTGAAATCTTTTCCACAGAACCTAGAGGACAGTTGTCTAGACAGTCCGAAATTTCATCGCTGTTGAAAATATTTTGTGATAAGGTTTTCAGCTGTTTTCTGGACCAAATGTAGGCAGGAAGAGCTAAGAGAAGAATTCTAATGATCTCCATTAACAAAAGAAGAGCATGAATAGCTCAAAAGTTTGCCATTCCTAATATAATTGATGCTTATACTGAATAAGAATTGATGGTGTAATTTGAGTACATTACACTCTATGTCAGTGGAAAATCTTAACGCGAAATGTTAGAGTGCAATGTGAAAGTCCTAAAGCTTTTCCCTTTTTTGTTGTTTTTATTCTGGAAAGTCCCTAGAAACCTCTGGAGATACCATTCTCTGTGAAGTCAACTTGAAATGAGAGGATAAAGAATCATTGTAGGCTATTGGAAAATGCTCCTTTAGGTGTTAAAAAGGGCTAGAGCCACTAGTATCTGAGCATCTGAGTTGTTTTGATAAATTCTTTTACACTGAGGAGGAGAGAAATACCCACAAGCAAGAGATTGTTCCATGAATTTCTGCTAATGCTTAGCAGTGATGAAGTGTCCTGTAAACCCGTGCACCCATTTTCACATTTGTTTAACAAGGAAAGCAATAGTAAAATTTTTAATTCCTGGATCCATACTGCTGCAGCAGTGGTCATTTGTGATCCAGTAGGCTTACCTGGGAACTGCTGAAGCAGTAGTAATGCCAGTAAGGAAAATAAATGCAGCCAGGTTTTCTGCCCCTAGCCATGGTGTTTGACCTCGTCACATATCTTGGGGTAGTAGGGACAGTGGGCCACCTTCTGGTCTGTGTGGATTTAAGCAGGTAGGGCTTCTCTGTCAGATCAATGGATGGTGTAAGCAATCAGTTTCCTGATTTACCCTAGCCACCCTGGAGAAGAGAGCTCAGAGTGCAGCTCTCACAGTTTGACTGTTGCAGGTTGCAAAAAAATGACAGGAGCCAAAACAACTGCTGCTTTTGTAGTCATGACACTTGCTGGCTTATGGAGATCGTGGCAGAACTTAGATATCAAAAGAAACCTCTTAGACTAGAAAAGAACAATAGGACTGAAAATGTGCATTCATAGATCAATAACTTTATTAAATAATTGTATATAAGTATGGGGATTGCCAATCATAGCAGCAGGTGTAGATTGGAATAGATGTTTAAATCATCTTGGAACGAGAGTTAATGGAATAAAATATTACAAAGAAATGTATCAGTAAAGATCTGCTGGAGGGGTACTCTTAGAGGAGGCTCCCATTGTCATAATAGATGAGATTGTAAAATATACCCAGTTAAGGGGAAAAGTAGTTGTAGAAATATGCAGAAAACAGTGGCTAATGCAGTTAGTTTTATGATTGTTATTTGTGACAGTAGGCTGGAGAATCATTACTTGATGGTACCTGATTTTGAGCTGTCCCCCCCTCGACCAAAGGGGTATTCCATACTATATGACATCATGCTCAGCATATAAATCTGGGGAAAGAAGAAGGAATGGGAGGGAAGTTCCCAAGTAACATTTGAGAATCTGGAAATAGGCACCTATTCATGTTCTGGAGTAATCATTAGAAAATATTTTGTGAAGCCTTTGTAAATTATATATGCACACTTTTGTTTCATTTCGTGCTTGCTGAGATGCCAGATTCTGCCTTTATCTTTACAATTGCTCGTACAATTTCAATTACTTCTGTGTAACACTATTGTATCCTATGTGAATCTAGAGAAAGTTTAATGGAGATCAGAAATATAAAAGGAAAGTAGACTGACTCTTATGGTGTTAATGTGTTCCCTTTCAGACATAAATAATTAGATAAAGAAGGAGGATAAGCAAAAGGAAGAATTGTCTCTGTATCCAAAGGCATCGGGCTAGGATTGAGAGCTTCCGGGCTCAGTTCCTGGCTTTGCTACAGACATCCTTTATGACCTTGCACAGAGTCACTCAAAGCTCTTTGTGCCTCTGTTTCCCATCTGCAGATATGACTGATAGTACTTTCTTTGTTTGACTCACTATTTAGACTGTATACTCTCCAGGGCAGACACTGACTTTTTAAAAATTTTGGATGTATCCATTGGGTGTTTCACAATGGTTCCACAGTCTCAGTTGAGGTCAGTACATCCTGCTGTTAACTCTAAATCATTGACTTCCACATTACTGGAGAACTGTTCATAATCCATTTCCTGTCCCAAAGATGGTGCAATGCTTAGTGTCACATTGTTAAGAGGATTTAATTTTGTTTGGATGTTTAATAGGAAATCACATGTATACCTCAGTGAGGAAAAGCCAGACACTTGAAACATCTGTGGAAATGGTAGTGCACCCTTCAGCTAGGGAAATCTGCATCTAATTGGCGCACTGGTGTGTAGATTTGAGTGTGTTTTGAAAAAGAATAAGAAGAGAATATCTAATGTTAATTGTGTTGGTAATACAGAAATGTTTAATTCCAAACTGTGAAACTCCATAGCTATATTGAATATGCCAAATAACATTAATCTGCTTGATAAAATAGCTGCCAAACTAGTGTAATCCCTTTTTTAAAGAAAACAATTAGATTTTGAAGTTAACTGATCTATAAACTAGAAAAGAAGGCCACATTATTCACGTGTGATGCTGAAATCTGAAATCCCTTTTACATTTATTTACAAGCTTTTTTTTGGTGTATTAGTGGAAGATCCTGTTGTATAGTTGCTTTGTCTTCATGTGGAAGAGGGGGCTGTCTTTATTTCCCTTCATTTTCCAATTTAATATTCCTCCATTTCTGTAGATTTGTTTAAAACCACCTAAATAAAATGAAATAAAATGGTGTCTTTTTTCCTCCACTTTCATGTGGCCAGTGAATTGCAGGTTATTGCTCTACTTGAAAAGCTTTGATCATTCAAAAAATTTAAACTGCATAAAAAGGAAGTGTCAAGCCCTTACTTTTAATGGGCTTGTGAAGGGAAGCAGGTTTTTTTTAGAGAGAATAAAAGTCCTTGAATTTTTTCTCGTATTACCACAGAAATCAAATAGCAATAAAATGCTTTTTTATAGGTGATTCAGGATCTGGTTAGAAAAGGCAATCAGTAGAGCTGTTGGTGTCTTTCTCTGTGCACAGTGTCTGGCTTTCTGCAATGTGTTTGGTGGCTTAATAGACATGTATGGTATGAAGAGCTGCGGGAGCTGGTTGGGAAGGGGTCAGCTAGAAATCCTTCTCCCCTCTCCTTTGAGTGCAATGGTTTTTAATGGAACTTCAGTGTTTAGTGCATGGATAGGAACTGCAGAAAACAGAAAGCCTTAAACTGCAGCTGTGATAATAAAACTGGAAACTTGTTATGATCAGTTGTTTGTCTTTCAGTGAACTTCCCCTTACAGTGCATTTGGCCTCCTTATGATACGCTTAACACCTTCCTTGGTCTTTTCTTTGGCTCCATTGTTGTCCTTTATTCAAAAGTTCTCCTGCCTCTGATCTTACTGTACTACTTCCAAGAAAAAGAAAACATATAGTTTTCTTACCTCTTGTGTCCAATTTATCCTTGACTCTGTCAAACAAAAGGAACAAAAAATAAACAATAAGAAAGAAAATTTTCTATTGAAGTATCTGGACTATGTACAGTCTTGTAGAATATGTGACTAAGATCTGCCAAATAAATGAAGAGCATAAAGTGTAAGTTCATATCACTGTATTGCCTAGGCTCCTGTGGTTTTTCTTCTTTTTTTTTCCCCCTCTCCTTTAAATCATTGACTATATCTGCATCCTAGTGTGGGCAAGAATGTGTCTCAGTAATTAAAGCTGAAACATCATCTGGTCAGCCTTGTTCATGCATACACCTTGTTACTGTCTTCACAGAGGAAAAGTGTGCATCTGTTAAACCTCATTTGCTGTCAAACCCTCTGGGTTAGACAGAAAAACTCACCTTGGAAAATCAACAGTGAATTCTTGGGTCAACTGAACTACATCGAATTCTTTGCTTTTCACGTCATGAAATTTGAATCTTTTTGGAGAGCAGTATTTTTGGACTGAGAATTGTTGCTTTGAGGTGAGCTGGATTAATTTTAGAGTGGCCCTGAGGTGGGAGAGTCACACATCCAAGTGCTCTTTTCTGCGCTTCTTATCTTTTTTAGGTATAGAGGGGAAGATGTCGGTACTGTCCTCCGACTGTCAGACTAAACAGTGGGACTCGTTCTGGTTAGAGGCTTGCTACAGTGAGCATGTCACTTACCGCTTTCTCATGGATATTGCCAGAGTTGCCATGCAGTTTGGGTGCAGAACTGGAGCTGGTCAGCACAGAGGCAATTGGTTAAGTCTGTTTTCACATTTGCATCCTCTAAAATGTCAGGAAGTTGCTGTGACTCAGAAAGATGCTCTGGACATAAGGGAAATCACTCCAAAGAGAGAAATTGAGTCTAGTAGTTTGAATTCTTTAGACATGTGGTACTTACAGACATATCTTTAAAATGTCATTCAATGCTTCCTGGAAACTTACAGGTTTGGTTTCTCCAGTTGAAGGAAAAGGGAAACATAGAAATCAATGTTTCATTTACAGATGCTGTTGCCCAAGTGTCTCAGAATCTGAGCCTGCTAGGTACATGAACGTCAGGTGTGGTGCGTATGAGCAATCCACTGTACCCTTAGAAGCTTTGGGCTGTGACACTCATTTTACTCTTGTGGCACTCAAGCATGTGATTTATTGTCCAAAGTTAAATTTTTGTAGTGTAAGAGTATAAACACTTCAGAATTATAAGTAATTTCTTGTTGTCTAGGTCTTTGTTCTTACCTTATTTGGCTCTTGATTAATGGTCTCTGCCCCCCCCCCCCCCCCAGCATAAGCACTTAAATATTAAAGTATTAAAAAGCCAGAACCTGCAAGAATGTGTCTGATCTCCTACAAATGAGGCCAAGATTCTCTTTTGCACCATCCCTCTCACACAATAATTCTGTTGGAAATATTCTTCATGTGCTTGGTCTTCCACATGTAATTTTGGTTGTTTGTTTGTTTTTAATTGAACTAAATGCTCTCTTCTGGTGTTTAACTGTTCTTCCTATCTTCCCTGATTTTTCAGAGTCAAATATAGATAGTCCATTTTTATATTCTGTAAATGTGTGAAGTATAATTTTGTAGTTTCTAGCTGGGAAGTATGCTATTAATCATAAATGCATTTTGATCAAAGGTAAGCATTTCAGTGTTGTTTAATTATTAATATAGATATCATTCTCCTCCTCTCTGAAGTGAAGGACTGCTGCCAATGCTGCTTGGAAGATAAGCCTGGTATTAAGTGTCCTATTGGGCTTCATAACACCTGAAGTGCTCCTCAGTCTTTAACATTCCTTTGTTAATAAAACTGATTTTATTTCATGGCATTAGTATTGTAGAAAGATGAGATAACTCTGCTTTCCATTTTTCTGTAAAGGAAAGATGTGCATATTACCTCTCCTGACTTCCTCTTCTCAGCATCTAAGCTTTCAAAATATACATGTGCATTGAATGCTTTTTAAAGAACTGAACCACTGTTTTATCTTGTGAGAACCACAGTTCTACAAGACAAGCTTTTAAAAAGCTCTGATTAAAGACAAAAGTACTCATTTCCACCAGACTTTCAAGCTGCTGAGCTCAAGAGAAGGAATGTAGTCTTACTGGCACAAAGGTGGCAGAAGATCAATAATGAATCATTTGAAACACATCTCTTCAATTTTTCTTTACTGCTATGCTATCGTAGCCCTTTAGGTTATAGTGTGCATTTTTCTTATATGAAAAGAAAAAGGGTAAGAATGAAGCACTTCTTACACTAACGAGTGTTAAAATGAAAAATAGTCAGAGATAATCAGATGACGATATGAGTTGGCATATATAGGGCATAGCTGTTCTAGAAGCTTATTTTAAGTGAATCCAGTAAAGTTGAGTTTGCTGCACTGTGGTAATGTGCCCCTGAATAGCAAAGAAGCTTTTATTCTGAAGCTGAGAGCTCGCTAAAAGAAAATCAATGTCTCATGGCACATACTTGTTCATGTGTGCCAGTGCTCCTCTATCTCACGTGGTCTTTCTCATGAGCTAGATAAAGAGAGGAGACTCTTAAATCTTATCCACATTAGCAGACTTAAGCCATTTTCAAAACCTGTTTAATTTAACACAGTTTTAAATCCACAGCCTTATTAAGTTAACAAGCCTTCAGCCTTGCCACCAGGTTCTGTAATCCTCTTAGGTCTTGGGACTAAGCAGGGCAGGGATAGTCAATAAGCAGATGAATAGATAATCTTTCAGAAGACAGATAGATCTTAAAGTTGAGAAATGCTGATCTGAATTTCCATTCAGTATATACACTATCACAGTACTTAAAATTTGAGGGAAAAGTTGAAATGACTATCACTTTGTTTGGGGGGATGAAGAGTGAATAAAGGATTTTTTAAGCAATGTGTTAATTCCTGGTTTGCAACCCAATAAAATTAGGTTAAATTTTAAATACAGAATGAGGTAGATAGAAACAACTGTTTGATTCCTTGCCATTGTGCATATGCAGATTAAAATCTTCTCATGGTTGTTTCACAAACTGTTTTTTTAAATCTTTCAGACAGTCAGGAGTCTGTGGACCAGAATTTAAGAGCACAAAGAACATGGTGCTGATAATGTGGCCTTGGCCACCGCTGCAGTCTGTATATTGCTTCTGTTCAGTTTTGGCTCTTCTAACACTTGTGAGCTTAAGCTGTGTCTGTCTCCCAAGCATAACTCCTGAGGTAGTGGAGTTGGAGGAATTAAAAAAAAGCTGTATGTAGTGGAAGAATTCAGCCTAACATGAGGGTTTCTGCCAGAGATGTGCACACAGCACCACAGTAGGAGCAGAGGAAGTGGATCATAGAGTCATTAATGTTGGAAAAAACCTCCAAGATCATCTGTCAAAAGTTTGCTTTTGACTGATTATCACTATGACCACTAAATCATGTAATGAAATGCCACATCTACTTATTTTTTGAACACTTCTGGGGATGGTGATTCCACTGCTTTCCTGGGGAACTTGCAGGATGCAAACCAGGTCCAGGAGTTGGAATGGGTGACCCTGTGTTTGGAGAGGGTGGCAGAAGAGCTGAACGCACAGCTAGCCTTGAGGCATGAAAGCAATCACTTATCTCGTTGAAAGGGTGGGAGAAGGACTCTGGGAGGAGAAGGCTGAAAAACAGACACATTTCAGTACTAAGGTGTGATAAACACCCAAACAGTCAAGTAATAAAGGAGCAAGAGGAATAGTGATGTTGAAAGAAAACAAGCTATGGTAGTAGACTTGGAACATAGCAATAGACCAATTAGATAAAATATTACAGAGGAAATGGGATCAAGCAAATGAATCTTGGCTCACTGGAATTGAATTAGAGACTTTGTGAGGGGGAAGTGCTGCAGGAGCAAGTTGAAGAGTTAGCTTGATGTTTGCGGACGGTTTTGGAGAGCATCAAAATAGAAAAGTTGCTCTGGAGGTGTTGGCTAGGCAAGAGGTGAGAAATAAATTTAAGCGTGTTCACTCACATTCCATCTCATTTCCTTCGAGTATGTGTGTATTTGAATACTGTGTATGTTATTTTTCATTGTTTATTTTGTAATAGTGTGCCATGTATTATGTGACATTTAGACTAGTACAGTTCCAAAACGGTCAAAGAACTTCCATTCAGGACTTCAAGAATTACTTCTGACATATCTCTCAAGCAATTTGAGATTCTTCACAGAATTCCGAAAATGCCTGTTTTATTACTAATAATGTATTCTCATTGTTCTTATAGAACCAATAATGCTACAAATTCTAATATTTCATGCAATGAACTCAAAGGAGTATAGGAAAAGGAGGGCTAGTGTCCTAGGAATTAATGGGAAATTGAAAGATTCTCAAAGAAGGAAGAAAAACATAATCTGTGACTATTCTGATTTGATGGCATTTTCTTTCATCTTGCTCCTGTGTTGCCTCAGCCTTTTGTCTGTTCATTCAGTTAGTAATAGCTGAAAATAAGGATTTAAACATCATGCTAGCATTACAGAGCATGGTTGCAATCTATTCTTTTGAATTCAGTCGTGATGATAGGAAGAATGAATTTTATGGTACGTGTCCTCCAAGCAAAACAATGGAGTATTTTCAGTGTGTTTTCAATCTCTTGGAGCAGCTCACCTTTCTGTAATACCATTAAAAGGAGAGCTATCTTTCCAGAACTATGTTTACAAAAGTTATTATTTTTGCTCCGTAAGGGGGATTTATGTTTACTTTAACTAATAAAGAAATCGGTTTTTCAGTGCAGAAACAGAATAACTAGTGGGCTGTTTCTGGAAACAGGTTCCTAAAGTAGTTTACAATTTCAATAAATGTTTATCTTCTTGTACTGAAACCTCTGAACCCAGAAAGAAACATAAGGGTCAAGGAAGGCTTATTTCTGATTTCAGCTCCTGTTGTGGGTTTATGCTCTTTTCTCAGGAAATCTTATTTTTTCATATATTCAATTCAGGATTGTGTTGCTTGCCACAGGGAACTGATGCCATTTATGCTTTCCTGTTTGTTTTTTTTTATCAACCTACCATTAAATGGAATGGCCTGAAAAATGTAAAAATTTATTTTAAATGGCATAGAAGAGAAACTGATTAGTCTTCACAGTCCATACAAAGGTGGAGTAGGTTTTTTTATTTAAAATAAAATATCAAATATTAGGTCTTACACAGTTCAGTAAAGAATGTTCATAATGCAAATGTAGTGGTTGATGGGGAGACTTTTTTTTTTAATGTAATACTTGTTTCAAATTTTCTGAATTTGCACTAAAGGAATCCAAGGAAGAAGGGGGTATGAGTTAAACCAGCTCAACTGTCAGGAAGTGTTTGTGCCTTTTTTTCCCTGCAGCAGCCACAGAATTTTATGTAAAAAATGCCATTTTAAAAATATTCTCAGTAAAATTTTATGTAACGTGGCATGCTTATTCCTTTTAGAGATTTTGAAATGTCTGCAGTAAGGCTCTACCACACAGTTCCTTATTTTTTGATGTTGATGGGAGTTACATGAGTTACTGAGATAGATTGGTTGATGAAGTTTGTGGCTGTTTTCTTGGGGTTTGTAGGCTGTGGTTGCCTAGGTGGGTGTATATTTTTGTCTGGAGTGTACTGCTCAGCTCACAAGTAAGAGCTTATATTAGAAATGGTTTAAAAAGAAATAAAATTATTTTAGAGCCAGTTTTGTACTTGCATTCATGGAAAGATATGGACTTATAATATTCAAAGGTACAGTCCTTGGAAGAAACCTCTGTGTGTGTGAAATTTTTCATCTTCTACAAGAGATTTCAGTGCTGCTTCACTTAGGTAGTCAGATTGGAGCCCAGATTGAAGTTCAAGGTAATTTATCTGAGTCAAACAGAAACACTGACTTGGTCATTTTAAATAGATATGTCTTACAGCTCAAAAAACTTTTTAGCCCAGTATGCAGTAACCACAGCATAGTCTCACCTATAGTAAATGGAAAGCAAAGTATTCAAAATTGTGTGTTTCAAGCAAACCTTAAAGTAGTTGCTTTCAGGAATTAGTAAGTTTTGTTTGCATAAGATACCTTATGATGTTGGAGAAATCCTTTTTGTGCTTAAACAGGTAACTTCACCCTCAGATCTGGACACTGCCTGCAGTCTTGGTTAGGAAACCATCATGCTCTCCCTTCTAACTAGTGGTATTTGCAATGTAAGGTTAGCATCCCACATCTTCCTAGGAACAGCATCTAATTCTTGGGAAGTCAAATACCTCTGGTGCTCAAATTTTTAAGGTTTCACATAAACCAAAAGCAAGTTATGCACTAGTTTTCTAGGCTCGAATGCATAAATATGTTTAAAAACTAAGATTCATATTCTTTCTACATGATTCACTTTTGGGAAAGAGGTAGAGGCAATGAAATTTTTGTGAGAGTGTGGCTTTTTCAACTAAAGGAAAACCCTTTCTTTTGCAGAAGAAGACTGACCTTGGCACCAAATTATTGGGGCTTTGTCAGCACCACAGAGCTCTGGTTTTGGGTGTGGATTCCAATTATTGAAGTTTAGGCTGAACATACTATTAGTGCCAAACTGTGCTTTGTTTTTGGAGAAGGTAGTTAATTTTTATTAGGATAAATGAATTTGAATGTCTTAGTAGTGGTACTCAGTGGATGAAATCCATTTGATTTGTGCTGTGTTTTGAAACAAGAATACTTCTTGCAGATTTCTTTCGTCTGTTCAGCATATAAAATTTAATGGATGAAATCTGTCCAAAGTGGTCTTACGTAAACACTCCCTGTGTTTATATTTTTCAGGGTCTTGTAGCTATAGAAATAAAATTGCAGTTTTGAACTTTGCTATTAAAATATACATTGGAAAATATTCTGTTGTAATACAGAGGAGTGTTAATGGCTTCTATAAAAACAGATCTGGTAAAAATCAATAATGCAGTAGATATCCTTCATTAGAGGGACACTGGTCTTAGTGTTCCTTTGGTAGCTGAAACAATAAAGCTGCTGCTAAAGGCAATGATCAGCAGAATAAGTCTGGAACAGGGGAAACTACTCTATGAAGACTGATAAAACTGACCATAAATACCCAAGCTGGGTCATTGGTGATTGTCTGAAGAACAATGGAATTTTTGACAGAGTTAACAAGAAGGAAGAAAAGCATCGGAGCTTTGCATGAACCATCAAGGCCACAGACAACACTCTAGGGAGCATAGTAACTGCTGGTAGCACTAACAAATTGCAAAGTATATGGGTACTGTTTCTTGGTCACGTTAGTTTTGCATAAAATATTGATTTTATGAATATTCTTGATAAATACTATTTTGAATTTCATTTCGTCTTGCTAATGAAGGTGAGTCAGCAAGGGCCTACAAATGTTGGCTAGCTGTTTAGATGGAGGGCTAACAAACATTTGGTACTTTATCTCTCTGATTTTTTTGTCTTTGCATGCAATGTTTTCAAGAGGCATTGAAAAAAATAGGACTGGATACAGAAGTCCCATGTTTTTTCTGTTTTGTCATTTTGTCAGTATTCGTTAAATCTGCCTTAAGTGAATCACCTTAATTAAGGTTTGTCAGCCTTTAGTTCAGTATTTAATGTACTGTGAAGATTGGTACCAGTGATTGTAATGGCTTAATCTCGTAGACTTTTGGCCCCCTTTCTAAAGGAGGACGACTGAAATTGTTCCACTCCGTGAAAATAAAATATTCACTGGAAAAAAGATTAAAACCCAACTGTTCACATCCCAGGCAAGTGCTTGGATCATTGAGCCAGAGACTTGTTTTGCCATCACTTTCAGTGCTCTCATAGAGAGGTTAGGGGAAATCCATGCCGAGACGTCTGTGGTTTGGTGGTTAGATCTCATGCCGTGTTGGATCATGTACTGCAGGTATGAATGATGCTTTTTATGGAAATAGAATCTTTTTTCTTTTTTTTCTTAATCTCCTTGGTTGTATCCACAGTGAATCATTTGATGAGATAAAATAATTCTGATTGCATATTTTGTCTAGAAAGTACTTAATTAACCGTGGCTCAAAGTGTGGTTTTCCTCTACTTTTTGACTATCAGATGGGGAACATAGCTTTTGTTGTTTGTGTTGGCTTAGCTGTGATATTTCTCTTCTCATTTTTCTCATGCAAAGATGAGATTAATTTAGTAGAAAATGGTTTGTTTCTGACTTCTGTTCTTAATGAGAAAATAGTATCTCTTGGGATAAGCTTTCAGATGTTGGAGCATTATTATTTTGAAAGAGACTAATATTTGCCAAATCATAAATTAAGGCTTGTTTTTTGTTTTTTTTTCCTCAAGTTAAATTGCTTTTAAAATGACAGCTTTAGAAGCATACATAACTTTGAATATTACATTTTAGGTATGCTATATCTCTGTGATCCTGTGGGGATTATATATCTGCTATTGAATTTAAAAGAAAAAATAGCAAAAGCAGTAATTTTATTTTACTGTTATTCTCTTAAAAATACTAATAACACAGTATATTGAGATGTATGAGATGTGCAATGTTCATATGACCTTGCACATTGTATCTAGCGTTTTCCTATTCAAGTATGTTCTTTCTAGGTGGTAGAAAATAGATTTAATTTTGCTTGCTCTGTGTTACAGCACAAAGTGTTTGAAAGCTTAAGTAGTAAATCTGTAGTTAAGAAGAATCACTGAGCAGTGTAATATTACTTTGTTTCCTTTTTGAAAAAGTAAAATAGAACCTCAATCTTCTACCTCCAGGGAGAGAGAACAACTGAGGCTCTACAAACATAGTATTACTGAGAAGTCCAAGTATACACTCATCATGTCTCTAGATGAAGAATAACTGTTCTACTTGATGCATGCAGATGAGGGAATTAAAGGGCCTGTAATGGGCTATATAAAATGTTGGCACTAGAAAGCTGAATTACTGGTGTGTAGAAACCATCCCTTTGTTCTCTTTGCACATTCTTCATTTACTCTGTGCAGTATTTCAAATAAAATGCAAAACTAGGGTTTTTATGGATGCATTTTACTGCTTGCCTTTTTAAAAATAAAGCTACTTTTTAATGTATTGCTTGATTATTTTTTATTTAGGTGGATTACTTTTACGTATTGCTTGCGCTTACGTATTTTTAATCTCTTGTAATCAGGGTACATGACTGGTGATTGTCTTATTGTGGCTACAATGATTTTTAAACTCATGGCTTTGTTGCAATTTCTATTGGTGTGAGCCATTTAATATAATTTTGAGTTTGGAAATGTGGTCACCCAGCAGAGTGTGCACAGAAAGGACTGCTGGAGTGGCTTGGCACTCTCTGGTCTAATCTACTCAGGGATAATTAGTACAAGCATTAGAGATAGTTCCAGCCAGGCAGCATTAACACGAAGTTTCTAAGAAACCTCTTGCGTCTAGTTTTGCTTCATTAGTATTGGCAGTGCTGGAAGCAGAGGAGAGCACTGCCAAGGTTATTACCAGTGTATGACCCAGGCTGTTCTTGGCTGTAGGTGGAACCCAAAACACTGGAGTCTAGCTTACATCACTACTCTGCTTTGGATGTTAGTCCAAGGTTGGCGAAATTAGGAGAAACTCTTACTCTAAGTGACATTGTGCTGGCAGCTTCTCTGTAATGAATCATTCTTGAATAGGCAAGACTCTTAAATGCTAAGCATATCCACCAGCGTTTTCCTGTGCGTGCTTTTAGTGTTTGGATTTTCCAGTTTGTAACAGTAACACTGCAATGAAATGTGCCACCAAGGCACATCAGAACTGCTGTCACTGTCAAAAACTAAACGTAGCCTCCAGCATTTTAACAGTAAAAATAAGCTGTTCATCTATCTCTTAAGCTAATATGTTGCTGAGATGAGAAAGATCTGTTAATAAGCAGTGGCTTTTGTGAGTCTAGACTTAATAATAGTAGATTTAATGATAAGGTTTATTAATGGAAGCCTTGCCTCACACTTGCTCATGTTGAAATTCAGTGTGCTTTCCATGACAATTGTTGGTGAGAGATCTTAATTTAAATGCTACATTCTGAAACTAATTTTAGGCATATTTTTTTTGCAGCTGGAAGTGTATGTATCGCATAACACTCTTCTGCAGAAACCTGTTTATACAATTGATTGGGCAGCATCAAATTTTTTCTCACTGACCCAATTGTGTTTATATTCTTATGGTCTTTTGCTGGACTGGCAAAGACATGGCTGTTAAGATGCTAGATACTGCAGCTTTGATCAGATACACAAGCTGTGATTTTGGTTTCCCAATGACTCGTATTCCAAAGGGACCCACTGCAGGTACCCCACAGGTACCTCTGAAAAATAGCAAGTGTCTGAAATCCTGCCTCTCCACAACTGAGTGTACTAATTCTGAATTGCAGAAGACTAGTTCACTGGTAGTCACAGTATGAAATCCTCTCTAGAGTGAAATGATTGTGTTGACAATTCTTTCAAAAATTACTTTTTTCTTCAAAAGCAAAATACTCCCCTTAAAATAGGATGGTCACTTAACAACAGCAAAAAACCCCTACCCAGTATTTCAGTGTCTTGAGTACTTCCCAAAATATATAAATTTTTTATTCTCAGTATGTGGCGCTGTAGACTCTTCAGCTCTTGTGGAAAGTGGGCACTATCCACCCAGCTACAGGCTGAAGAGCTCTAAGTCATCACTACTCTGGCACAGGCCATGCCAGAAAAAGAAACATAGTTACTTGAGTCAATTGTGAAAGGTCAGTAGTAAATGAACAGGGAGTAACACAACTAGCGGGGCTAGCATGCATCTCAGATTCAAGAAGATCTGCTACATTTAGTATTACTTTACAACAAATACCTCCAAATCACCATGAAGGATGGTTTTCTCTCCTTAATTTCTCAAAGATGAAATTGCTTTAAGTGCTCAATATGGTGAGCGTTGTAAGTGCCACTGGTGACAATATGCTAAAGCTATGATGTAATAGAGCTGAAATAGATATAAAGTAAGTAAAAAGTGATCAGGCACAAAGACCTTTAGCCATAGCTAAAGATCAGTTGTAGACTGAATAGTAATTGTAGGTTAAATGTTTCCAAAATTCCTTGTATGTTAAGCAGGTTTTGACTCACACTAAGAAAATTATGTTTGTTGGGGTTTTAAAATTTTGAGCTTTTTATCTTTCTTGCTTCTTAAAAAGCATCTCAGTGACTTTAGAGGGCACAATTTTAAGAAAACAAATTTTCAATGAATGGCTGTCAGTACTTAGATTAATCTGGATTTCTCAGATGAAGATCAGTCTATTTCATTAACTCAAAGAAAAGGTAGAAGGAAAAGAGCTGTCAGTATGCTGGCTGGGTGAACGAGTCAGTGCCATGTTGCACTGTGAGTCCCCATACCATCTTATTTTTTTTAAGATAACTTATATTTGCTTTCAGTATTGTATTTGTATTTAATAATAATTTGTATTTTCAATACTCAAATTTGATTTAAGCTTATTTTACTATAAACCTTCTAAAACTCAATACTGGATAAGATAAAATAATGCGAGATTAAATATTCATTGACAGATGTAGGGGAGAAATCTTTCTTTTATGAAAACCTGATGTGTCAGACAGAGAGAGCTTAGGATTCCAAGCTACTGTAGAAATTGCTTCTTTTAGTAATATTTCCGACTCACAAATTATTTTGGAAATTACTGGGACAGGAGGAATGAGCTATTCTGTAGTTCCTGCCCCTAAATTATTTTGGGGTGTGGCAGTGATTGACTATGCAAATTGCTGCCTTCATCTTGAATGAACTGCTCTTATTTATAAATTAATATGTAGATGAAGACGGCTGTAAAATGGGTTTAATTGTAGTCTTCAGTGGTATTAATAAGGAAAGAGCCACTGGATCCTTCAAGATTTCAGGTCTTTGTTACATCTTAATACATGACTTAAACCTGACTCTTAAAAATATATAACTGTAGTAGTAGTGGGAAGTATTAAGTATTAATTTCTACTGGCAAAATTAATCTTGTTTTCTGTAAGTATATAAGTCAGAAATAGTTTCAGTGTACACATTCTGTAAACAACTGTGGAAAAGGCAAATAAGTTATTATCAAATAAGAATTTTTTAGTTTCTTAATAGTCATTCACTTGGTGGATAAACATGACAAGTTATATTTCTTTATAAAAGAGGTGATGCAAATATTAGTAAGTTTTTGTGGAGAAGACTAACAACAAATAATCTTTTATTAGTTTCACCTTTTTTTCTTGGTGTTTTCTTTCTTGCTATTGGAGTCTGAGCCCTTAGTAGAAAGATTATATTGTGATAGAGAACTACTTTCTAAAATATATGCAGTGAATTGGATTACCATTTAGATCCTGTTTCCAGCAGATGGGGAGTTGAGGCCTGTAATTCTCAACAAATGCATTTGAGTGGTTCAGAGAGTTAGATTGAATCTGATTCATAAGACTGTTTCCTGTAGTCAAGATGTATTTTACATACCACTCGTTTGTTTTTTCCTTCTCTGCTGAAGTTTCTTACCAGAATAGTTTATCCTACTGTCCATTGCAATAAGTGTAGCAAGCTGTGAAAATAACATGTTTTCAGAAGTAGGATGACGCTAGTTTTCTTTCGAACAAATAATAGGTTGTACTAGGAAGTTGTTTTTACTTCAGTCTGTATGTGAAGATGGTGGCACAGCAACACCGTCAGTATTCTACTATATTTAGTAATCATTGTATTCATACATTCATAAATATTGATTGGTATATTATGAGTTTAGCCAGTGTTACATATACAAGGTACCTCTTAATACATAATCTGTCCTATACTCTTCCTGTTTCCTATGATATTGGCAGTTTTTTGGTGTGATTTGGTTTTATGTAAGTGCAGGCACCTTTCTAGTGCTACACATGGTGGTTGGGGTGTTTATATGATGCTGTTTTCCTGTGTTTTTTTACTGCTTCAGAAACCCATATGGATGGATAACCATCTCCAGTATCCTTTGCTGTGGTAAGCTCGAGTCCATGTATTGAAAAGCATGTACCTGCAAATCATTGTGTCATGAAATTAGATATTTCTTTAATTTAAAAAATGCTTTTGTTTGTTTGTTTTACGAGCAGATGAAAAGAGAAATACTAATCAAAGTTTATTTTTGTCCAATACTATATTCAACAAACTCCTTCATGGTGGTTGTATAACTTAGTTCTGTTTATCCACAGCTAAGGTCCTTTTTTTAGTTTCTACTTATCAGACTGTCTTTTTCCTTTGCTGATGAAATAATACTTTTTAAAAGAAAGGCAAAATAAACATACTATGATGGGTACCAAGAATCAACTCCAGCTGAATTTGCTGAAAGAGATGAGCTTGTATCAGTGTTCTAGACCAAATCTGAAAGTAGTCTTTCAGTTCAGGTTCCTGTGGTCAAGATTGCTCCCCAGCCCAGCCATATGAAAATATGGCAGTACGCGAATTTAAAAAATTTATATATTGCAAGACAGAGTACTCTAGGTAAGCTGTGGAGGTTTTGTAACTCTTTGTGGTCTTGGATGGAGTTGGACATTATGGAAAAGAAGGAAAGACTGGAAGCACTCAGCAAAAACTGAAATTAACAGGATGAATTCAGAAACTTCATTTTTTTGCCCTCAGTAATAAAATGCATTAATGAAAGCTGTCCTGTAGTTATGACTGTAAGCTACTGTTAAGTTCCAGCTCCTAAGCTGCATATACGACATTGGGCGAATCACTTTGTCTCTGTGCACTGAATCATGATCTTCAATAGATTTATCTGTAGCAATTTCAACTGTTATCACTCCTGTCTTCTGCTAAAGGCTACTGATAAAGTCAGCTCAGGCTAATCGGCAGGTTATGAACTATGCCTGCTGGTGAGCTAGCACATGGGGTTGTTTCCTATTGTCCTTGCCAAATGGACTAAAATCTTCAGCAGGAAAGTGGAGTAGGAAGTAGAACTGAGAACATTTTAGATGCTAAAGTAATGAAGTAATGTTTTTCACAGAGGTTGGATTAGTCTTTAATTCTTGATCTGTGAAATTAAAATTATTCTTTCCTTTCTTAAAAAAAGACTTTGTCCACAGCTTGTTTACTTTGTACCTAAGATTAAGGGGAGTCACAAATCATCTTGTGCTGCATTTAGATATTGTAATGAGGAAACATCCATATACCCTAAAAGAGAAATAGTGCATTTCTCTAGCTTATGCAACTAGATTTCTCAGTTGTTGTAATTTACAGAAAGTTTGCCAATGTAAATTATTTTTCATTTATTAAATACATTAAATACATTAAATATTTCATGCTAAACTTTTAACAAAAATTTATTATGCCTGAAACAAGGGTTAAAATAGTACTGTTTTACTATTTTATTTTTTTTATTTTATTATTTTATTATTTATTTTTACTACCTTAGCAGGTATTTATTTTTTCGTGATCAGAGGGCAGAATGACCTTTCCTATGAAGATGAGCTGAGAGAATTGTAGTTTTTCAGTCTGAGGAAGAGAAGGCTCCAGGGAGATCTTAGACCATCCTTCCAGTTCCTGAAGGGAGCCTACAAGAGAGTTGGAAAAGGACTTTTTACAAAGATGTGGAGTGATAGGACATGGGGGAATGGCTTCAAACTGAAAAAGGATCAATTTACATTAGATATTAGGAAGAAATTCTCGACTCTGGGGGAGGTGAGACACTGGAACAGGTTTACAAAAAAGCTGTAGATGACCCAGCACTGGAAGTGTTCAGGCCCATGTTGGGATGGGGCTTTGAGCAACCTGGTCTAGTGAAAGGTGTCCCTGCCCATGGTAGAGGGGTTGTAGCTAAATGATCTTGAAGGTCCCTTCCATTCCAACCCAAACCATTCTGTGATTCAATGGTTTCTCATGGAAATTAGAGATTACTGATTTCAGTAGTGGACTTGCATTGCTCTGCATCAGCTAGTAGTAGCAAACAGAGCTGGTTTTTGGACATGACATTTCTAATTGTATTTTGAGGCCTAATTTGATTTTTTAATTTTTTTAAGTAGTGAGTGGAGCAGATCTTTTTTCTATTGCATTTTTGTCTTTCCAGAAACCCTGCATATCTCTTTTTAAATGAAATGAGCATGTATAATTTGTGTACTTACAAAACATTTGATTTCTAACGCATTTAGATCTTCTTTGGGGGCGTGATAAGAAATCTCAAACATGGAAGTACTGCATAGTGATGGTGTTTACGCTAGATTACTGTGTGGTATTTTAAAAATTATGTATGTTGCTCTTGAACTCTGTAATGCAAGAAATTAAGGTTGCTTACTCATAAATGAGTTTTTTAAGATTGTATCTACACTCTTGTTTAAATGGAAATCATTGTAGTGGTGAAATGGAATGAATAGAAATTTTGCAATGTCAAATAGAATATTAGATGAACATAGACAAGTCATGGCAAAATTGGTTAAAAACTCCCTGTAGATTACAGCAATATAAATCAGATTTTTTTAGCATAAATTATATTACCTGTATAACATGCTGTGTTTGTGATTTTTTTTAAATTAATGTTTAAGTATTTCTATTATGCTTTCAGTGAACAGAAAAATGGTATTTTGCTTATTCTAGCTGTATGTATACAGCTTTGGTAATATGCAATTGAATATTCACTTCAGAAAGATGTATTTAAACTAGGATAGAGTTTTATCTTTAACCTTTTTCATGTGCAGTCCTTAATTACTTGCATTATATGATCTTATAATACAGTTTTTAAAACCCTGGGTACATGTGTATTTTTCTTTACTCTGCGGAGATTGATAAAAACTTAGAGAAGTACATAGTAAATCACTGCAGAGGATGCTGTGAGTTAAGTACAGTAACTATAGTTTCAACGTTAAGTTTTCTATGCTGTAATGCATATTAGAATAAAATCAAACTTCTGTTTAATTTCTTCTTTTGTTGTATGAATTTAACTTTATCATGAATGTTTCCTAAGATATTTGGTAGATATATAGGTGTCTTCTGACTGGTTTGCTACCATGTAAACAAATAGGACTTTTTTCTCTTTAGTATGGTGCTTCTTTTGAAGTCTGGCTATCCTTGAATTAATCATTGATGAGCATGATATCCTCACAGAGCTTGATGCTTTACTTTGGGCTAATTAATGAAATCTGGAGGTTAAGTGCACAAACTCTTATCCTGTGGAATAGAAAGAGTTGAATTAACCAGTTGTGTACAATAGCACATTAGTTGTAAAAATTGCATATGCATCATTTCAGAGTGCAATGCTAAACATCCTGTCAAATTTTGCCCAAGTGATCAAATAAAGTGATCAGAGAAGTAGCATTATGTTCGGGTGCTACTAATAACCACAACTGTTAAAATTCAGTGGTTTTGCTCTCCTTGTTTGAAATCTAACTATTAGCGTCTCATGCTATTATGAGTTACTTCAATTATCTAAAATAGGAATAGAAGAACATGTTTTGCGTTCCTTTAGGCAAATTTTGATATAGCAAATGTAAACCATGAACTGTGGCATCCAACATTTTTGTTTAAACTGAGGGTGGCTTTTTAAGCTGATTTGCTACATGGTGTAAAACCCCTTAATAACTAAAATGCACAACTTTTTCATTGGTTACCATATTTGACTCCATTTTTTAAGGTAAATATCACTTTTAAATTAAGACATTTAAATATTAAGTGGGTTTTTTTCCCATAAAATATATTCTTAGTTCTATTGAAACATGGGGAATGTGTATGTTCTATCAGGTGTATGCATGATGCTATCATCTTGACTTTAAAAAGCAGACCTGTTTTGTCCCTTCTGGGGACTTGTAGTGAGAAGGTCTAAGATAGGTTGACTTTTTCAATGAAAATTTTTTTCCAATTTCAGTTTGTTAGTTATTGTAAAATATTGTGACACAGTAAATGTAATTTTTACTTCTCTGTCATGTTTTACTTTTAAAAAAGTGTCTGCTTTAGTAAAAGAGTAAGGCAAACTGAAATTGATTTAATGTTTTCCAGTTCTTAATTAGATGTTCTTGTGGTTTTAGTTTACATTTGTCATCTGGTGTTAGCCAAAAACCTTTTATTGTAGGTAGTTAGAATAGGTGGGATGCTTTAATGAGAAAACTGTATAAATTGTCTATAGCTTATGCAGTTGAAAAATTGGGTGGAGTTTAAATCACATTAAATATCATTGGAATTGCTGTTTATCTGATGGATTGTGCATAACTTACCATACATCTTGAGTTATGCAGAGATGAATTTATAATAATTTTTCTTTTAAATTGGTTTTGATTGAAGGTGATCAAAATGTGTAAGCTTTATCAACTTGTAAAGCAGTATTATTTAAAAGGAGTTTAGTCCTTTCTCATCTCCATGCTGAAAAGAAGACTAAAACTTTACTAGCTAGGCAGAGTTGTCTTTAGTTGCAGGAGTAGGTATCATTGCCCTTTGAACCTTCCTCCTACATGTCCTTTGCACTCTTTTTTAAAGCACTTAGGCCTGTGCATGTCTAATCCTAAATGTTCACATACAAACATAAATTTTAAGACTGTAATTGTAAATTGTAAAATTGTTTTTTCCTATTAATCTGAAATGAAACCATGCCCTCAAATAGAATGCCTCACATTATTGTGTTGCAGCATTGAAATGCTGAACAGTTTTCCAGAAAGAAAACTCGCGGCAGAGCAGGTTTGTGTGCTGCCAGCAGCTGGGCTCTGGAGAAGATGCTCACTGTTGGGCTGTTGACTGCTTCTCCTCTGAAGTGGCTGGAGCTTTTCAGTGTTGCATCCAAAAGATTAAAGCTACTCTTATGTTGAGTTTTGGTGGGTACGTAGGAGGCTATTTGAATTTTTTCCCTGAAGACAGTAGTTCAAATACTCCTGCCGGAATGGGAATTGGTCCCCTTTTAACTCATGCTGTTATTTGTTGCCCTCTGATTGAAGAGTAAGATGGTAAATATTGCTCATCCCAGCAGGCGGCTGGAAGGCAGACAAGAAGAGTAGCTCTGCTAAACTGCCAAGGATTTCAGCCTGAGGAATGAGGAGCCAGTTGGCAAAGCTGTAAATGATTTGAGCTGATCTTTGCACTTACTTTTTTGCAAAAGTTGAGATGCTCTGAAATGAGGGATGGATTGCAGGAGGGCTCATTTTAAATCCTGATGTTAGGCAGGGACCAGCTGTCAGCTGTGTGAAACACTCTCATTGGCGACTGGTGTGGTGACTGGCCGCTGGGCTATTAAATGGGATTGAAAAAATCAGAAAAAAAAAGCATTAGGAATGAAATACCATGTGCAATGTATCAGCTATCCTTTTATAGAAGAGATGTCTGGTTTTCCACAGCAAGCAGTTGGGTGTGATATGGAAGTAACTGGTTGTGTGATTTGCAAAGATGTCGCAATGTTTCCAGTGGCAGTTTTCATTGCATGAGGCTGTGAGCTCTGGGAGGCACAGAACTATAAATAAAAGGAAAAGTGGAAACAAAGACTTCATTTTTCTTGCTAGTGTGTAGCACTAGCATGGGGAGAAATAATCTGGTGAATTAGAAGAAAAGGAGAAGAAATATTTTTTCCCTCCAGGGTTGCTGGTTCACAGTAGATGTAATTTTGAATCATTTTGTTGTTGCCTAATCCACATCCTCTAGAAACCCTTTTTTTTTGTTTTGGCAATGGTTTAAATTGTGCCTATCTCACTAAGGTAACTAAATTGTCAATGTGTTGTTTATACTGTTTTGTATCATTTTTGTAACAGTTTTTGTCACTGTTTCCATGTAATGCTTATTTTTTGGAAGGATTATTCAAGCCACTTATTTTAAGCTTTGTATTCCCTCTTTATTTCTGAAAGCTAGGTTTGATTGCCGAAGTATATTTTAATATGTAGGAGTTCTGAAATAGTTCAAAATTTTGCACTTTTGCAGCTGCCACTTCCGTGTAATCTTTGGACAATTTTTGTGTTTTATTACCAGTATCTTTACCACTTCTAGGGAAAGAACTGTGGTCAAGGAAAATGGTATTAGTTTGTATTGCTGACTGTGAAAATTACATTCTTGTGTAGTTGTTGAGGAAGTTGAGTCATTTGTACTTTAGACTCTTAAGCTGAAATTTTTCTTTTCAGGTACTTTTTTCAAAGAAATTTTCAAAGAAACATACTGTACCTCTCTCTGTATATGTGAGGAGTGGTTATTGGAAGAAGTTCAGTCTCTGCTAATATTCAGCTGCACAGGTGTGTTATAAAAGCAGGAGGTCTGCCTTTGTTCCTCAGTGCCTGTGTATCAGAAGCAATAGCAACAGTAGGAATATGTTGTGAAAACTATTAGGTAGGTAAGGATTATGTCTCTCCTAAATAAATTCAGGTTTTCTAAGGAAAGGTGTGAGTATATGAAGATCACATATCGACTGGTTTGAGATGGGTGGGGGTGTAACCCCTTTTTCCTTATAAATGCATGATTAAATCTTGATGAAGACATGGGAGCAATGAGAGAGAATAGATGAGGGAAAATAGAAATATCCTTAAACTTTGTATTTTATATGATATTTAATTTTGTCTACAGCTAGTTCATTAACTACTTTTGGTAAATTTATGGATAAAAACTCGGATTACATTGAAGAGCAATATGAATATTTGTCTCTGGACATTCTCCCAGCTCCTAATGATTTCCTTTTCAATTTTTTTCCCCCCTTAGACTGAAACAGTGTATATGTTCTCTTTTAAAGACCAGAACAAAAGTGGCAGGAAAAAGTAAGGCAATAATGAGTTGCAATGTGTTACAAAAGGATGAATGACATTCCTAAGGGAAACAAAGTAGGAGGGTAGGGCAAAGGTCATTTAAATGCTGGACAGTAGCAGCTATTGTCTGCTGGGAAAAATGAGGGCCAACAAAAAAGCATAATTTTTCTCAAGAGCCTGTATTCCCTGTAAAAAGTATTCAGAGAAAACAAAACAAAATCTAACCTTCAACATTCTCTGAAATGCTTCCTTCTAAGGCTCAAAGCCTTTAATGCATCTGCAAAACAGAAGGCTATTCCCAAGTAAATCAGTTATATTTTGACTGCGTACATTTGTTTATCTAATGTATTCAACTCCATGTTTTGAGGCATTATAAGGAAAAATTGTAATATGTTTAAATATTCCCTTTTTTCCTTCAGTGTCCAAAACATGCATCATATTTAAATAATACCGTAGGTCATTACTGCAGAAAGCTGCTGTTCTGCTTTTACTGTCTAGCTGCTAATGAACTAGCTTGTGTCGAAATATGAACGGGCACTAGCACTTGTTCACCCAGAAAAGAATATTTTGCCTGGCTTCTGGTAACACTGGCTAACTAAACTGTAACCTTACATTACGTATTTATTATGAGAAACAGAATAATAAGAGAATAAATTTTTTTGTTGTTATGAGTTTGTGCTAAAATGCACAAAATCTGCCATAATAGGGATGCTGACTACCAATGTAATAAGCAATTACTAAGAGGAGTTTGTGTATGAGTTGCCGTAAGTGTAAGTGTCTGTGTGAGCATTTTGAAATCATCACTTGTGATTTTAAAAAGCATTTTGCAAGCTATAATAACATAGTTATTAACAGTGCATTAAATAATTTGGAAGTACTGGTTAGTTTTTCTTGGATTTCCTGACATAATTTGTGAGGTTTTTTGGAGTAACTGGAGTCCCACTGCACATCTGGAGACAGCTGATTTCTAATTCATAGATCCTTTGAAATGCTAATGTAAAAACAGTATATAGAAAATGGTTAGGCTGAGGGACATTAGCTTTTCCATTTCCAGTTGCCTGCCTTGCATACTGTAATCCAAACTATGAGTCAGGCTTCCAAATACTCTGTCAGAATGAGAAAGTATTTAGCACAATGAATTTAAATGGTTCATTTAATAGTTTGGAGGGTTTTTTCCCTAATGTTAACAGCTGTAGTTTACTGTAGTTTGTTGATTATTCAACACTGGAAAATACATTTGCAGAACATTGTTTTTCAATTATATTTGCTTTCAAGTAAGATGTGGAGGATGAAAGGAGAGATGTGCACATTCACTTTTTATAACTATTGTTCTTTTTGACAACTAGGAGTGTACCACAGTTAAAGGCTTTGAGTTTTTGTGCTTAGACTTTAAAGTTTAGGTTGCACCTGTGTTTTTACTGTTAAAAGTATGATGATGGCGTGTATGCCTGGTCATGGTATTTGAATCAAGTCTCAGTTGCTCATATGAGGAAGTGGAGCCCAGTCCATCTTGAGGAAGGAAAGAGTGAGATTGTCTGGGAAGGCAGAGCTAGAGAATAATCCCCAAATTGTTTTCCATTCAGTAAAATTTGCATATTGCAGCTGGTTTCTCTGGGGCCAGATGTATTTATATGAGATTATCTGTAGCTAACCAAAAATATAAGTCTGAGGAGAGAACAGATGTTGTAGGTCTTAAAGCAAGGGACATTTGATATGTGCCCATGGGATATAACTGATGCTTTGTTCTAAAAACTTGTGTTTGAGTTCCTTATTCCTACAATTACTCGTAAGCCTTCTTTTCTCCTTCTCTGAGGTATTTGAGTGGTAATTTAGCCCTTTGGCTCTGGTAGGCAGGGCCAGAAAACTGCTGTGAACCAGAAATGCAAGGAAGGGAGTGTGTGTGTTTTTTTTCCTACAAAGGCCACTGCTTTTGTCTCTCTCTGTTGTCAAAGAAGATTGAGTTTAATAGCTTGCATTTGACAACCACAATGCAAAGCTTGATATGGCAATACTACTTTTTGTGGTCCCCATCAGTACACTGTCTCAAGAATTCTAGATAAATGTGCTCTCCTTATCTATCTTTGCTTATGAGTGTTTAAAAAGTGTTCCTCCTGTTTACATACAGACAGCATCATTTGGCTTCTTGGTGGCTAGCTGAGTGCTTCAGGTGTTCTATCTGAATTAGTGATTGGATGATGTCTTTCTTTTCCCTAGATTTCATAGTTATTTCAGTATTAACTATGAACATATTATCCTTTCATAACGTCTGCAGAAGTTTCCTATGTGGAAAAGTGCATATTTGTTTGTGTGTTTTGCCATGTTGATGTTTGCCATCGCTGGTATGTATGAATCTCTGAAGTACAAAACTGAGTGCTCTGTATTTTGGAAAGGAAAGCTAGAGAGAAAGGAACAAAGCAAGTCTGCTCTAGGGAATGAGGACCTTAGGTTGTGAACTTTTTGTCTCTGTCTGCAAAATGGAAGTTACACCACTCCCTCATCTCATTGAAACAATTTTGAATATTTATTAATAACTTCATTTTGTTTAATTTAATTAAAACTTTAGTAAGGGAAACCAAAATTTGAGTATTCTGTGTTGGTCAAATGGGTAAGACATGGAGACTTATGATCACTGATTAATGATAAGAAAACAATGTAATGCAGTCTTCTCTCTAGAAAGTTAAAACAGTGACCATATAATTAGAGACTGTTATGAGAGGGGAAAATGTGAAGTTCTGCAAGCATTCTCAGCATTTACTGACTTGTAGGACTTAAGTGCATAATATTACTGCCTTTTAATCTAAGTTGTATTTGAAAGGGAGAGACAGTAGAACTACCCTGTGTCTAAACATAAGTTGGTTCCAGTAATGAAGTAAGGAGACCAGCTTTTCTGTATTGCTGGAGGGGTTGCTTTGTTGTTCGACTAAAATGCTTTTCTTTGTCAGATCCTGGTATGACACCAGACAGTAAAATACAATCCCTGTACTATGTTTTTTCCTCTGTCTTAAGAGAGAGGGCTTTTTTTGGATTATTAGTTTTCCCCTGTTGCCTGAACAGATGAAGTTAAGCCTGATATCTTATAGATTTCTGCTGTATTTTTTATCTCTTTGGTAAAAAGGGAGTGGGGGAGGAAAGATACCAAGATGATCTGTGGGATGACACTTGTTGAGCCAGTTACTTGGCTGACAGAAATCGGGGATCTTATCAATCCAGTTTATGAAAATTATTAAACCTTTGCATGATTTGGATTTCAGTCTGAAACCAAGGCAAAATGCTAACACTTCCTGAAGCTAGTGAGAGTAGTGGTCTTTAGATTCAAATCCTAATTTTTGTTGAAATATGTCTTATCAATACCCTTTCTCTTAAATATAAAACCGGTGTATTAACTCTGTGGAGGGCTCTCCTAACTTGCACAGGGCATGCCTTTCCTATTGTCACCCTCTCATTTTTCCAACTACCTTTTCTGTCCTTCATTTCTTCAACTACTGGATTAAGTTCCTTATTTGGTAAATATTTTAATAAAATAAATTCAAGTGCTGTTTGGCATAAAGCTTTCTCGGTTCATAGTGCAGGTTTCTGTGGCTCTGTGGCATCACCTTTTCATCATCAACACAACAAAAATGAACTTTTGATGCTTATGGAAGGGACTAGTTGAGCAGACTATTATCTGTTACTTACTTTTTCAGAGGAATCATTGAACTCCCTGAGAAGATGAATTGCTGCTCAGTTGGTCTGGGGATGGAGTTCTGCTGTGGAAGCCTCTTCCTCGAGTCTCAGATAGACTACTTGTTCAAAGCCTTTCCCACTCCGTTTAACTTGATCTACCTATGTCCCTGGAAACAATCGAGGTTCCAAGGGATTTAAATAAACAGTACTTATATGTAGTAATAAATACAAGGCAGTAGGGATCAGCAAGCATTTGGAGTGTTAATGATGGAGAATTGTTGCCTTTGCTAGAATAAACTAATTGCTGGATATAGTAAAAAAAAAACCAAAACCAAAAAACTCCACCCAAATGCAAAATATAATTTTATTTGTTTGGCAAATGTTTAAAAAAAAGAAGGCAAGGTAATTTGCATCCTTAAAACGCAGAGGGTTAAACTAACAGCTTTAGCAGTTTAATAGGGTTTTGTTTAGTTTTCTGGGTTCTTTTATAATACTGCATTTTTTGAACCACTTTTCAGAATGGGGTATAAAGAAAAGTTATTCTTCCTCAAAGACTGGAATAGAGCAGGTTGAAGTGTATGGGGAGCAGAAGATAAAATTTAAGAAAGGAGAAGCAGAAAATGCTTAACTTGTAAAGTATTTAACTATGCCAGGGATGACCAGTTGTAGCAAAGCGGGGAGAGAGTTTGGCAAGTCCATGCAGTCACAGTGGTAGTACAGATACTTGGAGTTACAGATAAATAAAAATTTTTATCTACTAAACACCAAACAACTATACGAGAAGAATCTTGTTGCTTGAAATAATTTGTGGAGTTTAAAAACTTCTGAAAAAATGCAGATTTTTTTCAATTTCCAGTGTTAAAAAGTGAAATTTTATTTCTCTGTTACTACATTCAGATTTTCAAGACAGTTTTTTGTATTATAACCTCTGTGTATGCATAGGTATATCAAAAGCCTCACAAACCCCCCCAAGGTAAACTGTCTGTATAGAGGTAGAACTCTTATGTTTTATTTTATACAGTCCAAATATATTAAAAATTGTTCTGACTGATTTTGCTTTTGACTTTATGTTTTGCTGATATAATCTCAGATGACTAAAGTTGAAAAACTATATTAGCATTTTTTATATTAACACAATTTAATTTGTGTATACAGTTAAAAAAAAAGGGTCAATATTTCAACTTTGAGTTGTTAGTTACTTGGCTAACTTGAGTATCAAAATCTCATCTAAGGAGAAATAAACTAACTTCCAGGACACCTTTTAGCTGAACCTTTGTTAATGCCATGTAACATAAAGAAGTATCATTACAATGACCTTTTGGGGATGATGTAATGGGAGAATAATCTCTCTATGGTTATGTAAAGCAAGTAGTTTAGTACATTCTGTGTTCCAAAGCATCAGCTTAATTTCTGGAAAATCTGAAATTTGTCTTGTGGATGAATCAATAGATTATCACCTCTTTGAAGAGAAACTAGACTGGAATCCTTTTCCTCCCTATTTTTGGTGTGAGATCTTTCTCTGGAGGGGCATTTTTAGTGCAGGAAATGGTCCATTCTTGTAGAAGAATTTTAGTATGTCACGTAGATAACATTTTTAGTATTGTTTTTCTATGCTTGTTCTTGAATTTCATTGGTGTGATAAGACACGATGTTTCAGAAGCCATTACAGCCTGTCTGGTATTTTTGGGACGCCAGCCTGCTTCACTGACTATGAAGCCACACTGATGTAATTGAAAGTAACAGTTCAGAAGAAGCTGTAAATTATTTCAGGTGAATGACTGACAAATTTGCTTTAGCCACAGCTTGAGAACACAAACCGAGCTAAAGTCAATATGATGTAGTTTGTACCAGAAGCTGTTAAGGTGAGCTTTTACATGGCAGTATATGGGTAGTCCTGGTCCTTACTAAGAGCCAGCTAAATAATGAGTTGCTTCTCATTTTTCTGATCTGCAAGTGATGAGGCTCCCTGGTGCTCTGAGCAGCCTGTCAGAAGTCCTTATGCTCAGTGGTCACCTGGTAACATGCTTCACAAACTGAGATTGCTTAGGATAGGATAGGATAGGATAGGATAGGATAGGATAGGATAGGATAGGATAGGATAGGAAATGCATAGTTTTCCCCTTTGTAGGAAAGTGAAGCAGTCACTGCTCAAGGAGCCACAGGGTAGCTGCAGTCTAGATTTTGATGGCTGTCTTATGCAGTTGCATTTGCCTGTTATTGTCCTCTCAGCTAGGAGCTGTTTTATTAGGATGTCTGGATTTGTAACTCCCTATCAAGGCAGATAATTTTATTTAACAAAGAGAATATAAGATACTGGGTATTCGTTAGTAAATGAACTGGTTGGTCTGTGTGGGCTGATCTGGAAGCCCAGGATTAGAGACCTTTCTTCCCTAGAAAGACCAGGTGAATCCCATTATCTGAGGCTCTGTGTTGCTGAAGCTGTGGTTATACTGTAATTTTTAGTTTAGTACCCAGCCTGTATGTTTCCTTTTACTGGCTGATTGGTCTTTGTTCAACTTGTCAATCTTGAATATTAACTAGCAGTAGACTGCAACAGTCAAACCACTGAACCCAAGTGAAGGAAAAGACTGATTCTGTTTCTTCGTTCCTTTGCCTAGGGAAGAGTAGAAGACCACTGACCTTATTTCTCCAATTTGTGAATGTGTAAATTCCTTGAAAGGCATTTCAGCTTCAAGTCTCCTCTGTTTAAGAAGGTTGCCTACTTTCATTAGATTCAAATTTAGTCCTGTACTAATACTGCAGTGACCTGTGTTGCTTCTTCATGTCTTCTCTGTTAACTGGTCCCGTAGTATTTGGGATTTGTCAGTGTTCCTTAATCACTCTTATGTCCCCTAGCAGCCACCAGGAAAAGGGACACTTGGAGCTGGTGTCAGATTATACATGTCCTCAGTGAGCAGCCAGGAGCCACAGAGAGCCGAGGGGAGGATGGCACTAATGTGGCACTCTGCCTTTTTTTGTGCCTGCTTGTTTTAATGCAGCTTGATAGAGAGAGGAGTGGAGCTGGCCAAGACCGCAGGGATTCCTTTTCAAATGTAACCAAGCTAAAAATTGCCTTTGGCTCCATAACAGACATGGAACATTTCATACAAATTGGATTTTTTTCTTTAAAGTCATATCATATCTTGGAATTTTCATCCACATTATTAGGGTTTATATTATAGCTCATGTTTAGAGCAGATGTTAACAATAACCATTGCCATTGAGAACAAGATTCCAAAGTTTGTGTGGCTTTTTTATTGTTGTCTAGTATTTTAATAGAAAATCAATTACATGCTTTTACATGCTGATTCATAATGATGACAATACTGATTTCTCAAATGCAGTTCTTTCTGATACATTTTTATGCTAAGCTGCTCTGTACAGTGTTCCAAGACTCATGTTGAACTTAACAGAAAACATTTGAGTATGGGTCATTTTAGGGACAATGTTAGAGATATAGGTTGAATTGCTAAGGAATACTTCAATTGTTTCTTAAAAAGCATTTCATATGGAAGCTTTCACCTGCTGCAAAGGAGATTCAGGAAACCAAGCTGTACTACATTTTACACATCTGGAGAAGCTTTTACTTGTAACTAGTTAGCAGTGCATTTACAAGGGCAGTTTAAGACAGAGCTTTGTTTACTCGCACCAAACAATGTAAGTACATTCCTAGAATTAATTTTTTTTTTAAAAGAAGGTAGAGGAGAGGCAATGTCTGATCTTTCATAACATCTAAATGATTTAATTGGAATGTCCAGCAGTCAAACCTTATGTCGCCAAACTATTGAGCAGTATAGTTCAATAACAAATAGGAAGATAATACTAAGCAAACAAATAGGAAGATAATACTAAGCACTCCCAGCTGAAAGTTTGGAAACTACAAAAACAGTGTGATGCAAGGAGAACAGGAGATACTCTCTTGCCATTTTTATGTAGAGCTAATTATTTACTGTTTATCTGGAAGTTTAAACTAAATATAAGCTGCTAATGTAGAGTTAAAAACTGAAAGGAAATTAAATTTGAATGCTTGAATAATGAGATAATATGTTTTATTTCCTTTAGGCAATGTAATAAATTTGCAATGTATTTTGCCTGATGTGTGGCTGATAAATGAGGTTTGCAGAAGTGTGTGCATGTACACAGCAGAATACTTAGGAGGACCATGGTGTCATACCAATTTTTTCTGAAGGGTAGAATTTTGTTTGTACTGCAGGTTGATCACATTCATGTCTAACCAAAATGGAGACATGTTACAAGGAAAGTACCCTGATATGTGCCACAAGAAACTTTTCTTGCTGTTCCCCAAAAACGTAAATACAAAATAAAGACATGCTTGAGATACTATTTTGGATATTTTTTTCTAGCTAGACCTTATGTATTCTTATTTTTTTTAATTACCAGGAATTTATGATAGTGAACATAATATTAAAGAAATTTCTTCTGGCTTTTTGTATTTTAATTGATATTTTGGAAAAAGAACTGTAGTAGCCTTGCTCTTGCATCTTAAGCTGCGTTTCAATAGAGAATCTGTGGCTTCTCTGTGTTTGGATTTCTTCCTCAGTCTGCAAAGTTTACAGGTTGAATTCTGGGAACTGAAAAAATTGGGAAGTATTACGGTTTTAGTAAATAAGGACTCCTGTTACAATCATTACCACAGAAAGTTATTCCTTTGGCCTTTCCTTCCTAAATTATGTACAGATTGTTAAGGGATCCAGAGAAGACTTCAGACAAGCCTACGGATAGGGAAGATTTGAGTTGCCTGTAGAGGAGACAAAGCTTTGAAAGGTACACATCAGTATGTTGTTTGCCTGGTTTCTTCTTGCCCTTCAGGTCTCATAAATTATGTTAATGACTATTCAGTGTTTATTTTCAGCAACTTAAAACATTCAGGATGGTAGGGGGAGGCCCTACAGACTCAGGTTTGAAGAGAACTGTCAAAATTGGAGGTAACCTTCATTTAATTTCCACATTTTGAAACCTTTTTTTTCCAGAGCTAGAAGAGTTTTAAATTTATTTGTGAATACATCAGGACATATGTTAAATAGCTGCAAAACAGAGTTTTGAAATAAATACTATAATCAGGAGACTTGTCACAGAAACTGGAATTATGGGACTGAATTATGAAAGCACATGAAAATTAGCATGAGTGTAATTCATATGCCATTTCTATGTAAATATTGCAGAACTGCAGAACTTGTGTTCATGTGACTTGATTCCTGTCTGATATAGAGGACATCTTACTTAGTGTGATGGAGGGGCATTAATGGTATCACTAATGTTACCATTCTGATTTGGCAAATCCCAGATTTCCAAATACCTTCTTGGAGTTTGCTTCCGGTATAGGAAATACTGGAAATACTTTTTTTTTTTCACTGGAGGTGCCTGCAGTTAGATGTAAACAGTATCTTGTTGTATTGGAAGGATTTTTAATGCATTTTGGAATAGCACTTCAGAGGCTCTCTCTGTGTCTCCTTGCAGTCTGGATGCTGTCATCCAGGATTCATAACTGATAGAGATGATGAAATAGGATCAGTGTGACTTTGTACTTGGGTAAAATTAATCTGTTGGGAAAGGTGAGAAGAGCTTAAATAGTATTAGAAGAAGAAGAGAGCAAAGAGAAAGATTATATGTAATTAGTTGTCAACTCTTTAAATACATTTTTTTTAAAGCTTAAAAAAGGAAAAAAAATTTACTCGTCAAGCTTTTAATGTGATATCAAGGAAGTGTCTCAAACTGAAATTCTTCAGTACATTAGTCTTATTCTGAAGATCTTATGCAGGTTGTATTAACATAATGTTAGTTTCTAAAATATGGATGTTTTATTTTAACTTTATAGAATGTATTGAAACTTATAAATTGTGATTGAAGTATAATTTCTTAGTCCAGAATCCAGTAATTTTGGGCTGTCATGTTCAAGACAAAGTAGTGGTTGCTTATAAAAAATAACAATTTGTTCAATATCAGCAAACCCTGATACATATGTTTGGTGATTCAAAAAGGGCTACTTTCCCAAAGCTTAAAAAGAAAAAATTAGCAGAAATAGTGACATATAGCAAGTGGCAGAAAGAAGGAATAGCAAAATTAATACAAATGACAGCTTTTTGTAATCAGAAGAGTGATAGTAAATAACAAACTAAGGTTACAGTGAGTTCACAGGGCATTAAGAAGTACCTAACTCTTTGTAGCATGGTAAGCCAGTGAAAATCTACTAATGGATAAATTGCTTGTCTATAGATGTTTTCAGTCAAAGACTGGATGCCTTTCTAGAGAAAATGTTCTGCATCACAGGCTTAAAGGGCTCTTTAGAAACAACCTTAAATACTGGCTTTCGGGCAGTGCAGGGACACGCTTATGAGTAAGCTCTGTTGAAGACAGCAGATTTTGGACACAATGTCAGAATATACATTGGTGTTTCTATATGACACCTTCCAAAACTGTGTCTAGGATCACATCAAATCCTAAACCTCAGCCATCCTAGAATGAGAGAACAGAGTTGCGTGAAATTGGAATGTGGAGAAAACTTGACAGGAAGGTTAGTTAGGAGAAACATGGGGAGGGAATGTTAGTTACAAGATAATTTGTTTCACTTTGAGCTCAAGTCAGTGGTTGAAGAGTATTTACCTTGTCGGGTCACTGAAAGTGTGTGACCACTGCGTGTACAATGACCTATATGGGCGTTGTTTCACCATATGCAGGTTTTATACCCACAGAAATAAATATTTAAGGCCTTATTCAGGTCCCTGTTTCTGTGTCAGCTCCAATTCTCACAAGCATGCTGAGTGGAACAGTTACACAGCTGAGAGCTGTGTTCATGTCGTTGCAATTCGTTGGACTTTACTATATGTTTGTGGTTTTTTTAAGAGTAGTTGATTTGTTTCATTCTATATAAATAAGCTGCAGTCTTATACAAAACCTGAGCAAAAACAACCCCATTATCAGTGCGCCTTAAGGTGCAAGCTGCTCTACCATGGTGACAAAAAGTTGGAGTTTCACTTTATTTGAGAGTCCTGCCCCAGGAGGTATCTTCCATCAGGCCTTAGTGGAGTCTGAGTCAGAGAACTCTAAAGCAGAATGACTGAATTCTGCTTTCCAAATATATCTCAACCAGTTGAGTAGCATGAATAGTTAAGAGAGAGAATTAAAGAGCTGTCAGCCTTTCATTATCCTATCTGATTCCTAACTCTTGGCTCCAGAGCAGTGCTTTCCCATAATAATGCATTATGGTTGCACTTGCTTAATTAAAATACTTTTTATGTAAATGAGAAAGTTGTCATTCATGTAAGCTGTTCCTGAGTATTTATTTATGGAACATAATTATTCTGTGCATTCCCTGTTAATGTAAGTAGATGGTTATTAATTTGCTTACTGTGGAGTCTCAGAGGCAGGAAGCCCTTGTACAGGAGAACAGTATCATGGAATTAACTTCCATGGAATAAACTTTTAATGAGATTAACCTGGTTGGAGTGAGAACTCTTTTAATTGTTTCAAGGAAAACATTGCGATCATGGCATGTATCACATTTTACAAACAAAGGACTAAAAACTTCGCTAGGCTGGGAAAACTTTGGCTGCATCTATATTAGCAAGTAATCTGCAGTGGGAATGGATCCATAGAAGAAAAACAGTGGCTGCTAAGGATTTGGTGGCCACAGCCTGTATTTCTTCAGAGGTAACACTTTGAGTGAATTCTACTCTGATTTCAGGGAATGTTTGGATAAGTATACCACTGTTAGAGCACACCTTCCATTTTAGATTTATCAAAAAGCAGTGCAGTTCTTATACATTAAGGCTGCTCCAAAGTGAAAAAAAAGTGTACCAGAATGTGCTAGTTACGAAATATTTTCGTTCATATAGCTATTTGATTAAAATCACTATATAGAAGCATATGTTTTCATTTATGGCATGAACACATAAATGAAAACTGTGAGCAGATCTGAAAGAGTTCATGGTATAAAATAGAAATAATCCCTCTTCGCTGTGAAAGTAAAATGGTCATTTTTGTTGAACTGGTTAAAATAATGCATTGTTTCTTTTGTGTTTGTATCACAGAAAAATGGAAAAAGTATTACTTTTCTTGACTTTTCCAAATACTTGAGAATAAAAAAAAGCCAAACCCCAACCCTTTTATAAACTTGGTGTTTTATAGATACAGAGACTTGTGAATTGTAGTACAAGTCCAAGAGATACTTCAGATGTTGTTTTACAAAATGACTACAAAGTTCTCATAACATTTGGAGAGGTGAATGGCTTTTAGGAAAATGCATATGACAACAGAGTAGAATTGCTATTAAATTGTTGCTTGAAGTAGAAAGGATGTGTATTTTGAAATAGAGGACTACTGTCAAAAAGCAGCTTTGTGCATGAAGACTCAAAGATTGCCATTTATAGGCAGTGTCTACCAAATGCAAAATAAAGATGGTGGAAGATTTCCTGATGAAATAATATGTAAACATAGAGATTTAATCTGTGTTACAATAGCATAGTAATGATCAAACTGTTAGTTTCAAATTTCGTCTTCTTTCCACACTGAATGCAGATGCAGTTGCTGAAAGTAGTTCATTTAAATAGTTTAAATGTTTCTAGTTTCTATGTAGCAGTGCAATCTGTTTATTGTAACCAGCTCATAATGAAATGGGAATAAGTGCAAGTGGACTAGCGGAGCAGAACTGGTGTAAGCAAAGGCAGACTAACTGTGACCTCTTTGGGCCCAGGTTCTGGTACTTTTTCTGCAGTTAAAGACTGAGAGGTGAACAGGTTATTGTCCTTGCAATGTAAGCCTCCTATTGCCTAGCATTTCTAACTCTTGTTCACCTGTTGGGCTTAAAACCACAACAGACCTTTTGGAGGAACAATGGCATTGAAAAGCAAAATGGAAAATCCTTTCCTGTCTATCCTGAATTATGTAGTTATATTTTGTGTATTGATTATGCAACTTACCCTGCCTCTGACAGTGGAGTTAGAGTACTGAGATTTTGCTTCATTTGAGCTGATAGTTTTTGTAAAAATTAGGCACTCCTGTACAGTGAAGGACAGTCTAGGCTTGAGCAGCTTGGGGGAAAACTTTGGCCAAGGTGTGCTGGAGTTCATCACCTTGCTTCATTACAAGCTGCCATGAAAAACCAGTGGCAACTTTTAATGGAATAAAGTGTAAACACATGGAATATGGTTTTCTGCTCTGCTCTAGAGAGGTAGTCACATATTGCTGGAAATGTGTAATGCTGGCCCCCAGGAGAGCTGATTCATCTCCAGGGCCAGGGAGAGCAGGGGTGGTGGGACATGATTGCAGAAGGGGTAGGCAGGCCAAGTGTGGAGCTCCATACTGAGCTCCCCTGCAGTAAGGAAGCATGGGGAAGGTGGAAGTGGGGATGAAGGACACTGAAGGAATTGGGAAACACAGAGCATGCAGGTACAGGATAAAAAAGCCAGATCTCAGGAAGGGCTTGGAAAGATGCAGTGACAGCAAATGGAAGTGTGGTGATGCAGTTACATACTAATTAAGACCTGATAACTCAAGACATGTGGATCAGTTTGGGTTTTTATACTAATATTTTTATTCTAAAACAGATTCATTTAAACAATACAAAATGTGAAGCATAATCTTTCTGTAAGCATTATGAGTTCAAGCCTGTTCAGTAGTACTAAATTTAGCAGAAGGCTTGTTTGCTGTTTGTCTGCTTCTATAGACTGGATGTAATAACCAGGAACTGCAAACTCCAGCTTGTCACTGCACAAGAGATAAATGTTAATGTAGCATTCTTCTGGTTCTTTTGTTATAGTAAAGAGCATACAGGAACTTTATCTTAAAAGAAAAAAAAAAAAGGCACGATTTCACCTAGGATTATTTGCCTTCTCAAAATGCCGACCAGCTGCTTCAAGTAGAGTACCATAAAAATCTTCTGCTTTGAAGCATGAAAAATTTAAAAGGCAAGTAAGAATAAATAGCAAATAGAGTTTGTTATTTAGTCTGTGTATGCAGTAGATATATATTTACGTGTGCTACAATGACAGCTAAGATTAGCACCTTTTCTTTTCTGCAATAGGCAAGAAGTTGTTTGAAGTCAGGATATTAAAGGATTCAAATTGATTCCAAATGAATTTCAAGAGAGTGAAGAGGTTTTAAGAGAAAGAGGACATGATGCCAGCCCTAAATCAAGCTTGTCCCTCCAGTTTCTGGCAATAAACGTTTGCAGGGAATACCTGAGAAGGATGTATGATGGTGATGTTGTGTTCATTCAGAAGGTTGAACAAGCACCTGAGCATTTACAAAATAGTGGAAGTGATGGTAAATAAACCTAAAAACAATCTCTCAAAAGGTAATGGAATGTCAGATGCTATCTCAGGTTTGTAAAATCAAATTCAGACAGGAGAGATGCCTGTGGTTACTCTCATTTTAAATACCATTAACAGGGCTGTTGTAATTTTAGAGCTTGTACTGTTTTGGTAAGGAACAAATTAACACTTGATCATAGTGGAAAGCAAAGCATGCTCAGATAAAAAGTCAGGCCTGACAACCTTGATAGGTTTTAATCAAAAAATGCAGCAACCTCTTAATTTGCAGCTCTGTGTTTTCCCATTTCCCAAGTTTTGGCAGCAAAGTGTTTGAGAGATTAAAGGAACATTTCTTCATGATAATCTCACCAAGTCACTCCCTTATTCAGTGTCATTTGCTTGCTTTGCTCCTCCTGTATCATGTTCTAATTCCTCACCTTCAAAGCTCAGTAAGACTTTGCTTTTAGCAATCTCATTTCTCATTTATTCTTTTCAGACTTATTTCAGTCTGTCTTCTCATCTGGAATTCCCTCACCTTTTTTGGTGCAAGAAGTAAACATATTCATTTGTACATCACATTGAGGGAAAGCTCTTTATGTTAATTTTCAAAGTGTAAAAACGTTTAGAACAGTACAGAGCATTACTCTTAAATTTTTGCATTGTTCGTAAACCCTCTGGAAATTTTGATGCTTGTGTTAAAATATCAGCTCCCTGAAGTAGGGACAAGGGCCTCCTGTGTCCCAGTGATTTGTTAAGAAACCAAATGTTCCAATCTTCTACACTAAGTAGATTAACTTTTTTTTTTTTTTTAAAGTAAGAAAGCAGAATGTGTTTTGTGAAGTGATTGTAAAGTGTTCTTGTAAAGTTCAGTTTATGAGAATTTGATATGTGGTCAGTAAAATAGATCTACTTTTTCAATATTGATGGCTTATTTTTAATGCAAAAAATTAAAGAAGATAATGTATTCTGATGAGCCATGAAAAGATTGGCAGATGACATAGTTCAATTTGTTACCATTACTCCAGCAGAGCACAGCCTGGTAGTACTGCACTAATTAATCAGGGAATCTTTTCTAGGTGTTAGCAATGCCCTGTGGGTTTATGTAGATTCCCTTTTATTTCTTTCTAATGTGGTGAGGTTTTGTGTTAATGTATTAAAAAAAAAAAAAAAGATTGTATTAAACTGCAGAGAGATGTTTCTAAGCATTGCAAGATGGTTCCTTTGAGATTGCTGTTGATTGTATCCCTGCATCTTTGACTACTACATATGGTACAGAAATCTCACCAGCTGTCATGTGTGATATGTCTGCCCCACTTAACTGTGTAGATTACAGCAAGATGTTGTTTTTTGGATGTTTTGGTGAATTAATTTCTTTCTCCCTTTCTGGTGACTGATAGAAGTTGTTGCACAGTTAGATGGCAGTTCAGTTAGTAGGGCAGATTTGGAGTGATAACAGTCGCAATTATTGATGCTTTATTTGTGGAAGGGTGGATGGAGGTCTGTGGCTTCTCTAGCTGCCTCCCATTAAGCCAACGGGGAAGAAGAGCATTCTGAGTTTACGTGAAAATTTCTGTTTGTTCTGCACTTGGAGCTCAGAATTGCACACATCTTGCTTGGGAATTAATTATTTGACTGTTTAAGCAATTGCATATATGGCTTTTGACAGGGCAAGTAAATTCTAAATCACTGTATTAGAAGGATAAGTATGAATTTAGGCGGTAGCCAAAGGATGCCGAAGATGTGTAATTTCCAGTTTATGTAGAAACTAAAATGAAGACTGAAAGGGAGGGCTACGTATTAGCCATGTAAGAAGGAATTTAGGGAAAGAATTTAACACTGAGATGTGGTTTGTATTTTGGTGGTGGTCAGAGGGGTTTTATCTTGCTTTGTGCTTTTATGTTCATATAATAAACAAGCAAAAAAAAGCGAGTGACATTTAAGGAACTAATGGCACCAGAAAGTTGTCAGACTTCCCATAACAGCTTTTGGATGGGAGTGAGTGGTTATGAAAGGCATTTACTAGATAACTATGCAAAATGAGGCTTCTTGATAAGCACAAAAACACTATCTTGCAATTACTTATTTTGAACAGTCAAATAGTTCTGTACTCTGCGCTTCAGGGATATATGTGTCTTAGAAAAGTACTTGAGACATACTATTTCAAAGTTTTTTGCTAGGTCTCTGTCAGGCTCTTGACCTTCATATACTTTATTCTGATAAATATGTTTGCTTCTTATCTTGCTACATTTCTCTGATTCACCTTCTTCTTTGTTCCCCCGTAAGACTTTGTCTTATGATTTTAAAGACACTTTTTCAAGCTGGCTAGAAAAAAATAAAAGTACACTAGTGGATCAGTAATCAACTGCATCTGTTTTTCATTTTCAAAACTGTTCTTCAAAAAGATGAAGTTAATAACTGGAGGTAATTTTCTGCAGTTTTATAGGAGTAGAGGAATTTGAAACACCAAAACTTTCCAAAGCACTCAGTGTTCACTACTTTTGTAACTTTGGATGTTCATGGGGGTTTTAATGATGGGAAATTGGGTGTGGTTGGGGAACACTAGATAGATTCTAACATCCCACCCAGAGACTTCGTCAGGGATGTACAGAAGTTAGTGAAAGTTCGGAGTAAGACTAGTAAGTCCCATTATCCAGTCTCAGAGTTGCAGATGTATCCTTGCCAAGAGGGGTGTATGTTTTTCTTTAAATTGTTGTATGCAGTGTTCTTGTCTTAGAAACCATAGGTGATATTACTTGAAAAGAGAATGCCTTGGAAATTACATTGCTAGGAGAATCGAGGTGGAACAGAGTGAACCTATGCTGTATATTAACTTGATGTGCTTAGAGAGATTTGGAGATGCACGCTGCTGTGTAGTGGCACTGGGACAGGCGAAATTAACAGTTTGATGGAGACATCAAATACCCAGGAGTCGTAACATACCAAGAGAAAACCAGTGGAGATAGCAACACTTTCAGTTGAGCAGTGATGTCTGTGTAACTGCTTATAAGAGCATATCTTTCAAACAAATAATTGCTTTTGGAAATTTCTATTTTATGTAAATATTCTAGCTCTATGTAGTGCACACTTTAAGGTTTTGTTTAGATTCTTACATGGATCTGGGGCTTTTCAAGGCAAAGAAGTTTTGTAGTAAACAATCTAAAGGTTTTTAAAGATTCAGAATGAAATTGTTTGATATGCAAATCAGTGGCAATACAGACCTGCATTCTCTTCTGTATCTTGAAAGTTACCTCCTCAGTTTTTCCTGCGCAGAGCAGTTTCCTCATAATTCATTTTGTTTGCTTGTGGAAGAAGCAATCTTGAACCTTGAATTTTTACTTACTTGTATTATTAATTTAAGAGTTTAGTTCAGTGGAAAGTTTCAGTGGAAATGTTTGTTTACCTGACAAACTTTGGGAAAGGAAATAGCTGAGAACTTTGCATTTTGACGTGGCAAAGAAAAGAAGGCGGCATTCTGAAGACACATTTTTTAAATTTGAAAAAAAGTGTTTACAAAGACAGGTGTTACACAGAAAGAGACTGGAAGAAGTGCCTTTGGAAAGCTTTGTGAATATCCCTTCCTAACCTTCCATGTTATTAGTGTGATTGCTTAGGCCTTAAGGCAACATTTTAAAATTCCTTTCATTCTCCTGTATTCCAACTCTTAATTTCAAAACAGCTTTGTGGGAGAGAGTTGCTCATACTTACATTGAACAACCTTATATTTATTTCTTAGCATCAGACAAGAAAAAAAGCCAAAATGTTTTCTTCTAAAAACTGTTAAGACAGAGGAAGCAAAAAAGAGCTTTAATAAAATGGCTATTTTAAGGAGATCATTGAGAATTTACCTCAAAAGAGCACGTAAGAATTGCTTACATGAATAAAGGAACCACCCGTCTGCTATAAAATATAGGTTTCTCTAAGTCTGCTGTGAAATTCTTCTGCTGATTCTATCAAGGGCAAAGTTAACTGATAAAGTCCTCAAGAGAGTCAGGCAAAGGGCTGTAGGAACGCTTGGTGTGTCAACCTGAGTTAGATGGCTGAAACCTTGAAAATTAATAAAGAGTGTTCTGATACTTCATACACTGTTGCATCCAAAGCTACTGCTGGTGTTACTTATCATGTACAAGCATTAGAGAAAATTTACCATATTCTGTAATAGTTAGCTAATAGCAGAGGAGCTTTGCAGGTGTACTAAAGGATTTTTAACTTCGGTTGAAATAAGCAATAGTAAAAATATAATCCCATTTCTTCATTTATCAAGATCCTAAAATTTTTACTGATTGCAGTTATTCAGCTTTTCGAAAAGTTGTTGGCTTGATTATGTTTTTTATCATGCACACTGGTATTTTTCCTAAAGTAATTTTTCTTCAAAATGATGATTGCCATGTAGGTCATGGTTAAGTTACACACAGTTGGCTTTCAAACCTGATCTGTTTGATCAGGGTAACGTGGCTTGCTAGTTTCCTCTTGATGCTCAACTTCTACTTTTATTAAGATCAAAAGCTGTATATCAAGTAACTATATTTGAATATAGCATTTCAAAACAACTACAAATTTTGTACTGTTTTAAGTCAAATGTTTGGTTCTTCGCTTTATGTGTGTGGAGAAAAATGAGATTTAGCACAACTGTATCATAGGAAACCGGTAGAAATGGATATACTTACCAACCTTAATGTTACTTCTTTAATCTAGTGAACTATTATATAAAAAAGCCCAAACCCTGGTTTAACGTATTCAGTAGAGCAATAGTAATTTATATCAGATGTTACCAAAGGTTTGTTTTTGTGGTTATTACAGTATACTGGGAATTTGATATAGCCTTCTGACATAAAAAATACCTTTTTTGTCATCCAGATAGCAAGAACCTCAGAAACACTTTTAGCTAGAAATAACTTCATTTGTATTGATGACCTCTGCAGTCTTCTGAGATAGTTCTAATGGCAGAAGTATGATTCCACTAACAAGGTAGTATTGGGTACAGATGAATAACACTCAAGTCAGCCTTTCTTTGTACAAATCTGTCCTTGTTTGAATTGTTCTTAGATGAGAAAAGTAAATGCAGGAAACCAGCTTTTAAGATTCTTCTTGGATTATGGAAACACTTTGTATTATGGAGCTCAAAAAGAAACAGGGAGATTTAGTTTCAAATGTTATCGCCTCTAGATTGGTCTGTCCTACAAAACGGAGTATTTAATTTGTTCAGGCCGAAGCAATATACCTGTATCTTAACACAGGGAACATGTTTCCTTCCTTTAGAAGGAAATCCTACTAAAGGAACACATCTTATAATATAAACAGTTTAAAAAGGTCTTTGGTATTTTCATATGCTCTATGTCTCAAAATACGTGAAAAGCTAAATGCAAGTAGAGAAGGAGCAAAGGAGGCTGAAACAAAGAAAATTGAATTATACAGATCAGGTGGCTATAAATTAAGACTTGAAACTATTAATTGGAGCCAGTCAGATGAAGGAGACATGAAAAAATAGAGATGCAAAGAGCATGAAGGACTGGACAGCTTAGTAAAGCCAAAGAAAGTAAGACAGCAAAAATACACTTTAAAAAAGTAATGGGAAGGATGCATTTGAAAAATTTGAATCAAGAAAGCATTAATATGAAAGAGAATAGACTAAAAGATTAAAAGAAGCAATATTGTCCTTCAAAAGGTTTGCATGACTAGGAGTCTGAAGAGGAAATCTCAGGTATACCTGTACCTACTGGAGAATGTGCACTTAAAGAACTCACTTGACCCAAATCTGCCTTGCAAACAAGTTTTGGCCACAAACGTTTGCATTATGTTACCCTTATGTAAAGGCACCTTTCATTGGCAGTCAAGTATGTCATACATTACTGGTTCTTTGGGGGAAAAGAAAAAAGAGTTGACTGAAAAAAGTACCTCTGTGTGACTAGACTTACTGTACTTCCAACTGCTTTGTAATTTGAGATTCTTTTGTGATATTTTCTCATCTTGTCCTGGTCATTAATGTGACTCTTGGTTTGATTTAGGAACTGCATGAAAATAAAATAAAAATGTAGGTGAAGAAAAATCAGTTTTCTGTCTTTCTTTGTAAGAAAGTTGCAAATAGTGGGTGATAATTAAAGATCCTCTCACAGCATGGATCAATTTCCAGTTTTTGATTTTCTGTAAAGAAAGGTAGGCCAAAAAATTGCTGCTGAGGTATCTGAGCAGGCTGGATTTTCTGGAAGCTGATAGAGCTTTGGTTGTCCATGTAGACAGCTTCAGAAAACTGTTTTTGTCTGTCTTACTACCAACATAAGCAGTACTTCTATAAAAGGTACTATTCTTGGCTTCTTGAAAACACTCAGTGTCTAAGAACCTCCGACTGGTGAAAGCAGCATAATTATTCTGGGTAAATTCAATTGGCTCACAGGGAAGCCGAGGCCACTTCCCAATCTTGCAACCAGAGAACAGGGAATGCCTTGCTTGCTTGGAAAAGTGACAACCAGTAGCACCATGTCTGGAAGGCTACGAAAGAAACAGAGATGCAGATGACCTAGTGTCTGTTCCATTCATTTCCTTGAGAGGGGATTTACTATTTTTGCTACTTTAGCTTATGCTGGTTCTTCAAGTGCAGTAAGTACAGAATGAACACTGTTTTGTGCCAATGTAAGCATATTTACGTTTGGGCTTCTGCCACTGAAACTCCTTTTTAAAGGAAATCAGATCTCATGTTTCTGTGCAGGCATAAGTTTCTCTTGGCTTCAGCTTATGAAAAATACATACAGTTGCATATTGTCCATTAAAAAAATAAAGTTCGAAATAAGGTGACTGAAAACAAAGTATAAATCTGAAGAGCAAAATTGTGCATTCTATAGGTTTCTAAGACAAAATTTGTGGGTTAGGAGAAGAAAACTGAGGAACCAGAGCCTCATATATATGAATGCATATGCATTTTTTCATATTCTTGTTAAGCCATTTGTTTTGATGTCATCATGTATTATTTCTTTAAAGGAATCTGGCATATGAAACATATGTATATCTATGCCTTAGCTAAAAATTAATTTAAACAGTTTGTCTATCAGCAGTAGCATTGGAAGTTCAGATATTTTTGCATAAGTATTTTGCATAAGGACTAAGGAAATAATGCTAAGAACCTGTCTTGTGTGGAGTCTTTCTGAATTTTATATTTTAATTTCTTAAAATTGTTTTCGTCTGGTTTTGTTGTTGTTGTTGTTGTTGCTTGCTCAAAGAATTGGCAGGGTAAGTGGCAGCTGGAAACTTCAGGGTAGGCTGCAAAATGTTTTTTCCAAAGCCTTTCTTTCATGTTTAGCCAAGTGAGAGACATGGAGTGAAATGTAAACTCTGGCTCGGCGTATCCTCATGGCCATCTCTCCTGGTGAGCAGCCAGAGGGGCACAAGGGGGGGCTGAAGCTGCCCCACAAGGAGCAGGAAGGCGCCGGCCATGAGCCTTGGCCCCAGGTTGCTCAGAGGAGGAGGAATGTGAAGATGGTGCTTGAGGGCTCTTGATGCCATATCCCTGAAAGCAGCCCTCGCTACTGCACCTGCTCTTTCTCACTTCATCCTCCCCTGGGACAGAAGGAAAAGTCATCCACTTCTCATCCCAGTCATGTAACTACTTCTCTTTAATTCCTGGCACTCCAACTGGGAACTGTGTTTTTTGTTGAACTTTGTTTTGTTTGGAATTATGGACTGGAACCATTTCTATTTAACGTGAGAAATAAGCTTTGCAGAAACTCAACCTATACACTGGGAAAGGAACTTCCTATAAAATAAACAGACGTTTTTGCTTTTGAATGCAGATTTGTTTGTGGGAGCCTTTGTGATAAACTGCATAAATACAATATGGAGTTCTAACAACTAAATGATGACTAATGAGTTTGATCGCTTTGACATGATCTGCTGCACTGGTATTCCTGTTTTGTTTTGATTTTGTTTTTAAAGAGGTTTTTTTTCCAACTGTATTTTATACACAGAGCTGATCTAAAAGCTGTGGGGACAGTGTGGGGACATAGAAAGCTTTCTCCTGGGACAATGGGGTAATTCCTGGGGGAAGTGAAACTGTTCCCTGCAGTGCAAGAGAGATTCCTATGTCCTGTAGTAGGCATAATTGCTTGTGGCTTGCTTTCTGTCAAGTAATTTTTGGCTCCTAATCCTTTTGTTTGTTTGTTTGTTTGTTTGTCTGTTTGCTATTGTGATGGAAAGGGGTAAGCAAACAGTGTTTCCTCTCTTGTTTAGAGGTGTGTTCCTTTTTGCTTCCTCTCCCTCACAGTTCACTCTTTGCACTTGTTCTTACTCCATCTACACTGACTGCTTCCTTCATTCTGTCTGTTTACTCTGCAGAGAGCACGTAAAACAGAAAAATACACATATATATATATATATATATATATATATAATTTTTTAATTCTTCTACTGTGACCATTAATTTTCGCCTCACTCAGTTGATGCCCACGAATTTTCTAGCTGGTGTCTTTTTCTGTATCCAGGTTTGTACAGAGCGTGTCATCACTGTGCATTGATGCAATTAAGTGTGATCATGAAGTAAAATATTATTTGGTTCAGTCTGGAGATCACCAGTTGTGAAAAATTGCTTGTATCCTGCTAATACAATAATTTTCATATTCATCCCAGATGCAATAGAATGAACTTTGATTTTCCTGTATTGATATGTAAATCATACTCCTCTGTACCTATGTATATTCATATGGTTTTTTCTTTGACTGTTTGGTATAGAAAAAAGATTACTAGACAAGTTAATCTTGGAGATATTATTTACCTATTTGAGACATTATTAATATGCATGCACAAAAATTAAGGCTGCCGAAACAAATTGGATTATATTGAAAGATAAAATTTTAGGTGTTAAATGTGAAATACTTCATCAAAACTCTGTCTTCTGCCCAAAGGACAGACTCAAAGTAATAATTCCTTCTGAGAATTTCCTTACATTGTGTGTGACCACTTGAGATATTGTGAGTGCAACTCTAATTTACAATCTGAGCTGGAAGACTTGAGAGAAGAGACATATCATGGGGTAGATGTCGCAAATAGTATCAGCAACACTGAATTTCATTAGAATTTGCCTTTTTCAGATGGGCTGGTATCAAAGATGGGAAATACTGTGCTCTGTGTGACTATAAAGGCTGTCTTTGCTTTGGAAAGACTCTATTAGTAATGCAGGTTACTGCTGTTTGCATCATTAAAGGGGTAAGCACCCCTCCTGATGTTTAAATTTGAAGAAGAAGAGAGTTTTGAAGGCAGTAGCCCTAACCACTAGAGTTGTAGAGTTTTATGGCTCACTTTTGTAAGATTTGGAGGTATAGGCTGAGCAATTAAAAAATAATACCTGTAATGTATATAAAGGAGAGCGACAGTATTAAACGGTAATCCTTCTGATATGCATTCAAGAGTAGCACCAGTGATCTGTAGTTTTCAGATATTATGGAGGAATCAAGGGAAGGAAACCCAAGGATGCATGCCTTCAACAGATCTTTTCCAGTAATTCTTATTAGCTGTGGTTTTAAATAAATAATTGAATTAAAAGAATTGCTCCAGGATGAAATTTCTCATTTTTAATAAATTGAAATTTGTTTTTCAAGCTGGAAAACACCTGTGTTATGTCCTCATCCTTATTATTCTCTGCCCATGAAATAAATAAGGTGAGGAAGATAATAAGAAAGGCAGGAAAAATGCCTAAAAGGTCTTATAGCAAATTTGTTATTCCAGTGTTGTATTTACTACAGCATTTTTCTGCCAGATCTCTCAAGTTAGGTTGCTTTCCAGTTTGTTTGCTTTGTTTTTTTTAATGTTTAAGCTGAGTGAATTAGTACATGAGGGTTAAAGTATTATGTTTTTCTTCCTCTCTTGATTCTGGCAACACTGTAGCAGTATTAACAATCATAATGAAACTTAGCAGGATCTTAAGACTTCCTAGAACTGAAACTCTTCCTATATGTGTGGGTAAAATCAGTAGAATCATTGCAATAAAATATGTGGATAATTTTACTTTGCAATTTCACACCGTTTCATTCATAGTCTCCAAAGATATATTATAAATTCTATTTAGTAATGCTCAGCTAAATCTAATTATTTTTTTTCTTCTTTTTTAGGGTGTACCTCAGTTACCGTGTGCCAAAGCATTGTATAACTATGAGGGAAAAGAACCTGGAGATCTTAAATTCAGTAAAGGAGACATCATCATTTTACGTCGACAGGTGGATGAAAATTGGTATCATGGAGAAGTCAATGGCATCCATGGCTTTTTTCCTACCAATTTTGTTCAGATTATTAAACCTTTACCTCAACCTCCGCCTCAGTGCAAAGCACTTTATGATTTTGAAGTAAAAGACAAGGAAGCAGATAAAGACTGTTTGCCATTTGCAAAGGTAAAAAGAGAATACAAGTGCTGTTTTCTTTTAATAATTTCATTCACTTGGATAGGAAATAATACAACTGTTTTGTAGTCTTGTCTTCATTTCTTATTGGAGCTGCACACATGTGAAAAGGACAAGTAATTCTGCAAGTATTTCTCCTATATTGATTAATTTTGCCTTCTTCTTCTAAATTACATATAATTTCTCTGAAGTTTTATTTTTGAGAGTGCAATTTTTCATAATTGCAGTAGTGATGCTCTTAATTATGAGAAATAGCCTATGTTGGGAATTAAAAACATTCCATATTCTAAAGAAACACTCAAACTGTAGATTTGAGATGTGAAAGAAGTCTAGCAATGTTCTTAAGTACTTAAGATCACTAGCAATGTTCTTAAGTACTTAAGTAGAAAAACAGTATCTAGGGAAGGGTAGGTAATCAGTCAGTTGAGAAGGAAAATGGTTGTGGTTCTGTTGATTAATGCCAAGGAATTAAAGGGGGGCTGATGAGTAACATGGACTGAACAGGAAGACTGGCACTAAGGACAAGGTCAGATCACTGAGATGTGATCACTGGCAGTTAGTTGAACTCTGATAATATAGGAAAAGGAACAGCTTGAACTGCGGTTCTTGTCCATGTCCTGCCTTCTCTGATTACTCCTGTGTTATGGAGGGCAATTAAATGAGAAGTTAAATTAGACCTGGGAGACATAATCTTTGCATGTTCACACAGGATGATGTTCTGACTGTAATTCGCCGTGTGGATGAAAACTGGGCAGAAGGAATGCTGGCTGACAAGATAGGAATATTTCCAATTTCATATGTTGAGGTGAGTAAAGCTGGGTTCTCAGTAAGGCTCTATCCACTGTATGTTTAATTTTCTGAAAGGAAAAATAATCAGTACTGGTGATGATTCTAAAATAACCTGAGATATAAATAATCTTAGACTTAAAATACTCTTTGGGAAAGTTAATGGCCTCAGCAGTTGAACCAGTGATTTTCACTTAGCTATTTGATACCTATTTTCATTGAATGGAATTGAAATGAGTGTAATTGGAGGCAGTCACTATGTTTTCTTGTTAATACTGGAGTCATGCAGTCAATCCAAACCACACTTAGCCACAAAATGAAAGCAGTCAGCAAGTCAGAGAAATAGTTAGCTTTGTACGGTCCCTAATACCCACCTCTTAAAACTGAAATAGCACAGCTAGGAACTCAAGGAATATAGGTTGTTGTTAACCAGGTAAAGGATTGGCTTTTACATCAACAGAGACATATATAAGAGCTTCTGTATCTCCCTGCATTTTTCATATATGTTACAACAATTTACATTAAGTGGTAGCAGTTGAGAAAATTTCCCTAACCTTGTAAGTTGAAAGCTGTATATTTTATATAGGACATTGGTGATTAGGAACAGTGTTGTTTACAGCCACAACAATGATTATTCAAATTTGCATTACAAAAAGATACAGAGATTTGGAATAGTGTCTGTCCTTTTCTTATAGGTATGCTGTGGACACTTGGTAAGATACACTTCCCTGCACTGGCAGTATTTTATTTAAATAAATGAGGCAGAATGATGAAAGAAAAAAGTATTTTCATCTTACCTCTGGGATGAGAAATATGTTCTTCAGGTCACAGAAGAAATGTGTAACCATACTAAGAATCAAGTCAGGTTTTATTAATTCAATTTCTGAATGCTATGATGAGATGGAAACTTCAAAAAACATTACTGCTTTCAACCAAAATAGAATTTATTATTTTTAAAAAGGAAAATATATATCTTTATTTTTATAGCTCGATGTATATATCTGTGTACCTAGGGATAGAAAATTTCACATGACTGTAAAAACAAGGAGACAAAAAAAGTTTCAACTTGCTTAGTGCAATTTTGGCTTCAGTTTAAGAAGTTTTTAAAAGCCAATTTAACAATTTCTTGCCTCTGGGTATTCTTTCCTAGCTTCTTGCAATTAACTGCCCCTTCAATTCAGCCAGTAAAGCTTTTTGTAGGGTTTTTTTCAAACCAAATTACTTAACTTAGTGTTGTTAGAAAAATCCCTTTCCTAGGGCTGCCAGTTGGGCTAAATATTTAGCTAACAACTACATTCTTATCTATACAGAAGCTGCAAAAAGGAGATATGGCCTTGAAAAATACTATGTAAAAATGATAGTCACAAAATGTATTTCTGTTAATGTTTTCAGACTGATTCCATCAACTAAGAAAGTGTATTTTCAATTAACCCTTTTAGAACAGGCACCAACATTTAAGTACACATTCTCAAATGGAGTGGAAATGGAATGGAAACTCTAGAATGACAAATTATACCCAAAGAGTTACTTCAAATCAGATAGGTGGGTGTTTTCAGTGTATACTAAACTGAAATGCATGCTGTGGTGAAGAGCAGTGAGATGGGCAGTAAACCATGGGTTTGAATTTTGAAATGCCTGGTTTCAGAGAGTATATAACTATTGTTCTGGAGAATATACAGACAATTGATAGAAACAAGTAGAGCAAACCATTCTTACCTATATTATGAAAGACAATAAAGATGAGAAGTAATTAATATTTATTAAAGATTTTTATATGGTAGTTTTCATTGCATTTCCCACTCCTGTAATCATTGCCTATTTTTGTCAATGACAGACATACCTTTTACCTTGTGTATGTTAGTCCACATCCTTTTGTTTAAAAATGTGAATTAGTAGCTCCATTTACTAGAGATTTTCTGAAATCATTAACTATTAAATGAGTGTAGTCTGTGATGTATATTCTGTAGTATAGGTATAATAATTGTGATATTTCTTGTACAATGAGGATAAAATTTTAGATAATGTTGAAGTCCATGAAAATCTCTGGTCATTTTTGAGGACATAGTTTGCCGTTTTATGATTTAGTGTGTGCTACTCTGATCTTCTCTTTTATAACTTTTGCTTATTAAATTTGTGATAATAATGAACATGCTTTGAGAGTAATTTTAATAGTGGTTCTATTATAACTATAATTTGTTAACTGACTCACAACATTTTTTATCTCTGGACACATACCATTGTGAAAAAATTATTCCTATCTGCAAATGAACAATAAATAATGCAAACATTGACAAAAAATTAAGTTCTACTTTATAAGAAGTGCTAAGCCCAAACTAACCCTCTAGTTTTACTAGAATAAGACCTGATTAGTAAATCTGAATTGCTAGACTTTTGACTGTTGGAATTTCAAGGTGCTTGCATTAAAACCTGATCAGCCAGGTTCTTGTGTAGTAATGAAATAAAAAGCAGTGAGTTTAGAAAAAGCATGATTAAGTTCATAACATTTATAGTTATCTCTGTTCCAAAAAGAAAGATTATTCATAACTAAACAGATATTATTAGAACTTTTCTGCATAGATTGCAGTTCTGGGTACAATATACATTTCTTAGACCTGAAATTTGATGTTTTGATCTAATTTAACACTCCATAAACAAATAGAAATGCCCAGAATAGAATAAAAGTCAGGGAAAAGGAATCACTTTTCAATCAAATTGTCATTAGAAAATAATGTCAGCTTTTGTTTACCTTTCTGTGAATGAAGAATTAATTTGCAAATACGTGTAGGAAAGCACAACTGTAAGGAGCCTTGCAGTAGTGGTGGTTTCGTTGTTAATTCTTGCAGACAGCTGCAGGCACACTAAAGCTGTGTGCTGACCTCAGCCCTGCCAGAGCACCAAGACGTGGCTCCGCCAGCTGCCTCCGTCCTGCCCTGTTTGGAAAATTCTTCTGTTTCCTGGGGTTTGGTAGGAAAGGGAATTGGATTTCAGGCTTCCTGTTACAGCAAAGATTTTGTTGAATGGGAAAAAAAAATAAGTGAATATAAAGGTTGAAGTAAAGCAGCTTCTATGAAAATATGTCTGTTCAGGAAAACAACTGATGTAGAAAATGTGGGCCTTGATAAGTGGGTATTTGTTACAGAAAGGAATGCTAGATTGAAACGCTTCATAGCATGACTTGGATGCATTCCCTTTGTGACCTTGAATGTCTTCTAGCCATTTAATTGGAGAATGCATGCAAGTTCTTAATTTCTCCTCTCAAGGAAGAAGTAAACTGTACTCAGCAAAATATTCTGCAGCTGTTGCTGTCCTCAGGCTACTTCAAAGAGGAGGGCCAGTAATCAGTTCACTTCCATCTTCAGATTCATGCAACTGTCCTGTGCTTGCTTCTCCGCATAAGAAAGCACAGTATGCTGCTTGTATTTGAATCAGTCTTGAACTGATCCCATGGGCAAGGCTTAACTTTTCCCTAATAGGTTGTTTGCTGTATGGAGTAATCAGATTCTGCAGGCATTGAGAGCTTCCGGAGGTAAACAAACATAATTAGGTGTAACAGGGACCTTAGGGTGCTGTTAGCAAAGTGGCTTTTGGTTTTGCTTTTCATTCCTGGGTGATCTCTTAACTTCTCTGATTAGGTAGTTCTTGTTTCAGAAATACATACTGCTTTTCTTTCTCTGATCTCCCTAATTTGTCACCAGGCTCCTTGCAAATAAGGAAGTAGATTAGGTAAGAATAGAAATGGTTACAGCATCAGACAGTATGGAATGCGCAGATTCTCAGGAAGGACATGAAGAAATTCAATTTGAGTTGAAAAAAAAAAAAGAAGTGCAAAATGCATAGAATTATCAGACTTTGAAAAGCCTGCATGTTCTTCTGTGATGACAAATAAGACCCTGACAAGCTGAACAGCAGAGTAGGCTTTTTTTTTGGTCTTATTTTCTACTTGTTTCACATCCTTCAGCCTCATATCAGTGTTTTGTAATGAAGTAATGTTTTCTCTGGTCTGTTTAAAGTATGGTTATTCTAAATTTAAAATTCAATAATCATCTAAATAATGGGCTTCACTGGAGAAAGTGGTGTGTTTATACCTTCTGTTATATGCAAGTAATACAACATTATTTTGATCCATATGATCCATCTTGACTACTAGCAGGAAGGAAAATCTTACATCCACCTTTTCTGTAGGATTGCTTACTGCTGTGACATTGTCTTCTTCCTTCTTAAAAGAAAGATGGAGAGGGACTTTTTACAAGAGTATGTAGTGACAGGACAAGGGGGAATGGACTCAAACTGGAAGATGGTAGGTTATGATTAGATTTTAGGAAGAAATTCTTTAGAGTGTGGGTGGTGAGGCACTGGAACAGGTTGCCCAGGGAGGTTGTGGATGTCCCATCTCTGGAAATGTTCAAGACCAGGATGGATGGGGCTCTGAGCAGCCTGGTCTAGTGGAAGGTATTCCTGCCCATGGCAGGCGGGCTGGAACAAGATGATCTTGATGACCCTTCCAACCCAAGCCATTCTATGATTCTGTGATTTCAGTTCTCTTCAGCTGCCTTCTAAAGGACCAACAGTAAGAACATTTAGGAAAAATTCTGTATTCTCAACTTCATATCCTTTTTCAAATCCTCCATTATGCCTCTCCTCCACTGCAGTATGTTCCATGTAGTTCTTCCTCTTCCCTAGAAGGTTTTTATGTCAACTCCTCATTTTTTCAGTAGTTCTGGTTTTGAACTTCATTTTTTTTGCTGTATATGCATGAAATTTCCTTCCAGATGACATTTTTCAAATACCACTTGAAAACCTCTTCTATATTTAAAAAAATCTTTGTTCTTTTACACTACTTTATATATCTATATCAATAGATATCTACTTGTGTTCAGAGTATAAGCCAGTCATTTGAGGGAGCTGCATTTAAATCAGTGTTGATGCCATCATGATTAATGATTTGTTGTTTGTCTAGTAAAGTTTTGATGGGGTAAAATACAACTTTGAAACTCTTCATGAGCATAGTAGGTATCTCAAGACTTGCGGGAAAATGGTAAAAGAAATAGAAGAAATAATATGCTAATGAATAGAAATAGTAATTCCACAGTGACTAATTTCATTCTTTCATCCTGATGTTCGTCAGCAAAGATCTTTCCTTTTTTCATAATCAGCTATACTTTTCAAGTAACAGTGTTCATATTTAGTGGTATATTTTCAGAAAACTGGTGCTGGTATTACTTCAGCTCATGATAACATGAGAGTTCTGACATTATTATTTCTAACAGCTCTAAGATTTTCTGAAAATAAAGGGTTTTTGAAAAACGTAGAGGGGTTGTTGGTTTCCTCTCCTCCTCCCTATTACATAGCTTTCATTACGTTGTAAGAAGAAAATGTGTAGGATTCCTCATTTCTTCATTGGAAAAGAAGAATTTGTTTGCATTTAATGTAGTATTGTTGTTACAAATTAGCAGATAGAAAATCTCATTGTGATCAAAAAGTTTTCAGCTAAGCTTAAAAAAAGAGAAAAATTGGCACAGAGATGGTGCCTCCACATTAGAAAATTCAGAAGCTGAGAAGGTATTTCCACAGAATTGCACATATGTATTTATCTTCTCCTTATGCCATCTTATGCCTGTATAGGTGCCTATTGCCAAGCAGTATACTGATATAGCTGGATATTTTCTCTGTCCTACTATGTTCTTAAACCTGCATTTAGGAAGCCTGTGTTTTCACTGCTGGTAGTGTTAAAGATGTGCACAAGTACCAAGGGATACTAGGAGAAATATCTTCAAGAGCCCACATGCAAAGGTGTGGGATTTTGTCATATAATCAAAACAAAAATAAGGCTCAAAATGAAATAAACATCCAAGAAGTTATGTAGCACAGATTCTTCTGTTATAAGGTCAAAAGGGACTGCTGTGTTTTAGTCTGACTTCTAGATTACACAGGCAGTGGATGTTGCTGAATTAATCCATATCTGGACTACAACATTATGTCCTTTGTTGATTGCAATTTTACCTCTGAAGGGTAGTCCAGACCAGCCCAACAGTAAGTGTGTTGAGTTTGTAGTGAATGATTTGTCACTCTCTACTGACTAATTTGTGGAGAACGTTGGTATGTCACAGTTTTAAGTCACAGTTTTAAGTTTAAATTATATTATGAATAAGAGGAAAAGAGATTTTTTGTTATGTTCGGCTGATTTTTGTAAATAAAAAAATACTAATATGGTACTGTTGTTCGTAGTTTAACACAGCAGCCAAACAGTTGATAGAATTGGACAAGCCCTCAGGTTCTGCTGTTGACTCTGGAGAAGGTACCTCTGGGACAGCCCACAACAATTCAACCCAAAAGCACACCGATACTAAGAAAAACACCAAAAAACGACACTCTTTTACCTCCCTCACCATGTCCAACAAGGCTTCACAGTCCTCTCAGAATCGCCACTCCATGGAAATCAGTCCTCCTGTCCTCATCAGCTCCAGCAACCCAACAGCAGCAGCCCGGATAAGTGAGCTGACAGGACTGTCCTGTAGTGCCCCTTCTCAGGTAATTCACATGAAATCAACTATAACTGTAAGGCTTCTGATCTTGTCAGATTACTTATTTCAAATTATTAATTATGTGTGATTAATATTAAATACACACTTTCACAAAACTTACCTTCCACCATGAGAACATTTAAGGGAAATATTTTCTAACACTTCTTATGTAGTGATAGCAAATAGTTTTGGTCTTTTAGGCAAGTTTTTCTATAGCTGTTATTTTCTAAAGTGCCACAAAGATTTTTATTAAACTATGGAAACTAGAAATAGGAGTGATTTAATTTCCTGATTTTTCCCCCTAAGTTAAATATAATAATGAATATTAATAAAGTGCATGCTATAAAAGTAAAATATGCAACTTGAAGATTACATGAATTCCAGAAATGTAGCATATTAATCTGGTTGTGATAAATAGAAATATTTATCTGACTTTATGTATTTGTTCAGTAGTCATGAAAAATTCTGTTGCCTGTTTCATATAGTGATTACACTTTGGTAAAAGAGAAATGGAGCTCAAGAAATATTGGTGATGTTTTGCATGAGCTAGTAAATATGGTTTATTTGCATGCCTTTGGGATCTGACAGCCTTTTATGGAAAAAGGCTGACGTTGGTTACAAGTGTGTTTCATGTTACTGGTTCAATATATCTCCAAGGATTCAGAAATGTCAGTGTGGAAAAAAAAATGAGCAGTGTGATTCAACACTGTTTGTGTGAGTAGCTAACTAAAAATTTGTTCTAGTTTAACGTTACAAGTAGTAGAGTACTGGTGATTTTGACGATGAAGCTTTCAGCTGTGTCAAAACCAGCTCTTACTAAACTATGCTGAACTGACCCTGCTGGGATTTTTCTCTCTCCCAGGTTCATATCGGCACTACGGGGCTGATTGTGACTCCACCCCCCAGCAGCCCAGTCACAACAGGGCCTTCCTTCACCTTCCCCTCGGAAGTTACCTACCAAGCTGCTCTTGGTGTAAGTACTGCTTAAGAAAACTCAGGCTTCCCATATTTCTTTGGTCTTGTACAGTATTTTTTTTCCTCAAGTTCCGATACACTAATTTGAAATGCTGGTTTTATGATGATTGTGTCTATGTGATAGATAGTTGCATGAATTTAACTGTAGCAAAAGCCCTATTGACACAATAATGTTTGCATCTTGTCATGCATATCCATTTCCCCAGTTTTCCTCTGTGATTTCCATGTAATAAACATGAGAAGCAACTTCCTTCCAGAGGAGTGTTTCTTTTAAACGTGAGTAGAATAGAGATCATGCTGGTGGGAAAGTTTGAGGAAACAAGCACGTTCTTACAAAAAACATCAACTTGGGACCAGGTACCAGGTATTCCTGTTTCCTTTGGACAAATAAAATGACATTTTCTTCAGAAAGTGCAGGATTTCTTTCCAAAACCTGGTGGAATTCTTTAGTTTCCTATGCTTATGTTAGAAAAACTCTGGAATGTCATATATCATACTGTACTCATCAGAGCCTTACCTTAACTGCAGTAAAGATTGTGGATACCAGTTTTCAGAGACTTTATTTAAGTCATAGGAGTTCTTGAAGTTAAGTTCTTCTTTCAAGTCAAAAACTGTGCCCTTAATTTTTAAGGGGTGGAGCACAGTTGAATAACAGATCTTCACTTTAAAAAATGAAACAACCCAAACAAAAAACCCCAAGACTTGATCTTATTTAGGTGTCTGTCCTTGCAGTCTTTAAACCAACCACAATATGATGAATAGCCTTGCTGCTAAATAGATCTAGTTCTGTTTTCAACGTTTGGCACTTGCATCATTTTACACATTTGTCTGCAAAATCAAAGGCAGAATTGTCTGTCTTCTGGTATTAACTTTTTTGTTGTTTGTGAAAATGTTGAGATGTGGCTTGGTTGCATTTTGACAGCTTTCTTTGGAACTCTTAAGTTACATTTTTCAGTCCTTTAAATTATGATACTGTTGTTTTCTGAATTATCTCCAGTACTTCCTTTTGGCATGTTACACACATGGTGACACATGCCAGATGTGGGTAAAGTACTACACAGTCTTTTTCAGTGAAGAAGATATTGATAGTATGACCCTTTTACCTTTTTGGCCTGATTCTTATGTCTTGAAAATTTGCCTGAATGTAGCACAAAGTTTATTTTCAGCTAAGTATCCGCACTAATGCCACATATTTTCATCATCTTTTGTGATGTAGTAATTGCTGTCATCCAAGTAAATGTATTTCACATTCTTTGCTCTACAGATGACCTGATTATTGACAGTTATGTAGACCATGTGCTTTTGCCCTGTCTTACTGAGTAAGGCAGACTGAGCTGTATCAATGCTTTGTCTTATTGTGGTGAAATTGTTGACTCCTTCAATCTGTGGATTATCTGTGTAATCCTACTGTTAAATGTATGCTAATCTGGAAACAGTTAATAATCTCCTTATATTTAGATTCATATTTTAATGTCATGGAGCAGATGAGGTTAGAAGGGCCTCTTGAGGTCATCTAGTCTAACCCCCTGCTCCTCAAGTAAGGCCACCTAGAGCCAGTTGCCCAGAACTGTGTCCAAATAGCTTTTGAATATCTCCAAGGATGAAGACTTCACAATCTCTCTGAGCAACCTGTGCCCATTGTTGGCTCTCGTTCAAATTGATGTCTGCCAGAAAGGACCCTCAGGTTTTTTTTTTGCCTATGAAGTATATACATCTAATACTAGAAACAATTAGCTGCTTATATACTAACCCATATAGTCTTCTATACCTCTTTCATCCTATCCTTCAGAAAATACCTGTGAGAACTGAGCAAACAGAATCAGTTCAGTATAATTTGTGCTGTTAGGCAGAATGCAAGTCTAGCTAACATATATGCTGCAAACATTGGGTAATTGATTTGATTTGTGGCTGAGATACTCAAGTTTTGGAGAGGATCGAGCAGACAGCATTCAAAGCATAATTTCAGAAGTTCTGTCAGAAGCTGCTTTTTTTTTTTCCCCTCTCAGTAACACACTTCTGTTATTAAGAATCAGTAGTTCTTTATTTGATGCCAACATGGAAAAATACTTTAGTTTGGGGCTGGTGCAAAGTCATTAAACCACCTGAGGTGCTTTAGTTGCTTAAGCTTGTTCAAAGGCGATCTCACCATAGGTACCCACAGGAATTAAATTACAGTGCTAAATGCAGCATGGAGTGAAACTCCTGCCATGTGATTGTCCTGTATCTTGGGGTACTACTTTCTCTTTGTGATAACCATGTTCCTGCGTATGTTTCCAATTAGGCATATAATTCCCATTGAGAATCTGAATTATTCTCTGCCACCCTCTTTAAAAGTCAATAACCTTCTGTACATAATGTTCTGTTTCTTCCTGACTTGTTTCAGCATGACTAAAATGCAAGCTGGCAGCTGAGGCTAAAGTCAGGTCATTCCTGTGTTCTTTTATGATAGATGATATGAGATGATGATGGAGTTTGTAAAGTCACAGACTTGAAGTATGTCTTTACTTACACTTTTCCTCTTGCTTCATAAACTCTTGTTTTCATTTTAGAAATGTGGAAAATGGTTCTAATGGGTCAAGAGAGAAAGTCATGTTCTTGTTTCTCTAGATGTTTCCCTGCTGGAAATACCCTTCCTGACATTCTGAGCATTAATTTTAAGCTGCAGAACAATTGTGATTGTATGTTTAATACATCAGAAGTGGTTGGCTTGAGTCCTTTTGCTCTTGTATTTTTTGCTTTTGTAAGTATAAATTCCTGTGCTTCTCTAAGTTTCTCCCTTTATTTCTGAATACTGAGCAACTGACAAGGAAAATGGATGGGAACAGGATCAGTTTCTCTTTACCATGAATGTAGTTTCATTTTATCTCCTTCTTGTCAGTCATTTTGGTGTTTATAACACTGTTGAAAGTAATTGTTCTTTGAGAGCATGCTGTTTATACATTTCATTTATATAATGCTAAACTCAGATTAAGGGAGAAAAAAGAAATTTGAGAGGATGAACATGATTACCCATCAGTGAAGAAGAATATATTCCTTTACAGCAATTGTCAATGTATGCATCTTTGCTACATTTATGTGTCCTGACTCTCAAAGCCAGGAAAAGCTAGTGTCTTCTCTTATCTCCTGTAAGAAAGATGGCTTTTTTATTGTGAACAGGAGATATTTTGAGCTGTCTGGTTGTCTAGCAAGTTTCTCTAAGAGAGATTGGATTAATTCCTAGCCCAAAGGAGCCCTTGACTCTTTCATCTGTGTACATATATAGGATTGCATTTTAGTTATTTGTGTTGCTATGGTGGTTCAAAAAAGCCAATTGTATTAATTTTATTTTGTCCATAATAATGTTTTGTAGATGTTGTTTGGCATGCAATATTGTATGAAGTAAATAATTTACAAATTACTTTGTAAATATCAGCCAAAATATCAGTAAATATCAGTCAAAATTGACACAAATAAGCTTTAGGAATGAGAGTGCTTTTGTCAAGTGACCCTATATGCTCTCTAGTGCTTGTATCATTTAAGCAAATTTTAATTTTCATTCAGAAAACCTGTGATAATTTATTTAAAAGTTTTATTTATCACAGCAGCAGTTCTTTAGACAACAGCATTAATTCTTGGCTTATGTTTTGAGGTTTGATTCTTTGAAATTGAAGAAGCTATGAACTGAGACACTTCTCACAGCTAGGGCATTTGGCTGTGGTATTATCACTTACACTGTTCTTTGGGGCTTCAAACCACAGCTTTACCCTTAATGGGGGCATTAATTGATCTGCTCATCTTGGCCAGTGGCATTTTTGAACCTTGTAGGTGCCTACTATATTTAAAGTTCTTTGCATAATATAAATAATGGACGTCAAGTTCAGTAGTTGCTGGGTGAAAATATGCACATACAATTATGTAAGTCCCATTCACTTGGAAGGAAATTCTTGGATGTAATTTATAAGGTAATTATCTAATAGAGGAGATCTAGTTGCCATAGATTTTACTGAAAAATAATCTTGAAGTATGTGATTTGAACCATGATATGGGAAAAACATGAACAAAATATACCACAACAAAGTTAGAGTTACATTCGAAAGAAGTAGCAGAGAAACAATGTTTTTGTTCAAAAGTAGCAGCAGAAAAACAAGCAACAGGAGATAACTTATCTTCCTTTCATTCTGCCTTTACAGTCTCTTGAGAAGTCAAAAATGTTTTGGACTGCAGTTGACCTAGATGTCCATACTGCTTCTTCTGCAGATTGGATATGTTGACTTTGAAATGGTGTCTTGGTGTGTGCACTTAACTAGCAGAAATAGGTGGTCTATATTTGGATGGTTTGCATTCACTTACATGCTGGACGTTTCAAAAATTTAAAAATTCTTAATTTTTCTGGTCTTGTTCTCTTGTACATGCACAAGAAGAGAAATTGCCCTTCTATGTTGAAGTATATAAGGTAGTCTGAATTAATATTAATGAAGCACAAGCTGTGAGGGTTATATAATGTACTGATGACATTTAGCTCTTTTATGTAGTTCCAGTGTAAGTTCAATAGTGTAAGTCAGGAGGTTTAAGTAAGAGTTGTCCTAATTTTAACCAACCAAAATTCAAATCAACTTGTGTTGTGAAGAGGAAGCAAGTGAAAGAAACAATGAGGTTTTGTATGAGAGACCTGTTTTTGATAACATATAGTTTAGGAATTTTGTTAAACATAAGCCTTAATTTGTTAGCCCTCAGGGAATTTTACAAGCCTTATATTTTTTCCTAGACATTGTGGGAGTGAAGGCAGTTAATGAATGTTCTTTTCCACTGCTTTGCCTTTTATTATTCTTTGAGTGAGCTGATTACTGATCTTCAATTAACTGATATGGGAATGCAGCCTAATTCTATTTAAATTAAGTAATATGCATGTGTTTCTAGAGCATGAGTATAGATATTTTTGAAGTTGTAACATACATTAAGTATCAAATTATGTAATTTTTCATCTTCCAGTTTAAAAAAATAATTTATTGTTTATTTGCTGTTTTATATGCTTGAAAGTACACCCGGTGTCTGAAAAGTAGTTACAAAAACATTCAACTTTTCCCCCTCAACTACCTAAAATACTCTTAATTATTGCTGAGCATATTTTATTGAGTCATGTGGTTTGTGTATATTCTTTCACGGAATGTTGACTATGGGAACCATCAAAACTGGCATGTGCCCTGGAGGTAGGTGTGTTTCTCAACAGCTAGAAAAATGGTTACATGCCAGAAAACTACTTGAAAACTTGGCTAGATCATTTGAATCTATTTTATCAAGTTGCAACAGTGCAAGCTGTGGAGTGTTAGTCCTCTAAAGTCTATCAAGTAGTTTATTTTGATTTCTCAGTACTTGCCAAGTCTTTGGGAGTCTAATTGGGCTGTGGCTCACTGCTGGTCTCATTACCATACTGATAGACACAGAGAGGGGAGCAGAACCTGAATAAAGCAGAATAAAATAGAGCTGTGAAGGTGCTTTTATTGCAGCTAAAGCTTCAGTGGGTATTATGCGTTCAAATGAATAAAATGCAATGTTCAGCATTTATATCTTTAGAGATGGAGGAAGTATGGAATTGTGACAGGCTTGATATTGTGCATTAATAGGTTTAATCATAAAGAATTCTAAATTTTCATCTCCTAATGTGGATTTACAAGTTCTACTATATATAGATTAATCTAGGTGCCTAAAAGAAGATTTAAATTTGTATTCTATTGACAGGTTGCATGAAAGTTAGATGCTCACATTCAGCTTGGATTCAGCTAAGACATTTGTTGAATGTCTAACTGGGAGGGAGAAATAGCTTCAGTTGTAAAACAGCTGAAAGAGAAATTTTGGTATTTCAGTATGGATTATCTAGATACTTACAAAAATTATTGGGTAGGTAGGAACTAGAATGTGAAGCAAATGCAATTGCTGTTTTTGTAAGTAACTATTAGTATTAAAGCTCACAGTGATGTTTTTCCAGCAGGCCAGGGTTTTTTTTGTATTGGATATATTTGGTCTTAAAAACTTGTTAAAGTATGACCAGAAAAAAAGCTTTAAATAAAAAAGGAATATTTCACAATATACCATGCAATTTATACCATAGCTAAGCATAACAATTTTGACTGAAACACTGTAAGAGCTGATCAGTTTTCTCTAGATTTGAGAATCTTTGATTATGCAGTTCTTTACTGTGACTTGGCAGGGTAAAACTGGTTTAAAGATCTTTTTATTAACATTTTCACCAAATGCAGCAAAGTAATAATCACACAGTGTAGAACTAAAACTCAATTTCCATATAGGTTTTTGTTTAGAAAAACAGGAAAAAAAAACAACCAAAACCCTTTAGAAGCGAAGTGTTTGAGGGGAATTAAAATGACTTTCAATTACGTATTTTCCAAACTGATAATGTAATGCTGTGCATTTATGTGCTGATGTAGTGGAAGCGCCAGGCACTACTTCAGGATATTTTGTTAATTAATATTCTAGTTCTGTGGGTTTTAGGGAGATTATGTTTGAAATCAATTCAGTTTTACATCTTCAAAGGTTGAGGTTTTTTATTACTCTTTTTGTGTGTGTTGTAACACAAATAATTATTTTTGGAAGGGGGAAGGAAAAGCACTCCTTTTGTGACAGCCTTTTCCCAGGAGTGTCAGTACACAAGGTCCTAAAGAATTGTCTGAGGCTTTACAGAGCAGAAGGTAACAATTGCTCCATTGATTCTCAAAAGGCACAGAAGTCTGTAGGCAGGACCCCCATTATGATCTGTGGTGGCTTTTTACTGGGGTATTTGTTAAAGATTACCAATCTTGATAATACTGAATTTCAAAAGCTAACTCTTTAAATTAGAAGAATAGGAGAAAGAGGTAACAATAGCTCAGTGACTATGGTCTCATATTGTGCTTGCTTTTGTAGCCCATACATCAAAAGAACATTTCCCCCAGAAGGGGTGCTTTTGGGTGCACTGCAGCTGAATTGTATATTATGTTTCAGCCTCAGGTTACAAAAACAATCATGTTATGAAGTACAGTCAGCAGCAGGATGCAAAATCTACCTCCTGGAAGGCTTCTGAATTTTTGTCGAGCCCTATCCTAAACATGCTATAACTAGAAGCAGTTACCATTTTTCCTGTGCTGAGAAAGTGCTTTTCATTTGCTTAATTAGCTGCCAAAACTTCAAGATTTTAAACTGGAAAAAGAGAAATAGAGACAAAGCTAACTCTCCAGTTATATTGTAAGAGTAGGCAAAGCAATACTGGACTTGGCTGCTTTTTTTCCACTCCCTTAGAATATCATGCTTTTTTTTTTCCAGCTGATTCAACTCATCAAACAATATTGATCATCTGTTGCTATTTTTTTTGTTCTTATAAAATCAGAATATGAATCCTCCACTTCCACCACCACCTCTCTTGTCTGCTGCAATCATTGCGTCGGCCGCTTCTGGACCTCAGTCTGCTAGTGTCATACAAAGGTCTGCATCTGGATCAACTGACCAAGTGGCACATTTACGACCACAAACTCGTCCAAGTGTGTAAGTAAAATTGAAACTTTTCTTCAGTCAGAAAAAACGAACGAGATCACTCACTTCACCTGTACGTGCAGCACAGCAGCTGGCTCTGTTCTGCTGGAATTGCCAGAAAGCCAAGCATGCAACTCAGAACAAAAGCATGCAGAAAGGTGATATCCCCAAACAGCCTCCACACTGAGCATTGTTTATGTCTTACGTAAATATAATCAGCTGTTGCTGTGTATAAAAAGGACTCACTTCAAAAATATAAAGTATTTGTCATGCAGAGGATGAATGAATCCTTGCGTTAGCACTGAATACTGTATAACTCAAAAGTGTCATTTCACTGGAGTGAATTTATTCAATATTTTCCATTATGTATGGTATGAAAAGGCTATTCTCATATGGAATAACTTATGCCAAAACACAGAAAGTGCTGTATTTCATTTAGATTGTTAAACATGTTACTGTCAGACTACTTGTGTCAGTTGCAATTGAAATTTGACTGAAGATTCTACAGTGCACTTAATTAGTGGGTGGCAATTTGCAATGAAGGCAGAAAGCTGCTAGTTAGCATTATGTCTTCACACTTGTAATACAAGCAAATGTGCGTCATCCTTTCGGGTGAAAATATTTTGTATATTAACATGTGTTGCTAACAACATCTTTCTTCTTGAAAACTTCTTTGTGTGCAACTTAGGGAATAAGAACGATAAAAGAAAATATAAAATTCAAGAGATGCTGAACCATCTAAGGGGACATATTTGAATAAGAACTGCTTTTGTTCTGTCCTACTTATCTTCCCACCAGGTTTCCTCCCACTCCAAAAGAGTGTCCTTCTTGTATAGCAGGTGCATCTGGATTTGGGCTGTTTCTTTGGTGTCAGTCATTTTAACACTGGTTGTTATGGATTATTGCACCTAGTGCAGTTAATCAAATTCCCATCTCATTTACTCCCATCCTCCATCTTCAAAGGGTTCCTGTATATGAGGATACTAATGAAATTTGGAATAAATTAGCTAAAAGGGAAGTTAATGAACATCAATTAAAGCACATCAATTGCTTTCCCATAGAGCTTCAGTGTGTGGCTTTGTGGATCACTGCTAAATTATGTACTAGTGAAGCCTTCTGCTGCCAATGTACCATATGTTGCCTTTAAAGCATATTTTTTCTTGCTTTGCGTATCTATATTGCCTTTAAAGGATTTTTTTTTGTAGATATTGCAAAGTTTCTTGGGTGGACAGCAAGGAATAAAAATGTAATGCAAAAAGGAGAAGCATGCAGTTAATGGTATTGTTACTGTGCACAAGAGACAATTTTGATGAAAGAATGTTTCCTAAAGCAACTTTTTTGCCCTTGGGGTTACAAGGGGAGTGGGAAGGACTAGCATTGCAAGTAACTGTGGATTGTTTTTCAAAAAAGGGGTAGTCTACCTGTCTACTTAATTGGCTGCCTCTTGTGAAAAGTATATTTTAGAGAAAACGGGATTTATTAGAATACTATTTTCCACAGGCTTGGGTCAATAATTATGTAAATGGTTCAAACATTTTTCTTAGGTTCAAATGTGGCAGAAAATAGAACACTGTGGTGGCTAAAACAGTATCACTTTCTAATAATAGAGAACTGCGCAATCCTATTTGAAAACTTCCCTAGGAACGTTCAAAGATGCAACTGCTTTGGCTTTTTCTTTAACTCTTTTTTCCTAAGTTTTTTTTTTTAAAGAAATAATGCAATGTTTCTGAACTCTCAATATGATTTCAAATGCACTGTATTATGCATTAGTGCTGTTTGGAAAACAAAAAAGGAAATAAACTTTATAAGCGAGTTAAGCTGCTAACTACCTTACCCATAGACTTCAATTTCTAGTAACACATCTTTTTCTTTTGCACTGAAGTTTGCACAGGAGATTCCAGTTTTGCATTTTCAAAAGTAGTTCTGACACTGATCTTTCACTCCCAGTTAACAGAATTCTCCATTCTCCCCAGCTCTCCAAATAACAAAGAAGTTGATGCGTCATAAAGTGTAAGATATGAGAAGCAAGTGTAGGGAGAGAAAAGTGGGATATACTGGGATGTGTAGTTGATAAACACCGACTTAATTAAAATCACTAGATTCATTAAGAAAATGGACAGTCTTATTATAAGTGTTTTGCATTCCATTAAGGTGCAGTTCAGAGGATATTCCTAATTGTTATTGTTTCCCCTTAATATTACCATAACTTCTGTTTTAATATTGTAATGGTATGATGGATTATCACAGCCATTTCTGCCGTGCCTCCTCATCTCTGACTAAACTGTCTGTGCCAGAAAACACAAGTGATGTTTTCAACTGTTTTAGTTCTATCACTGGCATCTCTTTTCCTTTCTTAGGTATATTGCTGTCTACCCCTACACTCCTCGAAAAGAAGATGAACTGGAACTGCGGAAAGGAGAAATGTTCCTAGTGTTTGAACGCTGCCAAGATGGCTGGTTCAAGGGAACTTCCATGCATACAAGCAAGATCGGTGTTTTTCCTGGAAATTATGTGGCTCCAGTTACAAGGTACAGTATTATACAAGTGTCTAAATAATTTACCTAGTTTCAAATCCAAAATTATTCTGGTTTTGTATTAAGTGCTAAAATTGCATAATAGAAGACCTGTGGGTTTTAGTAACTAGCTAATTTTTTTCAGTTGTGTTTTATTGTTTTGCTTTTAATTTTGGCAGGACGGTGACAAGTGCATCACAAACAAAAGTTCCCATGTCTACTTCTGGCCAGACAGGACGAGTGGTAACTATGGTCAGCCCTTCCACTGCTGGTGGAACATCCCAGAAGCTCCAGGGGAATGGTGTGGCGGTGAACTCCAGCACAGTACCCACAGCTGTGGTTTCTGCAGCACATATCCAAACCAGTCCACAAACCAAGGTCCTTATGCACGTGACAGGACAAATGACAGTCAACCAGGCTCGAAATGCAGTTAGAACAGGTGAAAAAAAAACCTAAAATTTGTTATGTGTGGTAGACAAACTGTAGAGTCTATCTTGACAAGGGACTGGACTGAGGGTCTACGTAAGTATGTCATTGTTTAGAGTTGAATGTTTTCTAAAATGACAATATATCCATCCCTCTGAGTTGCTGAATATTTATTTTTTCTCCTCTTAAGCAACTATGTGTACGTACATAACGTACGTACATACTCCCACTATGGGGAATTTATATGCAAGTCCTTCAGGTGGAATTTTTTTTGTTGTTCCAGCAGTGTCTGGGATGGGGACATTCTTTGAGCTTCCCCACTCATATGCAATTCATATAGTAATAAAAGTGATAAGAACATCTGAGTCATAACTTATTTTTTGTGTGTTAACTGCATAAGAGCTACAGATTGCTCTAATTTAGCATTCACTTTTAAATTATTATCTTACATCCTTGAATACCTTTAGTGTTCATTCTTTTTCAGGTCTCTGGCTCAGGGTTGGTCCTTTGGCATTCCAGTTTGTTCTCTAACCTTGACTGCAGCTTCTTTCAGCTTTGACTCTGGAACAATAAGGCTCTACTGGCTTCAACATGCATATAATCTATTTAATAAAATTCTATATTCCTAAAAGGTGTAACTCTGCATTTACTGTCTATGGCAGGCCACATCATAGTGAAACATGCCTTCTTGTTACTTTTGAAACCACCACTATCCAAAGAGATTGATAGTGGTGGTTTCAAAAGTTTTTGTTTACCAAATCTGTGCACTCGTCTGTGGATTTGCCAGGCTAAGAAAATAGCACACAACTGGATCCAAATCTGTTCCATTTGCTTCAAGGGCCTCAAAAGAAAAGGAAAAAAGAAGAACTCCCATTTTAGACTATCCCCATGTTCCCTCTTTCAGCCTTGAATTTGGGGTCTGTGATCTCTTGACTGAGAGTCATGACAAAAGGGTTTTTTTAATCACAGGATTCTTACTGGCAGAGCATAAGAGAAAGAAAAGATGGTAATGGTATGATCTGTTATCCCCTTAAGAAGGGTCATTTCTTGTGGTCTCAAGATCCATGGATTACCCCACTTTTCAGTCATGCGTCTCCTAAAACACCCTGTGCATGTTCAGATGTCAGCACCAGGTTTTCTTTTGAAGGAAGGATTGGTACATGTGTCTTTAGTTATTTTATTTCCTTAACTGGCCCCATCTTCCTCCAGTCTGATCTGAGGCTAGAGCAGGTGTGTTAGCCCTCTGTAACAACTTTATTTTTTGCCTTTAAATAAAAATAACCAGATGCTGCTGGCAAATGGTAAGAGAAACTAAGCAAAGCATCTGTACTTTCCTGCCTCTGAGGCACAGGTGGTTTCTACTCTAAATCCTTCTTTTGAGCTGCCTAGGAGCTTGCAAGTGACAGCACAAAGGAGAAAGCTCCTGTGGGCTCCAGAGGCCTTTCTGTCCCTGCATTTCTGCACCTCTGTCAAGATGAATAAGCTTTTACACTTCCATTGAGCTGACAAATGTGACAACATGCTTCCCACCAAAATGAAAAATTCAAAGGGACTGCTCTCTCATTGCAGAGAACTTGACATCGGATTGTGCAAAGGTGTGCTGTTAGTCACAAATACAGATCTGTCCCTTATAAGGACCTGAGCACTGAAGCAATAATGGCTGCTTTATGTTCAGTGTTACAGAAAACTTTGTAGTCAACATTTGAAACATAATCCTCTTGAGCTTTCCCTTGCATGTTTGCTGAGTGTTACTCTTTCGATGAGGCTTCACTGATCAGTGCTGAGCTCCAGCTTCAGTTTAGCCCAGGTCTTCACGGACCCTTCTTCAAATGATCTTAGTGAGATGTTGCTTGACATCACCTTTGCTGAGGGAGTATGCATCCTTTGATTGGAAGGACCTATAAAGAAAATATATATTCTGCCTATTTCATTAAAGGATAAATTGTATGAAAGTGGGGTGACTTGAAGCATTTTTCCTATCAATTTCATCGGGGATAAGAAAACAAAACCAGAAAGCTCTTCCATGCTTGTAGTACATAAATTGCATGTGAGTGTAGACATATCTTGAAGAATGGCAGCTGCTTCTAGGAAAATTGATGTTATCTCATGAACAAAAGGCAGCATTAATAATTGTTTTTTTTACAGAAAAAAATCTTGCTACAATCTCCTTGTATTCCTTTTGAAATGTTCATGCTACTCAGATTAAGGAAGGGACTGCTACAGTGGAAGAGGTTATCAAAAAATTAAACATAGCATTTAAGTGATGTGCCTTTTTTTTAAATAAAAAAGAATGAACTTGTGTTTCTTGTTACAGAGATTGTAATTAGGTATACTACTGTAGGATTATTACATCAAATTTAGGACCTTTGTCAGTCTTCTCCAATACACTGCTGCTGCAATCTAACCAAATCACCAGAGGAATTTGTAGAAAGCAGAATCAAGAGAGCAATTGCTGGAAGTTTGATTCTAGGATTTCACTTACAACAAGTTTGAAACTCTAATTAGTATCTGAAGGATCAAAAATTAATTGATACATTTGAGATTGTATACCCACCAAGCTAGAGGGATGACCCCTTCTTAGATAGAAAGTGTCAAAGTAATTGAAGGAGAGAGTTTGTGCAGCACTGGGGTGCTGCATTTTACCTCGTATTGTTCAGTTAAGGTCTGCACTTTATACCACCCAGTGGTGCAGAGATGCCTAAGCTATTGAAATGATCCAAAAGCTTGTATGAATGACCATATGACTACAATAGCAGTGTTACTTCTTGGAAAGGATAAACTAGCTCATGCAAAGCTCTGTGCTTTGCAGCTTTGCACTGCAACCCAGGTTAACATACTCAGCCCTGTGCTATTCTCCAGCTTCCAGTGTAGATGTTCCTTTTATTTCACAGGGGTATGAGGAAATCTGTTTCTATATTTAAACATCCCAAGAGACAGAGAAAGCACTCGTAGCAGTAATTGCCACTGTGCTTATTGTTTGAAAGACCCATGAAATCTGTTACGGATTTTGTGAATATTTTAGGGAAACAATCTAATTATATTTTTAGAAGCTTCTATAAGATGTGTTTCTTCCTGCTTTCCTTTATGTGCCCTGACAACTACAAGTCATATTAAAAGAAGCAAACAAGTTCCAGGCAGTATTTAGCTAGCTCTTAGAAACTAAAGTGTACTCTTCACTGTGCATCTATCTGTCTGTATGTGAAGCATTTGACCTAGCAGCTTGGATTTCTTCACAACAGAGAAGTTGCAGTGCTGTTATTCTGTTGCATACTGGTGCAAGTAGGGTAGCATATGCTACTGCTTTATTCAGGTGAGATAGGTTTGATGCGTGTATCATGTCATTATAATAATATAAATGGAAGTTAAAAAGGTAGGAAGGAAACTTCTTGTGACTGATTAGCTGTAACACAGTGACTGTGCCTCACTTTGTGTGTCTTGTGAAAAGATGAACTCTCACATTTCATTCTTTTATTCTAGTTGCCTCACATAGTCAAGAAAGACCTACGGCAGCAGTCACACCCATCCAAGCACAAAGTCCAACATGCCTTATTCCTGCAGCTGTGATCATTCCCCACCACTCTGTTGCCTCTCAGCAGCTCCAGCCCCAGCTTCCAAGTACTGCTGCTTACGTCACAGCTGTGAATGTGAACCGCTCAACCCTGGCATGTGCAGCAGCTTCTTTGAATTCTCCTAATGTTGCTGCTTCATCTTTGGAGGGAGATATCAGTGGAAAAACTGCAAACCCTCACCCTGGAGCTCCTACATCTCCAGAGAGTGCTTCAACAGCTGGTGGAAATGCTGCTGTCAGTAAAACAGACAAGGATGGCAAGGTGGGTAGAGAATACAATCATTCCCTTGAATTCTCCTATTTTCGTCATACAATTTTTTAAGAGATTCAACAACACAGCCTAAAAAACCACGTAGACTTGCAGAAATGTAAAAATTCCGGTCTAATAAAATAAAATTAAAATCAGTATTCTTCTAGGTTACCTTCCTTATTAAGCAGACACACTGAGATATTATGAAGAGCACATTACCAGCAATGTTTATTGGACAAAGAAAGAATGTGCATAACCACCTTTTTTGAATGTAGGTCAGTAGAGTCTGTAGTGATTCTGCTTTCATTCCTTCTATTTAAAGTATTTCCTATGTGTCTAAACGCATTCTCACTGTTCACCAAGCCATGTGATTATGTTATATTGTTGTCAGAAAAATTCTTCCAGCTTTGTAATTGATTTTGTTTTACAGTTATGGTGTAGTTAGAAGATTCTTTTCTCATTGTGACAACTGTCTTTACACCTCAAATATCTTAGACTTTACCTTACTACTCTTCAGCCACATGTACTCCTTAATGAAGTTTATGAAGATTTTAATCTTAAACTGTACACTAATGTCAGCCATGTTTTAGTTATTTTTGTTGATTATTGTTGAATGGATGTACCTAGAACTTAATTTTAAAATTACTTTAGCCATAGACATTGAGATCAGACTAAGGTGTCCTTAGAGAAAACTTATTTGTAGTTTAAAGTGAATGTTAATATATGTGGATTGTTTTAATTTCTCTGAGTTTATCTTTTTCTTTGACATTTGCTAGACAGCAGATTTTTGCTGAAACGGCTTTAAGTTATTGGAGACTTGGAAAAAGGACTGAGGATTTTTTATTCACTAGTTCCACTACATCCCGGGATATCAAAAAAATCTCACATTGCTCATGTTTTTCTCTGTCTATGGTTAGGTATTATTTTTGTCTCCAGGGCTTACAATCTGGCACCTCTCATAAGCACTAAATTCACTCAGTCAAAGGGTTGGTAAGATGAGTGCCATGCCCCTTTAAAAAAAAAGACAAGAAACACAAAAGTTACTTAAATAATTCTCTTCAAGGTAGGTAATAGTCTTCAGGGATTCTTGTCTGGACAAGCAGAAGGAATGTTTACAATCCTTCCCTTTAGCAGAGTAGCAAAACACCATACATTACCCTTGGGGCAAATTTTTGTTAAATCATGAAAGTCTTCCATTACTGAGGGAGGATAAATAAAAGAAACTTACCTAAACAGCAGTTTCCAGAGCAGATTTTTATCCCTGCTTGGTTTGAAGTGACTCTTTATGTCTTCCTAGAAACGTCCATGTTAATGAAATGTTTTACTTCATAGATTCCCGTTGTGGCAATCTAACTCCTCACACCTTTTTCTAGACAGCCTTTGGGGACAGAGCCATTTCAAGTTAAGCTTTAATCTAACTAACAAAGTGAAAGGACTTGGCCAGTTTATGATCTAAATTACTTGCTGCTTTTCTATTTAGAATGTTAATAATTTTCTTTTTCTCTTATAATTTTCCTCATGATCTCTTTAATATCAAGTATGTCCTCATAATTTACTGAGTCCTCTGAGCACAATGTCATCTATCAGGAGGAAGTGTTCAACTCTTTATGGGAAAGTTTTGTTCTAGAATAAGACACTGCTTTTGTTTTATAGAAAGAAAAAAAGGGTTTGCTGAAACTACTTTCTGGAGCATCCACTAAACGCAAGCCTCGACTGTCACCTCCAGCATCACCCACACTGGAGGCTGAGCAGGCAGCGGCAGAGTTGGCCCTGCAAGGTGCAGTGGGGCCAGAGCTTCCGTCAGCAGGCACTCACAGCAAACCTGGCTCCTGTCCCACTGACAGTGAGGCCTCTGGGCTGGCACAGGAGACACTGCATCGGAAAACAAGTTCCTTGGATTCCTCTATTCCAATAGCACCGCCACCTCGGCAGCCTTGCTCATCGCTGGGGCCGGGCCTGAATGAATCCAGGCCTCTTGTGTGTGAAAGGTAATTTATCCTATGCTGCTAGACTTGGGCAAACCAAGAAAAAATCCATTCTCTGACACATTCAGTGTATATTAGAACTGCTTCAAAACACTGAGATTTTATAGCACGATGAAAATTACTTTTTAACAATGCTTTATTTACTTATCAGCCAATACTCATGTTTATATTTGTTTACTTTTTGTGTTACTTTAAAGTTTTTGAATGAATAGACACTCAAATATGGTGATCACAGGTTTGGTATGAGAACTGAGGTAGATGAAATATGCCTCCTATTTTGCAAAACAGAAGCACATTATATTCTTGCATTTATGAGTATCAGGTTAGTCCTTTAAGATTATTACCAGTGTGTAACTGCCAAACTATATGGTGAATGAGACCTTTATCTGTCTATGTGTAGGCTTCTTAATATGTGATTTTTTTTAGCTTTTGCAAAGATACTTTTTACTGCCTGAATGTCCCATGCCTGTGCATCCACATAGCAAGTTCTAGGGTGGCCTCTGTGTTCTGGCAAGTGAGTCTGAAAAACACTTGTCTGGACTCTGAGTCAGACAGGTAGTTGCTTAAATGTTCTGTCTTTCTGGGTCCACCCGTAGTTTTTCCGAGTTTCAAGTCCTCAGTAGATTGTGAAGGAAGTGGCAGTTTTCTAACTACTGTATCTTTTATTCTTCCTGGTAGCAGACAAGCAGTATGAAGAGTGTTATAGGATTTCTTTTGCAGCAGCTACGGGATTGAGTGGTCTACAGAGAAAAAATTGTAGAGTTACAGTGTTAACAGGTCTGGGCCTGAACTGATTCAAGCTGACTATTGTAGACTTTGTTCTGATACTGTAATTCATGGTGTGTAGACATCCTGTTGTACTTCCAGAGGCCCACTGATCTTAAGGTATAGTCATGTATTAAAATCCGGACACTATATAACTTTCTACTTACCTTTTAGTTCACTTCTGTCATACTTTTAATATTTTTTTTTAAAGTTATTGCTGTTTCTATGCAATTTCCTTGCAGGAGATTTCTATTTCATACTGAATTTCTGAAGTAGGTGTACATTTACAGATGGAAAATAAAAACTGAAATACTTTTCTTTAAGAAAACATCATTCATTTTCACATTATCATAAGTCTGTTTTGCACAGTAATATGTTTTTATGCTTTGTATGTGAAAATAATACTAAATTCATTCTAGCATAACCAATGCATATTAGTATAAAGCTTTTTATCCTCACAAAAAGTTTTTTCACTTCCATGATGGAATTTTTTTTCTCAGAACTACTTACAGAAAATGATGCTGAATGTTTCTATTGATCAAGTAATAATATATACTCAAACATTCTCTCTATCCTTATTATTATTTCAGTGATAGTTGGTACTGGGGAAGTATTGCTACAAGGTAATTCTCAGCGTAGTCATGCAGAATTGTTACATTTTTGTCAGTGTGTTGAAACAGAAGTCCATCTGGGTTCCCTTTGTCCTTTTCAGGACAGGGTTAATTTTCTTTTTCCTTCTGATGTGCCTTCTTACATTTCCTTTGCCCAAATTTCTTAAAATGTGACGGTTAATAATACTTAAAAGTTTACTCTATATCTTCAAAGTAATTTATAAGCATTAATTACTCTTCAGCAGCCTGGAAGATGTTGTGGGTAGGAATCATACTGACGATGCAATGCCACCTTCAGTGAAAATCTGAGTTCAGGAGGGAAATATTTGTGAGGATGAGCTCAGCAAAAAGCTGAAGAACAGAGAAATCTCCTGCTAGGATTATTTTGTTCTTACATCTCACAATTCCAGTCACAGATTACAATATGACTGGAAAAAGAGTACTCCTATTCTGACCCTGGCTTGGCAGTGTAGTTATTAGTGTTCAAGTTCTATTTTCAAAGGTGACTAGAGGATTTAGGAGGCAGATTCTGCTGGTTATTCTGCATGAATTAGGAGCAAAATAAGTTGACTCAATTCTGGAAAGCACCTGAAAATGTTCCTGTTTTGGATACCAAGTTTTCCCCAAACTCCTTGCTTCCTTTATGATTCAGTATCAAATTTTTATGCTAATCCCACTGCTTCTCCATTCACTAGCACTGCAAGCTGTCCTGGAATGCCTTTCCTCTATGTTCTGTAGAAAATGAGAAGTCAAACTTGTGAACTTTTTTCCAACCACACAGAAGTGGATGGACATTTGATTTGTTTGATGACAATCAAGCTCCTTGTGCATGGCTTTGCAGATACTTAATACCATTGGCCATTTCACTAAAGGAGGGCAAGATGATACATTCCCTTCAACGTTACTACTGCTGGTCTGCTTAGTTCCCATTCCTATGTTCACTCTGCTCCTGTGAGCTAGGCTGGTGCTTGCTGTGGTCCATGTTCCTTGTACAGAAGGAGCAGAGCTGTTTAACAGAAATTTCAGCCAAGCCTTGCTTTGGGTTTGGAGAATTCCGGTAACCTGAGACTCTGCAATGGGGCTCAGTCATTTCTTCTGATTCTCCAGCCAATACACAGGTTGTCTTGGGGTGGTTTCTTGTATGGATGCAGTGCCAACAAGGCCAAGGATCACTGTCTTTTCCCCACAAGGATAGACCCAACTCCTTGCAATTCCCAGAGTGAGACATGCTATGCTATGAATATACAGGAAGTTTCCCATAAAACTTCAAAGAAAATTTCAAGTTTTTTTCATGGGCTTTGTCTTCTAGAGGGAAATGTTGCTTAAATAGCTTTAAATTTTACAGCAAATAGCATTGTAATACTAAACTACCGAGCACCCCACAATGGTGTTAGAGACTTGAAGTTGAACCTAAATACACATCACTGCATATGCTAAACTATAAAATGAATCTTTCATCCAGTCACAGTGAATGAAAAGCAGTAATTTTGTTCTATGATTAAAGTGACCCTAAGTAATTTTATCTACCACAAAATGACTGGTGTAACATCTGCTCTGAGTGAGCAAGCCAGTGGCTTTATAGGGCAGCAAGCCTTACCACATCTGGCACCATTTAATGCTGTTAATTAAATGCTGAGAATCACTCTGCCCTCGATGGGCGTTGGTGATCTGTAGGAATCAAGGCACCCACTCAGAAGACACAAGAGCTACACAACAGCGGGGCACACATGAGCTGAAAAGTAAAAATCCTAATAATTGCAAGAAAAGGAGGCTAAATCAAGAAGCTGAGTAATAAATATGAATTTAACTGGTGTAATTGTAGTAATTCCAACTTTCTGCATTTCTCTCAGCTAAAATTTGCTGCATGTGAGAAAGTATTTTTATCCACTTGTTGATCAGGAAAACTACAAATAATTGTCCGAAAGTCAACTACAACTCAATAGGAATAAAAGCAGTATTTTGTGTCCAGTGAAACAGAAGCAATGAAGAAATGGAGAAACACATGAAAGATATAATATTTTTCATGTTACTGAAAAGTTGGAGAAATGCTAATATTAAAAATGAAAAGTAGAATGGAGAAATGTGAAGAAAGACCACCACCCTCCTCAAAATAAAAAATAAATTCACAAATACAAAGCAAAAGCACTGTGGGATATAGCCAGACACATTAAGAATACAAAGAACTGATGGCAGATCTATTGACTACTTCTGGGACGCTAAAGTACTTTTATTTTTATAATACTAATATTTTATCACTAGCTGATAAGAAATAATTTGGATAATATTTTGAAAATTAATGAAAATTGTTATAAGGCAGTCAAAGAAAAATAAAAGAAAGGAAAAAACTCTCAGTTGTATGGCTTTGATGCATGTAAAATATTCAGTAACCACAAAAGATCTATGAATTTGGCCTTCAGACATTGAAAACATTTGCAAATACTGAATAGGGGAACAAACAAGGAAGTGTTTTGGAAGACTCAAACATGTGGGAATGAACATGTTTTTCCAAAACATAGGTCATGCTTAATAAATATGATTATTTTTCTTCAGGGACCTTGCAATGAACTTTTGAGCTGAAGCATAAGCTTTTTTATTCTGCATGAAATTGGTAGTTTTGGCAATATGTTGTAGGTGATGAAATAAGTAATGGAAAAGTAGTTTATGCTCCATAGCTAATCCCGGGTGATCTGGATAGACAGCTGTGTGAATGTGTGATGGGTCTGGGTCTGATCACCTCTCTTTGGGCAAATAGAATTTGTAAAATGTGGCATAAAATTTGAAGAAGGACATGCGATTTACAGGTTCAAAGCCTGTTGGGTTTCTTCTCATTAAACATTGAAAAATACAACAAAATAGCACTTTTAAACCAGGGCCGTTGTACTTTGTTTTAGACACTAGTTTTCAAGATGAATATCAAAGTAGTTGGGAAGCTAAAATTGAACAAGAAGTACTGAATTACCGCAGAGGTTGGTGGACACTGTGTGGAAAGCTCAGGACAAGCATGTTTCTGTGCCAACTGGTGATCCTCTAGGGAGGGCAAAGGGAAGATGGGAGCAAGCAGCAGCAGAGAACAGACTTGTCTGTCAATTCAGGGGATCATAGAGGTTACTGACAGAATTAGAAACTGAAAACAAGCATATTTCATGTCAAAGGTTTACAGGGAAGTGTTTTAGTGCAAAGTGAGGCAGATATTCCTTCTTGAAACTAATTTTTTTTACCAGGCTATGTAATGTGCTGGTTAATTTTAATTTTCAGCCTGGGAGCAACCTGCTTGTTAACAACAGTAGAAGTTCTTCATAGCTTTATTGCAGTTCTTTATCCTTCACTACCTTGTCCTTGTCCTGCCTGAGTAAAGGCCATTGTTTTAACTCAAGCAGTTTACAATCTCAATTTAACTTACAGTCTATAAAAAATATTTTCTTTCTAAAAATAATTCTTATTTCCTAAGTCAGAATTAAAACTCAAGTTGCCCACAGCAAGTTAGTGCAGGTCTAGGTTGGATTCAGAGCATTCTGAAGCTGCACACTAATAAATCTTGTAATTGGCTTGGTAGCTTTTATGAAGCATGAATCTAATAATTCCAGTGCTCTGAAATCTGGGGATTGCTATAACTGAAAAAAAGTCATAGCTTATAAGTCACTAATAAATAACATTTGGCAACTGATTAGGTCCAAATATGTTTTGTTATACTTAGATTTCCTAAGAGACTTTAATTATTTACAAAGTACCACCACTCTTTTCTGAATACTTTTAACTGTATGGACAGACTTCATTTTTGTTTTATGTTCTTAAACAAAACACTCTTCTGTAACACAGTATCTTTGTCTGCTGCACTATTACAGAATTAACTTGTTTTATTATGTGTGTATTGAGCCATAGTGGGCATTCCATCCTTTGCTAGACTATATTTTGTTATTTAATCTTTTCATCAGATTGTTAATTTATTTTAATCTATTAAGATAATAAATTATCTTACATTTATTAAGATAATATTTATCCTAATCTATTAAGAAATAGAATTTTAGGTTGATGTGAACTGATACTATGGTAGAAGAGATTGAGTGGTGTTATGCATGTTTAAAAACAGAGAAAGAAGAGTGTAGCCTCTTTTTAAGGCACTCATACTGGGAAAGTGATTTTACTGTGACAGACTCAAAAAATGCACTTTCCTTTGTGTTAGGTGGTTAAGAAAATTGTTGAGTTGCATATAGTTTTTAGTATAGTAGTACACAAGTTGTTCATCTGTGTCCAAATAAGTTGGTGTATGTTCTATCTTGAACAGTTTCTAAGAAAAACGAAAATAATTTAAAACAGCAAATCAAATTAATAGGTTTTGTTAGTTCCTTCTTTTTGTTCATCTTTCCTTAAGAGCTATCACTGGGATATTATAAAATTAAGCAGACACTTGTAACATTATGCCTAGTTACTGCTGTGAATGCTATGATTCTTGTTTAATCACAGACTGAAAGAGCCTGCAAATTTATATTGAAAAAATGTTTACAATTTTCTCCTGATTTTAATATTGTCTGGTTTTTTACAGGGATCTTGGTAAAAAAAAAAAAATCATAGGAGATGCATGCATTTACTTTAAATTTACTATGTTGCTATTGCTATTTTCTGTTCAAGACATACTTTTAACTTGTGAATCAGCAAACAATTCTAGGCAGTTTCCTGTGGTCATAAGCTTTAACGGGCACAGAAATATTTTTAAAAGCATTGAGTTAAAAAAAAAAAGAGGGGAGGGGGTAAAAAAAGGAACCTAAATGAAGATTTATTTTTTTTTCTAATTACACAGGTACAGGGTTGTGGTATCCTATCCTCCTCAGAGCGAAGCAGAACTTGAACTTAAGGAAGGTGACATTGTTTTTGTACACAAAAAACGTGAGGATGGCTGGTTCAAAGGCACTCTGCAACGAAATGGAAAGACTGGCCTTTTCCCTGGCAGCTTTGTAGAGAACATTTGAGAAGATTCATTCCAAGAGCTTCAAATCATACTGTACTGTAAAATAGCACAAATATTTTGCCAGAAAAAGCACAGTCATGAAATATTTTCAAATGACTGTAATGTAAACAAAAAATCTACATATTTTTACAGTGTCTATAGCACAATTACACCAGCGAACAAAGGAGATGAAGGCATCTGCTGGTTTTATCACTTTGAATTCTTAAGTGTGATGTGTGCCTTGTACTGTCTGATTTATTATATAGAGGAATTTTTTTTCCCCAATTATGTTACATAAATGAGCAATTGTTTACAAGGCTGTAACTAATTTATTCTTGTTTTTTTTTTAAACTTGAATTTTGTGTAATAGCTAAAATTCTTGTGACTATGATTTTAACAAATTATTAATTTATGAAAGAATAACAAAGGGGAAGCTGGATTCTCTCCTTATGAGCAAGCAATTATATCTGATAAAGAGCCTCCCATTTATCCTCTGGACATTTTTCCCCTGCTGTGTCTGACAGTGGAGTAAGTCTCTGTTGTATGAGTTAATGTTGAGTGGTGGTGATGTGGCGTCAAATAGAATTTGCCAAATGGGGAAAAAAATGCGTATTTTCTTCTTTGGACAGAGAAAAAAAAGGTCAGTGGTGTTCTTGCGTCTAGTTTTACTTCATCATAAATCACCCAAGTAGTTTAATGTTTCCAGGAGGCAAAGATGTATGTGAACAACTGAATAAAACCATCTCAAGGTTAGGATCATCTCAAGGTTAGGAAGGAAGAAATTTAGGAGTGCCAACAAGAAATTCCCTATACCTTCTGTTCATGTAATAACTTGGCTATTTGAACAAAGCTTAGCTTTGTATATTTGGCCAGTTCTTTGGGCATTTAGCGCTCAGGATCCGACAAAATTGGAAGGAATGTTAAAGCCCAACACTTAGAATGAATATAACTTGAAAACATCTGTTTGAAAAGACTGAATATAAAAATAAAATTATAAGTTGTACTTAATGTCTAAAAATGCCTAAGATGTGTAATTTGCTGTTTTCTTCTCAAACTGATCTGCATGGCCAAGAGATGTTTTAAAATGTCTGAGCAGTAGTGGTGGTAAGTGATGCACTTGTGTTAAAGTAAAAGGATGTATGAAACACTGTGAAAACTTTACTAACTTCTTAACCATTGCTACTTTGGTATGTTCTGACTTTTTCTTTGTCTTGCATGTGTTACTCAATTCCTGCAGTAATGTAACTGTGCATGGTTGGCATTTTCCATTCCAATTTCCTGTTGCTAGGTTATTTTGCTCTGAAAGTTTCCCAAAGGCCACTTGACCAAAACTAGTGAGCAACTCACCTTCAACCAGAGAAGGTATCCAGTGTTTGAATCATTAATAAAAAATTTTAATGTCCTTGCAGCTGATGAATATAAAGAATGCAGCCTGCAAGAAATATGTCGTTAGTCTTTCAGGGTTTTGTTAGAAATTTGACACTGGTGAACACACACGCTACTCAGCTGAACTTGGTTTTTTAATTTTATATTACTGTTTGATTATAGAAGTTTAATGGTGATTTTTTTTTGGTAAGACACTGAGCACAATCATCACCATTTAAATCCATTTAAATCTGATGTAATTTGGCTGTTACTCAGCACTTTACAAAGGGAAGCCAGTAAGGTGATTCAGTGTCGCACAGTACACAGAAACGGTGATGAAAAAATACACAGTGATATGTTAAATCCTTATAATTTTTTTGAATTTATACATAGAAAAATATCAAATGTTAATGACAGAGATTTCTTGCAATATCAGGTTGTATCATGATGGTCTTAAAAACAAGAAAAAGATATATCTATAAATATATATAGTTGGACATGACAGCATTCCCAAATTAACCATCTCTCTTAAACACTGTATCATTCAGTTTTTGCATTTTGAAATATTTTAAATAGTTTACTTGAATATTCATGTAATATATAAAGGTTTTGTGAAATGAATTTTAGTTAGAAAGAAGCTGATATCATCTTTCGTCAGCATAAATCGGCACTAGTGTGTCATAATCTTATTTTGGAAAATTTAGTGCATTTTATATTAAAGACTACTAAAGGTTAATTTTTTTCTATCTCTACTCTCCATATTTTAAACTAAGTGACTAAGGTACCTCTATTAATAGAATTTCATGATGTAAAGTCAGTTAAAAATCAGCTGTTAATCCAATAGTTCTGTTAGATGGAATACATTTTTAATTGATTTTTTTAACATTGAGTAAATGTTTGTAAAAAGGGCTTATTACATAGCAGTGCAACAATGACAAAAATGCAGTTTATCATGCCTTTTTTTGTGATCTTTTGGGGGTTATTTTTTGGTTTTGGCTTGGGATTAATTCAGTGTAGAAACAGACAAACCCTGTGCATTTGCTTTGTGTAATTCCATTAAAAATTTTTGTAAGGTATTTTATATCTATGTTTGAAGTCCAGTGAATGTTAAGTGTTTGATTTACTATGTTAAACTTCCAATCCTAATAAATATTTTCTTAGCAAACAGCTACAGCAAATAGTGTATGCAAACATTGAACATAAATTACTTGTAAAGAATTTGAAAATAAAATTACCAGAACTTAATTTCTGAATTCCTAGGAGGGTATTTCTGCTCATAAAGAAAAAGTCTTCAGATTCCATAATATAGCTTGGAATGATGCATATAATGCAAAAATGGTAGAGAGAACTGAGGACCTGGCTGATCTTTTCCCAACTCCTTATTTCAGTGAGTAACTTCAGAAGAGGTAGGCAATTCCATGTCAGTCTGTTCATGATGGAACTACAGTCTCATCAACAGCATATCAGGTGCACAATAGTTATAAACTGCTTTCCCTAGAGGAAGAAGTGTCTGGTGAAATGGGCCTGCTGTGTATATATTGGGAGAGGCTGAAGCATCTGCCCCAACTTCCACTGTGGGCAGAAGTGTTGGGTAGCAAGAGACTCGTTTGCCTGAAGAAGTTTTCTGTGCACAGCAGCCATGCAGCAACTGGCTAACGAGGAGACCTTGATTTGCATGTGGATATGTCTGCTATATATACATGGCTGCTGGGAAAATGGTGGAAAGTTAATCCTGAAAGTGTTTGAAAAAATGTTTGAGACTTGGTAAATGTTGCAGCTACTGCAATAACCTCAGTGATAGTTAAGACTGATGAGCAGAACCTAAATTGTGCTAGCAGTGAATGATGCAGCATTGAGTGTTCTCTGAAAGAAGGAGCATCTCCTCCAACCTTCTTATTTTAGGGGGATGAGGGGAGGGGGAAGGCAACACAGTTTGTAGAAATGCAGAATGGAGAATACAGAAAAGCAAGATTTATTTCTTTTTTCAGAATTGTAGTCTGACATCAGTGCATCCAGAGGAGAAAAGTACACATGAACATCGTAGCTGTGTAGCAGAAGTAAGGCTATTTCTTCGGGTTGGTTTTTCTCTTTGTTTTTTGCTTGTGTTTTGTAATTATTGAGTAATTCTAAGGTGTTTAACACTTGGCTTGCCAAAAGTACATGAAATCCTGTTCACCCTAATTTTATTGTGCCTGCCTTTTAACAGTAATGACAATTACAGTTTTGCATAGGCTTAAAATAATGGCTTCTGAGCACTCTGGTTTTTTTCAGAGGCCTGGCAAAATACTATAACTGGCTTGTTCCCTGCATTTGGTTAGTAATGGTAATTCTTAAGCAGATTTGAAGTTTGATTTGAACAAAAACAATGTCATAAATCTTTTGAATAACAACAACAATACTAATAATACTTCTTTTTTAATGGTATACTTGCAATATTTGTATGTAGCAATAGAACAGCTGAGAAGGGTGGATGATGAGAACATAGACAATAGATGTGGGGAATAATGGGAAAGAGAAAAGGATTTGGAAGAGCTGTGTATGGGACCTGAATCTCAACTATCTTATTAGTGATCTTACCTTAGTTTGTAAAGCTCTGTGAAAGAACCTAAGAGGAACTTGGATGTCTAAGGCTGAAGATGCAGCCCTCAGTCTTTACCCAGGCTTTTAAGCTTGTATTTGTTTGGGGCATTAGTCTAGAACAACTACTGTTCTCCTGTCAAATACATTTGACATCCAAATCTAAGCATCTGTACTTCTGAATTTAGTTGCAGGTTTGCATTAATAAAGAGGGGTAGTTTTCACTTTCTACATTGTTTATGCAGTACCACTAACATTAGACGATTGAATCTCTTGGGAAATGCATACCTACCAAGATGCAATGCATTCTTCTTCCACAGTGTCATCCCAAATAGCTCTTATTTTCTGGGAGGCAAACTTGTTGACAACCTTGAGGTAAGCACCTGCTCTTGAAAACCTGAGGTGTCACCTTTTTGCGACTGTTTCCTTCTTTGCCAACTGACAATTCCTGTGCTTCTGAAGTATGTGATGTAAAACTTGCTTTCAAAGTAAAAGTTGACTGGTTTTTCTGAGTTTGAAGGTAGATTATGATGGATTAGATCTGCCCCCAAATATGATCATCAGCATCTAAACCCTTCTAGGGGAAGTCTCCTTGAGCCTGACTTCGGTGAGCCAGAGACTTAGCTGATCCATTTTAACAGCTGAAGAGCACTTTGTTCAGAATCACCCTAGTACAAGAACAAAACAAAATTAATTTGCTATACCCAATCTGCAGTGTGCAAAAGCCATTCAAAATGTTACATAATGAGCATTTCATGTGTGCCTATCAAATGAGAGTGGGTACACTCTACATAAATTTAGCAGATCTCGGAAGGTTATTTATCTGTTCCTTCTACTATTTTCTATCAGCTGTATTATTTTGCTAAATAAGTGGCAAAATCAGTTCTTAACTGCTCTACTGTTCCTGCTCAGTGGAGTAAAGACAATTTGGACACCGTGATATTAGCCCCAGATTTCAATTATTCACAGTTTTAACAAGCTTGTAAAAATTCCCCATAGCACATGTAAATGAATAGCACTTGGCTGCACTGTGCAGCCAACTCTAGTGCCCACATAATTCAGGTTACATGGCCCAGAGACCTTCTGATGTTTGCATCTAGTAGTCATTCAGATCAAAACCAATTCACAGGATGTCCAAATACTAGCTACATTCTAATTTGGAGTGGTGAGAACAGCCTCTACAGGAGTGTAGAGAGTGGAAATTTGGCTGGCACATCAAGACAAAATACACTTCAATTACAAAGGCAGAAGGTAAAATGTCAGGGTTTTAAAATATCTGTGCAGGTGTCTTCTTGTCTCTGCCACCTTAGATAGAACCCTATTTCTCAAAGCAAATGGACTTTAATTCCCAGCTCCCCCATCCCCCCTTCCCCATCCCCCCTCTCTCAGAAAGGAAAGCAATATAAGCCCTTAGAAATATCCAGATTCTTTGGCATTAGAACACATGGTTGGATTCTCAATTACTCCAAATCAGTGCTACTTCATTGATTTCATTAAACTTTGCTGGCATACACTGAATATGCCCCCTACTGTTAAATAGTGAAGGAAAATATCTGCCCTAAAGGAATGAATATGCTTGAAAGAAACTGAGCTGCATGATTTTCATACTTGAAAAATACAGGAAAATTTGGGCTGTGTTATGCTTCTCTCAAAAAATGTTTGTCCCACTGGTAGAGCTGAGGCACTAGATCAAAGGTGATGCCGTTTAGCAGCACTGTAAAGCATAGAAGAATTGCTCGCTTTTCAATTGAACCTATAAATTTCCAGATCCACAATTGCATAGTAGGCTTTGGTCTGCTAACAGCTGCTAGTCCCAAAATCTTTTGTGGTTAGTTGCTGCTGTATTTTCTCATGGTGTATCTGCAAATGCTTGGGAGAGAAGATGAGTCAGCAGCAGAATAACTTTAAAGTGGTCATCGACTTTGTTCTCCACAACAAGGGACGTGCCCTAGGTCAAATTTCTTATTTCAGCTGGTTGAACTTCTGAATAAGCTGAAGAATGTTAGCTCTAAAAAGTTTACAGTTCAAAGAATTTTTCTCTGCTCCTCTGATAGGCAGTCTTAGTGTGTCTTTTGAATACACACAGATCAGGGAAATCTTATATTCTTGCTCCTTATCAAAGCTTTATTGTATGCCAGTATCCAACTTCTAAGTTTATAGTACACAAGTATCTATTGGTGCCTGCAGTCACTGAAATTCTTTGCATTTAATAATTTAAAATCTGTGATACACAATATAGCTTTTTTACAAGGATAAAGTTGAATAATTTTTTAAAATAAAGTAATACCAGGCTTTGTAAAGATCAATGTTTTCATAAAAGATAAGAACACATACAAAGAGATAAACATTTTAAAAGTTAAAAAGTGGCTACTCGTCCTGCCTAGGCATTCAGAATTCTTGATTACTTGCACCAAATGTGTGTCTCCCAATACTGAATGGGCTATTTCTGCCACAGACTGTTATAATTCTCAGAAAGCTGGAGAGTTTCTGTTGAGAATGTCTCCAGCAAAGAGGAAAAAGAGAGCAAGAATGAGACGGCCTTTGAATTCTGTCGGAAGAACCAGAGACTGGTTCAAGACCAGATTTTAAGTGGTCCAGTTGTATATACCACAACCATATTGCTGTTTGGAGGTCTGCTATAGCTGCTCTCAAGAAAATGGCAGAGAGTATTTCTCATTTGTTCTTTATCTTACCTAGAATACTCCTTGTTAAGGAAATCCACATTAACCTGGTGTCAAATGCAGATAGAATTTGGCCATAATGGCAAAACACAATAGTGGTCTTGTAATCTGGTTTCTCCGATCTGGCAGTGTTAGTGAACACTTAGATGATCCCAGAAGAATTAACTACTAAAATATAAAATTTTGTAGGTGATGTTTCTCAACACCATGTGCTGTTCTCTGAAGCACAGGATCAGCAGGCTTGAGCATCAGTTTCTGAGTCTGGGAAAGTTATGCAGTTCTCTTTGTAAAGACTGACATGTCAGCAGTGAATGTGCCAGTGGGGAAGGGGTGGGAGGAAAAACAGCCCCGTAATTACAGAGATCAGTGAAACATTGTCTGGTCCAACCACAGCTATTTCGGTGTTTTTATTTTACAATATGCTATTCCTTAGTAAATGATGCTAACGTCCTCTACTACAGTAGGTCGGGGAGGTTTGTAAGTGGATGTGACCAAGAGTTTGGATGTTGGGAGATGAGGACCACAACAGAACTTAGCTGGTTACATATCTGGGGGACTCTGGTGACAGCTGTGTTGCCAGAGCCTCCAGGTGCAGGCGCAGTCGGGGCTGATGGCATGAACTGCTGTCAGAGCTGCACGGCAGCTCAGACAGCAAAGCCACGCTGTGAGAGCTGTCACATCTCTTCAGAGGTCACGCTGATGGGAAGTGGTCAGTCAGGAGGATGTGTCTCTGCGCTGTGTGTGTTTATGTTGGCAAACCTTTGTTGTGTTAAGTGTTTTACTGATGAACGAGATGATGTGGGAATTGTTCCATCTGCTCTCTTCGTACTTTTGCCAATCAATGTAACAGGTTTGGTTTTGACTATGAAGTGTCACACTCTCAGAGCTGACAGTGACAGAGTGTACTCGTGCAGCTATGATTTAATTAGCCCACAGCCCTGTTTCTATGGAGTAATGGCTAAATCCACCACTACAAGAAGTATCTTCTGCCAAGTGCAGGAGCTAGTTTGGAGAAAAATTAGCAAACCTGTACTTCTGAGCTTCTTGGACTTTATCGTCAGATACTGCCCTCTGAGGCTGGAACTCCTGGTTGTTTGTGTTTGTCTGAAGATCTGTCATGTATCTGTCTTCATGTTTCCTCTATTGCAATCCTGTCAAAAGCAACATTTTTAAGGAAATAGGTTTTTTTTAAAGGGCACATATTAGATTTTGGTCAACATCTGGTTAATGTTTTTGTGATTAAAAGCTTATTTGTGTCTGGCATTAAAAAAGACACAAATAGAAAGCCCATGTTTTTGTAACTAAAAGCACTATGGACAATTTTACAAAAGCTTATATAGCTGGCTTATGTTGTGTTTCAGCTATATTTGGTAACACAGTAGAATGCTTTTGGAAGAGATATTAGATGCTGAACCAGTGATTCCAAATATAAACGAGGTCCCCAAGGCACAAATGTAATGTCTTGCTTATAACTTTAAATTACTTTTTTATAGCTGAAACTAGCATGTCTTGTGGCTAATTATAATGTAGCCTGATGTTATGCCCAGCCACCTCCTTTTCTGTCCTTTTCACATGCACCACTTAACCTCCTAGGCCTTCATTTCATAAAGGATTGAGTGCACTGGAATGTTACTAAACAAAAACCCAAAAACAAACAAAACAAAACAAAAAGAACAAAAGCTTTGCATAACAGGAGTGGATTTAAACATGATCTTAAATGTATGATGAGGCATTTTGCTGAATCCTAGTGGTTTTTTCTTTCTGGACCATCCTGGAAATAAAATGGCATGATTCTAAGAGAAGAAAAATACAATGTTACTTACAGAGAGAAGTTATTTATGCTTTTTCTAATTCAGAAAAAAAAAAGCCATTGCAAGTCTGAAAGTGATTTCTTGGATACTGTAACACATGGGAGAAGTACAGCACTTTGGAGAGCTTCGGGGTGTTTTCTATACTCTAATTTGAGATACTGTTCCATTGGATTAAAAAATAATTTTTTTTTTTAAAACCCAAACTAAAAAAACAGAAGCAATTTTCACCTGATCAAATTAAATGGGAATTGCTGTACTTACCCTTTTAGTCTGGCTTTGTGAGGAATAGTACTTCGCAAATGTTGGAGTGTCACTGAGATGGCCAGGCTGAAAAGGTCAATAACTGGCTGCTTCTTGAGACTGGCCAGGGGTGCTGTCTGCACTTTGGTGGAGGACAGATTGCCATCCAGTGAATGTAAAAGGTGGGGGACATAAAAATCTTGGAATGAGATTCAGGATTATTCTATGTTCACAAACCTATGAGTGTAGGGAATAGGAAGGGCTCATTTGTTTCTTTGAAACAAAGTCGGGTTCTAGAAACTTCCATGAGAGATCTTTCTTTTATATTTGACATTAAAACATGTAGTTTCATGCGGAATATGGAAAGAGCATCAATTAGTTTGGCAAAAACGAAAAATATTTTGGAGGTGAGGCTGGGATAGGGTGGTTTGGCTATGGCTTTGGGTATTGTCTTTCCTACCTGTTGTGATGGGAGCTATGAAAACACTGCTGATGATAAAGGAGTCATTCTCAGAGAGGTTTAAAAGGAAAATGAGCTAAAAGCATTCAGATTTTCAGCTTCATGAATGAGCGTCTTTTGTCCTCATTTAGAAGCCTTTTCAACCAGTGCTGTTCATGCAAGCACCCTGCTGATGTGCAGACTACCTGTAGAATGTTTTGCTCAGGTTTTGGGGGACTTTATTTGTGTAACAGGAGAACATATGACTTGACATTTGTAATCTACCTAGCACCTCAAACTGCGTGAATTAATCAATTATTGTAACAAATGGTCTTGTTCTTTTGAACAATGAGAAGGAACATCTTCAGTTTGGTAGGTTTGTGAGTCACAGAATCATAGAATAGTTTGGTTTGGAAGGGACCTTAAAGATCTAGTTCCAACCTCCTGCCACAGGCATGGATGCCTTCCACTAGACCAGGTTGCTCAGAGCCCCATCCAATCAGGCGTGAATATCTAAAACCACTTTGGCTATTTGTCAGAACAGTATGAAAAAGAAAACAAGACTCTAATTTCCTCATCGTTTCACAGGATTCATGCCCGTAGGGTGCAAATCAAAAATATCCAGAAAATATTAGCTTTTATTTCTTTAAAAGATTGATCCCTCTCTGGGCCCAACTCAATAGGCTCTATCTCTTCTTTCTTGGTTGCCTCCATCAGAGACTTAGCCAATTCCCCTAATTCAGGAATCTATGGCTGACAAAATCCCACAGCTCCGAGATTAGTTCTGTGAATTCAAGGAAACAGTTAAAGCTATGAAGGATGGTGCAAGTGGATCCAGCTTTACAGCCAAAATGAGTTAGAAAACATTTTGCAGAGTACTGCTGCTAAAAATAGCTATGCATTGAGTTGAGAAAATGCAGAGAGGCTGGATAAGGTCAGTAAGCACAACATTACCCAGTTCTTACAATGGAATTTACCTACCATTAGTGCACATGTCATTCAGTAGATGGTGTCCTACTCTCTTCTGAATGAGGCCTTACTTGTTTTTTCATTCTCATCCCATTTAGTTATCTGTTGTGCTCTTTCCCTTTAGTCCCTGGGCTATTTTCTGCAGGATTGCAGCTTGTTCTTTTCTCTTGCATCATTGTCATCAGGCAATGGACCAATGTGTCATAAGTAGAATTGCTTAACAGGTATTTATCAGATTGTTTATTTACATAGATTTAACAGCTTTTGAACATAAATGCACAGTACCACAAAAAACCCCTCTGTTTTTGCAAAGCACTTGCATATTCCAGCAAATGACAGCCTAGCTGTTTTTAGTAAATGTCAGTTAATTTATTTGAAAAATAACACAAAATACAGAGTTAATGTCAAATCTGGATTGTTTAGGGACTTTTAAAAATTAAACACTTGTATCCTTTTGTAAATTCCCCCAACCTTTCCTAATCTATGTCCTTTTAATTTTCCCATTAACAAAATCATTGAGCAATTCCCCTAATAAAAGAGAATGCCTTTCTAAATGGGATTTAAATCCTGTATCTATCCAGCAATTCACTTTTTGCAGCTGCAGTCCTCTTTCTACATTAGGGCCTAAAAGTGCTTCCACAGAAGATGACAGTAACTATGTAGTAGGAGATGTTTCCCTAGGGCTGTGCCAATATGAGAAGCTGACAGTCATTAGCCTCAATTAAAGATGGTAGACCTGACATTTGGAGGGGAAAAACTAAGTGATTTGGCAAGTCTTAACGGTGGAGCATGCCCTGTGAATCTCAGGTCATGGGGGCAGCCTTCCCCTGAGGAACCTAAATATTCTATGGCTTTAGCATTCCATTCCCCTGCTAGATATTTTCTCCTTCATTTTACTTGGAAAATAATCTTGGACCAAAAACTCCTGGGAACAGAAGCTGTCATCTCTCTTTATTCACTTAAATGCCTGGCATGCTCTTAGTTGTAGGAAATTAAATTATAAACACTTCCTTTTATCCTTGTTTGTATCATCTCTAAATATTCTCTTTCTTTCCTTCTTTCTTTCTGGTGGGCATCATGTGATGTTAGCTTCCTTAAACCCTCATATTCCAATGGATTTAATGAGTGCTTGGGAGCCAGATGGCATGCCATATTTTTTCCAAACATTTTAAAGCACATGACGGACAATTCAAGTTGACAGGAGTGCTTCACTGAGGTGTCTGTAAAGCAAATGTGTTACTTGTTACTATTAGAGCAGAATAATTGTTTATGAAACGCATCCTTAAATTCAACAATGATTCAATGAAGTAAACAGAAATAAACTGTGCTATGTAAGCACTGCACACTCTGCAGAGCCGTTACCCACTTGTATAAAACAATTACAATCCGAGTGATGCAGTGAGGTATTATGCAATGATAATCACTGGAGTCCAAATTCAGGAAATTTGGTATGAAAATCACCAGTCTGTGGGCAGTATTATGGAAAAGGCTGTGGCTGGAGACAATAAAGATTACTCTCTTTCATGTTAGATGGAAAAAGAGAAACATTCTTCCTTCTTTTGTCTACTAGGAAGAGAGAAAACCATAAAAGCATTCTCCATCTAGAAGGAAAAGACATAACAGTATTATTCTATTCTAGTTAAGATTGGTTGAAGTTGTAGGTTCAGCTTAAAAAATCATGGCTAGTGATCCTTGTGCTGCAGAAAGCCAGCCTGGAGTAGAAGCCAGATACCTGGTTTTGGGAAAATAGCAGGGTCTCTGATAAATGCATAGTCTGTATGTATCCATCTTCTCTGGTTTAGCAGCTACACTGTGAAAATTAGGAGGTAAACACTAGCTTGAATCTTATCAGAATATTCAGTGTTAAATAACGCTCTGAACCTCTAGTGTTTTCTTTAATAAAATAGTCAAACATGGACAAATGTATTTCATTCCTGAATTATATTCTTTTTTTCTTTTTAAGTGCTCTTCACAACTGACATTTCTGGCAAGTTTAGAGCTTCCTAACAAAACAAAACAAACAGAAAACAAACAAAAACCACCAAACACAAAAAACCCCCCACAAAACAAAAACAAAAACCATCAAAACAAACAAATAATGGTATATTAATTTTACATCCATTGAAAAAATTGTATGGGGAATGTTTGTTTTGTCAAGAAAAAAATAACATGATGTGTAGAAACTGGATAAGAAGAGGCTGAACCGTGACTGAAAGGAGAGCCTGTCTACAGCAGGCTAGGAACAATCCACCCCTGTGATGTGGAGAATACAGTATATTATCTATGTTCAGAATAGAAAAGGTACAGAAGGTTTAGGCAAGTGAGGATAAAACCGTAGAAGTGTATTTAAAATATATATCTAGGAATTTTATATATATATATATATATAAATTTTTCCTGGTCTGAAAAAAGAAATCAAACCAGGCTGCTGTACCACCCCTACAGGTGTATCAACCTCTATTGTGTCGCTTTGAATCAGAATTGTTGTCCATGACTTTTGAATTTTCATAGCAATATAGCCATAGCATGCTAAAACACACACCTTCTAGACTGATCTGAATTGCTCTTTTCCTCCCACTCTGCAATAAATATTCAATTATATTTCCTATAAAGTTAATATATATGATTATATTATCATATATATATTGAGAGATATATATGATAATATAATAAGAATATATATAAGAACAAAAAGTCTCTTCTGGAGTTTAAAGATGGCAGCTTGTGCAATCCTGGGTTTCTGCAAGCCTCTATTAACTGTGTGTTGTTGGGCAGGAGTGGGTACCAGACCTCTGATGGGAAGCTCAAAAAATGTTTGACTTCTAGTAGAATCTCATCATAAACTGTGCTCTTACAAATCAAAACCTATATGAGGGATGATTAAAAAACCCCAGCTGTTGAAATAAGGTAGGTATGCATTTTATATAATCAAACATTACTTATATGACAGTCTGTTGTGAACAACAGTTAATTTTTTCCAAGGATGCTAATCTTTCCTGATAATTATTGAAATAAATTATTCACTGTGATAGATAAATGAAAAACTGGTGTAAGCAATCATCTGAAAATACCTCTTTTTGTCTTTAATAACCTAATTCTTACCTCATTAAGCCAGCTGATTAGGTATTATTATGATTGACTATTTTATTAGAAGGACATACAACAGTAAGGGCTGTCACAAGAAGATGAAGCCTTCAGCTGCTCAGTTAAGTACGTGAGTGAGATGACATGACAGCAAAGTATTTCTGCAAGGAGATGTGATATGAAACTAGATTTATTTAGGATGATCTGATAGAGAAAATTGAATGTTGGGAGTTCCTTGAAAACACTCTAAGCATTTCTCTGTGTGATTCAGGTTGCAAAATGGTAACATCTGTAAAGAATATTGGTTTTGACATTTCCTATAATGCTGGTGAAGATAAAGGAGGTGAGCAGTCTATGAGATGAGTGATTGTCACTAGCACTATCACAGTTGCCATTTATTCTGGAGTGTGTTCAACACTCACTGCTGGCAAATCATCAGCTGAAGTTTTGCTGAAGCAAGTCCTTATGTTTAGGATCACAGCTATTTGCAATTATGGAGGGATGGCTACACGGTCCTTGACTTGCTGCTTTCTGTCAGTAAGTGGATGTGCTACATTAATTTGGTATTCCTGTACTCAGTAGATTTGTGCCTCATTAGGGCTACCCTTGAAAACATATTCATGGTCACATAATGAATGCATGCTAAAACAGGTGGGGCTATAAAAACAGCTAGTGCTTGTGTGGATGTGCCTTCAGTTTCCTGCTTTAAACAGCTTTTGGACTCTTCATAAATGTTATGAATGTCAAGGTTGGTTTTTGGGGTAATCACTGAAGTCTTTCACTTCCATGTATCTCAGATCTGCTATTTCCTGGGGGGTAGTTAATGTGTTTATGAAACAAAGATTTTGCTTGTATAATTCCTTAGAATTTCTCATGAGAAGGGAGGTGAAGGATCAACTCTTGTTACTTATTCACTGTGTTTTTCTGTTCTTGCAGTATAGGCCTTTAGCTGAATTTTCTTACCCTAATGAGGCCAGTCCAAATCACTGGGTCAAATCTTTCTATCTTTATTCCTCTGCCTCATTATGACTTTGCCCCTTCTCATCTTCTCCCAACATCCTTCCTCTTTCTGCCTCCTCAACAAAGCAAACAGCATACTGACTGCAAATATGAGTAGATGCAGGAAATTTTCAGGAGACTGCATCACAGGACCAAAGTGGGCAACAATTTGGATTTGCCCATACCATTTGTGGAGATTCAAAACCTGAGACTATGATTAGTGATGTATTGGGGCAGGAAAACCTTGACACTTGCTCCAACATAACAGGAAGGAAAATCTGTCTAGTTAGACAAAACTTTTTTCTGTTAGTCCTAATGTTGAGAGCAGTTTTTGTAAGTTTTGGAGCTAAAACCTTTGCTGATGAATACTTCTCAAAAATACTTTTTCTTATTTACCAGCAATTGCAGTATTAGTCAAACAGAGTGTTACAAGATAAATTAATTCTTGAAATGTTTGGCCATGAATCTTACCTTGCAGCTTATATAAATGTGTAATGAATGGGAATATGGATGAGACTATGAAAGGCAAAATGGGAAAGTTAAGACATTGTTCTTATGTAAAATAAAAGCAAATTATGCAAGACCTTGACTAGACATTTATAAATGCTTTTTAGCTATTTTTAAGTGTTCTTCCTGAGGCTACTTCTTTTAACTATTGAGTATATTAGATATAATTAAAGATAAATTGCCTCTAAGAGAACAGGAGGAGACTCAGGAGTATTCAAACTCAGGAGTATTCAAACACTCCTGCATAACTCTTGGATGTTACTGTACCAGCCTTCTGGTGGATATTCTTAACGCTTACAAGATATGTAATATACAAAAAATATCCTTTCTATACAAAATGGTCAGTGGAGACTGCTGGGAGTGACATGTCCTTCTGTAGTGGTGTCAGTTTTGACTGTTTTCCAGACTGCCTTGCTGGGAGATGCTGACTGCTCTGTGTGATGCACTTTGCAATTTTGAAAAGCTGTGTGTCTAAGAGGCGCTGTACAGCAAGCGGTGAGTTTACCCCTGGGTGGCTGAGCTGGTTATTTCCTCCCTGTTCCTAGTCCTCACTGCCTGGGGGCTAAGGAGCTAAACACTGATACATTCTGGGGCACACATGGGATGCATGGGGGGAAGTAAGAGATTTCAAGACATGCTGAGATCCTAGATTTCATCTCTTTAGTCCAAAGTCCACTGATATACAGTAGGAGCGTCCAGTGTCCGTGATCAGACAGGAGTTGTGGGCAGAGGCTGAATGTGTGACAAATGTTTCTTGAAGATAGTTTTACAGGGGTGGGTAATGTTGGGGTTGTTTTATTTCAGTGTGTCAGGTGCCACAGGGCAGCACTGGAAGTGAAATGTTCCATTTTAGCCACAGATGAAGCAGCAGTAATCCAGGCTCCTCTCTGTTCCCTTCGTGGTGTGCCTGACTTCTCGCTGGGAGCAGCAGCAGTTCAGTGACCGTGCTAACTCAAACATGGGCCTCACACTGACGTGTGAAATAATCCTGGTCGTAGTGGGGAAACCTGTTTAGCCAGGAGGATATGAAAACATCAGGTAATTTGCCAAGGTTCTGATAGCTTTGTTTTGTTCTGGTTTTTGGTGTTTCGTTTTGTCTTTAGAGTTTTCACAGAGTTTTTGTATTTTTCACAGAGGTACCAGGAAGAAGTTTCTTAAGAGGAAAACGTTTTCAATTTTTTTGAAAAGGTACCTGAATTGTACAAAACCTCTTCATGTTGGTATGATAAAAGTTCACTGCTATCACCCAAGAACAAATATTGCAGAGATTTTTGCATGGTCTAGAAAAACAAAACAGACTGCAGTGTCATAAAAAAAGATCACTTAAGAACAAAAGTGTGGCAATTTGGCCACTTAAATATCTGAATTGGTGTGGTTGGGAAAAGTTTGCCAAGTTGCAAAATACTGGGAGGAGAGGGGTGTGTTTTTTCTGTCATATAATTAAGCAGTTGGATTTTTCCTTGGCAGTTTATCTCAGCTTATTATCCCTTGCCTAGAAGGCTGAGGCTGTATCACAGATATTTGGGAATTGCAACATAAACTTGTTAGTTATTAATTTATATATTGTATTTGTATTGTATATATATATATATATATAAAATTAGTAACTAGACCTGATTTTTCCCAATGTAGACCACAAGTGCACTTCTGAAGAAAGGGGAACAAAAAGAGACAGCAGCCTCAGTGCTGAGCTGTCCAGGCAAAGTGGAAAATGATGAGGAGGCCTGATGGTGTTTTTCCTCCATGATCAAAAGGAGAGCTCACCTAGAATGAGGCTCCTAGTCCATTATACCCCTTCTTTTAAAAGGAAAAAAGGCATGGCACTGTGTGACCTGCCACCCAGTTATCATTTGACCTGGAAAGAAGGAAACCTCTTAAGCTCTTCCCTGGCTTAATTCTGTTCTAAGCCCATGACTCCTGTATCCCAGATATATGCCCCCATCATCAGATTTGCTTAAGCTAGGGAGGTCATCTTTAATACGCCAGTTGAAAAACAAAATAGTTTCTTGAATGTTGATTTCAATTGATGCTTAATCCCCAAGGTCTTACATTTCCTGACAGTGATCATCTGGCTTGAGTGTCAAATCTCCTTGGCCCACTTTAATTTTTTGTTCTTGTTCCTATAAACTGAAATCAGTTAAGACAAGCTTGTTCAGTGGTGAGAAACTGAAGTTAGTGACCAGTGAGTTTTCAGTTAGACAGGAGACTTGAAAGCAGGTTTTCTTTTAGCTGAATGCTCCAACCAGCAGGCTTTTGTTTCAAACAGGACTGAGCATATGTGCAGCCAGTTCTCCAGTTGCTTTGTCCCAGGCCTTACACAAAACCCATGTAATGTGGGAGGTATGCTTTCACAAGCAGTATAGGGAACAGTATGAAAATGCTGCTGGACATTTGAGCAGCATTGCTCTTTCATGTGTGACTCTTGGCAGAAATTTAAGAGGCCAGAGATTCAGGCACCACTGTGGTTAATGATTAGCACTCAAGTTCCTCTGTAAATCTTGCCTTAAATCAAAACCCAGGAGGAATTTGAAATAGCTGGTAGAGGGGAACCTCGGTTACAGTGGCCTTTGTTTTGTGACATTATGCTCTGATTTGCATTTTGTACTCTTAGATACATTAAATATCCTTTCCTGTTTGAGAATATTCTGGTTTTTCCCATGTTAATAGAGAAATTCTTACTTGAAAGCAATATCTTGGTTGTGCGGAAGAATGATTAAAACATTTTAAGAAAGAAAAAGAAAATTCTCTTAGGAAGAGTGTTTATAATGCCTGAATGCTTTAGGCTTGATGAAAGACACAGCTCCATCATTTTGTACATTGTGGACACGTTCCAAGTGTGTGTATACATGGTCACACAGACAGACAGACAAGAATTATTAGCTTATATTACATTAATAGTAAGCCAGGCATCATAATGACCAGTACTGAACTACTGGTTCAGATGTTACAGATCTGGTCTTGACAGATGGATCAGGTCTATCAGATCAAGCTCATGTATCAGCTACTGTCCCCCCAAAAGGGGAGGTAATCATTATGATACTGATTTGTCTCTTGGACTTCAGTAGCTCCACTAGCTTTAATGGGAAATCAGTGTGAATAAACTGGCTCAGATGACCTCTGCTTAATCTTATCCCATGGTTTAACCAGGCATCTGGAGAAAAAAGGCCAATGTCACTTTGGCCAATGAACAAATGCACATCTTGTTTTAAACACTAAGTTAATGAACAAGAAATAAACAGAATCTTGTCTGAACATTTGAAAAGGATATTTTACTTTGTCAACTCTAACACACTTTAAAACCCCCACACTGAACTCATGCTTACTCTGTGTCAGCAAAATCTGAACAGTACAGGACAGATTAATCTTTCTTTAACTTTCTTACAACGGTAGGTCATCTGTATGGAAAAGGACACAGGTCCGAAATAAGGTAAAGTCATAATTCCTTACAAAATTTTTCATTTAAAATCTGCCTGCAGCTATCCTTGTACAATATGATGCTCATTGTTATTTTCTCTGTAGTATACACATCTTCAGAAAACATCACTAAGGGAATTTTTTCCCCTCTGAGTTACTTTGTTTATAAGTTTCACTTGAAGAAAAAGCTGTCGTTTTCCTCTGTGAATCCTGGTCCTTAATTATGCTAGGTACCAGAAGTCTTGGTCAGAGACTATTCCGAGTCACAGTCTCAGCTGTCAGTGCCTTTTCTTCTTTATCACTGGGACCTCCAGGTTTTCAGGATATGGCATGTTCTGAAATGCCATTGTATCACAAAATCTCATTTACACTTTTGAAAAGAGCTGCTTGCAATCTAAATATACTTGCTAAAAGAAACTAATTCTGCATAACAGCTTTTCTTAAAAATTTTATTTTTCTTACATATGTTCACCTGTTTGCCTATGAATAAATCTGCTTTTTCTTCTATGTGTAAAGAATGATCTGTGGAAAAAGAATCCTACATGCATAGAACTAATGTTATTAAATGCTCTACAGCTCCCCTGGAAACCCTTATGAGACCTGAAAAGCACCTTTCAAGTCAAAAGCAAGAACTGTATGAAGTTACAATCCTATTTTGCTCACAGAAGCTTCCGTATGATTTCAATATACTACTCTGTGGAACTTTTAAATAGTAGTAGTAATAATAATAATAATAACAACAACAATAACAAAACCAACAATAGTAACATTAACATTTTTTCTCCAAAAAAATCAGAAGTGTACTCTTGTTCACAATTGCGATAGCTTGTATTAGTGTTCCTCATGGGAAAAAATTTACTCGGTGTGTGTACCTTAATTAAGAGTACACAGAAACCTCTCCAGCATATCATCAGACATAAATTGTAACTGTAAACAGCATTACTGTTGTAACATAGTAGTTTTTTATATTCGTTTAATTGCATATCATGAGGTTTGTTTTGGTTGCTGAACAGGAACTCTCACAGGTGCATCTGTGTTTTGGGCTTATCTACCGTCATGTGTTTGAAATTTAACTCTTCTGGTACAGTGACGCCTCATACAAGACACCTGGGATTTTGGGGCAAGGATATGTGAAAATGAGAGAAACAAAACCTGGTTCATCTGCTTGTTTGTATCTATATGTGAAGCACCTTTTTGTTCCCGAAGAGGGAAACACGGGCAGGACTCAGAGCTCCAGCTCAGTGAGGCAGCCACTTCGTGCCCCACAAAAATTCCAGCTGCGAGCACCGGGCCAGGGGCAGAGCGTGGCAGCGGCTAAGCCGGACACCGTCAAATGGACTTTGAATCGGCCAGCGTACGGTGAAAGCAGACGGGCGTTCCGTGTGCGAGAGCAGAGGAGAAGGGATGTGAGTGCGGGCCCTCAGTCCCCTCTGCAGCCGGGGCGGGCCCCGTCCCACGGCAGAGCGCGGGGAGAGCCCCGGCACCCCCGGCCCGGCCCCCGCTCCCGCTGCCGCCGCCTGCCGGTGACGTCACGCTGCGCCCCGTGACGCCTGCGCTCAGCGCGGAGCGGAACCGGCCCGGCCGGAGGGGGACGGCGCTCCGTGAGGGAGGCGAGCCCGCGGCCGGGAGGTACCGCAGTGCCCGTGGGACGCGTTCTGCGGCCTTCCCCTGCGGCCGTGGCTCGGGGCAGGGGGGGACACGCGGGCACGGCTCGGAGCGGCCGCGCTGCCACCGTGGCACCGGCGGTGCGTCCCGGCGTCCCCCGCGGGCCCGGCCGGCGCCGCTCCCCGCTGCCTGTGCTGAGGGCTCCACCTGCAGCCGGGCCGCGGGCGGGAGCCCAGCCCAGCCCGGCTCAGCTCAGCCGCCGGCACGGACGGAGCAGAGAAGGAGGGAGGCGCCGGGCTGGGCTGGGCACGGCTGCGGGAACCCCGCTCGCCCTTGTTTAGGGCTGCCCGCCGTGGGGTGGTGCCATTGGAGCCCCGAGGCGCCGCGTTAAATAGTTGGTTCTGAAAGAAGGGCAGAGGTGCTACCAGGCGCCTGCGTGTGCCTGTTTCTCCAAAGATACCTGGTTTTCCCTCCCGTTATCTCTCCAGATAACAGCGGGTCATCACTCCTGCTCCAGCTTTTTTCTCCCAGGTCACGTCTCCAAGGAGCCTGAATGGCTTTTCTGTGTTAAAGCACGAATTGTACATTATTGCGTTGCAGGTAGGCCCTGTGCCACACCTGTGAATGCCTGGTTAATGCACAGGGGGCTTTCCCTGTTCCGAGAACTTGCCAGGGAAAGCAGACTAGGGTTGGTTTCAGGCACTTGTGAATACTTTGTTAGGGAAATGGACAGACCGTCTGCTTGTTCAGACCCTGTCACAGAAGGCCAAAATCGTCATGCCGTTGTGTGAATTGGTGTTGGCCTGCTACGCTTAGTACCGTATGCACTTCTGGTTATCACACATTCAGAAAGGTTTAATAGAACTCAGTGAGGCCGAGGGTGAGGTGTAAGGACTCAGACACTCTTTGGTGAGGTACTGAATAGCTTCCATATGTGTAGGAATAACTAAATAGAGCTGAAAGACAATACAGGTGGAGGGTGAAGCAGTAAGGGGAAGGTATGAGCAGAAATGCATAGAATTATCTAATCAGAAAGTAAATTAAGAACAAAAGGAAGTACTTTCCCACAAATAATGAAACTCATTGCCTCAGGATGTTATGAAGACAAAGTATAATTTGGTTCAAAAAGGATTTATTAAAATGTATGGAAAAAGGATTCATTACTATTGCTTGGATTCTGCCTCTGTCTCCTCAGGAAATCCCAAGACAGCTGATTGGTTTCTAGAGCTTGTAGAGTAAAAGATCATTCTACAGAAGTACTTTCTCTGTGTACTTCATTCTAAACATCAAAGCTAGCTACTTCAGAATCACTGCGTATTTCAAAAAGCTTTTTTTCTTCCTTCAAAAGGAGAAACAAAAAACCCGAGGCTAGTGGTAAAACATAGTCTGACAGTATTAAACCAGTGTAAATACAATAGCTTCAAATCGTACTTGGTAACATTTGCACTGGTGATGTCCAACACACATACTTTGGATGGAGTGAGACCTTGAGGCTGAATGACTTCATCACAAGAATAGTGATTGCAAGAACAGTGTAATTACAACCAGTACCTTGGCTTTGAATAAGCAGCTGAACAATACATTATGGCCTTTAGGTACATAAATCACAAATTCATAAATTGAATAGATGTTACCGTCACTCTAGAATTGGAATGCTAGATTACATGCATGATTTTTTTACTAGTTCAGAAACATTTAAGAATTAACTTTCATTTGTATAAGTGGTGTATAATTTTCGATTGTTTATTTTTTTGACAAATAAACAAAAATAACAGTCACTAATTCTATAACCCACTATTAGAAACTGCTACAAATGGGGGAAGGCTGTGATGTTTACAAGAACAGCGGTTATTATCTTGCTATACTGTGCATGAAGTTCATGGTTTACTTGCAATTTGTGCATTACTTTGAAGATGGGCAAGGTCTGTGCCGTTTTTGGAGGATCTCGTGGAATAGGCAAAGCTGTGGCAGAACTCCTGGCACAGAAGGGCTGCCGCCTGGCCATCATTGCTAGGAATCTGGACGTGGCCCAGACCACTGCACGTAATCTTGGTGGTACGTATGCTGCTGTACAGTTATCTCCTCACTGTCCCGTGCTTAGGTGACTTGTAAAAATAGTAAGTCATTAAAGAAACCGCATTCTTTAACTGGATGGAAGTGAAAAGAAAGGCTGAGAAATTTAAAAGAAAAGCTATATTGGTACAATTTTGTTTTCACAATAGTTGTTGAGAAAGTAGGTTACCTATTTTATCTGCAAGACAGAAATTTTAGGATGAATGGAATTGTTTCAGGTCACAACAGGGAGGTGGTGTGAATTGAGTCATCCTCAGCTCCTGAAAAAGCCAGGACTGAGACGACTTGGCTCACGCTGAATTTCTGAATTCAAAAGGCAAAAAATACAAAGCAAGGAATTGTCACATAACTAATGAATACAGTACTTGAAAATTGACTTTATTTAATTCTCTGGAGATTAAACAGGTTCCTTAAATTATAACTAGTTCAACATCTGTTTTGCATCTGAGTTGATAAATTCTGAAGAAGGTTTATGAATGATACACAGCTTTTACTGTTTATTATGACATTATATATATTTCAATACAGCAGGACATCTGGCACTTAGCTGTGATGTATCCAGTGAACAAGAAGTCCAAAAGACTTTTGAGGAGATGCAGAGGAATTTAGGTCCCATTAACTACTTGGTTAATGCAGCTGGGATCAACAGGTTGGTTACTCCTTACACAAGACTATAGGTGATTCTAGATGAAGGTAACTCACTGTGAGGTGCTCTGGGCCTTTGCATTTAGTAAGAGTGTTGTTAGTGAGCACATCTGAAAACAATATTGAGTGCTTGCCAGTATTTTCTTCCTGATGGCAGTAAAATGCTAACAGATGATACAGCTTTCACTGCAGTTTCTACATTCTGAGTTTGAGTTCCCCCTCTACTCTTTATTGTACTTTCCCCCCAAATGGTCCAAAACAATGCTTGATACTTCTCTGCAAAAGAGGTTTTGTGGCCAGAAGCATGGGTAAGTTGTTTCTTGCTATGCGTAGTTCTTGCAATATTGTCATTTTGAGTGCTCAAATGTATAGAACCACATGCACTCCTATTAATATTCTATCCAACAGTCTTTTTTTATGAGTAAACGTGATTTGTGGGGTTGTTCAGTGAGTTCTTTTGGGTTTTTTGGTTTGTTTGCCAGGGATGGTTTGTTACTGAGAACCAAGACTGAAGATATGATAGCCCAGATTCACACTAACCTTTTGGGAACAATGTTGACATGCAAAGCTGCTGTAAAAGTCATGATTCAACAGCAGGGAGGTGCTATTGTTAATATCGGTAAGTTGCTTGTGTAAGCCAGTGGAATTCTGTGTCCTAGTCTTTTACAAATGTTTATCTGGTGTAACACATTACTTGTTACCACTGACTTGTTTTCCTTTTCCTTGTATTTAGACAAGAAAAAGGGAAATAAATGTATTATATATAAATATATTCTATATTTAGCATTTCTTTATGAATGCTTATTCTTTTGTGTAATTTCAGCAACTTATTAAGTAGAAAAGCAGTTTGTTTCAGTAGTAAACACCTCAGAGTTTATATTTTATTGAAAAAAGAATTTCGCTATTCTTAACCAGTTCTTTGAATATCTGGATCTACCAGCTGCTGGCTATCAACTAAGAATTGATAGGTACAGTTAGTTTCTTTTTTTTATTTAATCTGGGGAAGGATACTTTTTTTTAAGAAAAGTCTTCATTTTACTCTCCTGTTGCCTGTTGGTCAACACAGATAGCACAAAAATCACAGATAATTGGGAAATTTGCTTATCCCAGCAGGGGGCTAGAAAGTGGATAAAGAAATACATATTTCACTCCTTTTCTTGTGATCTAATTTTTCATTCCAAGTTTAAAATGAAAATGATAAAGCTAGTACAAGGTTTCAAGTTACCCATTTAATCTTCTCTTTGATGTTTCTTTATTTTAGGGAGTGTTGTAGGACTTAAAGGCAACTCCGGTCAAAGTGTGTATAGTGCTACTAAAGCAGGATTAGTTGGATTTTCACGCTCTCTTGCTAAAGAAGTAGCAAGAAAGCAAATTCGAGTCAACGTTGTTGCTCCAGGTTAGTTTTTGAAGAATTCCTGTATCCTTGACTGTTGCAATTCATTAAGACTGTGGCTGTTTCTTGTACTCTGAAAGTAACTTAAGACAAATTGCTGTAATTTTCTTCAGCTTTGTAAATAAATGTTTATAATATCTTTAGTTTGTTTGTCTAAAGTAGAATACATTCTTTTAAAAACGTTCAGTCTTTTTAAGGGAACACTGAGGAATTTGGAAGAGTGAGTCTACTTGTTCCTCTACCTGTTATTCCGTAATAAATGGAATTCATTTTTTTACTTTATTCCTCCTTCAAAACTTGCTGTCCTTGCAGATGGAAGGATTAGAACTAATTATAGACAGAGAGCTACCCTTGTCTCCAGCTAAGGAATGCTTACTTGTTATTAGAGAAACATGACAGACCATGAGAAGCTATCATAAAAGCACCCCTGTCTCCCTGTCATGAAAGGAGGGAGTCCTGAAAGGTATTTGTGTGAGTATAGGCTGTGATTTCATAAGATGATCTAGTTCAAGCAAACTGCTACCCTTAAGGAAAAATCCCTTCTGTGTTTTCTGAGTTTTTCCACTCATAACTGTGTACACTGCTGCTTACCTTTTGCTACCTCTGATGCCTTTCAGAATTCTACATGAACCTGTTCAGCTTGTGAAGTAGGCAGGAAAAATACTTTTATTCTTTAGTGAGTTGAGCAGTTTATCCACAGCCATCATAAATGGGCAGAGTTTTATGGTAGAAAGCTAAAGGGAGACTTTCCCTTCTTGATGGCGGCTAGAGAGCAGGTAAGATGAGCTCTTTATGAAGCTGCAGCTTGTGTGTAGAGTTGTGCAGCAGTGGGAAGCCCTAATCTCAGATAATGGAAAATTGTAAAAAATATCCTTCAAAAGTGTCAAGAATTATTCTTCAAATGAGTGCTCTAATAGAAATTATGCAAGTGCTATCATAAGTTCTAAAATATAATGCAAACACTTTAAAGGCTGAGAGGGTTTCTTGCCAGACATTTTGTTCTTGTATTTTAATTGAGAACATTTTGGTGGAATGAGTATATTTTTTCTTTCAGAAAACTGATATTAAATACGGTTTTTGGACTGAATTTTAGTTACCCTTTTTTGTTTGTTTGGTTGGGGGTTTTTTTTGTTAATGAACTTCTATAGATCTCTGCATTTTGATTATTGCATCACTGCTTCCAAGACTGAAAGGTATTTTTTTTGTTAGATAAAAAAGTGGTTTTGGCCATATGATGTGGGCTGCTCTTGGAGACTTTGAAGAATGGTAGCTGGTGCTGAGTCCTGGTACTAGATTTCACTTTGTAGGACTCAGTGGAAAATTCACTAGATAGGTGTAGTTGAAGGTTAGGTAACTCTTCATGTCTCTCTCCCCTCTTAGGGTTTATTCGTACAGAGATGACCAGTCATTTGGAAGAAGATCAGTTGAAGAAAGCAATTCTCCTTGGGAGATTCGGAGAGCCTCACGAAGTTGCACAAGCTGTTGTCTTTCTTCTAGAATCCCCATATGTTACAGGGAGTGTTCTGGTTGTAGATGGGGGCTTGCAGCTTATGACCTAAGTACTACCTTGAATAAGTGATTGCTTTAATGCCATGGTGGTAATATATAAATATATACTAAATAATGGGAGAGGGTTGGAAATTGTTTGAAGATTGATGTATGTAATTGATTTGGTCTTACTTACAGAGGAAATTCGACAGCAGTGAAGTGCAATGTGTATGTTTAGCTGCCTGAAAGTCTGTTTGGTATCACAAAATCTGTGTATGAAACTATTAGAAAAAGATCTGGTTTTGATAACAGTGATAGATTTAATAATATGCTGATACGTTCTTAAAGCACTGAATTTTTATAAAGTCCTGTTTTCTAATTTGGGATAGAGTGGAGATTTTATTTTAATTATCATGTTACACAAAGGTTAATAAAGTGCAGAGACATGTTTATTTGGTGGCAGGTATGATTGCATCAAGTTTTTCAAGTAGGGCAAAGATTGTAAACTGCATAGTTTTGCGTTCTTATCAGTTAGTCCCTACAAAGTAGCAAGGAGTTTCCTTTGAGCTTTGTTTGTTTGTACCTAACACTACAAAGCTAAGAACTTCTAGATCTTCAGCATACCTGAATTGCCTTTAGGAGATTTAATTATATGCAATGTGCTTTTATAAAGACAAAGCCTGCTCCGTTCCATTCCTGAATGTATGTGCAGCATTCACTTGATCCAGTGGCACTTGTGTGTGCACATCGAAGGAGTGTCAGAGCACTGCAGCTGCTAAACCTGTGATATTCTCAGCTTGAGCTGCACATGCACTATGCAGACCTTGCTGTGTAAGAGACTTTTCAAGGACTCAGTAGATGTTTAGAACATGTATCACTTCCAGAGCATGAAGTCAAGGTGTTTTGCTCTGTATCTTCATGAACACTCAGTTAAACTGTTAAGTTGATGCTCCCTCATATGTATGCATAGTCAATAAAATAGCCATGTCTTTTATTCAAAGCAACTTTTGAAGCAGAGTAATTATTCTGCTGTAAATGATTCTGAGTGTTCCTGTCTTGCTGAAAACTTACCAAATGTTTGACCTCAGGCTTTTCTATTGAACTCCAGTAATTTTTGATAATTGATGTTTTTATTATCTCTGAAGAAAACTATGAATGTGGTTCAGGACCTTCACTTCTTAGCTCTCGTGTTCATTGCATCATGATCCAGATGTTGATTCAGCTTTTGAAATTACTTCCCATCTTGGCATACACCACAGTAAAGAAAGAAGAGATCTCGCTGATGATAACTGTCTTTAAAGTCAGAGATTTTCTTCGTTTGTGCAGCTGAGAAATTTTGTCTTTGTGCCAGAAAACAGTGCATGTTCAAGCTTCTTGCAGGTGTGTATTGAGAAATAATACGAAGTGTACTTGTATGATTAGGAAATTTTACAGTTGGTTGTGCTACTCACTTTTAATATAAAATACCACTAAAAGTAATCCTTCCAGGAGTCCTTATCTTCCTGTTATCGCTGTTATGTGTCGTATGTGTCTTTGCACCAAAAATATAATTGCTAATTATGTTTTTCCTTGATAGAAGGAATTGGCTAGAGATTAGATGAATTTTTGCCAAGGGCACTGGAGGTGAGGAGGGACAGCTGGTACATTTTTACTAGTCAAGTAGGAATATGTCAGTGACTTGGCTGCTGCCCATATCTGTCCTTGGTGTTTTACAGACAAAAGTCTGTGTGACCAAAAGCCAAACCTAAGAAACTAGAAGTAATTCCCTTTTAGTGAGTTCTGACCCTAATTATTATTATCCTTTTTTTTTTTTTTTGGTAAGGGCCTGTTAAATAAGTTATGAACAGTGGAATTTTTAATTTACATTTGCAATTAAACCTGAAATAATGCTGTCAGAAGAATCTCAGCATGTCAAGGAATAATTTCTTTAAAAAGTTACAGTACATACTATGTTTTTATTATTGCTGTTGCCATAGGACCAGACTGAAGTGTTGGTAGCTTTAAATCATACTTTTAAAAACCCCTTTCCCCCTTTTTCTTCAAGCTGGTAAATTAGAACTGGAAACTGGTGAACTTAATGCTGGTTCTGTCTGGCCTGGTGTGATGTCTCAGGGGAAGGAGGGAATGTGCAGGGTAGGTAACTGATCAGGTCTGTGTCTCCTTCGAAGACTCTGTACCTCCAGCAGTTTGTGACTGGTGTGTTTGAACCCACCAATGGGTCGCTCTGGTTGAGGCCTGCAGGCATTAAAGGAGCCCTCTGGTGCTCTCTCTGTTTTGCTTTTGAATTTGTAGACCTCTGTCTTATCCTGTCTGCCTTAGTTGTTTCTGTTTCATACAGAAGAGTCATATTTCTTTTAATTGCTTGTTGCTGGAAAGTGCTTTTGTATCTTACATTGACTTTGTTGGACTTTGCTTTATTTTTCCAGTTTCTCAAGAAGGGAGCAACAGGTAGAACTGCTCACAGAATTCACTGTGGATTTATTAAAAAAATTAAAATTGTTTTGTGTTTCGTTTTATGTTGTTTCCAAAAATGATGCCTAAGTGTTTGGCTTTTTCCTAAACTTTGCACTTACATTTTCAGAACAATAACTCAGTCCTGAATTATTAATGGTCAACTTTGAGTCTATTTCCATATAAAGTCTGAATTTTTGTATTTTTCCCAGCATAAATTGTTCTCAAATATCTACAGTGAGTTTAGTCTGCTGGTTTTAACACCTATTTGCTCAGTGAAATGGTTCTGCAATTTTTTAATTCCTTAATCCCTTTGTTACTTTGAGTAACATAGTGTTACTGGGCTACACCACGGCATTCAGAAACTGCTGTCTCAGAGCCCTTAGAAATAGGCTGTACTTTGCCTGCCCCAATGGAGGTGCCTGTGGTATTCTGTTGGCACTCCATGCGTTTAGGAAAGAACAACTGCTGGTTCATACCCTTTGTCTTCTATCTTTAAACAATGTACTGATATGACAACTTCTTTTGGCAGCACAACATCTTTAATAGTTTTTGGCAAGGGAGTGTGTCAGATGTCTTTTAGAATTTCAAGCATGCACCCTTGTTAGATCTCTGTACTCTCATCTCTTTTAAGTTCTTCTTTAGAAGAACTCTAAAATGTTTATTAAACATGGCTTTCCTTTGCAAAAGCAACTCTGTGTCTTTATCCTGTTGTTTTCTTGCTTTAGAGCAATTTCTGGCGCTTTGCTATGTACAGAAAAACATAATTAGTCTGTAGTTCCCTGGATCGCTCTGGAATATCTTCTTGAAAAACAAGTTGTCCTTCTACCCACTAAAATCACAAAAACTTGCTGTCACTTTTGCCAGCTTCCAGTCACTTGATGATGAGGCAGGTTTAACCCAGAAGTTTCACTGCAGTTACTTGATTTCTTCTAGAACTGGGGAGTGATGGCACCCATCTTTCCCCATTTGTCACTCTTTCCTTTGTAACATCTTCTGATGGTTTCCTCTGAGGTGTAAAACCATCAATGAGTTTTCTGTAAAGGTTCTTCTCAAGTTCCTGCATGGTACCATAAACTGATCATAGGGTTTTGTTCAGAGTTTGGGGATTTTTTTCCTCAATGGTCTTTCCTTCCCTGAGCACTTTGCTTTTTGTTTTGATCATCTGCTTGCCACCTTCGGGCACAGTTCCTGTTCCTGAGGTGCTGGTCAGTGTCAATGCATTTTTGCAGATTATTCCTCTCCACTCTGATCTGTCTGCAGATATTACATTCAGTGACTGGTTCCATTTGACTCTTAAAGCTAGACTGCTGGTTTTACAAAGGTTGATGTTTAAATACTGGGAGCTTTCCACTCCCCACAAAAATAAGTTTAATTTGATGTGTGTATTTAAAGTCATTGTAGTGAAATTAAGTACTTTCAGTCTTAGTGTTGTCATTGGGCACTGCATCTTAATTTGGTTGACTAGGTTTTTTTTGCTTCATTTAAGTATTTTCTTATATGTTGCTTCTTTTTTATGGAAGCCTATGGTAGTGGACTGCTGTGTTTATTAATAAACTTGGTTAATAGACTTGCAGAAACAAAAGTCAACATTAAAAAAACCAGTATTTGAAAATAGCATTTTGGCTCAGGCCTTGTATGGTCCTGGGGACCACAGCCAGAGTTGGGTGGCCCTGATCAGCTGCATGAAAAAGAATATATTAAAGAGGTGATCTTGGCCTCTGCAGTGCGACTTTTACCCAGCCTACTCATAATTGTCATCACAGTTACATCACAGCCTTACCCTCCTCAGATGTCATAACTACAGCTGCCATCTTAATGGTGTGGGTACTAATATTGTCTAACAACAGAGTTTACCTTGCTGGGTCTGGAAATTCAGTCCATATTTGATTTGATGATTTAATATGTTGATATTTAGTTTTATGACTCTCCTATATATTTTGTATCAATATCTCTTTTATCTTGCTTCCATCGTATTTCTGGTACTCCTGTTATGTCACTGTCCTCACTTAAAAGCAGACATTCAGGCTTTACATCTTGTGCTGCTGGCATTTATGACAAGCTATATAGAAATATTTGGGGCTTTTTTGCATATGGGTGTTTGTGAGTCAGACTGTGCACTTTACTGATTTACAATGATTTCTCAATTGAATTTTGAAAACTTCAGTCCACTATCTTATTAGACATACACAGTTTTTGTGATTCCATTCCTAATGGAAGTGAGAGAATGTGCTTTTATTCATCGGATGTTTCTTTACCCACTATGTTGCTTAAAACTCTATGATCTCTTAAATAGCAGTATCTTCTGCTTTATTTTTCCCCTTTAAGAATGGAGTATTTTATGGATTCCCACTACTCCATGTTTCTGCAGTTTCTAAAGAATCTGTACTCTTCCTACAACTGTTTTTTCAGGCATGCATTGAAACTTTGCCTCATCCACCTAGTTTTGGGAGCATTTTATAGAAGGCTGCAGTGCAAGTCTGGTCTTTAACTTACTCTATGTTTTATTCCAGATCTTTTCTCCTGCCCCTCCCCATGTCACTGGTTTCTACATGGCCTTTCACCACCACCACAGAATTTCTAAAGTGACCATCAAGGCGTGTTTTGAGGGTGACTGCTTTTTCAGCTGTCATTTAATTCAGCATGCAGTCGTCTAATACAGCAACCCCTTTTCTCACTCACCCATAATTACTGCTTTGGACTTTTACTCATCTGTGTTCCTGCTTCAGAGAGGTTATCCTTGCTACAAGAAGGTTGTGTACTGCACTATTTACTCATTTCTGTGACCTGCCTTGTCACTGCGAAGTTAGGAATCCTAAAACTATTCTTCTGTTGACTTTGAGTTTGACTCAGTTCGAACTTCATAGGTAGTGTGATTTGCATGTTCTGGTATTTAGTTAAAGCACATTGTAGACCTAGAAAGTTAATTGTTTTGTATGTCTTCTCTGCATTTTTCTAATGTTTGGGAAGATGATGGACTACTCTTGTTCATCTTTTGTCCTAGGTCATCGGAGCCTTACTTTTGCTTATCTCTAAAGAAATATGTTTGTAACTTAGAACTTGCTGTAGTGAACTCACTGTCTGACACAGTCTTCTCTTTCTCTTGAGGCATCTATTGCAATTGATGGGCTGGAGGGGGCTCTGAGCAGCCTGGTCTAGTGGGAGGTGTCCCTGCCCATGGTAGGGGGCTTGGAACTAGATAATCTTTAGGGTTCCTTCCAACCCAAGCCATCTGTGATTCTGTGATTATTGTCAGTAGAAGTCTGTAGCAGGAGACATAAAATGTTCATAAGGTGGTTTTGGGTTTGGGTGTCTATTTAAATATTGCAGCTGTAAGGAGGAGCTCTTGCGGGGAACAGCTTTTGCAGACTATGGTAACAGTCATTATATAAAAGTATATAATGTTGGCTGAGTTAGTGCATGCTGAGTGAGCTAGGGTTGTTACTCATGAAGAGGTTTCATTGTGGCCTCCTGAGGGCAGTCTATCCTAAGGCATTATTGTATTGGTAATGACTTGGTGAATAAAACAGTATCGTTTTAGGGAAGTGGAGTTGCCTGTGCAGATGCAAAGCTGATGGCTGGCATCCCTGTTACTGGTTTTGTAGAATCCAGTTCCATATATCCTGAGCTGTTGGAGGTTGTAAGGCATGACTTTAAAAGATGGAAAGGATTTAATAATGAGATCTGTGAAATTTGGATTGAAAGCAGTTATCTAAATCCCAGCCTGCAAAATCTCTTTGTTTTATTACCTACAGTTAAAACATACATTGTAATGATTATTTTTTGCTGTAAGACAAATGTTTTTACTTTGATGTGTTGCACAGTGTGAAAGCTTTTACTGCATGACATTGAAATGTGTATTGCCTGTTGCAATTATGTGACTTTTTTTTTGGAAGCACAGTGTAGTTCATTTAAGTAAAGCAAATAAAAATGGAACTCTTCAAGGTCAGGTGGACCCACTTGATTCAGTTAATCAGTGTTTGAAAAGACAGGTCAAGTGTAGTGGTGGAGAGAAGTCATTGGGTGTGTTTAATGCCTGGAGAAGTAAGAACTCTGCTAAAGCCCCAAATTATATTTGATTTTCACACACACATTGTATTCAATTTCAGATCATATGCTAAAGGCTCCTTTTTGCTGTAGATATGTCTGTTAAGTTAGTAGATAATGCTACATGTACCTTGCCAGACATCTTTGGATCAGCATGACTATAATCACAACTGTTCTGGTGTTTTTATGTTTTCACTTTTCATATTAACAGCTCATATCTGTTAAGGTCTGGGATATTTTTTTGTTCATTGTGTGTAACAAAATTGCCAGTTTGAGTATGTTGGTAGCAAATGTCGTGAGACAACACCCGAGTAAAAGCCATCAAAGCTTGCTTGGTATCATTACACACAGATTAGGGCAATGCCAGTGGGAGCATGGGGGGGCAGATGTCACTGAGCAAATTATATTGTATGGATGTTCCTCAACATTTCCCAGGCTGCTGGCTGATGGTACTGAGGTGCCCTTGCGTGTGTAGGATGCTGATGAGTTTGAAATTGCTGCATGATTTTGAACAATTTGTTTAGGAGTAACTGCAAACTGATTATGTGTTATTGCTGAAGCTTGTTAGTGAAACAGTTTGATGTTTTGTGGATTCTAACTTGCAGATCCCCCAGCTCTGTATTTCGAATGCTGAATGCACTAAACTACATGTTGCATCTCTGTGCTCAAGGCTGTAATGTCAACACCTGCATGTGGATGACCTGTTAAAAGCTCTCAGTTGCAGTACTTTAATTCTGCTCCTCTCAATATGACCTTGTATCCTATTTTTTATAGATAGTTGGTAAATTTCTGCTGAAAACTTACTGCAACTTCAGAGAAAAGAAGGAATATAGTAATTTCACATGTTTTGTTTAGATGTCATTTAGTGTGCATGCATGATTTTTGATGGTGAGATGTCCCTGCCAGCAGCAGACTAGAACTTCATTCATTCTCTGCAGGCTCTTATAGCTCTGTTGTTGAAACGCATATATAGAACAGACAGCACCTGTAATTTTGTAATTCACCATAATTTTCAGGACACCAGCATGGAGATGTCCTTAATTTGCAGTAGACTACAAGTGCACTGCCTGTTGTATAGCAAGTCTTATGAGGTATTTTCAGCACTTTTTGCAGTAGCTCAGAAAGGTCTTGTGTTTGGCAGTCTGGGTTTTGTACCCTCAGTTCTCCAGAAATACTCTGTGATGTCTGGGCCAAGAGTTGTTCAAAAAAGCTTGACAATATGTTTCCCTGAAACTGTGTTGTTAAACACACAGGGAAAAAGTCCTGCCATAATCCGTTCGGTGTGATGAGATTTGTAGAGCTCCTTTTGTAAATGTTGTAATCATTCTGTGCAGTGGCCATGTACGGTTATTTTTTTCTGCTTTCTTGTTCTACAGCTCTTTCTGGACCACTTATGCCAGTACAGAACTAGAAAGTGACAGCAGTGACAAGACTTGGCCAGTCCCCAGGGTTACCAGTTGCACTGCAGTTGTTTTATAAAGCACAAAAATTCTCCTTCTAGGTGGTGTTGAACTGAAGTTCGTTTGTCTCCATCCTCCTTATGGCTGCTGGAATCATTGCTGTACAGGTACTGCTACTTGTACTCTGGCTTTTTGGCTCTCAACATGACTGAGCATTATGTTCCAAACACATTTTTATTACAGATGGAGTGCAGTATTAGATAATTTTATGCTTTAATCACTTCTGCTAAAGGATGTAAACTGGCTTAATTTTGAGTGAGAGTTGCAAGCTTTAAGACAAGTCAAAAAATACTGTGTGCTGTCTGGAATACATTGTAAATTCCTTGGGGCAGGAGCTGTATTTCCATTGTTTTATGTGCTCATATTTCTGTTCAAACAAAAAATCTGTGCAGAGGGAAGGCCATTTCTTTCAGACAGTTCAGGGGAATGCGATAAATGCCAGTAAATTCTACCCCTTGCATGTACATTTGAATTGTGAGGGTGTGAATTACCCAACATGCATAATCCAAGCAGGCATTTCTAGTCCATGCATTAATTTATGTCTAGTGCATGGTGTGGGTTTGGCTGCTGGGTCATACAGCCAGAGCACACAGCTGATCCCCTCAGCATCTTGGCATGTTGGATAATGTGAGCTTGTGAAGTACTTACATACAAAATCTGTTTGGGCTACTTGCAGAGGTAAGGATGTAGGTGTCCATATGTGGGGGGTCAAGGCGTTTCTTAGCATACACCCTAAGTGGATTAAAATAGACTTTTAAGGTGGTGAAATAGAAAGAAACAATGATTTATAAGCTGGGGTTTCAAGTTGGACTGGTTTTGACCCCCAGCCGCCAGTTGGCTGTGATGGAAGAAAATTGTGTACGGTAATGAATTGTTGCTGTTAGCTTAAAGCTGCAGGATAAAGGCCCTGTATGTACACCAGCTGGAAAAACCTTCATGCATGTGGAATTTTGCACCTCACTGTTGGTACCCTTGACAGAAGTTTCTGTCATCATCCACAATGTTGTTGCATTGAGTCTTTCACTGCTATGAATATGCTTGGACCGATCAGCTTCCTAAATAATTTGAAGTCTTCCCATACCTAAACTGGAAGTCTTGCAAAAAGTCAAGGCTCCTTTTCTTAGTCTTAAAAAATGACAGAAGTACACTCACAGGTCATACTATCTTTGGACTATGTGGAAGGAGATTAAACTTCTGAGTTACTTTGATGCTTCCAAGAATTTTTGCTTTTTGGCTTGAGAAGTGTCATTTGCTTATGCCACGCTTCTCTCTCTGAATTTGTAAACCCAAACAGTCCCAGTAACTAAGTAACAGCACAGCTGAATGTTTTCATAAAAACAATGTTGCTGCTTAGAGATGTGATTTACAACTTAAGTGAGTCTGTACATATATACAGAGGCAAAAAGTGATGATGACCTCATCTTCAACAAGCTCAAAAAGCAGTCTCAGTTTTTCAGTCCCCAAGCCAAAGACAAACGTACTGTTAGCAGACGCAGCTCCATTGACTTCAGTTGCAGTATTGCCATTAATGTCAGTGCTCACTTAATTGCTGACATAAGCCTGTTTGTAGTGATCAATCCTGGAAATGTAAACCCCAAAGAAAAAATGGATAATCTTGCATCTTTCCTGGTATCTTCACATTGAGAAAAGAAGGAGAAACTAGTTAATACTAAGGATTTTACAAGTAAATTTGATCTTTAAAAAAAAAAAAAAATTGATATTGTCTTGTTATCAGGCTCTTCTTAAATGAATTTAACAGTGCTCAGACCATGCCCTTTACTTAGGATCAGTTGTAAGTGATGACATATTGCAATTACTAGAAACACAAAACAGACCTGCATATTTTCTAACCTATTAAAAAAAAAGTATCTTCCAGTACTTCTATTTGGGAAAAGTTTCTCAGAATTTATGAGTAATGTTCCTCTGTTCTGTTCAAACAAGATTCCAGGTCCCAAGCAGACTGTTCTGATAAATTCTAGTAGTTTTTAGATGTTGCATATAGGCCTCATTTAATCTGTATTCATAATATTTAAAATTTCCAAATCTTACACTTGCATGCATGTACTGAAACAGTTATTAATCTTTACCAGAAAGAAAACTTTCTATTTGTGTAATATTTATTGATGTTAAACCCACATTATATCAGCACAACAGTCCAAAGTAATGATAATACATTTTTTTATAAATACAAATGAAAGGTGGCAAAATAATGCTAGTGAAGCTAAACAAAAAAGTAAATTAGCATGTCACAGTCAAGGAAAAATTTGGCAAAAGATATGACATACTTCTAGAATAGAATCAGATTATTCCCACCTGACAGACTATGATGTTAATCTGGATTAACCATCCCCATTACTAGTCATATCCTGCACCAGAATAGTACTACCTTGTGTGCTAAAGTTTATTAGTCACTAAAAAACAAAACAAACTTTGTGTACTTACAAAGCAATACATGTATAGCAGTAATGCAATATATGGTGTACACAATTACAAAATTTAAAAAAAACAAAACAACAAAAAATCCCTAAGTACAGGACTTCTGAATAAATGAACTGAGATAAAAGATTTCAACACTTTTATTATAAATAATGAAAGATACCATATATGTGCTTCATATAAGGAATACAGTGTTTTCCTTTCCTAGCAAAGTATTGTAGCTCGTACCATCAAACACTCATTTTCCTTGTCAGGCCTAGTAATTCTTCCATCCATTCTCCATCCCTCCCCTTCAACTGAAATTCATTTGGTTCTAATTTAAAACTACCTAGTCAGGTGTGACTTGAGTGGGGCTCCACTTCCATGTGGATTTGCCTTGCATTCTGAAAGTAGCCTTCAGGCTTTTCACCTTGCATTCTGAAAGTAGCATTCAGGCTTTTCACCTATGGTGCTCAGACTCTACCCCTTAAAAGAGCTGTCATTTGCCTACAGTCAGGAGAAGGAAAAAATAAAATCTACCAGAGACATGTTTTGTTAAGAAGAAAAAAAAGGAGCAAATTGGATGTTTTTGCCTATCTTCCTTTTCTACTTCCTCAGATTTGCAAGCCTATCACCTGTGGTGTATACTAGTCACTTAAATCCATATTGCAGTTTCAACCCATTTTGCACTTACTATACATTTCTTAAATCCTCATACATATTACACAAGCTTTAAACAGTCAAACGTCCCATACATACACTCCCTAGTTTTCAGCTCACCTTAGTATTTCAGAATCTTGAATGGGAGTATTACAAGGTTGCAGACTGCTGTCAGAAAATCCAAAGAGTTTCAATCTCTTGCCAAGTCCCCCTCCCACCCCTTGCAGTAACTCACTGCAGTGGTTCATATTACCAGCATCTTTTCCCCTTCTAGTTACCAAAGTGTAATCTGGAGTAGATTGTTACTGTGTGTCAGCTCTTCTTTGTTGTCCTGCAGAAGTTAAATCACTTCTGCTTGGACTGCCCTTGCTGTATGTTTGTAAATAAGCCTCCTCCTAGATGGCAAAAAGGAAAAACACAAATGAATTGAAAGTTAGGGTGTTGATGTCCATACTAACAGCATTGAAAGAAAGATTTTTTTCATTGGTGAACAGAAAGCAGTTTGCAGAGATACAGCATTTGCTTACATTTCTTTTCCTTGTCCCTTCCTGTTTTATTCTTATAATATTGCACTTGCTCATCGTAGCTGTCAGAATGTGTACCCATTTTAGAACTGTTGATACCCTTGAAGAAAACATCTTGCACCATTAAGATTGTGTAGCATTTACTTTACTGCTTACGAAGGTATGCAGTGAAAAATCTTTCTCTCTGATGCATTTTGGCCTCTATGAAAAGAGTTATGAAGCAACATAGGTTAAGGAACTGGTGAGTGTGATTTGTTGTGCAATGTGTACATTTCTATTAATAATCTATCTATTCTCTAATTTGGTATAATGAATAAGGAATATATGGTTACTGTGTTTGTTGTTTATCTTTTGTACATGAAGGTGTCTGCCCTTGCATAAAGTGACATAGGAGTATCATTGGTCAAGGCAATGGCTTTCAGTGTTTCTGCTTTGAAAGGAAATGATGGAAGGGGCAGTTGAATCTACAGATCATCGCTCTCTACCAGGCCAGGCTGCATTGTCAGGTGGACTGGGTTTGCTTCGGGCTGGAAAGCTGCTTTGATGTCTAGTCCTTGGTCACAAAGAGCAGCGTATCGGCTGGCTGAGGGCCGCACCTTCTTTGGCTTGGTCTGCTGAGGTGGTTGTTGCCACTGAGCTATAGATTAAAAAGGAAAGAAAAAATGTTAGCCCTCCTGAGCTACGCACCAAAGCGTGCCAGATGCTCAGTCAACCCTTTGTGAAGGAGATACTAATTTCTGAGAAGCAGAAAACCATTATATCAAAGGTAAATTTGTTAAATTTTTTTGCATTGTTGCTTTTTTGTTTTTTTCTCAGCATCTAGTTTCACCTTCAAATGTAAGTAAATACAACAGTCTGTGTTTCTTTTTGGCATTGTTTTCCACATTTCCTTGTGCCACTGAGAAGAGTGACAGCAAGGAGGTTGTTTCTGGGCACTCATATTACAGTAACAGGCCTGTTCTAGGGTTAGTTGTTGCATCTGGTGGCTGTTGCCACCCCTTGTGTGCTGAAGAACGCTGAGCCAAGTCTCTAATTCACACTCCCCACTTCCACTACCCCCCAGAAAATATCCTTTATCTGTCTCTCCCCTTCCCCCTCCCCCTTAATTCTTGCTATGAGAAGACTGGTAAGAGACACTGCTTTAAGGAAACATTCACTATGTAAGGGGCTGCTTTGGAACAAACTGAGTAATTAAGCAGAAAGCCATAAAAACACCTACTACACTTTTGGTAGCTGTCACAGGTGTATTACGGACTAATGTACAAAAGAATACAAAAGGTTAGGGAAGTGCCAGCAAAACAATAGCAATAATGATCCACAAAAATAATATAATCATGCCGTTATCTGTTGTTAATTAGCTATATTTAATGTACTAAGCAAAAACAGAAAGCATGCATGCTTGTTTTGCTTTAGGTGTCTGAAAGATGGTGAAATATACTTTGACAGAGCATTTGTTGTCTTGAAGTGGATGTTTACTATTGAGGAGAAACTATAAACAAAAGAAAGAGAGACCAATGTAAACCATTCTGTGAACAACCCAAAACTTATAGAACTGTTGCTTTTGGGGGGATTAATATGATCATGAAAATTGAAACCACTTACTATAAACATCCAACCTGGCAGTGCAAGACACAATCCCAGCCTCATTCTTAGCTGAAACGGTATACCAGCCAGCATCCTCCTTTGTAGCTCCCTGAATAAGCAGGCAAATGTAGCCGTAGTTATCCTGGTGCATGCTAATAAAAGGAAAAGTAGAACATTATTATTTAAATCTCAAACCACTGTAGACTATTTTAGAATGTCATTATAAACCAACCCAATCTTAGTTACAGATTGATTATAGTCCACTTTTAATTAAAATGGAACTTCCTCTGAAATTAGCAAGTGGAAAATAAAGCCTTGAGTAGGCTTGACAATTTGGCAGTTTAAGATCCTCTATTGAAAACTAAGAAGAAGAAACACATGAAGTAACTTTTTCTTCCCAATTATGAATTAAGACATCTGGAGTAGCAGGAACACCAGATCTTACCCAGACTTTTTGTGGAAATGATAAAGAAATTCGAGGAAGATCTTGAAACATAAAATATTGAATCTTAGTTAACTGTGCAGCAGAATTAGGAATCAGAGTTTCTGCTGAAAAGCACATGGCATTCCTTTGGAACTTTGATTTTCATTAGCAGATTTCTGTAGTTTTGGTTCTGGAAGTGTAAAACTAGTTCTCTTGCTTAGAGTGCAAAGGTAGTTGTGTAAGTCTAATGATGGAAAGCAAGTAACATTTTGTTTCTGGCTCAGCCACCAGGCTGGCTGCAAGTTTGAGCAGATGTCATAAATTACCACAATCACTAGTTATTATGTATGAGATGCTCTTTACACAAAGCGTTCATGTGACCTTTTAGGTTTTTATTTGTTTTACAGGATAAATCATCCTTGAAGTTACCCATGGGGAGATTATTCTAAGTCAGTCTAACCTGACTCGGTCAGTGTTGTATGTGAGTGAGTCGTTCTCTTTCTTCCAAAATATCTGAGGAGATGGCTCCCCTGAGATTCGACACTCCAGTCGCACTGGGAATCCCTCAGTCACACCTGTGTTTTGTAGCTTCTCTATAAACACAGGTGCTTTTTGTACTTCCTTAGCTGTGAAAATAAAGATTGCAGTTATGTTGACATTTGTCTATGAAAACGTAGGCTTTCTTTCAGCAGTGTGCTAAAAACAATCATGAAAGACCTAAGTGGCAGGAAATGTAAGTGTTGTCTTCATTAGTCACAAAGTTCAGTCCTGGTTCCTCTGAGGAAAACAGTCCCATCATTATTTTAATAGAGGGAAAAGTGAGTGCTAAAAAACTGATTCTTCCCTAAAATAATTGAAATGTAGAGCATGACAACTAGATAAACTGGCCGCACTATGCTTGGTAAAAAGAGCTCCTTCAAATACCACAAAAGCATGGACTTTTAACTGAAGAAGGAACTGCTCTACCAGAAGGCTGTAGTGGCATTATTCTGATGTGCTGTGCGATGCACAAGCCATATCCTGCTGGCTGCCCAGGGGTAGGCATGGGTCTGCACAGATTGTCAATACAAAGAAACATCCAGGGAAATAGTCTGGTCTGTGGCCTCAGGCCAGCAGCCCCCTTTTCTTAACTGTGTGCATAGACATTACATGCCAGTCACCTTATGCCACAGCATGACATGAATAGCTCACCTATAAATATACCATAGTTCTGTTACTGCCAGGTTTCCTTTGCTTACCCCCCGCCCCTCGACGTGTCATTTGACATCACTCATGTTTTCTTTTTCCATGCTATCCTGGCAGTGCTCAGCCTGACAGCTTGGCATGAAGATGTTACCTGCAACAGTGAGCTCCAGGCTGAATGAATTTTCACCAGCTCGGTTGCTGGCAATGCACGTGTAGATTCCAGCATCTCTGGATGTGACTGGTTCTATGATCAAGGAGTGCACCCCATTCTCACGCACCAACATTTTGTGAGAACTGTCAGGGCGAATTGGTCTGCCATTAAGTTGCCAGCTCAAGTCTGGAGTCGGTAATCCACTAACCTTGAGTGTAAAGAGAATAGTGGGAAATTGTTTCAGCCACACGAAACACTGGAGGAGTCCTGACTTGTTACTTTAGGGAAGTTTGGTTTTGTTTGCTACTGCAGGTGTACCAAAAGATTTAAGATCTAATTCTGTCCTGATTTACACATTGAGTCAGTTGTAGTCATTTACTTACTTTCTGGCCAACTCCCTGAATTCCATGATGTCTTATGGGCGTGACTGAAAAAAGATCAGTGTTTAGATAGTCTAGAAGCTAAACAATAATACATTGCAAAACAAAAGGCAGAGCGACACCTTTTGTCTTTTTTATTGTTTGCTCTTCAGGTGGAATGAGAAGATACTCCTTTCTAGATTAACTTCTTGTTAGAAAACTTGCAGACAAAAAGATGTGAGTAACTAATTACTGACCTCTGAAGTTCCATTCCACTTAGGTGTACCCTAGTGACAGCACCACCTGCACTAGTTAATGCTTGGTCTACGTGAGCAAGTCTTGTACTTCTGAAAGCTGTGTCACTTGCTGTGGGGACTGCTTGAGAGCAAACAGCTTCTCCCAAATAAGTCAGCATAAAGTAAGCAGAAGTCACCCAAGCCTGAATTATTTCTGCTCAGCAGAGACATAAATCAGGTTTACACTGTTTGAAACTTTTAACTGGGGTTCAAAACTCAAGTAGTAAAAGGACTTAAAATGTAGAAACACATTGTCTTTATAGTGTGTGCTGCTTCCCTCCACACCCCAGCATAGCTGAATTCTATAAATCAGTTTACTCTGAGCTCTAAGATTTGCTCGAAGCACTTTCATTGGAGGGGAGGCAAACTTTTATTGTCCACTTACTCACTCATAAGTAATGAGATTAATTACCCTACTAAGTGGCACCGAAACTGCCAATAGGCAAAATAGCTTTGAAAAGAAACCAATGTGGTTTTTGAGTCAGCTGATGTTATCAAAAAGCTGCTGCTACCCTTTGCATGACACTTGCCTTGCAGTCCATCCTGCATAGTTTTCCTTCTTGAACAGTCAGGTCTCCAGGAGCCTGCAGAAAATGAGGCCGGAAGAATCGTTCCTGAATTGGTTCATTTTCATCACCACTGTCCCTTGACCGAGATCGTGGTCTTAAAATAACATGAAATAAAGGTAAATTACTTTTTTTCTCTGCTAAATCAGAAGAACCGTAATTACTTACAAGACTGCTTTGAATTTTAAACAACTTCTTTGATCATAATCACCCCATATTTACACACGTGCACTGGTAGCTTTTGGCCCAGACTGAGTTAATTATGACACTGCAGTTATCTAATTACTTTTATTTAATTCATACGTTGTGAAAAAATATAACCTATAAAACAATACTGCTACAGAATAATTGCTTGTAATATTAATTACTTTTATAAATGATAGTATTTTTGTTTAGAGAGTCTTTAAATCATTGACATACAAATAAAACAAGTTGGCAGGCCTTGGCATGTAGCTTCAGTTCCCCATTTCTAGTGTCCTGTGTATTCAATTCCCTCACTGCTGCTGATTACACCAGAAAGTACATGGACTATTCACTAATCATGGTTCCCTTTCAGAAAATAACAGCAGCTAACTCATCTCAATTGAGATTTTTCACATTAGACTTGTCTTCTCTTGTTCTGCACTAGTGAAGACTGTATAGAAAATTCTATATATTTATTCCTCATTTAACAGGGTTTTTGTATGAGATACTCTTGAATATTTTCAAAGCCACCAAACTGTGGAGTCAAAACAATGAGAATTTAAATTGTGAGCAATAAGAAGAACTTCGGTTGCTAATTTTTTTTTTAAAAAAGGTACCATAAACAGTTTAATATAAAAAAGGAAAGAAAAATAACTCCTGTCCCCAGACACAGTATCAGTCACCTTAAGCTTCCATGATATAATTTAATCCATTTTATAATTTAATCCATTAATAGCATTGGCTATTCTTGCCTGTTAATTTAATCTATCAAATCTTTTTCTAAGTGGTTCCTCCTTCAACTAGATTTTTGTTTCCAGTGAAATCAGTTTATTCCATTTGTGTGATTTTAGTTATCAAAGAATCTTGAAACAAAATTTTATATCTGCTTTTGTCCTTGCCTGATCAGCTCCATTGAGTTCCATTCTGGAGCCAGCTGCTGCCTACAGTAACATCCTGTGTCAGGGAAGAAGAGCTATGCAAATATCCTCCAAAGACCACATTTATCAATGACGCATTACAGTGAAATTCTCTTTTCTGATCCTATATTCTGTTAACTTTTGCCAGTGTTTCTCTTTTGGCCGCTGTCTGCAGTGTCCATGCTGCAATATAGGTGCCCATATGCATTTTCTACTGCCCAAGGGCATTTCTCTAGGTTAATATCATTCACAAAATAAAAAAAAGCTTAAAACCCTCAGTGGTTGCATTTGGAAAACAAGTTGCTGTACTGCTGCATGGAAGATAAACACTCCAGCTGCACGCTCTGCTCCACTGAGGCTGCAGTTAATTAGAGTTGCTTGCATTTGATTTATTTTGTCCTGCTCTGCTGTTGCCCTTTTTCTGCTGTTGCTTTGTTTGAATTGGCCAGGCATCACCTTTGCTACGGTATTATCTCTTATTAATAGATCATTGTTGACTTTTTAATGATCATCACAGTTTTCCCACAGCTGTAACTAAAGGCAAATGGAGGGGCTGCAGGGAGTTGTGCAGATACCTAGTCCATACTGCTTAATAATGTAGGGCTAGATACTGAAATGGGAAACCCAGACTGACATCCCTGCACACACTAAGAGTTTATGTAACTCCTCAGGCGCCTAAATCCAGGTCTGAAGCACCTCATAGTTTTTGCCACTTCAGCATGATTCAGTACCTCCAACACTGCAGCTCATAAGCCACTCAGAGCTTTAGCTGGTGACCTCCTAACCACTTTTGCAGACACAGATGATTCGTGCGTGTAGATGGGATGGAAGATGGAGAGCGATTAGGAAAAACTGTACTGGTATTGTTTGGTAATGAGTTCTGCAAGACCAACTCTAAATGATGGTATCTGGTCAAGCGAGCGCTGCCCAGTGCTAGCCACTTGTGCAAAATCTGCCTCCACATTATTGACAAGCACTCTGCTGTTAAGATGCCAATGAAGTACGAGTAACTGGTGCTTCATAAAGTCTTGTGGGGCTGTGCCAAACAGGTGAACTGGCACCGCAGGAGTGGGAAAGACACCATCTCATTGCTACAGCTGCAGGAAAAGCTAGCACTGATCAAAACCGGGAGGTGTGGGGGGGGAATTTCTGCTAAATGTAATGGAAAACAAGTTAAGAATTTGTGACCACAGATGTTGCATTTATTTTTACCTCTTTGTAAGTTTGCCCTAAAATCACAGACTATTTTTTAAGCTTTTGCCTTGAGAGGTGAAACTAGGGTCATTTTATTTCTAAAACGTTTTGTGGTTTTAAACAAATAACGAAATGCGTAGAGCCAAGTGCTTCAGATGTCTAGGAATGACAAATTGCAACAGACTGGAATACACTTGGATTCATTGTGGGCTCTTTAGAGTTGCAATGCGGACATCATATTGCACAGATTAGTTTCAGCAGAACTGACATCATGTACTAAATGTGTCCAGGGGAGACTCCATGGGTTGGTACGGTACAATGCACCGGGAATTTCAGTGAGCAAGAAGCTGGGGAAGACTTTATGACTGACCATATGGTAATGATCACTAATTTGGAATAAAGGAGATTAAATTCAAATTAATCCCCTAATTGAGGGTAGAGTGATAGGAATGTTTAATTTTAAAATCTTCCTTAAATCTCATGCATTTTAAGATTATTTATTTGCCACTCTGGCTGCCATGCTTAGGTGACACAATGTTTATTGAGCACCTTGTCATCTAAGGGATTGAGTCCAAGCCTTGTCATACACATCAGAAAATTCAAAAGTGGCCACCCACATCAAGTGATGCTAAGAAGGTGATGTTTGTCAGCTAAGCAAATTTCAGAAAAATACATTAAGAGTGAAATAAAACCCCAGAGTTCTGCCAGAACACAGTCTGTAGGAGATTAAATGTACTTCAGGAAAAAGCCTGTCACCAGTGTAACAAGTCATAAAGTTCATTAAGCTAATAATTACACTTGTAATAAAACAAGCAAACAAAAGGTCTTGTTGCTCTCAAGCAGAAAAGCTTATAGAAATAATACCGTAATGCCACAGGAATATTACTTATCAAAAGTCCATGTCAATAGACATGACAAATATCACAGTATATGGGGGAATACAGTCATTTGGGATATCACATTAGAGAAGCCTGTCTTAGGGAGGTTTTTGGTGCTCCCATTTCATCAGCCTTGGGTGAACTCTCAGGTGGGAGTAGGGAGAACTGTCACTAAACAGAGTGTTGTGCTGAATGCTTACAGAAACTGGTCTTCCAGAGCAAAGTTAATGGGATAAGCCCTTCACATGGTATTTTGCAGGAAATGAGAATCCCCAGTAATTGCCCTAATTTTAATTAAACTGTTTGATGGAAATCCCTTATTTATAATTCATCACTCACTGGACACCCACCCCAAAGCAATAGCAGCTGCTTGTGTGCCTGTGTCCATTAGAAAACAAAATACCAGCCATTAGCAGCCTTGGACTTTGAATGCATTTGGAGAGATTGAAAAGTGCCTCCTCCATTATTACCTGAGGGTTCTGTCCATCCCAGAAAGAGAGACACACATGTTTTGTCCTTCAGGAAGCCCTAGGAGTGGCAGCTGCTCGATGCTTTCACCCTTACCTACCTTCCTGTTGTCTTTGTTTTTAAAGATCTTTCCCCTTTGTCAGCCTGTGTGCACTGACCTATTCAGTTGAAACCTGGTTCTCCATGGCAGCTCTTCCCTTCAGGGGTTAACAAGGACTTTCCATTTTTACCCATTGTGTGCAGGTGCCAAGTGCATCAGTGACTGGACTGGCTACACCAGATGGCCCCAGCCTTTTCTGTGCTGCTTCTGTCCTGACAGCGCAGCCCTGGCACCATATTCGCCTCCCTAGGCACTCTGAGCTTTGGGCTTAGCAGGCCTGAGGGGGACACATTGCAGAGGGAGTTGGTGGCCGTCTCGGAGAAATGCTGGGAAATGCTTTCAGGGCTGCAGTTTGTTCTGAGCAGGAATAAGACTGTCAAGATCTTTTAAACAAGATCATTTCCTAATAATTTATAGCTACCAGAGCGGGGAAGAGAGCCTGTTTTGCATGCAGCAGTTCTACAGTACATACTAGTACCACTACCAACTGTTAGAGAAATCCTTTCCTGGTTGTACACTGGCCGTGTAATTACATGTACTCTGTATATTAGTTGGGCAATATTGAGATTCTATGGCTCTTGTGACCATTAAGCAAAGCTCATGCCTCATTATAGCAGAATGCAGAAACCAGAGCCCTCACACTCCCTTGAAACCAGTTCTGGTAACCAAAATGAAATTTTTTTGCATCATCTAAAGCTGTCTAAGCTGTGCTAAAGAGCCTCATAAATACTTTGGGTAAATACAAAAAAATTATTTGAAGGGAAAATTCCCTTCTATGGTCCAAAAACATAACCCAAAGCTTCGTATATGAATAATTGTGAGCTCACCAAAGATAAGTTTAATACTTTATTTCTGACTCATCATTCCTTATAAGATCCTGAACTGAAATATTAAATACTGAAATGCTAAAATATTTCTAATGTAAATCTAATAAACCTCTTTGGCATGCAGTTATTTCTGCTGTTTCTTTAAATGAATACATGCTAGAAGCTGCAGTAGATAGAGGTTCCTGGTAGAATCCTAATCAGATGAAATATTTTAAAAAAGCCTAAGTGACAAGAGCCTTCCCAACAGCTGATAGTGTAATTTGAGATACAGAGTAACTAGTGAGCACCACAAAGAAAGGAGGAGGAGACAAGGAAAATTAAAGATACTTAGAAGTCATGTCATTTCAGAGGTTCCTTATACTTCTGACTGTGCAAGCTCCGCAGCGATTTTCAGACAGCAGAGGTCACATTTCTTCCTGAATGCCATACTTTTAACTTATCTGCTTATTTTACATTCATGATCTTACCACAGTTATTTTGCAAAATCCAAATTATTAACATAAAAAAAAAAAAGCATCAAATACCTTCTTATATGAGGCTGACCTGAAGGTGACCAAGGACTGCGGCCTCTTTGATTTACAGCTTGAACCATCAGCCTGCCCGTGCAGCTCACTCTGCCCTGTTATGGTGAAAAGGAGGAGCATTAAAGACTTAAACCATGTAATAATAAATGTTCAACCCGATATGTTCTTTTTTTGCCCATCTGTTTTATCAGTTTCCAGTCTAACATAGAACAGACTGGAATGACTGTGATTATAATACATTCACAGTTTTTTAAAAAAGATTGTTCGTACCACTGGAAATCAAGTCCTTATTGAATGTTACTGATGTGGGCGGGAGGTTTCTCTGTGTATGGCAAGTGGGCAGAAGGACAAAACAAAGAGTTCAAGGTGTCAGCAAACAACAGAGTTGCTGCCTCCAAAGTGGATTGGTCTACTTGATCTGGTGGGCCCACAGCTCAAAAAATCCCTCAGCAATATAAAAACCCAAAGAATCTGACAAGTACTTAACAGGTCCTCTCTGCAGAGTGAGCTTGGCTTGAGGAATTGCACAGAAAGGCACGGCTGTGCTGATGGACACTGGTGGATAGTTCAGGTTATTTTCAATGAATGATAAATAAAACATGGCTCTGGTGTATTTGGTCCCCTTTTTTTCTTTTACTTTGTGTTTTAGAAGCCAGGTTGTCCACCACAAGCACTAGTCATAGTGGATTTGGGGTGGGACTGGCTGGAGCCAGAACTGCTGACTTTCAGGGTTCTGTGGAATTCACCCTGTAAGGGGTAAAAGTATCTGGTGGTCCTAATAAATAACAGCTCTGCCCCCTGGACCAGTGGCAGTAAAGCAACATCCACATCGGCTTTGCAATGTATTTCAGCTCTAAGCTGTGAGCTCCACACTCAGGTCTGTCAGCATAACAGTGACAAATATTTTTATCACAGTAATTGCAGGGTTGCAAATAGCAGTTCTTTAAGAACTGTCCAAAGCTCATAAAAAACCAATTTTGCTGGGCTCACAAGCGGCCTTAAAATAGCAACAACTTTTGTGTTACTTCTCGACTGTTAGAATCTGTGTCCCACTTCTATTCCCATGACCCATTTAGTCTGCAAGAAAAATCCTTGCACTAAAGTAAGCCACTGTGCAAGACCCACAGCACTTCCTTATGTAAAAGTTTTTTCCCCTCCTGATGTTACAAGACCATTAAAGACATCTGGAACAAATGAATTTCTATTTTGGGCACCACTACATATTAATATTTTTCTGGCAGGTGATGAATACACATATTTTGGGATTGTTTCTGCATATCTCAATATATGATGGTGTCACAAATGGAAACAAAAAGGGCAATAAGGAATTTGGATAGAGAAGATTAAGAAGGAAGCCAAAGATTTTGGAAAAGTCACAGGATGAAGAGGAAGGAAGCAATGAGTGGGAAGTAATTTGTTAGAAGATGTCCTAGAAACCAAGGGAACTCCAGCCTGAGGACTGTGGGTGTGTAGTGCAAAGAAGCAGAGAGAATGGGATAAAAAGAAAGAAGGTGAAAATAAGAACTTGATGCGAGCCCATACAGCTCATGGAAAGAGCTCAGTTCAGGGATGTGACCTGTAACTGAAGGCCTAAACCAGGCAAGGTTTTGTGTTTGTTTAGGCCCGGGGTCCATTTGCTCTAGATTAACTTCTATGGCAAATTTTACAACAAACCCCAGTGGTGTGTCAGGACTTTAATTCCAGCTCACTGCACTTTACATTGTGGGCAATGGGGCCTGCCGTGTTAACTACCATGGACCATCTCCAGGGTCTGTCAACAAGGCATTTTACACACATAAATCCTATTATATTAGTCCAGGTCATGAGATGGAATGAACTGGCAGAGCTTTAATGAACTGACTCTTTTGCTTTAATAAAACCAATTTCTATCAGCTGAGAACATGCCATTTGTTACAGAGTTTGGTGATTCCAATAGCAATGATCAAAACAGAGCAACAGCCTAGCAAATATCTACCAGTCCATCAGAGTTCTGATGTGAGCTCCCTTATATTTACGTACTTCTCTTAAGGAAACGTTGCCAAATTTGCCTAAGTTTGTGATAGCTTTGAGATGTGGACAATGTTCCATTAGAACTGAGAAGACTTTGCCAAAATTATTTCCACTCAGGATGACTTAGAAGAATTGGAATCCAGATCTTTGAATGTGAAAGGCTAGTACATTAACTCATAGCCCTTCTTTGCCTCCATTGTACTGTTAAATGCATAGTAAAAGCAAGCAAATAGTAGAAGAGATAAGTATGTTTGCTTGGGAATTACACTATGAAAAAAAGGAATACAATGGACTTGGTGAAACACAGATGTTTTGTTTAGGGGAGCCAGAGGAGGATCCTTCTGGTTCTTCTCCAAAGGGGAAAAAAGCACAAGCACAGAATTTTGTCATTTAACAAAGATGCTTTTTCAAGCCTCAAGCTGGGAACCACACAAACCCAGCGCATTTTAGTACATCCAAAAACCCACTAACAAAGTAGTGCCATCAGTGACCAGAACTGGTAACCTGGGTCACTGTTGTGTCGTTGAATGAGCATTATCCAGGACAAAAAGTGCCCAAAAGTTGGCCGTAAATATTCAGGGACAGAGCACAGTGCCCAAAAACAAAGGCATTTTGTTCACCAAGTTCTCCAAGACTTCAGATCACACAGTAACACTACACAGTGAAACTCTGTGCATGCACTAAGACAGCACTTAGAGGAAGATGAACAGGAGCTACTTCTTACTTTGAACATGTATCTACTTTTAAACCTGCTGTGAATTTTTACAATTTAAATGGTACCAAATATTGTAACAATGTCATGTATGTATAAAAACTCCCAGCTTGAACAAGTCCACGGCCTTATGCTATTTCATTACTATTTCTCTTACTAATGTAGAGATTATTATATAGAGAGATACTTATACAGAGATATTTATATAGAGAAATAATAATCATCAAACCACCTATATTTAAGCACGGCAGTTTTTAGAAACTACCCAAAGGCTGCTATGTGTGCTGTCCATGTGTACAGCCCCTTGTACAAGCCCTCTGCTGTATGAGCAGGACTGACAAGTTGAAGAGTGAGACAAAAATGGCAGCGTCATGCTAAGTAACTTAGCAACATACATAACAGAGCACAACACTCCTGCTTAGATTAAACTCTGTCTCAGTGATACAGTTTGTTATTCTACAGTGTGATTCTTCTTGCAGGCCTAGTCTTGGCAAGATATTTGGCACTACAGAAGAAAATAATTCATTACATCCCAAAAGTTATGTTACTGCTTTGGTTTCTCACATGCAACTCTTTCCCCTCAATTTGCTGTGGTGTAGGAAAAGAGAACTGAAAAAGCTACTTCAATAGGATGAGTGACCTATAAGTTTAGCTATGTCTAATGAACTAGTGGGTTTCTGCTTGTACCTCAACTCTTGTATGGAATCTGCAAAGAACAAATGGCATTTTTAAACAAGGAACACTGTGTTTCAGAAAAGCACTGTTTAAGATCAACACAGGACACCATTCTGCTACATAACAGTGCTAGATATTTTTACCTTACAGACTTGCAATCTTCCTAATTGCAAGGTGTGATATACTCCCATTCATTTCAAAAAATTGGCCTCAGTCAGTGACTAGGGTCAACAAAAGAAAATTAAATTGCTGAACTAGATTACTTCTGCTGGTAAACTGGATTTTTTTTTTCTCCCTTCATATGTGCTATCCATGCTCAGTTAGAATACTGAGATGTTATCAGCTGAAACAACTAGTGGAAGAGTAATTAAAAAATGACACCCCTCCCCCCTGAAACCTCAAACCATAGGAAAAAACTGCTGTTGAGTTGCTAATCCCTTGGAGATAGAAAGGTCCCACCCTACTGATGCAAGATGAAAACAGAAATCTAACTTGCATACTTTACAGTGACTTCATCATTTAATTAAATTATGCATATGTGAGATGAGATAGTTTTCTGAAGATTTATGTCCAGAAGGATGTTTGCTCTGGAGCCAAACCTTCATTTACCTGTGGGTTAGCAGCCATAATAGTGTAATTCCCATCATCATCCAGGGTGGAGGCTGCAGTATGCAGTGAGCAAGTTCCATCAGGTTCTCTTTGAATTCGGTAGTGATCACTTCGTTTAGAAATTTGCTTCCCATCTTTAAACCAATATATCTGCAGGGAAAAACCAGGCACAGCTGGTAAGAGGTGGGTGCTCATTGTCATAATTTCTCAATTAATAGCACTAACGAATCTTAACTGCTGAAAAACTCTCTGGTTAGTATTAAAAGAAAACCGCTTTAATCAACTCCTCATTCCAGGAGCCACTTTGACTAACAGTTACAAGATCATCAGGGGACGAAAGAGAAAGAACAGCCTGAACATTTTCCAACAAAATGTGCAGGTGCATAGGGCTGAATATTTCAAGAACTGAAAGTAAATGTCATTACAAAGAAGTCTATTTCAGAGAAGATTACTAATTTTACATTTATTTTGCTTAAATCTGAAGAGGCTGCAGAAAGAACTTAAGAATGCTATTGTTCTCTTTTCAGAAAATAAAAACATAAACCAATATAATGATAGGCTTAATTAATTCAATGATGAATAAAATAGAAGCAATGATCTCACTGCTGAAACACCCGTTTTGTCTCATATCCATTGCGCTGACTGGACTGGACCAAAATGCCAGAGGGGATAGAGCTGCTCCCGCTGGCAAGGAGCAGCTCAGTGTGTGAAGAGGCCAGCTCAGTGTAATGACGTGATTGAAACTAACAGTGTCACCCCGGTGTGACAGGCCAGCTACACAAGTGGACAGCTTTGCAAAGTAAGAGGAAATACTTCAAAGCAAACCAGCACATTGACATCCGTTAATAACTGCATGCCAACAGCAACGCAGTTCCAAGCTGCACTGAACAGTTACACTGGCTATCAAACAGAGGTCTTTTCCAGTACTTTTGATACATAATTTTATTCTCTGGCTGACCCAAGATATACTTTCAATGAGCCAAAGAAATGATGTATGCAGGGTAATATTTAATAGTAATCCATGAACTACACAAAAAAAAAGTATTTTTAGTGACTCAAACTTGAAGGGAAAAAAAATTTATCTAGCTTTCAGGATTTTTTTTTTTTTTAATATTATAACAATAATATAAAATCCCAAACTGATACCTGCTGGAATCAAAAGTAAATGCTATGTATGCAATGTATGCATGAACACACACACAGGAATATCTGAAAAATGTTATACTAGGAAGGCAGTACTCAGCTGCCTAAAGCCATATTTAAGTAGAACATTATTTGTCGTTTCTGAAATGTGCACTACGCCACGACATCAGTTGTGTTCAGCATTTCAGACACTTGTACAGATACCTACATCATTTTTATGAGGTCGAGTCATACAAAGTACAACTGTATTTGTCCTGGTCCTGCTGGGACTATTTAGCATGAGGAAAACACACACATTTTGCTCAGTCTCATTATTGAAGTGGGAATTTAGGTCTTAAGAGTGAGGAAAGGGTCCTGGCTCTCTAGTAAAATAGGAAGTGACAAAGCAAAGCACTATTCCATTCCTGATAGAATTTAACTTGCTGGTTTCTTCATATGTGGTAACATTTCAAAGCTTGAAATTCACTTACTTGGGGGAAAAATTAAGGGTATACTTTTGAATTTCACAAAAAACAGTTGAGGGGTTTTTTTCGGAAAATGAGTGGAAATGTTCCTTAAAATTTTATTACTGTGTATGATTTTTATACTAACAAGCATTATGCGTAAGTTGAAATGATTTCATTTCCTCAATAGCCGGTTATACTTGTTTCCCATTTTGTCTGTCAGCAGCCTTACAGAGACTCTGTGGTCCTAACAAAAGATTTAGTCATGTCTTCTTGTCTGCTGACAGAGCACTTACTGGAGATGCAAGAGATATTTGATCACTTATATACACATGCTAATGGGTGCTAAAACAACATAGCTGCAAAAAAAGAGTTTTAACTTGCATGCTTTACATGTGTCATAATGTTGCTTGGAAATCTACTGCATTAAGTAGTAACTATTTAATAACAGAACACTTATCAGAAATATCAGGAGACATGCATGGAAATACACACAAATATTAACTGAACCAGCTATCCAAACATCATGTGTATGTTGTCCAATACTTATTTTGACTAAGTTTAAAAGCATTGGCATCCCATATGAGCAGTAAATTCTTAATATTACCTTTATCTGACACGGAGTTAATAAGTAAAACGCTACCACTGCAGGAGACAATGGCCCTTGCAGTGAAGTATTTTCTTTCTAGAATAACTTTTAATAAATGTACCATTAAACTACGCAAGCACTGAACACTGCATCTGGATTGCTTTTATTTGCACCAGATTTCAGAAACCAGTGTGTAATGACTAGGAATACAATGGGACACACAGTACACGGAGGGGTTTGATCTTGGGCAGCACAGGCATTTTTAAACACCAAGAATTATATTCAGCCATGTGAAGAGTGAGCAGTATGAGATTTATGTAACATTTGTGTCTCAATTAACCTCTTGTATGGAGTTGTCCTAATTCTGAGGAGAAATAATCCCTTAAAAAGAAGTATTCCATAGTCCCTCCTGCAGCACCACAGGTTTCTCATTGTGATGAGAAAATAGTTTTACATTACACCAAAGGTTATAATGAAAAGTAGACTCAGATTTAAAAAGTCATATATATGAAGACAGAATCTGCACATCAGTATTCAATTTACATGGCATGTTCAGGGGAAAAATAATCAAGCCAATAACTCTGCTTAGAAAAATCCCTTGTAATGAATGCCAGATTTTAGAAACACTACAGTCCTTCCCTAAGCCATTCCTTGGCAGACCTGACAGAATACTTAGAAGGGAGGAGCTTCAAGTTAGTAAATTATTTCCAGCTTTTCATTTGCCAAAGTAAAAAACTTATTCATGAGCAACACTTCCAGCTTCAACAAATGACAGCAGAAGGGCAGCCCTCCGCCACTGAGCTTTTCAAAGTTGTTGTTTTGGCATGCTCTGGCAGATGAGGGGGGAGATACAGCCTTGGACATTTGTAAAGCCCAGCTAACAAGTAGCCATACAACAGGACAGATATTGGTTCCATCCTTAGCAACTTAACAAATCACACAAACCATCTGCAAGTGAATGGAACAAAGGTCCATGGTTCCAGGTGCAAGAGCAAATCACTTCTTAATGTGCACGTTTTGACACTGCAGGAAAACAGAACATAGGCTGTGAATCACAGGGCATTCACATCAGATGCTCCTCTGTAAGGGCATGCTTTAGGGGAAGTCCTAAGAATGTGGTTTCTTGGCTTTGCAATCCTTATTGCCCCAGTGAGGGAAAGGAGACATCCTCTTTCATCTGTCTTAAATCAGACGGAGAAACTACACCTTAATTGGAAACTGTGGAAATTAGGGAATGGTTGACTAAGGCTGACTCATAATAGGTTATCTAGCAACTTAGTCATAAGCCTCAGGCAGAAAGAATATCTCTGCACACACTGCACTTCTGTCAGCAACAGACCCATTTGTCTTCCACCCTTGTTCAGCACAACAGATTCTTACCTACGGTCATCTCAGAAATAATGCTAGACGTGAAGAGTTTGGTTTCGGTCAGACTGGGCTTATCTTCTCAGTGTGTGTCTTCAGTGTGAAGCAGGAGTGCTTTTTTGATATAAGTATACTGATCAACCCCACTTACTTTGCAGTGCTTCACATCATGTTGTGCTCTTGGAGCACAGAACTGGATTCCTTTCAGATGAAACTAAGCCAGAAAATGTGCTCCAAGAACTCATCTAATGTGCTGCATCTGCTTCAGTCTGTGGGATGAGATTAGAGCTAGCCTGGAGCAAAACCTTCCGAAATGTGTGCAGGGATGGATATCTCATTCTACAGATTTGCTTCTTCTGGTCTTCATTCCTTGCTGATGTAGATGTAGCCCTAGTTCTCTGTTGTCCTTTCTCTGCTACCTGATAAAGTCCTTTTTTAAAATTTAAATTAACAGCTTGTACAGTATCATTGGGCATGTAAAATCACTTGTATTTCTCTCTGTTCGAAATCCTCAATACCCATAAAACTTACATGAGATCAGAGATTTGGATGTGAGTGCTGCCATGAAGATCTTTTGTAACAGATAGGGAATCTTTGATCTTGTCTAAGAAGACAAGAGCCCCTATCCACGAGAGGTCACTGCAAGAGCTGCAAGGACCTCATGGGGAAGACACTGGCTTTGGCAAAGGAGTTGAAGAAGCTGCTGCCATTTGCCTGCTGCATGGTGAGTCAGTTGATTGCCAAGCAATTTTTGCAATGGTTATATGCAATCTACCCAAGGAAGGCATTTTTCCAGACTACTGACGTCACGTAACTGGTACTTGTACATTTGCTACAGAGAAATGCTTCCCAAGCCCAACCCTCCCTCAGAAGTTCATCATTAAAACCTCACCATCATGTCTCATTTTGCTGTTGGGATTTATGGAAGCTTATGGTATTTTCTTATGCCTTCTTCTAAATTCCAGTAAAATTTAGTCTTGTAAGTGTGTGTAGGTGCTGAAGAATGAGAGATACCACGCTGGCTCCTGAACTAGAACCCACATATTTTTGCATCAGTGTGTTGCCCTGCCTGAACTCATTACCCATGCTAGTGAGATGAGGTGGCTTTTGGGACTCCTGTGCCAGCTTGTATGGGGCTTTATAGCATTGTACTCTGAAAATGACAGAAGCATTACTTCCAGGTAAAATAACTGTGAAAAAATCTCAGGAGGGAGAGCAAAAGGCTCATAGCAGGATTTTTTACTAGCCTTTGACTAAATAACTCCAATTATGCCGAAAGATATTTGGAAGTTTATGCCAGATAGGAGTCTTTCTTGTCAAGTGTGAATGTCTCCTGTTCTGTAAGATACAGCCTACAGAGTCCAGAGCCTCATGCTAACGTTCCAACACAAAACTCTTTAGAGAAATACTAGAAAGATTTACCCTCGTTTCTTACCTTTGGCTTTGGATTTCCTGCCACTTTGCATGTAAATGTGACTGGCATTCCCTCAAAGATTTTGTAGTGCTTCAGCTTTATCTCAAAATATGGTGACATACTATTATCAATAGGTTCATCTCCATGTTGGACTTCGTCATCTGATTCTTCCACAGGTGATCTCTCCAGCCTGTATTCAATTTCACTGATCAACCTTTGCTCAAAGCTGGAGACTTTATATTCCTGTCAAACGAGAGGTAGATATTAGTGTCCAGCTTCAACACATTGTTCAAGAAGATATGTTCCTAATGTTTGGGTTTTTTATTTTACTGATCTTTAACAATCCATTAAGTTTTTACATATAAAAGGAAACTCTATCTTGTTGAAGAAAAACACTATAATCCATGTCTCCAATAACTTCCCTATGAAACAATCAAGACATCTGGTACGAGGCAAAAACTGTATTTCATGTTGTCTTAAGGTCTAATTTATAAGGGAAAGTAAGTCATTGGTTGCTTTCTTTCCATTTTTCAAAAAATCCTGTAAGAATAAGAGTATTCTGAGGCAGTTCATAAAGACAAAAGAAACACACTAATATTTCCTTGCGGGTACAGACAGATTTAGGGTGGGTTTTGTTTCCAGATGGCTAGAAGACCATATGGTTCACATCTGCTCTGTAGAATAGAACTGTACCAGAGGCTGAACCAGAAGGATGAAATTATTTTGTTTACAGTTGCCCATAAAAATGAGGAAAAAAAGAAGAGAAAATGGCAACAGCAGCAGTCCATGATTGTTGTTTCCCTTTATTCTTGTTGCTATGGTCCCCTTTGTGTGGCCAAAAGTATCACTTCTTCCTTAAAATTTATTGTAAGAGTACTGAAGATATAGCAAGAAGAGCAGAAAGGTTCATCAAGCGTAAAACACTACGACTTGTTTGAATTTGCAATGATTTACTGTGATACACATGCTAATTTGCTTTCTTGAACTGTATACTTTGCAGTACAGAATTCCTGCTTGGAATCTTAGTGATGACAGTAATAATGTCAGGATGTAAAATAGCTCAGAAGCAGAGAAAAAAAATTAGTCAATGCTCTTCTCAGTCAGCAGAAATTCAGACACTCTTTCAAATTACCTTTGGCCATTGTCTCTGACCCTTACTGTGTTTAAGACAGAACATGCATCTCATGCAAAGTGTCTTTTCACATCCCCATCCTCTGTTGCTGCCTCTGGTCTGGGAATTATGCAGTGTCTTTCTACCATCGGTTACAGAACTAATCATAAACCTTGATAATGGTAAACAAAGGAAGAACAGAGAAATACCTTGTAAACTGCAGATAGTTTTAAAATTTCTTTGTTGCCTGAAGTGTACCATAAAAGTACCATGAAGTACACAACACAGTTAGTATCATATCAGTGCATGTTAACGGTACAGCACAAGGACAGTGGAGCACACAATGATTGCTGTTACACTGTCTGCACTCACACAGTCAGGCCTCTAGAACAACTTGAACATCCTGAAGGGAGTGCAGCCCAATTCTCCACAGTTATTAATGCTAGATGACCTATTGTTAATAACCAAGAGCAGTAGGAATGGGAAGGGGAAAGATAAAAAAAAATAGACAAAAAAGACAGAAAAAGGTGAAAATGTTAACCTTTTGAATATCCATAGGACTCACTACAGAAGCACCAACAGAGCGAGCTTCCTGCAAGAGTAGAAAAAAAGATCAAGAGGCAGAAAGAAGACCTAGAGATACGACAGTTCCTCAGAGTTTTTTTCAGGAGAATGTATTTTGTGTGGCACCATAAGCAAACGAATGCTACACATTTTTGAATAGCAGCTCTGGCATCTGGACAATGGAGACTGTGTACCTGGCCTTTCAAGCAGACTTTCTGTTGTGGTTTTGGTCTGCACCCAAAAAGGGCATATTACACAAATGAAGAGAAGATAGCTTCAAGATAGTAGATGTATTTTTGCCTTGAGAGACTTAAAGGTCAGGACAGAATAGGATAAATGGAAGAGTTGAAAGCAGAGAGCAGACATTTGAGAAGTCTCATCCTTATGGAAAAAATGAGCAATAGGCATGTGATCCTCCAGTTTACTGCAGTAATATATAACATATGACTTCTGTAATCAATAACCATCCTATCTTGTGTATATTCATTGTCTTATGTAGGGATTTATTTTAATGGCAATCATAGTCTGTAAGAAAGAAAAATGGAAAGGCATTTTCTCCTATGAAATTGTAGAGTTATGTAGCACCTGTATAGCAGGATCTTCTTCTGGTTCCTGTATATTGAAGACAGTTGCAGCACTGTCTGCTCCCAGCAATCGACGAGCCATTTTTTCCTCATATGTTAATCTCTGAACAAAAAATAAAAAGGGAATGAGGGGAGAGGGAAAGGAAAGTTATTATTTCTCCAACTACAAAGCAGTAGTCAGCAATGCCTAAAGTAATGTTAATGAAAGACAGCAGCAATATGTTTCTAACAGAAATTTTCTACCACAGTTTGTAATGCATTTTTTGGGTATTACAAGTGTCTCTTTTGGCTTAAGCAACCCTTGCCCTGACTCTGCCATTTGTTTCCATCCTCCTGCCAGAAACTTGGGTAGGAATGAGCAATAGGAACTGCTTAAATCAGCATGGCCATCAGAAGAGGGCATATCAAATCATCCCAAATCTTACTCCTAGTCCTTCTGCTCAGTTTTTACATTAGAACCACAAGGCAGAAAACTCTGCCAAAAATGATAAGAAGATCCTACTCTACTTGAACATTTTGTCAAAAATACAGAAAAATGTATTCTTCAAGATTTCAAAATTTCTATTTTTTTCTTACTCTTTGGGAAATTCAGGAGACAGTTTATAAAAGATAATTTACTCAGAAGATAAAATGAGTTAAAGGAAAACCTTAATGTATAATTCAATTATTGCATTATTAGTTTTCTTTCTGCATTCAAGAATGCATTCCAGACAGTTTCTTACAAATCAACATTGAAAATAAAATGCAAGTTTATGGAAGACAAACTCATTTCATGGTGAAATACCTCATTTAAAGAGAAAAATGAATGAAGAATGGAAATTGTAAATATTACATCTACTTCATGCTTGCATTTTAAAAAAAGCTTATTTAATTGCTTTTTAAAAAATATGTCATATTGCAGATAATCCAGCAGGCTGCAACTCATGACAATTAGGTAGCAGCGTTGTCTTGGTTACAAGTGTCTAAGAAAATAATGAACTTTTCTTCACTTATATTTCTTTTGCAATCACTCCAAGTGTCCACAGCCACGATTACACATACAGAATTTACCCAAAACAGGAATCTGCAAGTGAAAAGCCTCAAGGCAAGCACCAAAACAGAGTTTATTTAGTTCAAGCTCCCACATCATCTGATCACAGTTGGTCTTTTTTTTTTACCTTGGGCCATGTGGGCATCCTCAGGACATTCCATTCATTTGCCCAGGCCAAACATCTCCCTCACTTTCCAAAATAGGCATTGACAGTCATTCTCAGCCCACCTCCTTGGAAAAAACAGGAACTAATACACTAAGACAGTGATTTTGCTTAACTGCTACAGAAAAGTGCCAAACCCTGTGCAGTCAATGGAGATAGGTAACTACAGAAGCAGCAGGCACTCTGAACATCCTCCCTGCTTCACTCCATTGAGCTTATTAAGAACTGGAAGCCAGCAGCTGTTGACAGACAGCCTGACTCAATAGGCTTTCTTGAACTACACCACCACAGTTCACAGCTCACACCTGGTAGCAAACTTAGTAAACTTCTGGGCATGATCCTGAGAAACTTAAAATTCCACTTCATTTCAAAGTGACAAAAAGGCATCCCAAAGTATTCAGATGCTTTTAAAAATATTTTATTGACGAAAGAGGGGTCACAGTTTTAATTTTTAAAATTACTTTCCTCTTGAAAGAAATTCCTGCTTCAAAGGTATTGTCTTTAAAACTGTAAAAAATTGTTGGAAAGTAGGTTCTCATCAACTCTGAGCAGGAAGAATTTGGGATTTTTTCTTTTATGTGTATCTTAGAGTGCACAAAAATGAACAGATTTTTGTGGCTGTGCATTTCCATTGCTTGATATGCTCATTTTACCTCATTTCTTGACTCCTCAAGCAGGTCATTAACTCTTGAGTCTGTAAGTTAGTACTATAAGTTATTTCTATTTTATTGGTCAAAATTCTATTGGTCAAAAGAAGCCCTCCAGCTGCAGAATATAATGATGCCTGATTCCTACTGGGTAGTTTCTCATGATGAACTGCCTTGTCCTCCTCTGATGTCCAGGTACCACCTATTCCTTCCCCCACTGTCCAATGGCTGGGCACAAGGTAGAATGAGCCTGGACTGAGCAAGAGCTATGCATGTTCATCCACTCAGTGATGAACAGTCTAAAGCAAATGGCCCTCGAGCCCCTGCAGGCTTCTTATAGAAATTCACCACTTTTAAGACCTCCATTGCTTTGTTAAGTCCAAGTAAAGTTGTCAAACAGGAGAAGGAATGATAGAACAAAATGTACCCTATCATTCCTTTTAGAAATGCGGTTTTGAAAATTCAATTAAAACTAATAAATATATAAAAAACAATCTACAACAATTAGTTTATATGCAGCATATCTCAGAAACTACCAATGATGCTCACTGCCACCTACTCCCATTCCCCAAGGCATTTTATGTTTTTATACCGGTTGCCCATTGTTCAATAGATCTTCTTTGAAGCGAAGTTTTCTCTCCAGATCCTGAATTACGGCATCTTTCGACCCTTGAATCTCTTCATCTGATGCTATCCTAGCAGTTCTGCCTGTTTTCTTGGGAAATCCCCTGCAAAACAGCATAAAAAAAATCATGAGCTTTCCTGAGGTAATTTGTATTTAGGAATTTATCTGGAATCACTGCTATTAATGAAGAAAACATTGTGTTTTTGAAACTAGAGGTCTGACATCTTTCTTACTATGCTGTCCCTACTAACTCACACCATTAATTAAATGGTTAGTTTAGGGACAAAGCTAAAACTATGCTTTATTTGTGCTTTAGTTAAAATAGCCCTCAGGATTGCTTGGCAATGGCTGTAAACAGCATACACCCAGAGATGAAACTGATGAGCAGTGGCAATAAAGCAAAATGGGAGGAAACATGAAAGCATGACTAGATAAGTGGGGATGGAAGATAAACTAGGTTCCTAAGAAGTACCAGATGAATAAAGATCAGGAAGATTTAAGACATGGAAGTTAATTATTAATTTCTTATGTTATTTATTAACTAATACCTTGTAACAACTTTTCAATACACACTGCATAACTTCATGTTTATTCTTTGTATCTCTGTGAACACAGACCCATAAGGCATCATGTACAGGTTGTTGCTCAAAGAGCCATTCACAGAGTCTGGGTTACACGGGCAAAAAGAAAAATCATCCCTATGAAGCAGTTTTCAGCAGCAAGATTTCCCAGTGGAATAGCAACCATTTAGCAGCTTGCATTCACAGGGCAAATTTATTCCTTTTACCAGCTTACAAGTTAGGATTGCACTTTCAGCAACTCTCACTCCCATTTTCTTAAACGGTACAGGAAATTTTATTTTTCCAGACTGTACTAATATTTAACACTTTTCAGTTATGTTGTGATGGCTTTATTGCTGGAAATGCACACCATGAGTGGTTTCTACTGGAAATCAGCTGTTCCTAACACAGTTGTGAAGAAATCAGCATTGCCATCATATTTGAGACTTGTAGCACATCCCATTTCTCCAGTGAAATCACACATTATTGTTAAAAATACCGATATAGGTTCAATATTGGTTTATGGAGTTTTTTTACCTTCATCAAGTAAATAGAGCTCAGCCAATTACATGGGAATGACATGGAAAATATGGAATTGAATCAGAGAAACAGACTAACTCAGATGACAGAGATGGACAAAAAATCAGACTAGCATGTAATTGGTTATTTATTTCCAATACACAACTTAGTAATTTAATTACCAGTACCAAAATGCTAAATAAGACTCATACAGAGATATTAAATTTTCTTGGATATTATTCAACTCTACGTTTCTATTACATTGTTATGAAAACTTCATTCTTCAGCAAGTTCTTTCAATGGTAATTTTTATCATTAGAAAAAAATGAAAAAATACACATATACTGTCAAAAGCTGAAAAGGAATTAAATTAATAGATGGAGAAGAAAATAGTTGGAAACATTCCTAAAACATTTCATATTCTGTTGCTGTAATCAAACGTAAAATGTGAAAACAGTGAAGTTCTCATAAAAATAACTGCATTTTTACATTAAATCACAGCAGGAAAGAAGACATTTGTCTCATTTCACAAAGAGACAAAGGACTACATCCCTTGCCCTAGAAATATTCATCTGTGAGCTGGTGATCACCGAGTAGAATAATTCCCTCAGCCTTTGGCTGGGGGGGGTCTTCTCAGTCATAAACAACAAAGCAAGTCTCTTCCACTCTGTTTTGGGGAAGAGATAGGAAAACTATCCCATCTACAGGGAGACAAGCGAAGGCTAAGAGGAAGGAATAAGGTCTCTTCAAGAAAGAGATGCTTCAATGACTCCAGAAATTTGGTACAGTAAATGTAAAGGAAAATAAGGAAGGAAAATAGACAGGAGAAGGTGGGAAGAGGGGAATCAGAAAGCAGTGTCCCTCAGGAAGGCTCAACCATCCTCTGGAAGGCTAGTGGAAAGGTGGCATCTGTTTCTCCCCTTACAGTCTTTCCCTTCACCTCCCAGCCCTAAACCATCAAGTCCAGCATTGCCATGGAACCAAATTTTTTCACTTTTTAGACACACCTGCCCCCCAAAAATTTAAAAACCTAAACAACAACAACAAAAACCAAACCAAACAAAAAAACCCCACAAACAAAAAAATCGCAACCAACCAAAAACCCAAAACCAAACCCAACCCAAAAATCAGCCAACTTCAAGGCAGCAAATTTCGAGTTCGGCTTCACTTTTTGCTTCCCCCTGTCCCAGCTTTTCATGGAGACACACATCCTCCCTTGAAAATTTTACCAGAGTTTTACCAGAAAAAGCCTACTTATGCTTGGGACTCAATAGGCTGTAAAGGTGAAATGTACAATTCACCCAAGTAAGTCGCAACAGTGTATGGAAAGGATGAGCTGTGTGCTTGGGAGTGGAAAACAAAACCCCCTAAGCAAATACACACATTTTTCACAGGGGAATGAGTATCAAGAGAATTACAGGTTAGTAAGTTCAATATCCGTACTAAACACAAGAAAACAATATCACAGTCCATTTCTATACAATGTAGGATAATAAGAAAAGGAAAATTGAATGATATCAAACCCCATGTTTATTTCTCTGTCAGGCTGAAGGGCATGCAGATAGGCAACAAGAAGTAGCTTTGATACACTTCAGTTTATGGCTTCTGAGTTAGCCTACAGGAGCTGCAGTAAGTTCCCTAGTAAATCAGGGAAACAGAGTCCGGCTGAAATTTCTATAATATGGCTCTGTAAAGCTATTCAGTCTGAAAGAGCCACTCAGAGAGGACCAGTTATTTCTTTTTCTATCAAACTGAAACAATACAGTCCAATGAGGTCCTTCAAAGGGCTCAGTATACTAAGTTCAGTACTTAGGATTTTGGCCTTAACAAGTGGAAAAGTGAAATAGAAAAACACATTTCTCAAATTGGCTGATGACACTGAACTTGCAGAGGCTGCAATTCATTTGCATGTAACAACTGTCACAATAATCTTCATAATTTGTCTAGAGGGATTCTAATGATAAAACTCGGGAAAATGCTCAAAGCATGATAGCAGTGCTAATGGAAAATTAGCATTAACATGTTAAGCATCTCTTGAGAATCTATGAGATCAAAACTTGGGAAATAACACTATTATTTCAAAAGGGAAAGAAACATAATTCCAGGACATGTCACCATAAGACATGGAACTTAGCTGTTTTCCTTTATTCCTTGCTGTCAGACACCAAATCCAGTTTTGCCTGCACTTCAAGAAAAATACAGCAAACTGGAAAGTTTTAAGACAAGAAAAGTGCCACATGTTTTTAAAAGCATAGTTTTTGTGACAAACTCTGTCACACACAGAGGCAAAAATTATTGCTTATTTAGTTGGGAAATTAGGAGAATGAAGATAGGCAAATCAAACAAAATGTCAGAAATCAGACAATAGCTGACATCAGAAAAGAGCAGGTATTTAATGATTCTCCATGTCCATTGAGGATAGTAAGCCTCAACAACCTGAAGAAGAACAGGCCTATCTTAGACACAAACAATGGAGAGCTCTCCTTTCTCCACCCTACAACAGTGACATTTAAACCCTGGAGCAAGTTATGTAGGGAAGCTACACAGGAATTTTATTTAAGAACAAGGTATGCAAATATGACAGCAATGGCCTGGGGATCCCTGGGTAATTTTAACAGGAGAGGCAAACTCTTTAACAACATTCCAGATCTCTGGTTTTGTGTAAGATCATCCTGAGGTTTGCAGAGTCAGTGTGGAAGTGTCATTCAAGACCTAGTCACGGCAACTTGCCTGAAAATTAGATTATCTTCCCTTTATTTATGTTTATAATTAAGTATTTAAGCAATGAAGTAGTTGGTTCAGGAATTTAACTATAAAAATGAGCACTGATCACAATTTCTTCAAATACCTTCAGAAAGCTTCCCTCTTCCTCTTTCGGGACTATTTTAAATTGAGACAAAAAACCCAAAGTGGTGCATAGGGAAATGTAACTCTTCCTGCAGATACTCTGTTTCCACCCCTTCTTCAGAATCTCTTTCTCTAAAGATATACACTTAAAATATATATATATATATCTATATATCTGTCCAAATAGATAGATAGATATGTATATATATCGATATGCATACATACATACTCCCACAGCAAGTTAACTCTTAAGATACACATTCTTGGGATGAATTTCAAAATGTCTACAAAACAATGATAAGAAATAGGACTTTAGTAAATCTACCATCCGAAGCACAGATTCTTTCAGCCTGAGTGATGGTTACATGGCAAGACAGCCTGGCAGCAAACTTTCTTCAGCTGCCTTTGCAAATATTTTCCACCATCCTTGCATGCCCTTATCTGGATGCATTTAGCTTCAAAGATTTGTGTCCTCAGTGACGCATGAGCTTTCTTTCTGCCTTCTTTCAGGGATAATATCAAACAAAAAAATCTGCCAATTCATGTATTCATATGTTCATTCTTTCCCCAATGCAAATTACAGATTTACTGCATTAAGCTAGCAGGAGAAGGCATATTTCAGGATATTGACAACATCAGTCTCAAGCACACAGCCACCACTACAAACGTGCAGAGAAACTAAAAGCCTTGAGAAGCAGGCTGCAACTCATATGGATTTTAAGCACCCCTGAAATATGCATCACCCAAGTCAGTGGGGGCCTGAATCGAGGCGTAGATAAAAGCACAAATGTCTGAGTTCTTTTGGTCAGAAAGGGTGCAGTGAAATTGCCAAAACTGTCATCTTAATTCACACAGAGATTTTTGACAGCAAAGATTTTTGCAGCCTTGGCTTGGCTCTCCTTAGTTTTGAATATTTGCCCTGACATTTGTTTAGAAAGAAGGCCAAACCAGCAGTACTTTTAATGTTTTAATTACACAGAGTGCATGCTGGATGCAATTCCCTCTTTTCCTATGTACCTTTTACAGTGTAAACAAGGGCAACAGGCTGGCTGTTGTTATCCTTCCAAGAACAAATTCCTGTTTGCAGCCAATATGGCTTGGTCTCACAGAAATACAAATTAATTCTCTGGTACTGAGGTAATGAACAGTAACTTGATTTTTTCCTTTAAAACTAAAGCCTTCCAAAACCACAGCTAATTCCTGTTCACTGCACACATTTTTCACTTACTGTAAGAGCAAAGTTACTACAAGCACTGTAACAGGTCACAAACTTTGAAGCTGCAGCTGCATAATAAAATTGGTTTAGTCTGATTTTGTCATACATGCTGTGGAGACCAGGAGATTCAGCTCTGTCCAGTAATGTGATCTATCTGAATTAAGGGAATGCCTGAGGAACTGACCTGACTAAGGATGACTTGCAGTAAATGGAACAAACGTAACAGAAGTTCAATTATTTCTACCACCCAACATTCTGAAACTGTAGTTGAAAAAAAAAATCATGTCTCAGCATTGGAGAGGGTTAAGACTGACAAGAATAATACATATTTCTGAACATGTTTGATCCCTCTTAATGATTAGATGACAAAGAGTACAGCTCGCCTACAAACTGCATGACTACCACCAACTTCTCTTTCTCTAAAGCTTATGCTTAAAAATGCATTTTTATTCATTAAAATATAATTACTAATTTTCCATTCTGCTGTTCAGTTGCTTCCCCTCCCAAGCAAGTTATCTCTCTGCCTCATGCTGCGCTGGTTACCATAGCTACATAAGTGCCATTTGCAAGGTGTGCATATGTTTAGATATGAAATTAAAAACCAAATGCCTATTTTGTAATCTTTAATCTTATCTAAATTTCTGAATTTACCAGCAGTATACTAGAACTGATGGTCAAGAAGAAATAACATAAAGCACCAACTGCTCCTGAATGTAGAAAAGGCTGGCACAATCGTCATAGTCCTGAAATCCTGAGAAGAACAGGTGACTGCTAGAAGCCTGTGAAGAAGAAGCTACATTGGCCTGGGAAAAGGTAATATATCCAAAATATTAACCAATTCCAGCTGATGTAGTGTTACTGCTTAAGGTCTCCACAAGCATCAAGCATTGTACCTGGCTTTCACATTCACAGACATTTTTGTGACATTCAGATCTGTTTAAAATAAAGAAGTTATAAAATTAAGTCCTCTGAAAAGAAAAATCTGCAGATCAAAAGAAGCATCAAAGCCATGCTGAGAACAGCCTCTCTCTCTTTTCAACAGGGAAATATGTGTACTAATTCTCTTAGTTAAGTTCACTATCATCTTCAATATTCTTAAGTATCTGCAAATACCATTTTGAAAGAGAAGTGGATAAAAACATACTGAAAATTAAGACTTCCAGATGCAACAATTGTCAGGATTCTGTCATTTTGGTTGATGTCTGTGTGTCTCCATGTTACATCCTTGATCTCTACTTCTGCACAATTTTAATTGATTAGATATGGGGCACAACCTGAATTTCAAGTGGAACAAATATGCATTCATCATATTTCAGAAAAGCTGATATGAATATGTATTTTATGACAATCACATGCACATACCTAATCGAAAGGTGTTCCACTGTGCCCCCAATAAATAAAAAACAAAGCCCCCAATATGAGCTGTTTCTTAGCACAACCAACAAGAATTGGTCTAATATCACAGATAAACCCCTCATATGTTGGTAACAGCCACAAGTAGTATCCAAGTTATGGGAAAACTTTCAAGAAAATTTAAACAAAAATGGTTTAATGAACAGGAGCAATAACTTAAGAGAATTGAAGGTTGAGAATGAATGCAAACCCTGACATTTTCTGGAAATTTTCCAGTTATAGCAGTATTTGTCTTCCGATGTGTTTTCCCGGGATCCAGGAATACCTCCAGGTAGAACTGAATAGGTAGCAAAGACAGATGAAAGTCTCTCAGAAGCAAGGAAATGCCCTGACCTTTTTTCTCAGTTTAGTGTTGGATTTTTTTAATCAAGGTACTTCCTCCTATGTATCACTGTTGCCACATCAATCATACTGTAGACAACCTCAATTTTTTACAGTTGTGACAGCCATAACTTACTGGAAAAGTATAAATAAGTCCCATCTACATAGGACAGCAATACAGTTTACTCTAAAATGAAAGCTGGCATTTGTGCTGGGAGAATGTTGAAAGCTGTAAGATAAAAAGATAGAGAAATATATTTTTTCCTCAGAATGGTCACCATCATTGCCAGTTGACTAAAGGAACATAATGATTACTAAAATATTTGTTTCAATTCCATTTGAGACAGAATGCAATGGACAAGTCACAGTACACAGCAGCAAGAACAGACCAGCAGCAGCAGCTCTGATCCAAAGGGGAAAGAAGTGCAAATCACTTTTTGATACTGTTATTCTCATTATTCCCACAGAATCTCCTTGAAGATTTGGATTGAATGTTCTAAAAGTCACTGAAACAGCATGTAAATTTTGTATAGAATGATAAAAGCAGCTTATTTGATTACATTTTACAAGATAATTAAGACAATCCTGCATTCAAATAATTCTTTTGCGTCCATTTTCCATTCTTTTCCAGAAAGTAGTAAATCGATATTCTTGTTCTTTCACCAATTCTGTACGGTCAGATTTTTCCCCTTTTTTAACTAAGGTACTAATACTGAAGATATCTACTTTAAGAAAAGGTCTGCTTTAAGGAAAATTGTTAATTTTTAAAGTTGCCTTCAAAAGGATATCTGTATAGCTAACAATATATATATTTTTTTTATACTTAGAGATCCCATTTCTCCAGGTTGGATGATTCCACACCTTTTAGTGGCAGGTTTTATACCTTTAAAAATCAAATATTCACTAAATAGTCATGAAATCCTTCTCAAGGGAGTATTTGTGCTTTCACAATGCTCATGTAAATATACAATGTATGTGGTTACCTAGAATTTTTAAGTATTTATCTATAATACAAGTATATTTTACTTATTTCTGTTGCTTCACATGTAACATGTTGAGTTTTTTTCTAGGAACAGTGAAGATCAGTTTCTAGCTTCTACAGACTTAACTGCGAACAAACCCCCCCTCAATCCTATGTTTCTGTCACATTAACTGTGCTCCCTTCAAGTCTCTTCAAACCAAAAGCTAACCTGAATAAAAGATATCCACCCACCCTAGAGTTTTCTTTAGGTAAAGAATTGTGATTTTTAAGAACAGTAACCAAAAAACTTACTCCAACCAAGTTTTAGCTCAGAAATTACTGGCAAGTGCTCATAATTACCTTAAGTACTTAATTAGCTATGCAGTTCCACCAGCACTTCTCTTCCGCCTAATAACATAATGATCTGACACAACACAAAGTCTACCAAATCTACCCTATTAATAAAAAAAGGTCATTCCTGAACATTGTTCAGCTAACACTACCATAGACACAGCTTGAAAATGTTGGTCACTACAAAGTGTCTAGAGCTTACCGGAAAATTTGAGATATATTTTATTCAAGGGAAACATTCACCATATTGTTGTAAATAAATGCTTAAAATATTTAAAGGTGAATTAGTAGGTACTAATGACACAAAGCTGCTTTCTATTTTTTCACACGTCCAAATAAAATGTAGTAAATTCCCAAGTAGGTATTCCCATAAAGAAACAAGACTGTAAGACCACATGCTGTTAAAAAAAACCCCAACAGCAAACCACAAAAAACTCCATAACAAACAAACAAACAAACAAACAAACAAACAAACAAACAATTCCCAGTGCAATATTTCCAAAACTATCCAAATTTAACTGGAAAAAATATTCATTGGTTCAAACTGGTCTAGCTAATGCAGTCATTTCCACAGAGTCTCAGGGTCCAAAACCAAGGAACTATGAAAAATTAGCATAGTATTTACTGTTCATGGACCCACAGAATACAGGAATTGAAAACAGGGGTAGAAATGTTTTTACAGAATCATAGAATATCCTGAGTTGGAAGGGACCTACAAGGAACATGGAGTCCAACTCCTGGCCCTACAAAGTCACACTATGTGCTTGAGGGCCTTGTCCAAACACTCCTTGAACTCTGTCAGGTTTGGCGCTGCGAGCACTTCCCTGGGGAGCTGTTCCAGTGCCCAACCACCCTCTGGGTGAAAAACCTTTTCCTGATATCAAAGCTAAACCTCCCCTGACTCAGTTTCAGGCCATTCTCTCAGATCCTGTCACTGGTCACCATGGGGGTGAGATCAGTGCCTGCCCCTCCTCTTCCCCTCATGAGGAAGCTGTAACTGCAATGAGGTCTCCCCTCAGTCTCCTCCAGGCTGAATAGACCAAGTGACCTCAGCCACTCCTCATACAGCTTTACCCCAAGGTCCTTCAACCATTTTCATTACTCTCCTCTTGACTCTCTCTAGTGGCTTAATGTCTTTTTTATATTGGGGTGCCCAAAACTGCCCACAGGACTCAAGGTGAGGCCACCCCAGGTCAGAGCAGAGCAGGGCAATCCCCTCCCTCACCTGGCTGGTGATGCTGTGCCGGATGCACCCCAGGACACGCTTGGCCCTCCTGGCTGCCAGGGCACAATGACTTGTGTTCAACTTTCTGTTGACCAGGACCCCCGGGTCCCTTTCCACAGGGCTGCTCTCCAGCCTCTCATTCCCCAGTCCTCTTGTACATCCAGGGTTGCCCTGTCCCACATGCAAAATCTGACACTTGCCTTCATTAAACTTCATACAGTTGGTGATTGCCCAGCCCTCTAATTTGTCAAGATCTCTCTGTAAGGCCTCTCTGCCCTTGAGGTAGCTGACAGTCTCCCCCAATTTAGAATCACCAGCAAACTCTCTTAGTGTTCCTTTGAGTCCTGTGTCCAAGTAATTTATGAAAACCTTGAAGAGCACTGGCCCTACGGTGGAGCTGTGTGGAATCCCACTAGAGACTGCCAGCCTGATGTAACCTTATTTACTGTAATTCTTTGTGCCTGACCCATGAGCCAGTTGCCCACCCAACATATGATCTGTTGATTCAGCTGAATGCTGGATCTTTTGTCCAGAAGGACAGCATGAGAGACAGTATTGAAAGCTTAACTGAAGTCCAAAGAGATTATATGAACAGGCTTCCTTTGGCCAGCTAGGTGGGTTACCTTGTCATAAACAGAAATTAAGCTCATCAAAAAGGACTTACCCCTGATGAAGCCATGCTGGCCAATGACTGCATTGTCCTTCAGGTGTTTTTCAGTAACTCCAAGAGTAATCTCCTCCCTAATTCTACCAGGCACTGAAATGAGACTGACAGACCTGTAGTTTCCTTCCTGCTCTTCTTGAAAAATGGGATAACACTAGCCAGCTTCTAGTCAACTGGGACCTCTCCAGATTCCTAAAAGAGTGCAAAAATCATTGAGAGGAGTCTTGCAATAACATCAGCCAGCTCTTTGAGGATTCTTGGATGAATCCCATCAGGCCTCATAGACTTACAGGGTTCCAGCTGGAGCAGTAAATCTCACACAAGTTCAGAGTTGACTCAGAGTTTATCATTCTGAGTCCTCGTCCTTCAGCTCAGGGCACTGGGACCCCATAGTCCATGACTGGTGCTGAAGACTGAAGTGAAGAGAGCATTAACCACCTCTGCCTTGTCTTTGTCCCTGTTTGGATGGTGAACACCCTCATAATTTCACAGGTCACTGTTATTTCTGGACTGCCTTTTGCTACTAGCCTATTTTTAAAAGTCCCTTTTATTGTGCTACACAGTACTAGCTGGCTTCAGCTCCTCTTTGTCCTGCATCTCCTTGGATTGATTTCTCTTTTAAGTAGATCAAATATGATACATGGACTGGAAAAAGCAAATGTCCAAAGAAAGCTAATGAAGGGAAGGTTTGACTACATGAGGAGTAATGAAGACTACTGGTTTGTATACAGCCACAGAGAACTTTACTGGTGCTGCCTTTGACCATTTCCAAAAATAACTGCCTCCACCTGCAATGTTTATTACTTTACCCTTATTCTGCTCCCACCACAACACAAAACAGAAAAAAAACAAGAATTATGCCTACCAAGTTCTGCTTTTGAGGAGCAGATCTGTAGTTGTGCCAAGATTTAACAATGACTGAGTCTTTGAATATAAATGGCTTGACTAGGATTTCAGCTGCTGAGCAGAACTTTGAATGCTGCAATTTATTCCTTGCACCCAGTCTGTACAGCACACTGTCAGGAAACGGTATCATCATTTTCAACCAGCAGATCTTGGAGATCAAGGCAAAATGGTGAGACTACAGGCTGAGGTTATGGAATACTGTGAGAAGCTCAGAAACAACAAATTGGAAAGATAAAAGCACTGAAGAGGACTTGTAAGGATGGAGCAAAAGAAAAAGGAAAAGAAGTAAAAAGTGTAAGTGGCCAAAAAAAGGAACTGAGACTATAGCACAAAGAAGAAGAGACCTAAAGCTGAGGGGCGAATGGAGACCAGGGGAAGAACTGCTCAGGAGTGGTATGAGAATTATAGGAAACAGAGTGATCTTCTTTGTGAAGACACACCACACATTAGTAACCTACACAATAACATGAAAAAGGAGAAGCCAGGGGAAAATTGGCATCAAAGATACATAACAATAGATTATGGCTTTTTTTGCATCACCCAGTACATATTTTACCATATTTTAATGTTATAATTCAGATGACAAATTCTCACTGTGTATATATATACACACACATATATATGTACACATAAATTATAAACACATACATTCAGTATAGTTAACACAATCCAGCTCCCATCTGGACTGTATTTCCTGAGGGAATGCAGAAAAACAGCCAACTACCTCATCCTCAGCTCAGACCCCGAGGTTGCTGCCTTGTCGGGGTGGGGGAGGGAGGAATATGGATAGACACATCATCATGTGCACACCCAGACTGGCTGCTGTGCTTGAGGAAGTGAGGGGCATTGGGAAGGGGGAAGAACATTTGCAGAGTTGTCTCACTGTCCAAAGGTCAAAGGGAATGAAGACGAACACAGCTAATGCTTCAGGTGAGAACATGTATCCATAAGTACAGCATAACGGGGAAAGAGGGACACAGCAGAGGCTCAAGCTGCTGCTATCACCCTCAAAGCACACAAGAAGTGAACACAAAAAAGAATCCAGTTCTTGTCAGAACTGGGCTAGCTGGACTAGAGCCTTTCCCCAGAAAATCAGGGGTAATAGCAAGCTTTGATGGGCTGTGCTTACTGGTCAAGTGGCCAGTAAATTAATCATGCAATTTTCAGTGCTTAGTATCAACAGTGAAATTCAGTGCAAAGGACACAGTAAGACAGAAAATCACAACTATTATGACTGCAAGGGCAAACTGCACTATTTATTAATTTTTCTCCTAAAAAAGTTTCATGGCCAGACTCCATAATGACACAAATCAAGATAAAGAAATGCTTTTAAAAAGCATATACATGACTTATTGTTTTGATATCTGTCATCTTTCTTCCTTCTCTTCCTTTTTGTATCTTGGACTGAAAAAACAGAAGTTCCCCCTGCAACAGTATGTAGCTGAGCAAGTCACCTAGATACTGTAGATATGTTTAGACAAACTTCTGGACAAAGTTATAAATAAGCCTTGGATACAGCTATTCTCATTTTTGTTCTTCAGCATGTCTCTTTGTTCTCTAAGGATGGAATGAGAGTCTAGTGCCAGTGGAAAGACAAACTGATCTATGATGGGAGCTGACATGCTCCAAAATACTATTTTGGCCTTTAGAGAAGACAAAAGGGGAAAATAAGTATGCAGAGTTGTCAGGGATAGGGATTCTGTTTGTTTTTATGCCCTGCTATTCTAAATCCCCCCAAACACTTTCCCAAACTCCCTCAGAACAAAACCACTAGCCAAAGCCAATGAATTGTTATGACTACTTTGTTATCAGATGTATACTTTAATACCTTGTATTTTCACTATCACAAAGCTATAGAGACTTCTGACAGATACTCTCTTTACTTGATATTTCTCTACCTGCAGATGTAATAGGAACACAAACGACAGATAGCAGTGAATATGTGACTTTAAAAGAACTGGGCCATGAGAAGGGTTTTCATGGATCTCCTCCCACCGCCCTGCACCTGCAGAACCTTTTGCTGCTGCTTTCATATTTTCTTCAACTCCAGTTTAAAGCTTTAGCTTCTCATCTTTTGTGTTCCTACTGTAGGGCTCTTTCAGAATCCCACTTCTGTGAGTGTTAAAAAACTATCTCACACCTCTAGCACAGAAGCATTTGCAATTTATTCACACATCTCTCCCTCTCAGATAGCAGCTAACAGCAAAGGACCCTAGAAAAGTATAAATTAAGCAAGTGAAATAATCTTCATTACAATCTTCAGTACATCAAGGAGCTCATCAGCTGATACTTACGGAGGTGTCACTCCTTTCGGGAGGCCTAATGCGTTGACAGAAATGGGTGGTGGCTGGGATGGCAGCATGGAGCTGAGAAAAGCTGCAGGAGACTGGCTGGAATTAGGAAATCTTGGAGTTGGAGACAGGCTGTGGGAAGGTGAAGAAAGTGAAGGAAGAGGAGGGGGTGGAGGAGGTGGAAGTGGAAAGGAATCACACACTGGGTATGTGGCTGTTGGACTAAAGACAGGTGGAGGTGGGGGCGGAGGGGATGGAGAAGAAGGAGACCAGGCATATTCCCCTTCTGGAGCAAACTGCTGAGAGAAGGGAGGAACTGGCACTCTCCCAAACTGTTTCTGAGAAGCAGTTGGAGACAGTGGAGAAGGAAGACTAGACGTAGATGACCCAGAAGATGGAGTCACATAACCTGAAGCAGGGCTGATGTTCTGGGCAGCAATGAACTGCTTAGGCCGAGCATAGTTGAAGGAGCCAGAAGATTGCATGGTTGGGGAAGTATGAGAGTTAAGAATACTCATTGGCACAGGAGAGGTGACAGACTGGCTGGGCTCAAGCTCCTGGAAGGAGGGGGGAGGAGGGAAGGAAGGAGAAGAGGGAGGGTGCTGCTGATGATCAGGTTGCTGTTGGTGACGATACCACTGTCCACTTTCTTGCTCCAGACGAATTTGGTTCTGCAGCTGCTGTATTTTTTTGGGGTCCCTGTGGGAAGAAAAAATAGACAAGAAGATGATCAGACATACAACGCTGGCTGGGGAGCAGGTAAAAGTTCTACCGATCTATGTCCCAGGAAAATCAAAAGACAGGGAAAGTTCGAAGTGTTTACTTAAGTTGTATAGCCCCATTTCTTTAGAGATAAAACATTGCTACAGAAGTCCATTTTTTTGTCCTCAAGATGAATAAAAAAGGTTATGCATAATAGAATTTAACAGAACCATCATTTCTACAAAAACATATATTATATGGCAATTTGAAGCACTTAGGATATTTTAAAGGAACAATCCAGATAATGGAATTACAGGTAAAAGTAGTGAGATCCTTAATAAGGTTTCTTTTTGTTTCTTGTGCTTTTTATTCAATGGCCCTGTTTCAATAATTAGGCTGAAATATTTACCCAGTGACTTCAGCCACAGCTGAATTTCTGCTGTAACCTCTGTGGGCCAATCAGACAGACCTAATTACAGCCATACTTTTAATGAGGTACTTGGGAGACAAGGGACCAACTTCTATGTCAGAACCATCCATGTATCTGTAGATGAGCAAAGATTTCTGAGAAACATCTGTAACCTAGGGAAGCGTGAACAAAGCTTCCCCAGGTCTTTAGTCCCACTTTTTCTCCCCAGTTTTATTTTCAACTGTAGGTCCTGAGACAGATCTTAGTAGATATTTAAGACAGTTCTGAAGTATTACAGTACTATCAGCTCATATGGAAGTAAGAATTTCATTTAGAAAAGCAGAAATTCACTGGAAGAAGAATAGAGACCAAATAAGTTAATGTGCAGGAGCACTCGAAACAGTCAATTAAGAGAAAAAAGGAAAAAAAAAGAAAAAAGTAAAATGTTCAACAGTGAACCAAATCAGATCATACACTAACTTTTAATTTTTTTTTTTGTCTCAATACAGCTGTTAGAAAGACATTAAGCTCAAAATTAACTGTGTGGTCTATTATAAGACTGATTTGCTTAAAAATTGTCATTTTTCAGCTGGAAAACATAATTTTATCTAAATACTCCAGATATCCATAAAGTTTCAGCATATGCACATATACCTTTTCTGTATATTTAATATATAAATACTTTATTGTATACAAGTGTGTCATTGTTTATATATAATTTAGGTCATCTAAGCAGAAATTTTAGAAGCAGTCTGCTTAATGCATGGCATATGAATGTACGATTTTGGCACAACAATATACTCTTGTTGATAGCAACAAAATTAGAGATGGCAATAACATCATATTTTCCACTTGAAGATTAATTTTGATATTCCAACCATCTACATTTCTCAGAAAATGCTTTCTGACAATAATTCTGCTTATGATCTCAGGCCAAAGGAGATTGCATAGATAAGAAAAAGGGGATCAAGCTTTTTTAGGGCAGAAAACTGAAAAATCAGTTCCTTACACTTAACAGTTGCCCTTTTTTTTTGTTGTTGTAAAGATGGTTCAATTCTAGCAACATCTCACTAACAAATGTCAGCACTTAAAAGGAGATTTTTTTTCTTTTTAATTAAATTAGCAACAAGAACATCTAAATGTTATAGTCCACTTGTAAATTTTATAATTCCTTTTTTAATGTTGACAGTAGAGACTCTAAATCCCTATCAGCTCAACTTTCCACTCCACAGAACACAGGTTGAAACTTATTCTTCTATTTTTGTGAAATTACTTAAAAGTCTCCTTTATTTAAATAGCTTAAAAACCCACTATTTTAGTTCCCATCATCATTGAACTTTCTTACTTGATGACAGAAGCAGTTCAGGTCACCTCTGGACATAGAAAATCCTGTAAGATTAGTATTTCTACCTTATTCTGCATCTTTAGCCTGAATATTTGCAGACCTGTTGCCCAATACCTGTAAAATTATTTACAAATAATTGTTTTTTATTTTTCATCATAATCACCCTCAATTTTTTAAAAAATGTATTACAGACAGACTAAGGTAAAAAACCAAAGATGTGAGAAATTTAGCATTGTAAATGATGTGTTGAATATAGAAGAAACTTAGCTGTCTCCAACACTCCTATGTTTATCCAACATGTGCTGAAAGCAAGTAGGAGTGTCATGTCTTGAGACCTTTTTATTTGCATTTACCAAATCATATGGTGCTGCGCCCGGCCAGCAGCATCCCACAAATGCCCATCTATGGCCCTGTCAATGCAAGTGCAGTGCTGCAGCACTGCCGCTGCACTGCTGCTGACCCTGCCAGGCAGAAGTAGAGACCAGGTTCAGGGTATGTCTACAAAAGGCTGACAGGCAAAAACGAGGTTGCTCTGCTCTCACACTAAGCTTGACTTGAGGCCACAGAAAACGCACGCCTGTAAATCAGGGTTTATTAGCCCAGGACACTATTCACTCCTGTTGAACAGCTTTTGGTCAGCTTAGAATCCACATAAATCAAGTGCTTGCCTGCTTGAAAAACAACACGCAAACACAACCATTATCACATCAGTCCCCACGGCAAAAAACCACAAAGACCATCTTAGAGCAAATTTTCCTGCTGTTGTAAAAGTACACAATCCTTGTCTGCAAAGAAATATTCTCTACCTCAGAGCTATTCTTTTAACATCAGACACTGCCTTATTACTTTCTTGAGGGGAGGTATCCTAGGGATGTGTCATTACGAAGAAGAAAAGAAGAGCTAATAATATCAATTCACCAGTGCTCCTTTGGATGACACCAAAAGTGGTGGAAGATCTACACAGGTATGTCCCTGAAAGATAACACTGCTGTGACAAAGATAGTGAGAGCCCAGCTGCCAAAATTATCAAAGGGAATCAGCCCACTATGTCACCCTCATCAGCAGGGAAACAAAGAAGGGAATTAAAAGAGTTCAGGTTTTGGATGAGATTACAAGAAAAACTAGTTTAATTCTAATTACATCCTCTTTCCAATTAGCTGAAATATGTTTTGTAATTTTAAAGGGCACACATGTTTTCAGGGAACACATCAAGCTTGTCTAAACAATAGAGAATAAACTTATTTTCTCAAGTGGAATTTTTGGTTATGCCAAGTAATTAATTATAACAATATAAGAATGAACATTTAAAACCTTTTTTTTTAGCAAATTCAATCAGTAAATGGTAAAGGTAAGTAATTTAAAAAATATCATAGCTAGGGTAAAATGAATATTGAGAAATCTCATCGACTCACTGAAAAGCAGGCCTAGTAGTATGTAAATACATTCAAAAGTTCTGCTTTAGAATTTGTGATGTTTTTCGAACACGAGATATTCTTAACCAAGATATGAAAATGCATTTTCAGATGAACTAATAGGTATGCTAAAACAGTTCAAAAATGCAAACAGTAAGGCAGCAACATTTTAATGAAAGCAGACATTAGTTATAACAGAGGCGAGCTTTCTGACACACATTGCCTGCTAGAGCAGCTTCACGCACAGGTTCAGTACTGGGCACCCAGAATGTGCTCAGTAAGGTGATGACTTTCAGAGCCAAGAGATAGCAAGAAACATTTGAAAACATGTTTAAAGGGAAGACTGAAAACATGAGACTATAAGTTTCTTGTTGGGAACTATAGGTGCCAATACATACACCATAGTTTAATAGCTACTTGAGAAATAATATTTTGAGGTATGCACTTGGTTTAAATTACAATAGGCTGGTTTGTATTTTTATCCCATTTTCATAATGCTTTTTCTTCCTGATACCTTCTTTATATCACATTGTTTTGAAAATTAATAGAGCAGCCTGTGACTGAGAATTAAACTGGCATCAACCCCCATCAGGAACTGTAACTGCGACTGCCTGGACACAGTGGAGTCGAGGAGGGGACATAGGTAGGTGGTTGTACATTTCTCAAAATCTCAGCAAGAACTGGCTACTGGATTGCAGAGAATATAAGGGCAGATGGCATTTGCAGGGATGCAATAAATCCTTCATACTTAGGTTCTCTCCTAGGCCCTTTCCCAGTATTAGGATATGTATCAGCTTTACATTACAAAACCTATTTAGAGAAACAATGTCCCTCTTCTGGGAAGTATCTTACTATTTGCAGTTTAATCATCAACTCTGTGTACCTTTTAAACATGGAAGTTCATATAGAAGCCCTTCTATCCAAGTTGCCTCTCTTGGACGAGGAAGTTCTCCAAAGGTAGAGAAATGCTGTCCAAGCCTTGAAGCCTTCATACACAAAATGAACCTTACCGAGTTAGTGTTTATCATGAAGTATGCAAGGGCACTGAAACTTTGTCAGTGTTTTACAACACAGTATATAAAATAAATAGAAATAAATGAGCACAGGTAAGGAACCAAGTTAAAGTGATTTTTTTCTGTAAGTTTTGAAAATTCCTGATTTTGATCTTCCTGATCTTAATAAAAGGAGCAAATGTAAAACAGACAAAGAAAAGCAATTTTCATTTGGAAGAAAGAGTCCTATTTATCTCAGGTATGGAAAAATAATGAGCTCACTTCTGTCTCAAGTTATTCCTGAGCAAAAGCAGACTGGCCCCTTCACAATCCTACCAGCGATCTGCTCTTTGAGAAGTAGATGGTGCAGTTCTACACCAATATACAAAACATACAGCTGAAATGGAAGTACAGGCATATTTTAAATGACAAATAATCAGCACAACTTTAAGAGCTTGAGCTATTTTTTCTAAACTAAGATTCAAAAACAATGCCAGAAAACCTCTGTATTTTTATTTTGGGGTAACGACTACTCACCCCCATGAAATCTACCTTCCAATGAAGATCTAGCTTCCCAACTCAATACTACCGCTTCAGAATAATGCCAGAACTCTACCAAAAGGGAAACAGTCTCTATCTTGCTGTATTAAAAGGCAGGGACTCTTCTCACTGAGTTCCATGTCAACAGTTATTTATGTACAGATGTATTTTTTATATGCATACATTTAGATATATTTATCTCTATACTTAGGTATTTATACAGTAAAATCCAGGATGAATTTTTTTTTCATAATTTGTTAAATTATTAAAATTGGAATGTGTCACATATATTTATATCTCTATAGCTCCTGGGCAGCCTAACCGGATACCTGCTTCTGCATCTGTGGCTCCCAGTAGTTGGCAAGACAGACCTGCCAGGTAGGTCTTAAGGTAGCTCTTAAAGACATTTGATTTGCTTTCTACAAGCACAACATTTGTATTTTACTGATATAAATGGTACTGATGAAAATTAGTGATTTTCTTAATTACTTCTGACAGTTACTATTTAAGAAACTAAAATATACATGCCAACTTTTCCAAAATGTGTCAGTTATCATTGATATCTGGAATTCTATGCTTGATAAAATTCCTGATATAACTTAAGGTTTTCCACCAAACTTATCAATGATTGAGAGTTGTTGAAAATGAAAAAAAAAACCCAAAACCTAACTTTTATCTACCAGTGAATTAATTAGCAGTTGTACTGAAAAGAAATACTCAGAATACAAAAGGAATTCCAACTGAACTATCCACTGGAGAAATGTTTGCTTATTTTTAGGAATGTTAAAACCATACATATATGTCAAGGCAAGAATGTGAAGTGAAGGGAGAATATATGCCTCTTAACAAAAACTGCTATGTATTCAACACACAGACAACCCTCAGGCTGTATCAATACAAAGACATTTAGACAAGCATTAGGCTTCCTGAGGCTGAACATTCCCTTATATTGTGAAAAAATACTGTGGACTGTTTTAAATGCTGCAAGGGTTCATATTTATGTAAGACTGGAATTATCAGTTAAAATAAAAATGGGGGGAGGTGGGTGATGGAGGGAACAGGATGGGGGGGAATGACAACAACAAGTTGATACCAGTCCCAGTTTGGGTTCTAGACTGAAAATATTCTAAGGTATATTTTGTCTACACTAAAAGATTACAGGCAGGATGCAGGTTGTCAATTACAATTTAAACCTCATGCTAAATAACCAGAGAACTCTAACTAGGCACCATCTCCACCAGCTGCAACCCCTTAACATTTTTTTACTTTCCCTTCAAAGCTAAACAATTTGAAAATGCAGATTCACAACAAATATTTTACACATTTCAGGTTAATATACAGGAGCATTTATAATTAGTTTCACTGTAACCTAACACACTCCTAGGAGAAGCACTACAGTGCAAGAATTAGCACAGGGACTATATTATGAGCACACAGTGAAGTTGAGCTTAACTTTTCTTCTAAGAAAGTTCATACGCACAGATGAGAAGTATAAAGCGTTCGCATTGTTTGTGAACTCTCTTGTAAGGAAGTCCTGCTGTAATTTGGCTGCTAAAAAACTTTTCTATCTATCCTAAAAAGTGGCAGTTGTACCTGTGCCCATTTTCCACTCTGGTTTGATTATCTGTCAAACACATCAAGATAATTTCTGCACTAAGGAAACCAAAAGTAGAGACGGTGCCAGTATTCAGCAAACACAAGCCATTCTTTTAGGGTCAGGAACCATTTTTTACCCCTCAATACCACAGCAGGGACATTTTTCAAAACATGCACCAGTGAGATAACACATTTAGCTTGGGTACAGAAAGAGAGGAAATGGTGCTCTTGTGCACATTCATTGTTCCCAAAAGTCATAAAGATACAATACAGCTTTAGCAAAAAGGCTAAACTTCATCTCTCTGGTAGGTTTAGATCATAAGAATTGGTCTGGTAGTCAAAAATCTGTCTGGCTTGGTAATTCAATTGTGTTGCACAACCAGTGCACAGGCTATCCAGTGATGGATATAACAGTTAAAATATTACACAGGTAACAGGTTTTACGGATAAAGAAAGCTAAAAGTGTTATGGTATTAAGAGGTAAATTGTACTGAGACATTAATTACAATACAGGTTCCAATCTACAGCTGAATTGACCTGAAGTGTAGGAAATCATTACTCAGAATGCAGGAATGAACTGGCCTGCAAACAAAAAAACAGATCTTCTGCCTCTGATTATGGTATAGTATGTAGAAGGTTATGTTCTGTGCTGATTGGTATATGTTCAAAGAAAATATAGGGAGGAAAAAAAAAATCAATCAAAGTATTAAAAACTGTGTTAGCCTTAAACCAAAAGTGAACAGAAGAAATAGATATAGTACATTTTCTCACTGGAAGAACATATGCACAGTTGTCTTTTTTAATTTATGTATTTATTTAAAATGCAATGTATTTGATTGAGAAGATGCTCTATAAATCATCGTCTACTACTGACCACCAAACTAAGGAGGTTTGCTTATTTTTATGCCTACTCCACAACTGTTACAGTGGGCTTAAAACTGGACCTTCAGGTCTTCAATACTAACATTTCAGTATCTGTCAAGTGTGTTATTTGGGTTATATATAAAGATGACTGCTTTGTACTACTGAAACTGATACTTCTGTGAGGAAGAATGGATATTGTGTTAAAAAGGAAAAAAATTGAGTAGCTACTGGATGTCCTGACATTAAAGGAAGCACACAGTTGCTCTCAATGTGTTTTTAGGAAAATTAAAATTTCAACTCTCTTACAAAAATACTCAAAAAAACTAAGGTAGCTTTAGAACCTAAGTTCTATGCCCTTTTATCAGCTATTCTGTATTCACAAACAGTTCTGACATTTGAGCAGGTAGCTGCCTGGTGAAAAGCTGGGATATTACCAGCTGACACATCAGTAGTTTATGTTACTGAGTCTCAGTGGAGGTATCCTATTCTTAAACCACCATATGAAAAGAAACAACTGAAAGGACATAAATACATAAGAACTGGTATTTATACAAAATAATTAAATACTTTTGCAATTCTTCCATTACAACAATATGTCAGACTTACTTTAGGAGTCAGCCCCATCTTAATGCCATAAAGGTTTAGCGATAGACCATTCTTCCTGAAGTCCTTCTGTGTACCCAAAAATAACCCCCCACAATGACACAGACTCACTTTTATGGAAGGAGGAGAAGCATCAGGAAGTAAGAGTAAGTGCTAAAGACAGTAATAATCTTTCAGCCTGGTTCTCAGGAGCATTGGAAACTGAAAATAACATTACAGCACTGCTCACAACTTTTGTGACATTTATTCAGCCAATACAATCCTAACACAATTGTATCTTAGGCTTGATACAGCAGAAGATGTTATATACCTGAAAATAAGATAGTTTACAGAGCCCTGTCACTGCTTATCTAGCCAGCCATGTACTTCAGAAGTATGAGTTCTGAATGGGAGATTGAATTTTTTGTTTGTTTTAAAAGGCACCTTCCCCAACATATAAAAGAGACAAGAAAAATTATGATACTCAAAATGTTGCTAAAGCAGCCTCAAATATGAAGAACTGCTGCTTATTACAAGGGAATTATAAACATAATTTCCCCATTGCTTGATTGTAACAAAAAAAAACCCAGAAAAACCTTTCAGCAGGATTACTAAGCAAAGGCAAAATCTACCTACAGTACACAGATGTCACTGCAGTCGAAACCTGCTTTTAAGTAGTCAGAATATATTATGCTCCTGAACAATTGAGCAGACCTGATCAGTACTTAAGGCATTACCTGTCATCACAAAGAGAAACAAATGTATACTGAAGTTGTGCAAATTTTGAATACTTTGTGTGTAAATGGCAGAGCAAATAATTTCTTTTGTACTTTTGAGTGAAAATACGTTCCATAAAGATGATTCACTTCAAGTATTATTTGTTTCTTACTATAGCAAACAACATCGGGTATGGGAGACTTACACAGTGAGGACTTCCTCTCTGAATTAAGCTGTACCTTAAGTGATATACAATCACATAAAAAAAAAAAAGGAATCATACAGTTAAACCTGTAATGATAAACACTTGTTATAGACAAATACTGTGCCAATGAATATGAATGGCTGGCCCCTTCTCTAAAACTGTTTTGAATCTTGCTCAGCTCTCAGTGAAAGCAGTCAGCCTTCTTACACAGAGAAAACAAGAGGAAGGACTATGTTCCATTTTTTTTTCCCAAATAAAATAGTGACCAACATATTGACTAGCCAAAAAAAAGGACCTGGCACTTCTCCTAAGGGGACAGTAAGGACACAATTACATTTGAGTTTTCACTTGGGCCAGAAATGTTCTTTTAAAACAAATTTCCAACCATTTCCCACTTGCGTCCATGAGAAGCCACTTGAGAACATGAACTGCTTTCCTATCAGGTGAAATGAAATAATGAACTTGAGCCACTAATGAGCTTCAGTCCATGGAACAGACTAAAGCTAGTCCAAAATGAAAAACCAAACTGCCAAACTCAATGACCCTGAAATGTGTAGATACCATACCCTCAGTATATTTCTTCTCTGTACAGAACCACCTTTGTTTCTGTGTACTATTTGCTAATGCAGGCTATATACACAGAGTAGATGTATAAGCTACGGGGAGTTGTCTAGCCAAACCATACAATCTAGCAGGCTTTTAAAAGTAAATATGTATGCCACAAGAGGTTCTGGCTTTATATTTTGTGTGTGTCAATTTCTGGTAAGTCAAGCACATCTCTTTCTAAACAAATATACTGAAAATTAATTTATTTGATTTGTAGGATTTCTTCACACTTTTGAAGTGTACAACATACTGATGTGTAATATATATTAAGAAAAGGGTATCTTGAGTATTATTTAACATTTACATATTCAGAGACAATGCAATGGCCTATACTAATCTGCAATTTTACCATTTCTATGTTGTAGTACAGATTTTCCTATTTTATTGCCTGCAGCTGACCTCCAGAAATCAATTAATTCCACTTCTCCCATCCGCCCTGCAGTAAAAACCTTCCAGACAAAACAAACATGTCTTTCTTTGCCTTCAGTCTGATAGTAGTTTGTAAAAAGCTGGTTACAAAGTGTATTTCTCAGGATTTAAAACCATTTTGTCTGACAATTATGAAGGAAGAGTTTCTCTTTCTGGACTCATTATTTTGATGACTCATGCACTTTCTTAGCCTGGAGCTGGACACTCTCAGAGAAAGAATATTAGAAACAGCACTTGTCTGATTTAAGGGTCCCAAGCTATATTTTTCCGTATTTATTAAGATTTATGTTAAAATGAACATTCCAGAATGGATGACAGGAAGAACGGTTTACCTATTTCCCCAGTAAAGTCCACTCAGTTTATCTTGACCAACAGAAGTTTGTTTTGTCCTTATTGTCCCTATTGAAAAAGGTTTTTACATTGAATTGTAGGTGCACTTTATTCCTGCCCATGTTCCTTGCCCACAGCAGGAAGCTTGGAATAAGATGTTCTTTAAGGTCCCCTCCAACACAAACTGTTACATGATTCTATATACAAATTGTTTCCTTAACATAAGTAGAGTACTTGAATTACATTTGGAAACTACTGGTAAATCACTGTGCATAAACTGAAATTGAAAAAAATCCACCCTTTGTTTCCATCACTGTAAGTGCTAACAAGATGTAAAAGTAGTAATACATGTCTTTCACAATGAAGTCAACACTAATTGTGTGTAAACCTTCTCTACAAGTATCACAACAGCTTGGACTCCAAGTATCATTTACCTCAAAAACAGCTGAGATAGAGAAATAGAAAAATCATGCTCTGCTTTGATAAATGACCGATAGTTCCATATCAAATATGTTATTTTGGACTTGCAGGTTACTTCAGAGGGATATTAACAATACCAAAACTGGTAGCACTAAAGTAAGCATCAGTGTGGATCATATGGTTCCTCCTGTATGAACGATGAGTTTCCACATGATCCTCTGCTCTCTCAGCAATACTCACATCATGGTATAATGCTGATCTGTAGTCTCATCTGTCTCCCTGCCTCTTCCCTTGAGCACGTCTTCACCACCCCTTGTGAGTTTCAGAAGACCTACCTAGAGTGTACAATGCCAAAATTCGTGATTTTAGTTTCTATCTCACTACATATGCTAGCTTCTCTGGAAAACCATGTTTCATCCTCTGAAAAACACTGGTCTAAAATAACCTCGTTTACTACAGTTTTCCACAGAGGACTCAAGAAAAGTTATTCTAGGTGTTAGAACCTGCATGACCCTTGTGTCTGTGGGCCAGTTTACTTAAGCTACTCTGTAGCCACAAATAAAATTTACACAGTACATTGATCCTGTTTCTCACTTGAAGGATCCTCCTACTCCTGTTTCAGGTAGAAACCTCAAGCACAGTACTGAACAAAAGTGTACACAATAATAAGAGCATTTAGATGATTTGAAGTCAGCTGATTGATTAGACAATTAATATAAAATGTGATAATAACTTACTGCAGAAAAAAATGAATAATTAAAAAGCCAAAAATCTAGAGAAACCAGAAAGCATTTAAACATATGGTAGTTTTTGTCATAAAGGTACAAAATAAGACAAGGAAATTTAAGTTCTCCAACTAGTCCTGCCATATATTGGGGGAAAGTGAGCACCCAGATTTGCAGAAAGACTTTGCCTAGTATTTTTGTTTGGAGGAGAACAAGTACATTCTCCTACAGTCATCCTCTTTCTCATGCCAAGACTGTAATGAGTCCACACACTCAGACTTACCACAATAATTACATTCTCACGCCCTAAAGGCAATGTTGTTTGAAGCTGTCCATTTTTTGGTCATTTCATAAACCTTCAGAGACTGCAGTTTTCCAAACAAATTTCAAGACTTCAATATTAAAGTTACTTAAATAATCAGTAATCCACCAGGCCTTAGTTTAAAAAATGGGGAAACAAACTTTGCTAAGCAAGAATTGATAGCACATAACTCTTACTGTACACTGTCCAGGCAATACTTCACATATTAGTTATGTCTGATCTTCTACACTAGGGAGAACATTTGCCCTCAAGAGCCTAATACTAGAAATGGCATCTTGAACCATGATGCAAGATTTTTTGTTTTGTTTAAATTTGTCTAATGTTTAAAATCTTACATTTGAAATTAAGAGGAATCAGTAAGGCAGAAGTCCCAGTTTCACATAGTTCATAATTGCAGGAAATGTTTTTCGACCCTTGGTTGACTCAAAATTTTTTCTCATGATTTTTAGCAGCATGATCTACTTCCCCAATGAATCATTCAGAATGAACAAGAAGAGATCTGCATATTTGGAAATAGCAACAGAATCTCACAATCATTTTCAAATCTTCTATATATTACATAGCTTTATATTTCCAAAACAAGCTCCAGATGTGTAAAACAGTAATATTTGATTTGTGATAGGACTAAAAGATCATTTGCCTTTTTCTACTGGCCTTACAGCACTTCAGTTTGATGTCATGCTGCTCTAATTCTTCTAGTCAAAAGGAGATACACTGGCAAATGCTCTCATCACTCCTCTTTGGCATCTCACTTACATAACTAGTAGTACAGTCTCCTAGAGAGTCAGTGAAACCTCCAGAGTGCAGTTCAGAATGTGTAAATTTGATACTAAATGTCAGAATGTATGAAGACTCTCTTAAAGACCATCTTTAGAAGTCATCCCAATAAACCACAGGCTTCAAAATGAAGACAGGCGACTCAGATTTGAGCAGGAAACACATAAAATCTTCAACACATCCTCAGTAATGCAGATAAAAATAACACTATCCAAAATTCTTTCTCCTGCCCACAACTTAGTAGCTCATGAGGCAACTGAAGAACACATAATACATCACATATGGTTTCACAGTCACGCTAGACATCATTTAATTTATTAAAGTACCATTCTTTTCTCATAAACATTATGGGTTAGTTAACTAGTATGACAGCTCTTATTTATCAGTTAACAAATGTACTCAGCTGTTCTTGATGGGGAATATTCTTTTAGGTGGAATTAGTATCAGGGAGGATCCATAGTTCCAACACTGCCACACCCAGCTAGTGTCACCATGTAGAAGTAGAATTAATAGAAAAGGTCAAATTGTTTAACAGCATTATGAAGTAACATTGTTAGAGTCAGGAAGAAATCTTGTGATTATTTATCAACACCATCAGCTGTAGAACAAAGAGTTGAACAAAAGCCAGGGGAAAAAAAATCTACTCATTTAAAAGGAAACTCATTTACTCATTTAAAAAGTAGTCCTAAAGAAAGTCAGGGAAGGTGATGAACAAAGATATGCCAAACTGATTTTAAACATTGGCAGAAAAGCACAGTATTGCATTGTATTCTGTATGAAGATGAATGTGAATATTTCAGACCACAAGATCAGACTGGAACAGGAATGACAAGATTGGTTTAATCACACTAATCTTACCAATTGCCTGAAAGTGAGACATATGCATTGCTTAGACTAAAAAGTCTCAGATCAATGCAATTAACTTCCTTGTACTTTATATTCCCTAAACAATCAGCAAAAAAGTTCAATTAAAATGTTAAGCAATGTTTTTCAGCACAGAAATACATATCTTGCAAGTATAAATGTTAAAAAAATACCCTTGAGTCTTTTTATGCACCAGGAGAAAATCTAGCATTTACTTTTCCCAAATTCAATCTGTTTTATTTCTGTAAGATGCCCCTAAATCTTTTTATAATTCTTTCAATTGCATATAAACATAATCTCCTGGTATTAGTATATTAGTTTGGCTAAATATAGCAAGGAGCACTCGTGTTTTATGGAGCATTTTCTTTGGTATGCAGCTAATATAAATAAAACGAGCAGAGAGAAGCTGGCAGTGTTCCACTGACATTACATCACTTTTCCTTAATAGGAAACCTCTCTGCAACTTAACATCTTGCTTTAAACACTCAGAAGTGTCCACAAAGTCTTCAGTGAGGATCATCATATAAGGCCAGCAGTTAGCTGCAAAGGACTAGAACATAGAGCTGGATCTCCCAGTACAACATTGAAAAGAAACTCTCTAGTGAAAAATCACCTTTTAAATGTTACCCACCACAGAGCAAAGGAGTTGCATAATGTCTAAGAAAAGACATGTGTAAAATGTACATAATTCCAGTAAAAAACAAAGGATAAAGTTCTAATTCCTATGACGCTACTTCTGTAGACTCAGAAGTTCCTCTAGAAACCAACAAATTAAAAACAGAGGCCTAATCCAGCAGATATAAATAGGACAGAGACCCAAGCATCTATCACAGATTCATTTACTGCTTACTCTTTGTGCTCCTCAAAAAGACAAAACCTTCAACTTTGTGGTACCATCAGTGTGGTCCCTCATCTTTAGTATGAAATTATTTTGAAGAAATTAGTTGATTATTATAAAATATCATGTGCTATTTATCTACTAAGAGGCAGACGCTGCCACCCATATAGGTTGAGCTTTTCACCAAAAACAACAGGACTTCTTGACTGTACACAATGAAAATAAATTATATGTGCAGCAAAATCCAGTGGACCTACAAGGTTCCTTTGAGAAAAAAACAAGTCCTTGCACTCAATTATTCTCCTCCATTACTGAGATTGCTAGTCTTTATTATGTAATGTATTAAGAGACAAAAAGCAATCCACATAGTACACGAAGAATAAAAGAGCTCAGAGAAATTTAGGTTCATGTTGTAATTAACATAAACAGAAATTCCAGTTATTATATTTCTAATGCGCAAATTGCCGAGCAATAATCCAATTCTTGCTTCAAGTCTGCATGCCATATTTGCTGGCAAGGAATTTTATTGAGAACATAATTTATTTAGGCACTGTCACACAGACACACACATGAACACAGAAATGTATTTACCACAGTACAAAAAGTCATGGTAGGTCATTTTGTCCACTGCTTTTTCCAGAAAAGTTTGAGAGGAATTCACTGAGTGGCTCCTACTGCTTTTAGTTGCAGCTGTGCAGCAAACAGTCTTTAAAAATTTACAATAATTGTTGCCAAGTTTACATCAGTGACTCTCAGTAAAGAAAATACTAATCTAGTAAAGGTATGCAAAAAATAAATGTAAGGTAATAAACTGAATATCACTGTGAATGCTTTAATTTAGGAACCACCTGGTCTTACGACATCATGAATTCTCTGTCCCCCTTACTCAGTAAGACATCCCTAAATACTTTTGTACACCTAACCCTTTTCTTTCACTTCCAGTTATGATGGCACAACAGCTCAGGTCCCTAGCAGAAAGGACAAATGAATTACAAGGTGAAAGTCACCGTAGAATTGCGTACATTGATGGTTTTGTTTGTTGGTTGGGTTTTCATGGCTTTGTTTTGGGTGATGGGTTGTTTTGTTTGTTTGTTTGGCTTTTTTTAATCTTGAGTCTGTTCACTCCTTCAGACTAGAACAGGCATCTGAAAGCTGGACCTCTCATAGTTCACATTGCCGAGGCAGGGTTTGCAAAGCCGCATCTTTAGTTGGTAATCATGAAGGATTAGAATGAACTTCTATATCCATTCTTCTATGGATGACTTTGCCATTTACTTCTGAATAGCAATGACCAAATAAGATCTTGAAGTTTTAATTCACATATCTATTTTTAATTCAATGGCCCCAAAAATTAATGAAGTCTTTAATGGAGGTAAAGCCAAAGTTCACAATAAGAGCAAACTAATCTCAAACTGGTTAGTGTGCCCAATAAAATAACTGGAAAAAATGTCACCTCCATGGCTAGAACTATCTGAAGATTTCAAATAGGGGTATTTGTGCAATATTAACTTATTCTTACCAAAGATACAGTACAGGCCTAAAAATGAAGACTTGTAGCTGAAGACTTGATTGCATGAGTGACAAAGGTATAAGTAACAATATTCACTTGACCAGCTTCATCTTTGCGTATTTTTGTTGATCCATGTATTAGCTACTTACTCCATAATTTTCTTTTTCTCTAAAACAATGTTAGAATTATTAAAATGAACCAATGTTAATTTTCTAAACTATCATTTTAGCAGTGGTTTCAACTAATACCTAATTTTCAGAAAACATCAGGAAAAGCAGATGAATGAAGTTAAACTCAAAACAAAATTGAAAATAATATGGCACCTATATTTATCTAACATTAATTGAATCTTATTACAATAAAGCTTCACCTAAACCTGCTGATTGAACAACAGAGCTCCTGCTAAATAAGTTGTTATAACTCTGTTAGGTTTCAACTGTTGTACTGTGTTGTCGTGTCCTTTTAGAATCAGAGTAAACATCTTGTAAAATAAGCTGTAATGGAAAAAAATCAACTGCAAGTCTCTCACTCATCCATACCACCACTATAATTATGCAAGTTATCCTACTGTATACAGCAACTACAAGCAGAACTGATGTGCTAGCTGGGCACATACATGTTGAATCCACCACCTTTTTGTTTTATCACAGAAAAATCAAGCTACAACTACCTTCCAAACTTGTGTAAATGAATTCAGGAATTCAAACCAGTAGCCTGTGTGTTCAGGTACACAGACATACCACTGAAACCAACAGGAGCAACAGTAATTAGTAGCACCAAAAATCAGGCAACTTTCATATGAATTTAACTTCATTCAAGCAAATTTGAAAATTTATGTTTAAAAATTCATCCATGTATTGAAATACATTGTTAGAAGTTATTCATTTGTGCTCTAGGAGTGATTTTTTTTTAAAGGAGAATTAAGTATCTCAGTAATTTGCTGTTACTTAAATGGCACTGAAATTCTTGGAGATGCAAAGGTCCAGGTTGCAGGTTAAGTCCTATCAGTAGTAACAGAAATGGAGAGCACCTGATCATCATTTGATAGTGTGACTGAAATGGGTCAATCTCCATGCACTTCCCAGAAAACTTGTTGCAAAGTCTGAATATGCCACCTTTTGCATCAACCTTTATTAGCATATTTAAGCATTGAAAATGCAGAAGTCTTTCTTTTGTGCCTAGAAGTTGTCCCCATATATAAAGGATTGTGAGAATTTTTTGGTGGATATTAACTCTGTGTCTCTGGTGTCACTCTGGAGTTTTCCCCAAATTTTAATTAAATATTCAGATCACAGAAAAGGCTTATCATGGCATACAAATCCAGGTAATCTAAATAACAGTGATGAATTACATCATCTGTTTCAAAAATTGGTATATAAAAACATTCCTACTAAGTGGTATGGCAGAATTTCTCATGAGCTCAGGAGAGCTCTTATGGTTAAATGACCAGGGTAAGGGCAATAATATGTACCTCTTACAAGTTGTAAAGCATTGGAACAGGCTGCCCAGAGAAGCAGTGGAGTCACCGTCCCTGGAAGGGTTGAAAAATGTGTGGATATGGCACCTGAGGACATGGTGGTGGTGCTGGGCTAATGGTTGGACCTGATGATCTTAAAGGTCATTTCTATGAAATCTTGAGAAAGCTCACACAATGACATCTCAGAAGACACATCAGCTGAATAACAGTTTAAAATGCCTAGAAATGTATAAAACAGAAGGCATCTCCTTCAATACCACCTAATTATCACTCAGTTAACTTCGGCTTAGCAAACAGTTGTACTAATTCTATGCAGTGCTTTTCACCTACAGTTTAGGAATGTTGCTTTCCCCTCTGTTTTGGCCTAGGAACATGAAATTAGAGCTGAAGGAAGCAGTTGGACTGGTGAAATTATAGAGCTGGAATTCCACTAGAGGTGGAATTATATCAGAAAAGTACTCCTACCAGAACAGGTGCTCCAAACTACTTAGGTGCACACTTACTATAGAACAGAAACAGAAGCGTTTAGAGTTAATGAAACACGACTAAGTAAACCTGACACTTCCTAAAGACTTTTATAACTCTGTGTTATTCCCAGCCATTGCCTGACTTAGCCTGAATATGATGTACAACACTATTATTTCTGATAGCTTACATATTTTTCAGTATTTAGGCCAACGTGTAAATTCATCAAAAACAGTAAATGTAATCTTTATTTTACTGGGGAACAAAAAATCCAAACACACCACAGATAAATCTCAAGAGTTAGCACCTCTATGAGAATTTGAGTAGAAAGACAATTATTCAAAAACACTGGACAATACATACCATTATAATAGCAAAGCTAATAATATTTTCTGAAAAAACGCACTGAAATGGTTTCATTAAACCAAAAGTATGAGTTTAAACACGTTTCTGTCCACACAATATGCCAATCATACAATTGTCATATGACAAGAGTCTGTGCAATGCAAGCCCTGATAACAGATAACAGGAATATTAGGCACATTCAGCAATTTACAGGACAAACAATTAATTTAGGCCTAAATGGTATCCATTCCTAATACATACAAGAGCATCCAAGGAAAACTCTGAAACATTAAACTGCTTCTTAATAAGGAAAATACATTTTTCATGTCCCCCAGCACCCAAAAAAAAATATTTCACTATCTCTTTTCTCTCTTTAATGCACTTACTTAGCTTAAATTATTCTACAAATTTCCCCAGTGGTCAGTGATTTTAGCAAACCCTAAAATTTTCAAAATGAAGGGCAGTTAATTGAGAAACCAATCATATTAGTATCTTCTTTCCTTTAAAAGTGACTCTTGACAAAGACATTTTCAAATTAATGTAAAATAGTGAACAACTCATAAAACAACTTTTAAGGAATCTGAGGTAATTAAACAGAGAAAGCATTTGAGAATTATTTCAAAAACCAACCACACAGATTAACTTTGGTAACTCAGGAAGCTTGACAGCAAATTTCCGTGATTCTATCTCTATCACAAAGACCATCAATGATGACAGAAAGAATTTCCATAAATCAGAAGCACAGTAAGCATTATTTAATTATGAATTTGGGAAGATTTTAATCTCTAAGACAAGCAGCTTCTGTCTCATATCACTCTTTATATGGGGCCCTGGCTTTTCCATTAATTAAAAAGGGACTATTCACATGTTTTACAAATCTCTCCCAAACATCCCAGTTTCACTCTGATTGGTCAGCCCTCTATTACTCTGCATAACCAACTTTGCTCTGCCAGTACTGGCAATTCTGGCAGACATAATAAATCTTTTTTGGAGAAAAGATAGGTTACTTAGCAAAAATACTGGGCATCTCAGAGCTCTGTATGTTCGTACAAATTCACCCAACTCCCACAGCTTTCATCTACTGCAGATCAGCTTCCTGCTTAAAAGCATTCCAATTCTATTCTGTTCTGCTCTTTATCAATGAGCATGTTCCTTCAAATATTAGCATTGCAAACAGTTTCTCTAATTCAGTACTCTAACAAGAATTCACTCAGTAAACAGGGCCTGTCTCTTGCATTTGTAGACAGTAATGCTTAAAGCACAAACATCTATCTTCTTAATCCAAAAAAGGACATAATGTGAGTGCTGTGTTTTAGTTACAAACCGACAATTAACCTCAGTGGTCAACAGAGTTTTTTGTAATTTATTATAATTAACTGTCCCTAGGTCACTCCTCTTTTCTAGTTACAGTCTACCATAAAAAAAGTCCAAAGTTTGTACCCAACAGGAATGTTAACTTTATGAAGCTACAAAACAGTTTCAGAGACTGCTAAAAGTGAGGATGCAATAGCCCTGTCTGGCAGCTTGTAGAAGGAACAAACTGCAGCCAGAAGAAGATGAAACCAGAGACATTTTATTGCGTTTTAATAAAACAACATGTAAAATCTAACATCAAAGATATCAATACTTTTTCTGAACCAAACATTTCACCACAGAGTCATGTCCACAGATAATAATCAGATCTGTTTAAGAACTGCAGGAATGCCTTACTTCATCTCAAGACCTGCATAGCAAAAGAACCTGAAACTAATTCGTAACATTTGTGCTCACATGTTAATACCCTGATTTATTACAAACAGAACATCCACAACTTCTATGTGTGTTTCTGAGGTCTACATTTTTTGATACTTCTGTGATCCTGCAGATTCCCTGGGATCATTTGTTGAAGAAAACTTCCAGTGAGACATCACAGACCAACCAGCTATGCTGAAGCTTAGGCAATCACAAAACCCTGCTCCTTTAAAATGTCAGCTCCTGCTCGGAAAAGCACTGCTTCTCTCCTTAAAAGATTCCTCAGAATTGAAACCAAGTCCTTGTTCTTGGGCTAACTGCGATGCATGTGGTCAGCGCTGAGCTTCGCCATCCTGGGAACGGTTCCACCACGCGCTGGTCCACACACCGCATGACGCGTCTTTGACATCAAGACTAGATTGGTGCAATATGTTCCAGCTAGGGCTGCAGAGAGGGCTGACGTGCTGCTTGCAGCTGGTTGCTGATGGCAGCCATATAATTGGTAAGAGAGCAAGGGAAACATGGCAAAGATTCTGATTTCTGGGCCTCCTGCTCCTTTTTCTGGGTATTTAATGTGATTCTGATAAATGTCATTATTTATATTACTTGTCTCTTCACATCTATTCATCAACATGATCACTAACTTTTGAAAGGATGAGGGACATGGGAACCTAGAGTTTTAGAATCAGTGTATAATTTTTATTTCTGAAATCATGGAAACACTTAAAGTTGCTGTGGTTTATGGGTCAGACATAATCACAGATGTAACCTCAGAGTCAATAGCTGAAAGTTCATCCTTTGTTTTAGAAAATGTTGACATATCATTTTGATTTTATCTTATCAGACCTTTTTTCTCTCCATCTATGTGGAAAATGTGCATGCAACAGTCATCTAATTCAGTTGCATACCTATGAAAGCAGCATCTAAGCATAAGTGTTTCTGAAATACAACTGATAGGAAATCTTTTTCTCTTTCTTAAAAAGAAAAAAAGGGAAAGAAGAGGCTTAGGTATTTTAATATGAAGCAGAAAACGGAAGCAATCATTTTCCAGAAATTCTTGATGAACTACCTAAGAAAATATTAAACAGTTAGTATCTGCAAAATCTCTAGCAGAAACTCCAAAAGTCACTAAAGATAAAAGAATGGAAACCACACGTAACATCCTAGAGACTCATAAGACAACATGGTGTACTTTCAATATTGTTTGAACTTCCATAGTCTCACCTTATCAATTGGATTTTGTATGTCTACAGACACTGATAGGAGAGGCATCTCTTTTACATTATTTACAGACCTCCAGGTTTTTAAAAAGATAGGAAAAGTATGAAGAATTATAGGAAATCAAGACTTTCTCCTAGAGCATAGCCAAGCAGCATGGCAATCTATATACTGTCTGAAAAAATTGCCTACAAGTGTTGTATGTGAAAGAATAAACATTATGTGGCAAGAACATTGAACTCATGCATAAGAGAATTGCGATGGATATATGAAAATTATCAGGTAGTGTCAGAAACAGAAAAAGAATAGAATTAGGCCATTTCAGATGAGGAAGCATGTGTGTTGTGGAGAATAAAATAATCTGCATTTTATATAGAAAAACACACAGTCAGGTAGCTCGTCAGCCGAGCAGTACCAATGAACTCTTCTGAAATCCAGCCACTTTTCATGAAAATATCTAAAAGACATTTGTTGATATGCACCAACATCTCTGCAGGTGTGGATATCAATATTCCCTTTAAATATTCTTTATGTAATTCTGGTTTTAGGCACCTCAGATTTGCACAGACATAAATGGCATCATCTTGCAACAGACTCACCAGCAGTAACACAATACCAAGTAACTCAGGCCTTCATTTAATTCCCTGAAAGTTTTAATAGGAAACACAAATCACATAAAAACACAGACTCCATGAAAATACCCCATCCACAAAATATTATGATCACCTGTGGGATTTTCAAAGCCTCACTTGGACTAAAAATTTCACTAGATCTTGGGTCAAAACAAAAACACAACCATAAATCAGGTTGCCCTCCTGAAAGCTTCAAACACTGGAAAGAAAGGCTTTATATTTCAGAGCCAAAATAAGTAGAGTGAGGTGGGCTAAAAGAAATATAGCACCACTGGGTTTCTGAGAAAGGAAAATCTCCTTTCATTTGTGCAAAACTTTCTATGTTGCCTTGGTGAATCTCCGTGCTAGCCAAAGTTGGCTATTAAAATTGCTTTTCACTTATATATCCACTTTAAACAAATCATCCCCGTAAGTCGGATAGAGATTTTATACTGTGTAAGGACATACATCCACACACACATATATATATTCACACACTATTAGATTCATATGCCCACAGAAACAGACTTGCATTATCTTCTCTCATTAAAAAATTCTGCATAATCTGCTCTTTGAAGTTACAAACATTTTACACACTTCTGGATGTAAATACACACACAGCACTCAGAACTGAAAGAAACAATTATGTTTCTAGTGAGTGCTTTCATATTGTGATTCAGCCTATTCAGAAGAATGAATTCAGCCATAGAGGAAAAATTTTAAAATACTTCAAAATCCAGCTACACAAACATAATGATGCCTTTTTTAAGGATAAGTCTTCCAAGTTGTGAGTAAGGTGCAAAAATGGGTCGGAGCAAGCTCAGCTCAAAGCCTGGCCTAAAACCAGCAGGTTGGCTCTCCTGAGAAAAGTTGCTGTAACACATGTGAGTCTTGATTTAAACCAGATTTCTGTATTCATTGTGGCTGGAGAACTGGGATTGTACTTTCAAAATGAATCTGTAGCAGAAGAAGTACAAAAAAATCTAAATATTCCATCCTCTTCTTCTATTCATTAGAGCCCAGGCAGGACCACCTGATGAAGTTTGTCCAGTCCACCAGATACTGCCTGCATGCATTTCTTGCTCTCTGATGCACATTTGTTTTCATCACAGGAGAGGAATTAATTTTAATTTGCAATTTAAAATTTAAATCCAGCTGACTGAATCTTTATCTCAGTTCAGTATGTTGGAAGAGACCTTTAAGATCATCAAGTCTAACCATCAACTCAGCACTACCACTGTAACTTCTAAACCACTAAACCATATAATTTTTTTCCCCGATATCTAATCTGAATCTCCATCTTCTCAACCCCTTGAGGCTATTATCTCTGATCCCCTCACTGCAGGTATAGTAGAAGAGACCAGCCCCCACCTCAACACAATCTCATTTCAGGCACTTGGAGAGAGCAATGAGGTCCCCCCTTGAGGCTCGTCTCCTCCAGGCTAAACATCCCCAGCTCCCTCAGCCAGTCCTCATGTTCTCCAGCTGTTTCACAAGCCTTGTTGCCCTTCTTTGGACATGCACCAAAATGGCATTTTTAAAGTGAGGGGCCCAGAAGTGAATGCAATACTCAAGGTGTGGCCTCAACAGTGCCAAGTCCAGGGGGACAATCACTGCCCTGGTCCTGCTGGCCACACTAATGCTGACACAAACCAGGATGCCATTGGCCTTCTTGGCGCCCTGTTTTAGAACAAAGTTCGGTCATTTTCTTGTAAATACAAAGATTGAAAAAAATCCACTTGAGATTGTAAAAGATAAATATTATTGTTGCAAGTGTAATACTCTGTATTTCCCCAGTATTTGCATGCACACTGCAGGTTCTGTGTTGGGTACACAGTACATACAGGACAAGGGTACATACAAGACAATGGATACAGTAGGATAAAAGACAAGTATCAGTCTTTACCATTAATTCAGTGGGGTTATTTGGTTGGTAGAAACATTAACACCACTAAAACAGTTTTTTATGTGCTAATCTATTTTTACATTTAAGCCTGGAAAAAAAATGCAACCATGTTGCCAATGAAAACCAAAAAAAATCTTTTCCTGTACATTTCTGCTGGCTGACACATCATGTCTGCAAATAATAGTCTTTTCTAAAAAACCTTTACTTCACACAATCCCAGAAGAACAAAAAAGACATGTGCCATCCTATGACCATTTACCAAAACTTGGATACTTTGGCAATGCAGTATAGAAGCTCCAGAAGCATAGACTTAACTCTTCAACTAGAAAACTCTTCCATATTTTTGAGGTTGAGGTAGGAACTCAACCTCACATTACCACTTCCTGCTTGAAATGTGCTATAGTGAACTATAGTGAAAATAGTTTTCTTGAAGAGAATAATTAGAAACATTTTTTTTCTTATCCTATGTTATATACTAACACATATAATGTACACCATCTTCTGAAATTGGTAATAAACAAAATCTGGAGCCCATTTCAAGGAGAAATTTCAACAGGAACATATTTTCGTGATGTAAATGAATATAACTTCCCAGGCTCAGAAGAATGTCCTGGGAAGGACTACAAAGAATTCTGAGTAACTGCTACCAAACGATGGTTTAAAATAACACAAGGTAATCAAAGATTTCTTACTCAAATTTTATCACTGGAGAGATATGCGCACTATGAAAACTACGGAAAGCAGATTCAGTAGCTTCTTAGCTCACCTCACACAGGTACATAAGGCAGAAAAAGTCCAGCGAGAAATTGAGCCCACTATATTTATTTATTTATATAAAAATAAGTGCTGTTTATCTTAAAATTCCTTCCCTTTGTGGAAGGGGGAAGTGCTGGGGAGTGCCATACACAATACACTAATTACAATCACTTTCTGCTTCAATAAAGGAAATACAAACTTCCTGCCTTGGCAAAAGTTAGAATGTCTCAAGCAGGTGGGAAAAGGACCATGTAAGTGTCTAGACAGAAATGTGGAGGAAAAATATTTCCTAAATTTTCTATTCATGTGCTAATCCAGAAAGTAGACTACACATGTAAAAAGAATTGCCTTAATTATTGGTTCCTCTTCCATGATAATTATATTTTAAATTATTTGAATACCAAAATGTTAAATGATCTATAATGCTCCAGTAAGTTCTGACACTTGTGGTCACAGGATTCTTCTCTTCATCTTTGGTGGAGTAAGAGGTTAAAATTAGTCTTCTAGGCATACTATAATTTTGTTAGCAATTACTCTCTACATATTCTTCCTAATTCTTCCAAATGTATTATTGCTATGAAATCATTGCTGATTATTGCTATTATTGAGTGGGCGCTTCACTCCAAAGGGAACTTTATTACTTAATCTAGCACTGAAAAGCTATCTGTTAAGAAAGAAGGAATGTTTCCAAGATGGAAGATGATACATGAACACAAAATTCCATAGGCATATTTTGATTAAATAATATTCCCAGGATAAAAGATTTCCAGTCAGTTATTATGTTCTCAAGAATATATCTGGGACTATCAGTCAATTAATATGTTCTACATAACCCTGAAATTTTTATTGGGAAAACAAAACCTTAGGGCCACCAACTCTTTGCAGATCAGTAAAGGTCCAGTACACCCCCAAATACTTGAAGACTCATTTCTTGGACAGTAAACAGAAAATGAAAAGACAAATAACAATAACATAAAACATTTTATATTGAAATTGTGCAACTCATGTTCCATATGCTCCTCTTCACCTTTAGTTCCTTTGCACTGCACTCCATGCACTTATCTACACATTTTCAGATTAGAAAGCCAGCTTTTTAAAACCAGAGGTCTCTATCTCCATGTCTTTCAGGTGTAGTGTCTACAAATATTCATAACCTACAGGAAATGACGGTATACACACAGCAAAAACCTACATACGTGACACGACACTGGCTGTGACAGACTACTCTGCTTCCAGGCACACGAATCCACATGAATGTTGGCGTGAGTAAAATTGGAAAGCAGCTAATTTAAGTAGAACTGGATAAGAAATTAAGTTGCTGTTTGAGGAATACAGTATTTTCCATCAAATATATGATTTTACAAGGTCGATTTACTCTGCCCAGCTGACAACCAGGTAAGTTCAATAATATAAGTCTCTCATGGATCATTCTGAAACAGAGTAATAGAATGAAATTCCGTAGAGGAGAGAAAGAAGAAATTCTCCATATAAGTGGGCTGACCAGCATCCCACAGGTCAATTCCAGCCAGACCACTTCCCTGATCTTCCAATGCCTAAAGCCCAACAGCTGAACATTACTCATCAGATTTACCACTGTGTCCTTACAAAAAAGGGAGAATGCTGTTCTGACATAGCTAACATAGCTATTAGAAATGGCTGCTGCAGTCACACAAACCACAAAGTGGATGACAAAACTGCAATCATGCTCCTGTTTGTGGAGCAGTTAGGGTATCATGCCCTCCACAACCATCATATAAGCTCAAAAAATTCCACAGTGCAAAGCAGAGAATAGTGAGTTGCTTTCTGTTACCTAGAACCACAGCTCTCAATACTTACTTTACAATAATTGTAATTGCTCAAATACAGTAATTACTTTAGAACAACAGTTTGCAAAGTTTTATATGTTGCAATCATCACACAGTCTCTGCAAAGAGAAAACAGTAGACTAAGGCTAGTCAATAGGCCCACAATAATTGGTGCATGAGTGTCCAGCAAGATGAGCTTTGCCAGTAAAAAAACCAAAAGAAGAAAGAAACTCAAGAACACTTTAATGATAATAGAGGACTTTCTAGGATTTCATTAAGCATAACAGCATAAATATATTTATTTTACATCAGTGCTTTTTAATTGTTTGTTAAAACACACTTCAAATATTCAGAACAGTTTTTCACTGAAAAAAATGTTCTTGACTGAGAAAGTTGTAAGAAAAGTTATGTGACATATATCCATCAACTGCTAACAAAACTTTACCACATATCCACCATTCCAATTTTAGAAAAACTGCTATGTCAGATTGCAGTGTGTGATAACTTGGTAAATTCTGACTTTGTGATTATCAGGTTTCTACTATCTCAAAGATGAGAGAAACATTTTTATCCAAATGAGACACTCCTAATTCCAACAATATCCTACCTGCATATTCCTAGGTGTTTTAAAAGTTGCAAGAACATCTGTATACCTCCTGCCCCATATTTCCAGTTTCTTTTATTAAAACTCTTATCCCTCTGCCCCCACCTTTTCCCACAGGGTTTCTCCTCCTGGCCAGAAAAATTAGTACAAGAACATAATTTCACAGGCAGTTCTTTCACATTTTGTTCCCCAACCAAATGCAGGATTCAACACAATTTCCCCCAGAATCTTGTTCTCACAAGTATTTGCCCCATTTTCATAGTGAAATGGTTTAGATACAATCAATGGACATATGCTGAGAGACATTTCATTTTTTCTATGCTTTTTTTCCCATCCTCTTGCTATCAATTCTATATCTTAATCCTTTTATGTCTGGTATGCATTGTGAATCACAGACCAGCTCTGGATGTCTGGAAACTGTTGGGTTTTCTTAAAGAACATCATCATAACTTTTCCCACCCCAGAATGCCAGTGTATTTCTGTGCACACAAACTTGAGAGCAAACATAAAACTTTCTGCACAATATGAAATACATCTTATGAAGTTAATTTCAGAAATATAAGCTTTGTTCACAGGATTAATGGTTTCACTTCAATACAGCCACAGAATACCAGGGAAAAACAGTTTCTTGACCTCAAAGCCTAATGAAACATTGACTGCGTCCACTCCTATTTTTAGATGTGTGCTCTGCAGTGCCATATTCCTTAATATAAAGCTGACCCAAATGTTCCAATAGCAAACGTTGGTTTCTCTTTGATAGCCAATGCATATCTCTGCTTTCCAAGTTTCTGTAAACACATCATTATAAAGAAGGCCAGTCTTACTTTTCCCAGCCTTCTTTCTAATTATGTGCCTGCTGCCAGGAAACTTTCCTTTTTTTTTTTTTTCCTTTTTTGTCTTCACTACTAAAATTTAAACAAATGTCTGATGTGTGCTGCAGACTTGGAAAAGAAGGGAAAAAAACCCTCCAAAGCTGTTACTGTTATAAGTTACAAAGTAACTAAGTAACACCAAATTCCTTCCAACACCTAGTGATAAACATTAGACATAAAAAATTAGCTGGGAGAGTACATCAATGCTAGATCACCAAATATGTCTTCCTTACAGACACATGAATTCCACAGAATAACCCAAACCTCCAATATTTTGTTTTATTTTAGTTTAATTTTGGTAAGAAGCCGTAGTAAGTTCTCTAAAAGATCAAGTCTCCTGCCCATTACCAGCTCTCTTTATCCAAAGCTATCACCGGGTTCCTACAGAAGTCTCCTACAGAGAAGGCTGGGAAGCCACTCACAGTTTACTGCTCTATCATATTTATTCATGTCTGATTTAGCGTGTCTTGGGCTACAGAGATGCACAGAGCCGCTGCCGCCACAAAAGCATCCTTTCTGCGTTTGGAAACACCAACGGGACGGCAGGGGTCGGCCAATAAAGTGCATCAGCCAAACTCGAATGAGACTACAGACGATGTGGCAAACTAAAAGAGCAAGAAAGAGTCGATCAAAAATAGAAATACTCGAAAGAAAGGCGGTCAGCCCGGTCCGATTACAGCACGATTTCATTTGCCCTGACCTTTCGCCTCCCATCACCGCTTCTGCCGTGCGTTCACCTCATCTGAACAAGACACGTCACTACGAACTCCTGCAAGTATCCTGCCATCTTACCTCGGCAGCGCTGAGCGGGCAGCTCTCACATACCCGAGCGCAAGAGTGCAGGGGACGCAGCGAGCGGCGGCGGGCGCGGAGCGGAGCGGCGCCCGCAGGTAGCCGGCGCTATATAGGGCGGGCCGGGCGCAGGCACCGCGCCGTGACTCACGGAGGAGCCGCCGCCGGCGCGTCCCACTCCGGCAGCTTCACGTTAAGAGTCCCGCGGCCGCCCCGGGCGCCCCGATGCGTGCGGGAGGCGTTACCAGGCTGCCGGGAACGAGAGGGAGACGTGGGTTTCCCGCAGCGAGTCGCCATCGGGACCGTTTCTACCCACTGCCGCAGCCTAAGTTACTCTACTTAGAACAATAGTTAGTTACTCTTCCTCGGAGCTGCAAGAACTGTGAGCTTGTGATACACTTTTTGCCAAAAAAGGCTCGGGTCCCAGGCTGGAAGTTCCCTTTCTTCCCTTCAGGAACCAGACATCCATAGCCAGCAGAAAAACTTGAGAAGGCGCTGCAGCAGCCTAGAGTAGAGGGCACATCCCAGGCTCTTCCATATTGACACACAGCTGCACAAAAGTGCTGCTATGAGAATTTACATCACTTTTTCTGCAAAGCAAAGGTTTCCACGATTTCCACATTATTTTTGTCTGCAGGACATTGTGGGTGGGATGGCTACACATTTAATATAAAACTGCAGAAGCCATGTCTCAAGTTGTTCTTCTAAGCCCTTTAATACTTTTACGTTCTTTTAAAACAACACTTATGCCGCTACTCATCACTACCAAGTCCCCAAGTGCTCATATTAAACTGAATTTAAAACCTTTTCAGAAAAAACTTATCATGCTATTGCACTGTAGTCATCTGTTTTACAAACAGTCTGTGTCTTCTTCACCTTCAAATAATAGCACCAGAAATCACAAAATATTTACTATATGATATAAAAATTTTGCTGTTTTGTGGTCTAATCATGCAAAACCTTTCAGAGTGCCACTTACTTTAAATACATTAATTACTACTACATATTCCACTAAGGCCGTCATTTGAAAGGCCATCATTCGTTTTCTTTTCTCTTTTTTTTTCTTCCTTTTTTCCCACAAGGAGATAAAGAGTGTCAGATTTCTTTTGTTGGTTCATAACCTTCCTACTGTAAGCCAGTTGGTCCAGATCCAGTGCTTTCTTACAGGTTACATGCCGACGTCAGTTTTATAAGTAATCATAGAACACAACTAATCACTAGTAACATCTACTTAAACATCTGCTTAGATAATCTCTCTATAAAATCTCTACTCTCAATTCCTTGCTTAGCTCATGGAGGTGATCAGCGGTATCACTTGCATTTTCTGCAACATGAACAGCAAATAAGTGGATGAAAATGCTGCCTTTTACCTCGCTGTTCAACATCCTGGACAATGGTTGAAAGATTTTAGGGCAGACGAAAGCAACGGTGCTCCTCTTTCTTCTTTGAGCTCCAGTTTCCAATCAGTGTGTATTATAGTTTGATTCTGGATGCCTGGAAATCTGTTTGGTTTACAAGAACATCACCATAACTATTTTCCCCCAACTGGTATGAATTTCCAATATGAGCAAGACCTCTACCTGAGAAATTTCATTCCGCAGCAGACAATGCAGAACAAGGTGGCACTGAAAATTTCTCTGCTTACTCAGCCTGCTTCATGCCCTTTCACCATTAAGCCCTCTTCAGGACTAAGAACTCACTGCACATCACTCAATCACTCCAGAGTATAACAGGGAGAACAGAGGAATGATGCCAATTAGGAAAAGGGTGGGAAAAATAAAGCATGTCCCCACTGCTAGAACAGAGAGTGACATGCCAGAACCTGGCAGCAAGAAGGCTGGCATGGTACTAGCACTCCGTTTCCAATTCTGGGACATGACTATGGGGAAGCAGCATGGTAGCTCATACACATAGCATTAAGATTGTACAAAGATAAAAAGAGTATCACTCATGGCTAATCAGGTCTCTCTATGATTTTTGGTAGGTATGCTTGTCAAGAATAGTATTTTATCTAAGAAGCAGAACACAGTTCAGTCAGTAATAGCAGCAGATAATATAACACACATAACAAATAGGAGGTTGATGTACAGTAGGAAAAGTCAGTGATAGAAAAACAGTACCTGGACTTCACATCTCTTAACTGCACCTTCTTTGTATTTGATTATAACAGATTGAAATAATACTGCATTAAAGACATGCATTAAGGCGTTGTCCAACCTTTCTTCTGTCACAGCTCTTAAACTTTTTGCACATAAGAATTTTATGCCTATGCATATGTTCAGTTCATAGGGATGGAAGATGAAAGCAGAGACAGCTTGTGCACATCAGTTTAGTTGAAGACACTTGTTTTTCTCTGACTCCACAAGCATAATTGGGCATGGAAAGTGAAAATGAAGCTCAGCTTACTGGGAAACAAGCATGCGGCACAATGTGAGATAAAGATCCAAAGAGAAAAGAAGTAAAACCATATGCTTAACTTAAAACTTAATATGATCTGTGATTCTTTCTTGTAAACAACTTTGCCTATAATTCCAGCCCGTGGAACATTTGTTTCTAGTTTAAGGAGTTTCCAACTATATGTATAGCACGACTGGCAAACTGAAACGAGAGAAACTAATCTACACATAAAAAGACAATTGCCTACAACTCCAATTAAGTCCTAATAATTAAAAGAAATAATTAAAACATAATTATAACAAGCAGCTTTTGGAAAAATTCAGTAAAAGACCCCAACAATTCATTTCTGTGGACCAGGGAAGATAATGGTAGATGTCATTAGTAAAGCAGGCAAACACCAAACTGCCTGAAGTTTTTTAGAAGCATTCACTCTAACTTTGAGAAGCTTCACAAAATTAAGATTTACTTTTCATACTACCCTGTAAATAAAATGAAATTAATATTGTTTAAAGTACAAAAACTAAAAAGGATGACTTAAGGAAAGAAAAGCTGAAAATGCAGAGAGAAAACCTTACACAAAGTAATTACATCCTCAGCAATGAGTAAAAATAAATGAGAATAACTCAATGGACTTTATGAGAGAGTCTGTCAAATTCTTAAACTGCAGAATAATTAGTAGTATTTAAATACAACCTTTTTGCTTGCAGTGTATCTTCAGTGAAGGAAGTGTATTTTAATAGTGTACATATATTTTCATTCACAACAGCTGGTTTCCAGGTGCTATGACACTACAAAAAACTACATACTTCAATTTCTTTTCTTCCCTTTGCAAAAATATAGCATTCAAGCCGCTGACTTAAAAAAGACATTTAAAGCTATACTGGAGTGTGCAATTCTGATCACACAAGACCAGACCTCTCAAATTTATAAAATCAAACCAAGATATTTTGAAAAAAGAAAAAAACCCAGCAAACGAAACATAAAAAATTCTGAGGTCTAAGAAGAAGTTGTAATTGAGATTCAAATGGTGTTTTCTACATGGGGGAGACACATGACATGAGATGCTTTTGGTCTTAAAAGCTGGAAATTAATTCAAGGATATAGGCATGCCTGTAAATCAACCCAAATAGTATTCAGCTAGCCACAATGCAGTTTTGCATCATATTACAGTTTAAACATCATTAAGCTCAGATGGAAATGTCAGTAAAATAGACCCTGAAGGACTGACTAGAAGAGGGAATTGCAAGAGTTTATAAGCTTCCAAACTGATTCATATGCAGCTGACTGAATTCAATGATCTATGGAGCCCAGTTCAACAATCTCCTTGTTTTTCCTACATAAGGGAAATGCATCCCATTTACACTAGCTGTGCAAAATAAGCTTTGACACCCCAACTGTTGTAGATTTTAAGTTTTTTATTTGAAACAAAAAATAGTACTCCCATAAAACTACATAATCTCCCATACTGTATTTGACAAAGAAGTCAAAGCTTTTCTGCATAACTTTGAATTTGGATTCCTAAGCCAGGAACAGGACACTGATTTTCTCAGAATGCATGAGAGTTTGAGATTTCTTTAGAAGGCCAGAATGCAAAGTTAGTCACTTTTGGTTTTAGGAAATCCTACCTATACCTCTGAAATGGCAGTTACCAAACATGCCAGTCCAAAGCATTTAACACTACTTGAAGTGTCCTGTACTACCTAACTTGGCTGGTGTTGGCAGACACTGAGGTCGTAACTGTAAATTGCTTAGTTTGGTACTATTTCCTGTTGGTGAAATTCATAATGTCTGAACTAGAAGTACCAAACTGTTTGTGGCTTTTGTTTTTCTTAGCACTTCTGGAAAATAAAGGATCACATGTTTGTTGCCAGAAAGATTATTTAAGCAAACATTTCCCATCACTTTCAATTCTGCCAATACACACCATTAAAATTATGTGTTTTACAGAAAGGAAAACACAGCTAGAGCCAACACTTGATAGCAAATCATACTGCAGTCTGTGATCTATGAAAATTTGATTCAACAAAGACAGCAAAAGATCTCTGTCCAAATTTTAATAATACCTACAGAAAAAAATAATTAGGAGTTTCTATTGCTGAGACAATTCTCATAAGGCAGCAGTTACCATTTTAGTGGAAATATACGTATCCACACATGTGCGTGTGTGTACATACATGGCGACAAAGTGACTCATGCTTAAGTCTTCTTTGCCATACCACTATTTTACTTTTCAGACTAAAATAACAAAAGCCTTCAGGGTAAACAATTAATTAAATTATATTGATCAGATTTACTGTGTTACCCCTATGACAGCCCAGATTAAAAGTGTGGGTCTACTATGTAGGCACTTTCTAACAGGAACTGGAACAGCGATGGCTGTACAACAAGCATATAAAGAAGTCAAGTAACCCAATAACTTCCTTAAAGTGTCAAGATACTTCAGTACCCACATGAGTGGTCTGTTTCGTCCATGAGTAATCCATGAGATTTCTTGGCCTGCACAACTACTGATACAGCAATGTGTAAGAGCTCTGGAAATTAAATATAAGAAAATATAACCTAGAAAACAATTCCCTCCTCAGACTTTGCTTCATAGTAAAACTGACATAACACTTTTCAGCTGTGATATTGAAACTCACTTTTACAAGCATTACTGTGGATTGGTGAGAGGTCTACCTGCACTTCAGATGCTAAAATTGTTAGGCGGCTTATAAAATATTGCAGACGGTTAAAGCAATTTGAATGTCACCCATGAGTCCTTCCCAGTTCTGAACTCAAATCTCAACACTACGTTCTCTTCTTTAATAACCCTGATATAGCAATAGTGTGTTGTATCTTTCAATTAGCTACACTTCAGTAACTTACAGCTGCTCTAATTGTGAAGCCTGTCAAGGAAGATAAAGAAGCTGTTTCTTCTGAGTCAGGCTTCCCTACGATATTTAAAATGTTTTTCAGTAGCTGTTTATGAGCTGATCTTGTCACGATTTCAAGATCAAGGCATAACTTACTTCCTTTCACCAGGATGTCAAGCTCACAGTGCATGTAATTGTTTGCTGTAAAGGCTGTGGATGTAGGAGACATTCTCTTGCTAACATTTTCAAACCAGAGCAAACCAGGCCAGTATGTTAAACGTTGCTTCTGAAGTTTGTGCCCACAGCTATTTAGTTTTCCCTATTCTAGGTTTCACACAGTCAGCAGAGATTAAAGTCCTTCCTTTTGAATATTTGTTGTGTTGATTCTTCATGCTCCAAGTGAGTCTGAAGTGAAAAAGTGGATGGCGTTCCATGTCTTTTCCCACCAGGAATAAAACCTTTTAACTTCAGCCCATATAAGTAAATAAAACAATGTCCCAAGACACTGCAGATTTGGATCAGAGGGCATGAAATTTACACCTATGTTTAAACCAGTACCTAACTTGTATTTCTGATATCCCATATCAAACTGCAAAGACACCTCTGTCTCTCAGGGGTGCATATGTACCCTTTCTAGATGAATTTCAAAGTTTTTATTAGAACACCACAGTAGACAAAAACTTATAATGTGTTTTTGTAATGCTTGAAATTATCTGCAATGGGATTCTTCTTTCCCCCTGGCAGAGGATGACTCATTTATCTTCAGTCTGCTAACCAACGGGGCTGCCAAAGACCCCTCCTTTCTAAACAAAAATCTGTAGAGCTTTCAGAAACATGAGAAAATATGACAAACACAGCTTGAGTTCTTAACTTTGCTGGCGGAAGATCTCAGAGGGATACGGACAAGCCCGCCAGCCTCAATCCCCTGCATTTACCACTCTGCTGGTAACAACAGAGCAGCTCCCTGCACACAGACCGCTTCCCCGGCGTCCCTGGCATCTCCCCCTCTGCTCCTATTCTGAAATCCTCCAGCTCCAACTTCCTTATTTGGTTGCCGGGACTGTTCTTTGTCTGGCTGAGCCCCCCGGGCCGCGCCGCCCCCGGCTCGGCCCGGCCCGGCTCCAGCGGGCCACCCCGCCCGGGCCCCGGGCGAGCCGCGGCCATGCCCATGTAAGGAGCAGCTGTCCCGGGCCGGGCGGGCCGCGGGTCGGCTCCGGGCCGGCAGCGGCGGCCGAGCGCTCGGGCTTCCCCCGCTCGACCCCTGCAGCGGCCCTAGCTCCTACCGCACGGAGGCTTCCCGAGCAGCGCCGCTTCCCGAGCCGCCCCAGCCGCGTGCGCGAGCCACTGGCAACGAGACAAAGGAAAATGAAGCTATGAAGTTCCAGTGTAAAAACTCACAGATTCCTGTCATATTTTCCATTGTTCTTTACAACAGGTTACAGCGTGTCCTTCGGGGATTTCACTGATAACTTCTTGCAGAGAAAAGAAACCCCTCAACAGTGCTACCTACTTTTTAAAAAGTTACTATTCTGTTATGCTACATGAAGAAAGAGAGTAGTTTTACTCTCAAAGTATCCAAAAACTTTTTAAAGTAGCTTTTGTAAAGAGCAGTTTGCCTGCTGGCGACAGTGAAATTTGCTGGGGGAACACTCCCTACTGTTGCTACTGTTGCCTGATACCTAGTTTTAGTAGCACTTCAGGTACTTCATGAGAAAGAATTGACAGTCAAACTGTACACATCTATGTATGAACCACAGCAAGCAAGGAAGAAGACTTAAATTAAAAAATTAAAACTTTTTTTTTTTTTTTTTTTTTTTTTTTTTTTTTTTTTTTAACAAGGAGCAAGGAATCCTGTAGGAAGTGATTTCTTTCTTTAAATGAGAAAGTGACAACAGTTCAGGAAAATATATACTGAATATGTCCACACTGACAGCCGAAACAAAAGTTGATCCACAGAGATCTAGCTATCTGACTAAGGAGCTTATTGAGCTGCTACTCCTTAAAAGGAATACCCTTAACAAAGTAGTGATTTAAAATTAGTAAAAGTGTTCTGAGACAGTCCTCTTACTGACAAGACGCAGCATGACAAGACACAACATTCTGAAAAAATTAAAGAAGAAGGTATAGCTAAACTTCAAACTTTCTAATTCTGTTTGGAGGTCTGGAAGCATTCCTGTATTTTTCAATATGGTTCCTTAGTATTAAATTATGAAAACAAGTCCTTAAGTAATGCTAAAACTCCTTCCATTATTGCAAGCTCCTATGGATGTTTCGGTGAAGCAGAAAACAAGTAGTAGACTGGAACAGAGAGCACTGCTTTAAGTCACTGATGTACAGGGCAATAGTGACTGCTCCTGGGCACAAGTGCATGAAAAAATTAATTATGGAGAATACAAAGGTGCATTAATAACCACCTTCCAATAAGACTCCAGCTGCACCCAAGCCAGTTGTATTTTCAGCTCAATAGAAAACTGACTCTGGTATTTTTATACCACATTCTTGCCCTCAATAGAGGCCCGAACAAGTTTGTTTACTTGTGAGAAACTCTCAAAGTAGAAAAACCTAAGGAAACAGCTTAATAAAATAGCAGAAGAATAAATATATTGACCACATACTAATTATGTTACATATTTAAATTAGCATGCTAAAATTCACCTTAGAAAAAAACCCAAACAATCCAAACTATTTTAGCAAAATAAGAAACATACAGGAACAATTTAGGAGAATTTATGTCCAGAAAGATCAGGTTTAAAGTTATTTGTTTCAAGATTAATGTAAATAAAACATTCCAAACTGACAAGGAAAATGCTAAAATAAAAATGCAAAATACAAAAATGCTTTAAGAATAAATTAAACTATGCTCACAAGCATATACCATTGTAAAATTTGAAACAAATTGTGCTATCTCATGGAGCTCATCCTCTCTGCTGCTAAAGGCTGCAGAAGTACCAGTTTATTTCAGAACTACTCCATCATCTTCAGCAGGTGTTCAGGCTACTGACAAATAACTCACTGCTGATTCTACAAGCACTTTACTGTCCAGACCCTGTCATCTGACATCAGTTCATCCGAATGGAACAAATGACACCGCAGGAGATACGTTCAGAGTAAGAGGACATATCCTTTGACCTTTGAGATGTTGTTCTACATTTGCTCTTCTGCAATTAAGAATACATCTCTGCTGCATGAGAAACTGGCAGAGCTCTCAAGAAAGCCCTCAAGAAATCTAAAAACCTAAACCAAATGCATATCAAATCTTAGGTTTCTACCCTTGCAGACAGGGTGACCTCACAGAGGTCTGGAAGTTACTACTCAACTGACTTCCAAAGGAAGTTCCAGTTCTCTCTCTATCTGGTCAAACAGGTTTCAAAGTACAGGTTTCTCTCCCTAAATATTCCAGATAGGTAAATTGCTGCCATTAACCCCAGTGGCAATCTGTCATATGCAAGTGTATTTCTATGCAAGTGTATTTCTATGCAAGTAGAGCATATCTGTTTCTGAGCCACCTTCTCATTTTGCTATCTGCCAATTTGTGCTTCCTACATCTCCCCCAGTGCACCCACTCACTCCAACTACTCCACTGCTCACAGTAAATCTACAGTTGCAGCCAGACTGAGCCATGGCAGTCTCTTTCTCACAGGCTTGAAGCACTGCCCTCAGAGAACCACACCATATCCTATCCCTCCTTCACTTCTGCCAGAGGGTGTCCTCATGCTGTCCAGCCTCACAACCATGTTATGGCAGTTTCACATAGTCAAAATATAGAAGACTCTGCAGGAGCAGTGGAACAGAAATGTGCCATGAAAGAACACATCATTAACCTAATGGACTTAGGTAGTTTTATAATCTGAATATGAAAGTATTTGGTACCAGAGCACAACCACTTACCAAGGTTAGAGTACTGGCAACAACTGTGTTTCAACCTGCTACTTGGAAACATTGAATTCAAAAATTAAAAAAAAATCTTTTCTATTATTAAAGGAATTATGAAAACAATGAAAAAAACCTCAGCATTTTATCAGTAAAATAAAACTGATTTTCTGTGCTAGTGTTCAGCCTTGTAATAAAAACTATTGGCATTGTAGCATAAGTGCTAAAACATTTAGTGATATTGTAAAACATATTCAGTAACACATAATCGTATTTCTCAGACTAAACATCCTAACATATTCTGAATGTATACACACACTGATAATGATATATTTTAATACATATCTTTAAAAAATCCCGTGCCAAAGTATGTGACTGTGAATTGCCTTAACCAATAAAGCAGGCCAGCTGTACACTAGCCAGTTTGTACTATCATGACTGTTCAACAATAAGTAATTACTACACATCAGTTTATTGTTTGAACTGAATTATCATTTAATCTTAATGCATAGACCCATGTGAGCAATGTTAATTATATATAAAACCCATGCATATTCATATCAAAATAATATTGTCAGAAGTTTCAGTGCAACAGTACTACAATTTATCCTGGGAGAGACCCGTATGAAAGCTACTCTGAAATGTAAGGTACTTATGAGTGGTCAAAAATCATGTATTGACTTATATTTACAGCAGCAGTCCAGGACAATGCACATATCTGAGAGAGTTCGGCACAAACCCATGGGAAGACGAAGCACTATTATCCATACACATTGCGGACAAGCCCCATTGCATTTAGGTCTTGAAAATATTTGCCGCCACGTTATTGTCAAAATGGAGAAAGTACACAGAACAGCAACAGAAATCACTGTCAACTGCAAGCGGACAACCATTTTCCAGTCTGGTTTTACAAAGAAATACATGATGCACAACTTTATTAAATGATAACTAGTGATACCTGTGAGTAGTAAATAGTAAATAAGCACAGACTGCTGTGAGGAGCAGCATAATGAAATGAAATGAAATGAAAATCTGAAACTGACTATAAACAGAAAACTTCACAGTATTATTCCATAGTTTGACTCATCTCAGTCTGTTGAGCAAAATAGAAGATCCACAGATCAGACAGTGCTAAACAGACAATAACGCAGCACTGTAACAAAATTAACTCAACAATACAAAATAATTTTAACTCCCTTGGTGCAGTGTTCTAGTGAGATCTTCTTCCTTTATAGAGGCATGTTTGTTAGATGCTCACAAATTGAATAGAACTTTGAGGAACCAAAATCCACCATAATGTATAACAAAAGACATGAATCATGAAGACTGGGGCTGTCAAAGCACAACATGTTAAAGACTTAATTTTGTCCTTTAGAAACCAGTTTTCTGCTTCCTAGGCATTAAAACATATTATTAAAAAATACCCCAACAAAACAACCCCAAAAAACTTCAATAGTAGTTTGCACTAACTGATTTTATGGGTAATGTACTCCTCATGGGAGCACATAATGATTTAGAAGATTTGCGGACAAGAGTTTTATGCCCTGTTTACATTTTCTGGGAGTTTAAGAGAAAATAGTCTGAAATAAGCTGCAGCTAACATGCTACAGGAAATGAAGGAAGAGAACCAGACTTCTCAAGAAAGATTTACGTTTATATAATGGTCATGGCTATACTTTGGCTTAGCAAAAGGAATGTAATTGTTCTAAAATACACAGAAAAGTTGTTGACTAATGTTTTTCCTTACTTAGTGGATCATGAACCACTCCAACACTGTACACTGCAACAAAATGCTTTTTAAGAGTGCTCTTTCGCCATTGCATGATACTTGGTTTACAGGCTAAAACATCTTGTATCAGCAATTCCTCTCTGTATGGCAACCACAGAGACACCAATTCGGCACAGCCCTCACCTATGCCAAATGTCTTTGTGTGAAATCCACCAGGACAATTTCCATGGTTTCTATGGAGAAAGCATTCAGTCTGTTGGTAAGCAGTAATATGTTCTTGGACATATAACATCATCTTTTATGAAAGATATCCACAGCACATCGATAGAAGAACCTGCAGTTAGCTTCTCACCACTTTGTAAAATTTCCATTTGTGGGAATAAGGTGTCTTTGAAATTAGAGTTTAGAAGCTGAAATGAATTAAAAGGGAATGTGCTTATTTCTTAAGGGCATTCTAGCATGTGAGCACTTCTGTAGAGAATTAATTTATTTGCCAGATGATCTCACTAGTGCCAGAAATAAGTTTTTTTCTCTACACTAAACTATGCCTATATTTGGCTTGATTACAAACTCTCTTATTTAAAAAGACACAAGCAAAACCCCTTGCTACCAAAAATTCGCCTTAGCACATGTTGAGTATGACATAATTTCAGCCAGACTTTTTTCCATTAGGTCAGAAATCCATGAATCATACAGCTAGAGTGGCCTATGTGAGATCTCTGGACTTTTCGCAGGACTTTTCTAGAAATCTTGTTCTGACTCACAGCTAAAAGGCTTGAGAAGTGAAAGCAAGGAGTTTATCTTGCCTTCATTCCCAATGGTTGCTCAAGATGACAACAGGGAGATTCTCCTTATGACAACATAAGGAGATTCTGTACGGTACAAGAAGCGATTGAAGGGAGAATAGGAAACTATGAAAGTAACTTCTCATACCTGACTTTATAAACTCAATATAATTTTTTGAGATATGTTTGGGTAGAAATGGATGAACAAACTTGTCCAGATTAGTTTTAACTTTGGGTTTGACCCAGTCTTACATGCCCAACTTCCATAGAAATCCTTTGAGAGGGTTTGCACCATACATCTCTTTCTGGGTTTCTTACTAGTATATTTGGGAAGCATCAAGTTTTGCATACATCAGCTGTTCAGCTGAGATGAATATAAACTGCAGAGGGATATAGCATCATAAAACTCTGAGGAAGTACTGTAAGACAAATTTGTTTATACTGCAGGAAGCCTGAATATTAAAATGCTACATTTCATTCAACCAAGATCATTGGAACAGTTTTGCAAAATCTGTGAAGAATGACATAAACCTGCCAGTTTTGCTGCCTCTCTAAGATGTATATGACGTCTTAATCTAAATTACTTTATAGTTATCACTACATTTTTGCTGATTTCCAGTGAATGCTGGACATTTTTTCCCATTTCTTTTATTACCATGACCAGAAATGGTAAAAAGATTGTGCCATACATTTAAAGACGATTTCTGCTCTTTCATCTTGAATTTTTATTAAAACTTTACCCCCTCCCTATACAATCCTATTAAAAAACTTGAAACTCAGTTAAAACATGCAATAAAACATCCAATGCAATAAAACATGCAATAAAACTTCTGTTACAGGATAGAAATATTAATCTGCAGATATCCAGAAGATTCTGAAGTATTTTACACATTTTTTTTTCTCTATAAGTGTATTTTGATTGTTAAAGGGAAAATCAAATAAAAACAAAACTGGAAGTATCTTAAAAAACAAGGCTGAACAGGTAAAATGGGGTGTTCTGTGGTAAAATATTCTGAAAAGTCAATGAAGAAGTAGATATAGAGACTTTCTTAAAAGCATTGAAATTATATTTATCTGTATAGGTTTTCATTTGGTACAACAACTTTGCGACTATGCAGTTTCCATGGCTTAAAAAAACTATGCTCTGAAGAAAAGAAAAAAAAAAATTAAAAAAAAAAAAAAAATCACAATTTTGGTGGCTTCTTCTTTTTTTTTTTTTTTTTGTCTTATGTGAGTTGTTTAGAATGACATTTTGCTTTCAAATGGTGTTACTAGTTTTTAAGATCCTACTTTGAATTTTTAACTAGGCTTTAAAATTATATCTGAAAAATAAGGGGAAAGGAGTAGACAACATCTGCTAACTGATGACACATAGGTGCTAAGAACCTTTGATATTTTCCTTTTTACATTTCTAGTTAGGCCTCTCTTTAGAGAGAGGCCTCTCTTTGACAAAGCGAGACAACACACAACAGCTGTATTTCAGAGCAATGCACAGAGTGTGATGGGAGGTTTGATTGAGGAATACCTCATGGTCAGGGATGCTGTATCTCAACTACAACTTTCAAAGGTCAAAGGTCCTTTGAGAAGATATATCCTGCAAGAAGTACTGCAGGCCAGAGCCTAGAGATGCCAACACGTTCATGAACTTCTACAAGTACCAATTGTGAGAGCAAGTGCAACTACAGCAAACTGTCATTCCTAGGCAGTAAATTCAATTCATGGTATCACAGCTATGCTGGTGAATAATTATTTACATATTCACATTCTACTGATATCAATAGGTACAAACAAGAAAAGAAACCATGTTTAAACAACTCCAGAAACAGAAACCACACCAAAATGAGTCTTGTCTTTTCAATGACTAAAGGAGCAAAGCCAAGCATGGGCCCCTGTACTATTTGCTGCACACAAACTTCCCTTATTGCTGGCAGGCCTTTCCACTGGTAGACAAGGAAGTCAGTATCTCATTAGTATCCTAAATTATTTGCTCTTCCTTGAACCTTCTGTCTTATGTTTTAAGGATTTTTTGTCCCCCTCAGCCCACCTTAAAGAATTGCAATTCTTTTTTGGATTTTGGATACAGTCAGCTAGGTAACTACACTAGCTCACTCTTCAAAACTGTGCCTGACTGATTTATTTGTATCACTATTTCCTGGCTTGTTCTTCTAAGAAATACTGTATTGCTTCCTTTACTTAAGTCCACATTCCAGAGAATACAACACACAGTGAAATGAGGAAACAGTCCCACGTGTATGTAAAAGGCAATACAGTATTTTTATTTCTTTTTTAATTTCCCAATAAGCTATGAGAGAAAACATGCCCTAAATAATATTGCCAAAAGAATAGTACTATCAATAGTATGGTTTGATACATGATCTGGGATGTGATTCTCAAAAAATGAAGTAAGTCTCGTCTGATCACTAAATACACGTTCTCATCATACTTTAATCAGACAGCATCCCATACATTCTACAATAAAACAACATGTAAGTAAAGGTCTGGGCTTTTGAAACCAGGTTCTGCAATTTTGGTCACTGGTCTGGGAAAATAAATACCACCAAAATCAAATAGCCACTAAATAAAAGATGAATAATTTCAGAGAATGGTAAAAGAGAAAAAAAACCCAAACCAACAAACCCAAACAGAAGGAAAAGAAACCAACCCCACACTTCAGTAAAGCCTTTAGGAGTCAATTGGCTTCAGACCAAAATATACTAATGGAATATAGATTACCTAAGAAGAAGTGAAATAAGTTTCCAAAAGCCATGGAAGTTGTTTAAGACAAATATTCATTGTACAAGGGGAAAAAAGCAATTCCACCAGACCATTTTCCAAATACCTGGTCTTGCATTCCTTGCACAGTCTAATTCCCTTTAAAGTTATGAGTTTAGGGTATGTGCTGGGGTTATATAACTATGTCTTAAAAGACAAATGCAAAGTAGCACAAAGCAAAATTATACATAAACACAAGATTAGGAAAAAAAATCCCTAGCTAGACAAAAATCCTAGAAATTTGGAAAGAAAATTACAATGAAAATAGCTAAAGGTGAGGTATATTTCTAATGCTTTCCCTAGAACTGGAAAATATTGAGGAGGAGGAAATTCAGAGTATAGGGGATGAAACTGTGAAAGTTAAACAGTCTTGTCAAAAAGAGAAATATTTGAGTAACATTTCCTAAACTACTTTAAAAGGGAGTAAACTAACCAAATGCCATCTGAAACTGGCTGTATGCCCACCACTTTGGTTGACTTTAGGGTCAGTAAGGGAGAGGACAGATATAAGCTAGCATAGCTGAAAACTCAATACAAATATAGCTAAAACACAGATGGAATTTATTATAGAGCAGCTGGAAATGCAAAGAAAGAATTCTGGGGATCTACACTGATGGTGTAACTTTGAAAAATATTCTCCAAGTATGAAAGTGCTTTACAAAACAAACAACTTTAAGAAGTGGTGTTAGACATAGTCACACTACAGAAAACAGACTGTTCTACTCTAAATGTCTGGCATAATATTTCTGATCTGTTTAATAATATAACCTTTCAAATCAGTCCAAACAGACTTGCTAATGAAGATCAATAAATCCTTCACATGATAATATAACATGTGCATGACAAAATCCATGAATTGGACATAAAACAACTGCACAAAATAAAATGGGAAATCCTAAGTAGTTTCTTTCCCCCTCCATTTTCTTCTAATAGAAATTCTGGTTAAATTTTCAGGTATTTTGTAGTCTTAAAGAACTCCTAGAAACCTTTCAAGACATTCATCAATGTCAAGATTTTTATTCTGCAGGGAATCATGTCAGAATCCACACAATAAATGTTACCAAGAAGTATTGCTAGTGGGTTGTTCTTCAAGAAAGCTTCCCTATGTACCACTGCACAGGACAGTCAGTCATATCTTGCAAATTTTATATTTCAACAACCCGTGTTCTAAAATACTCTGTACTAGCAGCGACATTTAAAAGATTTTTGTTAATGGTGGGCTGAAGCCACCTTCCAGACGAAAGAGCAGTTTCACTGTTAATTTGGGCCAATACTGACAGGGTAGTGATCTGGCCGAAAAATAACCTTTTTTTTTGCTTACCCTTCAACTGTGTCAGGTGCTTAACTGATCTGGTCATGGTGGCTGCAGGATTGCTGGTGCCTTTGCAGGGTGAGAAGTCGTAAGGTGGGTGTTGAGGAATACAAGTTTATCTTCTTCTTGTGGTAAACTATGGCCCTTGGTGCAGCATAAGCCAGACATAAAACTACCCACTGAAACAACATGAAGACACTAAATTCTGCCACATACCTCCTTAAGGCATAGGTGGCATCTAAGACTGCAGATGAACAGAATAAAAAACTGTAAACCTTCATACTTAGAGATTGGACAAACAATAAAGATGTATTAAATACTTCTTAGAGAAAACTATGAAACTCAGTGGATAGCAAGTTGACTGAGTAGCAGGTTACAGGTATTTCACTGAGAGGAACTCTACCTGCTTAAGAACATCAGCTCATTTCTGAACCAGAGTTCAATTTTATTACACTTTTTTGTCTCTGTATTGAGACAAATTCCTTCTGATCCTACTTTGCAAGGTTAAAAAAAACCCATCTGTCAGCAATGGCACACATGCTCCATTAGACCTTACAGTCCCACCTGACATGGTGTAGAATGGTTTACAAAATAAAGAGGTTGCTAAACATACATTGAATTCTCAGATCAAAACTAGAGAGGCAGATAATTTTTTGTGGATGCTTACATGAATGTTCATGTTGGTGAGAATTCAGAAGAACTTGTGAAAACAACAGAGCACATCAAGATTACAACAGCACACGTACAACACTTGGGAGACAGATATGAACAGTATATGAAGACAGACATGAATTTAAGCAATATTGTTTTGTATAAACTGCTTCTCACATGAATTAATATGGGTGACTGGCATTCTTTAACAACAGTAAGCAGTACCTTTCAAATTATTCTTTGTATGGATAAAAAAAAGGGTCATGATATTAACAAATATTACTTCTCTGATGCTGTTTCTATAAGACATCTGCGGGATATTAGAAATGTGGGCAGCACAAAAGCCCCAGCCCCTCTTTAATCCTGCAACTAGCAGTTCAAGGAGCAGAAGTAGATTCCTACTTGGCAAAACAGCTTGTTTTCTGCATTTCTGTTGCTGGAGGGAGAGGTAAGTTGCACCACCCTACCTGCTTGAGCAAACTTTCCTCACTGACAATGACATTCACCTTAGGAATGCACTGCTAACTATACTGGCAGAGAGAAACTCGCCAACGTACGTGCTTGCCATTCTATCCACCAGCATCACCAGCTCTGTCCTTCTGCAGCCCCACTGAAAGGTCTGGCAATGTCGGCGCATGAGAAAACTGCAGGTTCCATCTACAAAGAGTCACTATTGAGTGTCTGGTGTCTATAACTCATCCTTACTGAATGCAGTAATGAATTAAAACATACAATTGTGTCTGAAAGTTTTCATCTCAACTTGAAAAAACATTACTCAGTCATGTAACTAAATTCATTTGTGTTCAATGACCTTAAATCTAAACCACAGTTATTTCAGCTTCAAGTGAACCAAGAGATCTGTAGGGCAGTCTGTCTGGCTAAATTTCCATGAGACAGGTTATGTTTCACTGCAAGTGAAGGGGGGGAAGGGAAGCTAGCTTGAAAGGATTTCAAGAACTTCTCTAAGCCTTTCCAACTACTTGGCAACTAACCATTTAGGATATACTAAGACTAAACTGTGATGCTGGGCCAGTTCATGAGAGTAACTCTGACCACAAATAAATTTCAGGGATATTGCTTCATACTTGGTCCAGAACATATATTGATGTGATGTCGGTCTTGATATTCTGCAGGACGCTGTCGAACAGTTGTCTTGTTTAGATCCTTACTTTGGGAGCTTCAGGTCTTGACTTTGATTTGTCTCTCTGAAGTAAGGTAAAGACCTCCTCTCCTCCCCTCCCACCTCATGGTTGAGGTACATCATTCCAAAATGTTTGTTGATTTGATTTTTTTTTAAATAATGAAAAAGAACTGAAGGAGATTTAGTAATTATTATATATGGCTGAAAATGGGCCTGGATTAATAATTTTCAGTCTGAACCATTTATGATCCCTTGAACAGAGAACAAGTGTGGGTAAAATATAAAAGGGATGTACATGAAAATAAATCCAATGTTACACAGAATATGCTAGTGAGACAGCTGTGGACCAGAAAATGAACAGCCAAAGCACAGAGCAGAAAATCATCATGGCATGTTATAGTTACAACTGCCATTTTAAACAAAAATCTACAGTTTCTGTGTAAAGTGTTAATAAATCAAAATATGGAGGTCATTAAAAATTGTGTTATTCTCTAGTTCCCTATTTACTCAATTTCGCCAATCATTATTTTGGCATTGTTCCTTATTAAAAAATTCTACCAGCATTTATAAACTTCTAGATAGTAGGTGAAAGTGAATGACTATGATTCTATTACTGATTTTACTGAACAGATATTGGTCAGATCCTCCCCAAGATTTTCAAACTCCTACCAATATATCTGGATAGCCAAAGAAAGCAAACAGCCTTGCTTTAAATCTTTATGCATCAAAGATATATGCAGGCATCCACAATTAACCAAGATAAGCACCACCTTCCCTTCTAATGTACGTCAGATTAATTAGAAAGTAGGAATAAATAAGCAAAACCAGTGGAATGGTCATTCTAGTTGCCTAATACATTTTTCACATAATAGAAGGAGAACTTTAAGGGAAGATGGTATATTCCTAAATCCTCAGTATACTCTTGAAAGAGCATACAGCAGGACATTTTCCTCATTATGGAAAATGCAATAACATATTCATTATTTTCAGCAGTATTTTTGGCTTTTGACATGGAGATGTATAAGCTATGCTAAAACTGTGTGGATTGGTATTTCGGTTTTCAATTCAGAGTTCTAATAGTGGGAGCTATAGGCAACCGAGCCTTGAAATTAGCAAATGACCAATAGCACTGATTTGCAAGGACATAAAAAGTAGAAGAAAACCAAGAAAATCAGTCCTCTTAGATGGTAAAACAACATTTGAGAGGAGCAAATGGTGCATGCTGAATCTTTTCACAAGATAAAATCATAACATGGACTGATGTAGCATCTGAACATTTAAGTGTTCTTGGGCTCTGCAGACCAGTAATCAAAACAACCACTGTAAGAGCTTGCCTCCTTACCAACAACATCAATGATGTGTGACCAGGCTCCTAATACAGCTTTCTTTGTGTGCATTGAGCAGTGGGAACAACCCAAATGAGTTTGCAAGCAACCTCTTGCACAGTGACTGGTAAGCATTTGCTTTATGTCAAATGCTGGAACAGTTTTTCCTGTCACAAGCAACGAGAATTCCAGCAGTTTGTCAGTAGCTGTAATTGCTGTGTGTGCTTGCTAGATAGATCTGTGCTCTGTGAAGTACCATGGTTAATATCAGTCCTAACTTGATTTTGAGGCCGTAAGGCCTTTAACAAACCAGTAAGCTCTTTCATGAGAAGTTAGCTATTAAAATATTAAATGTTGTAAGTGAGCCATTATTTTAAGAACTTTTTATTCTGGAAGCATTTGAATTTGTTGCTAAAATCCTAGCAGTCAGGTTAAGTCTAAAGTGCTTCATGTGTGGTCATGAGTGAAAATAAAGAAGTAAAATAGCCTGACAGTCAAGGAAATACAAGCAAGGGCTTCCTGAAATACCTCCCTTAGGGAGCTGAAACTAGGAGACAGAGAGTTATAGTATGTTTCACTGTTAAAGTGGAGCTTGGAATTATCTAAAGGAAAGATGAACTAACAACTCACACTGCGTGAAAATCAGTGGGAAGAAGTGCTTTTACAGCCTCTTTCTTGTTTACAGTAAGTGTCTACAATCTTCCCTAGGATGCTTTTTTTTCCCTAATACAATTTAAAAAAATGTTCCATTCAGATTCTTCTCTAAAAGGCAATGCACGAGTGTTTCTCATTCTGTTTCCAAGCAGACTGATAAATATATGCAAACAAATACATGCCCACAGGGAGAAGAGTCTGGTTCAGCAAGTTAGTATAATTCATTCTGAAATGCTCAGTTGTTCTGTTTGGAGCACCCAGTGTTTTTAATCTGCCCAGGAAAATCCCTTTTTTACACTGCCACTTCAGCAAAAGAAAGCCATTTTAGAAGCATATTTAGAGCTGTACTTTTTTTGCTTTGTGTAAATAGTTCTAGAGTCATATCTTTAAAATGAGAAAAACCAGCTGCAGTATACAGTTCGTATCAATGCACATGGGTCCATGCTGCAGCCACCCACAAATATCCAAACACAGATACCTTACAACCATTTTTATGGATGTTTAGACTAAGTGCTACTAAAAACACTACATGCAATTGTACATTTAATTTTTTAAAAATTTGTTGCCTTATTTTTCTCCAAAAGCAGAGCTGTGAAAAGAAAAACACAGATACAAACCCATTTTCAACACTGGCCTCAAAAGCTCAGAATAGTGCATATTTGTGTCTGACATTAAAAGCAAAAAATCCTTTGGTGATGGAATTTTGACAGTTAACAAAAAAAGCTCCAAACATTTTGCACACGAGCCAGGCTTTAGATAAGAAGCTGGCATGACTGTGTTCTAATTTATCTGATCTAGTTTAGTTTTCTCTAATTCTGAGAAAAACACTCAGCTGCAAATATAAATTGTAGAAAAAGAGCTGTAACTATAAAATACAACTTATCTACTTGTCGAGAAATAAAATTTGCCATATTTTCTGACTAACCATTTTACCTCAGTTTGTACTGTTAGATGCAATTTTTGCTTTACAGTCTGATGCCTTACATACTTCTGGGAAGTGCCTGCATGGCTCCAAAATAATCATAATTCTATATGAATTATTATGATGTTCATAGAAGATAAATGTTTTCATTACATTGTAAAGAGGTTTCAGTGTCTCAGACACACAATTGGTCTTGGCACAATCTGACGGAGAGCAACATGTAGCTGGGGACAAAGAATGGAAATGTTAAGTGGAACAGAAACATTTTCCATCAGTAATTTTAGGAATTTGAGTTTTCCCCTCTTATTAAGTCACTTCATCATCCCTCTAGGCACCATTGCTAGAGCTTCCCACCTCTCTGCTAACACAATTGTTTGTGCAATTTGACTGTCATGTAACATAAATAATATTTCTAATAAATGATTATGATTTATTTCTGTAACCTCAGAGACATACAATTTATTTTTATTCTCCTCTCTCAAATCAATTACTAGTTGGCCTATGAAACAAAATTCACAGATGCATGAATTTGGAAAAAAAGAACTTTTACTAAAAGTACAAGAGGTAAGATTCCCAGTGGCACTATCACTGTACAACAGAAGGAAAGATAAGCTTACCTTGAAGAGGGCCTGCATTTGGTAATTTTCATAGTTAGGGTGCTTGTCTGGCTTTGAGTAAACAGTGGAAAAATGGAAGGAATTTGGGGAGAGGCTACTGTGTTTGAAGAGACAAGAACTGAGGGGTGGGAGACAGGAGGGGGGGTGAGCAGGAAAAGGAAAAAGGACAACAAAATAAGTGGAAAAGAACAGTGCTTTACACTGGTCTGTCCCTATGGAAGTTTCTACAACTCTCCAAATGAGCAAGCATTCCCTCATACTTTTCTGAAGCCTAGGGTGAAACTCACTAACAGAGTATAAATCAGTTGCAGGTGTTTTTCTTGATTTTCTAGGATACTTCTTACTGCAGCTTTATCTTTTCAGTTATCAAACCTCAAGGGACTGTAAATCCTCAATGAGAAACAAAAATCAGCAACATAAGGAGCAATTGAACTCATGGGTAAAAATCCTGGGCCAGTAGTCCTTATTGTTAAAGTAAAACCTATTTATACTGCCATGAAACAAAAAATGAAAACAACAAAACAGAAAAACCCAAGAGCAACAAAAACATTTTTCCAGTAGAATGGCTGAGCAGACCACCATTACTGGAAGGGCAGGAGTTCTGAAGTCACAGCTTCACACAGAGATGTTTAAAAGTGTCATTGCTGCCATTCAGAACCCACTGCCCACTACTTCCAGCCTAGAGCCAGCACAAGCAGTTATAAAAGCGTCTGCTGCATTTACTGCTTTTCACTTGGCATGGCATTCTGGGCTATTGCCTAATCCAATCTAATTCCAAAGAAGATCCATGGAACTAGCCTGGCAGAGGGAAAGCCAGAACAGGGTGATGGCAACTTTGACTTATTCTTGTTGAAAGTGCATACATAAGACTTCAGCCTAAACTAATCCTCTCACATCTTTCTGTACCGGCATGTTGAATGTAGGCCAAAGCAGAAGAGGCCTCTTGGAATGCGTATCACTAATATTATCTATTACTGACAATCCATAAAAAACAACAGTGAAAGAGAAAGCAATATAAGCTACAGAAGACTGGAAATATTTCAGACTCCCATCCATCTAAGAAAACTATGCTACAGCAAGTTTAAAACACCTCCTTCACTTGCTATAACTATGACTTGCTCTGAAATGATTCTTAGTATTTAAAATTCTATGAAAGATCAAAGATGTAAGTACACAGTAAAAACATTCTTCCAGCTGAATATTTTTCTAAGGTTTCCATGGAGTATTTGTGGGTCGTTTGGTTATTACAACCACCCACTAAAAACAGTAACCTAAAGTTTGTAATTCATTGATCTAGAAACAACTGCTGTCTTTCCTCTGCAGAGCACGTTTGCAGGGATTTGGAGTTACCTGTCTTGTTTTGGCAGGCTGTCTCTGACTGAGCTGAACAAACCAGTTCTAAAGTGTCAGCTTTACTCTACTTGAAACATCTTCTGGCATTTTGGTAAAACAAGAGTATATCAAATGTAGTTTGCATTTAGAGCTACAGACTTTTTGTTTCATTTAAGAATAGTCACATATAAAAATGACCTTGCAACTATGTACTGCCAAGAAACTCAACATATGATGGTAGGTTCACTGCAGAAATTGTAAATACACTATCACAGTTTTACATTTTCTGCGCTGCTTTAGCAGCCTTTTTTGGCCATAAATAATGCTTATCTACATATATAAGTTGATTTACATACAAAGACTCCAGTTCCAGCAAGCTTAGATTAGATACCTGAAACCTGACTTCTACCATGTTGTGTGAACTCTATGTGAAGACTGACCTCTAAACCACCACGTGAAATGAGCCCCATCAGTGAGACTCATACCCAAGACATACTGAAGATAAACAAATGACACTGCCTAACTGATCAAGCAAACTTGATCAGTGTGAGGTGTGAAAACCTCAAGCAAAATGTCAAAAGAAGCATCTGAGGCATCTAAGTGATGCTCAAATTTCCTCCTGTAGACAGGATGAAACTAATCCATGCAGTTGATCTAGCAACAGACATTCTCTAAATCTGGAGCCAGTGTTTTCCTGTACTGGAGCAAAGGAGGAAAAATATAGCCATTTTTGACAGTTTAATGGAACAAGGCTGGCTGGGCCTTAGCTCAGTAGTCTCCTGATCCAGTAGCTATATAGCCAAATTGGCACTGTGTCTACCCCACTGGAGAGATGGTGGGCTCTTCAGATGTGCTCCTGAAAGACAACAATGCAGAGAATGTGTTTGTAGACACAGTTCTCGGCAATCAAAGCCATGAGAGAAAGGTCAAATAAGTTTGAATCTGTGAATAATTAGAAGCACACAACATCCTAATATTCTTGGAGTAGCAATATTCTATATCTATTCCATCAATAAACATGGAACTAGCTTGAGGGATGCATATTCAGCACAACTATGAAATAAGGAAAAAACAAGAGCAACACCAAAAAACCCTTAACAAACCAAAATGACCACAAAAGTATTCTCCAGGTAAACACCACAAAATCAAAAGTGAACTCACATTAAACACACCTTATGCCTAGTGCAATGACTATCATACACAATTTCTAAATTTGCAAGATTGAGGTTCCCTCTTGAATACTAGAAAATATTTTTAAGTAAAGGAATTTTAAAAAAGGATTATCATAGGAATCCATACAGACACACACACACGTACACTACTGCCCAATATCATAACCACAGACCTAATCAAATTACATTTTAGATCATTTTTGTTCACAGAAGGAAGGATCTGATTATTTCCATATTCTACAAGATGTGTGTAACGTCACTGCTCTGGGGACTGGTAAGGAGTTCTACTGGGTTCTATGCCAACCAGCACAAGACTAAAGCATCTTTTGGTAGCTTAGAACTTACAGAACCTTACAATGGTTTGCAAACATTCAGAAGAGATGAAATTATCAGTATCTGAAAAACACAATCTCCTTACTTTCATGTTAACATATATAGCTAATTTCAAAGGGTCTTGTAGAAGTCTATACCTTTCAAAAAAAATTATTTACTGGTATCAAACAAGAACAAAATCCCTCTGGATTTCTGGCTAAAATAAGCTCCAGTATTAGTGGGCTTTAAAATCTCTTTCCAAGAATCTCCATACTATTGGGCATTAAGTAGATACTCCAGTAAAGCCAAAGAGAATCAGAATCAAGCCATTGCAAATAAAAATGGGAGTCTGAAAGTTTATGGTTTTGATATTTGCAAAGTTTGACATGGATTACTGAAAGAAAATTCACAAAAATACCTTTGTCTTCTCAAAATTGTTTTGGCATTTATATCATATATTTTATGTTTATAATACTTCTTTCTCATTTTAGAGGGAATATTCCTCTCATTCACTTTTTCTGAAGTTTAAGCGAATTACCTTCCCGCTAACCACAATAAAAGCTGAAAGATACTTGGGCTGCTTTCTGACAGCTTATGAAAAATCCTTTGACCATATCTAGAAATAGATTCTAATTTACGGAGGATACTAGGTGGTATAAAGCACGAACTAGAACTGGTTACAATGTTTAAAAGCATGTGGATTCCCACACAAATAAGAACAAATGGGTACAGAGAACTCACAGAATTTGTGCTTATTTTCAACAAGGTCAACAACCAACAGTGAACATTCAAAGCTGATAGAGTTATGGTCTGAAATCTGGACTCCTAAAAATGTTATTCTGTCCTTAAATAACGCGGTACTACATTTTCCATTGGCAAATAGTTGATACAGTTTCCCAATGTTTTTTCTGAAACATTCCATGGATGAGTAAACATGAAATATACAAGTGGTATGCAACAAATTGAGTATAAACAGCTATTTCCTATCCTTAATATTTCCTTTAATAAGTTACATTTATGTTGTCCAAATCCCCTGTCATAGATTTCACAATGTTTTCACTAAAATCACACTCATCTGTTATTGCATATTAACCTCTGTCTGAAAGCTTTACAGAATATCATGATCCACAGTACTGTTTCTAAATGTTTCAGTCCAAATACTGCCTGATCAGGCTTGGCAATCCAGTGCTTGCTCTTTCACTGTTTGAGTAATAAAATGGGATTTAGATGTGGCTTCAGCAGGGGTTCTTACCATGTGCATGCCTTTTTAGAAGAATTAGATTTAATCTTTCAAAGCTGTTCTTTTGTCCTGATTTTTGTTTGACATAAAAGACATACTATACCAAGATTTACTACACAGAGGTAAATATTTTCTAAGTTTTACTCTTTATGCCATTAATGATACCAATAATAATTGCATGGTTGTAGTAAAAGAATATAAACAAGCACATTTATGTACCTCACATTTTACCAGCAAATGTGGTTTTTCTTCAGCTATAAAATTTCATGAATTGCTGAATGATTATTTTCAATATTTTATCGAAAAACTGAAGGGTGTTTTGTGACGTCACTGTTTGTTCTAGTGACTTGAAAGTTTGCTATTTATTCTGAATTGTCCTCATCTTGTTTTGGAAACAACGCCATCATTTATTTAATGGCTTAAATCGATGTATATTGTTAGAAGCATCATTTCAGTGAGCTACAATCTCTTTCTTTCTTTCAAGTTATATAACGTTATATTTTTCTTAAGGGTTAAACCTTGCCTTGCAAGGCTGGCATTTATAAACAAGCAACAAGTAAGGCTGGTTCTCTGGAAGAAATCAGAGAGGCTTGTTTAGAAAAGGATTTGACATGCGTGCTCTGTCCTGGTCAGAACTGGCAGAACAAACCTCATATAAAAAGCCAGCTACATCAAAGCCTTGGAAGCTCATCCACTTGCATATTTAGCTTACTTTAAAAACAAAACAAAACCAAACCCTTTTTCATTGTCCTTTGGCTACTTTTGATGAATTATATGTCCCATAGCATTTCTAGCAGATTGTTTGGTTAGTTACCAAGCAAAACACCTATGTGTCTGTATTTCCGCTAAGTTCCCATGCTCATATTCAAAAGCATGTCTTAAATTCAAAGTTTCAAACATTCTGAGTTTCAGTTTGACAAATTTATGGAAAGCAGGTAGATACCCCAAGATGACTGAATTCTGTCTTTCAAAATTTTGTGTCTGTAACTTTCAAGTAATAACTCACTTCTCATTCTGGAACTAGAACACCACACGGCAAGGCTATTTACTATTCCTTCAGTGTTTTCTTTTTAACACTTACGGAGAATTGGGAGGTATATTTAAAATGCCTCTTTACCAATCAATACAGAGGATTATCCTGTGTTGGGTATCCTCTATCCCTGATTCAGATTAAATTGAAATGCTTTCCTGAAATTCACATATGATTTTTTTCTTGTGAAATCATCCTGTCATTTGTATGCTGATAACTTGTTAGAAATTTGTGTGCATAATTGTCCTATAATGGTCCTACATTTCTTCACAATAGTCTTCTCTCCATGGAGAGAAGAAGGGAGTCTTAAATGAGATGTTAATAGCCCCACTATAAGAGGATTCTGATAAAAAACAGAATCCACTGCCAGACACTGCCTACAAGAGTGTGATAGTAAACATGGAAATTTGAAGGAAAATTGCTTGTTTATGAATGCCATGGGAGACAGATATGCAATATTCTGAGTGAAAATAAAATCTGGACTATTCATTGTTTTATAAATTTTTTCCTTAATGAAACACAGAATCACTAGAATTTAAATATTTACCTTAGCCATGAGAATACTGTGAAATGACTTAAGTAACTGATGATAATTCAGCAGCATCTCTAATAACCTGTTTTATCTGTTTCAACACTTACCAAGAACAGAGGTTTTTTTTTTCTCTGACTTTCCTCATTCTGGGAATATTGTGAGAATAGTATTTAGCACTTCATGGTGTAATGAAATTATAAAATATGTTTGGAGAATATAAAATTCTAAAAATTCATACACATAGCCTTCTCCAATAAAACACATTACAGCAACTACAGTAAATTATGAAGCCCAATGAGCTAGTGACAGAAAAAGTCAAATTCTCTTGTGTCTCTTGTCTTTCTACTGCAAGGGACAAGAATTCACATGGGAAAAATAAACCGGACAGAGCAAAAGTACACCCATCAGCATCAGAACTGCAGAGTCCTGTCTCAGGGACCTTCACATTTGTACCATGATGTCTTTAATTAAGTTAGCAATTCTTTTTCTCTCATTTACACAAACACATAGTAGGAAAAAAAAAAAAGAACATAATATTTGCCTATACTACAGCAACAGTCAGGCTGAACATCTGTAATTCTGGACATTTACAAAGTTTTTTTTTGCCCCCACCCCCTGACTGTTTTGTTTTGAGTCAGGTGTTCTGTATGGAGGGCATACAGCCCACTGCTGTGGCATGTCAGCAAATTCTTCTGTGACTTTAATAAAGCAAGGAAGAGGCTCAGTACATAATCTCAATGGTTAGGGATGCTGAAAGATTCTTATGCACACTGAGTATTCTACGCACATTTCTAGGTTGTTTGCTGATAACCAGCATCATGTTATGTATTTTAGTGGAAGCTGAAGGCACACAGCTCTGCCTTCAGGGGCTGACTCGGCAACTTTGCTCAGACAAGAATTTACCAGATAACAAAGTCTGGAAATATCACTGAAGTCCATTTTAGACTGTGTTGAGAGTTAAGTAAACATGATTAGTAAGGGGGCCAAAAGGGTAGTTGTGAATTTCTGTTTCTGACAGAAAACGCTGCTTATCTTGTATTACTTTAGGGAGGAAGAGTTAATTCCCAGTGAGCATTATAAAAGTAAACAGAAGCTGAAGTGTATCCAAAACTCTAAGCAATTTCAGCAAGTGAATAATATCTAAGCCAATATGACAACTATTTCCCTAAGTATTTAAAATACTACAGATATTAATTAAAAAAAAAGAAAAAATGAAGAACTTCAGAGGACTTCTCACTTCTGTATAATCTCCAATGACAATTTTATTCTGTCAGCAGTTATGAAATCCATTAATTTTAAAGCTGTAATTAATATACATGTTGGAGCAATCAGTTGTCATAAAATAAAATCAGACTTTTATGGTAATGTTTCCAATTTTATAGGTTTTGAATATTTAATTATAAAATAAAAAACATTTTGCTTAAAAGTGCCACAACAGAAAATGTTACTAGTGAATTCTGAAAGCTGGAAAACAAAGCTGCCTCCATCCGTTAGGTAAAGTCAGAAGCAAACCACTGCAATAAAGCTGTTGTGACTTGCAACTGGTTGAACTTTGTGAGTTTTAATAGGTCATTTTCTCAAAGGAAGGGTGCTATCTAACAGACATTAAGCTTTCCCTAAACTACAACAGCAGCAATTATTCCGTCATGCTTTACCTTTTGGCATGTGCTGTTGATGCTTCAATTTATTCACCTATCAGGGAGAAATACACTGCTACTGAACCACAAAACTGTATTCTTTGACCAGATCACCACTGGCATACCTATTGCTCTTCTTGAAAACCCAAAAGATTCTGCAGACACATGGTTTGTTTACACAATTCCTATTATAGAAGCTGATCTAGAAAGAGGCGGCATTCAAGTATTCTGAATGCAGGTTCTCATTGGAACTCTATAGGCTTTAAGCGTAGTTAAGTTTACTTCCCTCATTCTCTTCCATACTAAAAAAATAACATTGCACTGTACTTGCCAGCCCGAATAAAAAACAAATATATCCTTAGTTTAAGAAATCAGTTACAGGTGGAAAAGAAAAAGGAAACAGCTACAGATAAGAAAGGTGAAAAAATGCCAAAGGACTTGCACAATGCATTTACTGGCAAGGTACTTCATGAAAGTCCAGGAGATAAACTCAGATAAATTGCCATAAGATCACTACCTGTTAAAGTCTGGCACATACACTGCACACGCACAACATTATAGAAGAGCATTTACTTCCACATTCTGTCTCGGTCTCTAACACCAACAGAATAAGCAGAAAATTTTATAAGGAGAAAGTGTCCTTCTGCAACCAGTGAGAAATTTTAAATATTATCCCCCATACCACTTGCAGGTTCAGATATGTTTCTAGCATTTTTCTACTTTATTTAGGTATATTTAAAACTAGAACCAAGGTTTGGCATGCTAAGCTCCCATCTGCCACAGTCACAAATTATCATCAGCTTATAATTTGCATGGCAGGCCCTTGGGTAAAACAGCTGGTTTATCAATAAGAGACTATCTCACCTAGTAAACAATGAAATAGAAACTGCAGGTATACTTTTGTGTGTGTTTGTTGAGATCATATGCATTTCTGCATGCAGTGTAGAGGAAGCTCTGCTTGTACCAAAATCTTAATAACTCTCTGTCACTTCTTCCACTTCTCTATGATGTCTTTTCTATTAGGAAGCTGTAACAGGTTATAAGCAATTCCACAGCTACACGTACAGACTTTTTTTTAGATGGCCAACACATTAGCTGTTTCACAGGCATATATTAAAAATGTAATATTAAGACATAGAGAAATTATAAACACTTGCACAAACTAAGAACATCAGTACAACAAATCAGAACATGATTATGGAAGAACACCATAGGCGAGATTAACAGAGAAACATACCGGATTTTTCACTTGAATAGGTAAGAATATCACTTAATTATTCAAGCTCTAAGCATACTGTTAACACAGTCATTTCTAGAAAACTGAATACAGGGCCTTGTAGTGTCAGTACTATTAAAGCAGACCAGCAAAACCATTTAATATTACAAAGAAGAACTTAGCAGTTCTCTGGAAACATTTTCCATAGTGTCTTTAATAAAACCTCTTTAATAAGAAAGTTCACATAAAAAATTTAGGCTTCCACCCTGCCTCTCTCACCCAATGAGAACTTAAGCAATCTGATCTGCATTTGATTCATCTGTCAGGATCATGCACATATTTAATTCCTCCAAGCAGAAAAATGAATGCAACAACTCAACAAAACTCACAGAAAATGAATTTCTACAGTAACTCTTATATTACTGTATTTGAAATGGAAAATATGCTACAAGTTTGTCCTTTGACAAAGAAACCTTTGAGGTCTCATGAAGATATGACAGTGCAATAAATGCCAAACAGTCCTTCTCCTGAATTGGTGAAACTTATGCTAACAGTGGTTCATCTGTTTGAATTGTAAAGACTTTTAATTGTGAAGACTTCCCAGCAGAATGAAAAAAAGAGAGAGAGAGAAGGGGAGAGGGTTTGAGAGCACATATGAGTGAGAGAATGCATGAGCAACAGTGAGGGAAAGGGAATGAAGGAAAAGCTACTTCAAGCTCTAGTTACTTTAACTTTTCCTATTACAATTATTTTAACAAAAGCTTTTGGAAAAGAGAAATTTTAGGGAAGTCTTTCCTTTAATTGTACTTCTCAAATCCAAGCTAGAGAAATTTTTCCGCTGGATTGTTATTACTATCTCCCATTTCCATTTTTCACTGCAGAAATATATCAACAACAGCAACAGGATTTGAGTAAACTACTACCACTTGTACTAAATTTACTTTAATGAAATGAATGACAGAGAGAAAATAGAAAATATTTGTAAATTTTCAGTACTGCTACACTGAAAATGGTAATAATTTCAATCACTGTGAACATCACCAAACAATTTTAACTGAGTAAGCTTCTTCACATGGCCTAAAATACTTATGTTTTTTTAAGTATAGTTTCTATTCTTCAATTATTTTATGGATTTGGAAAATTCTGTGATATAGGCATAAGACAGATGTAACAGAATATGTTTAAGAGGTTTTAATGTCATTTAATGTCATTCCACCCATTTTCCTAAATAGATTTTTCAGCCTAAATTCATTTTTCATCATCATTCTCTGGATGTCAAATCAGCTTATCATGGATTGATATTTATCAATTATGCAAAATAGACAAAAATATAGACACTGTCCCATAGAGAACTGGGGACTAAGGAGTCAACAAATCAAAGGTTATTATAATTGTACTTCAATTTGCAAACATGTTTTTCTTATCTGACTTCTTTTATTTTCCTTATTGCATTTCATTTCATTTCCTAGGTTGTAAACTTACGGACAATCATCAGATTTCTGAGGAATTCTGGCAGATAGTGAAAACTCCCAATAAATTTATTTAAAACTATTTTCTGACTTACAATCACAGCTGCCAGTTATTTTACAGAAAACTTACTCTGTCCAAAACTCAACATTTAATTAAATTCACATACCACACTAGTTATCTAACTGCAATTAAGAAAAAAATAAAAAAGAAAGCTTAGGTATTATAAAATACTTGAGCTGAACAATACTACATCTATTACTTACAGGATTGACCACAGAGAGGTGAGAAGGTAAGATGGGGATGGAAAGCAAAGTTTTGATTGACAAACTCTTGCAGTTGAGTAAAACATGAAAAAACACAGTCCACCAATGTTTCTTAAAAAGTTTACAGAAAAAAAAACCAATCTACAAGCAGAAACATTACAGCAATCAAAATTATTAGGGGAAGGAAGAAAGAAAGGGAAAAAGAGGGAAAAAAGAAAATTGGCAACTGTGTCTTTCAAATACATGTAGGAGGACATGAAAAGTGTTTTCAAGGATAAGTCCATAAAATAGAGATGAAATCCAGAATCAGGATAATGGAGGCAAGAGAAAAAAATTTCAAAGAATATGCAAGAAACTAATACTTTGCCTGTGTAAAGGTATGTGTAATACATCACATACTGGGTAATACAAATACATAGAATTCCACTTGTACTGAGCTGATGCTTCCCTTTCTTGAAAACTAAAGGTATTTTATATAATGCATTTTACCAAACATCACAAAGATCTGCTTTAATAAGTTTGTGATGAGCAATAACAATCAGTCAAAAGAAACAAAAATGTAATGCCTTTGAGAGGTTTTAAGAGGGTTGCCAAGATCTCATCCTGGGAGCAAAACTGTCAATGTTTACTAGGTGTCCAATTCCATTAGCTTCATATATGCTAATTATTTTTCTGACTAAATACACTGCAGAGTTTGGCAAGGATACCTAAAGACCTGACACAAGGTAACAGGCAGGAATTCTAGAACATTCCAGATATTAACCGGGTTAGGTTTTCAAGAGTATTTTTTTTAGATGAACGCTACATATATACTATATATTATCAAGTCTCCCAAAAGATAGGAGGGTGATTATATTTCTAGTAAACAACTCTTCTACTTGATACAAAGACCACCCCTTCATCATCCCCTGGAGACATTTTCTATATTAGTGGTGGAACTATTGTGTGTAAATACAGCTATCCTGGCCTTTAGCTCTGGGGTCTTTTCTGCCTTCCCTACCACTAATTTCAAACCAAATACCTAACTCCTCTGCAACCAAATTCTACACTTGTGCTTCCTATTTGGTATTCTTTCTAGGATATAAACAAGGCCTCTGGATGTGGTCCAGCCCCTGTCTTACACGGTTTTGTCAGTGCTCTAGAAAGTATCAATTTGTTTCCTTGACAGACATCTACTCAAGCAACAGAGCTCCCTCCACTGGATAAGCCTTTTCTGTTCTTACCTCCATAAAACCCCTGAGAGAGCAATAAGGTTTCTTATGACAAGAATAAGGCTGACAGAGCAGGACCTGAAGCACTTGCTCAGTTCTCAGGTCTTCTCTGATATATTTAGTTACCTCTATTGATTCTATTTATGACAAAAAATAGCATAAGGAAATTCTGTAGGTAGTTTCATAGCATGCACATTGAACCAGACAAAAAGGAATGCCACTGAGTTCCAATCTCTTGTTTTTGTCACCAGGAAACATTTCTTAACATGGGGCAGAAAATTAAAACACAGTTAATATAATTAAATGCAACAGATAATGGCAGACACACCGGAGAACAAGGAGGAAAACTTGAAATGACAGACAAGAAAAACGGTAGTGTAATCACAGTTGGAAGAAGCATGGAAACCATCAGACAACTGCACCACTTTAATTAAAAAAAAAATAACCTGGCATATGTCAGGATGGAGCAGAAGAATAATAAAATCAAGTAGCTCTATAACTATGCGAGTTTATGATTAAACTCCATGAGCTAGCAACCTGTCCAGAAAGACACCTTACTCAAGTGTGAGTTCATAGTTCTGGAGAGCATTTTTTAAAGTATGTGCATGACCAAGGTGTGGGCATGGGCAAACAGATGGGTAGGACTAATTGCAGGTGGTTTCTATGGTAAGATGAGTTCCAAGAACAAGTTTATTAAAGAGCAGGCACTGGGAGTATGAGGGTAGCCAGCACTTGAACTTCTGTTTAACAATGTTTACCTTGTGTTTCGATAGTTTAGTTACTTTTTTGGCTCTATACATTACAAAAAACCCCAAAAACAAAAAAACAAAAAAACCAAACCAAAACAACCCCCCCCCGAAAACCCAACAAAAAACCCCCAAAAAACAAACAAAATACAACCAAAAAAAAAGCATGCAGTTAACTAGCTAATTAGAAGTTATTGCTTTGGAATCCCATCCCATCTAACATAATAACTGTTTAACCAAACTACCATTCACATAATTATGCTTATGTCTACCATAGAGAACTGTAGTGTCCATAATACTTTGAAATTTATATTATCAAAAAGAAATTTATATTTATCTATCCACACTCTACCAAACACATTTCCAAAGAAAATGAGGATTGGCAGAACAAGTTTTGGCCAGTACCTCTCTCTGTTTCATAAAATAATATTGCTTGATCTTTTATTTCAATTTGTAGATCAATTTTTTTATTCAGCAATATTTTTTATTTTTAGTTTTTATTCAGTCATATTCAAAGCCATGTAAATATGAAGTACATATGATGATTAAGATGCAAGGATTAGTATGCATTTAATTGCTTAGGGAAGCATTTAATAAGTTTGGTTGAGAACTCTATCCTGTGATACCAAGAAAATCCTTGAGTATTTCTGCAGGAGGTCCCTATCCAAAATCACACTGAGAACCTCTCAGAAAATACTGCATTTTAGAAGAACTGAACACTTGGATTTCCTTTGCTTGATAATTTCTAAGTATTAGATCCACCCAGTTATTTAGGCAAGAAGGAAAGAAACAAAAAAAAATCAACAGAAATGTCTAAAAAATCAAAATGTTTCATTTCAATGCTTTTAGTTCATTATCAGAAAACTATCCATAAGCTGTTTGCAGATGAATAGAACAACATTTCCTGCTATAATTTCTGGTTCAAAGGTGCATCATAAACTGTTGGCATAGTGTTCTACTCAACCTTGTTACAGTAAAAAGAAAAATCACCTTAAATGGAAAATCCACCCTCCACCCACAACCTTTGCTATCCTTTTCTTAGGAAAAAGGTATACTCTTGGTACCTTGAGGAACTGGAGGTGACAGTTGGTAACCAAGGCATGAGAGAGGCAACAGAGCAATGCTCAGGCGGGAAAGAGAGGGAGAACACTCTTAGAGGCACTGAAGAGTTTTACAAGTTTAAAAGCATGTGTTTAACTAAAAACTTAGAATGCACAGATTCAAACAAGTGTCTGAACTTGTGCACTTGAAGCCCAGAAGACCAACCAGACCCCAGGCAGCACCAAAAGAAGCATGACTAGCAGCTCAAGGAAGTCGATTCTCACTCTCCTACTCCACTCTTGTGAAACCCCACCTGGAGTGTTGCATCCAGCTCTGGGGTCCCCAACATTAAGAAAGACACGGACCTGTTTGTACAAGTCCAGAGATGGCCACAAAGATGCTCAGAGGGCTGGAGCACCTCTCCTGTGAAGACAGGGTGAGAGAGCCAGGGTTGTTCAGCCTGGAGAAGAACAGGCTCTGGGGAGACTTCAGAGTAGCCATTCCAGTACCTCAAGGGGGCCAATGGAAAAGCTGGAGAAGATAGGACATATAGTGATAGGACAAACAGTAATGGCTTTAAACCGAAAGAGGCTAGGTTTAGATTAGGTATTAGCAAGAAATTCTTTACTGTGACGTGGTGAGGCACTGGAAAAGGTTGTCCAGAGAAGCTGCTGCTTGCACCATCCATGCACTTGAAACATTCAAGGCCAGGCTGGACAGGGCTTTGAGAAGCCTGGTCTAGTGGAAGGTGTCTCTGCCCATGGCCGGGGGTTTGGAACTAGATAATCTTTAAGGGTCCTTTCAACTGAAACTATTCTATGACTCTATTAATTTCCTCTCATGTCCCTGCTTGGTCTATAAACTGGATTACTTTCAGTGTTAAAAATAAAAATCTGAAAAAATACCAAAGTCCTGTGTGCATACCATGATGGCAGCACACACAGCGCATGTATTTCATAAATGTTTCAAGGATATTTGACTTTTCCTGTTAAAATACTGATTAGTTTTTGTGTAGGCAGGATGTACACTTAGGTGTCTCCACTTAGGTCAGAAAACATCAGTGCCAAAAGGAGAAAAAAACTAAAAAATAAATGTATCACCTTTAACCTCTCTTGTTTTCCACATCTATTGTTACAAAGAGATTCAGATTTCTATTGCTGCAGATATTAAAAGGCTTAAAGTTCATTTGTGATTACCCTTTGACACTACATTAACAAAGGCACCAGTAAACGGAAATTTCTCAGCAATAACTGCCACTGGTTTTGGATCATGCTTTTCCTTGGTCTGAAATAGGCAATGAAATGTGACTTTCAACCTATATTTTATAACACTTCCTATTTCCTCTCTTCCAACTTCCAGTGGTCTCAGAGTTTTTCACAGTGATCCAAGATCACTAAGGAAGGCAAGTAAAACTCCGTTTTAAACTTGCTGAACCTACTGCATTCAGTCCACAGGTGTGCCAGGAGGCATTATAACACTTTTCATTCCTTCCCAGGATTTGCAACTATTGCATAAGAAAAGAGTCTGAGAAAAAGGGGGAAAATCCTGTTTCTTAGAATACTCTCTCATAAAACCTCCTCTATTTTCATATATTATTTGTTATCAGTAAATTTTAAATCCTAGTCCAAGTGCCTGTGGATCACTGAAATGCAAATGCTTCACAAAACTTTTCCTCGGTTTAACTCAAATCCTGTTAAAAATACCTTGGTTTAAAATGAGAGAAAAAAGCATTACAAGTGAACCATCCATATATTAATTGTGAAAGCAGATGTAGAAAATGCTCTGGACTTGTAATATTGTCAAGGGATTAATTTACGTGCAGTAATCCTGCTTTACATTTTAGAAAATTTAGTTAGCATTAGTTATTTCTACTAGAGTCGAAAATATGTGTAGGTCAAGGTCTTATTGAGGGTAGACTTTATCAGCAAGATAGAAATCCAAAGGTCCTTATCAACCTTATCACAGTAGATGAAATGAAAGAAACGGATATAGACGGACCTTTGCTCAAGAATGCAAAGTTACATCACTGAACTGTTGCCTATTCTCACATACTCTTTTTCTATCCAGCTCTTTTCAATATATTCTAAACAGTCTCTTACAGCTTGCAGATATCCAATGCAATTATTATGTAAATAATAATTTCTTGCAGTATCTTTATAACACAAGGTCTGTCAGGACATAAGAACTTAGATATTATGCAAATGTTAGCAGAAAGATCAAGGTAAAAATAATTCCAGTGACAAGTGAGTGAAAAACACTAAAATAAACATTTTAATATGGAACATAAGAAAGAACAGTTCCAGAACTGACTGAACTACTACCTTTGCAAAAACATCTAAGGCATTGATTATAAAACACAAGAAACCATTAAAGGAAACTCATCTGCTGAGGAATGGAGACTGAAATGACAAATAATTCAGCTCAAGAAACAGTATCACTTCTCAACCAGAATGAACAGAAGTGTTTTCAGTTGAAAAAGTTCTGTCATCTCACACAGGAGTGACCAAGATGTATATCAACCAGATTAGCTCCTTATTTTTAGGAAATAATTTAAATTATAATTTCACCTTTTCCTTACTGATATTGCATATACACTGTTTGATGTCCCTTTAATTATGTTCATGGTTTATTTCTTCTTCATATTGTTATAAAAACAAAGACTTTTGAATACAGGATTAAAAAGCCCCCAAAATTTAAGGATAAACAGGAAAAAATATAGCTATATGTGTAGAAGAAAATACTGATTATCAAATCTTCATAAAAGGCAAGAAATTATATCTCACTGGTTTTCACTTTTAGCAGACATTCTTTTTACAAGAGTAGCACATGTTTTATTTTCGTTGCAAAAATAATATTGTCAAAGTGGTCTGGAATTCAGGAATTCTGACATTTCACCTTCATAGCATGTGTGATGCATGCCTATGCATAACACTTCTCACAACAATACAATGATTAAATGTTGATCATTCTATCGGGGTAGGTATTGCCGTGCCAATTTAAAGCTGTCAAACATGGCACTTCCTACTGGCTTGAGTTTGTTTTAATGAATTAACTAAAGAGAGAAAGGGTATCACTACCTACAGCTGACCTCTGCATCTCCAATAGAGAAGCATGGAAGAGAATAATTCCCTTTAAGCTTATATTGTTTCTGGTCATTGCATATGACAGACCTGGATAAAAATCCAACACAAAGAGACTAAACAAGAGACATCTGCAGAGAAGCTCTCTGGGCAGGAAGCTCTGGCACCACATTGTAGTTACACTGAATCTATGAACTTTAAAATGATGGTTTGTTACAAAGCGAACAAACATCACACAGGTACTGTATGAATACAATATTTTTTTCTATTACTGTTTTAACAGACACATGGAAAAATAATAGTAATACTAAGCCATTCAAATGGAAGTTCTTAATTTGAAACCATGGACATGTTACATACATGCTATATAGTTCTACAGAACAGTGTTTTGTCTTTTTTGCAGACATTCACTCTGAGGATTATAAGGGGTTTAAGGCAGCACCTTCACACACAAACTTCTTACTGAAATTAATATTAACACCATTTGCCTAATTTTGAGACATGCAAAGTATCTTAAGATAACATACATTGCTGGGGATCTTCTGAAACATCATCTGTGCATTACACTATCATTGACTGGAAAAGTCCAAGGCACAGTAATAGCTCAACCTCCTCAAATGGGTCACAGCAGCAGAGACCAGAATCACAGAAATCAGGGTTTTTTTGTCTCTTTTCAACAGTCTTTCCACTCTACAGAAACTCATGTTGCAAACTAGACATAATGAAATATTTTGCCTTTCAAACATATTTAGCATTATTGTCTTCTAGATTTCACTTAAGCCTATGTATCTGGTATTGACTACCTCCCCCATGAATTCTATATATATTTTCCCCAGAAATTTTTTTCTATCATATCATTATATTATTATATTAAACTCCTTCAAATATTCTTAGCACCAGACTAAGGCAACAACTAATGATGCCTTAAGGACTATTAAAGCATCTGTAACCACAACCTGAATGTTTTCTAGGACTTTAAAAACACTTTTCAAGCCTGAAAACAACTACAGTAACTCTCCTGTAGCATGTCAGCTCTTGCATTAGATTGAATTGTGATAAATCATTGTTTATAGGTGTTGGTTACAGCTCCATTGCCAAGATGCAACTGTATTTCATACTTCAAGAAGGTACTCAGTGCCTCTTTCTTGTTAAATTAAAAATAATAATAAAAAAACACAAAAACAAAACCAGCCCATCATTCCCAAACTCTTTGCAATTACTTTCAGTGTTGGGTAAAGAAACTATTTTCAGACAGTTCACACATATACTTGTTAAGTAATTTATAATTTAAGGTAAACTTGAAAACAAAAGATTCTTTAGGAAATTTAAAATCGGTCAGTCTTCCTGAAAAATAAAACTTATTAATGATTTTCAGAAACTTAAAGCTCTCCACATAATTAACAATTTAAACGTTTAAAAAACTTTTTAAAAAGGTTATAATAAGTGTGCTTGCTCTTATTCATTGCTAGTATATGCCAATTCTATTATCTAATACTCTATGGACAGATACAACTCCATAGATGAGTTCTTTTTAAGAGAGAAAATTCTCACGGTTGACAGAGCTACTTTACTACTCAGCTAATTTTAATGTCATTATTTTGTTTGCTTTTACTAGGGATGCAGTTTTCCAAATGCTGAAAGCTGATTTCAAGTCTCTGCAGTCAGACATTTCTTTTTCTCCTCTTGTTGGCACTCTATCCCTTCCTTATTCTGTCACTGCACTTGGGAGCAAAATACTTGGCTGAGGAGAAGGCAAGATTTCAATTTCTGACAGCAGCACAGACTTACACTGGCTTAGGCAAAGCAAAACATGTATCTTGACTGCAATCAAGATCAGTCTCTTGTGCATCAAGTGTTGTTAATGGCAAAATATAGGACTCAAGTGTAATTACACTAGGGATTCCAAGGTCAGCAATTTGGACATCAGCAATGGAAAGGACTTTCGCAACAGCAGCTCTCTCCCATTACCGTATTATATGTAGACTCTATGTTTAAAAACAGAACAGGTTTTGCACACACAGCAGTGAACATTATACAATGGGAAGTCTTTAACACCACATTCTTTTATCTCAGACAACCTTGCTTCTGGGAAAGAAAGCTCTGGGGTGAAATTCCTTTCTGACTGCTCTGCTGGAGCCACTATCTCCTTTCTTCACGAGTGGGTCTGGCAACAGATATGCTGGGTACAGGACCACCTGGCTTACTCCATATCACACATCATCTACAAGATGCCATTCTCAGCAACCTCCCTCCCATATATGCAGCCAGCACTATATATACTGCTGTTTCATCACACTTTCTAGTTCTTCCACCCCTTCTTCCCTTCTGCAGCTGCCAGAGACTGCTTAGAATGACGAAGAGCAGCAGAAAGAAGAGGTGAGACTAGAAAGGGAATACTGTTGGCTTGCTGCCTCAAATGTGTTTTTGTGCATTTAAACTCAACATGAATGCTAAAATAACAGTATTTTTATATTTTGCAAGTTTCCTGTGAAAACACGGAATAAAGCAAATGACATTGCAAAGCTTGAAGACCATGTTTCCTGCTTCTTTTAAAACACATTTTTATAACTTACAACTCCTTCGGGCTATTGATGCAAATGAAATAAAGTAGCATTTTAGTTCATCACACTCAAAAAATTCTTGAGGGAGTTGGAAAAGAGGAGTCTGTGCAATGTTAAAATCAAACTGTAAGTTAACAGGAAGTATAAGATTGCATATGCATAAGGTATCACCATTAACATAAGGTAAAAATGTTACTGTGACTTTTTTACCACTCATTTCTCCTTTCCTAGAGCTTTGCCTTCTCACACTTTTAGCTATAAGCGAGCTATTGTAATCTGGCTGAAAGCAGAAGGAGTTATGTGTTGTACATAAACATAAGAAATAATAAAAACATTACACACCTGAATATCCACTGACTACACAAAGCCAAGTACATGCAGAATAAAAAGAGTTAACTCATGTTGAAACAAACAGAATCCAAAAATCTCAGGCCACTATGATCTTTAGGCATGGTGACTAGGAAAATAAAAGGCACAGAGCAACAGCTGCTACCACTATTTCTCTGGTTTTGACTTTATCTTAAACCTTGCTAAAGACTTTTGTATATAGAATGTATTTCCCTTTGACATAGTACTATGTAAAGAACACAAGTATCTCTTGTATTCAGCTCTTTGGCACGTAACTCACAGCAACAGGAACACTGTTCAAGGGACAGACACAGTGATTGTCCATTTGTCTGATGCTAAATTGCTTCAGGCAAAAATTTGCTCTCAACAAATACCAAGTTTATAGGAAACAACAACAACAAAAAAAACCCAAACAAAAATACTCACAGCTTTGGTTTGGCAAGCACAGGTGGTGGCTCCTTTGTGGGTGAAAGCAAGACAGCTGGAGGTGGGATGGATTTATCACTGTTTGGCTTGCTGTTAATCATTCCATTTACTCCAAGTAGAGGATGAATGCCATTTGGTTTTTCCTCAGGCGAATTGAGCTGCTGTTGAAGGTCTGTCACACCGGGTCTCAACTCAGTGTTGTTTCCCTGGTGGGTCTCTGTATGTTTCTTAGGAGGAAGCTCAAGACAGCTAATTTCAACTGGAGCAAGTGGCTGGAAATGATGCAAATCATCACTAGAGCATTCCAAGTTGGCTAAAAGAAATCAAAAAGAATGTCTCTTCAACAAGTCATAGACAAAGTGCATGGTAAATACAAGGTGTATTTTCAGTTTTTAAAGGTGAAATATCTTAGGTTCTGTACAGGTATTTTTCTAGTCCTTTTACTGATAATTTATGATGGATTAGATACATGGGTGGCTATTCATTTTTTAAGTTTGCCCCATGCAAAAGGCACAACTAGAAATTTTATGGATACCTCTAAATCTATTTCAGGAATCCAGGCACTAACTGAGATTGGCAAGTATGGACAACAACAGCTGAAAGAGGACTTCCTCTTCCTGGAGTTTCAGGATCATTTAGGAAGAAATAACTTAAAAATGCTGAAGAATGCATGTATACATGGCAAGTTTGCAATGGCAGCTGGGTTAGCGCATCCCACCACAATATATATGGAAACATACCACAAAACTGAACATACCATGTCACAGTGTTTTATTTTACGAAAGGCCAGCATAATTTCATCTCTTTAATTTTGCCTCTGCTGCCATCTAGTCTTGAACCCTAATGTTTAAAAATATGCCAGGCTTGTGGCAGAACTTTAAAAATGTATTTCACATTAATAAAAATATTAAATCAGGAAATGAACCTAAGAAACATTCAGTTTGCTTTACATGAATGCACCGAGGTTCACAAACCCCATGTCTTACAGCAGGCATTTTCCACAAAGAAAGCAGACTGACAACTTCACAGGTAAATTAATTATGTAAGATTTATGATTAAAACCTCCTCTTTCTCTTCGTCACATACCTGAGCAGACAGTTAGTTGTGCACTGCTTGTTACTGAACCATGTTCATTTGTTGCTGTGCAAGTGAAAATTCCTGAATCTTCAGGGAACGTTTCTGCTATTACAAGTGTACATATCTCTTCTGGAAATAAACACAAAAATAAAGTGCATCATAAATGATTCAAAGTACTATTTTTTGCACTGTATGTTAAAAGGACACCAGAAAGTACACTTTTACAAATAAATGTTGGCAGAACTGCAGAAGAGCTTCCAACATAAATGGCTTTAAGGAAAATTACTTTGTGTGTGAAAGAAGTAAATTCATCAAGTTAAGTTTTCAAAACCGGCTTGAACAGTAATTTGGCAGTTACAAGTCTGTGCAGTCATTCTACACAATATCTTTTTTTAATGCAGGATAGTACTAATTAATACAAATGAATCTAATGGTTTCCAGAAACTATTAATCTTTGTAATTTTTTGTGTCTCTAAATAACACCATCCGTACAAATGTCACACAATTCTTTCTTTCTCTGATTTTTTTTTTCTGTATTTAATGCAATGTTCAGATCAAATCCCATTCCCAGTAAATCTAGAAAACATTTTATCACCATTTCCAATTAGCTCTTCTGTATATACTCACCAGAATTAAAAACTCCAGAGGCATAAATATTCCAGTTATGCAGAGTTTGGGAAAATAATTTCTGTCTCTGTCTGCACAGCAGTGAGAATGGATACGTTGAAAATATAATACAAAACAGCAGCCCCAAAACCTCTTCAGAATGCTGTGACAGACATATTCTGTAGCTGCTTTAAATTTGTTCATTCTACTTTGGTAAGTCATGTTTTGATTATTATCAGGGCTTCTGTCAGAAAACTTGTGTGAAGGATATAAGGTTGGGTCTTACAGTGATTTTTTCTAAATCAATTTTATCCATTTATAATGGGCACACTTAACTGTTTAGGCATATTTTTTTCCAGTTTCTTCAAAGAAGTCACTTTATCTCTACTTGTAATGGCATTCTGATTTTTTAAAGACGTCACAGTACAGATAATTTAAATAAGCCCACTATTTACACAACATACCAATATAATTTTATACCTGGACAATGCTACATTGTGTGTCTCCTTAATTAATTTGGAGTTTCTTTTGTTTATACTGATTTTTTAGTCTCAAAACCAAGGTTTAATTGAAAAAAAAGAAAAATTCATTTTGCAATTTGAACACACACAATTCCATATATTATCACAAAATCAGCCAATAAAAGCAAACAGTAAAAGGAAAAATACTTTAGAATCTAATAACTTCCATATGAAAATTATTCCGTAGAAGAGGTTCAGTAAGGTCAACTTCAGTTCTTATAGTTGAAATAAGGAAAACATTTTCGAGCAGCAGTTGTTTTTCTTCCCCCCCGCCCCCACGTGGAATGACAGACCACTGTCTTATTTAGACAGTTAACAAAAAAGTCATGAAATATTTCCAATTATAAATGACACTGTACCCAAAAACTTCTTGTACTGGAAATGGGCTAGAAATGAATGACTGACTAAATTTTTGGCTCAAAGTCGGTTTTCAGACATCAGGACATGCCTTTTTTTTTTTGGCAATGCAGACCAGTCATTCTGTGTAGCTGCAAGAGTCATGTCTGGTAATACTATAGCACGTTGGATCTTATCTGACACAGATGAAGATTAATGACTCATGAAAGGTCTTATCAGGAAAGTAATGCGTAACACAAGCTAGTTTTTGAACTACTGAGATCAGCTTTTTTTAGAGTCTTGGTGTGTCATAAGCAGTGGAAGCTGTATTGTTAACCACACGTGCGTACTCCTGGACTGAACTGACCCTGGGGATGTAATCTTATACACGCAGCATTCTAGTTTCCTGTTCATTTAACAGCAGAATGCTGAAAGCTGGCTATTTCAGGACTGCAAAAGAAGATCGCTCCACCAGGCTGAGAACTGCTCTCTGAATGAGGGCAAAGGCACTATAAAACACAGCAACCAGCAGAAGTCCTATTTTCCAAACTGTAGAGCTACTTAATGCATAACATTCTTCCAGCTTTTTTAAGTGTGTAAAAAGATGACATGAGAAGAGCCAATCTTCACTCTTCAGTGACAAAAGAATTCTAATGGATTCTACAATGATGTGCTTTGTTTACTGAGGAGGTATGTTTTAAAACTATATATGGTAAATTGCAGCAATCTTTGTAAAAAAAATTGAAATTAATGGTGAAAATAATCAGAGATTAAAATTCAGTCATTTCAGCCAGATGAACAAACTGAAACACATTTGTGATTGATCATAAGAAAACTGGTTAAACTGAAAGCATAAAAATCCTAAGAACAAATCAAAAGGCAGCATGGGCAAAAAGCATGTGTGAACAACACATTGATATCTTCTTTTTTGATTTTTCTCCTCCAAGTCAAGAATCACTCACCTCTAGGACCTTGCTAAAAGGCATACTACTGTAGAAAGCATAGAAATTAAATACTAATTTGGCAAAAGAAAGGTCCTTTCAAGATTTCCATAACACACTGTGGAACACTACTCTCACTATTTTTCTAGCTTTACATCCAGGCTTAGGTAATTATTTTACTTTCTGTTACCGTGCTAAGCAGAATCTGAAGATTTCAGGGACATAATGTCTGTTCTACTTCCCAGAGACCATCAGCTGACAAATAATTTCATCACAGATATGTGTTCCAGAAAGCAACTCTGAAATGCTGTTCTCAGGGCCTTAAAACATATTTAACACTTGACTAAATGAATACAAAAGCATTTTGTTCACTGAAACATGTAAAATGCTTAGGCATGCAAGTACTTGACTGTTTTGTTAGTTATTTAGAAAGAAAGATTACATTTCACAGAGCAATTCTTTCCCATTATGGTTCATGAGTCCATTAGGAAGAATAAACTTTGGTAAGAGAGAAAACTGTTGCATTTTAACAAAATTTTATCACTGACAATGTGTTTACTTCAGAATGTTTCTTTGTATTACATTAAAGGTAGAGTAGTACTTATATCTGCAACTTCATCTCCAAATGTGACCATTAGCTTCCTCCACTGTAATGCACACACCGTTGGGGAAATAAGTACAGTCCTTTGCTAGCAGTTGTTCATTCTGATGCAATGAATGGAGCAATTTCCACAGCTGTAGTTTCAAAGCTGTAAGTTTTCTGATACACAGAGACAGTGGGAAGTCACAGTGGTGGTTTCCTGGTAAAAATCCAACAAAACAGAACTCTGCCAACTTGTAGACAACTTGTGTCTTATTCTCCCTCATGTTCCACAAATACTTAACTCCAGTTAAACTCAAAGCAACAGGCCCATCAAGTGACTTCTCATCTGCGCATCTTTTATACAAAGAGAATAGAGAAGTGTGAAAATAGAGAAGAATATGCAGAGTAGCATAATAAATGGTATTACAGCAGACCTGTAGATGCCTTAGCTTACAGTAACACAATGAAAAAATGTATTAAATTTGCCTGTTTCTGATGTTCACTATTGTATATACCTTTACTCAGTCAGCAGTTCTGGCTTATTTAATAGGCTTTATGGCACTCAAGGAATGAAGAACAAAGTTTTAAAAGATGCACAAAACTGACTATGTTTGAAGATATCTCAAATGGCATTTACAAATGACTGAGAAGAAAACTGAACAGCAAATGTGATTGTGAGCAATAAAATGCAGTTTTAGAGTATAGAGCCTAGGCTACACAATATGTAATCAATAACCAAGATGTCTGCTATCTAGCCAGATTGGGTACAATAAATGGGAACACTGCTATGGCAAGAAAAACTTTAGCCCCTAAAACATTGTTCAGGTTTGAGGAGAAATGAAGCCATTTACCAGTGTCAAGGAAAAGTTTACGCTAAAGCTTACACTAAGGCAGTTATGATACTTGTCGATGCCTAAGCCACCTAGTTTGAACTTAACTTAGGCATATATATCAAGGCTGGAATCAATGCATTCAGCAACACAGCTGGGAATATTACTGTACTCCAATAAGCTTTAAATGGTGACGATTGGAGTGGAGTTACTAATTTTTTTTAAAAAATCACATAATACAAAACAGATCAGATGTTTACTTTGAATTTGGAAGCATCAACAAGGACAGTTGTAGCAGTCAGACTTAAGATGAGGTCACTGACAGGAACAGAATTCTGTGCGTACCCTGCGAGCACAGAGTACAATTGAAAATGTAATTGACAAGCAGTAATATGTAAGTTGATCAGACCACCTTAAATGAAGGAGAATTTTAGCCTATTTTCAGTTTTTCTCTTCATCTGGCTTCTTGAGATATGGCTCACAGAAGACTGTTCTCTCCAAGCCCTGCTTTGCTTTTCAGCAGTGAAAGAAGGAGACAGACCCTTAGTCATAATTCTTTTGTTTTCACTAAAAAAAGCAAGGATCTGACATGCATGCTAACCTACCAAAGCTTCTATGTCGTGAATTTCATCAGCTGCCAGAAATGTGATTTTCTTGGTGTCAGAAGTAATAAGGATTTCTGTAACATTTTTCATATATTTTCAGTTTCAAACATCATGTAGAAATTGGGGGGAATTTCTAAAGGAGTTACTTACTAGAGTGGAAACTCCAGAACACAGCAGTTAAACAGGAAACAAGAAAGAGCAATCCAAGAGAAGTGATGACTATCTTTTGAGATGTGTTTGGTGAACATACACGGTATTGTGCTTAGGAAAGAAAAGCATGTATATGTGGCAATTCCCTGGCAATTTAAGCAAAATTACTTCATACAGTTTTCTTCTTACATGCTGTTAGACAATCGTTCTAATGTAATTCAATACAGTTTGTGGCTGTCTCCAGACAGCTGAGTAATGGTCAAAATATCAACAGCTGGCAAGTGATTCCATGGGATTTTTCATTCTCAGGCAGCCTGCTCTTTGAAGGATTCAATCAGTATAAAGTCAAAATGCCAAAGAAAGAAGTACAGAACAGGTAATTTGACAAACTGTGATGTTGGCTCTAAGTAATCTGACTAGCTATTAATTCACAAAGAGTCTGGAGGGATTTGCAATGCAAACTGATTTCTGTCTAGACAGAAAAAGGAGTGCAAAACACATTAGAGTAGATAGAAAGCACAGGAAAACAGGCAGCCAAAAACCCCTTGCTTCTTAATTTCTTACCTATGTGAGTTCAAGGAATATTTTTCTTCTAAATCATTACTACTAACCTATCAAAGGATAGTAGTGCAATGTTATTGAGTGCTATAAAGTGTTTATTGATGGTTGGACTTTGGTTGATGACCAGCAATTAAAGTCATACTATTTATTTTTAAAGTCACACATTTACAATTTATGTAAAATTCCACGGATGTTTTACACGTGGAAAAAATTTTAGAAAACATGTCCACCTTACAAAATTTTGAATACTTATTTAGCATATGCATGTTGGTTTCCCTATCAATCTTGCATATGTATTAACCATCTGCATTGAATAGCAGTTATATGTTTGCACAGGAAAAATTTCCTCTGAAGGCAATTGTTTAGTCTGGCTAAATGAATTACATCACAAACTAGTGCTGCATCTATTATGTTTCTGATACCCACACCCAGCTTCCTATTGTACAAATTTTAAGATTCCTCATGACATCCTAAAAACCAATGTTACTTATTACCAGTGGTACTACTAATATACAAAACATTGCTCATTATTTATGCCAAAAGGAAATATTTACAATTTGACCAAATTTTATTTACATTCCCATTGCATGCACACTGTCAATTCCTACACAAATAAGCCAGTAAGTGTACTGTCATTAATTTTGGTAGTAAGACACTGCACTATTTAAGACACTGCATTATTTAATAGGGCTTAGTAGGAAAATGTAAGTGCACAAATCTTAAGAGATAGTATAGTACTTAGCTCAATGAATCCAGGAGAACAAAATACCAAACTGAAATTCTTTCACAGATTTTGGGTAACAGGGAAGTACTCATAAATATATATTGCAGCATAATTATAAAACATAAAAAAAGAACAACAAACCATATAGACTGCAGTCAGGCATTCACTACTGTTATGTGTATAAAACTGCAACATTACAGATACCAAAACAGTATTTTGAGATGTCTTCCTATTCTTGTCTTGCCTACTCCCTCAAGAATGGTGTGAGATACCTCGACATTAAATAACTTCTATGTACTTGAGAAGACTCAAGAAATGCACCTTTCATGTAAGAATCCATTCCCTAGTACTCCTTAGAAGACTTCAGGTATCTTCTCTCAGGGACTGCTAGCAAACCAGAAATGGGAAGGAGAATATTCAGCACTTTCAACATGATAGTGTAGGTATGTGATGGAGCTGGCAAAGTGATGATCTTTGAACTCAGAATCTCACCTTCTAATTCCTATTTCAAGCAGCAGTTATGAAAACAAGTTGATGGCTTTGTGAACTAATATCAACATCCTTACTTCTTCCACAGTAATATCTGTCAGAGAAGCTATACAAACCTTGCAACAAAAAATTAGTTGTTTGTGAAAAAAAATCTTCGAGCAAGAAGCATAATATATGGTTTCCTTTGTACTCAACTATTCACACAAAAGAAACCTTTTCTTTCTAGCAAAAAAAGTGCTTCTCCTTTCTACTGGATAATGCTGCATTCCTGCTCTAAAACATTTAGTTCATCTAGCACCATACACATTAGGTTTGCTAAGGAGGGTGAAGGGGTACAAAACTAAGCAAACATTCATGACTGTGTTTTGACAAAAGAATCTTAAATTAGATATTAAAAAGAAAAACCCTAAGATAGGCTGGTAAATTTATAGTCCTTAGAAACTTTGGTGTAAAATTTCGCTCCTTTCAGATACTATCTATCATGTTAAAGGATGAAGTGAACACAGTTCAAACGATTTTGTAGAAAAGAAGCTCCTAGTAAGAATGAGCCAGAAATACTAGGTACGATTCTGGTAACGTAAGTAGATGAAATCTAGAAAAGGTGTTGCTACTTTGACAGGAGATATGTTCCTCTGAGAAGGGGAAAAAAGTCAACTTATTGATCAGATTGTATTTTCTTTTTAAGATATCAAGAAAACAGCTAAACTGGAAGAGTTATTCTGTAATATATATTACAGGAGAATGTTCTAAGAAAGATACAGAATTAAGCATATTTCAACACAAACGTATTGTCCTTTATTTATTTTCATATCCAAAAGCTTGATATGATATTGAAACTCTCTTCAAACTGTTTTGTACTGTAACTTGCAATTTTTAAACCTTTAAGCTTGCGTTACGATTATAAAACACCAATAGCCCATTGTTTGCACTTGGACATGTTTTAATTCCTCATTAGAAGTTAATTTGGTTTTCTGATACTCTTCTTTCCTTCGCATGGCTCACATTTTAAGCCTCCATAAATCAAATCATTCAGTCACATGTATTCAGGACATCAGTTAATACTAGAGCTGATGACGTTGCATACAATGATTAACAGTATTAACTTAGGATAGAGCATGTACACATGCATGCAATGTATATGTATAATGGACATGAGATAAAATAGGTATATAACAATTTTGTGAAGAAGAATAAAATTAGTGAATAACTGACAGAAAAAGAAGAAGATTTTACCCTCTTTCCCTCCTCTCACTTCCATGAAAATCAAAGGAAAGCTGCATTTTTCCTAGCCTACATACTCACAGTCACAGTGCTACTTTACAAATATCTCTCAGCTGCGAGGTCTGTCTTGCCTGCCAGTGCAACCCGTCAGAGTTTAAGACATCTCCCCATTGCTAACATACTTCAGTTGAAAAACACTCTTTGGAAATACCCAGATCTTAGATAGAAAACTTCCCTGTTTTTTTTTTATGTCATAATTAAAACACTCTCCAAATTCAAAAATATTCAAGCACAACTGGTCAAACTCTTAAAGCAAGGTTCAGATGGTATCACTGTCTTCTCTTCTACGTGTTTGACTTAGTAAAGAACATTATCAGTCTTTTAGCATCCACTTACTATTCAAGGAACTATCTCAGCATATAATGATGTATAACGGGGAAAATGAAGCAGACAGAGAAAACCTGTAGCTGGAAAAGGTTTTTACTTGCTAAAATCTAGGACTTTTATCTTGTGACTAGGCTAGAAAAAATCAGTGCCTTTTTGTTGTTTTGTTTGTGGTTGTTTGTTTTTCTTTGTTTGTGGTTTTTGTTCTTTTTTTGTTTAGTTGGTTGTTTTTTTGGGGTTTTTTTTAGGATCAGGTTTTACTTGCATTGAAGACACATCACATCTGCCACACTGGATTGGTAAAACTAGCACTTAGTGGTTGGATGTTATGAAATTCTTATGAGTACCATTTGGGTAACAGAATTTTGTGGGACTTGTCCTTTTGCTCAGTAGAATGCAAACCATTTATTTTCTGAGAAGGAAGTTTGCGTCAAAGTTTAAGCTGTGAGACTCTCCTTGCTGGTTTAAATGGAATTTACTGTTTAACTAATAAAGGAATTAATGTAAAGGACAGAGTACAGTATTGTAGGTGTGATAAAGTAGCATTGTCTTTAAGGGGGTTTCAATTTACCAATGTTCAGCAGAAACACTTTTCTATTTATGGCTTCAGTACAAACTCAAAGAGCTAGTGAATCAAGAGATTATTTTTTCATATGATTCTTACCAGGTTCAGTTGCAGATCGTGGCTCTGCAGATCACATCATAAGGAGGGGAAACAAACAAGAAAAAATATATTAGGGGTTTCATTAATAAATATCAGTGTACTGAATGAACATATTATACTCAAATACTGTAAATAAGTAGAGAACTTATACAGACATGTTACAAAATCAAGAAGATTTAAATTGTTTGTCAGTAGCAGTAGTTCAGTTATTACTTCTAGCCATTAGTACTGAAATGGGAAGAAAGGAGTGTGTCCAAAACTGAATCCTGACAAACTGACTTCATAATCTATCTCCACCCTGTATTAAAAGCAGCCACTTCAGATTATTGCCTGAACTGATTTTGCCTGAGTGCAACTCTGCCAGATATGCTAGAACTTCAATACAAACTGGAGTTAAAGGCAGCCAAGCGGGATGCCATAACTGGTATCACTAATGTGTTTTCCTCAATCCCTCTGGCAGCAGAGTGCAGGCCAAGCTGGCTTTCACTTGGAGTGGTGTCCAGTACATCTGGAATTGACTGAGGTGAAGACAGCCAGAACACCTTGTTGCTAGCCAGGCTAGGAACAAAGGCAGGAGTTAATTGCAATGTTAAACCCAATGCTCCGGTCCAGTGGGACCAAGGGTGAAGATTGTAATGGCAATACCTTTAAATTGTTGCAGCCTGTGATTTGAGCTGCATGTTATATGAATTACTATACCAGGAACAATATAAAACAATTGAGGAGAAGCCCTCACAAGAAGCAGTGCAACTGCAGTAGTGACCTGGCCTGGGCTGGCTTTGGTGCCCAGTAAGTCCATGCAACACACCACCTCTCCTGTCCTGAATATCACCATAACAGATGGAGCCCAAAGTCATGGACTAAATGAACTCCAAGTATGTTTTGTGAAATTTTACAGGGATGATGCATAGACTAAGGGAATTGTGGTGGTCTGCCCCTCGCTGCCTCAGCCTTCCAGGCGGGTGCTGCCTCTTTGGGGGAGGAGCCCTGCCATGGGAGGACTTCGGGGTTTGAGCCTCTGACCCTGCCCCTGGTTGGGAAAGGCGTGTTCAGGGCTCAGGATCCACCCATCCTTCCAGACCCTTCTGTTCCGTTAGTCCTGTAATTGGTTAGTCTGAATTGTACTCCACCCTCTTATGTAATGATTGGTTCATGTATGCTTGTCTCCTCCCTCACCCTCCTTCCCTATTGGTCATCCCTTTCTGTACTTAACCGGCTGCACCCTGCAGTTGGGGCCTTCTTTTTCCCTGCACTCCCCCGTGGGTGGAGGATATCCGGGCACCCCTCGGGGGTGTAGGAGAATGGGTTGGCCCTCTCCATGCTCTCCCTTCCCGACCACCAGCTAACCCTTTACCCTAAATAAAGGAGAGCCTGGGGAGAGAACAACTCCCACCAGCCTTTTGCCTCCTCGCGTCTGCTTTACCACTGACATGCGACGCGCGCCGAGTTACAACAGGGAATGATATCTGTGTATTACATCAAAGGATGAGAAGTGGCATGGTGGTTAATGAAGACCTATTGGCTAGTGTGGGACCTGAGCATGACATAAAAGGTATGGAATAAGGGGGTGGAAAATGTCCTGGTTTTAACTGGAATAGAGTTAATTTTCTTCATGGTAGCTGGTATGGAGCTATGTTTAAGATCTGTGCTTAAACAGCGTCTGTAATATAGAGATGTTTTTGTTATAAAGGTGTTTTCTGCTGCTTGTATCTTCCTGATAGCGAGGAGGCTGGGGATGCACAAGGAATTGGAAGAGAGCACAGCCAGGACAAACAACCTGCACTGATTAAAGTGATATTCCATACCATGTGACATCATGGTCAGCATATAGATCTGGGTGAAGAAGGAGGAAGGGGTGACATTTAGAGTTAGGGCATTTGTCTTCCCAAGTAACGTACATGTGATGGAACCTTTCTTTCCTCAGAATGGCAAAACACCTGACCATGGGAAGGGGTGAAAAGAATCCTTGTTTTGCTTTGCTTCTGAGACTTTTGCTTTCCCTGTTAAACTGTATCTCAACCCATGAGTTTTCTCACTCTTACTTTTCCAATTCACTTCACCAGCACCCCGGGGGAGAGTGAATGAGCATCTGTGTGGCGCTCAATTGCCAGCTGAAGTTAAACCATGACATTGCCTTACTTTTTTGGAGAATTCTGAAGTCTGGAGAATCTTGAATTTCAATGCCCTGTCGAAACCACTTAACATGAATGGGAGGGGGTCCTCTGACCCTGCATTCCAATACCACGACTTGTCCTTCAGATGCTGTGGCATTTTGTAGCTCCTGAAATACAAACATCACAATTAAATAAACCAGGAGCATTTTACATTCTTAAAAATAGTCTTTTCTTCTTGTAATTCAACTTTATTATTGTGTCATTATATTTTTGCAATAGAGATTTTCTTTCATTCTGATTGAATTTAATACATCTATATAGTTAAAAATTATTGAACAGGTTATTTACAAATACATTCTTAATAAGACCAAAGATGGGATAATTGTAGAAACATTTAATTCCTCAAATTAACAAAAGCAGATTGCTGCAGTTTGAGCTTTCAGTTTTTATTCTTCCTTCACAAACTGAAATGAAAATTCTAAAACTAACTAGACATTGACTTAATCCTGGGAGAGCAGCTGAGCTGCTTTCAGGTCCAGATCTAGAAGGTAGAGTTGCTTTTTATCTGAGCCATATATAACAAACCAAGCAAAATTAGATAATACCAATATGATTAGGATATATTAAATAGTATATGGAGAGCTTCTGAGATAGTACTCTGGCTGTAATAAATCTTAGTACACTTGTGAAAAATTTAGGAAAAGTCTAGATCTTTAACGAAGAGCTGCAGCAAGAGAGAAACACAGTATTTTAAGTAACAGAATTGACAGGTGATAGCCACTATTTTTGCCTTTGTTATCTATCTTAAGATTCTAAATCAAAGAGTCTTTTTCACACTGCAGTGGCTGTCTCATTTCCTTTCTAATTTATTGACAAAGTTTTAGACCTTAATGCAGCAAAGCACTTGAAGTTAAGTCTAAGCTCAGAGTTATTTCTAGTTCCAATTTATAGATCTCTAGTTAATCACATATGTAAGAATTTCATTACATGGAAACCTAAAAATCTTTGAGCTGTTCCCTGAAGTTTGTATAGAAAGAAATTTACGTCAGGAAGCTGGATTAAGTATATATTTTGTTGTTCATATCTAGTTTGTTTCTTCTGTTATTAGTTTTTTTGTTTGGTATGTCCCAGCTGTCTTAAGCCAGTTAATAATGGATTTCAGGGACAAGAGATAGGAGCATTAGGAAGAAACAGTGGAGTTTTGATTGCTTTGGTAGTGTCTGGATGGGGGATGGATTTCTCCTGTTTCGCGCTCATACTTGGAAATTGCCTGCCTCCCAACCTTGCAGTAACCACACTCTCTAATCTCTTGCACCTCTGCTATTCACCCCGCTGTGACCCCTGCAGTATGGGTGCATAATTATGAGGGACAGAATCAGACCTTTCTTGACATGAGACAGGAATATGATGGAGCCAAGCTAGACAGCTGTAGAGAGTAGGGCTTATTCTTGCTTACTCTTATCTCTAGGCAAAACTGTTTGCTGTTCCATATTAATTTTTAATCAAATGTTTTCCTGAAGTAATAACCAGAAATACTTCATTTTGACTTCAACAAATAGTGATTAAATAATAATTACTACTATGGAAACCATTGTTTGAGATACAGTGAAATAATAATGTCAACTGAAGTTGTATTTTATCGATTAGGGATGTATGGCATCCTTCTTTTTGGTGCTACCTAATTCCCAGTTTGTAAGTTCGATTTGGGATGAGCACGAACATAAATATTGACTTAAGTAATTACCTAAGAAATACTGAATAGAAATTTCTCTTCTAAGAAGTCCATGTATCAGAAATAGTATGATCAGCCAGACTAGAGAAAGGACTGGCTCTTGTATTCAGCACTAATGAGGCTGCACCTCAAATCCTGTGTTTAGTTTTGGCCCCCTCAGGAAAAACATTGTGGTGCTGGAGCATGTCCAAAAAAGAGTAACAAAGCTGGTGAAGGGTTTAGAACACAAATCCTATAAGGAGCAGGTGAGAGAGCTGGGGTTGCTTAGTCATGAGAAATGGAGGCTCAGGGGGATGTTACTCCCCTCTATAACTACCTGAAAGGAATTTGTAGTGAGGTGGGAGCTGGCATCTTGTCACAAGCAATGAGCAATAGGACAAGCGGAAATTGTCTCAAGGTGTCATAGGGGAGGTTTAGATTGGATATTGGCAATTTTTTTTTTCACAGAAAGGGTTGCCAAATACTGTCTGCCGAGGGAAGTGGTTGCATCACCATTCCCCGAGGTATTTAAAACATGTGTAGATGTGGCATTTGTCAACATGGTTTGGTAGTGGGCTTGGCAGTGCTGGGTTAATGGTTGGACTTGGTGATCTTAAAGGCCGTTTCCAATCTGATTCTGTGATTTTTTTACCTTACTTTTTTTTCTAAGTCAGAGTTAAAAAGCCTGTGTTATTTGTTCTTGTCAGTAGATAAATAATTGTGAAAGAGGCTTTGTCAAGACTATGGTATGTAATTGGTGCTTACCTTGCTATATTTTACAAAGATTTATCAATGGAGGACAGTCATGGGCATAAGATGAACTCATACAGAATATTGATGTAAATCTTCTAGTGATTTTAACAGGGGAGAATGCATAAGAACGTCTTTGTTGCTGTGGACAAGTATTTTCTTAGGAAGTCATTGATACTGAATATTTTGAACATGATCAAGCTTTCCTGCATTAGGATACATAATTTTGATATTTTCTTTTGGACTGTAAGAGGATGATATAAAATTTATGATGGATAAAACATACCTTTGTAAAAATAGGTGCAGAATAGATAGGCTTGGGTCCATCCAGATGGTGCAGGTATGAAGTAGGGCTTTGAACCTGCAAAGCAATACAACAATGCCGTAAAACGGAAAGAGTACTAATTTCAATGATACAGCCTCCACATCCATGCAAAAATGAAAACTCTCACATGTGCAGTCTTATTATGGTATTCTCTGTCTACCACACTTCTTGGGAGACATCACTATTTCACATTTGTTACATTTCTGAAATCAAAATGCAAGCATTGAAGGCTTCTATACTCCAATGAGATTTTTGTATCCAATTGTCCTTGCCTTAAAGTATTTTGAGAGTTTGACTCCTGTTAATATGATTCAAATAAATCCTTTGCACTGAAGCATTTCTGCTTCTCCTACTACATTCCTTCACTGACGCAGTGATAAATAAATCCAGGTACCTAAAAGCTTATCAAGGTTAGCCTAAGGAAAGCAAAATAATTTACCATGTACAGGCTGACAGAGATTTTTATTTTGTTTCTATTTTATGGTTTATTTTGCAAACTCTAAGTCAGACACAGTGGCATTAATGACTTACGACAAATGAATGAACATCAACTTTCTTTATTTACCATCAAGATAGTAAAATTTATTTTCCTCTAAAAGGCCCAAAGAAATGACAGCAATATTAAATTTAAATAAAAAAATTTAAAACTTTTGCTAAAAAAATATTGCAGGCATTCATTTGTAGTACACTCGTTTGGGACTGGAACAAGTCACTATTAAGTGACAAACTCTGTAATTTTCATCATCATCAGATCTGTCTGCTGCTCACATGCTGTGTTGATACACACCACATAAGAATCCATATGTATATTTACTTTTATGTCCCATTCAGTGGACACTTATTTTTTTAAAATCATTATTCTTAGTATAGTAATGTAAGTTTATAATTTAACAATATAATTATTAAAAATTATGGAGTTTATAACGAGTTGCAAATTTTAGAAGAAAATTTTAAATACTTCTACTAATTTAAAAATTGGTGTCTAAAACTACCTGCTGACTGGGCACAGAGATAGGCTGAATTACAGCTGTGGTCACTCCAGATTTTGGTGAAGAAGATCCTATTGTCAGGGAAACAGAAGTGGTTTTCTTTTGAGCCCTGAAAAATAAAAACCCAGCAAGCACTTTATGAGATCTGAAATGAGAATGTGTTAGTTTTTAAGACATAAGCAACCTTGTATTTTCTACATATTTAAATATGTAATTATCAACTGAAAGGATCAGCATTGGACAAAGTTTGAGTAGAACACAACCTTTGGCTAATTTACACTTCCTCACACAATAAAAACGACTGATTTAAGATAAAACTGAAATGCGGTTTGTTTCTTTAATTGTAGTCCACTACATATTTCTTTGGAGGCACTGGGTTGGGTGATTACAAATGAAAACTTGGTTAACTTGAATTTACATCTGAATATGAAAAGTTAGTATCAACAAAATTGTTGTCAGGGTAAGGTCAGACTTCTCTGACAGAACAAGCACAACAATACAACCTACAGTTATAATACTACACATTCATATCACATGAGAGAAGAAGAGAAGTCAAGACATACACAAATGTACCCCAGATGCTTAATCAGATCTTCAAACTACCAAAGATTTTCCAGGTCCCTTATTAAGAACATTTGTACAATATAGGTACTACTTTACACACTTACTGTGGCATAGCTCCAGATTTTGATTTGAAAATTAAACTTTCACACTCAGAATCTGTAGAACTGGCACCTGGAAAAGAAAGTTTTTTCAATAATCTCGTATCTTTTTAATGACTTATTTAATGCTTAAATTCGAAAGATAGAACTATTATACTTTTGCATTTGATTTCAAGAATTGAGAACCCTCTGTAACAAACTACTGCAGTTTTTTTTTAATCTGATAAAGATTTTAACTATATACTTTAGACAGTTCCAGAAATCATAACCAAGCCAACTTAATTGCAAACTGCTTTCCCTGGGCTCCTATCTGTCTTCCTTCATATTGAAACAAATATGGCCAAGACAGGAAAAAAATGCTGACTACTACTGCTTTACTTGAACTGTATAATTTTATTTACTTAAATTTTAAATTTGAAGCTTAAGCAAACATATGGCTTATACACAGATAACAAATCTTCAAACTTACGTAAGAGCAACTCAGAATACCAAGGCATTTTCAGACTAAACTTGCTGCCCATGATCTCCACATTTCAGACTATTTACATTAACCTACACAGAACATTTATGTACTGCTATTTCTTGCCAATGGAAGTCTTGATACAATGTATGTGTCTGGCAACACCTTAAGCTTACTTAAAGAAAAAAATATGAAAGCATTTATTCACTTTGTCTTAATTTTCCCTAACAACAGATACTTCACACATTTATTCTAAACATTTACGCAGTACATGTTATTTTGTGCATGAATATGGATAGCTGTTTGTGTAATACAAATCATAAGCACTCCATAATCAGTATACATTGTATAGCATAGACAGATTCCAATGAAACAATGTTGCGACTGAGATATCCAAGTACCATATTATTTACAAAGTTTATGTCCTAAAGAAATAGAAGCAATAAGTAGCACAGAACAGAGGAGAAGAGCGAAGCAAATGTCCAGTCATCAAAATGGGTCTACACGAAAGGATTTCTTAAGAACACAGAACAACCTGGTCTTGCATGGCTGGGCCTGCTGCACAAAAGAAAGTATGACGCATCAGTGTCATTAAGTCTCTTAATGTACAAAGCAATGCTTGTGTGTCAATCTGTATTCCTTATATGTGATAGGCGTCGAGCCTAACAACTTGTGCAATTCTCTCTCTTTCCAAGTAACATGCTATAAAACTTCAAGATAGAACTTCCATACAGCAAGACTGGTAGATAGAGAAAAAGAATTGTTTTATTTACAGTATCTCTCTACCTAGATGTTTCTTCTTTAGCTGTTGCTTCTGTCCTTATAACTTCACACAGTATTATATATTCATACTACACATGAGTATTTCTGAAGTCATGTTTACTTCTGCAAAGAAAACTTACTAGAATCTTTAAGATTCAGAAAGATCTTGGGGATTTTGCTATTGTAACCCAATGGGGCATAAAAAAGTTCTGAAAATAAAAAGCATAATGAAAGAAATCCTAAAAAGACACATATGAAATGATTTAGATAATTTACAGTGAAAAGTTTATCTTTTTGTTAATCAAAAGCTATTTAATAATTTTGTATGTCATTATTCAGATTTCTTATGACTATTCCTTATGTTAATTTATTTTATGCTTTCAGATGGCCATTTAAATTAATTTTAATGAGTTACAAAAATGGTAAAAAATACATATTACCCAAATTTTTGAAAGATTTATGAACTAAAAAAAAAACAATATTCAATTAAGATAATCTTGCCTGAAATAGAGTTTTCTGCTAAAAAATAACTTAATATTTTTACTCATGGTCGTTAACTTTTCTCAGAGAAAATAATACTTGAATTTTGACGAATTTTGCAGTGAAGAAATATTTTGACAAAAACTAGCAGTTGTTTCTGGACAAAACCAGTATGACTGACTTTAATCTGACTTAAAATCAGTACATCAAAGATAAAGGATTATAGAACATTTACACATGACTGAAGAAGACTCATTTGGGGCAGGCATGTTTATTTGCACTGGGAGGCAGTTCAGAACTGAGATGGGGATTACTGCTATCATGAAAATCATTATTGCTATCACTAGTCAGATCTTTCACTAGTGATTTACAGAGGTATGGCTTAAAAGCTAATGATATGCCAAAGGCTTTGTTGGTTCCTAATATTTCATTCTTTATCTCATTTCTATCCTAAATAAAGAGCTATCTACTCAGTGATTCCTGATACATTCCCTGAAATACCTGAATTAATATGATGGTATGTTCAAAATGTGTTTTGTTGAAGGAAAGCAGAGGAATACCATAAAAATACCACCATATTGAATGTAATCTTAAAATATAGAAACAAAAGTAAACTTCAGCTTAGTTATCTTTTCTTATATGCATCAAGTATTTTATGATTTTACTTCTTACCTTCAATGAAAATTTCAGCTGATGTGCTATCTGAACCAAAAGAATTTGAAGCCAGACAAGTATAGCGTCCAGTGTCGTCTTCAAAGGCTTCTACTATAATTAGTGAATGGACTCCTCCACTTTCAGAATGGATCTGAATGTCAGGGGAATTCTGGAGTTCTTTTCCTTCACAGAACCATCTGCAGCCCACACACATTTAGGAAGACAAAGAAAAAAAGAATATAAAGGATTGGTTCAGGCTCATCGCACACAAGAAGACATTACACTCTGCTGCAAAAATCTAAATTGCTACTGAAATCAGCACATGGTGCTTTGAAGTATTTAATGGCATTCACAAAGAAATAACTTGCTAGAATAAACTTCGTATAAAAGGCAGGGAAACATTTCTGAATGCTAAGAAAATTGTACACAGTGCACCTACATTTTAAATCTACCCCCTGTCCTGGTTTTGGTAAATGAATTTTTAATGCACAACTTGTGTATTGGCTTGTTTTGATCACAGTCTATATCCATTTCAATATAACTTACCACTCCCATCTACCTAAACCCCACTGATTCTGCCCACAGAATATCTGAATTTGTAATCAGTGGCACAGGGTCTAGTTGGAGGCCTGTCACTAGTGTCGTCCCCCAAGGGCTGATATTTGGCCCAGTATTATTCATCAATGACTTGGCTGGAGGAAAAGGTGCCTCCTCAGCAAATTCACTGATGACACAAAGCTGGGAGGGGTGGCTGATGCCCCAGAGTGCTGTGCAGCCCTTCAGAGGGACCTCGGCAGGTTGGAGAGCTGGGTAGAGAGAAACCATCTGAAGTTCAACAAAGGCAAATGCAGGGTCCTGCACCTGGGAAGGAACAATCCCAGGCACCAGACAGGCTGGGGGCTGAGCAGCCTATGGAGAAGGGAAAGCAGCTCAGTGGAGAAGGACCTGGGCTGTCCATGAGCCAGCAGTGTGACCTTATGGCCAAGAGGCCAATGGTATCCTGGGGTGTATTAGGAAGAGCATTCCAGCAGGTTGAGGGAGGTGATCCTGCTCCTCCACTCAGCCCTGGTGAGGCCACATCTGGAATGCGTCCAGTTCTGGGGTCCTCAGTATGAGACACACATAGAGCTCCTGTTGAGAGGGCAACAAAGACGATTTAAGGACTGGAGCATCTCTCTTATGAAAATAGGAGATGAGCCTCTTCAGCCTTGAGAAGAGACAACTAAGAGGGGGTCTCATGAATATATATAAGTATCTGAAGGATCCATCAAAAGGATGGATCCAGGTTCTGCTCAGTGGTGCCAAGCAATAGAACAAGAGGCAACAGGCAACTGATACACAGAAAGTTCCACCAGAATATTAAGAAGAACTTATTTACTGTGTGGGTGACTGAGCATCATAAGACATTTCCTCGAGAAGTTGTGGAGTCTCCCTCACTGCAGATACTCAAGAACTGTCTGGATGCAATCTTCTGCTGTGTGCTCTGGGAAGATCCTGCTTGAACAGGGAAGCTGAGCCGGATGATCCACTATGGTCCCTTCCAACCGGACCTATTCTGTGATTCTGTGATTTTTGTCCATCATGCCCATTCAACCTAACATAATCCCATGTCACAGGTTCTATATTGGTAAATTTTAAATAGGTTTACTCTTGCCTTAGATCAAGAACACAAACTGGTTTTCTAGGCCTGGATTTTTATGCATGTAAGTAATACATATTCCACTATCAAAAAGGTATGCCCCAACAAAAGTGCTGGATTTAGGTACAGACAAAACAGACCCTTATCTATGGTGACTTAAAAGAAGGTAAAAGCCCAGCATAGTTTTGTTTACATCAGGTCAATCAAGCATTTTCCAGTGTAAGCTGCCTAAAGAGCTAATCTATGGTCTCAGCCCACATTGCTGCCATGAAAGTACATGGTTCCCAGCTTTTTTCTCTTTGATTCCCTCATATCAGATAGCCCTGTTCCCATAGGCTATGCCCTCATTTATCTGTATCTCTGGCAGCCCAGCAAGTATGAGAAGTGGATAATTCGTTGTTTAAAAGGTTTGCTGTGCATTTTTTCCAGGGAGGGGAGGTAGATTGGAGAGTCACTTAAGGAAAATCATTTGTGAGCAACCATCCTTCTGTTCTCAAATTGCCCCTATATCCTGAAAACAAATTTTGCCAAGCCTGTTATTGCCACCCCAGTCGTGCAAAACCACTCTGATCTTTACCACTCCTTCTTACCTTCTTCTCACCCTATAACGCTAATCTACTTTTCCATGTCCTCTCCCTTCCCTTCTTTCCCTCTTCTTGCTCTGCCACCCCAATATTAAAATCTTGCTCTAATGTGAATAAAGACAAAATGAGCAATTCTTGACAGAAAGCATCAAAAGGAATCTACCCCCCTACACTTTCCGTTTTCTCCTGTAGTATGTTTTCTTCTTAAATTAAAAAATATATCTCAGAAATTTATGGATAGTCAATGCAAGTAAAAGATGAAAGAATTAAAAAAAAAAAAAATTTAGATATTTAAAATTTGCCACAAGAAAACTCCATGGTATTTTTCCTTTAATTTGTACATACTCGTGAGAGAATTTTTGCATTTACATCCGAGTAATACTTCAGAATTAAACTTTTTGTTTTCCTCCCTATCAGATGACTTCCTTTACCACCAAAAACCAAAATAACCCCAAGGAGTTACAGAACTCTCCCTAACCTATTTAGGAAAAGCATGCAACACTACAGGATGATAGATACTATAAAATAACAATCAGTGAGGACTCTTTGGAATTGAACTTCCTCACTTTTATTGCTCTTTTTTGTATTATTAAACTTCATGTGATTAACATAAAAGTGTTTTAAAACGTCCTTCTGAAAAGATTACATTGTAAAGCTTGAAATGTCATGCTTTTTTCAGAATGAAGAGTTAAGAAAACTAGCAGGTTTATACATAACACAATTCCCCTTAAGAACATCATAATTGCCGCCAAGCTCTCTGTATTTACGAACAATAGATGTTTTATTACTGAAGGAAAAAAACCCAGTTGATAGTGGCATTAAAGCTATATGCAATTGTCTTCTATAATTAAAATACTAACAAGTACCTTTTCTGTCTTCAGTTGCCTAGCTAATGCACACAGAAAGTATCATTTTTTGAAAGAACTAACAAACTTCCATTTGTTTACTCAGCAGACCCCTTTGGCCTACTTTTACAACAATTTGCCTTGGAGACAAATCTATTCTGTCAGCTCTACTGCCAAAATTAACATTTCTCTTCCCCCTCTTCCCCTCCTTTCCTCTTGTCACAAGTTGTCCCTTCTACCATTGTAAGGACCTCTGCTACTATTTCTGATTATTAGACTTTCAGAGTCCTAACCTCTGTGTAGCCTTTCCTAAGCTACATTTTAAACAATATGCACAAGAGAGAGGTTAATTCAACTCCTAGACAATCACAGACAAGAGCCTGTAATATGAGGCCCTACATAACCATGTGCTCTATTTTTCTTTCCTTTCCAGAAACATCCTGCAAAGGAAAACCACTCCTCCAAGCATAATTATTTTCTCAGACAGTTCCCGCTTTAGTTTCATGCAAACTGTATGGCTTTCTATTATTTCCTAAACTGCATGTTCACAAAATGTTTAAGAAATTGTCATAAGCATAAGAACCTAAAATAACAAATTCCATTTATATTTTTATCAGACAACATTTAATATGTAAACTCTTTCCTTAGGAGGACAAGTTCTACATTGTCCCTTGATTTGCGCATACACACAGTTAGTGTCAAGTAGTGGGAGCTATTCCTCAGCACCAGCTGGGGCTAAGACTTGTTGCATCACATCAGTGTCATACTGAAAACGAGTCCTGACCTGCTACATCAGACACTGTCTGCCCCAGAGAAAAGCACATAAGTAAGCAATTCAATACCGAATTACCTCAGCTATCATTAAGGCAATGCTTGATCCATGGGAAACGCACCTGGTGTGCGACTCCACTCTTTATTGTGGAAAGAATTCACCTTCACAACTGGCAAGAGCACAGGTATTTGAAATGACGAAGACTGGAAGAGACTTAGCTGTACTCTCTTTCCTTTTCTAATTGTATTTTATTTTTCTATGCACATGTTGATAAAAGAGGAGGATTACTTGTTATGAATTTCTTTTGGTGATTACATCAAAATTAGGTAAATAAGAAAACACTCAATCTAAATACTTATTTTGCAATAATTTGCCAGTTGCCAGTTCAGTTCAAGAGAGTTTATGAATTTAAAAAAGGGTCATTGAACAATAATAAGTGAAGCATTTTTTCCTAAACATGGACTGAATTCCACTTTTTTATCTTTTACATATATATATATACACATACATATTTGTGCAGTCAGCCTTACTGCACTATAATTAGAATAATCATGGTAAGAGAATTTTCTGCTCCTAAAGACTGAAACAGATTCAAAGATAAATCTTTGAAGTATTCCCTCCTTTTGCAGAGGGATCACTAAAGCAAGCAACAAATCACTATCAAAGGGAAACTGAGCCAAAGAAACAAGGACTCATGGCTAGACACAGATAAATAGCCATAAAGCAAGTCTTAGATGAAAATTCCAGTTTTATGCTAACTAGGGCAGTATTAACTCATATCCAGTCTATTCCAGCCTACTGATCCTCTTGGGGATAAGAGGATTACTTTCTAGCTGCAAGAAGACAACAATAGTTCTGGAGAGTTAAAATATCCCAAACCAAACCCAACCCAAAAGACACTGAAAGTAACACAGAGAAACAAATGCACTGAAGATACTTTGAGAAAAATAAAGTTCTCTATAGAGAGAACATTGTTTTAAAAGGACACCTCTTTCACAACTTCTAGATACCAAGTATAAAAATATCAACTCATTTCCCTATCCCTATGTTGTAGGTTCTCAGTATTGCATAAAGTGTGCAAATAGAGAGTGGGCAGAGAGACCAACAAAAGGCTTTGCATATATGTGTATATATCAGTCCACAGAACAAGACTTCCAGCTTGCACCATAGGTGCATTCCTGCAGGCTGTGCTACTGCTCATGAAAATTTGTGGAGAACTGTCCCCTTGAAAGAGAACAGAAGCTACTGTAAGATGTCAGATAACGGCTGACCAAAAAACAACAAAAAAAACCCCAAAAAACCAAACCAACAAAAAAAGAGGAAAGAAAAAAACACCAACAAATAAAATATATTTAATGTAATTGAAATAAATTTTATCAGTCATTCTGTATCTTGCCAGATTTCAAATTACACTGAATTTTTCTGCTCTTTCCTACTTTCTTCTTCATTCTCTTTCCACCATTTCTCTTGTGTGCTATTCCACTATACCACTCTTTGCCTTGCTTTTCTTCAATCATGCTTAGTTTTCACCTGCATTGTATCTCCTGTATATTAAAATTATAGGAATTAAATTTTTAATGCAGACAGTGAAACACAATCACTAGACTGGAAAGTCAATAGACAAGGAAGCAAATCAGAGACTTTTTGGTAGCAGGGGAACACTGATTAGGTATTCATTTTTCATGCTTTAAACCCTCTTTGCTTTTCCACTGGCTACATGGCAGCAAAATTAGAACAACAAACTAAAAAGGACAGTCAGATGCCAGGTGAGCAGCAGTTCATGCACACTGACATCAAGTAGCAATCCACACAGTATGTCTTTCTTTTCACTCTTCTTTTCTTTATGCCCCCACAATCCTCCATGCATGGAAATACATAGGAGCACGTGTGTCTGGGATTTTAATGACCCTGAACAAAATATAAACAGAGTTGAACAGTACACTGACTAAGTAAGCACAAGGGTCTTAAGAAAAACAGTTCAAGGTTCTCTCTAATGCATAATCCTGCTGGAACTTGTGTTTTTTGAGAGTCACTGAGGAATAGAGAGGTTTTCCTCTCTGCACACTCTTAAAGTTAATTTAAAATGGCAGCTGAAGTGAAACTTTAAGATACAGCCTTAGGGAGAAATTATAATAGGGAACTCTGACCACTACAGAAAGTGCAGAGAGATAAGTTGTAAATTAAAAAGTAATTTTATCCTTAGTGGTGTTAAGTATGTCCAGCAAGAAAAGTCAGAATGAAATACTCTGACATTCCTGTACTGGCAGAGTCAGCATTTCCATCACAATACTGTGTAACTCCCATTTTGTTTTTCTCCATTGAAACTAAGCAGTCCAACACTGACAGACTATAAAACATTACTACCTAAAGACTTAACTTGAGTTTTAAAAGAAATCAGCTTCATCATAAAAGATTTAGAGTACAGTGCAGGAATCAGATGATTCAGATGCTCATAGTTCTGTACACACTGCCCAATTTTTGTGTAATAGATATTTCATTATTTGTATAGGTAATTCAAAAGAGTTACCAATAAGAACATACATACTTCAGATATTTTTATATTGTAATCCTAAAAAAAAAAAAAATCTGAATATAGATGCTGGTGCTTTGCCTATGCCTTCAGTTAATCAATTAAAAAATGGCCCTATATACTGAAAACCACAGAAGCAAACTTTTATTATAAAAGATTGCATTATGTTATAAACAGTGTGCTTTCATTTAACTGATTTAACTGATTCTTCAGATGTTGAACAGTGTTCTCCCAGCTCTCACAAATTTCAATGAGGACTTCACATCCCGCTGAGTAAACCACACAATTAGGTACTCAGAGACCAAAACTGCCCTCCTAAAGCACCAAAGAAATGGCAAGAGAATACCAAAAGAGTTGTATTTTCAAGACATGTATCAACATTTCAGCATGCCATTTCCTACAAATTAATTTTACTTTATTTGAAGTGAAGCTTTGCATCATGTTTTGTGGAGGGGGTACAGAGGTAACAGATGTGACCAGCTGAGCAATGGGCTACACAGCTTCCAAAAACAGTGAGCAATGGCCTCTATCACTGATTGCAACCTACAGTAACTCCAAAGATGATCATTTTAGCTTGTTCCTGTCATTAGGAAAATTTCTTCCCTTCATTCTTGTGTAGGTTTTCCAAGGCTCTTTCAGTTCACCTTACCCATGGAGTAAGGAATCTACTCTGTTTTGGCATTTCACCTGGTGAAATAAACTGAAAATTAGCTTGAGATTTTGATAGCCCCAGACAAGATGCTCAGACTTATAGCCTGTAGCTTGTGTCATTCTCCCTGGGTACTGCAATGTTCCACAGCCTTACATAGATGTGTAGAGGTAATTACAAAAGAAAGACAGCATTGTCGGACTTGATTAAAAAGTAATTGTTCTGTCACAAAATCACAGGATCAGCTTAGGAATTCTTAGGTTTTTTTCATGATTGTCTCTTGTTCTTGACTTTGCCACTGTTGGCCTCACTTTGTAGCTTCTAAGTATAGAAGCTTTAATGAAAGTACTTTTGATGGAGGCTTTTAGTTACCTGAATGAGGGAAATATTCACACAAGAAAACACAAAATCAATGCTAGAAAGTATGAAAATTGAACACAACACTGAGCAAAGGTAAGATTTAGAACTGTATAACTTTCCATACACCAAACCTTTCAGAGAACATTTCTTTCACTTTTTAGATTAAGAAAATTTTAAATAATTTGCTCAACAGTTACCACTGTTTATTTTGCATTTCTCTGGCAGCGGTATAATGCATGCGACTGATTTAAACTGTGTTGCTGCTAAACTATTCTTAGGCTCAATACGAATTTTTGATACAAAATGTATTTTCTTGAAGTTGCTGAATTTTACTTCTAAAGTACTGAAATTTACTCCTAAAAATTTGCTGCTGAGGCAACTATCTCTTGTTTCCTAAGATGCTTCTGCTTTATCTCAGGTTCCTGTTATAAGCTATTTTTAAAGGAGCATCATGGTCAAAACTACTGTGAGCATTATAATGTGAACTGAAATACAAATTGGTATTTTTTTATTAATTAATTTTTAAAGGAATGATTACAGCTATATTTACATTCATACTTGGTTTTTGGGGTTTTTTTTGAGAGTCTAAAAGTAGTTGTCTTGGTGTGAGAGAAGCACACACAGTAACTTAAATAAATAAATGGATCTTGTTTTTACATTAATCATAATTTGAATATGTACTATGAAAAACTAAAGAAAAGAATGAGTTTGTAAACCAAACATGCTCTAATTTAGTAAAATTTTATTGCTATAAGTTGCATGTTTCTGTGTTAATCCTGCAGACTTATAAAAGTTGAAAGATATGCATGCTGTGATGCAGCAATGAAATATCTGGCTATAAAGGGAAAAATGGTGAGATTTAATGAATAAAACTGAATTACACGTCATGCCTGTAATGCAGAAGTTTAATGCTAATCTTTTCTGCACGTAATCAGAGATAATGTATAATGTAGAAAAGAGGTACCTGCTGTATGACTTATTTTGATCTGCAATCCAAACCTGTTTATTTCTGATTAATATATATTTCTCTAATAACAAGCTGTGTAGGAGGTTAAAGTAATGTTCACTACTTCCTATTCATTTCTTGCAGGAGTAACTTTTTATAAAACTGGGTATGTTCCCTTTTTTTTAGGACTCTGATTTAAAGGAAAATACATAAATATTTAACATAAAGACAATGAAAAGTATTTAGCAGCTTTGTTGTTGCTCTGGCTTCAAAACTCTCATAGGTACATTTACGCCATGCAGCAAAAAAAGCAGGGAAATGGCTTCTGTTGTTGGCTGCACTGTGGGGTTGGTGCAAATGATATTTCGCAAATATATCAATGGTATCCAAATGAGATACCACATTTCAGGTAATCCTGTTTCATCATGCAGATCAAAGACATCTGTGCAGCTGTTTTTATTCAACAAGAACAGCAGGGAGATCATATTCCTTTAACTGGCCAAAAAGCAGTCAATATTAAAGGAAAAATCTGGATGTTTACATCTCTAACCAGAATGAACAAATATCTCATAAAGATGTTTCTTCTAAAACAGTATTGTTGATGTTGTAGTCAACCTTCTGAAATAAAAGAATGCTGAAATGCATGCTGTATAACTTCCATTTTTGAAGTCCAAAGTTTAAACCTTACCTCACATCATATTTTATCTTTATCCTTTGCCACAAAAGATTTATCTTTTTTTCCATATCTTTGACCATTACCAAAACACAAAGTACTTATTACTCTTGAACTTAACCATATGTTTTCTGAATACAAAAACATTGTCCAGGTGTATATGTAACCTGCAGATTTCACAGTTTCAAAAACCTTATGCAGAGCTTTCCTTTCCCTCTTTGGCCACAAGCCTGTGCTATAAAAGTATCACTTTCAGAAGCTGCAATTTAACTGACAAATAGAGGTAGATAGATAATTCAGTTGTTTCTATATTTTTGTGATCATCAGATCAAGAAAGAGAGAAACTTCTGTGCAATTTAAGGACCATTTATGTACTGTGAACTGCAAATCACCTTCTACAACAGGCATGTTGATTATTTGCCACATATACAGCTAGTTGTTAAAAAATAATTCAAATTAAACTCAAATTCATTGAGCAACTTCTGTAACTAGTGAGTTTGGAGATAAATAAATTTAAAAGCTACACGTCCGTGTTCATACATGTAAATAAAAAGCATGAATTAAAAATCCACAAATAAATTATATACAATTTAATATATGAAGTTTTAAACACTTCTATTTTTAAGACATTTTCAAGGGCTGTTGGACTCAGTAGATAACTGCAGGCTAATTAAGTGAGATTCTTTATGTGAGTAATTTTCTTCAAAATATTCAGAGAGCTTATTGCATTAACAATATTTAATGTATCACTTTCCCTACATCATCTCTTCTTGGACAATTCATTCACATTTTATTTTCTGGAGCAAACTTCCCTTTACCGAAAATTGTCCTCCTCAGCTTTAAAACCCCAACACTAAAAAGTTTGCAAATGTCAGGGGGAAAGAAGATATTGCATTGGAAATACCTCCAATTTGCAATAACTCAATTATATATATATATATAAACTCAACAGTTTTTTTAATATATATATATATATATATACTCGTAATGTATAGTACAATATTTTTTTCAACATTATTAAATACGAGATATGGAAAAATAATTGAATAGTTGCAAATTTCCACTTGTTCTTAGTCCCAAATGATACCATTTATGTTTGGAAAATGGTTGTTTGCTTCATAAATACAGTAATAAAACTATCTGTAACCTCTCTGGGTTTCATTGGTTTCAGATGAAAAGAAACAAAACCACAAACTAAGACCTGTGGATTCTAAGGAATTATAATCTTGTCTACAATTTGCAAAATTAATTAAAATGCATTGAAAAGGAAAATTCTTTGGTCTTCTGACATATCTACAAATGCAATTCTCCATTACGAGTCAGTAAAAACAAAACAAAGCAAAGGAGCAGAACAGAAGAGAAATGTTCACATAGCAGTTTTGTGATATATTTACCTATATCTCAGAAGGCTTTATGCTAAAGTCAGTAGGTGATATGAGCAGGGAGCGACAGAAAGAATAAAGCAAAGTAAAAGATCAACTTACATTCATTTATAACTTTAACATTCCATGTAACTTTTGCATTTTGTATTTTTAGGTTTCATATTTCACTGTGAGATTTTTTTTCTTTTGAAATATCTTCTACATTTTGATCTCCACTGCAATAGCTTGCCTCCAATGCCAATAAACCTGGAAGCTGTTTCCATTTGTCAGAGCACAAAGACAGAACAGTTTATAAATGTGATGAATGAGCAAGTACAGTCATAAAAAGTTTGATAATAGCTGGCTCTGCAGTTCTGTGCTTAATATTACTGTAGATGCTTTCATTAATTTTTTAACATAATTCAAGATTAAATGATTACCAGATAAAGCCATTCATTAATCACCCTTTCAGAGTTTTATACTTTCAGAGGATTGTCACAGAACTATGAAACATGCTATACAGAAGAATTCAGCACTGAACACAAGAAAAAAACCCAGCACCTGAAACATGTATGTTTTGCATTCAAGTTGCTACTACACAGGAGCTCCTATAGTTTTAGGGCATGAAATGCCAGACACTAAGCAATAATTTCTCTCATTCTGACAGGTAATTAAATTGACTGGTTTTGTACTACTTCCTTCTGGGGCCTGGAACATCTTACCCTGAAGTCAAAGTGTGGTAGACATTATCTGCATTTCAGATTGTTCCACTAATTCACTTGTCAGTAAGTCAAGCAGACCCCTTTCTGCTTGTATCTGTAGTTGTGCCAGCAAAAATTGATTTATCTACTGTTTTGTTTCATGCAAAGATTATAATCTCTTCCCCCCAAAATCAGAACATTAGATTTCCAAAATAGAGATGCTGTTCTGTATTTTTCACCCTGTAGCTAAAGGATTTTGCTATACATGGAAATACATATAAATTTTCTCTCCAAAATGGACTTGAAAGTTAATCCAGGAAATTCTGCCTGGTTTATGATCTATGAAGCATCCTCAAATATTTGTTTAAACAAGGTTATAGAAAGATATCACAAACATATTAAAAAGCAGTCCTCAAATGCATCCAGCCTTGTACTGCGAGTACAGTAGTGGTGCATAAAGCATATAAAGAACAGAGTTAAAGTTTAATACTCCAGAAAAAAACACACATATGGTATTAGAGATAACATTCCACGTTTCATACAGATTGTTTTCAATTTCAGAGCATGCTGGGAGAGCCCACTAGCACAGCACAATAGGCCACCCTCATTTTATTCCACCATTTCCTCCCCCATACATTTTCTCATTTTGCTAGGATAGGATACCCTTACGAGTATTTTCAGTAAGAACATTCACCATAATTTTCCACAGTGTCTAGCAAATGGCACATCTTATGGAATATAAGCACTGGACTACCTGGTAACAACAGTTTGGACAGGATCCCATGGTTCAGAACAACAGTTCCCACTCATCTACAGTGAATGTCAGCAATTGCACAATGAATGTTCTTGTGACCGAAGTAGCTGAATAAAAATGTTTCTCTAAAGAAAAGCTCAATGAATAGAACTTTAAGCACTGAAACAGTAATTGAACATGAGATAATTAGATATGTTTTACTACTGAGAAACAGTAATTGAACATGAGATAATTAGATATGTTTTACTACTGAGAAACTGAGGTTAAGCACTTTGTCCACTGTCATCTGAAGAAGGTAAGAGCCAGCTCAGAACTGAATTTCCATTGTCTTAACTTGAAGGCCACCTTCTGTGTGCTGATCATGTCTCTAAAATAAGAGCAGATTTTGACCTTGCATTACCAAGTGTACTGTTAGCCAGAAAATTATTTGATCTTTTTGAAAGCTGGCAGATTGGCATACAGAGATGGATATGAGTTATTATACAGCCCTGCATGCCAATGAAATACTGGAGTTTCATTTTTAGGGGTCTGTTTGCCTGTTGCTGAAGAATTTTATGTGGCCGCCTTTCATGAAGTCTGAAGGCAGTCATGCACATAAGCACAGTGAATAACTGTCAATTTTTTCACTTAGATTGAAGGTACTGTCACTTGGCTTACGTAGACCTATGCTTAAATCAAGTTACCACTTCTGGCATTTGATAGGAAATTAAGAAGATCACAGAAGGGAAGGAAAAGAAAATTGAAAAGCAGTGAAGACAGTTAGAGCAGGTAAAAAAAAAAGTATTTAATAATCACATGTGAAATGCTGAACATTTTTCAGACACAAAGAACTGTTGAGGCTTGTAGGATTAACGTGATTCCTTGTCTAGCTGAAATGGAATGCACAGTGCCTATAACTGAAATGCTGCTCTTAGCTATCCCTTATACTCCTTTGACCAGAAGTGGATTTTCAAACAGCATGCTGTCATTATTTTGCCTCCATGGGGAGGGATGCCTATTACTGAATTGCCAGGTATAATCTTCCAATGACATAACATTTTGAACTTTGAGGAAAGGATTGTGAAGAGTTAAAAGTAATGAAAAAGGTGTAAAGTTGTAAGGATGAAATTGCATTTATGCAATTTGAATTCTACACATAAGGTAGATTACATTTAATATGATTGTGGCAAGTTAGTCAGTGGCAACTCGAGGCTGACGCACACATTTCAGATGAAGAAGTAATACTTATTCTCAAAACCATAGTACTTTGAAAGGGGAAGAAGATGAAAAGTATTTGAGACCAACCACTCTAGTCCACAGCAAATAAACCAACAATATTAAATTATGAATCCTTAATATCCTGCAAATCAACAATAAGTAAAATGAAACCTCCATCCAGGATGTATAGTCTTGTTTATACTGAAAATATGGAATTGGTAACTGTGGAACTTGTTGGTTTACTTTGAAAACTGGCAAACATCTTGCTGGAGTTAGAAAAGATAGAAAGCTTTATAGGTGACATATATGTGACATATATTGCTGTCACTGTGCTTTTTATAGGCACAATTAAATAGAGCCTATAGAAGACAGTTATCTACATGACAGTAGCTGAATAGATAAACTTTTAATTGGCACCTGTAACATTAGCTAAACTAGACCAAATTAAATGCAAAATGAAACCCTACATAGCCAACACAAAACAATTCCATTTTTATATGTGTACTCTTCCTATTTTCCTCTCCTTTTTTCTTAGTTCTTGATTATTTCCAAGCTAGAGACTTTATATTGACTGTCCAGTCAACATCAATTTCTTGAGCAAAAGGAATAATTTTATAATTTATAGACGATAAAATACTTGATTCATTTGGGTCAGGTCAGCAACTTAGAAACTGACAACAAAGCAAGGAAGCTGTCAGCAGTTTTGTCAGTGCCTTGCATTAAGTATGACAGCAGTCAAACTGACTCAGTGAGACTCAGTCTGCAGAGACTCGCAACACTCTGCAGAGTGCCATAGGATGTAGGGAACAAGCACCTCAGTACTGCACTGACTCAGGTTTGCAATACTGGCAACGCGTCTTGGAAGGTTGGGATTTCAATGGAGGAAATTGTCATCATCAAAAGATTCAAGATTAGGACGTTCTATATTCACGGAGAGTTGCAACAGTTGTGTTTATTTCATGTATTTACAGATAGAAAAATCAGCATGTATAACAAGTTAATGTCTAAGCCTACTGGTCTGGATGAAACTAGAAACCTTCTGAATTAATTTCCAACATTAACTAGCAAAACAATACTGGCAATAACTGTTCTGATTCATAATGTAATGTTATCAAAGATATTTTCCACAGTTGCTAGTGCAAAAAAAAAAAAAGGCTTAATCTCTATGTAATAGCTGTCATATTTACTAGTAACTATTTTTCTGTGGCATGCTATTTTCTTATATCCTACCTCAGCGGCAAATAGAATCACAGATACAGCAAGAAGTTACATATTTTACCTCTTTTAGAGGTAAAATAAGATTCAAGACTTTGGACTCCTGGATAACATCTGTGGTGTCCTAGGACAGATTTAGCGTGTGCTGTGTGAAAGGGTCTAGCTGAAACAGCAAATAATAGGAAGGAAATGGTGGGGAAGGCAAATTGCCTGTCTTTGGAGCCTCAGTTCTCCCAAAACTTATGCCACCTTCTCCTCTGCATTCTTCACAAAGAATCTCTTTACTGAAATTACATTCCGTAGGCAAAATCTGACTGATTTGCCCAGTTTATACAATTAGATACCTGTCATTAGCGTTAACTGCTGCATTACTGTGCATTTTACAACCCACAAACAATCTACCTTAGGGGAGGATTACATTCACTTCCCAAGCCAGGTCCGAGGACTAGCCATCATCTTCCTCTAAAGAATAATGACTAACTAATGCTATCTGTTCAGGCATCAGCTGAAGTGCCTTTACATACCCTCACTAGCTGCAAGACACAGCACAGCTCTCACTTCAGTCTTTAGTTTCAACTTTATCATCCAAGCTTACATCCACGTTTGACATCTGTCAATATGGTATGATCCAAAAGCATGCATGCACCCCTGTTGTATGCTTCGGTGACTATTTGCAGAATTATAACCACTGTCTGCTTGCTCCAAACAACCTTTTCAAGACTCTTTTCAGATTTTCAAGATTCTTCCCACTTACTGACATAGACCTAGCCAGCCATGCCTCAAAGAATACCATGTGCATTTTCTCACAACCATTATGAAAACCAAAAAATGAAACAATACCAATAGTAGGTTTTAGAGGAAAATTAAAAATTCCATAGGAATCCAACAGGTTGAGGGTCAACACTCAAGACTGCTTTAAGGTCTACTCCTCTTTGCAATGACTCAAATTTATATATGCTTGCTGTGGCCCCCGTAAATCCTGGAATTCCTCGAACCTCATTTCCTTTTCCAATGTGTTTCTCTCCACTGTTTGAAAAACTGACTAAAGTGAGGGTGTCTGTTTTACTTATGCATAGCGCAATGCAGATTGCACCAGCATTACAGTCAGAAAAAATATCTGAGTAGTCACTGTTTAGGAAGAATGACAACTTTCAACCTAGTAACAGATTAATAACTGTATATCCTCAGCAGCCCTATAAAAGCTGGCCTAAAGGTGCCTCAAAGAACAGAATATTCTGGTATATATGTGTAGACACAGGAATATTCCCACCTATACAACACAGCAGAATTTTGTCATCTTTGCTTCACTTGACCTGTAAAGCATTGAGGGGCTCTGGAATTTGTCAAGGACTTCAGACACAAGATACATCTTTTAGGACTGGGCATCATAAAGGCCATGCTTTCTTTCACATTTGCAGAAAACCTGTATTGTTTTTATCCACAGTACAATTAGGATTGTCTAGTATAAAACCAATTCCAGTTGATTATACATATTTTTATATGCATTAACTCAGTAAAACTGAACAGTGACACATTAACATATCACAGCCAGCAATGACAAGGTACAATAGTATATATTTTGACCTCTGATTAATTTTCACAGCAATTATTCAGAAATAATAATAGCTTTCCCATCTGCATTATGCACTTCAAAGTTACAAAAATCTGCAAAATACTTTTAAACATTTACATTGTAGTTTATGTGAGGTAGAAATTAACTTACAGTGATTCATGAACTCTGGTTAATGTTTGGGTTTGTTTTTTTTTAGTTTTTGGCCTTTTTTTTAAAGTTAAGAACAAAGTTCATGCGTGGTCTAACTTTGAGAGAGACGTCATGTTAAGCAAGAAACTAGTTGAAAGGGAAGTACATAGCTACATGACTGATGTTCTCTTTTTTCCTCATTTTCCCCTAGCTAAATTTACCAACCCAAAGTACAAAGATTTGAGTACAAAGATAGCAAAAAGTGCATAACTATTGTTTATTTAGTTTCCTGTTGTAGAATATTACTTAGGCATAATTTCCAGATAAATTACGGTGAATATTTTAGAAATTACCTTTCATCATTACTTCATCTTCCAACCAGAGGCAAGAGTAAAGAGTGTTTTTCAGTGCTGTAACTCTTGATCTTCCTTCTATGTTTGAAACACCTTGGACTTGTTCACCCATTTCAAAAGTATCTATATAAAATAACATGCCTCATCTAATACCCTCAATTGAGGGAAATTTGAATGAAAGTTTTATATCAAAGGCTATCCACCAGTTTACGGGAGAAATGTTATAACTGAGAGCACTGAGGGAAGACCAAATTTTATTAAGAGTATTTCAGAATAAAGAATATGCATAAAAAGAATGGATTATTACAATTTCATCCTTCAGAGTAGGGATATACTGTATTTAAAAAGTTTAGTTATATAAAATGTTCAATCGTCTTAAGAGCAGCCCAAAAAGCTGAGAGCAAGCAATTAACTTGTATACAATTAAAAAAGGTCTTTCCTTTTCACTTTTGATATTTTCCATAATATATTTGGAGTGGAACATATTTACCATGAGTTATGACAGGGAGATTTTCCCTTATCTCTATCCTTCTCACTCTCAAATAAGGTCACCAGTTACCCTGTGATGTCCAAAGCAATTCCTGAGATACATTTGTTCTCTTTTAAGAGAAGCATTTGTATCTCGTGCAAAATATTCAAAGAAGCTATTTTTCATTTATTCAAAGGAACACTAAAAACTATTTGTTTTAACCCTGACCTTACCATTAAATGCTATGACCCCAACTCTTAGCCTCTAGGCAATTAAAAAAAGAAAAAATCGTTTGAGTACATTCAGCCAATGATTTCCATGTTAAAAAAAAGTCTAAGTTGGAGCCATGTGGTCTCAATCAGGCAGTAAAAACTCTCTGTATTTTCTTAAATGCACAACTGCAGTATGCCTATAACCTCTCTTTTAAATCATCTTAACCAGATCTGAATCACTCTCACCACAAATGATTTGGTGGCCCTGGAATGTGCTGGGGTAGACAGAGCTGCTCTGCAATGAACATTGAGACATTTCCCACTTTCCTAGTGTTAAGAGAACAGTCTGCAGAAAAAAAAAAAAAAGTATTCTAAAAGGTTAAAGCCAAGACAAAAAGTGACATCATAGTTCAATCATTCAAGAAAAAGAGGAAAAAAAAAAGCATCTACTGCCTAATAAATCAGTATTGTGTGCCACAAAGCAGAGTGAGCCAACACAGCCAAAGAACAGCTTTTCTTGCTGAGGCAGGGATACCACAAGCAGCTGGCAGATGCATATGTAATTGTATTCACAGAGAGCCACTAAATCCATTAAGCCAGCCAGAGTAGGAGAAGCTGATCAATTAAAAAAGCAGAATATACACCATTTCAGCAACAATCTGCGCACCCTCTTACACCACATTACAGTATTTCTTACCACAGGCTACCACAATTTTTTTCACAATTTAGTATATACATATAAGGCACTTTCTTAAAAGCTTATAGGCAGATCACTTAGGATCAAAAAAAGTTTTGAGGTACCTGCATTACCTGAATACATGCTGCTAGCGTTCTTCACCAGTCCCCTTGAGCAAGTAGAAAGGACAGGCACAAGAACACCTTAGCTTCCTCAGCACATCTCAGAAGGAGTTCCAAAATATGACTTATATCTAAAGTTATAACACAGGAAAGGGAATGTAGGTCCTTGGGGGCTCCTAAAAGTCACGTTTAAGCAGCAAATGAGCAAGCTTTGCTTAAATAACTGTAAAATTCTTAAATGCCATTTCCTCTTTAAAACTGTGTCTGGAGCCTGAAAGATTTCTTTCAGTTTTAATCACTTCAAAAAACAATTTAAACATGTGGCCAAAGTGATGTGCATTTAAAACAGGAATAGACCAGAGCCAAGACATTTGGATCCAGTTATTAACCTTCTTATACTTCATGGATGTAGGAATCCAGGGATTTTGGTACAGGCCCATCTCTGAACTCAACACTCATTGCCAAACCTCACAGTCAATAGAAAATATGCTTTAACATATCAAAGCAGGAAAACCAGCATAAAGATGTCAGATTTTTCCACCACATCAATGAGGAAAAAATGTCATTATAGCACCCATGTAAATTGTGAAACTGAAAGCAGCTGCTGAGGCAACCTGACATGGTGCCATTGGCAGAGGGGGGTCCAACTCAGGAAAACAATATTCCATTTTTAGCGCTGAAAAAGAATCTTTGCTAGTTCTACTGTGTGATTCCTGTTCAGTGAATAACTTGCCATAAATAGAGCTAGTAACTACTACAGAAAGAAATGCCTTAGTACCTGGCAAACAAAATGTGTATTAAACATCTCCAAAATCCTAACTAATTGCACACTGTGCTACTGAGCACTGTTCCACAGTCAATCTATAGAAATATAATTTATCAGATAATTTTTAACAACTACCACACCAAGCTGAGTATTCTCTCAAATGAAGGGTGAAAGTCAGAATGACAAAGCTTTGGTTTTGAGTTTCTAAATTAGAAAAAACAAACATACAGACCTTAAACAAAGACTTAATTGACTGTGACTGCTATACTTTGCACAATCACATATTTGCTCATTCAGCATATTTTTCATGTGACTAGATTCACCTTCACAAATACTTGATCACCAGCAGTTAATAACTGGGTAGGGGGAAGGGACTGCTCACTTTGTCAACAAAAAATATTTGAATAACTTCTTGAAGTAACTCATGGAGCCAGAGTTAAGGGAAGGCAAAGGAATTTTCCCCCCTTTTTCAGGTCTATTGTCCCAGTAAGTTTTGCTTTGTCTTTTTGTTTTAAAAGTACATAAGTACATTCAGTCACCTGGTCTTTCTCCCCTTTGTCAAATTTATTATACACTTAACTTTCTGGATTTCAAGGGTTTCTTATTTATCACTTTATTAAGATAACCCACATAGCAAGACATAATAGCATGCTGATACCAGGGCTTATCAGTAGTTTTAAAACAAATGGGTCCCTGCAGTGAACTTCCTTTGACAGCTAGATGGCATTTCTGAAAGCAAAGCATTTGGATTAACATGCCTCTGTTCTAATCATTATAAAACTTTTCCTAAAAACAATACTGAGAGATAAAAAGTCTTTGTAACAAAGCAAACCATTTTCTTAGTAAACTTAAAAAGGCAGCAGTCTTAACACTTTGAAAAAAAATACTTAACACTACGAAAACACTAGAACAGCTAAATAATTTTTCATCTTGGAAGAAAGCAGTCTCTTTTTGCAACTCCTGTCCTCTCTCACAGTCATTTATTCAAGCCTACACTCTTTTACACTGTACATTAGCTTTCACTTGCATGCCCTAGAACAGTAGACTCTCAAAGCTTTTCCTTTTTAAAAAGAGATTCACTTTGCTTGTAATAACCGGGAGAGGAAGGGGGCGGGGGGTGTGCTCTGAATGAATGCCAATCATTTAAAACAAGCTTATTTTGGGTGCCTATAAACTAACTAGTCTTGGGATGCATCTGATGCCTTTACACTCCCCACCCTCCTGAACTTTAGTTCTACTAATATCCTCTGTGATGGAATACCTTTACTTCCCAGGTTCAGCTCTTGCACTTAAAACAAATGAGTTACTCTGCCAGTTAAAGTTAGTCTGTACAACACATGGTTCAAAACAAAACAGGTTTGCAGAAAACCTAGTAATAAAGCCATTTGGAAAGCTTTCCAAAACTGTACAAACACTTAGGAATTTTGTTAAAATAGATACATTCTTATAAAGCTGTTTGGAAAGAGAGAAATGAGGAACATTTTACTGCTAGGCACTGTTCCAAGACCACTATAACAGCATACACTGTACGATTCACTCACATACTTTTCCCCCTCTCCTATTGTAGTAAGCTAAAGCACCTTATAGCTTGTTGCACCTTTATACACATTTAATGCTGGCACTTACCGTTGTGGCACAGAGGGACCCCACCCCCGCAAAGAGGCTGAGAGCTGATGGTCTCTGGGTCCTTTACTTCTTGACTAGCCCCGGCTCTTAGCTTTGCTGCTCTAAATTCAGCCTAGTCCTCAGAGAAGCACAGAAAAATTTAATAGACAGCTGAGCTGCCAAATTCCAACCACCACGATCGGCAATGAAGACGTTCTCCCTAGTTCTGACTGAGTCCAAAGAACAAAGCCTGCTGGCAATGAGGAAGCAGAGTTTAAATCCTCTGGCTCCAGTCCAACTGTTGCTCTTGCTTTTGCTGCAGAGTACGTGAGAGTGTTTGCACGAGCTTGTAATGCATGTAAGAGATGGGGGCTGGGGGAAAAGAGGGTGTGTGTAAGGGGAGGAATGCTAGTCATATCCAAAAATAACATGAAGGAAGTCAAGTAGTGATCCATCTCCCCTCATTCTCTCTCTCCTTATCGCATGTACTGAGAGTGTCTCTACCCTAAGATTCTGATCTCAGGAGTAGGTAGAGAAAAAAATTCAATTGTGACTTGCAGCTCATATGATTGTGCTTTTAAATTGTAACAGGGGAGCTGTACACTTACAAGAACACATCACGAAACAGACGATTGAGTAGCAATCTACTTGATGATACTGCAGCCAGCGTGCATTTCACACTGTGTGCATTTGTTTGCAAACTGGAGAGAGAAAAAGAGAAACTACTAACGCAGTTTACTACACACCAGAAAAAAACAATGTCACATTTGCCTGTCCAGAAGTTCCTAAATTCCAATCCTAGGTATTTCCAGATACTGCTTAGTGTTGATTTTCAAAATAGCAAATGTTGCAAGTTTACAATATAATGCAGAAAAGGTGATATAAAAATCTTTATATAGTTTAAATTTGCGCTGTTTTTTAGAATTATTTAGAAAAAATTGCACATAAAGAAGAATATTGTGTCAAAAAGAAAATCAACACCCATGACACAACACAAACAAGAAAACCCCACCTAAAAAAAAAAATCCTTCCTGAATAATTACAAAGTCATTGTGACTTCTCTTATTCTGTTAAAAGCCTTTGAATATTGATTTCAATAATTGTGGGCTTTAAAAAATCTTAAAAGTAGACATTAACAAATAAACAGCAAACTTAAGGAAAAGTAATAACCCATTAATCACAGAATCTTCTGAGTTGGAAGGGACCTATAAGGATTACCAAGTCCAACTCTTAAGTGCATGGCCCATAGAGGGACTGAACCCACAACCTTGGCGTTACTAGCATAGTGCTCTAACCAGCTGAGCTCATCGCATGATAGCCCCAATATTATTTTTAGGACTTGTATTTAACCTGGTTTCCATCAAATCAGCTTGAGGACCTCTTAGACTACCTATAAATCCAGAAACAGTCTATGGTTAGTTAAAATTTCTGAAGAATCTTTACTCAATCTAGTAGGGCTGCAGTCTCAAGGAACTCCCTTCAAAATACTGTAACACAATGGAAGTTGTACTTTTATCATGATACTCTCTGTGAAGCATTCAATTAAGTTTTAATTTAAACATTACAATATAAAGAAAGGTCAAAGCAATTTTGGATTTAATTTAATCTCATGCAGATTAGTTTAGCCCGTGATTTTGAGGTGTTCGATGCAATGCTGGGTGTTTTAGAAAAGAAAAACTGCTCGACTTCAACAATGAATGGTTTTGAAATACCAATTTTCACAACAGAAATGAAAGTGGGAAAGAAGGCAGAAACCAGTTGGAAAACAGACTCCAGTGTGCCGGTTTCAACAATGATGGCATAAACCAGCCACGTGTTTACACAAGACTTTGTTCCTCAACAACGGAGACAGTGTAGCTCAGACCTAGTGATTTCCATTTCCAGGGTCAGTACTTCTGGAGCTACCCTTGTTTTATCCTTTAGTAAAAATAATGAAGCTTTGGATAGGAGCTTAGGTTTCATAGAACAGATATAATATATTTCCCTTCATTCCTATTACATTAAAGAAATTACAGTGTTTTTCCAAATCTACTAGCAGAAAAATTTTAATGATAAATTTTAAAACTACAAATACACTCAATGTTGAAGGTAAATCTTAGAAGCCTATAGAAACCATCTGGAATGTAAGGAAGTTATGATGATTTAAGTTTGCCTTCCTGCATATTCACTAGAGACTGAATTTCAATATATTATAAGGTCATAAAAGTTACCATAAATCCAAGTTCTGTACCAGGAAGTTCAGAGTCCTACTGTGATACACTTTTCTGTGGGTACTTGGTAGCATTACAAAGCTGGCTTCCTTTGTTGTCTTGAAATTTGCCAGCCTAAATTTAACCTGACAAATTTCACATGTAATGAAAGATCAAGAACAGATAAGATTACCTGAGGGCTTTTAGTCTACACCTCATCCTATCTTGAACATCAGCTGCATTGAATTTGCTGAACCGGCTAATTACAGTTCTAACTTGAAAAACATACTCTTCTAGTGGACAAAAGTAAGCACACATTTCGTTTGCTATGCAATCCAGTCTCCAGACAAGAGAGTTGAGTCCAAAACCCAGTCTTAGTCCAGACATTTGAATTTGTTTTGATATTATGGAAAAGCACAGGCCTGAAAGAATATGAATTCAGCAAAATTATACAACATGAAGACAAAGCAAGCAAACAAAAAAGCAGTGGGGAGCTGTCACCTCCTTTTCCTCTGTCTGTTGTCATAACCAGACCCAAAGCTGTTTTCAGGAGAATCTGAAATCCAGACAACCCAAAATTCCCATACTATATGATAAATGAAGGTTGATTATTTCAGTAGCCAATACTTCGCAATGTTTACCTATCAAACAAATCGTTACTAGCATAAGTACTACATTCCTGTTATTCTCTGATGTCTACATAGATGAAAGACATGCAATACAAAAACCCTCCCAAACCCTGGATTTATTTGTTATTGTGTAATTAGTGAACTAGAAGATTGAATTTTTTAGGGGCCCAGTTGCATAAAATATTACAACATTAATATTGTTGTTATTTAAGTCAAATATAAGGCAACCCTATGATATTTAGAAGACTCACAATAACTGTGTATTTGCTAATTTGCAGCTGATCTGCTCCAAGTAACATCTTATTTTCTGCCTACAAACAATGTAGCTGCAAGCTTCAAATACTGATGAAGATCTATCAGAATTCAGCTTGTTTTCCAACTATTCTCATTTCTAGTTAAAGAAGGAAAGAGAAAGAAAAGATATACATTATGAATTCTTTCATAGAAATGTCATTCTTGTTACATACAAAGAAGGAGAGAGACACTTTGTGTTATAATGCTTTGACTGGTACAATATAGCCATCATAATTTGATTGGCGCAGACCAGATGGCTGTAGTAATTTTTGAAGCATTAGATAAATGCATCAGAAATTATAATAAGCAAAAAATAACACAGTTTGAAAAGAGACTTTAAGGGTGATCACAGTGTTCTAAGTAAAGTATGTATTAAGTGCTGGCAGTAGCTTTTAAAAATCAAGATTTTCTCATATTACTGTATGGGAAGGCCCATTCAGAAGGGTTATGGCAGACTCTCCTGGACTATTTGCACCAAGAAGGCATCATATTTTACTTTTTGGTCTCCCAAGAATAATAGTATAATACAATAATAGTCATGTATTAAGAGGAAGGAACACATTTTACTCTCTTCTTTGGAGCACTTACTAGACACAAGCTCTAGTAAACAGGGCCATTTAACAACTTCAGTGTCATGTATTCTGTACACACAAATAAATGTGTTTCCAATATAGCCTATGCAAATTTGGCATTCAGCAGTAAAGGTCACACAGTGTTTGGATGTAGGGAGCGCTTGCAAGACAAGGGCTATAATCTAATAAAAGAGACAAAAATGGTGAAAAATGCAAAAAGGTAGAAGACTGAGGTCAGGTATTTTCCAAATTCAAACATTTTCCTTTTGGTACCTACATATCTAAATTGTTTAAATGATGAGTCATGCTGAATTTATCTTTGATTTTAAAACATGTAAAAGTTTTGCTTTTTCTCTCCATACAGCCATTTCATGGTTTCTGTGGCTACTGACCCAAACCCTGCTTTTTCATCATCTCCTTTGCTCTCTCCATTGCTCCTAAAGACTGTGTTCTTTTAAGAAGTGTTTTTGTGGCATAGGTTTATGGAGGAAGTTTTTCTCTGTAAAGATAATGTGTGAAGTATTTGAATGTTCTGAACGTATTTAATGTTGAAATTTCATTCTCCAAAGGGCCTAAAGAGCATTTAGACTTTTTTGAAAGTGAGGCTTACTGTATATTTTCGAAGTATTTTTTGTCTCAGAGGTATAACCTAAATTAGTTTTTATTTAAGAAAAATATAACTCTGTTCCTTCCCCATTATTTTCAATAAACTTTCACAGAAAATAGGATCTAAATCAGAGGAAAAAAAAATTTGTGATGCTTTCCTTGCATGAATATTTTCTTATTTTAAAGACAAAAAAATATACATAACTCTGTCTTTGGGTTCTACAGTGTTTCTATTTATAAACATTCTTAATTCACTTATAAGAAGTAGAGATGCAGAGGAACAAGGTATTAGAAGCAACTGTATAAGCTATGTATAAAAAGGCATGTATTCAGGTATGTCAGAGTAAATTAATGAATGAGACTTCTTCCACATAATCCAAGGTCAGAATTAACACCGTGACACTACGCTAAACGGAAGTTTTTAAGAAATCACAATATTTTCAAATTTTTAGCTATTAAATGTTTATTTATTAAATATTTAGCTATAAAAATAGCTTTAAAAGTAGCTATTAAAATGAATGGTATGTATAAGCAAAATGCTCTTAAACTTTGTATCTGTATCATACTAACAGTATATGATCAGACAAATTTGGTTTACCAAATATTTTATAGTTGCATCATAACATAAACTGATAGAAATACATATCTGCTGCAATTACACAAATAAAAATCCTCCTCATCTGTACTTAGGCCTGAAAGTCAGTAAAATAACATGAATGATATTTCAGAGCAAGAGAAGAATGTAGGAATCTGTCATTTAAATGACAACAGGAATTCCCCAAAGATCAAAATGCCCAAGAACTGTTTGATTAACCATTAACTATTGCCAAATCAACAACTATATATGATTTCAGTGAAAATTTGTTTACATTCAAGGGGAATATGTGCAGGCATCCCAAGCCCAAACAAGTCAAATGGCTGAAGGATTTGTTCACAGAACCATCTACTTTTCCTTGTTTGTGGAATCCATTGTAATCTCAGGATAAGTATATAATAATTAGCCCTGAAACAGATTCCATTTTAATTGCTTAGTGATTAAATGTAAAAGCACCTTAAAAGGATGCATGGACTAGGATAATGGCAGGGTGGAGATGAGGGAACCAAATGTTTCCAAAACTCAACTCATCTACTTGTTAAATGCCTGCACTGTCCATATGATTCATAGACTTGGAATATTCTAGCTCAGTTTTTGGTTTTTTAATGTGTTTTTTGTTTGTTTGTTGTTAATATGAGCAATGCCAAAATCCTTATCTTACGATCTTGTACCTATCAGGAGTTAATTAATAAAATGTAGCAATACAGTAAGAGGTTTGTGGGGACCAAACCCTTTCACCCACCACATATCTCATATTCTGAAGGTGGGATTTTTCGTTTGCTGGTTTATTTTTAAAATCACAGTTCTTTTCAAAAGTATAGTAATCATTTTATCTCATTCTAGTAGGTTCTTCAAAGAATAAATTTCTGAAGCCTGTATTAGTGAAAGAAGTATTAAGCGACTGCTTATTCCAGCAGCTGCTGCATTTTCATTTAAATAAAAGTATATTTAACATTGAAGCAACAAGAATTTTGTCAAAAGAATTAAATAAAGTGTAGCTGAAGCAGGAAAGGTAAACCCCTATTTTTTCTTGTGTCCTAAAGTTTCAGTTCTTGAACTGTGATCAAGGCTTTAACTGACAACATGGCATCTGCTATCCCCTGAAAGCCATATAATACCTATTAAAAATAAGTTGCATTATTTACCACAAACTGAGGAAAAATTATAAGCATCCTGCCCTTCTTGCCATACAATAATAAATCATTCTATTCTCAGCAAACAGCATGTTGAGAACCAGCAACCACAAAGCTTTTAAATGGAAGAACAACCTCCTTTGAAAGAAACAGAATGATTAGTTTAAGCCAAGTGAAAAATGCTGCATTTTTTCAAGATGTGTTTACTAAGCAGTAGAAGCATTCAATAGAGTTGATGGTTAGCCAGAATTTATAAATTACCATAAAGAAAGCAGATAAATTGAAGAAACCCCTTTATTGGGTTCTGATGTTAAATTAAACAGTACTTGAGGAGTTCTTACAGTCACAATACTGAGACTTAGTTTTCAAAAAACCTCAGTGATTCTTGAGTTTACTATTAACAGAAGATGTAAATTGTTTGGACAAATGCTTTTTGTTAGAAAAGAGTAGAATCTAAACAAGCCAAAATTCCATGTCCAACTGCTATGGCAAAGGCAATATACATGTCTACTTATGTAAAAAGAGAATTATCACTACTGGTGTTTTCTTTTAAAAGCAGGTTACAAAGGTGGCCACAATTTTTCCTTCTCACACTTTTGCAACACTAAGTTTTGAGAGATAGTGTATTAAAAAGTTGCATTTCCCTTGATGGTCACAATATTTTCCACATCAAAGAAAAAAAACCAAATCAGGAACATATACATTCTCTATATATTTGGGTGTAGAGAATAAGAACATGTACATTCTCCATACATTTGAGTACAGAGATTACGGAGTAGAAATAACTTAGGAATTAACATTTGTCATAAAGGAAGCACTGATATCAGCAGAAAACGAAATTAAAAGTAAATCTAAATAATCTGTCAGAAGTATACCTTATTAATAATTTTTTTTTTTAAATAAAATCTCATTCTTTGCATATTCACTTTGGAATCAATGTATTTTTTTTTTTTTTAAACAAAGTATGTAATGTCTCAAAGGATTATTTCCAGAAAAAGATATTTTGGCACAAACACTGAGGATTAGGTTGGGTGGGGGAAAAACCTCCCAATAGATCACCTAGCAGAGACTGCTGATTGGATCATAAGGGGGTCCCAGTTCATGCATTGCCTGGAACAGACCTCACTTGAACATCAATCAATATTTTTAATATAGATTCAAGCTTGCTTTGGCTGTTTGGATAGCTGTGGAATGAAGGCTGAGTTTTACCAGGCTGCTTGCTTCACCTACTTCTGGTACAAATCCCCTTGCATGATTTGAAAAAATCTTAAAAATGCTATTCAGATGGATTAACCATGCAGCAGTAATTCTTCAAAAGTAACTTGAGGTAAGCCATGCATTTCTATTCCTAAGTTCAGAGGAAAATGAGTTCAGGAAATGAACTCATAGGTAAATTAAAAAATAAAATTAAAACCCCCCAGAAAAATCATACTGAACACCTGATGCTGTTTCCCTTCTCATGCATTTCTTAAACATTGAAGAATAGGAATTATGGTACATTAATGCTGATATTTGGATATGATAGTGTTTCTAGCCAATAGCAGCCAAAGCTGCCCTCTAGGGTTTTTTTTTTTTTCTGTTTTTTTTTTTTTTTTCTGTCTTTAATGAGATTTTTAAATTAAGATTTTTTTCTCTAGTCCCTCAGATATTTTATGTTACCAATACCCAGGAGGCTTTGCTCACTAAAACTGTATTTTTTAAGTATTTAAAATATCCAGCTGCTTTGGAAAATCAGACTATTTACTAAATCACTCTGGTTTGAGATTTTTTCTTTTCAGACCCCTCAAATATGAAGTTTGTACCCCTTTGCAACAGGCAACATTACCAGTGAGTTAGGGTCAATTTAAGGAGTTATTTCTTACCTCTATCAAATCAACTTAACGCATCCAACTTTTTAATTTGACAAGCAATAAAACTCAGGCTAATTTCAGAGATGATTACTTGAAGATATGTACAATTCACATTTTCAGCACCTTAATGTTACTGTGCTGTATGACACAAATCACTTTCTCTTCCTCACAAGAGCATCAATGTCAACCTTCAAACCTGTACCTTGCAGTGCCTTCTATGCCCCCGGCAACCAAAAATTGTATGCTGTGTTGACATTGATACTTGTAGTCCGGGATGTACAAGCTTACGCAAAAGGCAGCTGGGCAAACAAAATAGTAATTCTGCATAATGATTTGCACCAACAAGAAAGCCCTTCTGGTTTCTTATTTAAAAAAAGACCTTTGTTAAAGGTTTCTTTTAACAAGGTGTTCTTTTAACAAGAAAAACAACAACAAAAAAAAATCAGTAAAAAAGGAATGCTGCCACAAACAAAATCAATCAAACAGGAACACTGACTAGTCTTTGTTATTGGTTTTATACTTTTAGGAAATAAGCTTTCCTAACTTCTTTCCATGTAAAATATCACTACAGAAAAACTGAATTTGTAAAGTTTTGTAAAGAAGGAAGTTTCAAGATCCCTGGAAAAGATTACATGTAGTTTTAATGTATGTGTTTGGGCAATTCATGTACATGGTCCATCAGAAGAGCTTTCTGAATGGAAGCATGCAAATGAGGACAGTCTCATCCACAAAGGTCACTCATAGATCAGTCACAGCCATAGTGATGGCTAAGCAAGTGATTGTCAGATGGGAAAAGCTGAGGTGCCTTACCTATAGTGCAGTATGCCTGAAGCACACCTCTTCCACCCACCCCTCTCCTGAGCCCTCTTCCTAAAAGTGGCTAAGGCCCTTCAAAACAGTGCCCAAACAAATCAACTCCCCAGTGAAGTGCTTCCACACTTGGGTGGGCTTAAGTAAAGCCTGGGTAATGCTGTCTACCTTGTCTACTAAAGATTGCTCAGCAGCCTTGGTACATCAGGGAGCATGTTACAGCACTGCTGGCAGCCAGGGCAAGAAGCCTCACCCTCCAGGAGGCCACAGTCTACTTTTTAACTGTCTATCCTACATACTTTACATCTCCTCAGCTTGCATTTGGAGATGAAGTGCTATCAACATGTCATCCTTCAGGACAATATTATTTAACAGGTAGTTGCACCCTGTTCATATGCAAAAATATCTCAGTATGGTATGAGCACCAGTACCCAGTATCCAGAAATAAAAGCAGAGACTGAATGTGTGTATTGTGGCAGAACCTGATCACATTTCACGTAATTTTGCTATTCTAGTTCTGAGCTTATTGCATTGCAAATAGAATTTGGTGAAAAATGTACACTCCATGCATACACTGTCACAAATTTCTTAACCAGCAGATACCCTGCTGCTTTTCAGTGCAGTAGCTGTGATCTTTGCATACCTTCAACAATAGCCTCAGAAACTGGAGGGGAAACTGCCCAAGCAGTTCTGGAAACACATTCTTAGAGTTTCACTCTTGCAGTATGGCCAGCTGCTCTATAGCAGCTGATGAACAAATGCAGAAAACATCCACAAAGCATTTGAACACTCCGGAACACTCGTTGCTCTCTCACAGCTTCACTGTGCACAAAAGGGTTAAGCTAGGCTAAAAGGACTAATGAGTAATGCAGCTGGCAAGACATTCTCTTTCCCCTCTCACTGAAAAACTGGCTTTTGTTTCTGCCTTCAGTGAATGAACTCATGCAGCAATACCTGTTGGCAAATCGAGGCTTGTTGTATTGTTAAGAAACAGACAATGCTGCCAAGTCCTTGATGTCTTCACAGATCTTTGCTACCCAGATTGCTGTGCCAGGGACTCATCAGATGATGAAGCCCACACAGTGCCAGAAAGAACATCCAATTGCCACATACCAGTCCGAGCTCTTGGGACACAGACAGAGCATCTCTTCTGTATATTCACAGGCTCCCCTTTGGATATCACTGAAAATGCCAGCTTCTCATTTAAAATGGAGAACATTTTATTTCATGCATGTAGTGAATTCATGCAAAACTTCTAATTCCTTTCCCTTCCCTTTTCCCCTTACTACTCCTGTCATAGATATCATTAATGTTGATTTCTCACTACTTGTTGCAGTGATCCATGCATGTGGGGAATAAAAATAAATTTACACTCACTTGTTTATATATTTAAACAATTACAAATGCTGGTACCCTTGACTTGATGGAAGCAGAAAGAAAGGCTATGCTCTAGCCTTACAAAGAAATTAAAGTTCCTAGGTAATAATGCTGCATTTTCCGTAGGCAGTTTACCCACTTTGAAAGTAGCCAAAAAACCACATAAACCAAGTTAAGTCTGTCTGTGCCACTGTGGTTCCATCAGCAACTGTTTTGTTCCAAGGGCAGCTGTCTGCAGGAGAACTCGCATAGTAACTGCCTTTCAACAGAAGTGTCTTCGGAAAGAAACCTGGGCATTTCTAAATCTGTCAAGCCTGAAGCATGCTGAACTACACTCACCCTTCTAGTCTGCGGAAGAACAGGTTGAGCCTGGCCTGTCCTAGATGGTTCACAGACAACCACTTTTTATTCCCTCTTATTTTACTGCTCTTTGGAAGCTGCTGAATGACAAGGAGAGTTAACTGAATGTTGCTCCAAATACAAATTACTGGGGATATGAAATAATATTCTAATATAAGGGGCAAGCAGGTCAATACACACAAGCATGAACAATATTTTCATTAAAATTGCTAGTACATATCTAAAAGCATATTTGCATTAAAATGTATGCATTTCAAAATACAACATTGAATAAACATTATGAGAGTAGCTACTTGTACAACCGAAGTACTGGACAAGACTATAAAGACTTTAAACTACTTAGAGCTCATGATATGACTCATGTAAAGCATCTGAAATTGCAGAGTCTCAATTTTCCAAGCATTGCATTATTAGTACACTAAGATATTGAAGACCTTCCTTCTAAATATGCATTCAAACCCAAGAAACTTTTCTGGCTTTCTTTCCATGCCCATCAAATCTGAAAAGAAAGAAAAAACCAAGAACAGATGCCAGGCAGCAGGTATGATAAACAGCCCACATACATCATTAAACTCACATCATGAAGTCAGAGGTTCAAGAACTTACTTCTCTACAGCAAATTCTGAGTAGCAGCTCATAGTTAATGCTGCACTGCTTTTTAAAAGGAAGACAAGACTTTTCCTTTAGATATACATATACTTTTCAAAATTGCATGTAAGAGTGAAAAATATATGAGAATATATAAATTAAAGTTATTTGCTTTATGTTCAAATTGCTTAACAGGGACAGAGCTTATAGGCTTTTTCTGCTGAGAATTTCACCTTTTTTTCTTTTTGTAATCCTGCCTTTTGCTACCTGAAAAAAAATAGTTAGAACACAGAAATGTATGTTCTGAAGTATTCACTAGAGAAAAAGACAGGTTTATGTAGGATTTAGTTTACTTTTTAAACAGCTATTTGTATTCTAGACAGAATTTGATTACATACATAGGAGCCTGAGTGATTGGCATAGACTTTGGGCACACACAAAGCTATCTCCATCAGAAGAGATTACTTTTCTTCAGATTTTTCACCCCTTTTGTAATATGGATTCTCTGTTCTGGATATGCCAGCTCAATGTCACTGCATATCTAGCACTATTGGCACCATTCCCTAGTCAAAGAAATGCAAAGATAAGCTACCCAAAGGTCAGATCTTTTTAAGCGCCTAAGTACAGGCAACAGTAGCTCAAAGTTAAGCAGGGAAATATTGAAATCTTCTTCCAGGTGACTCATTCTGAACAGCTGCATTAGATTCCTGAAAGCATCAGCACACAATTGAAAGCAAGCAGTTTGAAGTTCTATTTAACATAAAGACACTAAAAGGTCCTTTGAATATATGGTGACTCTCAAAGGAAGAAGCAAGGCACAGAATATTACGTTTTGCTTTAATGTTTGTTATTTTGTATCGAAAACCAAGAGGGGGGGCGGGGGGAAAAACTATAGGCATCCAAAAGCAATGAGAACTGCGGAAGTACTGTGCATGAGCATAGGATGGGGGAAATCTCCAGACGATACACTAGAGTGCAGTAGAGAGGCATCTGAGGGAGCCTCTGTCCTTGCTGCTGACATGCTTGCTGGGATGAAGATGTTACACTGAGTATTTCAATCTCGCAAAATGGTATCAAGAAGTCTCTGAAAGTCAAGTAAAGTGAAATTTAAAAATGGGATTAGGTATAAACAACAGTATGTCTACATTTATATTATGCAGGACACAAAATCCAGGCTGTAAGGAGTTCAAGCAATCTGCAAAGGGCTGACAATCTTTCTGCCAAAGTTATCCTTTTATAAGGATCCAAGATGAGACATCCTATGATTGACTAAAACAATATAATCTGACATTTTCAATTTTTTTTTAGTTAAAATTTTGCCCACCATACAGAGAAGACAAGTTGATACCACATCAGCTAGAAGGATAATCACATGAAATGTGACATTACATATTTTTTTTTCCCCCAATATAAGGTGATGGAACCTATACGTATTAATTAGTATATTGTACAAGTTTAACACATGTACCAAACACCAATAGTTTCCTTGAGCATCCTTGATGTGCACCTTAAAATAGGTTCAGGAAAGAGCAGCAATGGGAGGCTTGCTAGTATTAATATGTAGTCAACAAAAGATGTGACCATTAAGAAAGACTTGGCTAAAAAATAGTTTAGCTCTAAATCAGAACGCTACATGTATCTGCTGTTCTTACACCTAAAATGCTAATTCTACAGCAAGTTGATCTGCCCCTGATTAAACTGTCTTTGTAAAATGGGACTGTAAGATGTCACCTTCAAGTGTTTGGAACACTGACCATTCTAAAAACTGTATACCATTTGCCCTCCCTAGCTGCGGTAGTGTGTAACACGGATTTGGTGGTACAGTCAGATGCCTGGGTTTTTTGCTTTACTGCAAGACAATTCCTGCAGAAGAAAATGCATCAAATTAACACCTTTTTCAGCTTTCTATTTTTTGTGAAATGAAATTTCAGTATGATTTTCTCAGCTGTCCATACCTAAAATTAAATGCTTCCTTCATAAGTTTTAGGTAGATGTGTAGAAAACTAGTATAACAAATCTCTATGCAAAACCTTATGGAAGATGAAATAGCATTTACAGTGTCTTCAGGTAACTTGATTTTACCTACACAGTCCTTCTCTTGTAGCTTTCATCCACTCTTGATTGAACATATGTTCTCACACCCACGTATTTACAAGAAGCAAAACATGTCATTAGTGGTCTGGCCAGGATCACTCTTACACAACATGGAAAACAAGGGATGCTGGCTTATCAAGTCCTTGTGTTTTCTCAAAGTTTCTTCTTGATTAGCAGCAATTTTTTTTTGTTATGGGAAGTCTTTTGCTATTATATTTCTTCTCTTTTGGGCTAGCAGAAAAAGAAAAAGCACATACTACAATCTTGTTCCCACCCTTCTGTTGTCAAAATACACAGTCTCTCACTAACAAAATGCTGTAGACCTATTGAGGCCTTTTGGGTTATGATAGAAGTAACAGAGCATTTCATATGATCAACTGAGAATTATATTCTTCACTATCATTCGAGGCCATTCTTTTAACACTTCTTAAGCTGTTTCTTCTGGCAGTTACATGCACATTTTTATTCATGTTTCATTCATAGCAATCGTAAAATTTGATATGAGTCTCTAAAAAAGTTAATCCCATACTGATAATGCCAAGTCCCTACCACTTCTTACTCCTTGAGAAGATCCCAGCCCTACATTGCATAGACCTTTTCCAAGTAGGATTGGTAAAAACAAAAACGAAAACAAAATTTGTTTTCAAAATCCTATGGGTATGGTTACTGCTGACAGATAAGTTTCCCAACCAGTCTGTGCAGTATGTTTTGAAAACACTTCTAGCCTTCATTGCCAGGGCAGGATCAGGAATATAACAGATAGCCCATCTGACAATGTACTGCATAAAAAAGTATTTAACAGACCAAACTATACATATATCCATATAAAGGAGTATTCAGTTTACTGTTAATACATGATGCAAAAGTAAGTAACTCCTGCCCAATACCTGCTTACCAAATCAACACCATGCCTTACTCCCTGTACTCCCACAGAACCTGACGTGGCCTTTCCTCCCAGATGGCTTGCTGAAGGCAGAGCTTTAAACAGTCTATCAGGCCCAGAACTTCCAATGCCCTCTGGAAGAAAAGAGGAATGTATTTATGGAGTGCACACTGCCACTTTGGAAAAGCTAAATACAAAATAGATAATATTCAGCAAAGGTTACTGATGTTAATTGCATCTCTTCCTAACAAATGTGGGCACCTCTAGGAAGGAATAAGATCATGGGAGCTCACTAGCACCTGCTACTACTCTAATTTGGAGGAGATATCCTGGAATAATAACAGCTATCTGCCAAATTTCTTTCAAGCTCAAACACTGCTTCCCCTGCATTTTCAAATATGGCAGTGTGATATATGCTCAAATCATCAAAATGCCCACAGCTCCAAAAGACAAGTTGAATTCAAGTACGCTGAGCTTATTTACTGCAATTAGTTTGGCTGAATTAGTTTATAAAATTAAAAACGTTTAATCTGAGATGCTATTGCATACAGTACAAATAGTTGCAATCAGAAAGTAAAAAACCACCAAAAACCAAACCAACCAAACAAAAAACCAAACAAAGAAACCTCAAAAAAAACCAAACAAAAAGTTTAAAAGCCAAAGACCTAGCAGCTTACTGTGGAATTTTCATTTTGTACATCTTTTCCAAGACTGAAATAGTTAGTAGTTTCTACTGAGCCTAGGGTAGATGTTAATTTGTAATAGATAACTACCACTTTAAAAGCTGAATCCACTCTTACTGATGCAGTCCTGCAAGCCTTATTTATGCCTTTGGAGCTTAGGAAAAAATTAGATAAGAATGTTTTCATTTAAAAAAAAACAAAAAGGAAAGAAATAAGTCTTTAGGTGAAATATTTAGGTATGCAATGTCACTTGCGTTTTTTAGTTTTAGTAGCACTGCAGCTTTCCACAGCTATGAAACTCAAATGGTTCACAACTCAATAATCTAAGTTCCTATTACATTCAAATACAGAAGTAAACAATTAATAACTTAAAAGAAATACCATGGAAGTTTGTTATTAAGATCCTTAATCTAGGAACATTCCAGGATCAAATTCCTTTCTTCTTTTGTAACATTCAGGCTTGACAAAAACAGAAGTTTGTCTACCTTTTAATCTTATTTTATCACTCTGCTGGTATGCTAATCTGTCATCAAGATGTGGAAATCAGAGACTACAAATGTTAATTAAAATAACACAATTCAGTTTGGATCCAAAGGAAGCCATATAATTCAGGGCTTGAATTTCTGTAAGTGTTCTATGGAAAGGTCAAGATCAAACATGTATAAATGCAATATATAATGACATCATTTTTCTGTTGCCATAGTGAAGAGGGGGAGAATTACTGCTGTAAGATGACACACATTTTGTATGAAAGGAAGCTCTTGTTATCTTGCTACCACAAAGACTAAATCTATTTTGTCTCCTAATGTGAGATATTTCAAACCAAATTTGTCTTACAGGGACTACATTTATGCAATTCTGGTACAAGTAACCTGCAGCATGATGGTCCTTACAGGATTGGGTTACTCCAGGAAAGAATATGAAAACAAAATGCTTTGTGACCAGTACATTTACTCTACCTGCAAGGAATCTTACTGATTCATTTTTTACATAGTCTTTAAATACTCATTTCATTCGTCTCCACAAAGTCAAGATCATAATGGGGAAACTTATGATAGAGAATTAATGTCTAATGATGGAACTGTGATAAATAGCAAGCAAAAATGTTAGAACTTAAACACTCTAAATTTTATGCCAGTTTTCTCTAAAAGCATCCAAAAATCCTTCAATCTATGAACCTCTCTTACACAGAACACATAATAATGCTGGCAAGCCCTGAAACAAAAGTTCTTCTGGATAGGATAAACATAAATTCACTTTAAATTGAGGAGTAGAAAGAACAGATGCAGAAACTATAAAGATAAAACTTCAGGGAAGTATTCAAGGCAAAAGTTTCAAGTAAAATCAGTGTATTCACATGCTTACAAACATTTTATACTGAAAAATCTGTTTAATGTTCTTTGTCAACAGGACAGCATAGAGTTTTAGACTTTTAGATCCCAACCAATTTTAAATTTAACGTTGCAGCTCACCTTTAAGGACTGTGAGCAGAAACCATTACATATCACTGAGCTTTCTGGTCTTCAGACAAAATTGACAGATCCTTTTAAGTGACCTACTGAAATCATTATTAAATCTGCACAATCAGCAGGAATCAGAGCAAGAACATACTCTATATACACTGCATCAGTTTATGGCATAAGAAATTATTTTGTACAAAAAATTTGCATAAACAATAATTTTTGTATGGATACTGCACATTAAAACAACTTCTTTCTGGCTTAAAAAAAAAATCTGATAAAATACACCTCCACAGTACTGATTGAAAGTGGTCCACAGCATACAGCTTTTGAAAAGATGATCCTACTAGTTTGGATCCATGTATGAACAGTGGCATGTTTTGTTTCATTAATTTGAAGTCAGACAGCTACACTGAATGCTAAAAATTTAAACTTTAACTCGCTCTTTATATTCAAAATACCTCTGCTTAAAATTTGAGTTTAGAAGTAGGAAGAAACACTATTTTTGTATTTTTGGTATTTTTGGACCTTTGTTTCTACTATTGGCATACACACTCTAATCTCACCTCTCTCCTCACATCAGAAACACTATCTTTAAAACAGAAAATAACCTTATTTCTAAAAGAAAAACTAAACTAAAAGTAAAGGTAGCATTTTCCCTATTGGCCTTACAGGAGTCAAAACCTAGATTCACTACCATATATTGAAAAACTACAAGATATTATTCTTTATCCTATTCACTGGTGTAATACATACCTATTAAAACTTCTACTCAAAAAACTCAAAATACTGGGTTTAAACTAAAATGAAGATGGAAGCCTCTATAATAAAAATTGTATTTATATAGAAAACACCGTTATATAATAGACAGCTATAAAAACTACCCATGTTAAATGATCCAAATACTTCCTGACTTGTGTAGTTCATCTCTTTGGATGCATTAAGTATATCTGTTATAGAGATATTATATCCCATATTAAGAAAATACAAAAGGAAAAGCAGGCAATATGGTATTCCACAGTTTATTCTTCTATCCAGAGTGAAGTAAGGGAATTTCAGCAACAAAATGAAGAATTTCAGAACAAAATGAAAGAGGTGTTACTAGGTGGCAGATCTTAAAATCTTATAAACAATAGTAGTAAAAAATTCCTTTTTTCCCCACTCACTGCCTGTTTATGAACAATAAAAGGCAGCTGAGTGCAGTTCCACTAAGAGGCCCTAAGGACAAGAGGACTTGCAAACAGCAAATACTGCACACATGAATTCTCACTGAAATTAGGCGTAAGCTAGCATACTTACAGTTTTTTTGTAAATATTTGTAAGTCATTAATAACAGAAAATTAAAAATGTTTCCTACCTAAATTCTTCATGAAGCAAGCCTCAGCACTTTGTAATACTTTCCTGTCATAAAAGTGTCAAGTATTTGCAAATTTTAGATGAGCTCATACTCAGAAATGTTCACATCCGTGAAATGGGGAGGGGGTTGTCAGAAGGAGGAATTGCAGCACAGTGCTATGGGCACGATGAGTAAAGCTGCCCCAGAGTGCTCCACCTCTCACTGGCTACTCCAGACCACTGGAACAATATTTGCCGGTTGCTATGTAGACAGAAGTCATTGCCAATTCATCCCATTAACAAGACTGAACCTGGTTCTGGTTGATAAGAATGGGTATTGTTTGAATAAAATGTGCTGATAAAATACTTCCCAGAGGGAAAACTGATCATTTTTATGTGCTTGAAGAATGTCAAACTCATGCCTTGCAACCACGCACTTAGCAGAAATTTTTATTTCCATATCATCTTTGTTGGTCTTTCTTTTTAGCAGATTTGGAGGAACGATACCTCATGTTTTTTCAAAGGGTATATAGAATTTGCAGTGTATTTTAATATTTTCAAACCACAGGTTAAATCACCATTCTCAAATCAATTTATGATTTTTTTTTAAAGTCAGCTGGAGCAGCTGTATATCTGACAAGCTGACTTTCTGCATCGCATGAGTAATGACAGAGGGTTCTGAACTTTCAGTATTATATTTGGAATGAAAAGGCATTGCATACAAGCCTAGTACATTAAAAAGCATTGCTAAGAGGTTAAGCACTCAGATGTTAGGAAATGCCAAATAGCAAACACATACTCTGGAGAGAATTAGCAGAGCAGATAATGGTGTTTGGGAGAAGAAAGGATGGGACTGTTTGCTACCAGGTTTTTCCAACATTTACTAATGGCACAGAAATGGCAAGAGTAAAGCTCTGAGAGACTGAAAGGAACCTGCTCTCTCTCCACTTGTCCTTAACTCAATATATTTATGCCTATTCCTGTTCCATCTACTTCATAACCTTGGTTTCATCAAACAACATTTGGTTTTCTTTGCTATATAATGTCTACCTACTTTTAAAATAATTATTAATATTTGCTGTCTCTTTATTTCTCTCTACATGAACATTTCGTAAGGAACTTCTTTTCAGAATCAACAGTGAAATAAAAAGTGTTATCACTGCTTTGCAAATGGGACTGCAAAATTTAATTTGAAATACTTAGGAGCTGTTTTTTTCAGAGAATATATAATGTTGTATGTATTTAGAGCAGAATTTATATTAGTTTCAGTTGCAGCTGAAACACTGACCTCCGTACCTGTGTAATTTTCAGTATTCATTCAATAACTAGGCATATTCATTCAATACCTAGTTTTCCAGCTCCAGCAACAACAAAAAAAAAAAAAGATAAGAATTCTACAAAATTTCTTTCTTGATTTTACCCCCCCCACCTGCATCTGCTGAATAAGGTCATGGCGGGGGGGAATGTGATTATATAATTACATAATGTAGTGTACTGTTTGAGTGAAACTTGGTTTTCTACGTTTTGAGTCCTTGACAATAATTATTTATAACTGAGACCATTTTAATGTTTCTTGCAACAAGCCAACAAGGTAAGTTCCATCACACAGCATTACAAAAAGGCATGGAATTGCATCAGAATGTTTTAGTCTTTCATGAGAAATTCTGACTTAGTAAATAGCAAGTGACAGTTGAATGCTGTTGTCCTCACCCATCCTGGTCCCATCCTTTTTATGTCTATATCTTTTTGTATAGGCAGCCTTAAACCATGTACTTCACATTTCCTAGCTTAGGCCCCTGACCTCTCATTTAGTTTTCTTTGTTTTCCATCTCCTTCTATTTATCCTTACTGGACTGCAATTTCAGCATTCTTAACCAGGCACTCTGTCCTCTCCTCCTCCCCTGTTTTCAAGAGCTTTTGTCTGGTCCAGTTTATTCACAGCTCCTGACAGTGGCCTCTTATGTCATTTAGTGCTGATCCTAAGTGCACTCTATACTCCTGGCCAAAGCATCTCTTCAAACTGTCCCAGTCTCTTCAGGCTAATGGAGAGCATAGCAATCCACCAGCCCATAAAGGCTTTAAGCTGCTTAGATTAGGTTTTGAGATGAGCATAGCCAGTACAATACATAATCTTTGCTTTAGGGCAAAATTCCTCAATCATGGAACTACATATAAATCCAGAAAGAACTGCAGGCTGCAACTTGGCCAGCTCTGGGTGGATTTTCATAGGAGTGGCAAAAGGCACATCTCTAGTACAAAGGTTGCCCTGTATCAAGTTTCAAAATATGCCCTAAAGAACTGGCAGGATAATATATATATTTCTGGGCAGCATTTTCTTTTAATCCAGGCAAACTAAACACCTAATTTTCTGTTCATTCCACTCTTAAAAAGAAAAAAACCTAAAGATCTCACACCCTTAGCATTCACAAAATCCTTCCCAGCACCTTTTAATTGGTTGGGACTTTTGAAGTTAAAGGATAATGCAGCTGTAATCAGCAGGTCTTCAAAGGATAGAAACAATTAAGGGAGGTGTGGATGCCCCCAAAGAAATAATTTATGATGTGATGTCATTACAGTATCTGGCATTATGAACCAGAATGCACACAACAGTAACAGGACTGATGCTGATTCTCCCATGCTATCCATGGTAGAATTCCTGCATGAGACCGACAAAGAAGGAATCTCACATTCTCTCCAAGACACTTTCTGTTGTTACATCCATCCTACTCGAGCAAGAGATGGGATCAGGATGGAAGAGAATGTTTGTGTCTAAGTCTTAACTCCCGCCACTACACCAGCTCCTAATCATGCTTTTAAAAGTTACATGAATATTGTGATTGTTCAAGTACTCGCTGAGACAAGAAATAATCACTATCACAATTCACATGGCAAATGTAATACAGGTAGTCACATTTCCAAAGCATTATAAACTGAAGTGTACTCTCTGAAACTTATTTTTAGAGCTTATTTAGTACATAATAACTACCATATTGTGGTAGCTTTGCCCCCACAAGTAGAATACTAGTCAACAATTGGCAATTGTTTTGAGCAAAACCCTATTTCACTGTTCAAATTTTAGCAGCATGCCATTTTCTGTACAATAAATAACAGTTCTTTTAAAGGTCCAATCAGGAACCAAAATTCTCTCAAGACTGATTTGAAATTCCTCCAACCATCTACAGCCTTCCCCTTTGTCCCTGCTTCTTCCCCTGCCTTAGCTCTGTCGAGATGAATTTATGCAATGGTCTTGCCACAAAGACTTAAAAAAAACCTCACTTGGTACAACAAACAGGAGAAGCAGAATATAATTGCAGGACCCACCACTGCACTTTTCAGGATTTATTGCTGACACTGACTGTGCCAAGAGTCAGTTCTGTTAAGTGAAATGCTGCAAATATGGTATTTTAGTGTTTGACTTTATGGTGACACATTTGTACTATAGTCATGAATAATATATGCTGTTCTCTAGTATATTTCCCAGTATACTGCTATTCACTAGTAATAAAAGTTCTTAGTAAAACGATGGTATTCTGTAGTTTCCCCCCTCATCCACATCCAATTAAAGCATATTTTAAATAAATACAGAAAAAAAGACTGTAGTCGACTCTTCAAACAAGAAGTCTGTTCTTTAAGGTGACAATCTAATTCTAGAAAGCAGTGTGAAATGAAGTTGGTGTCTCTGAAAACATATTACTTTTCAAGTTACTCAATACCTTCACTCTCCCAGAGAAAATTTCCTGCTCTGGCTGATGGCCAAAGAGATTATATAGTAAGAGGCCATATCCTTTTGGCTTTCATTATTTAGGCAATATTTCATACTACTACAATGTAATCAAAATACTTCCTTTCTAGCCAATATTTGGCCCTAACACAGATCAACATTTTTTCCATTGGTATTTTTAAGTAGCTACTCTGAAGAAAAACATCATTAAATCTCAGTATTTCTTTATTTTTCCTTCATGCTGTGATAAATATCAAAAGTATTCTGTTAGATCTATGATGACTACTCTCAAAGGGTTCTCAGGCTATAAGGTTTCATGAAACATAAATTAGAAAAGTGAAAGGGATGCAAATATCAAGTGAAAGGATAGTTTTATTTCTCTAAATCCAAAATAGACATACAAGAAGAGGCACTTATAGAAATAATATAACCACATGCAAATAAGAAAAACATTCAGATACATTTAAAAAACTTGCAACAGTTATTTGTCATTTGTTTTTCTCACATCAAGTTCCTTTCCTGATTCCTGCAGAAGAGCAACAAAAAAAAGCAGAGTTTTGTTTTCAAAGCAAGACAAGAGAATCTCTACAGAACTTGCTGGGTTTACTGAAATTACACAGAGCATCTCTGCTTTGTCTCCCTGGAAGAAAAGTGCTCTTGATCATCACGTAGCCAATGCAGAGGTTAGCATGAGAGACACAGTGTATTGTGAAAGCATGGCAGACTATCATCTTTTCATAAACAATGTCTGTTTGCATGTATGGAACAGACTTCAGCAGGTACAGGCAGATTTGTTAACAAGATGCAGAATAAAGAGGTCAGGAGCTCTGCACTCCAATGGTAGCTCTGGAATGGGACATGATGCTCTGGTTACAACCACCACAGCCTTGTCATAGTCATTTTCTACCACAGAGCAACTTCATGAAATTCTATATCCCAGATGAGAGATGGCTATAGTTAGGGTGAAGTAAGAGCTACAAAAATGCAGTAAAACTCAAGTCCAATGAAAACTACAACACTTTCACAGGATTAGAAGAAGTAGTAGTAATACTAATAGCAATAATATTTGTTGTAAATCTCAAGCTCCATCCAACCAACTATGCCTTGTGCTTACATCCCTGAGTGATACTTGCCTTTTTTGCATTGTGGGATATCTTTGTGGTCTATGAGGAGAGAGAGTAACTGAGACCATGGGGTCTGTTGTTCTACAGATTTCTTTAGTTCTGTAACCTGGTTACATCAGACAGGAGGCAAAGCTCTTTTCTGTTCACTAGCCCTCAGTTATGTTTCACTGGTGCCCATATTTCATTATAAGAGTTTAAGTCTTGAGAAATAAGTGGAAAGTACATTAATCTGTCAGACTCTTGAAATCTCCTAGCTTTCTGTTTACTGCACCATGTTTATGATAAAGGATATTTTGAAATTGGAACTGATTGTGCAACATGCTTGCTTTGTTAAAGCTTTAAAGTATGAAAGATTGTTAAAATACTGAAATAGCAGTCAGAAGCCTTCCTGTCTCTTTCTTTTTCTCTTTAAACACTGATGGGCTTCAAAATCAATCTAGCATAAAACTTCCTCTTGCTTTGCTTAACTACCAAATGAAAACTGGACACTTGCAAGCCATTTCAAAATATGACCACAGACTTATCATCAGCCTGAAACAAATCCCTATGCAATGGAGTCCTTTTCTACGTATTATGCTTTTCTATTTATTCAGAACCTTGGGTTGAAGAGAACTCTTTAGAACAAGAGCTTGCATTACAAGCAGTACCAAAATAGTGATCTTTCCTCCTCTCCCTACCAAACCTTGAATAACTAGAAATACCAGGAATAATTTAAAATTTTCTGAGACCTTTTATGTAGAAGGACTGCATCTGTGAGAAAGTAATCTCCCTTCAGCCTAAGTGGTCAATCTGAAAGATTTTGTCATTCCATTCTTCAGCAAGCCAAGAAAAAGTTCAGTTTTATTCTATAAGATTCACTAAATAAACCTACCAGAACATCTGATTTAATTGATCTTATAACTGAAGCTGTCTTGCTTCAGCTTATGCAAGAAGGATTAATTTTAGAATACCAGATGCCTGCAGTATTGTAGAAGCCTCAAAAATTCTCCTCCGCCTTTTCCCTTTGGCCCACAATACAAGGTTTCCTCGGGAGTCAAGGATGATACACACCAGATTGAATATTTGATACTCTGTGTTAAATAGTTTAAAGAAAAACAAAACCACAGTAGTTCTTTAACCTGCCTCATACGACTTCAAATAGATGACGATCTAATTTGCAGTTATCCATAAATTTTGTTTTGCAGGCATAAAGTTCAAATAATACTGGTGATACACTAAGCACAATATGAAACCTACATTCACTGCAATAAACATGGAAATGACTAATTAAATTCTTCACAGAAACATCTACTCTTAAAACTGAATAAATAGCATCTTCTTAAAATGGATCCGAAATATGTCCATGTATGTCAAGCACTACTCCTTTAATTTCCAGCATGTTTGTTCCAGTTATCTTCAATATGCTGTGCAATTTGCTCCAGTCTTACTGGGTTTTGGTTTTTTTAATTTGTTTTGGTGTGGTGTAGGGTTGTTTGGTTTTTTGGTTTCTTTTTTTTGTTTTGTTTTTTGTTTGGTTCTGGTTTTTGGGGTTTTGTTTATTTTTGTTGGTTTGGTTTTTGTTTGGTTGGGTTTTGTTTGTTTTTGTTGTTGCTATTAAGGGGGGGCTTGTTTATTTTGGGGGGAGTTTGGGGATTTTTTAAAAAGCTTTAATTAAAGAAAAAGCAAAGAACAATTCTTCACGGCAAAATAAGTGAATTTCCCTCAGATTGACAGTCATGTGTCTTCCTCCTGAGAAGATTACATTAGTCCTTGATACACTGCAGAACGAAGAAAACAGCAAAGAAACTCCACATTTTAAATAACCTACTGTCACTTTAAACAAAGGTGCAAATAATTATTTTATAGCAAAGATTACATCTGTGTTAACTCGCTACTGAAATCCCTTCTGGTTCAGATAGCAAGTGTTAAGAATTATCATTACACTTTTCAAGACTTGAATGAAAAGTTCAATGCCACCCTAAGGTCAAGTGGCCACCTAAGTGATAACTTAGGTGATATCACTTAAGTGATATCTTAAGTGCTACCTAAGAGATACACCTAATACACATGGAATGGGTAATGGAACAGTGTTTAAAAAAAAAAAAAAAAAAAAGCACCAGTTCCCATGTTCCAGTATCTTTGAGATTTGATTCCACATATTCTAAGTTTTTGATGCTTCCATTCTTAATGTCCACGCGCAACTTTTAATCGTTACTGATTTTCAAGTCAGCTGTGGATTTAGTCACTGTTTATCTAATGACCAATGAGGGAAAAAGCATTTCTCTTCAAAGACTCTATTATTAGATACCTCCTATATGACCAACTATTTTGAGGGAGCTTATATAACTAACTAGATGGTTTCCATTTTGAGTACAGGCAAAGATACTAAGAAACTGTATTTGTGCTGATCAGTAGGAGTAATTGAGCAAACAAGAAAATACAGCCAATGTAATATGGAAGGCAAAAATAAAATGGTAGGAAGCGATGCCCTGTGCACTGCCCACCAAACAGTAGTCAAGAAAAATTCACAGGCTAAAAACTTACTAAGCAACTAAAAGAAACAGTTATTCCAAAGAACAACAGAACAGCATTTTGATGAAAGTCTTAACACATTTCACATATCAAGAACTTCAGATTGAGGGCGGACTTGTTCTATTTGTGGGAAGAAAAATCAGCATCACTCTATGGAAATGGAGGACAGCCTACGTTAGATGTAACTAAATGTACTAGCTCAGCTGAGGCAGTTAAAAAGAAAAAAAAGACAGCAAGAGGCTAAAGTAGAGGTACAACTACTTAAAAGTCTTAATTGTATTCTAGTGGGAGTAGAATAAGCATCTTAGTAAAATACTTTGCAACACATAATACCTTGCCTCCTTCTTCTAATCTACACACCTGCACGTAAATTTCCATAGCCTGCTTTGATCTCCAAATTGTATTTGAAAACCAGACCTAATCTGAGGAAGCAATATCCCTAGCTTTAGATTCTGGATCCTATGCATGAGTCAAACTATTTTATACCATGAAAGAGAAAATTTTCTGAGTACCTAAAGGAAAAAGTGGGGAGAGATGTAGACTCTTGGTAGACAGACAAAGGGTTATGAAGGCACTTCATTTCTCAGATACTTGCCCTTCTGAGAAAAGAAATTGCTGTTACTTGAAATACAGGTTTTAGGTAAAGCAAAAAGAGGATACCCACAGATAGTAGCCTACGTTCTTCCACGAAAAAAAAGTATCAATTTTTTTTGTAAATTACTAAAATCAATTTCTAAAGCCGAACACTCCATTAGTAATATAGACAAAAAATATATAATAAAACACTAGGAACTTCATTTGTTCTGTTGTATGTTTATGTATCTTCATTGTAATGCTCTACTTGCAGTTTAATTAGGAGAAATAAGTGAAGGATATTTTATTGAAAGACAGTATGTAAATGTGTGATTGGCACAAAAGGCAGTCAGATTGTGGTATTTCTTCTAAATCTGCTCTCAGTAAGCTCTGCACCTCAGTTTCGTCACTTATGAGCAAGAGGTAAGATTTTTGATGATAGCAGTGGGAGTCCTAAAAGAGATGTCAAAACCAGACTGTACTAGCAAAAGAAAATTCCAGTAAAACTGTGCCTTAGGCCTCTCTCTAGCATTCCTAAGTAGTGGCTGTTTCTTCAGTTCTTTCATGTCATTTGCATGCAGTGTAGTTTTCTTGCACTGCCAATTCACAGAATGCCTTAGTCATATATGGGAAGAGCCACGCATAGGGTCTGTGGTTCCTCATATCTCCCACTGTCAGACATTTGCATTCCAAGAATCTTTATTAGCTGTGTGGAGAGCCTTTCTAAGGAATCAAAAGTTGCTTATTTCATCTCTGACATTTCTTATCTAATGGAGCTATTGCAGTACTCTTCATGGGTAAGCACAGATAGCTGCCAAAAATGCAGCTACAGTGTTGCCAGCCATCCCTATGTAAATTTCAGTAAATATTAAAAGCAGACATTTCACTTTGAATTGCAGTAAGATGTATAAATTGTTCTAATCTATGTACCTTGGCGATAGTCCTGCACTTCTTAAGGCAGCAAAGGGCAACCTATTTACAAAACAATGGTTTTGCCTTCAGCTTGTTTCCCAAAACTTTTGTGGACTGGAAAAGCAATCTTAGCAGAACACCATGTAAACTGGGTGTGAAGAGAACTTAAGTGAGGACTTCTGTTTCTAGACTACTATACTTTTGTTTGTCCAATGCGTCTTGCAGCTGTATAAACTCTATTGCAACACTGAGTGAGATTTCAGGTTGTAATAATCCCTGCTGCAAATGTTAAGATTAATAAGGTTAATATATTTTTAAAAAAAGAAAAAAAAAAGAAAAAAGAAAAAGAAGGAACATGCTTAGGTCTACTGAGATTACTGCAACTGCTAGTTTCATTGATGGTGGAGGGTAAGGGGAATTGGCAAGGCACTGTACAAAATGCAGTCAAGAACAGGTTTAGCAGGCAATGCATTTCAGTTGGAAAAGTGAATTTGCTCAAGTTCATGGGAGATTCATAAAATGTACTATAAAAATTGCCTGAACATGGGCCTTTTCTGAAAGAGAGAATTTAATTTGGTTTTCACAAAGATTTGTATAAATTCTCTTACTCTCACTTGAAAATGGGGAACCAGGAGTCTAGATTGAGTAACTTGCTTTAAGAGAAATGTGCTCACATTCTCGGTGATATTAAAAGATTTCATAGCGATAGGTGCCTGTCAGCTGTACTATAAATGAGAGATTGATTCTATTTGTCTAATCTTTTTCCCTTGGCCACCTGAAAAGCACAACCTTATCAAATAAGAGGAGATAAAGGAAAGCTGTTCACATATTACACAAACTGTTTATAAAGCACTGAAATGCTCACATGAAAAGCACTGCATAGCTGCAAAATCTTAACTATTTTTATAATGTTAATGTATGCAAGCATTGCAAGTACATAATATTAATAAGATGAAACAATGAATCACTTTGATTTGAATCAGCATGCTAGCATTAGACTAAAATTAACATAACAGATATGTCTTCATAACAGATTTGTTGCAGAAAAATTTTAGTCTCCTAAAATCTGTCCTAAATCCTATCCTAAATCTCCTAGTCTCTGTTTTGACCTGCAGGTAGCTGAAAAAAAGAACCCCAGTATTTTAGGAGTTATTCCACCTACTAATTACCTCCAACCTCCAGGCATTTTAACTTATTTCCCTTTCCCACAGGAAGTCAGACCTATTCAAGTTCACACTACGCCCAATCTTAAGCTGTGTACTCATCTATACTGAGTAGTATCACACCAACTGGTAGCATACTACTTGAAGGAAATAAGGTTCTTGGAGACAGGTCAATAATAAACACTTTGAACATGTAGTAATTCAGTACATCAGATAAGATACTTCTGTACAGCATTTGCCCCTTCTGCAACTTAAACGTACCTTTGTAAATACGGGTGAAATTATGTAGTTGAATTATTCCTCTTGATTTAGTTAATAAACTTCTTTTCTACCCAGTTCACCTACTTATTTAAGAAGTATGCTAATTTCCTGATTTATAGAAATATGTCATATGGATATTGATTCAAGTGTTCAATACTTAAACAAGTCCCTCACTGTTTCAGTTGTTTGCAATTTTCCCTTATTCCTACTGATCAGTTCCCTTTTTGTGTATCACTTCAAATACGGCAACTGAGAGGGACACAAAATAGAAATAGAAATTAAGTACATTTCTTAAATTAATCAATTTCTCAAAATTTTCTTGAGGACAAAAGCTAAGAAACACTTAAATCTCTAAGGGGACAATACCTCAGAAAATATTTATTCTGTACAAAGCTAAACTTCCAAATTGTATTCATTCTGCTATCTTAAAGGAAATTCTATCTCCTCACTACATAACTAGATCACTTTTAAATATCCCAAAGCATAAAATACCCAAATAATCTTTTAATCTTCACCTCTTTTCTAAAGCACGTGGAATGTGAAAACTCGTGACGACATGAAATGCCTTCTTGATGCTCCTCTTCCACTACACACCTCAAAATGTGAGGAAAATTGTAAAAGGTATAAAAACTTCCATAGCTAACTCCTTAACTATCCTGTTTTCTTTACATCTTTGTGCTCAGGGAAGGAAATATGGATCCTATGAGAACTTGGATGACCCTTGTGGATCCCTTCAGGATATTCTAAGATTCTATGACTTACTTGTTTATTTTCCTGTTTTACAGGGAGTAGTGGGGCAAAGGAATTTCTTTTACTCCTTCTTTTATCATTGCATGGGCTGGAAGGGCAAGTCCATGTACTAGTAAATGAACCATGGCTCCAGTCCACTTAACAGAGCTCTTTCAAACTATAACACTTGCTAGAAAAAGCACACTTTCCAGATGGGTCCCAGAATCAATAAAATAAGCTCACTATTCACTGCTGTTTTACAATGTTTCTTCTATGTTTGGTCTATTATAAGTTTTTAGCCTTTCCTACCTCCCTCAAAGTCCTGCCAGCTCTAATAACCCAAGCCGATGTTTAACATTTTCAGCCATCAGCTATGAATGTTTGCAGAGAAGTCCTATTTGTCTGATTTCATTATCCATGTCTTTAAAGGGAGCTTTCACATTGCCAAGAAAGCATTTACAGATAGTGTTTCAGACATTACTGTTTTTTATTAGAAAGAATTTTTAAAGCATCAAGTTATAATTGTATTTACTTAATTTATATTTATAAAGTAATGTATTTGTGTTTTAAAAAGATAGATCCTGTTTAAGTAACATTAATAAACTGCTATAATTGCCCTAAGAAGCTTAAAATAATCCAAGATGTGGTATTGCCTTTAGGCAAATGAGCAAACATGTCAAAGTGTATTAAGCATGATATTTTAAATGGGATTTGCAATAGCACTTCATACCTGTTGAACACTGATAACTAATGATGCCAGAATTACTGACTCCAAACACTTCTCTCCATGAAAAGACTCACTGCTCTTCCAGTACAAGTAAAATAGTCCTAAAACATGTAGGTTCATTCCTCTCTGTTCTACTTAGCCTCTACCTTTAGTTTTAATTTTCACAGATCACTTTCAATTTCTCCATGACAAGCAGATTGCTGATGTACTTCCTCAGACTTCTTGGCTGTTGATGCTTTGCACAATACTGGAAAGGTCCAGAGACAGCATATAAGATTTATACAAATAAATTCTGAAACATGAAGTAAAAGCAGCCTGTTGGAACTCTGCCCCTGGCACTGTTTCAGCACCACTTTTGTGGGAAATCTGTGTTTTAAAACTACTTCAATTAAACTTTGTTTTTAAACTAAAAATGTTTAACAGGGACAAAGCTCGTGTAGTGAAAGAACTTTCTGAAAACATATGGTGCCACATTATTTTAAAGTTCATCCAGGTCTCATCCAATTCCTATGTAAATACAACGCAAAATTTCTTTATGTTTTTTCCATTATGTAGATAGCAGTATAATTTTTATTAATTTACTTTTAAGATTTTCATGTTAGCCATCAAGTATTTTGATAACATTATCATCTAATCTTTGACTCTTTTTATAAATACTAGTCCACATGTTATTTATTTTGGGATCATTAGCAAGGAACTTTAGATCTGCATTCTTTTACTGAGAGGCAGAAAAAGAAGAATAAAAGAATAAAGAAGTGAACTGAGATGTTCTTAAACTTTCAGTAATGCAGTCAGAAAACCAAACCAGAGACATTGGAATCCAAAGACAGAGAAAAATAAAGTAACTGAGCTGGAATTCTCTTCCTAATTCCAATTTGAAAGAATAATTCTAGTTTCAGTAATTATCCCTTTGTTTTTCCAAGTGTCTCTGACAGCACCCATCTTCAGGCACCTAACAGGCTTTATTCTTCCAATTTTCAGGATGAAAAAACCATACACAAACCCCAAAACAAATATATGTAACTTTCAAATCCCAAAATTTACAAGAGCTATTTCCACATTCAGGAAAAAAGACAGCTCTAAAGAAAGAGAGCCTGGTGATGCACAGAGCCTGTATGACAAAGAAGAAGAAATGCATACATCATATAGTCGAAACTATTCTAGAGAGACAATAAATAAATGAAAAGTAAGAACAATGCCAGTGTCCAGAATCTGCAGATCCTCCCTGGGACTTTTACAAAAGCCAACAATTAAAGAGTTTACGTCTCCACAGGCCACCTTCCCAAGCACATCCACACATTCTTTATTTTAGATCTTTGAATATTCATTTTGTAACTTCAGTGGATTGCTTTGCCTGTTTTCTAGCAATTTGTTTATTTTATAAATCCTACATAAATTATCCTGTTATCACAATCCAAACTTTGTAAAGATCATTTCACATAGGAAAGAGCCTTACTTTCCAGATACCTATTTTAAATACTGTACTCTGCAGTGTTAGGCTGGCAAGCAAGGAACAAACCCCCTTACCCAAACAAAACATTTGGTTATCATTATCGTGGTTTAACTCCAGGAGGAAATTAAACTCCAAATAAGCCACTCCCCTTTCCCTTGCCCCTTCTGGTGAGGGAGGGACAAAAGCAGAGTATGGGTTGAGATAACAATTTAGTAAAAGATGCTTTACTTAACACCTAAAGAGAATCCAAAATTCTCAAAAGCTGCTATAGCAGACCTGAAGGAGGAGAAGGGGGTGGAAGGCTGGGAAAAATCCTCCTCCTCTGTTCCTCCTACAGGCTGGGTATGATTATTAATGAATCCCCAGAGGTATCAGCGAAGCCAGGACAGGTGAACACCACCGAACACACATCCCTAATGACTCTCATTGCCCTTGATGTTACCATGTCATAAACCAGTATCATGCAGTACACCAACAAAACAATCCTAATCCCTCTCCCTACTTTGAAAAGTATCTTCACCAGCAGTGCATATGGGTAAATATGCTGGGCTAGGTACCACACCCTCACGAACAGATCTAGCAACATGATGACCGGGTGGTCATACCCACATGGCACTCAGCTCTGCTCCCTCTCTGCAGCCAGGACAATCAAATATTACAAGAGTCTCTTAAATGCTGTTCATAAGTAGTGCGATGGCAAATCTTCCTTCCAAGTGATTCCAAGGTATAAGAACTATTACTTACAAGTTAAGAAAACCAATGCACTACTAGCATTGCTCAGATAGGCCGCACTGTTTTTTAAAGTAGGTGGGTACGTAACCTAGGCAGGCCTTAACTCCACTCTGTTTACCCCAGATGCAGAAAATCCTGAGGGTGTGGACTCTTATTTCCACAAAATGAATGGAGAATGGAAAAGGAAATATCTGAAAGATGCGTACTATCTACTTAATATGTGCAGGCCACAAATCACTACAGGAAGCCACTGCGATAGCTTTACCATTTGCGTTGGAGTATAACCCCTTGCATTCCCAGCAAAGCCCACTAGTCCAGAGCACTGTTCTAAGACAATCAGAATTAAGGAGCAGTTTCACAAGCCACTGAGGTGACTTTCAGCACTACATTCCAGATCTGCTCTGAAAGAAAACTGAAACTCCAGGGATGCCCGGAGATGGGCAGGCCTTATCTGAAAATCTGCAAAAGCAAACAAACAAGGCACACAAGAATGGCATGGTATGGTCCAATATACAGAGTATAAAAGGAAATAAATGAGAAGGGCTAAAAGAATAATGAAGTCAACTGCAAACAGCTATTATTTTGACTTTCAAATGAAGAAAAAAGCCCAACAAAAGTAAAGAATTCATTATTAAGAAAGAGTAAGAAAAAATATTATTGTAACAGAAAAATACTGAGGATGCTGACACATTATTTTCATATATATACATATTTTATCTTCATTTGAGTGTAAATAAAATACTAAATGACAACATATTACTGCTGAGCAGATTTCTTAAACAAGTGTACTACCAGATTAAAATGGCTAACAGCATTTTTCTGTTTAATCTCAGCAATAAGTATGCTGTTTACACTTTCAAATGATTGTCAGTGCTCCCTCCATACACAGAAAAACAGCCACATCTACAAAGAGAACATTTTTCACCCAAGGAACTCCTTAGGTACAAGGATATTCCTGCATTCTTAACAAATACCCTCTGATTGCAAAAGGCCAGTGAGAAGACAGATTAGCAGGATTCCACTCTGAAAGGATTAATAGAGGACTATGGGGGATTTCTGTATTAAAGTATATTTATTGGGAAAATATTTTAATAGAGAAAACCAGCTAAACTATGGGGAGAATATAAAAAAAATGTTTATATTTGTGAGTAATTTGATAACTAACTTCATAAATTATCACCCTTAAGAAATAAATGCAAGATATTCTGGAAATATTTATACAAAAGACTGCATAATAAGAAAACCACTATTTCTTGTTGCAATGTTCTAAATATTAATAAACAATTATAACAACAGTGAAATAATGGAACAGAAAATATTTCATGAGTTGTGGAAGCATTTTAGATCAATTCTTACTGTAAAATATCACATTTTGGGAATCAGGTAAGAATCACCTCAAAGCTCAATGCAAGACTTAATTTTTTATTGTATAAGGATAATACATGAGGCTGTTACTGATTTTCAAGTCACAAGAGCCCTCTCCTCCCACACAGAATACATTCTAATCTTTATCTTTTATGAATTATTTCTGCAATATCTGTGGTTAACATGATGCTTGCAGCCTAGAAAAATCTGTGTTAAGCCACATTAAGCATCTCATTGTTCAGAAGCAAATTTTGGTTTTGGGAAAGCAAACAAGAATGAAATTAATAAGAATTTTAAACAAGTTAATCATAAAATATCTTCACAAAAGTTTCTATTTTGAATAACACAAGTATGTATATAAGCTTGTGAAAATATTTGAAAAGCAGGACCTGCACCACCTGGTTCTAAAATCTAACTTAAATAGTTAAGATTCTACAAACAAAAAAGTAACACAACAATTTGGAAGATTACTATTAAAGTCTTTCTACATGAAAGCAAGGAACAGACTCATGAAACAGGGTTTTTTTAACTACGGACACCTAGAATGGTCAAGTATGTCCCATTACCACAGATATGTAAAAAACTACTTATATTTGATAAATATAAGCAGTATTAATGCCTTGTCTTTATAGAATTAGTAGAACATCTCTATCTCACACCAAGGCACTGGTATTTTACTACAACTACAAAATCTACCCCATAAAAGACTTCCAGAAATAAAACTAAAAGCTATCTCTAAGCCACAGATTTTCCTACCTCAAATCAAATCCAGCAAAAAAGCAGAAACTACCTCTGTGACACCTCTTACATTTCCAAGATTTAAAACTACCAACTGCTGTGTAGGTGGTTTAATCACTGATGTCCTGTACATCTGGGTTTTTACCCAGCTGTGTAGAGTTGTATTAAGCATGACTTAATGTGATGTTCAATTTTCTTTGCAACTGTGCCCAGTGAGGAGTGTGGTGGTGACATATTTTATTCCATGTTTTTAGTCTTCAAAACCTTTAAAGGCTGTAAAACTGGGTAAGATTTCAAGGCTGTAGATGCCAACATAGTTTGATTTCATTATAGATTTAAGTATTGTACTTTGCATTTGTTTCTGTATTTTCCAAGAACAGTTTTGGGTTACATGCAAGTAATATTTCTAGGTGGGGATTTTAGGTATTTGTTACAGTGAAATCTAGACAAACAGCACTTATGAGAAGAAAATTATTATAAGAGCAAATAGTTTCCTTAAAGCAAAGAAGCCTGGTTCTTGTGATGCAATATTTTGATTTGGATATTTTTTGTGTCAATTTGCTGTGGAAGAAGGAACAGAATATATTTTTCATGAAAATTTCAATACCTGGTGTGCTACAGAAGCTGGGTAAATATCTGCAAATACTTTAATCGTAGCTTAGAGCTCAGGGCAGACCTCAGAATATACTTTAATCATGGCTTACTGCTCCGGGCAGACCTCAGAAGCAATTAAATATTCAGGTGGTGAGGCAAAGGCTGAAGAGGTCTAAGTCACTCCCAGCTGGGATTTACTTTAGCTAACTCAAGGCTAATACGAGCATTTTATATACTGCATTGCTGATGCACTTCGAAGGACAGCTACTGACTGAGAAAATAATTTTTAGAGTAACACAGAAAATGCCTGTTGAAACTTATATTTTATATATTTTAGACCATCTTTAGAAGGCAGATATCCTAGGACTTTTTAAATCACACTATAACTTGCTATGTCTTACATTGGAATCTGGCTTGCTCAGAAATGTAAATATTGCTCTGACCAGTGACAAAATATTCATTGTAAGAAATCTAATTTTTTGCTAGTAGAACTAATAAGTTAGACATTGAACTTTGAAACAAAACAGTGGTGATTTGTGAAATGTAACTGATTATTTTCTTTTGGATTTCTACACTAAGATTCTAGTTGTAAGTGCTTCTGTCAACATTCACTTATTTTCTACTTGTCGTATAAAGCTACTTTGGTCAAATTTTGTCACTCAAACCATAACAATTTCTGTTTTACTTTCAGCAGTGTACAGCTATGAACATCCAAGGAACTTAAAATTTAACAGGCTTTCCTAGTCAAATAACCTTCAAATATACACCTTGTCCTTACATTATGATGGTTTCTTTAATTATACTAAGTTTCTGCAACATTGTTATCTTTTTCCTCATAAGAAGGATAGCAGGATAAAGAAGGATTCTAGCTCAACTCTGTATAGGTTGAGGGCTTTGGAAAGTTTAGCTACAAAAAAGCTATGAAAAGGGAAGAAAGCCAGTTACAAAGATTATTTGGATCCAGGATAAAACGAGAGGCCTAGCAAAGCACTAACATGCTAAAAGATCAGAAATGCCTATATAGATGCTTTTGAAGGCCTTTTGCTCTGGTGTCAGATGATCTCATGGCCGCCAGTGCTTGATAATGCCTAAATATTAACTGTATTCATTATTAAGCTGGACAACTTTTTGAGTGCTGGGCAAAATAAGAACTTAGTTATTTCTTGTCACCGTTAAACTATTGTTACTTCCTGCTGACTATAGGAAATATGGCTTCTGGTTATTTTCTTCCCAGCGGAGACCAAAAAAAAAAACCAAACACAAAAATCCAAATTGCTTTCTATTCTTATCACATAGAGTTCCAAAAATAGTCTTTGCACTGGCTATGTTATTGAAAGCGTTTTTTCTGGGAAAAATCAGAACAACTGAAGCTTGGTTTCTAGAGATTAAATTCTATATGTAAATATACAGGCTATGGCAGCCCTGGCTCTTGCCCTTGTCTGTATCTCCTGTTCAGCAAGTTTTGCATGCGCCAAGTGGCTCACTCTTACACATCTCAGACCAGGTAACCGTTCCCATTGTTCCGTAGCCCTTCTTTTGGCAATAAAATACAATGCTTTCCTAATATCCATTTCTACTTTCTACCTATTCAGAAATCTCCACATTTCAGAAATCTTTACACATTTTTTCCTCTGGTCAGTTTCTTCAGAAAATGGTAAATATTTTAAATTCATATGACTATGGTCTGAAGATTATTTCCACACTCATTACTAACTAGAAATCCAGTCTAATGAAACAACTGTCTAAGTAAAATGCTTTAGAAAACTGGATAATTTTCATTACCAAAATACAAGAGAATGGTCAACTATTATTGTATCATTGGTGTTTTGCTTTATTTTTAAACCATATAAAACTCCCATTTGCAGGAAATATTTCTGAAAGTAGCACAGACATTCTTCACTTGCTCTGCAATATGTGGGTGGTTTTAAACAGGCTTGTCTTTTTCCACTGCAGCAAATTAACTATTTACTGTATATATATAGGATACACCATAAAACTCCTTTTCATATCCAGAAAGGAGGACAGTGATGTGCCTAGATGGTACTATGAAACTGTTTAGAAGTTCCCAGTAATGTTATTATAGATAAGAATGCACTACAGATTTTTCTGCATGATGGCTCATCTTTTAAAGGAAAGAACCCCTTCCTTTCCCTACGATTCAAAGACTTTGGAGTCCCACCCAAACATCATTGAAGTGTTTGCTGTCTCTTAACCACTGAGCGAGCCTTGGTTTTTGCCCTCTTGGCTCCACGGCAGCGCTCACTTGACGGCTCTGTGCCGCCCGTGCTGTGTGTGAGTGACCTCTTCAGCCAAGTCGGCGTCACTACAGAAAGGACACACGGCAGAAGTGCATCAGCTTCCACAATGAGTAGGTTTTGAGGTACAGCTTCCATATTTTTCCTCTCTTGAAGATCCATAATGAAATGGAGACTAAGGGGGTAATTTGGTTTTAGTGGAAACTTTGAAAAAAATTTTTTTTTAGTAACTAATATGTCTTCTTTAAGTTGCCAGATGGAGAATTATTAATAATTATTAAATAAAACAAATTAGAGAATGGACCATGGAAGTGTATTAACTTGACTGTCAGGGAGCTATGCAAGAGCCTGAGAAGTTAGCATGAACCATATTTTCTGCAATTCAGTAATGGCTGTATCTAGAGACTACTAACATAGCAAAATTACAGGTTTCAAAAAGGAAGTAAGACAAAAGTTACAAATTAATTTATACTGATGTGATTATTTAAAAGTATACTTGATTTTACAATAATCTATTATGTCAGCAATGTTTGTCATGACTCATTCTGCTCAGTCATTAAGATTTACCTTCTTATTTTATGATTCTGCATGAGTTAAGATTCAGAAAAACAGAGTTTACATTGGTCCTGGAGACATTCTAATTAATTGGCAGTAAAAGCTGTATCAGCTCCTTGGGATATGTTCTTTAGGGGCAAGCTATGACTTCTTTTACCTAGATTAATGTAGTAACAATCACACAAAATGTTGCTAGAGCCAATTCTGTTTCTAATTTTGCCATGTGGCTCTTTAATCAAACAGAATTTAATTTCCCAAGCAAATAACACTGAAGCATTCTAGTGAAACAAAGACATTGGAATGTGTTACTCTTTCTGCTTTGTAAAACTGCATGATTTACTGCTCTTATGTGACTACCTCTAAGCAGGTCACTGTGTTACATGTCCTTAGGTATCTTCCAAAATCGGGTGATGATATCTAGTGACTTAGCACTTACCTGACATCAGGGATTGGGTTGCCAGCAACTCTGCACTCCAGCAATACTTTGTTTCCTTCAGCAACTTCCTGGCTTCTGAGCTTCTGAGTGAACTGAGGTGGTGAAAATTCATTCTCCCCCATATTGATGAAGGGACGGCACAGGACCATGTTGCTCTGCATGATGCTCCCCCTTTCAGAATAGTGTTCTCCATTCAGATGAACTCCAGGTAATTTTTCCTCAGGCTCAGGCTCTTGATGTGGTTTGTCAAACTCCTGGTTCACCAAGGTACTTAAAGCTGGTTGTTTCTTATTAGGAGACAGGTATCCACTGTCTGGAGAAGAAGAGTCCCCATCAGGACTACGGCCTCTGGCCTTCGCTGCCTGTCTAAATATAGATGATAATTCCTCTATGAATGTGGCAGCTTTGTCACACGCCTTGCCCCTGAACGGGGCTTCTCCCTGGGATGTAGATTCAGAATTTGGACTTGTCTTAGGCATACATGAACCATCTTTCTCTGAATATTTCAGGCGTCTGATGAAGCTGGGACTAGCAGGTAGATAAGGTGAGGTGCTTGGCTGCCTCTTAGAAACTGTGACTAAACTATCTGCTGTTGGAGGTGCAGTGGATTGCTCTTTCTGATTCCTTGGGAGAACATGACTTGCAGCAGATGAAGTCCAACTGCTTGCTTCAGGCCTCTGTAAATCATCTTGCTCATGCAGTTTGGTGTCCCTGAAAGAAGGGTCTTCTGAAGGGCTAGAAAGAGAGGTGTTCAGATAATGAGTCAAGTCTGGTGCTGTGCTCTCATCTTCCTCCACGGAATTGGCAATGGCTTCTCGAGCTATGTCAAGGCTCTTACTTATCTCCTCCTGGGTAAGGAAGGCAGAAAGTCCATTTGAAAATTCACCATTCTGTGTGTCTGACAGGGAATCATATAAAAAGTCATGATAAGATGAAGATTCTGACATATTTTCAGGATATCCCTTATTGGTGTCTCTCTCTGGAGAGTAAGTATCCTCCAGCATTAAAGAAAGAGGCAATGCCCGGCCACAGTTTCTGTCTTGCATCCTGGAAAACACAAGTACAATTCCTTAATGAAAAAAGTTATATCCTATTTCCCATAAGCTAGACACAAAGCTGGAAGATAAGCAGAACCTAATGGTGCATGAAATACCATAAACTTTGGTTTCTATTAGAATGGGCCACAACTGCAAATTGTCTAGGTGGAAATGAGAGCACTTAGGAGTAATTTTTCTCTTGAATCTTCCCTCAGAAATATTAAGACATCCTTTGTCTATTGCCTAGAACAATCTCAATTCCACTGGATCAACATGTATATATGTTGTTATTTCATATCTGATTTGTTATTTTACATCAATTCTATTACACTTTATTTTTTTCTGGTTTTTGCCTTATGAACATGTCAGGAACATATTTACTTTTCTCTTTCCCATAACATTGCCTTCCAGACACTAAACCATCAGATTCTGAGAGGAGAAGTGTTCAAGTTGAAACCATAATGAGTATATACACAAAGATACTTGCATTAGAAATTCCAAGTGATCCTTTTATGTTTAATGTTGATAATGTGCTTAATATTATTTTATTTATTGTGCTAACATTTTTAACTTGTTACCAATTTAGTAGCACTTTCCTCAACACTGAAAATTGAAATATCAAGCTACCATATGCTAAAAGTAAAATACTGAATAGGTTTCACAACCTATATATCATCCTGCACAATGGAAGGATATAATGTATATTTTGTACCAGCTTCACAAAGCAGAGAAGCATCTATACCTCTCCAGTTTCCCAACATGACTTCAGAATTAGGATGAGCAATCTCTTTAAAGTTAGCAAGAAACAAGACATCAGGGAAACCATACTTTCCCCAAGGGAAGGACTGGCCTCAAAATCTCCTTGTTGAAATGTATTTGTCTAGCTGGTCACTAGATTGTGGCTGATCTGATCTTAAATGTAATTATTGTTTCTGCAAAACATTAAGTTGAACATCAGTGGTCTTAATTACCCAGGAAAACTCTCTTCTTCTAATGATAATTTCTACAAGACCAGTTTTACATAAGATTTTAAAAAAATGTTTTCCCTTAATTTTCTACTGATAGTGGAGAAATGGCTTGACAGTCATGCGATGCACTCGGATGTATTTTACATCAGCTTGTGCAGGCTCCCATTACCTTTAGTCACTAAACCAGGGCTTACCCAGCATGTGGTCGTTAAATGACTGATAGGTTATTGGAATTCTTGGCTTAGCATATGCATCTTTTGATATGCCTGTTTGTCTTGCCAACAGATTACAACTCAACGCATAGAAGAGAAGAAACCCAAAGCATTTAGGATTTGATGTATGTTTTTATAGAATACAGTGACAATCTTATTATTTGCTGGGATTATGTCTCTCTTTCCTGCTATCTGTGTTTACAGGGCAACAAATTTAGCAACCATGCCAATCTCTTGTCAACAAAATCTAAAAAAGTATATACAGTATAACTGACTGCCACATGGCAGCTTTAAAGAAAGAATCTGAGAAGCCCAGCAAACAGTTGGTCTAGAGGCTCAGCTGTTATGGCATAAACTGGGTGAATGCCAGGGAAACAAGGGTTAAACCTGGAGAGTTTCTGTCTCCTTAACCTTAGTTATCTTTTAAAACTTTGTATTCAAATGAACAGAGGTGCTATTTAGACAACTTGTAAATATCCATGCTTCAAATGATATCTTTATTTAAATCTGATACACACTGGTTCCTAGCTTGTTCACATCTCAAAGTGACACATTACATACTCAGATAAACTTCCCTGACTTCCAACACTGAGCTGCTCTAATGTTTCAATGGGCTGTTTCACGGGTAAGACAATTTTACTTATTGTTAGCCACCCAACATGATGATTAAAATTAATGTATTATGAATTAACGTATTTCTTCCTAATACTCAGTTTTGTCATCAGAAAAATATAATGGTTACATATATTGTAATTTTCAAAGTCTGGTGTCTAAATTTAGGTGAATCAGTCTGTACCTGGATAAAGTTGATGAATTTAAACGTGCTGGTTTATTGGCAATTTCTAAAGCTGGTAAGCCTTGGTGAGAAGGGTCTGATGCCTAAAAACGGATTCATATGTCTGGCTTTAGAGAGCCGAATGGAAACTTCCAGGAGAAAGACTTTTTTTCAGTCACACTGTAATACATAAACCCACTATTCTTTTAGTGCAACTTGTAACCACAGTGAACTGGAGATGAAGTATCACTAACCCTATCAAGTAGCTTATAAGATGTAGTTAGAAATTTTGAATGCTATTTCTAGCTTCTCCAAGTTACACTACAATGTATTTATAACAGTTTTCATCATCATTACTCATTAGGTAACCTGCAAAGCCATATACTGTATCATTTAAAGACACAAACATAAAATAATCTGTTGCATGCAGATCAGTGTTTACCTGTACTTTCAACATTATTACATACAGCCTATTTGTGGGGTCCTATTTGTATATATTTAAAAATTATGCCCAAGTAAAACCCCGTTTTTATATCATGCAGTTTAAATACTTATTCAAAATCCAATATAGATGCTCAAAAGAATTATATGATAAATATCAAATTTGGAAAGTTCTGGATTGCAATCATTTCAGAAGAAAATAGAATAACTAATCAAAGTAAGCTTTTGAAGAGATATATAGTAAAATATGGAAAATCATAGAAAATCAAAGGACTCATTTCAAGGAAAGTCTTGAATTTGCAGAACCTGCCAAACTAGAAATTACGACTTAACATGACCCAAAGCCTATCTGTTTAAAAGAATCATATGAAGGACAAAATGTATCTAGCAAGATTTTTTAAAACAAAAAAGGCACATAGTTTTTCTCTGAATTTTGGAATCCTGCAAAATTACTCCCCAAATACAACAATTATGTTTAGCAGAAAATAGAAAACAGATCTTACAATGAGCAGACCAATATGAAGAGTTCAAGTATAATTAATAGTAGGTAAAGTTGTTTTTCTCCTTCTCTATCTAAGCAGGCTTAAAGTTGCTCCAGCTCTTCACTAGAGATTGCTTAGTCCTCAGTAAGCATCGAGAAGATTGTGGCCTGTGCATTACATCTGTCCTCTGTGGCTGTGTAATTCGTACCCCACTCATCTATATTTGGTAACTGAACTCATGTTTCAGCAGACTGCCACTATCTGGAATTCCAGCAGAAGCAACATTAGGCCTGGAAATGGCACAAAGTTCTGTGCACTTACTGTTTAGAAATTCAGAGAACTTAGCCATTCCCTTTCTACATCATATTATCATAATTGAGTTTACATTTTTTTAAACAACATTATTTTCATTATAGTAAGTAAAATAATTGCCTTTTTCTACTAAGAATAGTTTAAAATTAAGTTTCCTTGTGTACCTTAAAATCTTCTAGGAAACAAAAAACCAGAATCATTTAGGTTGGAAAAGACCCTTAACATTTTTGGAGTTATCATAGAAATAGTACAACTTTATGTAATAATTGATAGTTATTAATCTGTAACCACACACTGCACTGTACAAATAAATTACCTACTGAGTTTTCACATCTCAAGTGAAATACTACTATAATCAGAAAAGAAGTATCTCCCTCAGAAAAGACACAAAAAATCCCTGGAAAACATGTATGCTTTAAAAATACCCTACAACTCTGACACATGTATTAACACTGAAACAATCAAAATACATTTTTGGTTTCTATAGAGTCGTGGAGAATAATGTGTAACACAGCCAACTCTCCCTCACTGTCTCTGTAAAAGAAGTACTTTCACCTCATTAAAACTCCTGTGAGAATTTAGTGCTAAGGAAAAAAAATTCTGTCCAAAAGCTGTGGAAATTCTGTTCAGTTTTCAGATACATAATTCTTGTTGCTACTCAGTGAAAGGAAGAAGTAAACATGAAGACTGTTGGTTTAATCTCGACTTTATCACATAGTTTCCAGAAATAAAAGCAATGTGTGGGTAACGTGGTTTCTGCCAGATTGCAACCTATTGGGAGTCACACGCTCCAGAGGGGATAGAAGAAATTATAGCTCCAAAGAGATGTTACAGACCTCCATCCCTTCTGCCAGCATCCATTATATCTGTTGTCTGATTTGAAACCATTTTTTAGACTGGAATTTTTTTCTTGGCTCAAGGTTGTCTATACATTGCCTTGCATTTTTCGCTAAAATTCTTTCCTTGGCAACAATGGAAGTGCAGTAGATGCACTGTTGTGACCAAAGTGCACAAGAGACTCAGAGTTCTCTATAAGACCCAGACCATCTTTATGTATTAACAAGTGCTAGTAGCACACATTGTATTTCAGTGGTTGATAGAGCATCTTCATGCAAGCAATTACTGTTCCCTAAATCAAAGCTTGAATAGATTCACTGCTGGACTGGGAATACTTCACAATGTATACAAATCCCATTCTTTCAACTTGAGATCCTAACAAAATTAGTTAAAAGGGTTTTATTTCAGGTCATTTTACAGTGGTTTCAGCATGTCAAATAAGAACAGAATCATCATTCTAAAAATTTCAAGCTAAAAATTCTGCACAAAGAAGGAGCTGGTTATCCAAGAGTTAACCACTACATGCCTAATTTTTAAGCAGTCATCCCACAGAGTAGAATCAAGGTCCTTTATCAGGCACCCAGCATCTCCACTAAATGCTTAAGACTTTGCCACCTTGGAATGTGAGTCAAAAATAGCCTGCACATAAACAGCAACAAGCTGCCTTGGGCTATCTTCAGCATTTTCTACAGAGAGTGGGTGGATGAAATCCTGGTTCTTGCAATTGTGTTTAAATTTTCACTTCTGGGAAGAAAATATATCTGCCTGGAGATACCTGCAGAGATATTTTTAAAGAAATTCAGCTTTTAGAATACAGATACAATATAGTTTTGTGTAAATCAGGTATGCCAAATACTTTTTGTACAGCATGACAGAAACACTTGCCCAGAAAGGAAAAGATTTGTATTCAATTAATTCCTCTTTGCTTCAACTGTTAATGAAATATTCTTCATAACTTGAAAACTTAATAGGGAAAGGTTTTACACGGCTCTATTAAGCAATGAATAAATTTTCCCAACGTTGTTCTTCTAATATTTATGGAATGGTTATATCCTTTGATCTGTACTGAATATTTTGCAACCAAGACCTTCCATTTTTATTTCAAAAACAATGTGTATTCTCCTTTATAAAAGTAGTAAAGGCAGTAAATCACTATAAACAAATGGCAAACAGAGCAAAACTTTGGAACAAGTACACATTTTGCAAGATAAACACGCTTTAATATGCAATGATGTAATAACTGAGCATTTGCATATAAAATTTTAAAATTAATAAGAACATCAAACAAGATAAGAGATATATGGCTAATATGCTCACTCCATTCCTATTGTAGTATTATGGGAAATTTAGCTGATGAACAGAAGTCGACTCGACAGATAATAGTTTTCACTGCCAATAGATTTGAGATTTTCCTGAAATCTTAGTAATAGTTTCTAACACTAGTCAGCTCTAGTCATTCCAAATCTCATGTCAAAAACCATAAAACTACTCTGGTTGTACAAGTTTTCCTTTCCAGCCGATGAAGATGTTACATAATGCAAAAGATTTTCATCGTTAATTGCGCAAAACCAAAATACAGTAATAAGGATGGCTCTTAACCCTAATGATCCATGTACTTACCTGAGAAAGCAGAACACCCCTCTTATGGTCCTTGTTATTTTGTATCTTACTCTAAATAGCAAGAGGATAAAATACAAGTAGAGAGGCACTCTCCTCCTCAAGACCTGAAGTCAAACACCGGTATGCAAACTTCAAATAGAAATCTCTAAGAACTGCTTCTACTTTAAGCAGCAGAGATAGATACAACCTCCTTTACCAGTTGCCACAGAAACCTCCAGTTATTTTGAGTTACTAACAGACATATTCTTCCACCTCTGAAAGAGCAAAAAAATAATCTGTTCGCCTGTGCTTAAACAGATTGGGTCAATGTCTTGCTGTAGTTCGATGCCATACATAGCTTTGTTTTCTGTTTTCCCTCAGTATGCAAAAATGCTTAATTTTGCTTGTAAATATATTATAAATAGATGTTTTTACATAGCTAGAGCTAATCTATATTTTCATAGAATGCATTGGAAGTACCTACCTGTCATATATGTATGAAAGTATCAAACATAGTGAAATAGCCAAGCAGTGTCAATGGTATTCAAATACAATTTTTCCAAGTTTCTCTGAGGATCTTCTTAGGAGTGCAATGGGAAAGCTCATACACCTTCAGTTTTTGCTAGCAGTTGTACTAGCAATTGGTCTAGAAGAAATACAGCAATTGTTAAACTATTAACAGAAGAGTAGTATCTCCAACCCTTCTTTTACAGAATACTTAGTCAACAAAGAGATTGAGGGGCTGCAAGTAACAACGCATCAATAAATTTGAAAATAGCACAACTTTCCAAAATTACGACAGCTGTGAGTAGGAAAGGAAATCAAAACCAGAAAGGAAGGCCAAGTAACTCACAAAGAACTAATACCATTTCTTAAACTGGGAAAGAGATGTAAATGTCTGTCCTAGATCCATGGTCTAAGGTCTTGATGAGGCAAACTCAGACTGAGAAATTTTAATTCTTCTTCCCTTATCTCAAGACTACTACAACACTTGTAATATCATTCTCTCTCAAGATGACATGTTCTTTAATTTTTATTAGCCAGACAGGTATTAACTGAACACATGGACAAATAGCTACTCCACTCATGACTGCCACCAACACCCCTTAAAATGTCAAAGGAATTTTGTTAGGAATTTGCCCCCCTCTGATCTGTGATTAACACACTTTTGCATCTGGGGCTGTGAAGCACATTATGCTCTCACAGGATTTACCACAAAGGTGAAGAAACATAAGGCAAAGCTGTTTGATCTTTGCCAATAAACACTGTGCCCGGGGTAGAAATGTCTCTGTCCACGTTACCTGAGAGAGCGGGCCGTACCCTGGGCAGGGCGGTGCTGCCTGAGCCTGCCTCTTGCCAGGCCCTGTGCTCATTAGAGTCCTTCCAAAGCCATGTCACCACGGCACGCTGCTTTCTGAGTCTGCCTCGTTCCTTGTCCAGACTCTCCCCTCACAGGCCCGCGCACAGTGTGGCGGCCCAGCGTGAGGCACTGAGGGGGAAAGGCGACTTTGGAGGCACGAGATGGGCGCCAGGGAATGGTGCTTGAGGTGAAGACCCGGCGAGAGCGGCTGCTCGGGCGGGGCAGGCAGGGTGAGGCTCTGCGGGGAGGCGCAGGGAGCGTGCGGCCCCGGCCTGGGCGGCTGTGGAGCCCGGGGGTGCCGCGGCGCAGCGGGTGCCCACGGGCCGAGCTCCGCCCGCGGGATGTGCTGCTGTGCAGCGTGCCATCAACCTGCGGCCACAGCGCACAGGCGGAGCCCACAGCCGTGCCGCGAACTTGCTCCCACAGTGCACAGACTGTGCCCACCTTCGTGCCATGAGCCTGCGGCCACACTGCACAGGCTGTGCCCACCTTCGTGCCATGAGCCTGCGGCCACAGCGCACAGGCTGTGCCCACAGCCGTGCCATGAACCTGCGGCCACAGCGCACAGGCTGTGCCCACAGCCGTGCCATGAACCTGCGGCCACACCGCACAGGCTGTGCCCACCTTCGTGCCATGAACCTGCAGCCACACCGCACAGACTGTGCCCACCTTCGTGCCATGAGCCTGCGGCCACAGCGCACAGGCGGAGCCCACAGCCGTGCCGCGAACTTGCTCCCACAGTGCACAGACTGTGCCCACCTTCGTGCCATGAGCCTGCGGCCACACTGCACAGGCTGTGCCCACAGCCGTGCCATGAACCTGCGGCCACACCGCACAGGCTGTGCCCACAGCCGTGCCATGAACCTGCGGCCACAGCGCACAGGCTGTGCCCACCTTCGTGCCATGAACCTGCGGCCACAGCGCACAGGCTGTGCCCACCTTCGTGCCATGAACCTGCGGCCACAGCGCACAGACTGTGCCCACCTTCGTGCCATGAGCCTGCGGCCACAGCGCACAGGCTGTGCCCACAGCCGTGCCACGACCCTGCGGCCACAGCGCACTTGCCGGGCTCACTGCTGTGAGATGGCCTAGAGAAGGCCTTTCCACTGCCCGGTTCCATTAAAATATTTAAGGCATATTATTGAACGGTGTCAAAGGAAAAGAAATGAGGTGTCAACAAACTCTGAATTGGCAGTCTTCTGTGGTTTAAGTAGAAAGGCCATTCCACATCTTAGCATTTGGGAATGTATGCGAATAAGAATTTAAGCAAGCCTGTATTACAGCTGATGTTGATAAAGTACAAAAACTTAAGAAATCAATTTCATGTTGAATTAAGAAGCAAGAGGGAAAGGAGTGAAAGTTAAAGAAGGCAGGACCAATGCAATCTCACAAGGACAGAGAAAGCAAGAAAGAACTTGGCAGTGGAGCACCTGGTAATATAATCAAGATTGTATAGTCTAGCATGTAAAGATTTCAAATTATATGACAAATTTAAGAAATCTAAGCTTTATCAGCTCAATGTAGTCCTACATAATTTTCTAAAGAAAAGAAGGGAAATAAATTATAGTTAAAACACTCTAGCGGAATATCTGTGTCTCAAATGTAACATGCTAACTTAAACAGGCTGTTTGAAAGAAGAAAAGCAACCTGTTAGTGTTCGATAGCTAATTTTTATCCTGACTGTGCAAAGCAGAGTTAACTCTAGTCTTGTACTTAATATTAGATTTTCTTTTAAGAAGTCTATATGAAAGACCTTAGCTCTAATTTTGTCTAGTTTCATTTAACTTAAATGCTTCAAGTGTTATTCTTCTCTCAGTTGATTTTGTCTTGTATGTTGTATATGTTAGTCATATTCACATGGCTTTTCAATTTCTTTTATTTTGTAAATTGATTACACTTGTTATCACTACCTGTGCTGTGTCTGAAAAGTTATTCATCCCTCTATGCCCTGTGCAGTATGGAACTGCTTAACTCTAAGTGTTGCAGTCCTATTCACATTAGATATTACCTATACCTCTGTGAAGATCGTATTTCTTTTATATAAAAGATTTTTTTTCTTTTATATAAAAACTACTTGCACTTATGCGTATCATAAAATTTCCATAGTTGGGCTGTGAGAAAAATGCTTTATAGCATCATGTGTCATGTTTGAATGTTGTATGTGCTAAGATTTGGACTTTCCTCTTCATGAGGAAAATGATCTCTATTAGATCAATTTTAGCTGCAAGCCTATAGTGCATATTTGACATGTTTATATTCACAGCCAATCATGCATTTGGATTCCTTCTTAGCATGTGAAATGTGTTTGATCTGAGCAGGCACAGACAGCACTGAGGTTCAATACCAGATAAAAGCTTCTTTTTTACAAGGGGATTATCTTTGAAAAAGGAATGTGCCTCTTTCAACAAACTGTGAGATGGTGATCTCTAGGAAAATAAATATTTACTTCTCTTTCTGTTTTTATCATAATACAGCTTTACATTACTTTACCTTTGTAACAGCTATTGCACGCTGTCTTTTGATTAAGCCAAATGTATTTCTGTGGCCTGTATGAAGACTCAGCCTGCCACCTAAAAACATGTCTGATGCCAGATAGGGATAGACAGCTGTGTATTGCTGCCAGAAGTCATAGCACTAACAAAGACAAATGTGCAAGAATGTGCCATCCATACTTCTGGAAAGAGGAATGAATGCTGAAGGAGGAATATGGAACAGCTGATTACTTCCGCTGTTAGCTTCAGTAGAACTAAATTTAAAAAAAAAAAAAGTTAAAACACAGCTGGCTATTTAGAATGAACTGCTGAGAGATTTGTCAGTCAGTAGCTCCTATTAGGGAGACACTTAGCTTGGGGGTATTTTTGGAAAGAGTTTCCATGGAGTTGGAGAGACTTCAGGCCTTTTGCTTTTTTCTGATTGGCCAACAGACAGGTGCTGAAAAAGGTGGTGGCAGAAATATTGCAGACGTGGTGAATATCAATCACACAGACACGAAACAGCAACTTACTTTTTGTTTTATGATAGGGTATACCATGTGAAAATGTAACAGAATTTTTCCTTTCTCTCTCTCTCTTGTGAAATGAAAAGAGATCAGACAAAGGACTGTTTCATGTTGGTTGAAAATACAACCTCCTGCATTTAGAATTTGTGAGTGGTGTGTTCTACCATAGCACATGTTTAATGTCTTAAAACTAAAACCATGTATTTTTCTTCCAAGGTAAAATGTTCTACATATTTCTGATATACATATGTATAGGTTGTGTTTAAAGAGTCTATATCCTTCAAACAGAAATGTACTATTCCATTATAAATTTATAATTTACTTTTAGAGAGAAATCATGTAGCAAACAAACAGTTTTTAAAAATAGGTGCTTTTAGGAATGATATAAAGTAGGCCTTTGAGCTTTTGAGAGAGCAGGAACCTTTCAGTGGCAATGAAAACCTGTGTGGCAGCACTCAGAGACCTCGAAATTGAATCCACTGGTTCTGTCAAAAGCAAGAATTAGAATTTTGACAGAGTACTGATCTTGTACTTATAAGCCCATCTCTCTCTAGGCATTACAGCTTCAGAGCCAATGACTAAACATTGCTGGGGTACAATCCTGATACTTTGGCATTGATGGATTGGAAAAATTGACAGGATTTTTTAAAATTAAACAAGCTGTTAAATGTAGTCTCTATTTAGACAGGATCCAGCTTTTTCTTTTTCCTAAAAAGTGATCATTTCTGGTGAAAAAAATGCAGAAGCAAATTTACAAGTCAGTGATGAAAAATTGTTCAAAAATATATTTCAGACATAACATGATAAGTTCTATTCACCATCAAAAGTGAAAAATGCATAAGATGTGCACACCTCCTTTCTGTCCTGTTTGATATCTTGATTAGAATCAAGAAAAAGAGGCAAAGTGTGCAGTTGTTGAAAGATACGTTTTTACATGCTTTAAATTCTCCAGCATCAGATGTGCACCTTGTCTTGTTTTTCCTGTGTCAAAGAAGGAGTAATGAATTGTAAATTCATGTATTTCATAGTTGTTCAATGAGATGTCATTTGAGTTTCAGTGGTACTTTACACAGCGGTTTTCTGGTCCTAACATGAGCTTGTGGTATTGGTTTAGAAAAGGGAATCAGAGTGATTGATCAGTGAACTAATGAATTCTCTTTGAAAAGTGAAATGTCGCAGATAATAATGCAAAATATTCAAGTAGTCAGAGGAATAATGCAGATCTGGGAGGAAGCAGCCTAGAGACCCAAGACAACCACCCTTTAATGAGGATGCAAGTATGCATTTGAGAGTTAAAAGAGTGAGATGGCTGAGAGAGCCATTGAAACAATGATTCATCTAAATGGATTACTGGACACCACTTTCAGACTGTTTGGAATACAATTTCTGGCTTTGCCATCAAAACTTGACTAAATGCAAGCAACCTGGCAGATGAAAGAGGAGGTTTTTGTAATGCTGTGACAAAAGGCTCTGAAATTCTAAGATGCTGTATGAGCAATCTAATACATATACTATTTGCTTGAAAATTTGGGCAATGGTAAAACCTGGCTATAACCCACAGAACTGAGGCAATAAATCTGTTACTGAAAAACTTTGCAAAAGCATTAAATGTACTCTTACACATGTGGTACAGATAGAAATTAAAGCATATCTGGTGTGCAAGACTAGGATCCAACAGAATCAATCAATCTAGATTTTTCTTTTCAGAACAAAAGAGAAGGAAGGGTGGTCTAACCAAAACAAACAACAAACCGTTTAATTCACTTTGTTACCACTCTCAGATTCTAAAATAATCCAAACAGTCTGGAGAGTTAGAAAGTTTGTGTTGATATAAGCAGGTTTAGAAGAGGTGTTAGATATATTTTATATGGAATTGAAATAATAATTACTATATAACACCTGAATTAATATATAAGACTTATTATATATGTATAATATATAATTGAAAAATATTGACACATACAAGTACAGTATGTAAATACACAGTCCTAAGAAATTAACACAAACATTTTATTATTTTGACATAATTGTACTCACTGTATGAGAATACATTGCACAGTTTGGTGATCAGTTGATACAAAATATCTATATAAACAAGCCAATACATCATTCTTATCTCTATTTTTCATAGCATTTTCCTGGAACGGCTATGCATTTTAAATTCTTAATTGAAACCAGTCTTGTGAGGGAGTCTCAGGAATCATCATTTAAAGCTTTGCCTTGGGACATGCTGTCTGTGAGTTTTTAAACAGAGTCAACTACCTCAAAAGCCCATAGGAGTTACCACCTCTCCTTTGAAGACATTTAGGTATGTTTGAACAGGAACACTCTTCTTAACTTTGTTCTCCAAATTGAATGGATGGTGTAATATTCCAGCAAGCAGTGAGGGGGTTACAGCCTCAAGGGTTTCCTGAATAGCCGGTTTTGATGCTCTTCATTTTTTTGTGCAGTTGTAGTGGTGTGAATGGGAGTGAGTTTTGGGAATTGCACAGAAGAGATGTCAGAGACTATGCTTCGCGTTGTTGCTGTCCATCGACTCCAAGCCCTTATGAAGTAAATTAGTAAGTACAATTTAACAAAACTTTTAACAATAGTTAGCTGTCATCTTTCAAAGTTCATTGACTTCATTTATACAGTTATTTAACTAATAAAGCTCATAAGATTTTTTTTCCTTACAAATATCCAAAAAATGTAATATGTGGAGATAAAACACCCCTTCTAATAATACTGTATAAACTGTGAGGTGACAGTGATGGCATCTACAGTTTGTTTTCAAAATGTAAATGATTATGACAATCTCACAGCTTAAAGTTGTAAGAAAAATTAATATCTTTTAAGAATCAAGGTGAAAATAAAAGTGCAGAGAATTTTCTAATTTTCTTGGAGAGAGGAAATAGAGCAGTTATTGACAGTCAGTGAGTTTCACAAAAAACACCCAAATCAGAAATCCGGGTAGGAAGCTAATTGTCTTTTGTCTGTATCAAACTTTCATACGGTTTGAGGAAGATCCTTTAATCAAAACTCTTTTTTTCATAATGTTTATTATAGCGTTTCTATTCTAAGTGTTCTATTATTAGAGCAGACATAATTGTTTTGATACTTTGCCAGCATTCTATGTGCAAATACCTTGAATTTTGGTCAGTTGTAGGTCAAGTAGAAGCCGGTGCCTTTCATGTACACACTTCAGTCCTTTCCCAGTCTTTCAAGTTCCTGAATGTAACAGCTTTGAAAGCAGACTGTACATTTGTGCAGACTCATAGTTGTACAGACTGGACATCTGCCTCACTGCTAAAGTCTCATAGAGGCTGCATATGGTTTCCATGACATAGCCTTTCATTTTGCCATTATTTGATTTCTGAATATTTGATTTTGCAGCCTTAATATTATTCCTGTACTTTGCATCATGGAATAAAGAGATATTTGGACATGATTGCATAATCCTTGTGAGAGTTTGCTAAGACTTTCTGAAATTTAGCTTTTAGAATTGCACAGCTGTATGTTGAATGGACTAGTGTTTCATCATATGATCTCCGTGTGCAAGCTTAGTTTGGTTTTTAGGTTCTGCCTAGTACAGTGGCATCTGAATGATTGTTATTTAATACATGCAGACACACATTTCCTTAAAAGTGCAGTTCAAAACGTTAGCGAGTCTTCATCATAAATCTCTTCAATCTGGTGTTTGTTTAGTGATGCGTAGTGGTAACAAAGGATCGCTATAGGCCCTTTATTGAGCTTGCAGCCCTCACATCTTTTCAGGGTATTTCTTATAGGAATAGAGGCCTGAAAGTGGGGTCATTCACACGACTTATGTGGGAAGAACAATTATTTTGCTTCTTGGGTAATACACACAGAATGGGACAGGACAGCAGAATGGCAAATGCATACAAGGGAATCAATTCTTTAGGTATTATTATTATTATTATTATTATTATTATTATTATTATTATTATGTTTAATTAGAAAATGAGTGATTGTTTTTCTTTTTAAATGGTTGTTTATTCTAAATGTCACTTTTTTATAGTAGCTGATACAGAATGAAAAAATATAAATTTGCTTTTAAAAGTCTGAATAATAAAATAGAAAAAAGGTTTTAGACTGAATATGTGAGGTAATCAATTGAATATCACTGCTGCTTTGTGTGGGTTTTTTATTAACCCACTCATATAATGATACATATGTGTCCTTTTACTCAGAACAAAGATCAAAGATTTCTCAAAGCCTTAGTATCACTTTATCCTTGGACATGGTTTTTTCACAGTGTATGGATACATTTCATTACCACTGGGTTACTACTATATGCACTGACTATAATTTTGTTTTGTAAATATTTTATGTAAGAGGAAATGAAAAACATAAATCAGGTTTATAAAGCAATGAACTTAGAATTTATGGAAGACAGCATTTCTTAGGTAAAATTGCATAAATACTTCATATGTAATTTGATTAATCAATAGAATTCAAAAGCAGAAAAAAATCATTGACCAAAATCAGAAAAGGATAAGAGATGAAGAGGAAAATAAAGTGGAAACAATGGAAAAATCTTTGCATTGACAACCAAATTAAACACAATTTTAGGTCTGGAATAAATAAGGTAAAGGTTTTCCTGGAAACATGCCAAAGTAATTCTGTGAAATGTACTGCAGAAATGTCTGGTTTGAATGTCTGTTTCCAACTGTGGAAAGAACAATCCCTAGATAAAGGTAAGTGTACTTTTTTGTGGTTTATTTGGAGGGGATGGCAAGAATTAACTCTGTGAAGAATAGAGAAGAACATACTAATAAACTTTGCCTACTGTCATGGTATAGTGTTTTCATACTAAGAGTTTTGTGTGTAGCTCAGGTCACTTCAAGGAAATTAGTTTGTGAAAGAGACCTATTCTGTATCTGAGGAGTTTTCTAGGCATAACAGGAATTAATCAGCTTGGCATCATCTGAGATTTGTAAGAAGTAATTTTTAGTAATAGGTATATTGTAGATTATGTTGGGCCAGCTGAGTAGCAGAAGAGGAAAGAATGTTGAAACATGCTAAGGTACACAATAGACCCATACTGTGCTTTTTGAGGGTGTACTTATTATGTCAAGCTCACATAACTTAGTACATTTCTGTTTGTACTAAATTCCTGGCAGTGATGATGAACATACATCCTTCACAGGATGAACAGTGAGGTGTAAAAAGGTCCATGATTGAGTTATGCGTCCACTGCGTGTAATGGCCTCTCTTCTGCCTAGTAAACTCCCTCAGCAGTGTCAGCCACGGGCTCTGGTGCAGGATCAGGTGATGCATTGCTATTTTGTGGGGGCCCAGACCCACAAGCCATTCAGTTCAAGACTGTTGAAGCTTTTCGATTTGAACTGTTTTGATGAACCCACTGACACACTCACTAGGAATGAAAGGGAATTATAAACAACTTGCATGAGCCTTTGGTTTGACATTTTCATACTAATAATTTCCATTTTTCTGCACACTAACTTCTTGCAGCTTTTTCTTTTGTTTTCAAGCTCGATCACCTAACAGATAAAGTTTAGCATATCATCAGTTAGTGTAGAATAACTGGGAAAGTTACACCTAGTCACTAGCTACACCTAGTTGCACCTGAAACAATGACTGAATTATGGGTGGGCTGGCATCAGTAGCTGTTCACCCAGATCAGCAGAGGCCTAAGCTTTTTAGGACTGGAGGCCTGGAATGTGGTGCATATGGTGGGAGACCATAGGAAAATGCATGCTGTACTTTTGCAGAGAGAATATGCATGCATTTTCTTTTTCAAGTACACCTATAATGTACGCTGATTTCTGTACACATTGGGACATCTGCAAGAATGACTGATTTTTGAGAGTTTCTTCCATTAGGGGAAAAAATAAAAGCAAAATTAATGAACGCAACAGTCATTAGGGCTGTGGGTTTTGTTTGTTTTTCCTTTTTCCCCCAAGGCAGAAGAACAAAAGATCTAAGAATAACTATTGAAGCATGAGAAGAATCCATTCTCTACTGGATAAATAGCATGATTTACTGGAGACAACAGCTAGGCAGAGGATTGCCAAATGCCTTAGATATTTTGGATTTGAGAACTTGATAAACTGTCTGGATTATTCACAGTTTATGTCTGTAAAATAATCACATTTTTAAAATTTTTCAATTTTTTCTACATGTATTTGTTGCTGCATAGTTGGTATTGTTTTTCTCAAAATCTTAAAGCAACAACACTATTTGTAAACCCTGATAGAGACATACTTACATTGCAAAATCAAAACCTATAAAGTTCAGAGATGCATTATTTCTAATTGCCTGTACCACTGATGCCTAAAAATTTTTGCTTTTTATATATCTGTAATATATATCTGTAATTTTAATATATAGCTGTATAGTTTCTAACACTTCTGTTACTTTAGCATAGTAGTTGCACTTTCTCACATATTATGCTACCTTCCTGGAATTCTGTTTAGTCTTGCTTTTTTAGTCTATCAAGGACACTTTGTTTTGCACCATACACCATAGACATAATAAAATGTAGGGCTAAAAGATCCGGCTGGGGGGGCTCCAGTGGGGCAGAACCCAGGGAGAAATTACCTAACCAACTGCTTTTCTAATTGGACAATATTTTTTAGACGTGCTAATTAACTAATCTTATAAAAATTGTAGAAATACTGTATCATGCGTGCATATAGGCATATTGTACACCTGAAAACTTTCAGTTAAAGACTTGCTTTTATATTATCATTCTTGACATTGTTTGGAAAAGTTTTGTGTTTTATTCCAGGCAACACTGCTTGTTGTAAGCAAATAATGGAGTGAATGTTAAGATTGTAATTTCTGAATTTGAAAAGTGCAAAAACTTTATAGAAGGAATTTGTAGTAGTATTTTAAATATAATTCGATATTCTTTACAAGGAAAAAGGCAAGAACAAATTTTATTATGGGGTCTGACTCCACAACATGTTGTCACCGGGGCTTTAACCCCTAGACCTATGACACTGCTTCCTTTTACAAATGTTCTTAAATGCCTAGTACAGTAGGGTTGAGTGCATGTCAGATAGTGGTGCTCAAGAAGCACTTACCCTGTGAAGTGTGTAAGCTTTTTAGTCAGTTTCTTTTCAGTGCCCTCCAGCAGTTTGTTCAGATTTAAATGACTCTCCAGCAATCCCATTCACTTCTGAATTATGATGTCAATAATATTCCCTCTAAATTATGCTTCTTTTTCTTTTCAGAAAAGCATATACTCCTTAGCAGACCAACTGTGATTTTCTTTACTCTATTGCCTAATTAAATCTGCTCCAGTCAATGAGGGGCAAAATTCCTTTCCTTGCTAGTTGAAGTAATAAGAAGTTATGATTTAAGGCAACGTTATCCACTGTGCCTTTGTATTTTTAAAACTTGTAACTGACAAACATTATTAATAAAGAGACATACATGGGATAATTATATGCCATCTAGTACTTCATTGTAATTTAGATGGAATATCCTGGTAATCAGCTATTTGGGGTCAGGTTTGAGATGACTGATCATCTAATCTTATCATTAGATTTTCCCATTCAAGAAGGAAGTTTGTCTTGTCTCTTTTATCCTACAAGGAATCAAATTTGTATGTAAATATCTTTCAGCTGCCTTAATGGCTTTTTGAGTTGCTTTGAAGCAGAGTTTAAAGTTCCATAAATTGTACACCTTTTGGATTAATTTGTATTTTGTATGTTTACCTCCCTAAAAAGTACAGGGCATTGTATCTATATTTGGGAAAAGCACAAAGCTTGTGTGCTAAAATCCTTAATTGAATATCAGAAATTTCTGATATACTGGTGTGTGTTTTATGTTGTTGCCACATCTTGTTCTTTTATCCATTCAGTTTGTACAGCTGATTAGTTAAACTTTTCTTAACTCTTCCTACACTGATATCTGAATAGTTTGTATGGCATTTCTCTAAATAAGCTGTTAATTTTCTCATGCTTGGATGTACTTTGCATGGACAGAATCCAGAGCACATTCAAACAGATCTCCACGTTTTCTGTTGTGGGAGTTGCTCAATTTCATCTGAAGCACAAGTGCCCATTTTGAGAAGAGAGGAAGACAAGATCCCAGGGTTCAAAATTTCTACTCAGATACATGGCCGGTAATACCATACACTGTGAATTTTATTTAATATGTTTATGTTTATGGGTGTGCACATGAAGATGCTGGCATTACAAGAAATAAATGAAGTTCAAAGATAATTTTGAGTCTGGGGTAGGTCTGGGAGTGAGGATTATATCAAGCTGTACAGGGGGATTCCTGAGCCCAGGCACATACAAACAGCAGCCCCAAGCCCCATCCGGACCTGGAAGCCCTCAGCAGCCAATCAGGCACTGAGGGGTATTGGCAGGAGCTGCTCAGGAGATTTAAACCTCTCTAAATGCCCTGGATGTACACACTGATTGAGGAATAAGAGGCTGGGGAGCAGTGCTGGGGAAAGGGACCTGAGGATCCTGGTCAGTGGCAAGTTGAACATGAGCCAGCAGTGCCCTGGCAGCCAGGAAGGCCAACCTTGTCCTGGGGGGCATCAGGCACAGCATTGCCAGCTGGGCAAGGGAGGGGATTGTCCTGCCCTGGCTCTGCATTGGGGCAGTCTTCTACTGTCTTAGTGAGTTGAATCAGCAAAAGAGTGACAGAAACTAAACTAGAAAAGGGATGATGCTGTGGAGTTGAGAGTAAGAAACGTGTACAAAGGGAGTGAAAGAGCTGAAGTAGAGGTATTATGAAAATGAAATATTCCCAGCAGCTGCAATGAACTGTCATCAGTTTACATGTCACACTAACTTGTACTTCACTATCAAATACATTGTGTGCAGTGGGGAGGATAGATTGCAGCTCTTCCTCCCTCTGCTGCTCATCAGCTGCAAGTGTAAATGTAGTTGTACTGATGTTTGTATCAGTACAAAACTGTAGGGATGGAACACTGGCATGATCCAGGCTAAAAATAATTCTATCCTTTTGGCTCCTTATATTTAACTTTGTATTGTTCAGTTACCCAGGTCAGAGTAAAGCCCAAAAAGTTGTTGCAGTTTTTTCTTTGGAACAGTAGATTGAAAACATGGCTTCCCTTCAGACCTGTTTTACCACTACAAGAAAATCTTTTATTATATTAGACAATGGTAAAAGTCAGGAAAAATTGGCCAAGGGCCCATTTAAGTATATTTTGCTATTATTGCTACAGCTGTCGATTTCTGTGAGGATCTTCTTCAGGTTAAAATAGGAAATCAGATTTCATGCAAAATCATTGTCTACTTCTGCTAGCAAGAAAGTTAATTCTCATCATTTTTTCTCCAAAATATTGTCACATTCTTTTGGTAATAAGTACAATTTTCCCAACCATTATGTCGATGAGGAGGAGGAAGAGGAGAAAGATGACAGATGCCAAGGACTGTCCCAACAGAAACAGGGCAATGACAAACTGGTGGCCAAATGGCAAGATCTGTTGGACTCCATGTCATTTCTCTGTTTCAACATCAGTAACCGACATGCTTTCCAAAGGGAAGCACTGCAAAGTCCAAGGACTGTCCCAAGGGGAAGATGCCATCTATGATAACATCTGGAACAAACCCTTGGGCTGAATGATGTGGACTCCCTGGAAGGACCTAGCTGTTCCAGGAAGGTGGGCACAGAGGTGGCAGGAGAGGCAGCATGTGAGGCACCCAGCACATCTCCTGCCCCGGGGAGTCTTCTGGCCAGAGCTACTGAGGAAGAGGAGCCCCTCAAGCCTCTCGCTCCTGGGGTGGCAGAGGCAGCAGATTCTCCAGCCTTTAGAGATCAGGTGACAGAGGCATAGAGCCAGGTCTCCAAGGAATGTCCCTCCCGCTTCAGGCAGTTGCTCCAGGCACTGTGCAGGCTGTTCTGGTGTCCCTGCATGGCAGCACAGCCAGAAGATTAGTGGCCACACCAGCACCAGGCTGGGCCCGGAGGTGGAGGTATAGCAGCACTTTGCCAGGACAAACATCCTGGTTGTAGTTCCTGGAGATCAGCACAACCCAGCACAGCAAGCACTGGAATGTGGCCAAGAAGTGGCTATGGACTGTAGGGGGGGATCAAGACCACCAAAGATCCCCAAAGCTTCCAACCCATTTCCAGAAGGGTCCGAAAGAATGGACTGTGCATGAGAACTAATTTGCATGCAGGTGAGAAACCCATTGCGGGGTGGGGAACCCAATCCATAAAAGGTACCCCCACCACGTCCATGATTCTGGACATCCCATCAGCTGGTTTGACAGTGGAACCAGGAGTGATGATTTCTTTTTCTCTCTCTTTTCCTCTCATTCTGCCACTCTTCCCCTCCTTAATTAATCTCTTTCCTTTCTCTCTTCCCTTTCATCCTCTCCCTTTACCCCAAGCCCACTGCCAGGTGTTTTTATAGCAGGTCAGGGACTAACAGAGCAATTCTTTAGTAATAAGTAAAATTAACGAAATATTAATATATTAATAGAAGTAAGTGTTTAACAAAAGTTTCTGATTTTTTTTGTGGACACTCTGGCTTTTATCATTCTAACAAAAGTTGCTGATTTTTTTTTGTGGACACTGGCTTTTATTGTTCCTTTCATCCCTGAGCATTTAGGGCTCTTGGGTTCTTCCTTCCCTTTGTGCGTGGGTCATCACATGTTAATAAAAGATGCTGATTTTTCTAATTGTGCTTGTCTGTGCCTGGTACATCTTTCTAATGTTGGGGACACCAGAGCTGGATGCTCTGCTGTAGGTGGGGGTCTCATGAGAGCAGAATTGAAGGGGAGAATCAGCTCCCTCGATCTGCTGGCCACAGTTCTCTTGATACAGCCCAGGATTCCGTTGGCTTTCTGGCTTGTGAGTGCACACTGCTGGCCCGTGTTGAGTTTTTCATCAACCATCACCCCCAAGTTCTTTCCCACAGGGCTCAATCCATTTTCTGCTCAGCCTGGATTTGTGCCTAAGACTGCCCCAACCCAGGTGATTGACTAGACAGATGGTCCTAGGGTCCCTTGCAGCCCAAGCCCTTCTATAATTCCACTATTTCAACAAAATACTAACAGTATTTAAAAAACCAAAAAACAAACAGGTGGTATTCCTAATTACTAGGAACTGGGTTTATTAAGTTCCTTTTCAGTAATTAGTGGTCCTCCTTGCAAAACATAGGATATTCATCACTGATAGAAAGCTTACACAATTTCCTGCTCAATTTAGCCAGCAGATTTGTCTGTAGCGTTCCAGTTTAGCTTGCAACAGGTTAGTTGTTCAAACAACTGAAAGCATGTTCTCAAGATAGTATTAATAAATTATCTTTTCTAATATTACTCCTGTATTATATGTTCAATATAATTACAGAAACATGAGCCTCTGCAGCATTATTAGTTTAAGCTCATAGCTGTTCTACAGTGATGCCAGTGATCTAGTGTGTCAGTATTTGAGGTCATGCCATGTGCTCTCTGCATCCTTGTCCAGCCTACACAACAGGGTTTATTAAGAATGAAACAGTTCCAGTGTGTATCTATTTGATTTCTTTTTTCTTACTACACATTGAAGGATTTTTCACTCCTTATTAAATCTTCAGGATATGATAAATTCGCGCTTTTTAGAATACAATATATATTTCATTTTTAAAGCAACTTAAAATGGAACAGTACTCTCTTTTTTTTAAACTAGAACAAGTGTGAGTGAACTGTGTGATGATCCAAATGATAACGTTCTACTGGCATTTAAACAACTGGGAGAAAACTATGAAGAGAAACTAGTGTGCTACCTGAAGAACAAAAACCAACCAAAGCAGCAGTATATAACTCTTACCACACAGATCAGCAGTCTTTAAGTTAGAAAGTTACTAGATCTGACTTACCAAATACAATTTCAGAATAAAGCTTTAGTTAATAACCAATAATACAATAATAAATAAACCAACAATACAAAATAATGCAAAGTTTACTTTAGGAAGTTAACCTTTACAAATTGACATTTTAGCAGCTCTAATGTCAACTAAATAATTGTTTTTAATAATTTTTTTTTAAGTTACAAAACTGAATAATTGTACTTTATCTTTCAGTTGCACTTTTTCTCAGGCAGTGGTATATATGTTAATATAGCTCTCAGATTTATATTAAACAAACATCACAGTTCTGACAGCTGGTGAGATCAGCTTCTCAGTAGGACAGCAATAGAAACTTTCAGCTCCTTTGTGAAGTATGTTCAGCAATTATCATCAAATAAAGTGTTTTAAGTGTTTTCCAAGGTTTCTATTAAACCACAAAGTAGTATTATTCAGGAACAATTATAAAAGCTTTTAAACTGGCCTGCAGATTTAGTTTACAAAATTTGAAATAGATAGAGGGCTTTATACCAATACAGCAAAGTTTGATTAATAAAATGTTCCAACCATATGTAGAATTGCTTCATTTTTCACCTCTTGTATCTTAAGGAGTCAGGCAGATCCAGGACTGTGCAATACATATTACTGAGTTTAGTAAATATACTATTTCCTTGGTGTTTTGTTTGTTTTTTTTTCTGGGAAGGGCAAAGTTTTCAGCAGTATTTTCACACTAATACTTCAGTTTAAAAGCCTTTTTGTCCACCTGTTCTCTGAAAAGATATACACAAATACCTAAGTTTAGATACTTTAGGAAAGTAAGGCTTTGACAACAGTCCTCACTGCCACACAGAATTTTATGATGATGACTAAGATAGTGATATAAGTTATTTTCTATAATAAGCAAAACATGCAGTAAGGACAACTCTGAAACCCATTTCTTTGTATTAGCTCTGGTATTCATCCAAGATCACTGACTATCCTGATTCCAGGCAGGACAGGGTTAATTTTTACAGTAGTCAGGAGGAGGCATGCCTAGGATGCAGAGGGAATTCTGTACCACCTCACATCATTGTCAGGGAACTGGGAAGGGCTCCCTTCTGGGTCAGTGTAGTGTGGCCAAGGGAGAGGGCAAGTATCGCTGTCGGGGGTTTCTGTGTGAATCTTATCTGCCCTGTAAAACCTTAATGCTGAGCTGTAAGGCACTGGGACAACAATGCTTGAAAAGCTGTCCTAGGACTGCAGCAAACCCCCCCACCCACGATTTCTACTTTCAAAACAGTGCATTGTAATCTATTTGCTTTATGATTCTATGATGGTGTCTTGTCACTAAGAGACAAAGTAGCTGGGTGAAAATTTAACTTTATCAAGCTCTCATGAAGTAAGAGAAGTAAACAGAAAACAGGTTGAAAATAAGTAAGTTTAAGAAACCTTTTATAGTTTCTGATTAACCTTAGTCCATTAAAAATTTTTTTGTTACTCTAGAAGAAAACAAACATTTTCTACAACTTTCTGACACTGAGTTGCACAGGTGCCTTATTAAAATTGTTCCATTTCTCTCACTTTTATTAGAGTGAGAACAACCTCCACCTGTGACACTCTCTACCATTATCATCTCGCTCAGCCTTTGTCTTCCAGTGATTTAAATTAATATTAACATTTCTCTCCTACACATGCAGAACATTACAAGAATGTCTGGAGATAACAGCAGAAAAAAAACTTAGGAGAAAACTGAAATACAGTAAGATTTAAGAGATGAACATCAAGAACTAAAAAACTAACTATAAAGACAATTTTTACCACTTTCCTTACTATAATGCAGACAGAAAAGTAATATTAAGTGTTATAAATACTAGAAACTATTTTTTCAGCACTTTTAATAAAGGAATGCACTGCCACAGAAAAGTTGAGGCCAAGAATTGAACACAAAACTAGGTCAACACTTCCTAAAACAGGAATAGTTTCTCTAAGTATTATGTCACAGTAAGTATATTAAGTATTGCAGATATTTAAATTTAAGTAATATTTTTCTTACAACATTACAGAGGTAATTTGCAGATTATTGATTTTTCTAGTTGCCAGTGAAAAAATCAGATGAAATATTAAGTATTCTGCATTTTGATTTAATACTTGACAGTTGCCATATTTATCTAATACAGATAAGTTATATTCTTTAAAATCTGGCATCAGCTTTTGCTGAAGAGTGAACAGTAAACGATAGAGCTTTATTCTGAAATAGTACTACTGTCTGTGTATTCCAATAACTAAAGCAAAATTATCTCTTCGATCCAAGAAAATGGACAGCAAAGTAGAAAAGACAGTCTTCTTATCCTTACTTTGTATCATATTTTACAAACTAAAAATTCCATGAGTTCTAAATCATTAATATATAGATAAATGGTGTTTTTCTTCTCATCATTACACACAGATTTCAAAAGAAAATTTATATTTTGAAAGCTAGATTCTCCAAAAGCTTCCATTGAAACAGCAAGTTAATATCTGTCCAAGTATAGTATCTGTCCCAAACTGTTGCCAAAAAGAGCTGAAATTTAATTGTGATGTTTCTTTTTCCAGAAGGCAGCATTTCAGAAGTGTAGCTGACACCCTTTGGCAGCATATAGCAAGAACACTGATGCAACACTTCAATTTCAAAAGTGAGAGAGAAGTTATTAAAATTACACTAGAACTTGCACCTTCAATATATATTAAACACATCACAGAAAGGGAAAAAGCCAAGGGGAGATAGGCAAAACAATTTTCAGTAATGCTTTCAATATTCTTTATTTTCATCGTGGCTCTCCTCCCTCCCTGCCTGGTGAGGTGAATGCTCTTGGCCGTTCTCTTACCCATTTCAGTGCAAGTGCTGCTGTATCCAGACAGCAATTTACTGCCTCCTGCCACTGAGGCTTCACCCAACCCACTTTCTGGGACACCTCAGTTCTCCACCCACCAAAAATACCCCAGAAGGTTTGTGTTCTTGAAGATGCAGCATCTATGGCCATACTTTGGTCTTGATCAGGACATGACATTTTTGGTTGTTTCTTGAGTTTCTGACTATACTATAAAAATCACTTCATTGCATTGTACTGCTCATAAGAGTTATTTTTTCAACACAGACACTTCGATTAGCAAGAAATGGGGAAAAGAACAGCTGTAAAATTACAAGTATCCCCACCTTTTAATGTGTTATGTAGAATTTAACTCCAGTTTATTTTCCTTTTCAGTCCCTCTTCACATCTGATTTTCTTCTAGTAGACATATTGTCTTCAGCAACAGAAAAATATTCTGATGCATGGCTGGTATCAGTAGAGACGGATGTTTGACTTAGCTCTTCAGTGTCAGAGGCGTTGTCTCTTAGCATTCCTCCTGTCTCACTTACTGCAAGCACAGAACTTCCAAAAGATGGATCACTGCATGTGCCAGGAAAAGAACAAGCTGTGTTCTGAAACTGTACACACACAGGTTCACCTTTCTTTCCAGGACACACACGGTTGTTTTCAGCAACAGTTTCTTCATATTTTACCTTTTTTTCTTGTTTTGTTGCTGTAATGAGTTGAGTGGAAGATGCATTCTCATATTCAACGGGAAGGACTCCTGAACATAATGGCTGACAAGGAGTGTTACCATCACCAAGCCTTTCTGCACATTCAGTGCTTTGAGGTGAGTTCATAGGCAAGCATGAGCCTTCACATTTTGGATGACTCTGAAGAGAAGCAGGCTCTGCACACTCTGAAGATACAGGCTTCCCTAGATTTAGGAATGTTTTGTCAGGAGATTTCATCTTCTCCTTTTTCATTTTTTCTGTTCCATTTCCAGAAAAAAACACAGAAGAAGTCAGCAAATCAGAGGTATTTCTGACAATTCCTCCAAATGAAAACACCGGTGAAGGCAATGGAAGGTTACTTTTGAAGGAAAATGCACCATCACTTGTGAGAAGGGGGGACTTGGAGACACCATTCACCCCAGCTGCACAGTTGGTTTCTGAAGTACTGCAAGCTACAGTTGTGCTGGATTCTGAGGCGTGAGGTTTTTGTTCCCCTAAGATAGATGGTTTCTGTGTACCATATCCTTCAGGTTCCTTTGCACAAAGTGTTTTTTCCCTCACGTGAGATGTTTTTTTGTCAGATGGCTTCTCAGATCGGCTAAAAAATGAAGATAATGGTAGAACCTTAAATGAATTGCTGGCTTTGGATCCTGCAAAGCAATCTCTTTCTGAATTGCCAAAGGGAAGCAAAATGTCTGGTTTCTCACTTTCTGCTGAGTTTAAATTAGGACTGGTTGAAGCATCACAAACTGTGTTTTTGGTTTCAGGACCGTGTTTATCCTGGTTATTGGTTTTATCCACCTTATCGCATCTTCCTAGATAAAACTGAGGGAAAGCACATTTCTTGTCTTGCCTTTTAAAGGAAAATGCACCTCTATCTTTACTGAATCTTGGTAATGAGTTGTTAGATGCACTGAAAGTAAAAGGTACACCTGAAGGTGTCTCTGCAGAAACACCTACAGATTCTGAATTTGAAACAGTAACAGCCCTTGTTGCTCCTGCCTTTAAGTCCCATGAAGTACTAGAATTAGAGTCCATTTCGTTGCAAACAGTAACTGCTGATGCCTGTCTTGGCAATTTTTCTTTAATTAACAGGTCTGGAGAGTTTTCTGACAAGGCTGGAGCAGATACTTCCCGGGCACTTCCCTCATGAAATAATTTTAAGTCACCATTTGTTTCAGAAAAGATCGCATTTGTTGATGGGATGCTGTGAGCACTGCTTCCAGAAAAGTTTCTTTTGTCAAAGCCACCAGCTCTTCGCAAGGTTCCCATTTTTATTTTATCTGTGTTATTTGCTTTGGGAGGTGAAGATACAAAAGAAGTTCCTGAGGACTTATCCTTGGAGGCCTCAGCAGTTACAAATTTATACTTTTTATTTGCAGGGAAATTTTGAGTCTTAAACACATTGGGGAGCTTCTGAAGTTCCATATAGTATTTGTAACGTAACTCCTAAAATTACAGCAAAAAAAAAAGTCACATCATCTAAAATGGCATTTGTGGATTCAGAGGTTATAAAACTCACAGATGACTAAGACTGAAGAAAAGTATTCATATATTCTAGACCATTTATAATGTATTTTTCCATTTCTACTGGAAGGCAACAGAACACAAGTCATTACAGAAAAAAGTTCTTTAAAAACAGTTGAACAAGATACACATCGAACCCTGATGGCAAATTAGGTTTTGAAAGAGGAGACTACAGAAAACTGTATTCAGAGTCTCTATCAAAACCAGAAATAGATAAAAATACTAACTTAGATATTAAGCAATAAATTCTCAGGAAGAATAGCCATCTGAAATTGAGTTAGGTGGTGGGGTTTTTGTTTGGTTTTTTTTGTTATTATATATAACTGCATTCCTAATGGCAATAGAAAATGGGTATTTTCCAAAATAATACAGAAAAAAATTCTATATTTAAAGGACCTAAGCAACATTTTAATTTGATCATCTGCCACTGGTATTCTCAGAACATGCATAATGGGATTCACTGCCAGCCATGCTTCACTAACTGTAACTAGAATAATTCTGTACAGAACAATACTCAGCCACCCACATGGAGCTGCTAGTAAGTATTAAAAAAAAAAATTCTAGTTGTATAACTACATCATTTGAAATGAAACACAAAAGAGACTGGATTCAGTTTCATGTCAAATTATTTTATGTGGTCTTCAAGATGGAACTCTATTATCTCTAAAAAACAGAATACAAGCAGATGAATTCCTCTTCAAATAGGTATGAGGGAAGTTTATTTGGATTAGAAAGCTACAGATGTGACATAAAAAGCCACACTAAATATAAAAGTATTTGAAGTCAGTAGTAAGATTAGGTTTCAGCTTTCTGAAGAAAAAAAGAAGTAAAATTATGACAGTTTTAATACCTAGTCAGATTTCAATCTAGAATTGGAAGGGTAGCTTTCTGTTAAGGAAACTGAAAACCATTTTAAAAGCTTATTTAGAAAGTCGCGTCATAACGAAAAGTAACTTAGCCATACTTAAAACAGATGTTCAATCATACCTCATGACTCATATTTTGAAATGCTGGCATTTCTGATATTGACATATAGCGAGTAGGGATCCTCCTACCATCTGCTTCTTCCTGTCCTGCTACAGGCTGAAAAATATTTTGCAGCAGACATTATATTTAATTTTGATAAGCCAAAATAGTACCATGTTGTAGACCACATAGCCAATAACTTACAAGAAATGTGTTGGGTATATTCTTCTGGTCCTGCCACTGCTTTAAGACATCTTTAAATAGAGTTGAGCTCTCATTTCCTTCATAAGATAGATCTATTAGAAAGAACACAAGAATAGTGATGGAAAATATATTAAATACAGAAAACACTGAAAGGTTCCTGTGCACCTAAACAGATTCCATTTAAGAACAAAAGTACAGTGCCCTAAGTGAGACCCTAGCCATTGTTGAAGCTTCTGTGACATTATTCTGTGTTGAAGTTTCTGTGATTATTCTTCAGCAAGAAGTCCATGTAATACAGTTTTTTAAAAGCTGGAGATGCCTCCCCTGACAGAAAACCTAACACCTCCTCCTGTGAACTTAAGCCATTTAATGTGAGCATAGGCAACATTCACATGACACTACAACAAACACACATCTAGTTCAGCAACACACTTCTGACAGCAGCACTATTGGCTGGATACTGCAACCAGATTCCAAAAATACAGCCTAGGAGCTTCCTGGAGAAAGCACATTCATAAAATGCATTTAAAAACCCTCAATGAAAGTATTATTCATTTAATTTGCTCGGATGCTTTCCTGTGCGTGTTTGCCATGCAGATCATTTATAAGCACTTGCTTCCACAAGTTCCAGGTTCCTAGACTTCCCAAAACTTAAGTCTTTCTTCCCTACCTTTAACATTAACAGGTGTGAACTCCAATGCTAAGATTTCATTAACTACAGGTTTGATATCTATCTTCTTTGGCATATACACTGGTGGTTTTTCCCAGCTGGATGCTATATTCATCACATCAAGCTGAGTTTTCATTCTGGAAAAGGAAAAAAAAACAACAACCAAAACTGAACCAACTCAAACATTTTTCTTCATGCTTACATGCTAGCTAAATTATACCTGCCTAATAAAAAAAACTTATTAAGAAATCACTAGGAAAGAAGGAATCAGAAAATTATGTCTTCAATAAAATGTCAGGTTCTCTAGATTTTTTTTCTTAAAACTTGTTCACACTTGAATTAGATTTCATACTGAATGAAAACTGCAAGAAGTAGTACTGGCAGGTCAGCAAAAAATGACCCCTCTCCACTTTCCTTAGTGGACACTGCCCACATCTAAATTATACTCTTTCTTCAGATGGCATTGCTAATGTTAGTCTGAAAACCAATGTATTTTAAAGAACTCCATTTCCAATATTCTTTCTTAAATGCAGGTTAGAAGTTCTAAGCAATATAACTAAGAAACTTTAGAAGAAATTACAGGGTATGTGCACTGTAAGGATACTGCAGCATCTTCACACACACTCTTATACTGAAAGATTTCTGTAGAAGCTTCAAGCATGCTTCACTGTTCAAGTTTAAATAAGACATCTGAAAATATCCAATCACCAAGTATTAATGAACTTCTATATTCACTTTTTATAAAGTAAGGGAAATAATTCAAAAGCTTAATTATCTCTAAGCTCAGACAGTACATTACTCAAATTCTTGAAACATTTCCTAAAATTTGCAATATTGGGCATCCAAAAATCTGAAAGTATTATAATCTCTTAATTACTCAATACTATTTTCACTTAAAATTGGTTATCTTATGATATCCAATGTAGCGATTTTTAGTTTTTAATCTTAAAAATCTAAAAGAATGCTAGAGAACTAACAAAACATGAAAAAATATACCTTGTATTCAAGCCACAGGCAACCTATAAATAAAACAAGAATTTGTAAGATATGAGCTTTTCTCCAACTGTCAGAAAGTTATTGCTTTATCAAAATACTTGAGACAGTATTGACAAAGTCCCTGTCTTCATTTCACAGAACTATAGAAAATAAACCTGTTAACATTTAAAAAAAACAACCAAAAAAACCCCAACCCAAACAAGTATGCCTGTGACAATGATTTATCTTGTGATACTTGGTGATAAAGACAAAAAGAACTCCTTCAGAGTCAAATGAAGGCATTCAAATAATGGCCCATATGGTTACCTAATCAGTTTCAGAAGTTCAGATATTTGTAAACATTCAAATGAAGGATTATTTTGTATTTCTTGGAGAGGAAAGCCTCTCCTATGTGCTCTCAATATGCTACTATACTATTAAAAAAGTGGTCTTTTAGTTTTAAATCAGGCAGGTAATGGCGGCAAGAAGTGCAGTGCACTGCACTGTACTCAAGTGAGGCTTCCCAAAGAACATGTAGTGAAAGGTAAAAAACCTGACTGGATTAGAGCTGCTTCCTTATAAAAAAAACTGGTGATCTCACTGTACTGGATCCTTACACAACAAAAAAAATGTACTGTTACGGAGGATGGGAGGGGAGGTGCTAAGTTAAAAAGAAAGAAAACAAAAAGCAGGAAGAGGAAATAGCTAAATAGGAGAAATGAGAGGAAAAAGATGAGGGTAAGAAGAAACCAAAAGTGAAAGTAGAACAGAAGGCATAGGAGAAACAGAAGGAACAGGCGGAATATGAAGCAAACCAGGAGACGTAAGAGAAAGAAGATGAAAATGGGATGGGGAACAAGAGGAGGGGAAGGAACAACATGAAGAAAAGGAGGAAGTTCAGAAAGAGAGATGTGGAAGTGATCAGTGACATGCTAATCACTGGAGTCACAATATTTCTTCCAAAAGCGGGAGCTGCTTTTATTTCAAGTAAAAGTTAATTTTTTCTTAATGAGCTGTTACCAGACAGTCAAACTCAATACTTCCTTAGCTTCCCATTTATCTACAGGCAGCAAAAAGACCCATTGCAGGAATCAGCAATATGTTATTTCTTAGGAACACATACAATAAAAATCACTGATAAGCTTCAAATAAAGCTTTTTCAAACTTTTCTAAAAATAAAAAACATTTTTACAAAAAAGTATGAAATGTTAACTAATTTTAGTCTGTATTAGTCACTTGTTGACTTTGTTTTTTCTGATCAATCACAATCATAATCTACAATATCGCAGACTCTGAGTTCTTTATACAACTGATATCAAAACAAAAGGCCATCACCTCCAGGAAACACTGAGGATCACACTCATGGACAAGCTTTTCACAATCCTTCAAAAAATTCTCAATGGTCTTCTTGTGAGTTTCTTTCATTTTCTTCCAAATCTGAAATTCTTTCTCTTTTTTACCTCTTTGATTTTCAACATCTTCTAGTAACTGCTGTTTTTTCATTTCTAGAGTTTTGAAAATTTCTCCGAATTTCAGCTCAATTATCTCCATATCATTTTTCAGCATTATCTAGAAGCATGGGAACATAAGAACAAATGCAAATGTAACAGCAATATCCACAGTCACTTCTCTAAATAAGCTCAGAGCACATCTACACCACAAGGAGCACCTGTATGCTCCAGCTTGTGATTAAACTATCATGAGAAACAAAGACACACACACATATAATATCCAGCATCTGTAACTCACATCTGTATCATTCAGTCGTTTTGAGATCTCATTCTCCAGCTTCTCATTTGTTATTCTCATTTGTTTCAGAGTGCTAAAGAAGGTTAACTGCAAGACAATTGAAACACTTATTACAACTTTATCCATGCTGTAAAATGAATATAATTAAATGTATTTCAGTGCTCATCTAGAATCAGATCAAGGTAGACAAGGAGCTACTGGAGACGGTCCAGTGGAGGGCCACAAGGATGATCAGGGGTCTGGAGCATATCTTTTACGAGGAGAGACTGCAAGAGCTGGGCTTGTTTAGTCTGGAAAAGACTGAAAGGGGATCTTATTAATGCATATAAATATCACAAAGGCGAGTGCCAAAAGGAGGGTACCAGGCTCTTTTCAATGGTGCCCAGCAACAGGACGAAGAGCAGTGGCCATATACTAAACCACAAGAAGTTTCACCTCAACATGAAGAAGAACTTTTTCACATTGAGGGTGGAAGAGCACTGGAACAGGCTGCCCAGGGAGGTTGTCGATTTTCCTCTCTGGTGACATTCAAACCCCACCTGGACACATTCCAGTGTCACCTGCTCCAGGTGACCCTGCCTTGGCAAGGGGGTTGGACTAGGTGATCTCCAGAAGTTCCTTCAAACTCCATAAATTCTGTGTTATTCTGTACAATATAGTAAAAAAGCCTGTGATTCAAACATCACTTAATAACATTTAATGCTCTCCTGGACCAGTACAGAAACTTTCTTCTGGTGTTTCTCAAAGTAATGTTCTTAGGCTCAGCTACAATGCATACTGATAGAGTGACTACTTTATAGTTAAACCATTGTTTTACTCAGGCTTTTTTAACCTCTCCCCTCACATACATCTATCACAATATAAGTTTTAATGCTGTTATTCCAGTTTGGCAAAAAACTGTGTGATATTCACTTTTTCTTTCTCATGTTGCTAAAATAAAAAGCTGTTCATAATCAAGATATTTCTGTTGGGGTAAAACTAGTATTATCAGTGAGTTTTGCTCCTTTATCTCTCTACAGTATCACTACTTTACATTATGTAGTATGACTAGTGCAAAGGCTGTTTTCCCCTGGTTTCCCAAGTGACACACAACTGGTTATGGGAGAGGAAGAAGAAAAATCAATGTAAAAGCAACTTTTGTCTTAAAGAATAGTCAGTACCGTATTTAAACTTTTATACCTGTACTTTCCATCACTGCCCTGCAGTTGTTTCCATTACTTCACAACAGACCTGCCACTCTGTGCCCAATTTGCACGTGGCATGAAAAGCTCGTTCTACCCAAATACTCACTATTTTGTTAAAAATCTCAACTTCTACAATCAGCCAGCCAACCATTATGGCAGGCAGTTGCTTTCTTATGCAAACTGGAAGGCATCTTGTTTTTACATTTACTATTACTCTCCCAAACTACCTATCCCTAAATATGTAATTATCTATGACCCAAATTACCTATGGCAGCTCAGAGAGCCTATAAACAAAACATCTGTGGGTGGTTTTCTGGACTTGTTAGATCTTTCTGAACTTGGAAAAACAACAACAAAAAAACCACACACCAATCTCCCCCCTCATCAAACCAAAAGAAATTCGCCACCACCCAAAAATCAACTCTCCAGGTCTTTCGGTAAACTGGGTTCAAATCCGTTGCTACTGTAACACCGCCTGGTCCCCTGCGTGCACTGGATGCAGTCTGACGGCAGCAGGGGAAGGCACACCCCGGTAGGCCACAAGCAACTCCTGACTGCCCCAAAGCAGCCCAAGCCCTCTGCCTCTCTCCTGCCTGCCTGCCACGCTGCGGTTTTCCCTGTGTTTCTGAGTAAAAGCAACCCGAGCATGGTGGGATCTCCAGTGGACAGCTCGACCCCCCAGCCGGGCCCATGGCGCGGAGGGGGAGCGCCGCACTTACTTTTTCTTCCTGGTACACCGTGTCTATGAGGTTGACAGAGTGGAAGATGCCCTGATGCTCCTCGGAGACGCACTGCCCGCACCCCGCCTGCCGGCACATGCGGCAGTAGAGCTGCACCTGCCGGTTCGGGTGTTTCTGGCAGCTTCCCCCGAACACCGGCGAGGAGAGCAGGTCGGACCCCGGCTTCAGCCCCGGCGCCGCCTCCCCGGCCGCGGCGGCGCCCGCCGCGCCGGACCGGTAGAGCTTGACCACCTCAGCCAGGGTGGTGTTGACGGGCAGGGCGGCGACGCCGCCGCGGGGCAGCAGGCACAGCTTCCTGCACAGGGGACACGGCACCCGGGCGCAGGGCGGGCCCGGGTCCGACCCCGGCGCCCCGCGGCCGACACGGGCCTGCCCCGGGCTCCGCTGCAGCTGCTGCAGGCGGGCGGCCTCGGCCGAGGCTAGGCACTCCAGCACGCAGCCCCGGCAGAAGTTGTGCGAGCACAGCGGTAGCGTCACCGGCTCCTCTAACAGCGACAGACACACGGCGCACGTCAGGCTCGCCTCCATCGGCGGCGGTGAGGAGGCGAGCAGCCGCCGCTCCTCCGGGCCCAGTTCGTCCCGCTGCCTCGCCGCTTCCAGCCCTTACTGCACCGAGGGGCTGCGAGCAGCCTGCCCCAAACCCCGCGAGCGCCGCACTCCAAGCGACACTTCCAGCCGTCAACTTCCCAAGGAGTGGCGCCCGGCCGTGGGGGGCGGGGCGAGGAGAGGCGGGTCGGCGATAGGTGGAGACGCGAGATTGACATTGTCCTTCTCCAATGAGTGCAGGCGAGGGCATGGGGGCGGGGCAGAGCAGTTTCGGGGCCTGCCTCCTGCCCGGCGCGCGAGTGTCGCGGGGCCCGTGGGGTCCTAGCGCCGCCGCCGCCATTTTGTGACGGGCCCTTCGCGAAGCTGCCGTCTCGGGTGCTGTGCCGGAGCTCAGGACCGTGTCCTGTGGGAAGCAGTAGGAGCTCAGCGCGTTAGCACTCGAGAGAAATGTTGTTGTTTGTTCTGCAAACCTGCACAGTTAAAACTAAGTGACTCCACAGTGCCGAGGTACGGCTGTTGGGAGCTACCTCCAGCTACAGTTGCAAAATCAGAACATAACTGCGGTGTAGAATTATGGTAGTGTTGAGCAATTGGGACAGTGCTCAGCTCGTTCTCCTCCCCCCCCCCCGCCCCCCTTTGTTTATTTCTACTGCCAGAGCCGTTCCTCCCAAAATTCTGGCTTAACAAGTTCACTATCCGCCCGAAGTGTTTGGAAATGAGTCAAACTCAAGAGAGGTTCGAAGGCAATTTCAAGTTTATTATAAATCAATATGTTTGTAACACAAAGACAGTATTTGCAAAGAAGCCAGATACGCTGTAATTACTATTATTTCCAGAGGCTGAGGGAAGCGACAAGTGCGAGCTGCACAAAAAGCGACCACGTATTTGTACTTTTCTGTAGCAGTGTTTTATTCAGTCACGCGGAGCTGCACCTGCAGAAAGTGCCTCTCTAAAAATATCTAGAAGGTCTGTGACCAGCTGGACACCGTGTGGCGGAGGGAAAAAAGCCACGGGCCGATATTTCAGTGAACATTACCACACTTTCCCTCACTTCTGTTTCCGTAAGAAGCTGACAGGAGGCAAATACACCCAGGCTGGGAAGTCTCATGGATAGGCTGCCCTGAATAGAGCCGGGGTATTTAAAAGCAGCGTCTGGTTTTCCTGTGGGATGAGGACTCGAGGCCAAGTCTGTCGCCTTTCCTCACTGCGGTGGGAGTTGCTGTCACCACATGCTGCCAGCTTGTCCTTCAGCCTCACATGGAGGTGCAATGGTACCCACTAGTAGTCAACTCCTGAATTATACCAGCTAGGGCATCCTGGGTATACCTCCATGCTCTGAAGGTCAGTATTTACTTAATGGTTAAAATGAGAGAGGTAAAAGTGGAATTCAGAGTTTAATCCTCTGGAACTTCTCTACCCAAAGCTAAGTAGTCCTTCATCTACCAAGTTTTCCAGTGCATGGTGCTGCAATGGATGGGCTACTTGATTTTAATTTTTACTCTTGTTTCAAACAGAATAGGGGAAATGCCATTAAGTATGTGAGCTAAATGAAAGAGAATACAAAAGCACTCTGCTGAGTGACTGATAATAGATGGGGGCAGATGTTTAGTCTGGTATTAACTAAAACAATAATGTTCAAGAGCGTAAGAGATATAAGAAGTAGGAAAGAGAAGAAAACAATTCCTTAAAGGAAGAAATTCCCTTGCTAAAAGTAAATAAAGCAAAATATTTTATTCTCTCCAGTGTGGAAGTGAATAAATTCTTCCAGAGCCTGTTGATAAATGTTTGGGATGTTGTGACACTAAATGATAAACAAATACTTACATGGAGTAATTTTACCACTTGCTCCATTAATTTGCATTAATCATAAAACCAGAAATATTAATTAGAACTAGGGATAAAACCATGTTCCTGCCAACATTTTTTCCTGTCTCAAGAAATATTTAATATTAACAAATAACTGTACAGTACTGATTTTGCTGTTCTAATATGTGAAATAGGGACCTCTTACAGCTAGTGCGTTGCATATAGCTTCAATTTCTATTTAAAATAGCTTTGCAAAGCCTTCAGAGTTCATCTTCTTAATAATCTTCTGTATCACCAGCACAGATAGCAAGTAAAGCACTCTCATAATGCCCTGAGGCAAAATGCTGCAAGGAAAATAAAGAAAAATCAACATTTCTGTGACTATAGATTTTCTGAATTTTTTTTTTCTTGGTGTGTGACAAGAACTAGACTATTGTAAGGTTTTGTAAAACATCACACTGTTTCCATAAGGATTCTATGCTGAGATTTTTTTAATTTCACATGCCTTGGCCTTTGGTTGCTTGGGCACCTAGAAACAATCTACCTTTGAAAGGCTGGATCAAATCTGTTTATTGCTTCTCAAGTTCAATACCAAAAAATCATGAGTGATTTCATAAAGTTGTTGCACATCTTGCAGTTGGATTATAGTGACATAAAAAAGGTAGTGTCATTTTTTTGTACATTTAAACAGTTTCAAAATTTTGTTTTAAGATACAGACCAGGAGTACAAGAGGAACAGGGTTTGTGAAGGTACTACCTAAGCACAAGGGTAAAACCAGGTACTTATTTCAGTTTTGCACCAAAGTGCTGTCAGCCTAGCCTTGCAGAACAGCATGAAATAAGATACTACAAATTAGTGTAGAAACCATTCATACAAACTCTTGTTCAGCACACATTCATGCCCTCATTATATACACATCTTGCATTGGGGAGGCATAAAATCACAGACAGTGAGTTGAGAATTCACTGCTCACTTAAATCAAACTGAGGCACTGAAAATGTGCTATTGTTTTTACAGCTTGCTTTTTTGTTTTGTTTTAAACCAAATGGTTAAACAGAGTGTCAGAGTCTGTGTGATACTGGTGCTGAATATATGCAAAAGTTTGTAAAAACTTACTTTAATGTCATGGAAGAGTGATTTCCCGTATCTCTCTTTGTATCTCTGTCGTATGTTCATCAAGTCAATCTCACTCCTGGCAATGAGAATCCTAATAACTGTTTTATTGTGAAACCCAAAGTCCTAAAATGAAGAAAGAAGATGAGAGGAAACTTGAAAGTTGGACGATATGTGTTTGCCTGTCTGTGTACGCTCATATTAATGTTTAATAGATAAAGATAAGATATACCCATATAGGATATATAAGTATGGAGGGTATGGAAGATATACCCATAATGGTATCCTAGACTTAAAAGGAGTCTAAGCATGTAAGAGTTTTATCCTACAGAGTTTTCAGGTACTCAAATAATAGAATCCGTGTTACTAAATAACAATGGGTCCCCACATGCCAGTGATTTATCCATGCACTGAAACTTTTAAAAAAGGAAATCTGGTGAACTTTTGTTAGTATTCATAGGAATTCAGTTTGTGGGTAGCAGTTGTGACTGTTGTTGTGGAGTCCATTCAAACTATAATGAGGCCAATAATCTATTTCACAACACTGCTGCCTCATGAATTCAGTGAGATTTTTAACCATAGATTTATAATTTACATGGCTTATGTTCACATCTGTTTTAACTGTTTCTAAATAAATGTTCATATTGTAGTTGTGTGGAGAATGGGGACATCTAGTGGCAATAAGACAGTCAAAAGAAGTTAGCACACACAAAAAAGAATCTGCATGAAGTCCTACAAAGAAATATGACTATTTATCTTTAAGTAACAATTTATAATTTAATTTTTATCCATACTTATTACATCTCTAGAGACAAAAAATTGCATAGTAAGAAAAGCGCACATGGAGTTCTGCGCAGCAGGGGGAGATACCATCCATAGAAAAGAAATGTCTTCAATGAAAAAAAAAATTGACCAGACAGATATTTTTTTAAGGTATCTAAATACTTAACCTTTTACTGCTGAATTCTAACTCTTGCTCTAGTTGTTAGGCACTACTGCTTTGAAATTTATGTAGGTGCCAACAGTTTTAAAACATGCAATCACACCTTAAAGATTGAAGAGACTGATTTGTAAGTACTTGTTTAAGAATAATCAAACAAACAAAATAGGGAAGCTGCTTTTTATGATATGTCAAGAAGAATGACTACTTACATGAATTGCATTATATAACCGGTAAGCAAAGTAGGAAGGCTTGTCACGAATGCAGAGAACTAGAAGGGAAGTGTTACAACAGTAAACAGAAGATTACTATAAAATTACTTCTTTTGGCTTTGGGTTCCTTGAAATATAAAGCTGCATCGTGCTGTCCATGCCTCAGGTTAAAATTAAGCTACCAATATTCACTAACATATATTTATAATTTTTAAAGTTTGGTATTTGTTTTGAGTGGGTCCTCATTTCTGTTGCATGGAAGGCCTATTAAATATCAATGAATACACTCACATGTCCTATTTGTAGGAATATTTTTATCCTTATTCTATAAATGAAGGACAAATGTACATAAAGCTTGAAACTTGTATATATACCACCAAAGTCCTGAGAACTTTGCTAGTTATTTAATATGTATAAAATCAATTGGAAATCAGTGATATCATTGATCACACAGAATTTGTTATCAAATAAAAATTAGACAGTAGTTCTGCTCGGTCAAAGCTAGTGCTGCATAGATACATTTTTAGATTTACACAAACATGGGAAAGTAGTTAAAATTTTCTAATTATCTCTGAAAGTTTAATTGTGCAATATAGGAGATTAAAGTGGATAAAATATCAGAAAAATAATATTCTTGATGCACAAGAGATAACATACTAGATACTTATTAAGAGATTACTGCTAGTAAAAATAATATCTTTACATTACCTATTGCAACCAGTAATTCTTGAAAGTATCCGTCGTAGCATTCATTAATGGCATCTACTATGTCTTGCCCAGAGATACTTTGGAACTCCTGGAAAACTTGGTGGGGAAAAAAAATCTTGTTTTATTCTCTTTATTCACTATTCATTAATAATGATCAACTTGCTTTTTTGGTTTTTTTGCTTGCTTCTCCCCAGTACTGTGACAATTGAGTTTAATTTTCCCCCTTATTATTCTCAGTTTTATTATGTTTATATTCCCCAGGTCAGGCAATCCAAATGAGTAGCCTGAAACCTGGCTTTCAGGACATTCTCCCCCCGGGTTCTTCAGTCTATGATATCAAATGAAAGCACATCACATATCTAGCAGCATCTGCTCATGTAACTTAGAAGAATGTCATGTTAGTAAGACAACTTCCTTGCTTGACTTGGCTAAAACTGGTGACATTCACTGATTGTGACAAGAAGCCATGGCTTGCATGACATGCATACTCACTGCATGATGCAGGTATCCAGACATGAAAATACACAGGGTGTGCTTTCTCCTTTAGAGAAGGAGGAAAATTTTTTAGCTCATTGCTTACTGCAAAATTTATGGAGGACTACAGTACAGGCAGAGCCCTCAAATCTCAGGCAGAGAGCAGAACATAAAACAGGTGTGTTAATCCTATCATCACCAGCTGAATGAATTTGTTGATTCATGATAGCAAAGTAGTTCTAAGCTACTGTTGGAAGTTGACATAAGAAATACAGCTGGCTGCACAGTGATAAACTTGTCAGCAGACAGAATGTTTTCCTGCTGCAGAGCAGAAACTCAAACTTGTCACCAAACAGATACAATAGGTTTCTTTTCTACAATGGAATATTTGGATGGGTTGGCATAAATTTCTTGCAATCTGTAGCTATGTCTGATTTTCTATTTTAAATAAAAGTGGCCCTTATGTTTCTGTGGTTTTGTTCATTACAGGAGAGTGGATGTGAACACCGAAGTGCTCCCATCAAAAACTTCTTTGAAATTTCTGGGGAAAAGCTTGTATGTGTTTTCACATACAAACATTTGTTGAAATTACTCCATCCAGCTCTCCCAAGGTGTTTCCTCATAAGAATTGCTTAGGAAACATGAATAAAGTAGTTAAGAAAAATCTCCCTCATCCTATTGTGTCATGTGTAAACTCAGTGCAGCTGTAGCATTTGCTTTTCTTTGGTCATGCATTCTTCCCTGGGTTATTAGGCATTCTGATGTCTGTCTGTTCTGTCTACAGCTGTCAGTATTCATTGGTCAAAGTTCAGTTTGCATTACTTGCAAATTCCCATTATCATCAGTGGGAATCTGAGACAGTTCACACTTAGGTTTCAGGCCAAATGTCCTGCTGGACACTGACCATCTTGGTATGCAAAGCATGGATTTATTAGCGAGTCATATTTTTCCTTTCCACGCTATGTTCAAACAGCTGAACTGTTGGATTACCCATCCACAACTGCTGCTGACTCCTGTTGCAGAGAATCATTTGCAGCATATTTTTGTGTTCGCCTGTCTTCTGCTGACATGCTTCCCATAGAATCTAATATATCAGAAAAAGGAAAAAAAAGAGCAGAATATTTTAAATAATTACTAAATCACTTTTCAACATTTGTTTTTTAGGTTTTTTTAAAATGTTTAGGAAGTTCACATCTGAGCATATTTACCATTGCATCCTGAGCAGCTGTGGAAGGGTCTGCATATCCTTCCATCCTTGTTCCCTGAGGGAAAAAAGAGATACATTTTCTTCAAAAGTTAAATCCTAAACCACTGTAGGAATATAAAGTTCTCTGTATATGAAGCAGTGTTGTATTTCTTGAGAGAACATATATAGGCTTTTAGGTTGCATCAGTATATTCCATGGTTGAATTTGCAAATGTAGAAAAGATCTTCAAGCTGTCACATTATGTCTTAATTTTCTTTAAGAAGAGGAACTCTGGAATGACAAACAGTCTTGTGAGAGGAAAAAGTGGGGGAAATGGGTAAATCTATCCCATTTTTACTCCTATTTTAGATAAGCTTTTACATGACCACCACAATCCCACCACCACTTTCAGCATTATGGATGTTATATTGCTTATTCTAATATGTAACTCTGAGGGGAAAACAAGGATAAAAATAGCATTTATCATTCACTGATTAGTTCTTGTCAATATGTATATTACCAGAAGAATCTTTTCTCAATTTTTTTTCCTTCCTGCACAAACCATAGGAGCAAGCTCATCAAATAATGGAGATTTTGCTTGCTTATAATCGTTGTCTAAAATTAAGATCCAAGACTAGGAAATTATTGGACAACTTTGATACACAAACTGCAAAATAATACTTCTAATTTTCCCATACATTTAATAGCTTTTCAGTTACACAAAACAAGCTAAATTCTTTAGTAAACACACTATGATCTGAATTATATAGTTGGAAAAAGAGACAAGCACACTACTTTTGGAATTACTTTTTTAACCACAGCCATCTTGTAAGGATACAAATGAATTTTGGTTGCAGAATTCTTAATAATCTCAAGCTCATGTAATTACTGCCTTAATAATATGTGTTTGAAGCATTTAGTTTAAAATTTGCAGTCATGTTACCTTAAATCTGAAGGGGAGGATTAAAATTAGGTGTTGGCTGTCAGCTTGTAGAATGAATTATTGGTAGTTCTTTTTTGTTAGAAATGTTAATTTACATTTAAATAAATTGTGAGAATTTCACACAGTGAAATTTCTAGTATTAAATTATTTGAAGTAAATTATGATGGAATGACTGCGTGAAATTACATACACAAGAAAACAAAGGAAATAAAGACAGGCAAGTGAACAATAAAATAACTTTAATAATGCTCTACATGAGTCAAATGCCCACTTTCTCCAGTAACATTTGTATAATTATGTTTTAAATTGTAGAAATTATTAGATTTCAATTAATACCCAAAGAAAGAGAATAGAATAAAATCTGTTTTTCTCAGACTAGCATATTAATTAGCTTGAATTTGAAACTCTTTTAACTCTGTTAATTCCTTTAGGAGGGACTATAACCTGTAACTTCTAATCTGCTTCAGGCTGGATGTGAAAACCATAAATACAATACTATAGCAATTGAACACTTTGCTCTGTATATGTGGAGCATGTTTACTTCTCTCAGTAGTCTGATGTGTGTCATCAATCCCAATATTTGATAGAAATCAAATCAAAGGGTTTCTGCAAAAAGCATTAAAGCATGCATTGGAAATGTTGCATGGTTATAGAACTAGAAAGGGTATGTTTTAATGAAATATCACTGAGTTTTAATATAAGATCATATCCAAGCATGGGTGATTCGACTAACAGTCTTCAGAAGTGTACAGTATAACTGAGTAAAGTTGAAATTTCCTGCAACTCTTCCTTATCTTTAGAGAAACAGCAAATCTTGTTAGCTAAGAAGTTGCTGATTTCAGGCCTCTTTATCGATATCTGGCGTTTAAGAAAATAAGGCCTAGTAATCTATAGTCTGAGATTATTTTAAATTGGGTTCATTTGATGGGTAAAGTATGTCCCATGGTTTTAATAAAGATGAGAAGTGAGATTGCTTAACCTCTAGCTCTTCATTTTTAAGCAAGGAAGAATTTTCATTATTGGGGAAAAAACATCCAACATGAGAAAAAAAAAAATTCTTGTTTATGGCTTCTACTTTTGAAACTTCTGCCCTCCATATCTCAGTGATGCCTGCTGCTATTTCAAATGTTTGTAAAATTTTTTTCCTCAGACATTTTTACATATGTAAAAATACAGATACACCTAATGTATGCTGTTAACTCCTGGCAGTCCTTTTATCATTATTTGTTACTCTGGTTTACAAAAGATTTTAAAGATAATGAGCACAGTGACTACGAAGAGAGTAGGAGCTTATGATCTGACAAGGATGACCACTTTGTTGTATAAACTACACACTGGTAAAACTGCAAAAGTTGATGTGTAAAAGTGACACTTCCTTTGTCTCTGTGCAAGCATGTTGTGATTTAGCATATGCAATACCACAAAGAGCATCATGTTTTAAGCAGAGAACTATTTAATTCTTAATTTCTTAGTCAAATGTGAATATATCTCTATTTTTACATAATGTTTTGACTGGATTATAATATATTCTGATAATGGAGAAAACACGTTTTAAAAATGACAATCTCATTTGTACATGCAAGTAGATTCCTTTTGAGATGAGACAGATGGAGCCGAGGGTCAGCAGTTGAATTTTATAAATTAAATACTTTATAATACTTAAATACTTTATAAATTAAAGACTTCATAAAATAATCTGTTTACCTTTGCCTCTATCTGATAGCCAAAGTCTAAATCATGGTAGATTAAGGAATTCAGTTTCTCTTCCTCATCAGCTTTCCTCCTGTCTCATGTTCAAAAGTGCAGCCCTATTGAACTAGCTTTAATTACAGTCACCTTAAAATGTAAAGCTTACCAAATACTGTCAAAAGTCATTATGAGTCTTTTAGAAGTGTAAGTCGTACTACTTTTTTTTACAGTACCTGAGCAAGGTTCATGAGTGTATCTCTGAAGTGACCTGAAGTCTCAGAATCGATATCTTGTTGAAGATCAGTATTATATTCTAGATTAAACCAAAAACATATAATCTAAATCGCAAATTAACATGCTCTGAATAGTACAAATGAAGATTATCAAATAAAGGATGAATAGGTTTTGAATACTTGTCCATTTTCTATGGTGCCTATTCCACTGTAACCTGGGCAGGTTCTACGCATGGCCCTGGCCGTGGGGCTGGCATGTCTGTCTGGCCCTGCTGGGGGCCCTCAGCTGCTGTCCCCACTCACCTGCCCACCCACCCACATTGCTTTAGCCTTTTGTATATAGTTATGGAAGGGGACGGGGAAGGGAAGCAATCAGTATTGAGGAGTCATTTTTGTAGTTCTGTTCCTTCATGAGTACTAGTACTTCCAGAACACACATGGCACAGCTGCTACTGTGCACTTGTTAAAAAACCTTACGCATTAGGTAGGCTTCTTTCATCTGGAAGATCTCCATATTTGATCTTGAGGCTAATATGTCAATTAGGCAGTTTTCTTCTGTGTCTACTCCCTGTATGGAAAGAAGTAAATATGAAAAGATGTTGTGTAGTAGAAACCACAAATCTGAGAAGTAAGCAATGCTGTCCTTATCAGAAATAACAAAATAATAGCAGTCTCTGCAGAGTGTACTTTTGCATAGTCTACCTGTTTAAATTACTTCAGTAATAAAACCCTGTATTTCAAATATATTTCTACTTAATCTGAATTTCAGCATGTGCATTAGCAAGTGGGGAATGAAGCAACACTAGTGTTGACAGAAACATAATGGGAATAAATGTAGAGCTTTAGTAAGAATTATGGTTTGCCGAAAGAAATGAGATGCAAAGATGAGCATACATCCCTAACAAGTGCTTAGGAAATCTGAAGCAGACATGAGCACAGCAATTATGTTGGTCTTCTATCTTCTTCTTTCTTCCTTTTTGTTTTTAATATTTTAAATTCTATTTAAAAGAATTTATTTAGGAATGATACAGTCTGTAATATCTAGCATAGAACTTGGTATTAAACAAAAGCATCATAGCCATATATGCAGTGCTGCAATTCACTGTATTTTCCCACAGGATTTGAATTAATTTTATAAACTTCAGTTGACATAAGATGTGGTGCATATGCTGCTTTTGATACACACATGTATAGCGTTGGTGAGTATTCTGCATTTGGGATAATGGAAGAACATTAGAGCCGTAGATGCACATGACCTGTTTTTTTTTTAACTTGGCCATAAAAATCCAAATCAAGATAGAATACTAAAAGAAAGTTCAACTTTGATCCACATTTAGGAAAATAAACTTTGGCAATCTTGTCAATAATGTTAATAAAAGATATGATTCTTTCGTTAGCAATGATATTTCACAATACTTTAAATTCCAACTATAATGAAGACATATCAGTAGCTCTAAATAGTGCATTGATTTAAGTGTCTGAAGAACAAGAAAAAACTGTTAACTCTTTTGGGCAGGGGGAATTCTCAAAATTGGCAACATATATCATATTGCCCAAAGTCATGTAATCTGTGTCTTGCTTGTGACAGCGGACAGTAGCAAATATTCATGGAAAGAAAAGGAAAATGGTGTTGAACTGATATGCCTTCCTATCTTTCAGGAGTTAGCAATTCAGGAATTTCCTCAGAAGGATTATTATTTTCAATAGCCAACAGTCAACGTGTTTTCAAGGGAATTATTGAAGACCTTAATGAACTGATTTGTGTTTTTGGTCTCCACAATGCCCTGTGGAAATGAATTTCACCATTTAATGACATAATATTTGAAAAAAGTGTTTTTTGTTTGCAGTCTTCAGTTGTGTAAGGAATGCAGTCTCAGATCCTGGGAAGAAAAGGAAATATTTTCTTCAAAATGGGAAATCAGTTATCTTTCAGTAGAGTGATCATTGCTTTGTCCCAGAGTAATTTGTGTTTATGCAAAGACATGTTCTTTGAAGTATTGGTCTTTTGAGAGGTGGAGTCTTAGTACATGGCACAGGTTGTGGAAATAAATTTGGTTTGTAACATACATAAATGCTTGCATAAACAGTATCTTACATTTCTCTGTATAAATATTTCTTCATTTGCTGAGTTTACCATGGGTGTTAAATGGGTTGTATTTCCTACATGACAAGGATATTATTTATGCTGGTTTTAGCATACCAATAAATAAACTTGAAATCACACTTTATTTTTGGTTACTATGGGACTATGCAATAGTACACTACTCCAGTGTACTAACTTTCAGTAGTTTATCATCCAATCAAATTTAAAAAAATAAAATTAATGTATGTTCAGTACTCTAATTAGTGACTGAAACTCTAATATGGAATATGAAGGTTACCTTCAAGGCATGCCAAAGCTCATGGGCATCATAGGAGGCAGGTGGATACATCAAGCCAACCATAACTTCTTTGAAGTGGTGAGAGAGATTCTCTTTCAGGTCTGTTATCAGATCCTTGGAAAGAAAAAGAAAATGCTCAGACAGGATTATCTCAATAGTCACTCTTTATTAAGACAGGGTAAAAATATATTAGTAGTTTTCTCTGTAAATAGATTACAGACAAACTGTCAAAGTTGAATTCTGGCTAAGATTAAGTAAAAAAGGATTCTTTTAAATAATATCTGCTTGTTCTACTGGTATAGGCAAGATGAGAATAGGTGCACAAGCCAGTAGACCACAATGGATCGTTTGTTTTTGGTTCATTAGAACAGTGAAGAAAGTGCAGTTGTTTAAGTGCAACTCTTACTTAAAGTCTTGGAAAACTAAATATCACAGCAGAGCATCTGCGGCTTCCCTTAACATATTCCCTGTGCACATCTGAGACAGGTAAGCATCTTTGGAAGATGAGTCTCATAGAACACAGGTGATTTCTTGTGCTTTTTTCAGTGTTACCATGTAAATAATTTAAAAAATCATCTGTATTGCTCCTAGTACATAAAAATATTGGCTTTGGATTGCTGGAAGGTTATGTGCTTCAATTCAGGTATATTGTACATTCAAACTGAATTCACTACTTTTGATAGATGTTGGATTAATAATAAGAAACCCCCCTTTCCCCCTGTTTTTCAATTCTTTCTTGCCACGTAGCTGAGTAATGGATCAGAGTTTCCTCCCCATTCTCCCCATTCCCAGTAGCATCCTTCAAAACACTACAAATGCCAAAAGCTTGTTAGCTTACTATTGATGTTTCTGGTTGAGGACACTTGTGCAGTCCCTTTTGTTGTTTTTTTTTTAGAAATTTTGTGTGCAGCACTAGACACCTGTCAGATATGTTCTGGTCTCTGTCTGAATTGAAAGGCATGCCAGAAACAGTTCCCATGATATAAACTATTATGTTTTCAGAGCTGTATTTTTTTCAGGCCTGTTGTTTGATTTTGATACATTTCTGAATATAATTAACTTAATAGCTAGAGTAGTAATGAAAGATGACATATGCACATTAAAAATTAAATTTATGACGACGAAACATACACAGTCTTCAGTGAATGCATATTAGATTCATTTGACAACCACTAAATCATACATGGAGTAGAAATTAATTCATTAAGACATTTTACTTCTGACAACATGCCTGTGGGAAAATGGATAATAATACAAATGGATGCTACTTAAAAATTACTCCTGCAATGAGAACTAAGGGAAGTGAAGTACTGAAAATAAGAAAAGACAACTCTAAGTTGTCATTATTTTAATTTCCTAATCATCTTTGCTGTAAGAAATCCTTGAAGGCTTATTGTAAGAAGGAATCGGAAAGCTTCTTTATATGTCTGAATCATACAGCTAGTTCAGGCCTTTCTTTAATTTTTTAATATTTCTTTCCTTCTAATCTGTCACAGTTTACATTTGTCTAGTAAATGGTCATAGTGGCTACCATATTGAGCAGACTGAAGTGAAATAGAGGGAAGAGGATTGGACCAACAGGTTTACCATAAATTGAACTGACAAGGTCAAAACTGCTGTTGCCTTGCCATGTGTCTTCTCTGTCCTGCAGTGTTTGCCACTCATAAAGTGGGACTGCCAAATGGCACATTTGCTCTATGCGGTATAACCAGTAGGACAAATTACAGCCAGGGAAATGCTATGTGTGCTAAATTATCTTTCAAAGCACAAACTGCAGCAATTCAAGGCAAGATACATCACATTCTTGGAGGGATTTTTTTTGGAAACTATCAAGAGTATCATGACGTATTTTGTACTGTAAAGAGTACCCAGTGCGTAATGAATTAATTTGAATTAAAATTGTGGGTGTACTGCAGTATGTTCTGTGAGTTTTAGAATGTTCTGTAGCCCATTGCCAGAACATGAAAATGGTTTGCTTGCCTTTCCTTTCTATTATTATTCATAGATTTAGAGACTGAAATTCTTAAAAAGGACATCTGAGGTTTTCTTTGGCTTTCTTCTTCTAGATCTTTAAGTGTGTGTCCACTGGCTTTATAGAACTTCAGGTTGACTCATATGGCTGAAAGAGGTATGAATTTAAAGGTGGTGTGTTTTTATAGGGATTTATTGATTTGTTAAGTTTTTATTTTTTATTTGAAAAGAAAAACCAACTAGATAAGTGATGAGCAAGTCAATAATTGTTCTCAGTGAATATGAAATAACTTGATTCCTGAAGGATATTTGCCACTTCCTTATTTGTGATATTGTGTTATCTCTAGATCATCTTCATATATCAGAGAGTAGAAATTGAAGATAAAAACATGATAGGGAGCTTTGTTAAAGTGATAGGTCCAGTTGATACACTCTAGAGAAAAGGTTAAAACAAACCAGCCAGCTGCTATGGATGGAGTAGAGAAGGACGGTCCAGTGATGAAGGAAAGAATGGTCTTGGGTGCTTTACATCACAGGCACCTTTGGGTAGCGTGATGTACTTTAGTTTTCTATAAGTAAAATTAAAATTCAGTAAGGAATATTGCATGGATAAACACTGAACTTGTGTGGTTTGTGTGTTTTATGGTAAACTAATAAATATCTCATAATTGAAAAAACATTTTTAACAATTTAGGTGCACTGATTTCAGTCGTCACAGGCTTTGGAAGGTGGATAACTGTGATTCAGTTATTGTTCTTTTATGGTCTATTTAAAACATACTTATCCATTCAAGGCTACATCTAAAAATATAACAATTATTGTGTGTCTGATTTTTTCTAACAGTCCAAATAAAGTCATTGATCTCCTGGAGAAGGGTAACAACACAAAAGCTACCCATTATTCTGATTAAATCCAGCTCTTTTTCATCCAGTTCTGGGAGAGTAAGTGGTGTTTGAGCTTATTTAGGGGTCAGCAGTTTTGTGGTATTTTGGTATAGAGTTGCCACAAAGGTTGTCTCTAGAAAACTTCTTGGCTACCCAAAGGAAAAAATGCACTGTTCTGCTGGCTAATGAACTGGTGGTGTAAGAGCACAACATAATGTGGAGTATTTGAATGAACCATTTCTAGTTAACCCTAATTAAGAGAGATGGCTTGGTGGTAGCATTTGTGCAAACTCATTGTTCTCACTCATGCTGATCAATTCAATGGCAATCAGACACTGACCTTCAAGGAATTTTCCAATGAGCCCTTAGTTTTACAGGCTTCAGGAAATGAAGAAAACTGGATTTTGTTTTACGTGCTTATCTGTCTTCTTTCAGGGGAAGGGCATGTCTAGTCATTGTAATTCAATAGTATCTAGTTTCATGCAGCGTTTTTCATCACTTTCACAGGAATTTTGCAAAAGATGTTGCTATTATGTTTGTCCTTATATAGCTGTAGTAACTAAGGAAAATACAGGCATTTCAACTTTCCCAATCTACTGTTGGTTAGCAATAGTAGATCTGGAAATAGAATGAGGATATCTATCTCTGTGTATGTTTAAGAATTCATATAACAAAAATTACATTATGTAGTAATATATAGTATATAGTTATATATAGTAAGTATGGATAAAATACTTTTTTTAAAAAAAGGTAACTTTCTATGTCTTAACATTTTTTGAACACCTGTCAAAGATTCATAAATTTAACATTAAGCAGCTCAGATGAGTATTGTGCTTAATGTATGGATGGAATTACATGGAACAAGGTGTGAGAATGTCAGTGCTTGAGATGTGAACAATCATCATTATGTAAGATAAAGAGCCTGTAACTCTTTGTGTGGTGTTTTTCTTTGGTTACAATACTATTTTATTATTTATTCCAAGACCTTGAAAAATATATTTCGGAACCCCTCAAAAGCACGTAAAGGAAGAAATGTGTCCGTTCAGAAATTTTAGGTGGGTCAGTAGAGAAGCTTGGACTGTAGAAGAAGGAACTTTCCAAGTGCTTTTCTAACTCTGTGTGTGGCAGACATGCTTCTGCTGTAAAAATGACAATCTGATACTGTCAGAGGTAACAATAGCCAACGAGCAAAGTTGTGTGCCATCCAGTTGGTGCCTGCCAGCTGTCTGACAGGCTTTTGGTTCCAATGACTGACCTGAGAGAAGGGTTGATAGATACATAGCAGACAGGAGAGAAAGAAGTAATGAAAGTACAGGGGGCTTCTGTCGTACCCTGCCGTACATGTCTCTGTAGGCCTCGGCAATCATGAGCCGCTGTGAGTTGCAACGCTGAGTCAGGATATCAATCAACACATCTTTTTCACAACCTGAAATGGAAATGACATGGATTCTAAATTTACAAAGTGGTGTTATTTACTTGCATTTGTGATTGTTCATGTTTTGTTTAAATACATTATACTAATTTCTTGAAAAACTTGTTCAAGAGACTAATATCCTACTAGTATTTACCAACATTAGTTATATTTACTGTGCTTATGTATCTTGCTGGTGTAATACCATCAAAAAGTGCAGCAGTCTGTTATTACCAGATGCATCATCACCTCTCACAAGCTCAATGGATTTGAAAGCATCAATAAAACAGGTAGGGGCTTTAATTTATTCAGAACTAGACCCAGTAGCAGGATTTCTGTCTGAGCCTTGGAAGTTGTACTTGTGTGCTCTATTGATATTGATTAAATTGTCATTTGAGGATTAGGGATCTCTTCTATGGGGATGACAAATTGCGGTTAGACCATTTGTTGAAAAACTCAAAATTATTATTTCAGAGGAACTATATAAAATAAGTTATGAAGTTTTAAAAAATAATATTTTACCCCATTTCCAAGGGTATTTTATTTAAGGCTATATATAATTGTTTGCTTGATAGCTAGAGCATACTACTAAACTTCTGTAAGAGTCAGTATTATTACTTATGAAAAATAATATTATTAACATATTCAGGAAGTTATTGTGGAATTTTAAAATGGTTTTTGCATCCTAACAGTTGGGATACTGTACCTAACGGTTTCTTTTTACTTTTCAGAAAATAGTTATCATTTGGAATCTTTACAGTTTACATAGTCTCTGTAGTAAAAACTAAGAAGGATCCAGATCCAGGAAATATTATAAAACATGAATATAAAACTTTATTCACTGGTATCGGTGAGACAGCATATGTGACTGAACATCCTCCTAAGAATGAGTGCCATGTGCAGGACTGAGGGTCAGGGTGTCAGTGCCTGTAAAGGATATGGTGACTTTACTTCCTCTGAAGCTTAACTGTTTATTTTGTCAGTTGTCCTTTAATTAGAACTTTGTTCCATGTACTTTGATAGGAAGATTAAAATCAAGGTTAACGTGCTTGTACTTAGCGTATTAAGTGAAGAATATAATCTCTATAATTTCATGTTAGCAACATTACCTTAAAAGTACTGTTTGAAGTGTAGGAAGATGTTTAAAACTTTTCATCTGTTCATCTGTTCAACTTAGTCTTAAAGATACTTCATATTCCCATTGATCAATAATGCTCACTGTGGTTCATTTGACAGACTATTAGGTCTGAGTCCTCACATTTTCATTAAAGAAACTGAAAACAGAATGCAAGATTGGGTGCTGTACAACCTTGTGAAAAGCCCAAGGGGTATAAAAGCACTGATAAAAACAGGTTTAAAGTGAGTAAAAGGTTTCAGATAGTAAAAAAATAGAACAATATTTTGACTCTCAGCAATACCAACAAGGTTCAACAGGAAAACATATAAATCTGAACAGAGAAATATGCTTTTGTGAACCAAAGGGTTTTGGAACAAACACTGAAAGCAAAAATTGCGAAGATAATAATTTATTTAAACTTCTTACTCCATTTCTTGATGACTGATTAAGAGACTTAGCAGACCTTGGTAGCCATTAATTGTTGAAATTGCAACTAAGATCCTTTCATTTCTTGGCCCTCACTCTAGTGATGTAACACAGAGTTCTGTTTTCATTTTCTTGTTTTCTCAATGGACTGTACATTACTGTAAGTGTTGGTATAGAATTTGGATTAATCTTGATCAACCCTTAGTTCCTGTAAATGCAAATTATTTGTTTGGACATCATCAGTGTGCTTAATTATGATTCCTTGAAGAATCAACAGATAGGTGCTGATGCTGAATTTTTTGAGTTTTTATTTTTCCTAATTCTAGTTGTTTTATGAGACATTTCTGAAAAAGAGGAAATTGGTGTTAGAATCGGTGAAGATACTCACTAATTCCCTGTAGGGCTCCTCCTAGCAACTGGGCATCCATTATAGGATTAAAATTTGGAGCAGGAAGAATCGTTCCTTGTGTCTGCAAAGGGAAAAAGCAGACTTTAATTGAGGTGTTTAACATTTCTAACATTGTATACATAATTCTGTTGAAAACCAACCATCATAATTTAAAATTTCCTTTTCTTTATGGGGAGCAAGATGTAAAGTTTTTAATTTATGGAACAGAACTTAAACTTGCAGTTAACCCTAGGAAGACATGATATTTGAGGATGTTGCCCCTAGAATGAGTTAGGCCTGAATAGGAAGAAAAAAATTGTGAGGATTTGCATTAAAATGTGACCACATTTTAATGTCTATCCCTTTGCCAATCTTCATTGAAAATATTATTTTATATTTCAAAGTTAATCCATGGTATCCCTGACAGTCTTCAGTATTAGTTCCTCATGGTATTTCTAATTTGAAAGGACTAGTGAGAAAATGGTGAATGAGATCCACAGATTGCTTACAAACCTAGTGATCTATTAAAGCGACGATGTTACTGCTGTGAGATAGCTTTGAGATGTGCCATGTAGAAGGCAATACAATTTTTCTAGTTGCATTGTAACTGATTAAATTACTGTCAGCTCATTCTCAGTGATACTTATTTAATGTATTTTTTCTTGTTCTTTTTGAGAAATCTGTGAATAATAAACAGAACTAATTTTAATAGAGTCACAGACCAATACATACAGGAAAATAACTGAGGTTGACAGATACTTAGCTCTGTCTCCTGGTTAACCTCTTCAGTTCATCTGAGAATTCTATCTGCTTTACCCGATGTATAAAGGTTCTCTTTTATGATGATTCCTGGACTCAGTCAGTAAACTGATTAAAATGACACCATTAACTTCATATTTTCATTTCAAAGAAAAATAGGATACATTGTAGAAATACGAATGGGGTATTTTTACAAATACTTCCTAGAATCAGGACTTACGTGGATTACACTAATTTATTTGTTTGTTTGCTTGCTTGCTTTATATACACTTGAAAATCTTTTGTACATTGTGCCTTCAGTAGTGATAACATACACACAAGTTTTGTGCATGGCCACTAGTCACGCTTGCCTGGCTTGAAATCTAAGTAGAGGAATTAAAAAGCACCAAACAAGAATTGTGTATTTTAGGTGAGAAGGAAGACACCATTTCTTGACATATTTGATCATTACTTTAGACCCACCAAGCAAAAGTGGGAACAACTTGTCTGTGGCTGAGAAAAAGAATGCATGGTCAGAAATTTCAGATTTTTGGAGGAGTTACTTTAAAAAGTACTAATAGGCCAGCATGCCTGTACACAAAGAAGTACTTATCAATAGACAGACATCCTTCTGCAGTTTGTTCATCATTTAAATACAAGGTCCAGCTTTTACAACTGAACAAAAAGTATGTAGGGCCTTTTTACTTATAAAACAATTGGGAAATTGCCGAAAAAAAATGTTTTGGAAATAAGGAGGTAAATATTGCCCATAGAGGACTCAGTGACACTGAAGCCAATTTCTTAAGATTGATATATGTTGTTGTATCTAAAATGAATTGCAGACTCATCCTTAAGATATGCTCCATCCCATCTTCCTTTATCAGTGTGAGAATTGTCTGTGTACCCTGGGCCTCACTTGGCACTTAATATATTATGTAGGATAGGGATCCACAGATATTAGCTTCAGAAACGGGGAGTTCATAACAGCTCTCACTTGTCAGAAGGGTGAGGAGAAGAGAAAATGTAGGATGTGCATTTATTTGAGTCTAATTTAAAATACTGGTGCTGAGTCTTCATCACTGCATCAGCTTTGTACAGCCTCAATTCCTGTAAAGATCAGTTATCTCAAAGTATTTCCTTTCACACATCCAGGTTTTTGGTGTCACAAAATGAACAGCTAAATCACTATTTTTTTCAGCATTTATGATACTTGCACTAAAATTAGACATAAGTGATTAACTTAATGAATGCTTTAAGGGTGGATTCCTGCATAGTCCTTGGAGTGAAGCATTAGTAAAAGTGGTTTTCAAAGCATATATTACCTCTCAGTTTGAATGGAGGTAAGTATGAATAATTTCTGAATATATATCTATATTTATGAAACAGATAAAAAGAGGACTTTACATGAATGCATAATTGCAAAAATATAACGGAGAAATTGATCATAGAAAGCACAGTTTGGAATATACAGATTTGCAGATGTGTAAATTTTTGACCAAAAAAGGCAACAGAGCATTTGTGAGGTATCTTTCAGGTAAACTAATGGATTTTTGAATGTGCTGTGTTCTCCCTTGGTTCAGCAGAGTTGCAGAACACCTCTTTGGTAGAGTATTCACTGTCTTATAATTTGAGGCTCCCCATCAGTAGATTAAACCTTATCCAGTAAATGCCTATCTCTTATCCAGAATCTAAACCATGATGCTTTCAAGTATAACCAGATTAAATATGAAGGTTCAGGTAACAAATTTTAGAAGATACAGTACAATATAACTTCTTTTTGAATAAAAGTGAATAAAATAAATTTGATTACAGTTTTCTTATGGCATATACATTGTACTTGACTTCATTTTCCATCTCACAGAAGACATTTTTTATAAGGATTTTCAGTGTACCTTGTGTTAGGAATTTCAGTGTACCTTGTGTTTTTGGATTTTCAGAGGGGTTTCTTCACAAATTCAGTATTCTGCCAGTGTGTATCAGTTCTCTGAACTGAGATCTAGGATTTACAGCATACGTGCTTATCAGGGTCCCCAGAAGGAATTTTTACCTAACTAGTGGTGTCTTACTGCTGTCATAGCTCACAGAGTTGTTGCAATGTCATGTATCTTGAAGACTTTGCTACTTTGCAGAGTTTACACCCTCTGCCTTTTAAGATTTATCCCCATCACAACCTATGTCAGTTTTTTCTGCAATCTCTTTCATAGTTTCTGTCTTTGACTAGCCTGCAGAAGCATCCCTTCTTTATATACATAATTTCAAAATTTTAAGATGTTTATTACTTATTAAACTTATTCTGCTTATTTTCATTGAATTTTTAAAATATGGGCTCTAGCACATCTGGGCCAATTCTTTAGAGCTGAACTCTGATAATTTGGGGTCTGAATTCAATGTGATTGCATAGCAATAGCCTATCACTTCCAGTGAGTTGTAGCCTTTTTTTTTTTTTTTTTTTTGAGAGTACTGTGCAATACTTGCCATGGAAGACAAACCCAAGAAAATTTACTGCAGACAATTCAGTGGAGACAGGGATTGATTTTAGGCTGAACAGTGCTGTCTGTGCCTCTCTGAAGTGAGTGCTGTGCAGATAATCCACACAGCTACCACAGGTGATGGGTCCTTAGTGCTGTGATGGCAGGTGGCACTGATACCAAGCCCATCACGATCTGAGCACCTCAAAACTTAAACCAAACCAGCAAGTTTCTTTTTTAGTTGTTAATCAATAGCTAGAGATGGACAGTTATGATTACGCAATTGCATCGTTAATCTTGCATGTTTGTGCAATCTTTTGTTTTAAGGAAAAGGGAAGACAATGCGAAGACGTATGGGGTGTCAAGACAAGAGACAGCAGGAGTGAGGTCAGCAGAACAAAGCAGTAACTGAAGGAAGGGTAACTCTTACAGTGGGAGCTCACAACCGCCAACTCACAGACTACCTACCCAACACAGATCCCAGTCTCAAGTGGAGGTAAGAACTTGTGGACTAATTACCATGAGAAGCTAGAGGGATATCTAGCAAGCAGGGGCTTGACTACTAATTAACAAAAAAGTTATGTAATTTATATCCAGTGAATGCTGATGTCTTTGTTAAAATTTATTAACACTGTAAAATTCTGATGATCAGGCAGCTGGTCTTTTGCAGGTTACCATGTAGCTCATTACCTTGTGCAAATTAGAATTAAAAAATAGAAATACCTCAGTGTGTGAATTGGTGTTTGTGCACCAGGTAACGAGCCTGCATTTGGGACAGCAGCGCTACTGTCCTGTGGTGACAAGCTGCTACACAGCAGGTGAGCATGAAAACCTTGCTTCTAAAATAATGCAGATATTCAAGAGGTTTACGTTTCCTGAGCAAATGACCACTCTAATTCCCTTTGGGGTAGTTATTTGGGGAGAATGAAAGGTGGTGTAGTTTTAAGCTGATGACCAGTAAGAGAGATAAACTTGAAAGTTGTGGCAGGCATTTTGTTTTGCAGATTTGTTACAATCTTGTCATACTTTAGAAGCATCTGTGGTTACAATGTTCTTTTGCTTGAAATACCTCAAGAAATTGAGGAAACACATCAAAACAATGTCACAGCAGGAAAGCTGGTGTTCTGCTTCCAGAACCTAGGGCCCAAGGTTTAAAATCGTTTCCTCTAAACAGCCTTGTACAGGCTTGCCATGCCTAAATGTGCCTAGGAAATGTCTAGCTAGCAGCAATGTTCATCACTGCACAAACTGAGGGAGCAGAGCAGTAGAGGCATTTGGTAACTGAATGAAATTGCAACAGATTGAATTTTGATCAGGGAACAGGCAACTACATGTGAATAGATTGTTCCTTTCTTTTATTTTTGGCTAGAGAATTTCTACTGTCCCATTTTGAAGCAGGGAATTTTTAGGATTGGTTGAACACCTGGGTGTAGTTAAACCTACTGCTATCTCACTACATTCATTTCCACTGAAGTCAGCTGTGACTGACCCCTGGAACGGAAGAAGACTCAGTGGAGCTGAGCAGGAGCTGTATGCCCATGGAGTTCAGGGAAAAATGCAGGATGTGGCTGACCACAGCTGTTGCAAAGAAAGCTTATTTTATCTCAGCACAAAGCAGACTGAGTGTAGCTATCAATATTTGAGAGGATGACCTGGTGGTATAAATGTTTATGCCTGACTTCTCTCAAAGAGAGTGAATGTCTTCCTGACTTGGCCAGATCACCGTGAGGGGAGTCTAAGCCCAGCACAGAGTATAAATACAAAAAAAGGTAGCAAAATAATTTGGAAAAAAGCAAACAGCTTGAGCTGGCTTAAACCCATGTATTCCTTCCCTGTGATGCCCAGCGTTGCAGCAGTGAGCATATCATGAAAGGCAGTAATGCGGATCTCATCCATATTACATTTGTGTTATTTTTTCAGTACATTTTCTATTACTCTGCTAGAAAAGCCTGTGCGAAACCACTTAACTTGATACTATGCATTACAGCCTCTATGGCTGAAATACCTAAAAGAACCTAGTGAGAGAGTACTGGACTCTGACATCAGAAGGAGCAGTTTTGAGTCTATGGCCATTTCTGTTTTACTTATGGAACATCTTATGGAACATTTTGCTTCCCTAAGCTCTGGAAAGCATAGGAAAATTACCAGTATGATCTCATGACTTTTCTTTTGCATGCGTTAAGATGGTTCACTACAGGGATGAACAGAAATTGCTCTTCATGGCAAAGTTAAAGCTACAGAAGTGAAAGTTGCATTGTTGCTGTCTTGGAGATGTCAGAAGAAGAGTTTATGTTCACTGAATATAATTTCTCTAAATACAATGCTCTCCAACCCATCCACACAAGTAAAACAAACTGTGAATAAGTAACAGAAATCTTTTTGTAAATTAAGACGGGCAGGGAAATTTTTGGATTACTTAACATTCTTATTACAAGAACTTTGTCCTAATTTCACGGATCGCATCAATGGAAGTATTTTAATTGATTTTAGGGAGCTTTTGGCTCCTGCCCTTAATGAGCAAAGGCTGGGATATATGGCCTACTCACCCTCTACTCAATCTAATAATTCTATACTTTTTTTCAAATAAAGAAATTGACAGGAATTTCTCCAATAAAATTTTAAAAATGAGTGAACATTATCAAATACCCATTAGTCTCAGTAATATGGGATTGAGTGATAAAGAAACTTGCATGATGCTCTGGATGTCAGTTCATAGGGTGTTTACCAATTCCAGACACACACTTTGAAGAATTCTAAACTTTTCTTAGGATCAGGCACAGACCCTGAAATTTGTATTGGTGATCACTGGTGTATTTAATGTGATTGTTTGAGTGGAAAGAATTGTGTACATTGCCAGTACAAAACCATTATGAACTTCATGGGCAATTTATTTACACAATTTCATTTTTCCAAAAAGGAAATTAGCAAAGGTATACTGAGCAAGAAGCCTAAGATATTTGACTATTAGAAGTGACAGACTTTGATACGTGCACAGATAATAAAGTCGTTGTTTATGTTATGGATATTTAAATGTTTAAAGATCTATTTACATGGAGATGTGGCACTCAGTTTAGTGGTGGACCTGGCACTATTTGGTTAGTGGTTGGAGTCAATGATCTTAGAGTTTTTTTTCAACCTAAATGGTTCTATGATGTAAAGTGAGCCTACCTTGGATGTCTGTGTGGAAGCTACAATAAGCCAGTTTATCAGTCATAAATCAATCACATTAAAAATATTCCTTCCCCAAATGGGTTTTATTTATAATAATCTAGGACAGATCCCATTGTAAGTAACGTGTTCACTATTTCATCAGTATCTGAATGTAACTATCTTTCCAAAGGGTATTGGTAAATATTGAAACTGCAGAGCTGAATTTCTGAGCATCTGGAAAAAGATCAAAATCAGTGCAGACAGCTCATTATTAATTTCTTTCATGCCAAATGGAGTAATTCATTTAAAAATAAAGGGGTGGAGTGGGATATATAAATATTGCCTTAGGGAAATGCTGACCTAAAAAGCACACAGAAGAAATAAGGGCTAGGTCCACAATTGGTATAAATGTACATAACTGTGACAAAATCAGGAAAGTTTTGTTTTACGCAACATGATGGCTAAACAGATAGTCTTGTAACTCTTCTCTTACCTAGATATCCTTGAAATATCCTAATTACTAAAACAGTGCATGTTGGCACTACCTTCATAATGAACCTTGTAAAAACATGTATTTTTTGTATCTCTTTCTAGATTTGTATATTGATGTATGACATATATGATATATACAATATATATGATATGTATGTTATAGTCATATGTTCATTAGATACAGTGGATGCAGAAAAGTAAACATTTCCTTCAAGTTTTCTGCAACTGAAAATCCTCAAAAGTGCAAACCCAGGTGTTTTGTTTGCCAAACAATATCAGATTCAGTTACTCAATTTGAGTGCAGGATTGTGGATTTTGTGGATATTCGGAGGGTGTATTGTTTTGAAATACAAAACAATATATGTTCAATGTTTTGTCATAACAGCTTGTTCTGTGAACACTGCATTTAAAAACAACTGGGGTTTTTTTCCTGATTCTTTTGTCTCTGTTTTCCTACTTACAGTTAATTCCCCCTCTTTGTTCCATCTACACTCACAAGCCATCAGGTCCTTTCCGAGACAACTGCTGGCTAAGTAAAATATGGTTTGTCCTGTGACTGAGTCCAAAGTATGGATGTATTGTTTGGCTAATGCTAGGCCAATGGAAGAAATGACTGTTGAGTTTCAACTGCTGTATTTTTTAACTGGTAATAGAATTTGGTTCCCTCACCCCCACTGAGCAGTGTTTCCACAAAACTTCAGAAGAAATTGCATTCCTCTGCCAATATGATTGAAATCCACTATAAGGTACAAACTTACTGGTAGGAACAGGTGGATTGACAAGTACGCACAAATAGAGCCAAATTTTCTGAAGAAAATGGCGGAAATGTATGGTATAGTCACCAAAAGGATGTGAAGAATTCCCCAGTTTAAAAGACTTTTAATTTTGATATCTGTATTCAGCATCCCTCATGACATATTCACCATTTTGCTGGGGCTCTCATTGCAAGCTTAGGATTCAGCATGGCAGAGCTTTCTGCATTACAAAGAAAATGCCTTCAAAGAGCACCAGAGGAAAGTAATTTCCAAGAGCAATTTGGCCTTTTTGTGGGTTAGTTTAGACAAACTGCTGTATGTAAACATGGAAAAATGGTTTTCATACTGTCTTTCCTCTGCAGCATCCTAGATAAGGGGATGTCTGTTTTTCAGAAGGAAGAAAATAAAAAATACTTTTCTTTTTTTCCTCACAAAGTGTCCAAGCACTTAAGGCAAGCAAATCTCCAGAGGAGTTTCAGTGATTTTTGACATTAAGGTATTTATTCCTCTTTCTGATCTCAGGGTACCCTCATGTTCAAAAACACAGTTCTGTCTCCACAGAGGTGGCCCAGGTGGGCACTTTAGACATATCTCTCTGCATTTGCACATGTTGTTTTAACTCTCCTGTAAGGAACTGGTTCCAAAATTATCTGAGCAGACAGAGCAGGTTTGTGTGGTGTTGGTGGAATGACTCAAAACTGCAAAAGAGATTGGAAAGGGACTGAAAAATTTATAATAGCTCTGGAAAATTGTGCTTGGAACTTACCTTACTTCTGTGCAAGAGCAAGACAGTTACAGCTTTTCCTGATGAAAGTCATAAGCAGTTCAACAAAAGTATCGGTAAAAGGTGAGGCTGCTTTTATCAAATTATGATGTGTAAATTCAGGCAATTCAGTCTTGTGATGGAAAAAGCATTCTGAAGTGTGAACAATCTTCTAATAATATTTGTTCAGTAAGTCATTCTGCTGATAACAAGCAATCAAAGTCAGGCTCCTTAGTCTGAATATTTCCCATAGGGAATATCTACTAAAATAGAATGCTTTCTTTATTAGCTAACTACATGCTAAGAGCTAGCTATACTTTTGCAAAGATATCTTTTGTGTGCAACTTTATTAAATAAAAATTTAATGAGTATTTTGATTTGCTGTGAGTTTATTGTATGTGTTACATTTAATTTCAATAATATATGATACAGCAGTGGAGGGGATACTTCTAAACATAGAATTCTTTCTCCAAAGCCTCCAGTCTCTCTCTGTATGCGTATTTCAGAGAGGTCACAGATGTAATCTTTTCCAATTTCTGGTAGTTTTACCTGTGGTGCTATGGGGAACCATTTTGTGTATGTAATCTCTGATAATGATGATGCCCTACATTGCTGAATCTGGCAGGGTTGCTGCTGTTAACAGTTTGTATATCTAATTCTTGGTCTTGGGGGACTCCATCCTACCAGATTGTTCACAGATAACGTATGTAATTACTAATATGGGTAGCATAAACTATAAAGGAGATTATCTTAAAGAACCAAGCACATTTTGAAAGTAATTCTTCCAATTATTTTTAAAATTTTTCTTATGCTTCTGAATTAATGGTATATTTAATGTTCTGGGATTCCTTGAAAAATATCTCTAAGTCTGAAGTGTGCTTTTAAGACGTTTTCTCAATCTAAAATTGTATTTAAGAAGAGTAGAGAAGAAATTAATGTGACAGTCTCACCACTCAGTCTTCTGTAAGCCCTGTTTTCTTGCTTGAGATTTACTAGAGAGATTTTTCTGCTATTTCGTTTCTGTGTCTCTTCAGAGAAAACTGCCACTGCTCCATGACCAGCTTTATCTTGAAGAACCAGCAGGCATCCAGGGGAGAACGTTTATGTGCAACTCTGCCTTACATGTCCTCATTCTGTCTGGATGCCTCAGCAGGGAAGCCTGTTCCTAGGATCCAGTGATCTAGTTCATAAAAATACCTCATTTCTCTCCCTTTCTATTCCAGAATGCATGGAAATTGGAATAAAGGTAAAAATATACCTAACCTGAGAATCCATCCCAATACATTTCAGAGAAAGCCTGTAATCAGGTTTTCCTGTCTTTCCTGGAACTGATATGCTCCCCATTGTCTACAGTTGTTTCTCTGCTCTCTTGTTTCTGTGTTTATGAAAAAACAAAGGATTTATCAGTGTGCATTTTTATGTTTAGAAGAAGAGGGAATAAAGAGATAGTATTAACACCATTTATTTTGGAGTATTTTGATGTAATTCAGTGGGTCAGAAATAGGGACTTAAGTGTCCCCTCTGCTCAAGTAGTTCATTAGGCTGATTAATGTGTAATGGTTACATTATATTAAGCCTGCGTATCTGTTGTAAACATCTACCACAGTTAAGAATTATCTTATCTATTAGATTTTCTTTATAATGCTATCAAAATATTGCATTATTTTTGCAAATATCATAATTGCCAATTGTAACGGCTTGAAAGAATTTCTTCTTTAAGTTATTTTATAAGGTACTACTATTAATATCAGACAACGTGTTATATGCAGATGCAGTGTCAATTATTTAAATACAATTAGTCTTAATAAATCAATAGAAGAAAAGAAACTGCATTTCTTGACATCTCCAACTGAAACTGATCTACCTTTTTCAGGTAGAGTAATTCTTTCTGTTTTCCTTTAATTATCAGGAATACATTACAGAATCACTGCAACTAAAAGATAAGAAAAAAAGAAACAAGACAATATCTTTTAAATTCTTTGCTGTCTAGTAAAGGATGCAAGATCCCAAAATGCAGAAAACCAAATGTATTACTAATCCTGATTCACTATCAGTTACTCTAGAGAAGCAAATGTATGCAATATAATTTTATCAGAAGAAATACTTTACTGGCAAGATTGAAGTAATTACTCAATTATACTTCCTATTAAAATAAGTAAGGGAAAAATATTTATCCTTTAGAAAATTCTATATTGATTTGTAAGTTTGGTGAGAATGTACATGCAAAAAGCCTTTGAAAGGAATGAATCATTATTTCTACCAATAATAATTAAAAGAAAATCCTTAGAGAGCATGATTATCAATATGCCAGGTACAGAAAGCAGTTTCATATTTTGTTATGAAATAGTAACTCTAATAGTTTTCAGAATGGAGATTTAAAATTGCATTATAAATGTTTCTTTCTTAAAGAGTACTAGTGAAAACATTTAATATATTGCACAACTTTTTGATGGGGAAAAATCGCTGGTAACTTCCTGTGTTATAGCTCTTGTAGAGGTAGCATTTCTTTGCTTTAAAATATTTTTCACACTATGAACAAAACCAAATGTTTATAAATGATAAAACTATTCTGTTACTTTATGCAGCTACAGGTGGTCTTGTGAAATTAAAACCCCCCAAAAAAGTGCCAGGAGTAAGTAGGTATCTTCTGAAAAATTCACATTTTTATCTTTAATACAGTTGGGTGAAAGTATGTAATTTAGTTTCTTGTGTAGCAGCTAAGTGCAAAGCATAGAAAACACACCTACAGAACCTCACAAGGAGGTTTGAGGTTTTTTTTCTTGAAAGGTCTAAAATTATGAGACAGGAATTGATAATTCTTTATATTTTAATCTTAATTTCAGATACTTGATATATATAATGTAACACCAGGATGATACCCAAATCACAAATAAATTAACTTCACCTAAGATTAATTTCTACCAACAGAGGGAAATGGATCCCATCATATGTGATGACAGCTCAAAAGGAATGGAAAGTTTTGAAAGATTTCAGAGAACAGATAATTATACTCACATAATCTCCACCATACATTTTTATATGACTCTTCAAGTTCTGTTGAGATAAAATTGTCGCTTCCCTAGACTAAAAGTAACTGTAAACTGTTATAGTTAAACCTTGTTCTGTTTTGGAGATTTGAGAGAAGCTGTCCAATCAAGCTGATACCAAGTACATTAGTCTCCAAAGTAACAATGAAGCAGAACACCTCCTGGTACCTTGCGTCCTTGGGTTTTATAGATTTACTGTACACTTAGTCATTAATCATGTATTGAATAAGTGTGATTATAATGTAAGCAAATAGAGTCATTAGCACGACACCCTCTGTTCTGCTGTGTTGATTTTAGGAATCAGAATTCAGCTAGTCACAGAATGCACTCACCTACTGAGAGAGCTTGTGTTAATGATTTACTTTTCAGGTTGGGTCTGGTCTAGTTCCTTTTTTTTCCTTTGTGCTGAAATTGCTCAGCTCATCACTTGTTCTAATAACTATTTGTAGCTGGCGTGCACAGGGAGATGCTTTATAACCCTTATATGTCACTCAGAGTAATCAGGTAACCTCAGTGGAACTGTATAAATTAGAATCTTTTCGTGCAAGTTATTACAACTTGCAGAATCCTGCAAAGAGTTGATCAAAAATCCTGTACTGTTGCTTTATTCAAGGACTTATACAGAATCCTAACTATCCAACTGACAGTAAACCCATATTTTTCATAGCTAATGACATATTTTTCTGCTCATGATAACTATTATTGTAATAAACCATTGATAAAATATGAAGTTTTCTCACCAAAAAAAAAAAAAAAAAAAAGAAAAGGAATATAAAATAAAGGAACATAAAAACAGAGGTGCAGAATCAGTCTGTATATCCTCTACTACAACTTGATTGGAAGGCATAGACTACTGTTATCTTGATTGAATCCATTACAGAGGGGTAATGTTTTTCCAACACTTGTACAGTAATAGTAGCTCAAAATCTGAATTAAATTACTCCAAATGTACTTGGTTTTCTTGATGTATCCATCACAGGCTTTGGAGCATGCTTATTAAAAGCTGTAATTTTTTCCTTACAATTTAGGAAGACTTTGGAAAGAATTTAAAAAAACCCAACTTTTTTTTGTAGCTTTAATACCTTAGCAGCTTCTAATAATTTAAAACTATCTCTGGGCTTGTATAAACTCAGCAGTATTGAGTATAAGCTTTTGCATGTCAGCCCCTGTTATGTGTAAGGACTGCATGTGCATCCTTAGAAACAGTTGGAAGAGTTTCAGAGAGAAATATGTGAAACTTCACAGTGGCATGCCTTTATTTTCTCTTTTTTTCATTAGGGCTGTGGTAGGTATTTTACTTTATTGTAATTTTACCAAGTACTTACTTTAATCTCTATATCTCAAGTGCTCTTTGAGGCTCTCTGGGGAATACAGTTCCACTGTACAGGTAAGAATAATGATCCATAAAGAATCTGGTCTGGCTGGTTAGAGGTGCTGAAGGTGGTACATACAGTAGGAGTCAGTCTCCTGATAAGATATATTTTAAAGCTGTGATAAGAATATAAGAATATTGTGTCTTTTTTACAGACTCTTAATTTTACATCTATTTTCTTGCTGAGATTAAAATGTAATATAGTTAATCTTCAGTACAACAGAAAATGCATTAAGTTTACAGGGTTATGTTTTAGTCTGCTTGTCTCAAAATCTTCAGGAAAGACAGTGTGTAAATAAGTAGTCCAAACCTGTTGTTCTATGAAATATTCATACCTGGCATATAATGTGACGAAAGCACTTAATCCATTGATTAGATTCTGTTAACTGTTCTGAACTAGATTCTGTTTTTAATGAAACTTTCAGAGAAAAGCTGTGAGAGAGTCTAAAGAAAATGGGAGAAAGGTTTCAACCCCCTTTCCATTTGAATGTCCTTTGGCTGTCCTTTCCTGCCATCTCTCCCCCAAGGCAAGAGGCAGGGCTTACCAACGAGGAAATGAACAACATATTTGTTCATGTAATGCTCAGCAAAATGGATGCAGTATGTGTGTACCAGAGTGAGCCACACCTTCGCGTTTTCAAGAGTCAGTAGGTCAGAGGTGTGAGTCGTTGGGGACCTTATCCTCTCTTTTAGGGGAAAATCAAAGAAGATGTGTTACAAGGAGAAGGGAAAAAAATTGTCTTCCTGTTCATAGTGAACCAGACAGATTAAAGCCTATTTTTCTCGTTCACCTCTATTTAATCTCTACAGTTTTCACACAGTTACTGGCTGAGATTTTCATTACTGTTCTGGGTACTTGGTTGCTTTCCTTCCTCTTTTTCCTGCTAAAAATTTTCCTGTTTCTATTCGTTCCTAATTTTCTCCTCCCTCACTTTATTACCAGTTCTTCTTTTTTTGGACAGTGTTAACTCTTTTCTGTCGAAGCATGAAGATGTTGGTTCCTCTTCTTCAGGTCCCTACAACCAGTGGAATTTCTCACCCATGCTAAAGGTTCTTCCTCAAATTTCCTCTGTCCTGCTCATTGATACGCTTTGGCTTAGACATTGCAACTGACCATTTTCATTTTATTCTAATGGAAACCTTGAGTAAAAATAATGAGACATAATCAATTTTTATTAGCGATCCTCTAAAAGTGGTTATTTATTTAAAGTGAGAAGTAAACATTATTAAATATGAAGTTATTCTATTTGTTTTCCCTGAAAATTATCTTCCAGTATATCAGTTACATACAAATTAAAAACAAAATTCACATTATTGGTATAATAACCTTCAGGTATTGCTCTGGAGTCTAATCAAATAATTGAAATGTTTGTCCAGTATTACTGCAATTGCAAGCAGTACAACCTGGGACTTTGTGCTGGTGAGCACATGGTTTATGTGGTCGAAAGAAAATCTGAACATAACGGAGATGGTGGAATTTCTACCTCTCACCAGACTACAGAATGTATGAGCACAGTACAGAGGTCAAGAAGAAGTGGTGAAAAGGTAATCTCTAGCTCTACTGTACTAATAACCACCTTGGGCATTTGAAAAATGGGTCTGTGGGAGCTTGAGTAGAATGTTTGGAGCATGTGTAGAATCTTACTCACCATGACTAAATCTAGTATTTGATGGCAAATACCTTAACACAATGAACCACTGTAGGGCCTGTGACTCAAATTTTAACTTTTGCAACTCCCAAGTCTTTATTTATATTACTGAAAGAACTTGGGCACTTAATCTACCTGTCAATTCCCCTTAGGGTTGCAAAGGCCAAGTTCTGCCTTCTTTCTGAGAAGAGCTCTGAGCGCGATATGTGTACACAGGAGGCATTTTGAGATACTGTGAGGGCTGTGGTGCTGGTACTCTGCTCTTTGGGAAGGTGACTGCCAGTTCCAATTTGGGATACAGCCATCAACAGAAGGCTGACCACATAAGGTGATACAGAGAAGAAAAGGGTTTGAATGAAACAGTTGGTAATGAAAAGTAGTAGTGGGTGTAAATTTATAGAAACAGCAGAAGCACAATGACTTAATGAGTGTAAGATTCTGGTTTCACTGTTGTATCAATATAATTTAGAATTGCAGTTTCTTGTGGTTCTTCAGTGGAAGAAACTGAAAAAAAAATTGGGCATACAGACTGCTTCTCAGTCCTGAATGTCACTGAATTGGATACTGGGAATTATGCTAAGCATGCACTGATGTTTTTGACTTTCTGAAATTGCTCTAGCATAGAGTTCTAGACTGTAAAGTACTCCTAAGTTTCAGTGAAGTAGTAGTTGCTTAGGCATCTACTTTGGCAACAGCTAACACAATAGTTTTCAAAATAACTTCATGATGGTCACCCGAAACTAAACACTGACACTTGTGGCAAAGCTCTAATTCTCCAAATTACCAACTTCACTACTATCACAGGTGCCTTAATTTTTATGTATCAGTTAATAGATTAAAATTAGAGGAGATACAGTATACCTGCCTTTAATTTCTTGAAGTGCTTACTGTTTCCCACAAAAAATTGCAGGATTTTTCCCCAGTACAAAGCCCCACAGCATGTGCTTCATGATATCCTTTTATGCAACCTCAAGCCATGAGATGGCTGTAAGTCTCCTTAGCTGGAGGGTAGAGCCAACACCATCACTGTCACCAGTCATAGTTTTGGTGCCCCAAAGAGAGATGCTGAAAGCAGAAGTCCAGTCAATCTTCTCTCTTTCCTCTTTCTTTTTTTCTTCTTCTCAACCTGCCATGCCAATTTAGAGACAAAGCCAACAAGCATGTTCAGGTCTTCATTGAATCTCAGGTGATGTGCCACAGGGAAAATTTAGTTGGAAGGAGATAGGGATTGCACCAGTAGCTTTGTAGGCAATATTTATTCTCTGGAGCCTGTAAGCTCTCTAGCACCCCTGGTCATGCTGGTCCCTTGATTATCCGTAACTGGGTGGGTACCCATTTAAACTAGGTGTAATGGCTCAAGAGCAAAACATGCTGGATTTTTGTTCCTTTCTGAAACTGGGGTGTGATAAGATTGCTTTTCTCTACCTGGGAGCTGGGTATGGCCGGGAATTTTTCACTGTAATAAAATTTCCCAATTATTTGCCTAAAAAAAAGAATGAAAAGGAGGCAGCCAAGCTTAGTTAATAGTGTCAGCATGCAACTTCAATGGCAATGCGTAAATGCTGGTAGAATAAGAATCTGGCCTTGGTATTGTCTTCCTACAGACATGTAATTTTCTCGCTGTGTGCCTTTCTGGGAAGCAGGTTGTCTGTGCTAAACAAGTAAAATACGTATTTCTTGAGTCTTTGCTATTACCATGGCAAATGACAATTGGTTTTAAGAATTACTTCACTTATAAACTGAACTGATTTTTATCCTGTTCAGAGAAGATGTTTGTTTACAGAAGTTAGTTTGAAACGATTAGTCATGGATAGCATGGTAAACCACGCAATACAGATTTAGGGAAATGTCACTGTTGTTGTTTTTATGACTTTAAATAAAACACGAATTTGTCAAACAAGTGCATAGCACTTATATTTCCTCAAAGGTTGAGTATGCAATAAAACCATTCTGCTTTGTCTAATTTATTTGTCCTTTATTTGGAAGTGGCCTTTTTTTTTTTTTTTTGGGGGGGGGGGGCTGTACAGTTTATATCTAATCCTGTTTTGCTTGTTTATCTCTCAACTGTTGAATGTCTCAAGATTACAATAAAACTGAGAACAAAATTAATTAGTGGAAATAATTGACATTCAACTCAGTAAATTAAAGGCAAGGTCTTTCTACAACCAGTTATTTACAGGTTGTGTCTCATCTTAAACTCAGTGATTATGTTTCACATTTTGATATCCACAGAAAACTAGGATTTTTTTCTTCTTTCCCAAATGAAGGAAATAATGAATAAGCAATTTAAAGAGAGGTTTATTAAGCAGAATTGTACTTTGAGGCATAAGGAGCTCTTGCAAGGATCCATATTAAAAAAAAGACATTGCATTTGCTGCTTTCACCCTTAAAATGTCTGTAAATTCCTTCTTTTAACTTTTTTCCCGAGAGTTCTTCTCTTAGCAATTTCCCTCTAATAATTTCTCTTTGATAACTCAAAAGGCTAAAGTAATTAGCATTTATAAGAAAAAAACCCCTAAGCTTTAAATATAGGAAATATTTGTATGAACTAAGACAGATTTCTGCTGACGTAGAAACACTGGCTGTAGTCCAGCACTATATGGGCTATTTCTTTATTGACTTTTTTTAATGAAGGTTAGGTTGGTCATAGGGTGGCTGGGCAGAAGACTTAGGATTTTTTTGTGGAGAGAATTAATTTATACCTGAGATAAATGTAAAATTATAGAATATACAGACTATATCTATGATATATTCAGTAAGTTACATGGTGAGGTAGTGGAAATACGGGTGAGTGGAAATGAGTCTTCCTAGGAGTTTTTTCTTATGCTTAAGCAGAATTGTTCTGAATGCTACTTAAAATAGTCTCCTGAATGTTTTCCATAGTGTTCCAAAATGCCTTGTTTTATTAAATTAAATTTACAAAATTAACTTTTGCTAGAGAGCCATAGCAGAAGAAAAAGGCATTTCTTTGAGAAAAGATACACGAAAAGGAAAAAAAAAGTTCAATAAACCGCATGATTATCGCAGCAGTAAGGTTCCTAAAGCTGCTGCCTAAACTATTACAGCAAAATGAAAAGGAAACAAATACCAGATTACTTTGATACTAATTTGTGTAGATGGCAGCAGTGTTTCATAGCATTCTTGATAAAATTGTGTTCCAGTTTAGATTTAATATGGTTTTGTGAAAATGCAGCTATGCAAGGATGAACTGATGGTTCTGATTAACATAGTATTTTATTACTAGCTTTACGAATTTCATGGCATGTAAGTCATAGACATGTAACTTCTCTGATAACAATTTCAAAAATAAATCAGATAATTATACACATATAATTTACCTAGTGCACTTGGGGGATTTGATATGTTTTTATGAAGAACGTTTAAGAATTACTTCATATATACAGTGAAATACTCACTGTGCTCCCGCAGATAGCTTATTGCTCCTTTAATGAAATGTATACAAATAAAATATAAAATATTGTGAACTTAGTCAATTTGTTAGGCCCAGCTATGTTTGGAAGATGTTGCTGTAACTTTCTACATTAATCCTGATTTAAATGTTGTTAAGTCTTGTTATGTTTTGTGAATTATGCTAAAATCAGAGTATACAATGAATTAGTGATTATAAACCACTGATTTACAGTAGCGCTTGTAAAAATTGTAGTGAATGTATGACTTCTTCTATGCTGTCAAATTAAAGCACTGTTTCAATTATGCAAGCACTTGATCTTGCAAATGATGGAACATTTCTCTGCTGCATGTTTGTACTGACAGTGGATATTGCTCATCTCCCATGCAAGCTCTCAAAAAGAAGCAAAGTGGCTGTGGGTGTGTATGTGGGGCGACTATGATTTAGCTGGAGAGAGTAGCGTCTTTGTGAGCTTTTGTTTCTTGCAAGGGACTCTTCTGTTGTAATGACATGCTTAAATCCATTAGCATGTCTCTCACCATGAAGACTGAGAAATACAATTAGCAAGTTGTTTACAGCAGAACAGCAACTGCTGTGACTAAAGTGTTATTGATAGAGTGAATGAACTTCTGAGAATTGTTTTCCAAAGATTAGTTTAATAAAGGTTTGATATGATGCTATAACTTAGCCTTGATTAGTTCAAAGTAAGCCTTGATATTATTTTTTCACTATCTAATTGTGTCACATAAAAATGACATGATGTTTTGCCTTCATTATTCCAGATAGTTAAGCCTGTTCTTACCACTTTTAATCCTAGCAGTTCTATTAGCCTTGGAGACTGGAAGCTGCTTGATGCTAAGCACTGTTGAAATTTCATTTATTTGGATGCCTGAATCTGAAGGAAGGAATGATAATGACTTCCATACTTAAGCTAGAACAATTTTCTGCTAGGAAGTGAAGTCAAAAGGATGTAAGTGAAATGTAGTGCATACAGCAGAAGAAAGAGTAAAATTAATGCTGTCTGGTTAATAGCCTAGTGCCAGTCATCTGTTTTTAAATTCTTTGCCAATGCTGATAGTCACAACTCATGCATAAACAGGAGCTGATTTTATCTGACTTGTGCGTTTTCTGAGTGTGTTCTTCTTGTTGCCCTAGTAACTGGAGTAAGGTTGGCACTAGCATATGCACTTTCATCTGAAAAACATAATTATTTATGTCTAGTATGCCTAAGGAGGAAAGCTTAGAGACATAGCCAGTAACATAAGCTTTACTTTTCAAAGTTGGCCATGAAAAGAAAGAATCATCTTAAACCACTCCTCAGTGTTGAGAACATGGCTTTTTTCTGTGATAGTTTGAATTTGTGATTTCTATAGTTTGGTCATAATTTTCAGTGTTGTGAGAAAGAAAAAACCCCCAAGACGACTTTGGGATGCCTGGTTCTTAGCTTTGCAACCCATGGGCTGAGGCCCCATAGGAAGGTTAACTGCCCTGCCTGTCTCCGTCTTCCCTCCATAGGTGGGTAAAACATGACCTTTTATAAAATTACTTAGATGCTGTTCATGAAGAGCATTAAGTAAGACTTCAAACATATGTGTCTTTATCTTGTATGCAATATATTATTCTGTGAGTATAAGTAACTTAAAAAATGGGAGGCAGGAAACTCTACATTAGGCTGAAAACAGTATGAGCTTGACTTCCAATATCTTCATGGAAAAGAAGGTATGAGTAGCCTTTTATTATTCAGAGGCAAATGGGGGCTTCACTTATGATTGGTTTGATCTTTGTATTGAAAGATCAGCAATAATTTTTGCACACTTTTGAAGGCAAAGGCCTCCAGACTGCAGAATTTGTGTACACCCAAAACCAATTTTCATTGCCCTCTGTATGTAGAATCTTATATGTAAGCCTGAGGATATACACTGCTGTACAGAATTTTTATCTTGTAGAAACTTGCACAGCTTGGATTATACTTCCTTCTTCTGTTTTCCAAGCCATTACATTTTTGTCAAAACAAGTTATATGTTCCTGAAGTATTTAGGCCCTCCTATGAACATCTCTTTATGGAGAGTAGTCGTTACTGCATGATGCTGGGTACCCTATTTTCCAGGTGTATTTAATCAATATTTTATAGTTATTCCTTTACACTTGGTGTCTGTTAAGGGTTTAAAAATAATTACACAAATCCTTTTCTTTGTCTATCAATAAGAAACCTACTCAGTAACAGTGTCTTTGCATTTTCTTGATGTTGTGCAAAATCTCTAGTAAAAAGATAATTGAGTAACTTCAGTGACATTCAGTCCAAATTTTTCAAAATCTGTCATTAAAACTGTAGTCATGAATCTCTTTATTCTGCTTTTTTCTCTCTTTTCTATTGTGTATTGCTTCCAAATGTGCAGATGACTCATGTAAACATTTCAGTCTTGAATATTATAGTTTATGTTTTGATTCAATATCCATAATCTGACATTTTCCTCATCATTGATTGATGAAGATTTCACAGAAGAGCCTATAATTTGAATAGTCTTGTGTTTACACTCATAATAGCTGTTTATCTTTGAATCTCAGCTGACCAAAACTTTGATTACAGATGTTTCTATGTTTTTCTGCCCTAGTGTAAGAGTCATGGGTTGACTTTTTTTGGCAAAGCACAAAATCCAGGCAGGACACAAAGAAGTGACTTCGCATCCTTCAAAAATACTCCTGCTTTTCATCATGCAGCTGGATTAGTAATTCCAATCAATGATGACACAAGTTGTGAGAAGACTGTGAACCCCTGCAGCTTTGTGCTGGTGGCTAAGGCTGGAGGTGAATGTAACAAGTGTGGACACAGGAATGTTACTGGCTGAATGAATCTGCTGGCATACTACCAAGCAAAAGCAGAAACATTCAGCTGACATAAGTATTGTTAGATTTTAAAGAACAAAAACCAAGCTATTAGTCATCTGGGTTTAGGCTGTTCCTCTAACATGAGAACAAAGAATGAAATTTTGAGCTCTGTGAGGACTCTAAGTTGTAGTACTATTGTGGTGAATGCCTTAGAAACGTTCCCATCATATTTGCCCTGGCATAACAGGATGAGGATCCACAAGCGGCACTGAACAATAATGATGGTTAAAAAGGACGATGGTTCATTTAGCTTGGAGGTGTCACTGAGTTAAAGTTGCCCTATGCCCTGCTTCAAAACTGTTTCCATAACAGATCAGTCATGGTCAAAGGAGATTCCCTTCTGCAGGGAACAGAAGGCCATATATGCAGACAGGGAAGTCTGCTGGCTCCCTGGGGCCCAGGCTAAAGATGTGAAGAGAGAGCTTCCTGCTCTGGTATGGCCATCAGGTTATTATCCTTAATAACAAGTCTGAGGGCAATCAAGAGAGACTTTAGGGCCTTGGGACAACTGGTTAAGGGTTCAGGACAGGAAGTAGTGTCCTCCTCTGTCCTTCCAGGTGCAGTGAAGGATGCAGAAAACAGGAAGAGCCAGCAGATCGATACCTGACTCTGAGCCTGTTGCCATTGGCAGAATTTTGGGGTTTTTGATCATTGGTCAGTTTCTGCAACACCAAGCCTGCAGGTGACAGGTGAGGTACTTTGTCTCACTAGCTTAGGAGTTAGCAGATCTCATTGGAAGAGCTTTAAAATAGATTTGAAAGAGGAAAAGGATAAAACAAGGCTCAGTAGAGGGGTGTGTGTGGGCAGCATGCCAAAGCATAGGGGACAGTGTGTTAGTGAGGTCCTTTGGCTTGCTGTCCCAGTGGAGGTAGGGGATGGAGGTCCATGAGGCAGCAAAGGCACAAGGAGCCAGAGAACTGCAGGCCTGTCCTTGGTGCTGGGGAAGGTCATGGAGCAGATCATCTTAAGTGGCTTCATGCAGTGCATACACGACAAACCGGTGATCAGGCCCAGCCAGCATGTATTTATGAAAGGCAGGTCCTGCTGGATTGCCTTCTGTAACAGGGTGACTCACTTAGTGGATGAGGGAAAGGCTGTTGTCTACCTGGACATTAGTAAAAGCCATTGACACATTCCCCATAGCATTCTCCTGGAGAAACTGGCTGCTCATGGCTTGGATGGCCATAAATGCATGGACATGTGGTGCGTAGAGAAATGGTTTAGTGGAGTTAGCAGTTTGACTTGATGACTTTAAAGGCCTTCTTGAAGGTCAATGGTTCTATGAGTCTATGATTCTGTGATACCATGACACCAAGAGGTATTATGTTTTTCAAAGGCATTTGGGAAGAAGATGCTGAGCAATAAATGTAGTATGGACAATTAATATTCACTTTGTACTTACATGGTAACTGACAAAGGCCTATCTGGTAGATGTAGGGCAGCACATTAAAAAATGCTTTAAGTTTTCCATTGCTGAACAGCACTTCAGGCATAATTTTTTATAATGATATTTCTGAATATTTTTAGATACTCCCTGGTGAATCCTGTGAATTGTTAATTTTGGCAAAAAAGGGATTTGAGGACATCACAGACATTGATAATCCCATGAGTAAAACATTAGAAAAATGATGTTGACCTTAATTAACAATTTACTGTTGGTCTTTATCAACCAACATAATGGATTTGATCTTCCTGTGGCTTGTATGAGGGCTACGGCTTCTTCTGAAGACATTAGGAATTCTGCGAAACAAGCTGCTGATTGAAACTCAGGGTTGCTTAAGTCCTTCTCTCAGAGGATCCATTAATTTTCCTCTCAGGTGTAAAAATTGCTGAATCTTTTGCTGATTTTTTTTTTGGGCTAAGATCTGTTCTCTTCATTTTTGCTTCTGAGTAGGTATTTGTTCTCAGCGCATTCACATTTCTAAATCTCTCATCAGAGAGTCACTTCTGTTTTCTTGTAATGAAGGCTACAGGCAGGAGGTAGAGATGATTCATAGTACATCTAAAGCCAGGTCATGAAGAAAAAAGTATCTGAGAAGTCTTTTCTCTTCCAATAGTGATTCACAGGTATTTCAAGAAATGAAGTTGGCTGGGCATCTTTGTAGTATTGGAATTCTGAAATTAAAAAAATAAATTTAAACAAACACCACTGAAGGTGATCTGTAGCCAGAGGTATAATTTGCATCAGCTTGCCTGAGGCCACTGAAGTGATTTTTGTCTGCCTGGCACAGTTCTTACCTTGCCTTGGTGGGAGGAGTAGTTGTGTTTGATAATGCCTCTAGTTGTTAGTGGAGTAAGTGCCCTGAGCAGTAATGCAGCCTTGGCTGGTGTTGCTGTGAGCTTCTCTTGCTGTCCTCTGTTTTCTTGTTAGGAGAACATATTTTCCCTTTCGGGTTGACACAGTTGGGGTGGTGCATGTCTTTAGCTGGTAAATGTACAACTCAAAAGTGTAAAGCAGTCTGAGTTAAGGTGAGGGAGCTGTGTTTAATCAAAGGTAGGCCTTGAATTAGTTAGGCAGCTGACCACGAGGGTTATAGGTGTTGAGGAGCTGACAGCAAGGATTACAGGGGAAGGGTTACAGCACAAACCCTGGTATCCCCGGAGCCTAATCTGGATGTGCGGTGCTGCAACAGCAATACAGCTTCTCTAATGTTGTTTGAGAAGTATTGTAGAGTCTACTAATTAGATCACCAAGAATAAATTATGTTATTAGACAAGGTTTAACTATGAAAGAATAGTTTTATTTTATCATATTCATATAAAGATGAAAACATTGCTGTGATGAAAATGGTTATGAAAAGAGAGCACACAATCACATTTCAGAATATATTTTGCACATGTTTTTGTTTGCTTTATTTATTTTTAATTGTTCTTTATTTGCTACAGTGTTCTCCTCTTCAGGAGGATGACAATCTTAGTGCACTTTTGTATCCCAAGGCTGGTATTGCCTGTGAAATTCTCCCCACCCTCCCTGCTTTTGTTGCCAAAATACTTTCTGCTGATCCTCCACTCACTTTACCCAGAAGCGTGTGCAAAGAAAAAACAGCTTAGTGAATCTTGCTATTTTTGGTCAATCTGTAAAACAGGAGCTTTGTTTCCAGTCCTGTAAAGGATTTCCTTTTTTGTTCCCCCAACAATGATTAGACAATGGGAAATCACAGGATCATAGAAGTCTTCTGTTCAGCTGTTAGTTCTGCCCCTCATCACAAAATCTTCTGAATTAACCCTTCTGTTGTGTCTCAATTAGCACACATTTTTCAGCTTGCCTAGCTGCTTCTGTTACAACACTCTGAAAATACAACAGTAAAACTTCATAATCACCTTACTTGATTCACTCATTCTTCTATGAAAAGAAATATACCACCATGGATAATAAAAGGGGGAAATGATGTTGACACCCATGTCCAATTAGCTTTACCAGGATCTTTTCCGAGGACAAGGTAACGTATTCCCATTATTGGAAATTTAGCAATGGTTTATATGCCTTGTGCAGATCTCTTGGAGCCAGCATATTCCTACTCTCAGGGGACAGATCAAGACTGAGAATCCCAGAACTATTTTTAAGGAGATGAAGGCAGTTCCAGTTAAAGCAAGTTACCCAGCCTGTTCCAGCTGAGGACAGCTGCCATTCTCAGCACCCCAATTAGCAGTTGACAGTGTAGGACTCGTTGGCATTGTAGAAGACTGATGCTTTCTGGCACAACAGGGATCACTTGCTGCACTGTGAACTCCATGCAGATCTCCCCTATCATCCCAAATTTTTTCAGCTGCTATGAATTATTCCAGAAATGCAGTGCAAACCCAGCCCCCATCAGAATTATTTAATGAGTGTAGAAAGAGCATGGCACTTCTTTCATGCAAGTCTGTCCTTCTCATCTTTACTTGCTGATGTAGTTATCATCAGGGTCTGTGCTGCTGACAAACTCACTATGTGAGCTCCTTACATGACCTAATACACAGCAACTGACTTAGAAATACAATTTTGAAATCATATATACGTGTTTGTGATGAATAATATTACCACTGTGCCTAGGTCCTTTCATCAATTATTCTATGTAGAACCATCTTGAAACAGCTAAATAGGATTTGGAATAGTAGAAGAATTGAGAGACTCTGAATTTTCTTTAAATTTCATAATAAGTGGTATTTGGCTTCTTCTACAATGGAAGGATTCTTACAGTTTAAAAAAAAAAGGCCCAGAGACATTATTACTTGATCTTCATTAAGAGACTCTTGGTTGTGCTGATTGTTTAAAAGCAACACTTAGGTATGCTACAATTCAGGGGAATTTGATATGTTGTCAGATCTTAGGAAAATATAATATTTAAATATGCCTAAATATTTTTAATTGAACAGAGCTTTCTTGGTAAAAGAATTTCCTTTTAGGTTTTACCAGATACACTAGTTACAAAAGTAACATGTTTAGCATAGTTATCCTACAGTTTTACTTTCTTCTTTTTTATTATTTTTAGTTTTAGAAAACAATTTAGAAAAGAAAAAAAGAATTATTTTCAACTCATGCTTACCTAGTTCTAATGAATATGCATTAACTTAAATTTGATTAGTTGCAGGAAGGATACAACCTTACTGGCTTTGGAACAGAACTCTGGAAAAATAAACACCTGAATAGCATGTACTTGCAGAGCAGCAGCTTCCAAACCAGTGTAGCTATGCAGCTGTGTAGGAACATGTGCTGTATTTTGTGCACCTCAGCAGATTGCTAAAAGTACGGGGTTTGAACCTGCTGTAAATACTGTTAGTCTTGGTTAATAATGCTGTAAAAATCTGCCTAAATTTTTAAAGTGATATGTAGTGTATATGAAGTTAAACTGGTTTTATAATAATGTGCACTTTGTAATGATCTGGGCAGTGCTTTAGAGGAAAATTGTCCAAAATTATCCATCAGCCTCTTTATTAGTTAATTACACACAATTTGCTAGTTAGTGTGCAGTTCATTGGGGTTTTTCTGGCAATGCTTGTGTGTTCAAAAAGGGTAAACGGAAGATGCTGAATTCTTAAAGGTTGAAGTACACCATGTGACAAGTATTGTCTCTGTCCTCCCACAACTATTTAATTAGGAACACTAAGTATTGGAAAGGAGGATAAAGCTACTTCACTTTTCTATTAACATCCCACTTCTTTTTCGTATAGGAAAAGCTAAAAGTGTAGGCAACTGAAACAAATGTTTCATTATGTATCTTAAGGGGAAATGACAGTGGGGGCCTGTAATTATGCTCCCATGACTGAGTCCTTGGCTACAGCTGTAGGCTGTACTTCTGCTATTTCCAGTACTGAAAAGAAGGGAAGGGTAAAGAAAACAAGAAAATTACTCTTAGGGGGCTGGCAGATAGGTTTGTGGAGTTTCTTTCCCTTTCCAAATCTGGGGTATTTCCAACTCTATTTCTTTAGTTGAGCAAGTATAGTTGGAAGGGAAGGAATTGAAAAATCCAGTAGAGCAAATGACATTGTACTTGGGGGTAAGGTAATGCTTCCATGAGATTTTAGGGGAAAAACTCCAGAGTTTGATGATCAATGAACATGCAAGCAGACCCAAACCTACTGTGCTGACTGTCTCTGTGTTTTTCTTACGCTTCTGCAGTGTCTGAGTGGGATGAGGAGAAATATTCAAGGATCCAAAACAGTTTCTTGTATTCATAAGCATTTCAAATGGTGTGTGTAGATTAAGAAATAGCAATAAATTACAACATTCACTGCTTATGTATCCTTTCTATGTAGAGATACATCACATTGCTCATACTTGTCTGATAGGCTAAGCTAGAATCCTGGGTATTAATGTCCTAAAATTTTGAAGTGAGAGCAGCTCACGGGGTGTAATTGAAAATTTAAAATCTTGTGGGTTTTTGTGGGTTTTTTGGGTTTCTTTTTTTCACTGCTCTCATTTATGGTTCTTAGAGAAATATTTCTCAAAAACCTCAATCTTAACAAAGTTATCATGAAGTACAACCCTGGTATGAAGTTGGTTTGATGATATACCAATGAATTTTGTTTCCAAGATTTTGGAACTGAAATTCATTACATATAGTTCCCAAATCTCATTTCATGCCTAATTAGGTATCCCGATTTTCAAAATCAGCATGTCCTACATCTCCTCCAACTTCTAAAAATCAGCATCCAAAATCAGCATCTCCTCCAACTTCTAGCATCTCCCTCCAAATATTGGTAGGAGCACCTACAAAAAATGGAGATGAACCCCTCTTCTTTTCAAAAACTTGGCTACCACCAATTAATTATTTGGTTAAAAAAACCCCAACCCAAACCAAAACACAACCTTAATCAAAAAACCTTAAACCTGCAAATAACTGCAGTTTTCAGTCTGTAGTTAGCAGGTTTTGAAGCTTGAAATACAGAAGCATATAGCAAATAGAAATTTTGAAAGCAAGAGCTTTTGTTTCCTATCATAAGTACAAAGTTTGAGTTGAACTTTTATAAGATAGAAATATCTTAGAGGTATGATGAGATGCCATTGAGCTGAGAATCTGATCCTAAGTAGCTAAAATGTTAAGTGGAGGTGCTATAAATATAGTAGGTAGGATTGATTCTAATTGGTCTCTCTTCTATGCAGCATTGAAGAGGTGATGTAATCTTCTGATGCCTCTAGCTCATCAGGAGTTTGAAGAAAGAGAAGTCAGTAAATACAAAAACAAGTGAGTGAAGGGGTTTACTTCAGCTATTCACCATCTGCATGCAACCTGTTTTGAGTAATGAGGTATAAATCCCAATGGACAAAGAGATACAATGGCTGCCCTTGCAGTGTTTTAATTTGGAAATTGTCAGTCTGAGGAATTTTCTGCATCTGGAGTAGAAGGACTATAAAATAATGGAAGCTTTCAAACTGGTAGAAAGTTTTGCAAGAGAACATAATCAAGAGACTTGAGATTCTTTATCACAAGTTTATTATATCAACAACTACTCTTTTTATGTGGACCTAAACAAAAGAGAAAGCTCAAAGCCATTTGTATGGAGTAAGAGCTTACAAAACTGTACGTATCACATCTTCAGAGATTAATTTAGATACTCAGTTTCATAGAATTATTTCAGTTTTGGTTTACATATGCAACATATGTGTCTATAATACCTGAATAAATAGTTTGCATGATCCCCTTAATTTCCATGACAACTACATTGAGAGTCAAACTTACAGGATAAGTAATTCTGACAACATTCTGTCAAGCAAAATGACAGAGAAAATAATAACCTAAGAAAGATGGGTGTCTTTAAAAATTTTATAAACAAACATTTATTTTTGACCATGACTGTAAAAGCATGTCAGACCAATTTTGTATCTAGGACAGTTTCCAGACTGAGAATGGCCAATAGGAAGTACTTGGAAAAGAGTGTAAAAGTCGGCCAAGAATATTGCAGGTTTTTTCCTTGTCAAGTTCTTTATGGATTTTTTTCCATATATTTTTTCTGGTGTTTTTTTAAAATGCAACCAATATGTCTCTCTTAAAGAGAATGTGGGGCTGAAGAACAGGGGAAGCTTTGGGAGGCTGGTATAAAGGACCAGGAAGAGTCTTATAGGGATTCTGAGGGCCTGCTGGAAGAACATGAGGGAATCTGTGGAGCTCAGAAGTGGTGCAGAAAGTGGCCAGTGGGTCATGGTGGACAGCCAGAGATTGCTTGTGAAGTGGGACTCATGGTAAGGAAGGTGAGTTGGGAGTGCTCAGAGGATCCTCAAAGACTGAGGAATGGTTTCATTGCTCTCAGGTGGGTCTGTTCCTCTCCAGTCCCCTTCATAAAAAGCCACTATACCTGCACTTGGATCACCCTAGGAGAATGCTTATATCTCCCAGCAGCCCTTGTGTCTCCTGAGTGTCTGCTCAGGGACGGAGCAGCCTTTCGGATGGAAGCTTTCCCTAAGGCTTCTATAAGGAACCCAAGCAGATGTTTTCCTGATGCTGCCAGGAGGGGCAGGGGTAGAGGCTCTTGCTATTGTGGGAAGCTGCTTCCCAAAACAATAGCTAGCTCTGACAACAACCTTCTAATGCTGATCAGAGACTGCTGAAGGACAGAAGCCAGTTGGGCTGCTCATGGCACTGAATAGCTAATCCCTATTTCCTTGGTACAGGTGAACAGCTGATCATCCATGTTTGGCTTAATTTTACTCAATGTGCCATACATTTTCTCGGGGAACATAGGTATTTTTAGCTTGATCTGATCTGACTTAGCAAGCAGTTGTAGCAGAGTAAAAGTGATTACCTTGACAAGAATTTATTAGCAATAGTCTAAAAAAAAAAAAAGAAAAAGAATTATAAACTGCTGCAAATTTTGGTTGTAAGCATATTGTCCAGAATAAGGCAATCCCAAAGGAGATTAAAATATTTATATATATATATATATATATAAATATATATGTTATTTTTAATGTATTTTTCTGTGGCTGTGTGTTAGTCAGTGCATAGTGTCAGCTTAATAACAGACTCAATAGACACAGATTTTAAACAAAGCATTTGACCTTCCTGAGATCTAAATAGCTAAGTCAGATGTAAAAATGTTGGGGTATATTGGCAGAATATTAAGTACCTAATGGTTTCCATCTGTTTGCTGCATTTATTTATCTGACACAAATGTGGAAATGAGGATAAAAGTATACTATCTTCCATAGTCCATGGCAGGCACAGTCTGTGATGCTCACAAAAGATAACAAGAACTGGTTTTTGTCATATAGATCATGTGTGGCCAATGCTCACACAGTTCCTGTGCTGTTACACTGCATTAGAAAACTGTGAAAGCAGTGTGTCACTAATAAAAATCATGTATTGATTAGAAGAAAATGACAAATCTTTCAGCCTAATCTTTGCTTGTGTTGTAGCGGTAGCCAGTGGATCTACTCATGAAATATAGCTATTTATTGGTATGGTAGCAACAAGTAGGAGCTCTAGAAGAGTCAAGCAGGGACTCTTGGTTAAAAAAACTCACAAGCAGGACAAGCAGGGAAGTTTACTCATACAGCATTTCCAAAACATGTGGGTAATATTGAATGTGGGTGAAAATTAGTTTGTTAGTTTCCCTGTATGGACTGAAGCTACCAACCTGAGGCATTGTTAAGTCCTGCTCACCTAATTATCTGGCATAATCTAACTTGCATTTTTCACTGGTTACTTAATGGTCTATAAAATGATGACGTTGACATTTTCTGCAGGTATTATGTAATGTATTTTTTACTTCTACAACACCAGTTTATTTTAAGTGTTCACAGCTTCTGAGTTGCTCCAGTTCTACTTTGTTACTCTCTGTAAGAGCTGCACAGGTATATAATGCAGTCCATAACTAGGAAAGTCTTATTTTGCTTAGGTTTATGAATGCTGTGCTCCACTTCTGCTTTCTTGCTGTTAAATATTTGTACTGGTTTTGTACTGATTCTGGCTCATTAAGCCTTGCCAGCCCATATGCTGCTGCAGCGTCCACTCAGGTATGACTTCCCCAGGAGGTGGGAGGGAAGATGGTGTTAGTGGTGCAACCTCAGCTGGTTTTATAGAAGTGGGGGATTTGCCTTTGCAGGAGTCCTCTGTGGGCCAGGTATGGTCAGAGGACTAGGCCATACAAGAAAATTAACTAAACTAAAGCAAGTTGGCAATTAATGCTCTTGTTTCTTGGTTAGGAATGTTGATTATAACTGCTTAATAGCAATAGTAATGACTAATTAATGGGGCTGGAGAACAACAAGGGTAAAGGAAACAACAAATTTTGCAAGGATTCACATATATAGCTTGTAACATTGAAGAGCAATATGCTTTCCTTTGTTTATGTGTGGTGGGAGGGGAGGGTCAAACAAAATCCACCATAAAAGAAGCTCCCAAATACTTTTTCTCTTTTTAAAGTCTAGAAAGAAATATTCCCAATATCTGTAGAATTCTGTGACTGATTGTGTTTGAAATGCATCATTTACACCAAGATAACTAAAAATATTATGCAACTATATTTTGTTTTCAATGTTTTGACTTCACAGATGTCTTTTTTGACCTGACCCTGTGCCAGAAGTGAGAGCTTATAGCATTAAACGTCTGACCTAAATCCCATTGAAGTTAAACTCCCTGTTCTTCTGGTCTTGTTGTCAATAACCAGAGAAGACCTTCTGATCCAGTCCCTGTATCCCTTGAACTGATTCAGACCTATTATATACTTCTCAAAATTTTCTTGAATTTTCACTGAATTCTGTTTCCTGACATTGACCTTCATTTGCTCTGTTTGCTCAAAACCTAATTTACTCTGTTAAAGCAATAACAATTGTGGCTCTGGGCAATTTCTGGGGATTAATGACTGATTGAGAGGGTTGATGGCCTGAGGCAATGACTCAGGGCTATTAACTTCATCTACAGAAAATGTATCAGGAAATGTTTTAGACTGAAGTTGTTGCTTGGCAGTCTGCAGCTGTGCCTGAATTGGGGGAGGGTCACTCTATGGCAAAAACAATTGCCTATAAAGCCTGACTGGGTTTATTAAAAGATACTATTACAATTTTGTTTTATAGCAGCTCTAAAAGGCCTGAACTAAAATGGAAATAAGGCAGGGAAATGGAAAGGCTTGCTCTGCAGTGTGCTGTGCAAAAACAAGGTAATGGACAGTTCCTCTCAAGAAGCTTTTATTACCTTTTTGAAAAAATAAGAACATATTGTAGAGCTTTATAAAGCCGGTGAATCCAGTTTCTCCTATAATTTAAAATATTGTTCTATTCAAAAGCATTCCAAAATGGATCTCTAAATCAGAATTGTCTTACAGAAGTGTTTGATATCCATGACCTTTTCAAATTATGTTTCCAAGTTCTGAAATATTAGTAGAGAGATATTCAAATGCATGAGAATTATACACATTGATTATGTGTGTATGTAGATCTAATCAATGTATGTGTCATAGACACTGAATTTTTTCCTGTAAAACTGCTTGAAGTAAGGTTGTGTCCTTACCCCAGTTTACAGATGGTGGTCAGATTGTTTGAATGACCTGCCAGAGGTAAAAAAAGTTACCTGTAGAGCATCCAGAACACTCACCCTTGGAGCTTTCCAAATCTTGGCTGGAAAAGACCCTGACCAACCTGCTCTAACTTCAGAAGTGGCTCTGCTTTGAACAGGGGCTTGGGCAAGATGATTTCCAAAGATATCTTCCAACCTGCATTGTTCCACAATTCTTTGCTTTATGTATATGTGACAAAGCCAGGAGTGGAAATTTAATCCTGTTCGTCCAAAAGGACTTTGAATAAAACACTATATAAATAGCATAATAATTTTCCTTAAATCTCTGACTTCCACTGGGATATGGGCTTCTACAGTTTTTAGCACATTTTGAAATCATTCCCTTAGTTGCTTTGCTTCTTTTATAAGCTAAGGAGATGCATGCAAAACTAAAGTTAGTGGTTATGCTGATGTTTTTGCTTTTGCTGGTTTTCATAGTTAGTGTTGGCATCTTTATTTTCAAAATTTGTCTTCACTGCAAATTTCTCTTTTGGGACAAATTGCTGTATTTGATTTGATTGTTGGTCATGGGAAAAAATGTTAAAAGCTTTTTTTCCAAGTAAATATTCAAAAGTGCATTTGGAAATATTTCTGTGTGCAAGCAGCGAGTTTGCAGTTTAGCACAGCTCCTCACAAGAGTGCCATTTCAGGGGTGCTGCCATAAGCTGGTGTCTTTGTGCAGAGCATGAACCATTTGCACTCCAGCTCCACAGAGCTGCTTTTCTATTCTTATGCTTCATATTGTCATTTCTCTCATATAATATATTTAATGTGCTAGGTTTTCTGTCTGTGAAGCCTTTTATTTTGATCTGGGATTGGTGTTACGGTTAAGAAATATTTTCAAAAAGTGGGTACAAGGATTTGATTAAAACTTGAATTGAGCCTGTGTACATTTTGATTTGATTTTCATTTTTTGGTCTTCACTTCTCTTTTTGACGTTATTTGAAAAGGGACACAAATATTAGGAACAGGTATTTCATATGAAAAATCCATAAGTATCTATACCAATGAAATTTATGCTAGGTTTTTAACTAGTAATACATCCATAAAACTTGGGTGAATACAGATCACTAACCTGTTTGCTGCTTGTCCAAATCAAAGCCTCAGCTGACAGCTTTTTCTAACTGTTCAAGAAATATAAAAGTGACAGTTATGCATCTTTTCTCCCTTGCTAATACACACTTAAAAATGGAGAAATGTATTACATCAGTATTTTGAATTTTCTACTCTTTGAATTTGCAGCTTTTCTGAAATTTCATCCTTTCAGATTTTGAAATGCATCATCAACATTTTTAGTGTAACTTTTCTTTATGAATAAGAAGAGACAATATATTGAGCATCGAGCTATGGAAATATTTCTCTCCTGACAGTACAAACTTAATTGAAAGTATTAAGCATACTTTTCCCTATATTATTTTGAGAGTCTTAAAACTCCTTATTGATATATATGGACAGCAAACAACAGACAGCTGGTCCACATACCATCTGGGTGTTTTTTAGAACTAAATCACTGCAGTGAGTTAAAAAAGTGGATACAAAAATCTCTGAGAACTGATCCAAAATTAGTGGATTAATCTTAATTTTTGACCCAAAAATGCTTTGAGGGGCATGTTTCAGTAGGGAAGCTCTTACTAGTTCTTTATTGTATCTTCAATATTTAGCAGCCCAGCCTAATCTTGGATGATTATGCAGAGGAGGATGAACGGCATTCAGTGATTGTGGTCTCTTTTATTCCTTTGTTGGTTTCAGCTGTAGAAATGACTGTCACACCAAGCTGTAAGATATATTTCTATATGGGATCTACTGAAGAGCAGACAAATTACATATATTTGTAGATCAGAGCACTATTTTGTATCATCTCTCAAAACACCACCTGCATATATTTTAGCATCAGTAAACAATTATATTTAACTAAATTTTACCATAATCAACAAATGGACATTTTACAGTACCACTGCCTTTGTGTGTGATACACCTGATTATTCTGCTTTCCATTCTGACATTTTTTCCTAAATCTTCTGGAGTTGTCCTTTGTTTTCTTGTCAGCTTAGTAACTGCAGGTTTACTTCCACAGGTCCTTCTGTGAGCACAGCAGGTCTGGAAGCCTGGCCCTGCTGGGGTGTGTAATAGTATCTGTGTTTTGCAGAGATCATGCTTGGCTTCATTGTGCAGATGTTGAATGGAGGTGTATCTATTTCTCTTGAAAGACATTGTTTTCTAGTTTCACTGCTTCTCTGACTACTCCTATGAGAATCTCAGGCTATGTTGTCATTGTATCTGCATAACAGCACATAACTTAATGAGTTTTGACTGTATTAAGTTTCTTTTTCTACTTTCATTTATGCCAGGTGATGGCAGTAAAGGACCTTTGCTCTTTCAGCATTTGCTATGAAGTACAAAACATTCATATTCCTAGGCTACCTCCTAGGGATGGGACTCACTTTCATTCCTGTTCCTTCCTTGCAGCTCGTTATGACATCCATCATGAGATGGAAAAAACAGCATGGCTTGAATTGTAGGTTATTTGGGGTTTTTTTCTCCTTCTTAATAAATAATAAATGTGGCATCTGTTTTTTACTTTCTTTTCTCTGTATTGGCCTCAATACTGTATATTCTAGTATAACCTTTCAATGTATTCCATACAGTGCAAGCCTTAGTGTTTGGTTTTGGTCTGAAGATATTTAAAACTGCCCCTAGAAGTTTAGTATAGATTGCATGTTAAGGGACAGAGAGTGTCCCAATAAAGCTGTTTAGCTGGGATTTGTCACTCAGGCAGATGGTAACATAGTGATGTTGTGTCAAAAACATTTTCAAAATGAAAAGCCTTGCAGTGAGCCTGGAGTGTACCTACTGGAAATGGAACAAGTCAGCCATTCACAGCTAATGTTTTATTGATGGTCTAAAGGAAAGGAAGGGGGGAAAAAAGACCAGACCAGAAAACACAAACTAATTCAGCTTGGCCATGAAACTTCCTTTCTTTAGCTTGTATTTAATGAGCATAGGAGAGGATAGGAAAGTGACTAGCTTACCACTTCTCAAACAAGCCACAGAAATGATTTTTAATAGAGAATGTGCTTCACCTGTGGTTTTGATTCATGCTCTCATGCTATCAGTGGGGGGAGTGAGCTCAATGTTTTTCTTGTGGCAAAAACCCATCTCAAACTGTCTGTAGCTTAAGACAGTCAGTGCAGTAATGAGAACAGTCTCATGTTTTAATTCAGATGGAGAATGAATGGTAGGAATTCATCTAATGCACTCTGGTCACAACAGAGGTGGGCTACTTTTGTTCATGTTTTTTGCTCTGCAGAGACACTTAACAAAGTTGATGTGCAGCCGCCAGACACTGGACTAGTCCATTAAGTTCTCTCCTTTTTCATATCTTTTTTGTATTCAAATGAGGTTATTATCTGTGCTTATAGTAGAAGGATATATATGGGAATATATGGGAAGCTATATATATGGGAAGCTGCTATCTTCCTGTGCCTGTGTTTGGTTGTGTTAGATCTCATTCAGTTTGTACTATTTCAGTTTCTCAGGTTGTCTTCTTTTTTAGCTTTTCCCCAGCATATTTCTGCTTTCCTTTGTATCCTCATCAACTCTGTGCCACTAGTCAACCTCTTTAGTACGTATCTACTCCTCAAGCCAAGGCCATGAGTGAAAATATTAAATAAGACTGTTCCCTAAACCAACCTATTAGGAACTCCATTTGCAACAGTTTTCTAGGCTGAAAATTTGCATTTTGGCCTGGCTGGTTGATGTGACTGATGCAGTCACCTTGATCTTGTGCAATGAATAGGCTTAATATGTATGTCACAGAACTTAAAAAGATATTGAAAAAAAGAATTGAAATCTCTTCTTTAACAAGAGATTCATTATTGATGCACACTGTCAGGGAGCAGCAGGGGCTGTCTGCTCCCTCAAGGGTGGGAAGCAGAGTGTATAGTGTGGCCAGCTGAGGACCTGGATGAAGCAAGCAGGGCAGACCGGAGCTCACAGACAAGCTTAAGAAACAGCTGAGACTTCCTGCTGGGTTTGTGGTGGTGAGGTGAACGCATAGGCTGGAAAGTCAGTCCATAGGTCAGGGTCAGGACCCACGGGTTGTGTGGTGGAGCTGGGAACTGATACTCTCTGACTGCCACCCAGGGCTAAGATGAAGTGGACTCTGGGGCCTGTAATGCAGGAGCTGACCCCAGAAAAAAAATTGGCCAGGGCCATTAAATCATCCAAATGTCAGGTCTCTGGTGTGCATTTAGTTGCTGAGGTTGGACTTGATGATCCTGAAAATATTTTCCAGCCTTACTGATTCTATGATTTCATGATTCTAATTTAAGGTGTAAAAAACCCCATATTTGCATAATGTGAGGTTGTCTGTCTGTGGGAAAGTTTCCTGGATCAAATACCTATGGTTGAGGAGGGTGTTCGGTGCTATAACTTTATAAGGCACAAAATAGTGCAATCTTCCTAGTGCAATCTTTTAATCCCTGTATGTTTCCAGAATGGGAAAGGGAGAAATAAGGAATTACAAACCGATTTCTTGTTCTGCATAGATTAAAGTTTGAAGGCATCTGTTTACATCTGTTTTTTAATTTACACTGCAAGATTTCCTCAGTAGCTAAATGCCCAGGCTGTGTGTGTGTATACTTAGACAAGGAAGTTAAACATGCCCAGGAATATTTCTGAGCCCTGAAACCAACTAATTGACACAGAGTAGCCTGCACTGCTACTTTTAAATTTTCTTAGCCTTAGAAACAGGAGGCTACCAACCACCAGAAAACTGCAGATTATATAATGATCTCCATCCTGTGCTAGTGTCGGAACTGTTTCCAGGTCAGGAATAATTTTGAAGATTGCTGGTTAATGCTAGGACTGCCTTTAACAGTTTAGAAGATGAGTGGTTTGGGCCGCTTTATTTTACAGGCATATACAGGCATTTAGTACCTTTCAACTTTTGAAGGTCGTGGACAAGATAGTTATATGTAAACAGACAAAGCAAATCAGTTAGGCAAGAAACTCCTGAGTGCTTGGAATGTCAGCTAAATGCTTGGGAAAATATTCCGTTTCTTCACCTGAAATTTTCAAAGCCTATAGTTCTGATATGGGTACAGTGATAAAAGGTGAGGTGAAAAGGATGCTGTACTGCTGAAATGGCAATTTCATCTACAGACAGACTCTTCTCCAGTTGGTTGTTGCAAAAACGCCCATTAAATAACTTCTTAATTAATATGATTTTGCTTTTTCAGTGTTGGTTAAAGCCTCCTGATGTTGAAGAACTGTGTATAGAATTGTACGGATTATGGATTTGGCAGAGCAATGTAGATCTTCAATTACAGATATCAACATAAAGCTGGTGATCATTTTCTATTCAACCTGTAATAATATAGGAAGAGAAGTAAAATAATATACTTTGAAATTGTTTGCTCTGAGGTCAGTGGGATGCAAGATCTTCAGCTGCAGGGAGTTAATTCTTTTGGATTAATAGAAGAAGCTGGAAAATGGGCTATCGTAAAAGTTCAAGCTTGAATATTTTTATAGTTCCAGCTGACCTGACACTTTTCTTTGACTGGAAAGATGATTGGACAGTCAAAAAAAACTGAAAATTATTAATATGTATAGATTTCAACAAAGCATTTGACATTGTGACACATGGGAAAGCAGTAGATTAAGATGGGGATGGAGATAAAATGTGGAAGTTATGTATGGAATGGATTAAGCAGGAAGTGTTATACTTACTGGTAAATTATTAAAATAAAAGGAGCTTTCAAGTCTTGTTCCTCTGAGCTTGGGGTTAAACAGATAATATTTAATAATTTCATAAGTGATTTAATGATTTCATAAGGCACAAAAAGTACACTTTTAAAATTTATTGCTCAATGTATACTTGCAATATGCTGACGGGTCCTCAAGAAAGTGTGGAGAGCAGGAGGAAAAGAACCTGGACAGCACTGTGAACAAAAGGAACTAAAGGGCAGTGTAATTAAACAGTAAATCTAATAGTACAAATGACAAGGCAAACACTTAAGGATTAACAGTAATGATTGATAGTGGGACTATCAGTTCTTCTTATGCAAGTTCAGGAGAGAAGAAGTCCAACTACAATGAGTAAAAAAACATTGATGGTGTTATGGAAAAGTAAGATTTGTCTCAATGGGAAAGTTAAAAAAGCTTTCTAGCTTGGCAAAATAAAGACTGAGAAGTATGATGACGGTCATTGAATATTTTAGAATGGTAAACATCATGAGTAGTGTAGATAATTTTTAGGTAATGAACAGTGTTGACATTGGAAGAAGTAAGTACAAAAGGTGCACAAATATATTTGGACAAAATACAATTTTAGTAGAAAGAGTAGTAGATTTTCTGACATACTTTCTAACATTTTGGCCTCCAAAGATTTTTATAATATAGTTTTCTTGTTTGAAAATAAGCCAATGTACCATGAAGGAGAACAGAACACAGTGTTCTCAAAATTAGACATACAGTCCCATTTATACATAACAATATTACAGAAATACTGGAAGAGTAAGAAAAACATTTGAATATCTGCTTTCCCTTTTTTTATTAAATATTACTGAATAATGAAGTTACATACAACTACTCTGCAGATGATGACCTTTCCTTAGCATTTGTTCCATTTATTTTGTTCAGAACTACTGTGTAGTTAGAAACGCCAACCACTGTTGTACTCCAAACTTTGGGCAGAAATGAGACACACTTCACATAAACCCAGGAACTTATTGCTAACATAATTGAAAACTTAATAGTCTAATCCAAGAACTGTTACTGGTCCAAATGCAATTATTACAGAAATATCAACAATACATGTATGTAGAAAAGTCTATTAATAATAATGAAAAAAAGAGTTAAAATTCACATGCTCCTAAGCCCCCTGACACTTCTGGGACATCAGTCCAGTGGTTTCATTCTGGTGTTGGTGAGGGTGCTACAGTGGTTCCTCAGCCTTTGCTGGGAATAACATATTCATGTTGATGGTTTCTTCTCTGTGGCTCAAAGATCTGTGTGGGACTGTTTGTGTATGTGTGCTTACACACTTTGGTGCTTTTTCTTCATCAGCTGCCATTCTTCATTCTTCTTCTGCAGCTTCACATTCAAATTTTGTGTCTTACATGTGCTGAATACTACTTTTTTCTTTGCTGTACCCTCTTTTGTTCAGTTGCAGGTCCTCTCTTTTTTTAGTGACCACAGGTGAGCTGTTTATAGCTGCAGGGTTTTCAGTTCCAGACCTGGGCCCCATCTTTTATTTTCTCATGCCTGTACTCCTCCTCTCTGCTCCACCATGTTTCTTCACTTCTCAAGCCTCTGCTGTTGCACCAGGTCTGTATTTTTCTGTATTATTATGTTATCCATAAGTGTCTCATTCTGGATGGAATAATTCCTTATTTCTATCTGTATAAAACTATGATTGTACTATAGAAGATAACACAGGTCAAAAACTAGCCCTAGAACCTGATCATTTAGTAAAAATTGCTGTTAGTGCTTATAAAGTAAAAAGAGATTGCAGGCAGGTCAAGAAAAGGTTAAATAGATAAAGCTGTACAAGGCTAAGTCCTGAGGCCTTGCAAATTCCGTACGTTGTGTACAGTCCGTTGTTACGGGGCAGCACAATTACCCCATCTTTATCCTGAACATGTGAGTTCATGTTATAACAAGGTCTTTACACGGCAGTTATTATCTTAGGAACCATGGTGTGGGGGAGGCAGGTGTGGAACAGTTTTTGCTATGGGGAAGCAGTATGTTAATTTTCCATCACTTTTGTCACTTGAACAATATGATCCCTAAGCACTGTGGACACCTTTATGAGGCCTATTTTGTTTCAGTCTATCCTTGCTATCCTACTGAGATTGTTTCAACCTGTCAAACTCAGTAGCACACTTAGGCAACATTCTTTTATTGCATGGATTCTGAATTTGACTCTTATTCTGTGGGGAGCAGAGTGCAACTGCCAACAGTAATTTTATTTGTCACATTTAACAACTGTGAGAGAAATGGAACTGTGTCTGTATATGATGAGCTAGAAGGTACTTAGTCACCCTTAAGCTATTCATTGCTAAGTCCACCTGGACCAAATATGTACTGTTCCTCTAAATGATAGTGACATCTAATGCAATAATTCAGGATGTATTAACTGACTAAATCCATGCCATTATTTTTCTGTGTTAATTTGGCTTTAGGCAAGGAGTAATCAAAGCCAAGGTGAAACATCATATTATAGATGTAGTAGAATATGTTCGGAAAACTTTCAGATCTTCATGATCAATTTTCATCTCCTTGTATCTTGCTAGTGCCTCTGAGTATTCTTGGCAAAAAATGTGTAATAGAGATACAGTAGCTGGAACAGTAGATATGTACAATGGTACACCAAAACTGCTGTGTCTGGCAAGTTCATCTCTGCAGTATGGCAAATTCCCTCAGAAATTTAGGATAACCTTCACCAGAATGCTAGTGGTCACATTACTGTAACCTCAACAATTATAGACTATCATACTACTTTATTTTCCTACTCACCAATATTTTTTAAATTGGCTGTGTCAGCTATTAAGTTCAAAGAATGAAATGTGATGTCACAGGTTTTGTTCAGAGTGGAACACTTTCTCTGGAAGAAGAGACTGGTATCACTGTGCAACAGTCATTGACGAGAAAACCTGGTGAGTCAGTACTTCTAGGTCAGCTAAACTCTTCAGCAGGACATCCTGTCCAATTTGCAATTTCTAAGTCCTTGTAACCAAACAAGGTGAGACCTGAGAATAGAAAGAGGGTAGCCTGGGAAATGAGAAACGAGAAATTCAGCTTGTGTCGTGAGGATATGTGAGCAGCAGAAATTAACATTATAGAGAAGGATTTGTTGAAAGTTGATCTTTTGCCAGTACAGTGTCTGTGAGAGATAGGGTAGCTTGACATCTGAGGTGGTGATGAAGAGCAATAGTACACTTTAGGTTTTAAGAGCAGGTCTAACTATAACTGCAAACAGTGTGAATTGCCTGGGGGCTGAAATGCTTAGGCCTACTGTAAATGTGAAATCAGTGTTGTATTATTTTTAGACAGTATGAAAGACACCTGTATCAAAAATGTGTGCTTGTTCATACTGGTCATTTCATATTATCTTAGGATAATAGTAATTTGTTGCTTATGAGAATTTCAGTGTCTTGAGTGGAATCTTTTATTCAGATGTAGATACTGGCTGAATTAATGTCTTCTGGGACCTATCTGTACATAGCCATGTTCACAGTCTTATTTTGGGATATGAAAATGAAAACCTAGCTGAGTGTGTGAGCGTCTACCTGTCACCCAGCATTTACTCACAAGCTCTGTTTAGCTGCCTCTTAGCTCTCTTTGCAGCTGATGCCATACGGGGCTGATGACGTTTCAGCTGTTCTAGTGGGGAATGAGTCCCTTACGTTTGAGCTGCTACTTAGAAGGCTTTAGTCTTGGCAGGAAAACAAGAAGTCTGCACCTGAATTTGATTCAAAGTGGGAACTGAAGCTACTTTTTACTTCTTGGCTCTTTTTTCCCCCATGATAAGACCTGCTGACACATCACCAAAAGATGGCAGGAAGACTTAAATAAGCAAACCAAGCAAAAACTAGCAGGAAGAAAACTTGAAACTGCAAAATAAAATAATGTAGAAGACTATTCCATATCAAGGAAGGGTAATAGAATTTGTGAATAGAAGGCAAACAATGCCCAGTTAAAAAAAATAAAAGCTGAAATCAGGTATTCTTAAAAAACAGGATGCAGAATAAATCATCTGTCTTAAATTTCTGGCAGGAGAAATATTGTACGGCATCTTTGGGAGGAGGGTTTTGCTATACAAAACAGACAACTTCGGATGAAATATTAATAAAATTACACAACAGAAAAGGAATAGGTTAAAAAAAAGAGTAGTCACTCTTCTCTAGAATTTTATTCCTTGAAAGGGTCTTGGTATTAAGAAAAAGCAACCAAAAAGGAGTATAAAATATTCTTTTCTTTCCAAATTGACAGGTAAAACTTGAACAGAAAGATTACCTAACTAAAAGTTCTTAAATACAAGAAAATTGCCTTGTATTATTCACTGTCTACTAGTTTCTTACCTATAGCTATGTAAAATAAATGTATGTGTAACTTATCCTAGATAAGTATGTAGTATGAGAAATTTTAATTGTGGCACTATATACAATATTATAATTAACTTAGAATACACATTCTTGACCTAAATAAGTAGAAAGACTGCACTATGAGGTTTTATGGGCAACATATATGTCCTAGAAAATCATTGCCATTATTCTGGATGTCCAATACCACTTTTTATTGGTATCTTCCTCCATGCTATACATTTTTTTTGGTGGTACTTTCAACAGTTACTTGAAATAAAATACTCTTGCAAGAAAAAAGTTTCATAAATATCACATGATCAATATTTACTCAAGAATAGGTTCACAAATTATTTTTCTGTTATATTTACCTTTGTGCACCCATGTTGCATGTGGTCATTATTAAAAGAAGTTATTAAAAGAGCTCAGTATTTGAAAAGAGTTTCCAGGCAGTAAGATTTGTGATTCTATATGTTTCCATTATACTACTTGCTATTGCCTAAGTGATAGACAGGGATGATTAACTGAACAGTTTGTACAAAAATCCAACTCTGTAGAAGCACCATTAAGATCTTCCCTGGGGAGGTCAAGTATTACTTACAGGAACACTGAAACACTGAGGAAAGGAGGGCTAATAAAACTAAAGGAAATAAGGGGTACAAGTTTATCGTCACATCTTGCATGGTCATCTAATTTGCAATTACATGCAATGAAACAGATAGTAGGATCATGAAACAATATACTGTTTTTTTTCTTCTCTTCATAATTTTAGTACTTGGAATTCTTAGCAAAATATTTCTGTAAATGTTTCCAGATTTTTAACTGTCTGAGGAGAGTTTGTATGAATATTTTAAACTGAACTAACTTAGATGAAATACATAAATCATATATTTTGGTTCCTGTGAGAGAGATGAGTGTGATCCTTCCATCTTTGACTCTTTTGCCAGTGTGCATACTGGTGCATATGCAGCCACATTTTACTTTTTTCACTTTTGAAAAAAGTCTGCAATACATCAGTTTTCAGATAATTTCAAATGTGTGTACGTATAGGAGCAAGGGAAAAATAGTGGAGTGCTGAACAGTTTTGCAACTAAATGAACTCTATTATTTATCCTCATGCTTATTGCTTCTACTACCCTGATATCTCAACTCACAGAGTTGAATCACTTCCATGCTAATTACAGGTATGGTTTGAGTTTGAACTCCTTGGAGGAAGTGTTCTTTCCTCCAGGCTAAATGAGGGAGCAGTTCAATGCTCTTCTGTTTAATAATTGGCAAATCAATGGAGGCTTCAGTCACCAACGTGAACCTGTGGAGCTCAAATGAACAGAAGAAAGGATATGGCATGTGACTAAACAATTTTTGAGATGGTGTGCAGGTTTTAGTGGGGTAGAGTTAATTTTCTTCCCAGTGGCTGGTATGGGACTGTGCTTTGGATTTGTGCTGAACAGAGTTGGTAACAGAGATGTTCTCGTTATTGCTGAGCAGGGCTTGCACAGAGCCAAGGCCTTTTCTGCTTTTCATTCTGCCATGCTGATGAGGAAATTGGGGGTGCATGGGAGGTTGGGAGAAGACACAGCCAGGACAGGTGACCCCAACTGACCAAAGGGATATTCCAGACCATATGGCATCATGGTCAGTATGTAAAGTGGAGGGAAGAAGGAGGAAGGGGAGGATATTTGGAGTGATAATGTTTGTCTTCCCAAGTCACTGTTACACATGATTGGACGCTCCTCTCCTGGAGGTGGCTGAACACCTGCCTGCCCATGAGAAGCGGTGAACTCATTCCTTGTTTTGCTTTGCTTGTGTGTATGGCTTTTGCTTTCCCTATTAAACTGGCTTAATCTCAGCCCATGAGTTTTCTACCTGTTACCTTTGGTTTCTGGCTGGGGTTAAACCACTACAGGTGGTGGAGAAATAGAAAAGAGCTCTGAACAGTTAGCAGTTGGTAGAGCTGTGTGTATGTAAGCCTTGGAGAAGCTGGAGCTGGAAGTTGGGTTCTGGCTAGAGGCTCCATGCAGGAATGCGGCTCCCGGGAGCTTCAAGAGAGCGCCAGCTTTGGGTGTGGCCCAGACAACCTATGTTTGACAAATTAAATGGTTCAAGTGAGGTCAATGCTGTGATTTTTGAGAAACTACCAATATTTAAAGGCATAAAATATTTTTTTTTTTCTCTCTCCTCTCTGCATTTTTAGAGATAGAATGTTCACCAAGGCGAGGCAAAGGCAATGATTAAATTTGCATAATGAGTTCGGTTTGGTCGCCTTTCTATTACTTGAGTTTGTTGGAAAAACATACTGATTATCTTATCTCATATGACCTTTCTGATAGCTATCATAGCCTTAATAGCTGGTGATGGACTAAACTACCAAAAAATTAATTTTTTTCCTTTGCTCTACTTAATAGACTCCTGGTCTTGAGCTGCAAGAAACTAAGCTTACAAAAGCTAACTAGAGACAATAGGCAAATGAATCTGATTAAAATAGTAATTAAACATACAGATAATTGTTTTTTTCATGCTGTAAAACGTTTTCTTAAAAGAATTGTGACTAAATTTCTTTTAGCAAATACCGTTTGGTGTTTTTTAATTTTGGGGTTTTATTTAAATAACTAGACTGGCAGCTACAGATTCATAGTGACTTTTGACTTAAAAAAACCCCAAACTAGATGGATGTACAAGTTATTATATGATGAAAAGATAAATTGGGTTTCCTGACTGTTATTTTTCTTGCTCAATAATATTTTTATGCCTGGAGTCCTTGAGGAAAGCAATCTGAAGAGAATGCATGGAATAGGAATACCAGCTGTGAAAGCAAATAAGGGCTGGTAGTAACTTCCTTTCATAAACACATACATTTTTGGAATAAATAGAAGAAAAATTGGAATGCCTTTAGCAGCCTAATTGCTTATTTCCTGTTACTCTATTGTCAAGCTTCTAAGAAAAATCCAGAACTCTTGGTTCTGGATTTCCTGGTTAACATCAGTGTTCACTGGCTTACAGCTTCCAGTATTTAATTTTTTAAGTAATTTTTGGTACTAATAACTTTTTCCTTTTACAGCTTTATAGTCTTTACTGCTTTCATGGAGACACAAGAAATAATGGTAAAAAGGAATTCCACTGACAATTATTGAATTAAAGTAACTGTGAAAACATCAATCTGAGGTCTGAAAAAAGCATTTGGAATGGTTTAAGATAGTAGTATAGATTACCCATCACAAACAATCTGTCTTGCTAAACAAAAATGTCTTGTGATGTGAAGTGTATAGAAAGTGTATGTGTGAAGTGTATGGAAGTGTATAGAAACAAACAAATAAACCCAAAATCAACCAAAAAACCTAGGAAAAAACTTAGGGAGGCTCAGCCTCCTAAAAGTAGCAGAGATGGAATGAAATAAGAATGCTCATCCTTCAAACAGAATTTCTTGAGACTTTATTTTATTGGAAAATTTAAAAAATACTTGTTTGAATGCAGATTGTTAATCCCTGGGTTCTTTTTACTTTGTTCTGTTTGGTTTCTGAAAATGCTGTCTGTGTTCCTTCTGTATTATATACAGCTCTGAGGATATATTAAAAACATGCTTCTGTTAAGGACCATATTGAAAGGAAGCAAAACTTCTTTTTCTTTTAAATTTAAAAATATACAGTTTTTCCAGAATTTAAGTTGTTCACTGATTTCTGAAAATCTGACAGATTAAATTTACTTGTTGAATAGTTACCATTTTATTTTGCTTGCTTCAAAATGTGATCTACAAGCAGTTTGATAAATGGATTGAAAAGTCATCTAGTTTAATTACACAGCAGTTAACTCAGTTGCATCTATAGTTCCAAAATTTTGTAGAGCCATGCAAGGCAATGACGACAGATCTACTTGTGCTTTTTATTCCAGCTCTTTCCAGGACAGAGTGGCTATTAGAGGCAAAAATTCCTTTTAGGCTAGGTGCTCATGGACCTATTTTAGCTATCTAATATCAGAATAGACTTGAAAACTCACAGAGGCATAATAAATAAGTAATGAGTCTATGGTGACCTCTCAGCCAATGCAGATACTTTTCAAGCTGGAGCTGAATTTATTTAATACTTTGGGCATGTCTATTTGAAATCTGTTCTTAAGTTACTGCATGTTTCTGTGTTGCAAAATTCTAACCAAATTTTTTTTGTTTCTTTAGAACAAAGTTATTATATATGCTGGAAATGTTGGATTAAAAAAATAATTATTTTAAAACTTAATAAATATTGTTATTAATGAATACTTCTTGAAATAGATCATCTGTCCTGGATCAAATTCCTACTTGTTTGTTGCAGTGAAATGTTACAGTACTCAGGGATGATAAAAGTAGCTGAACCCAAAGCTTAGGGGTGGATATACATTTTAAAAGTTAATGAGTGAATGAAAAAAAACCCAACAAAAACCAAACCACAAAAACACTCCAAAGAGGGGTTGGTGTGTGTATATGAATATGAATTCCCTCATTGGGGATAGTTTTGAAAACACTTTTGCACTCCAAAATAAGAAAATGGAATCAGATCCATCAAGATACTTGCTGCCCATGGCAGTAATCTCAAGTTTCAGTCAACTTGGCTACAGAATTTAGCAAGCCTGTGTGGAAGAGCTGAATCTCCTCTGCAGTGTGCAGTACACATAACTCTTCAATCCAGCTTTCTTAAAAAGCATGGTGGGCTTTTTTAAAGTGGGCCCTTTTCATCTGCAAACCACCTGTGCTCAAATATGCAGCTGGTCCTAAATCTTCTGCAATTGAAATCTCTTTTGTTTCACCCTCATGGCTTTAACTGCAGTTGTAGTTTCATTTTCTGCTTCTGATCAAAGATTTCTACTAGGAGTTGCCATGGAGGGAAAACAGTTTTTGACCTGCTGATCGGTACAATGTATTGATCTGCCGTGAGTGTTGCTCCGCGTGCTGGTTCCTACTTCACAGTATTATAGCACTTCCCCGGCAATTCAGCTTACACAATTGGCACTTCCCCAAGCTCAGCTTACACTTTATGACTTCCATACTTGCAGGTTCTAAAACCACTGCTTGGCAAGATGGTCTTTAAGCGAAGCTGAGCTCTGGAAATGTCCTGTTTACATCAGTGTGGAGCTATGAAAGCTGCTTATTATTCACATTATTTTTATTAACATAAATGCAATTTTCTGTCAGTTACCTCCATGAAAGTGTGCACAAATTTAGGTCTGTGTGAATTAGGAAAAACCCAGAACCACTAAAATGAAGGTTTGGTTCTAAAAAATAATGTTTTAGGTTAGAAAAGAAATACTCCACTATTCAGTCAGCTGGGGAATGAAGGGAATTGGAGTTTGATTCACTTGAGTGCTGTTGTATTTATGCAGATGTCTGCTATTCACTATATTCTGCTGGTTTTTTAGAAAACAATTCTCTTTTCTAATTTATAAAACAGTCATGTTTTCTAAATTATATTTAAATGACAATCTTTCTTTTCACCTAGGAGAAACATTACTAATGTGTAGAGACCTGTGCAAAAACTTAATTTGGCTCTGTAGCCAGACACCATTTTTCTTTGTAGGGAGAAGATGCAAGCACTGTTTTTAAAGAAGCAGCAGTGATGTGCATGCAGCAGTCAACACAAAAATCCCTTCTAAACTCCACGAGATAGACACTATTTATATGACGCAGAAAGGTTTTACTTCTCTTTTTTCTTTTTTTTTTTTTTAAATAAATGTAGTTGCTATAGAGATATCTGAAACTCATCACTGTCTCTAGCTACATTCTGTGACCTATTATTTCTGAGGTATAGTCCCCAAAGCATCATAGCAATTGGTTACAATTTTCCTCTTCCTAAAAATTGCCTATTCCCTCCGCATGAATTGCTCAAATAAAGGGGTTGTCTGCAGATGATCTAGGCATAGTTGTAGGAAGTTATTTTGCCACTAGCAAAACTATTGCTATATGAAGAGAAACCATATATCTGAGTAGCTCTTTTTCTGCCTTTGTTGTGACTCTTTGGCAGCCAGGAGCCTCTATGCACTGATGCAACTTGTGATCTCTAGATGCTCAACTTGCCAGTGCCCTGCTCTGCAGTGGCATGGGGAAAGGCACAGTGTTCCACAGGGTGCAGAGGGATCCCGTTCCCAGATGTGATATTCTCATCTTTTATTCTAAAAGCATATTAGCATGAGCAAAATAACCCTTGATTAAGACAATGCTGGTGAATGTGTTGCTGGTCATAAAATGAAAAAAACAGTACTTCACCTAGTCACTGTTAAACAAGCTTACAGGAAATGAACTCATGCACTACATAAATGTGTTTATAAATGTGATTAGTGACATGTTATAAGTACTATACACCACAAAATACTGGGTATTGAGGAGAAGAATGGGAGGTGGCTGGGAAGAAAGTTGTCTAATATAAAATTGCTGGAATTCACATGATTTTTCAAGTCCTTGTAGCTTGATAAATTTTATGATGCTGACTCAAACAACCTTGTATCACACCTCTCTGATTCTTACAGGAGAATTTACAGCAGGACACAGGGCAGCTGGGCATGGATCCATGTCCACACAGGGCAATGAAGCCCCATTAATCTGGTTCCCCCTCAGCTCTGGCTCCTTTGTCTACCAGTTCATAATGAGGAATCTTTTCTGTAAAGGCTTGCAATACAGTGCAATGGCACGTTTCATGTCACTAACCCACCTGAATGGACTCTGTGTGATGTCTGTTTAATTTGTGGTTTGCACAAAAGAATGTAATTCTTAAGAATAAAGAAACCAGCATAAGTAAAAGGTATTACGCAGTTATGAAAGAGTTAAGAATGTAGACAATGTAGGCAAAACTAATGTAGGCAAATGTAGGGAAGAAAATAACAAATACCAATGGCGATCTTCTGACAGGCTGCTGTAGTTTATGATATATAAATACAAATATATAGAAATTAATTTCTATTTCATTTGCCTACCAGTTGTGTTAGTTGCCATTTCATTGTTTGTATTACGGCTCTGCTACCATGTATGGAGTCTTCGAGGACAATGTAATATAGTATTGTACTTCTTTCAGTATTTTATAACAATAATATATTTTCTGAGTAAAAACATGAACTTAGAGAAATCTATTTTAGTTATCCAATCTACATTTTTCAGTTCTGAGTCTTTAGAATTCCATAGCTAATTGTGTATGCTGCCAACCAATCCCACTAATGTTCCCCACACCTTTGTTTTAAAAATAGGCATGTGTTTTTAAAAAAGTTATGAAGATTACTTTGAATCTATGTAGGCAGATATTTATGGATATTTCTGTGAGTTCAGGCTTAATTAGTGGGGGAGTAATCTTCAGTTTCATATAATACATTAACGTGACTTAATAGAGCTGATCTTTCTAGCTCAGCCACCTGCCTGGTAGATGCCCTCTAGACTGAGAACATGGCCAGAACATATGGGGGCTCAGTTATCAGCACCATTCCTTTACTTCAAAATATTGTTCTCTGACATTGTCCTGCATACTTTCTACATTTCGTGTTTGACTTAGAGTAGAATGAAACTACCACCAATAAAAAAACCAAACCAAAGGCATCTGAATTTTATGCTTTATCATATGGTTGTAATTTAATTTGTCAGAAATCCTTACCCAAGCAAAGTAGATTGTTCTTATCCAGTCCGAACTTGATACAGTCACTTACTAATAGCTGTGTTTTCTTTTACAGACTCAGAATGTAATTGGGCTAATTCAAAAGCATGTGCAACACACCTGGAAAGTGTTAATTTCCAAGCCAGGTTCAGGCCATGTCAAGTGTTTCAGGACAGGTTAAAAGGAACAGGTGAAGCTATTGCAATGCATAAAGAGGTGCCAGCAGGAATAATTATCTCAGCTGATGCCCAGGTGGATATGTTTGCTGAAATATGTTAAAGGGGTGGGGAGGAGAGGAGAGGAGGATATTGCATGTATTATTTTTAAGTTGTGTGTAATGGAGTGAGGAAGGGAAAGTTCATCACAGTTTTATGCCTACTTTAGGAGAAAATAGGGATAGTAGTTTATTTTTTGGATAGTTGTTTTAGGTATATGCCTGTGATTTAAAGGACCTGTGTAGGTAAGGTTTTTAATTTTATTCTACTGTCTGCATTCTGTTGCAGCTGTTTTCCCCCACTGTATTATTATATTCCCCCACTGTTTTGTTTTAAGCTTTACGTTGAGCTTTGTAGCACCTTACCATGTCTGTAAACTGATTCAGATTAAGTTGCTGAGAGTTGTTCTTATGAGTCCTATAAATTTTGTAAGTGGTTCAAACTTGTCAGCCAAACACTGATTGACGAAACCTTCTCCTGTGTCTGCTTTTTGGGTTTAGTTGCTTGTCTGTTTGTTTGTAAATGTTTGCCATCAAAAAATCACATAAAGCACAGGAAGGTAGATTACAGGTTGTAGGTTTTGTTGTGCCACACTAAGAAAATAAGCCCTGAATAAGATGAAATAGAAGACATTGTTTTTTGTTATAGAGTGAAGGGATTAATTCAGGAAAAAGTAGCCTCTAAACTGAGGGGAGCAATGTTAGTTAGAACTGGAGCCTCCCTTGGTGCTCTGCCGAGGGTAAGTCTCAGCATATTGATGCAGCGCAGCAGGAGCAGATTGCAGAATCTGACTGCAATCTCCTTTCATTTACTATCATGCTGAGTGGATAGGGTAAAATACCAGTTGCTTATATGACTAAGGAATATTGAGAAAGTACTGAATGAATTTTACCTGTCTTCCTTAGCAATTTAGCTACTGGAAATTATTGCAAGCTAGTATCATAAGATCAAGTCAGAATGAAGAAGTGTCATTGGAGAACATCTGTGTTTAAATGATCAAGCAGTGCTATCATAAAGATTTCTTAATTCTTGTGCCACATGTATTTATGTGTGAGTAACCATGAGTAGTAATAACATAACAGATGTTATTTATTTTTTGAAAGTTAAGGAAGTGGCATAGATGTGGGACTTTTCAGTGAAGAGGAGGTGATATACTAATAAAAAACAGAGGGTGGTATGATGCTGGCATATCTGAAAGGCTAGACAAGTCAGCATACTGCTTTAATGTCTGGAAGAGCTCCAGGTTTAATGAGCATTTAAACTCCTTTCTGCTGTGGGAACAGCATAATGAATACTGACAAGACTGTGTTGCAGTTTGGCTGACACAGCTGTCCTCAGAATTCAAGGGCTTTAATAGTTGCCCATCCCTGCGTTCTTCACTATTTTTGAGTAACCCCCTGGCCCCAGACTCAGTATCTTTTCTGGCAATGAAAGCAAGTCAAAGACTTGGAAAATTGCTTTCTCTCCACTTCTGGAAGTGATAAAGAGTAGTGTCATCTTAGAAACAAAAAGCACTCCTGTCCTGGGGTGATGTGTTTCAGTGTGCTGTGCATAAATGTTGGTCTTTATGTACTGTTCTCTACATGTGTCTTTGGGGAGGAGAGTGATGGAAGTTCAGAATGTTGCCATGATTGAATAATTGTAGAGTAAACTTATTTTATTGAGCATAACTTCGAACACTAGTGAAGTGAACCGAGTGTGTTGCACAACATTGCTCTTTGTCACAACAGTCCTTATACTGATAGCAAGCAGGACTGTTTTAAATGAGTATAAAAGAGAAATAGCCAGGGTGGCTACCAGATGAACTATGATGCTTTTTTGCTATGCCTGTATATACTGTTAGGTAGTGAAGGTTCAATCTTCTCAAATGCACATGAGGCATCAGGGAAGAATTTGTTATTCCACAAACATGAAAGTATGGAGAAAAGCAGGAACTACAGTGAAATATAGAGGAAAAATGCCAATTTTTATTTTAGTTGGGGAGGGTACACCATGTCTACACCATATATGTGTTTAAGACAAGTTGCTCAAAATCTCTCCTTTAACAAGAGATACCACATTGTGTACCAAATCTGACAATCACTGTGAAGAAAGTGTTCTTGGAGACACCCGAGGTAGTGGATTGCTTACAGGAGCCCAGTCCAAAGGCCTGACAGTACAATTTTTTTCCTCATTCAAGCCTTCCATAATGTCCTGTGCACTTCTTACTTTCAGAGCACAAGCTGTAAGTCTCTTTATGACTCACATAATTTGGTTGAGACCAAGTTTTAGAAATACTTTGCTTCAAATTCTATGATGCAGCATCATACATTTTGTACTAACTCTCATAGCAAGTGAATAGTAAAATGTAGCTCCTAACAGCTGGATCTGATTCATAAATAGCAGCTTTGGCAGGTGAGACATCTGAGGGGCTTACAAGTATAGCATCTGTAGCATTCAAAGTACACTTCTGGAACACTGGGTCGCCTTGAAAAACAATAAATGGTAGCAAGGTTTGTTGGTTGCGTGACACTCAGAATGCAAAAGCTTCCTATGTAACTTGGAATTGCATTTCCTTTGGACAGAAATGATACTTGAGTGTTTTAGTGTTTTGAGTGTTTGGTAGTTGGTGTTCTTTTTAGGTTTTTTTGTTTTTTGTTTTTTTTTCTTTTTTCTTTAAGCAGTTGGTGCAAAAGGCTGCAACTGAAATCAGTGCCCTAAATGTTGTTGAATCCACCTTTTTTGTGTGTGAGTTGCTAGTAGTTCAACCATTCATGATAAATCATGCTTGGTGTAGGCTGGAAATAGCCTTTGGAATGGGCTAGTTTGATCCCTGATCAACTTGTTTATTTTTACTGTATAGAGAGAAAGAGTATGCAGCATTATGATCTGGTTCAAAATATTTCAGAAAAAGTGTACTTTGCTCTAGACAGATTTAGTAAGTAGTGGGACTAATTTGTTAAAAATACGTCCATTTCATGTTTGCTTTTAACTTTCACTCCCACCAGATGACAAAAAAGTTAGAGATGTGAGAGTTTAATTTCTGGACTTTGTGCTGGGAAGCCTCTTGTCCCCAGTACTCCAGAATACATGTATTTGTAGCTTGACCTGGACTAGCTTTCATGTTCCCTTCACTTCTGTTAGTGATGCCATTTCTTGGCATGAGAGCGATAGCCTTGACAGGAGAAATTCAGTTCATGTATTGTTCTCAAATGAGAAACCTACAGAGTTAAACTCATGTTGAGTAGCCCTGTGCTTCTCCTCTTCAAGCACTTTGAGGCATACTGATCGAAAACACTTATCAAATTGAGCTAAATTAGTGTACTACAAATTTGGGATGCTCAATTTAGCTTTACTGTGAAAAATCCATTTGGGATAATAGACTTTGCCCCAGGGATTTAGAAGAGCCACAAGAAAAAAAAAGTTCGGTCTTGGATTGCTAATTAAAAATCAGTAGCATTGGGAAATGTTTAATGCTTCAGTCTAATTTTTGACAAATAAGAATCACAGAATGTCCTGAGTTGGAAGTGACCCACAAGGATCATCAGAATCTCACTCCTGACCCTGCACAGGACAGTTCCAAAAGTCACTGTGCCTGAGAGTACTATCCAAACACTGCTTGAACTCTGTCAGGCTTGTTGCTGGTGCTCCCACTTCCCTGAGGAGCCTATTCCAGTGCCCAACCACCCTCTGGGTGAGGAACCTTTTCCTAATATCCAACCTAAACCTTCCCTGACTCAGCTTCAGGCAACTCCCTTGGGTCCTGTTGCTGGTCAACAGTGAGATCAGTGTCTGCCCCTCTGCCTTCTGCCTGTGACAAAGTTGCAGATTGCAATGAGGTCTGCCCATCAGTCTCCCCCAGGCTGAACAGACCAAGTGACCTCCCCCGCCCCCCCTACTGCTTCCTGTCAAGGCTCTTCACCATGTTCCTGTACTCCTCTTAACTCTCTTTAACAGCTTAGTATCCTTATATTGGGGTGCCCAAAGCTGCATACAGCACTGCAGGTGAGGCTTCTGCAGAGCAGAGCAGGACAATCCCCTCCCTTTCCCAGCTGGTGATGCTGTGCCTGATGCATGCCAGGACACACTTGGCCCTCCTGGCTGCCAGGGCACTGCTGAATCCTATTCAACTTGCCATTGACCAGGACCCCCAGGTCTCTTTCTGCAGTGCTGCTCTCTAACCTCTTGCATCGCTGGCTGTATGTGTGTGATAGATTCTCTAGATATGTTAATATGGAGAGATGCTCACCAAGACTGAGGAGGTCTATAATGGTGTCTGTTCTGCCACCTTAGTATGGCAGTGATTTTTGGGTCTCGCCTTTCTTTATAGGTGACCTGAGCTGAAAAATGGGGTAGGTTGCAGGGCATTTACTGCTCACACAAAGCCATTGGTCTCCAGAAGAACAGTTGGGTTTGCAGTTCATTGGTGTTTAGAAAAAAGGACTATAGTAGCAATTTAACAATATAAAGTGCAGGTAGAGGACATTGTAACACTAATGCCAGGACAAAAGGCTAAGTCTTTGTAGTAATGTGTACAGTCTTGAAATTTCAGTCAAAACTCTTTTTAGTCCCCCATTTCTGAAGGTATCTTAGGACCCAGAATTATTTTTTGTTTATTTTAGCAAAATCGAGCCTGTTTAGGTGTGCCATTGCTCTTTGTTAACATGCAGAAGGGTGAAATAAAAGGAAAAAAGAGAAAGAATTAGACAATGAAGACAACTTTATATAAGCAGACAATGGAATTGGGTTACAAATTAAGATCCAAACTAGTTGTAAGAAGAAACTATTTTTGCACAGCCTTGATGGGAGTGGGAGAAAGAGAGTAAACTTTCTGCATGAGAGCCTTCATAAATTTAGAGTTTTTTATAAGTGACTTTTGCAGCGCAGAGATTATGTTCATGATCTAGGAGGCCTCATCTTCATTAGTAGAAACTGTCTTGCAGTTATATGATCTATATGGTTTTAACTTTACAGGAAAATAATATAATAGTGTTTAAGGGAATAGTTGTAAATTTTTGTGTAACAAATTATACATTTATCTGTTTGTGTAAATAAGCCTGCTTTGACCTGCTGTTGGGAACATGAAATTAATTTTATTATCTTCTGTGTCAGAAACAGTATTCTGAATGATAAATCTGTACAGTAATTATACTGTTGATAGCTATAGCATCATTTTTCCCATATATCAGTGATTTTAGTCACAAAATGTAGCTTTCAGACAATTGTCATAGAGAAGAAAGCCAAGTAATATACTGGGGGAAGAAAAGTATGATGACAAAAACTGGAAAGCCTTTTCTTCCCCCCCCCCCCCCCCGTATACATCTTCCTAGCTTTTTCTTCACAGGAAACAATATATTGTGTTATGCAGTTTTTGTAAATCCCATTAATTTTTCACTGAAGTTGCAACCTACCTCCTCTGCAGGGAATGTTAGTAATTCTGAGTATAGTGGAGATTGGCATCGGTGTAATTATGCAGAAGATCTTCTTGTCATCACTTTGAATGCTAGTTAAGCTGCTGCTTCTGTTTTCCCCACTACTGGAGACTGTGCCCTACTGAGCACACAGGAACACAATCTGGAATTTGTGTACGTTTCAGTATAGAAAACTGAAGATTGTTGTTGGAGGGGGGAATAAACGAACAATTGTGACTCTCGGCATTGTGTTCTGGACTGGATATTGGAGGTTGGATTCTGTATCTGAAATGCTGTAAAATAATTAATTGAGGATATCAGATATCTTAGTGAAGAACTTTTTTGGAATAAGCTGAAGCAGAAAAGTGCTTCTATGCCCTTACTAATGAGGAAAAATAGTTAAAAGATGTATGCGTTAATTACAGTGTAATACAGAGTTTGAAGACAAATCTTAAAAACCTCACCTTCTAGACCAAGAATGCTTTTAATACATCTAAATCACTTTAGTCAAAGCAATATTACTTTTATTAAATATGCTCAAATTTATGAAGTCTGTTCTGAACTAATCTCTGACCTACATATTTATTCCTGCTTCTGAGCTGTGCACTTTTTGCCCAGCTCATATTGCATTCAACCAAATATAAAGCTAAGCATCCTGGTGACTGAATATTGATTTTTCTGGGAATGCTGCCTTCACTACACTTCAATTTGGATTCTGTGAAAAATTGACTCCTGTTTGGATGCAAGTGCTCTCAGAAGCAAACCCTTTCTTTATAAAAAGAGTAAATCTTATAGAGACCTATTAAAACACAAATAGACTATATAATTTTGGAGAGAATTTCATATATTGATGTGTTTCAGGGTTTTCAGTGTAACCAAGTCCCAAACACTGATTGCTGCTACACTGTGCTCTGTCCAACTCTTGCCTGTCTGGCATACGTAAGACAATGGCAGCAGCGGTTCTTCACCTGATGCTGTCTTGCTGCCCAGAATGTGTCAGCACTGACCACAAGTAACATTGGTTAGGAATTTTGAGTGTCAAATTGAAGAGAAAGTGTTGGCTCTTTCTTGGAATGTTCATCTTCATTGACTCCAAAGGCCTCTATTGATTTTAAAATAAACTCAAGACTCCATATATATTTTTCTAAGTTTTTTGGACATGTTAGATAGCCAGGATATAAAATCTAATGAGGAAAGTATAGCAAAAAAGCAAAATGATCTTTTAGAGGTACAGCACTTGCAAAGAACACAATTTAAATGATTGTGATGATATCTTTTTTGCCTCCAGCATGCTTTCAGGGAGCAATCTCTTTTTCTAGTGAAGAAAAGTCAAAAAGCCTTATTTATACTATATACATGCATATTTTATTTGGCACATTGTTTTTAAACAAAGACTTCAATATGTTTTCTGTAAATTACTCTTTGAAAGGCAAGCTGTGTGATACTTTAAATACATGAGAATATACTTTATTCAAAGCAACACACTTCTGTTTTCCTTATGTTTTATAAAGATCATTTTAGGCTATTTGCCTGCTTGTGGATGTTGTTTTATATAAAACAATTATTGCATCAGTTGTGGTCTTGATGATGAAATCCAAGGCGTCAGGCTAGTGAGTCTTACTCATGTTACTCAATTCTGTTGTAAATAATTTTTAGGGAAAGAAAGGGGAATTATGTTGATCATGAAACTGGGATTGCAGAGGTCTCTGATGGTGCTCTCCCCAGAATCAATTTCATTCAGAAATTTGATTTAGGTCTTGAACAGGGTTACAGAGCTCACCGCTATCTGCAGTGTGGTGAGGACAGCCATGAGGCCCTCAGGGTGTGGGTGTCTGCACACCCTTGCTCTGAAGAAGGGCTGGTGCAGCAGGAGGAGTGTGTGCAGCAGCCTTTGCCAAGGCTGGAATTCCTGGGCTGGTCAGCCCTGAAGCCTGAGGGGTGGGGGTGTGTGGAGGTTGGGATGACTGGAGAGGCCCAAGGTGGTCAGTAAATCCCTGGGTGCAAGAGGTTTAGAAGGCTTGGCAGCCCCCAGGGACTTTTCCACAGAGCTGGTCTCCGGGTCTGACTTGTCTTGCTTTTCCTTCCCAGGTGCAGGGCCTTGCATTTGCCCTGGTTGAACTTCCCTTCCCTTAGTACCATTCCCCAAGCCTGCCTGGGGCCCTCCAGGTGGTAGTGCTGCCCAGGGCCATGTTACTGCTTTTTGGAGGAGAAGTGGAATAGGACCACTGGTTAGGTTAGAGCTGAATTGGTATAAATAGAATTGTGAATTAAATTTAGTCCAGTGTGCATCCATTTTTTATTTTCACACACTTCAAATAATTTTTTGTGTTTTGTCATTGGGGTTCTGTTTGTGTGTTGTTTTGTTGCTATTTTTGAGAAGGGGAGCACTGTTACCTAAGTGACAGCTGTGAGAAATTGTGGGTGTTAATGCCTACCTAGTGCAGGGAGTTACTGGTGTAGGGAACAGTTTTTGTGGGCGATATTCCAGTAGGTGGAAAGGGGATAGCTGTCCTTGAGCATGGGCAGGCTAGAGCACTATGCTAATGTTACTTGGATGTTCAGTGGTATTTGATATGCATCTCTGGGGGTGAATGTTTCTAAGATGAAGTAAACAAGGAAAGGTCTGCTGGACTTCAGCCTTAGTGGTATATTAGCAGGAAATACTAATGAGCCTTGCAATTCTGTTTTAAAAATAATGCTTGCTTTTTCTAATGGATACTATCCTACCTACCTCTGCCCGTAGGATGATGTAGCTCTTTGTAATGATAACAATAACATTGTGTTATGAGTAATAGTTCTGTGGAGCTGGCATATTTTATAGAACCATTTTTATTGATAATGTTAGTATTCAAAATCTTCATGTGACCCGATCATTAAAGCTCATTTAAAAACCCTCAGAGGGTTGCTTATAGCTCAAATACAGTGCAAGGAATTTAAATCTTAATTATGTGCAGAGAGATATATGAAGTAGGATTTGTAGTCACAATGCATTTCTTGATTGTGAATCTGTAATATATTATTGTTTCTTCAGTGTTGAAGAGATGCCATTAATGTAAAGGTGAAAGTATTCATTAAATCAGTGGTGCAGCACTAGTCTCTCAATTTGATAAAATGACACTTAGAACTGGGTAACTGCTGCACTGCTGGCTTATTTAAGCACTCTACTGGTTGTGGTGGTGATGTTTTGATAGTGAGTTCAGTATTTTGACAAAGTGCAAAACTTAATCCTTTAAGCCATTTTCCTTGCTTTAAGTGCTATATGAAAGTGATAAATAGCAGTCCATGATTAATCCATAGCTAAAGTGTAGGTTTTACCATAGTTGATGGTTAAGATTTTTTTGGGTCTTCTCACTGTTCAAGATTAGATGTTAGAAAGGTAGTTACTAAAGTTTGATAATATGCCTATTGTTTTCCAATATATAACTGGATTTCTAAAATTACTGGTTTGATTCAGTCTATTCTTCATAGTTGGTGGGTGTGAGCCATACTCTTTTGACATTGTTCTTATTTAGGTTTAGCTGAAATTTTTAACAGCCCTTTTAAAAGGTGGAGGAGTACATTTAAGCGATCTGAAGCAGTGTGCAAGTTTGTTTCTGCTTAGCTGGTTCATTTTAAGTCCTGAATAATTGAAATATTTGAAATATTTAGTCATTGTTTTTCAAACCGTACAAAATGCACGTAGTTGAAAATTTTTATTTCAGTGTTATTTAAAGCATTTATTTGAAAGAGCTCAAAACCTACCAAAGTAATTAATTTTGGTTGAGTGAAGGACTTTGGCTGAATGAATGGAATTGTATTGAAGGAAAATATTTTTCTTTGTGCTGCACTGATCTGCGCACATTGTTGTGTTGCAGCACAGTAAAACATTGCTAAAGTTAGAGTATTTGGAAGGTTACTTTTATCTGTATGCATAACAGTTCAGGATCCTTACTATATGCCTGGAAAATGAAAGTATCAGCATGGAGACCAGGAGTTAAAGTTCTGCTCATGTCATTGATCTCATTCTGGAATGATATTAAACATTGTCTTGCTAGCAAGCACAATGAGTGCATACTTGAAGGGTTCAGAGCTTTGGATAGGGAATTTTAGGAACAAATTGGCCTGGTCTGTTTACCTGGATTCATGCAGTGTGCACTCAAACTCATCAGTGGGGTGCTGCATTTGAAACCACATCTGCAATGAGGCATTGGGATCCCATTCAGTGCAGTCTGTGTGGAAGGGGTGGCAGGTTCTCCAGTGGCTGCTCTCTCTGGGCACTTGTGTCTGTGCTCTAAAGCTAGCAGGTGATGCAGACCTGGCTGCTCATTAACAGTGATGTGGTGGAGGTTAGGGCTTTAGCACATCAGAACAAAATGAACCTTGGCCATTGTAGGCCAGAAGCACCTGGTAAGATGAACTGTGACTGCCTCTCTGGTGCTGATGACACACTGAAAAATGAGTAAATAGAACAGCTGATTTCTCTGGCCTCAAGTATTTTAATGCCATGCTTTATCATAGGGAGCTCGTCTCATAGGGAGCTCGTCTCTAACTCAGAATAACTAGTTTAGTTTATTTACCTAGATTTCCAGGATAGCTATAGGAGTACTAGGCTATATGACAAAAATCTGTTTGCTCTGACCCAGGGAATATTGTTCTCTGTGTGGTTTGGGGGGTTATTTTAACAGAAATGAGTTGAAATTGAAACACTTACTAAAGAAAGGCAGCTAACCTAGACATCTAATTACCTGGAAAACTTCAGACTGAACATTTAGCACTGTAATTCAAAATTACTTGCTGAGTCTGGACAAAATATTTTTCTTTGGCATTTTACTCTGTCCTTCTACCTTGAAAGAGAAATTAAACCTGCAAATGCTAGAGGTGCTGTCAAAACAAGACAACCGAAGCAAGAAACAAGCTGCTTTTTAATTTATCTTGATTTTTCTCAAACTTTTTCGACTTATCTTCTGTAAAATAACTGCAAGATGCTGTATGATTTACTACTGATCTTAATTAAACTTCAACATACTGAGGAAGGAGGTAAAGTCAACAGATGATGTTGAACATAAGTAAAAGGATCAGAATCTGGGAGCAGAGAGCATTGACATACAAACATGCTGGGAAGTATTTCAGCCTCTGTTCTAGTCTCAAGAACAGTGTGACATAGAGAGCCTTGCAATTGGCTGAGTGAGAGCTCCTTTCCAACGAGACCTGTGGGATACATCTATGATGTGTATCTTTTCTTCAGATCTCTAGGCACAAGCATAGGAGGTGATTGGTAGCACAGTCATGGCTTAGTTATGCAGGAAGTCAAGGAAGTATGAACTCAAAGAAATGCTAAGTTAGTGATCCTAAACAAGTTGCAAATGTAAATTGGCCCAGTACCAGAGAACAGTTAATGGCTGACTGTGAATGGATCCCAACAGTGGGCTTGAGTGTTTTCTGGTCAACTGGATTTTGGAGGAGTTCAGACCTTTCTTCTAATTTTGAATTATGGTGAACACTAATGGACTCCCAACCGCTCTTCAGACGTGACTGATGAATATGAGTCTGTGCTCAGACAACGCAAGAGGGTTTTCAAAGTGGAAACTTTGCCCATTTTGGCATGTGCTTATTGACAGGTATAGAACGCTTTTCTCTGTGAGACTGGTCTGCATGGCATCTAGGAAGAGTACAGAAGAAAGGAACTGTGGTTCTGGTTTCCTCAAGGGCAGACTGATCATCTGACCTTAAAACTTGTTCACCATTACAGAAATCAGTGTAATGATGGTGTTGGTTGCAGAGATCTTACGCTAATCCTTCAATGAACCTGTCTAGGTCAAAAAGCTGTAAGTCTGGTCTTTTTTTCAAAGCTGAAAGGGTAGTGCCTGAATGTGATTGTGTGGTTCTATGCTATGATTCTATATAGCTGAGGATAAAAGATAAAAGCAGTGTAGGGATTTCCTGGGGTATAACTTATGTAATGGGATTTTATGACTTGACTCTTTTATGTACTGTACTTCAGACGTTAGCTTTTAGAGGTTTAGAAAATACCTGTGAAATCAGATCAGACCTTGCTCAGTGCTGCTCCATCAATTTCCATTCATATATTTTAGGCTGGCAGTTGTTCCTGAAGGATCAGTGCTTGGGAGGCGTGGTTCATAGTCAACCCTCCTCTGCTTAGAGACTGTTTTAGTTAGACAACTGAATGGTAGACTGCTTTGGTTAAAATGTAGGAAATAGAAACTCTTTCTACAGAATAATGCTTAGCAACTAATGCTTCGTGACACAGCACTTGGTTTTTTAGAGGGTTGAATAACACTCAATTAGCAGGTCAGGAAAAGGGACATAAATGATAGTTTTGATGGTTTTATAGTAATTTTACTGTTTCTTAAAACCATTTGCCGCAAATGATACTATGATGTAATGTTAGTAATATCAGTGAATTGAACAGAAATGCAGTGTGTCTGCTGTCTTTGTAAATAACATTTTCTTTCTGTCATGGGGCCAAGACTTGGACTGAACAAAGTGAAGATTTTTTTTTAATCATTTTAGAAGGCATAGAAAAGACAGAGTAAAAAGTCATTAAGGACCTTGTGTGTGTGTGTGTGTAGCAACCTAAAGAAATCTGCATGATAATGAAACATTGTCAGGACTTCCCAGGTAGCTTTTTGCTTTATGACTTATTTTGTTTCATTAATCTCTGCAACAAAAGCAAAATGATGATCTATTTAAAAAAATTAAAAATTTTCGTCTTGCTTGCTTTAACTGTTATGTGGTCGCTAAGAAAACCCATAAGTGTGAAGGATGTTTGTTCTTCCTGAACTTCTGAAGTATTCAAGATCAAATGAGCAGGTTATGACTTTCAAGCCTGAGCAGCCTTCATCTGAGAGACCCAGCTATTGTGTTTTCCAGCCAAGAAAGGTAGAACATATGCAATCCAAAGTCTAGATAAAAAAATAAATCAGAGTTTCTACTTGAGTGAGTAAGTCCTCTGCAGTTGCTCCAAGAAAGAGAAATTGTGTTCCTGTAATGTATGATTTAAACATACGTTGTGTCTTTCATTATAGTGAAGACTAGGAAACTCTTGTATCATGAATCAGTTGATTCAGGTAAGGAAGAATGGAAATTTTGCTTCCTAAATGGTTATTCTACTTAGGTTTTATAAATATGTTAAATCATACAGTAATTGCAGGCTTCAGAACTATTCTGTTACTTACAAATACTTACGAATACTTACAAGCAATCTTGATAAAGGTCCTTTTCCCATAAGTTGCCTGTCAATGGACTCTGATGTCACTTCAAAAGATAATTTTAAGTGGAGATTTGTAGTTGACAGCTTCCCTGATTGTAACAGTATTTTTGGGTTATTTTCATTGTAAAGCGTTGACACATTTTAAAAATGTTAACAAATCCTGCAGGTAGGAAATATGCACATGTTAGAATTGGATAGATACATTTAAGGGGAAAATGAGTAACTGTTTGGTGTTTTTTTAAGAAAAAAAATGTTGTTGCAATTATTGAACTAATTTTTTTATTAGTATGATCTCTCTCACTAGAAATGCAAAATTTTAAAGATGGTATTTAAAATTTATATATTCCTTCAAATTGAAAGTAGTACAAAAAAGTTTTCTAAATCAAGTTAAAATTATTTTGCTTTAACTTTAATAGTTTTTTCAGAGCACTTGGAAAACACTTGTCACCAAAAGATTAAGAAAAATTTAGCTTAGAGGTTTGAACAAGAAAAGTCATGAAGGAAGAATGTAATTTTGAAGTGCAAAAATCATTGTCATTCTGGGTCAAACTAGGGATTTCCTAGACCTGGCATCCTGTCTCCAGCATGCTGGAATACTGTAATTTACCAAATGTGTACATTACTATATGCGTGTCTGAAAGGATATTGTGAAAAAATTCAATAGGAGCACATACAGGATATTAGTTTGAGAAAAAAACTTTTGTTATCTTTGAAAACGCTTGTTTTGTTTTTTTTTCTCAGATGTAGTCATAAACAATGTTATTCTTTTCTCTACATAAACTGTACATAAAATGCAAACTTCTAGTTTAATGTAAAGGATTCAGTTAGCTGTTTTATTCTTCCTGATATGTACGAATAGAATGCTTCAAAGAACGTGCAAAGTTCTTTAACTTAGTATTATCTTATTCATCTAGCACGTGGTAAATGTTAGCTCTAGGATGCAAGCTTAGATTTCAAAAATATTCAAAAAAGTTATTGAAAGAAGATTTTTTTTCTTTCTGTGAGGAAAATTTTAATTTTTCTTTAATTTCTGACCATGATTTTAAAGCTCAGTGACAGAAAGAAACATTTTAAAAGCAAAGTATTCCATGGTGGTTTCATTTCACTCTTTGAAGACCTAGTGGTGGGAGGAAATAAGCATAACTTCATGGGCAGACTACTTTTTAGCCTATTTAATTTGTTGCATGTCACATTAGTTTTCTACTAGAAAGTTTCATATACTTTTGTCTGGTGTAAATCTTCCATCTTATTTTTTTCCAACAAGGTTTCTTGTCAAATTTAGTTTTGAGGAATCTCAAATACAGCACGGCCCCCTGCCTTTTGCTATTTCTTACTTTAGTAAGGGAGGAGAAAAAATGAAGGAAAGAAAGAAAAACAAGAAAATGAGATATTGGGGAGATATGTGTTCTGAGCTACTTTTTTCATGAGATAGGAAAGTAAAACCCAGGGATTCAGCTATGCTGATACTTTCACTCTGACAAAGGCCAATATCGAATGCAAAGCCGAAGCAGCATCTGATTTTTCCTGCTTTATTCTCCCTTCTTGCAATGTAATCTGAAGAGGGAGACAACATATCCAGATACAGCTGTTATTTATTACTGTACCTTCAACAAAGCAGTGGGAAATTGCCTATGACAACAAAAGATTCTCACAAAACTGGTTTTTCCCACTCTGACCTCCTCCTGCTTATGAGCCATTGCAAAATAGCTCGAGCTTTCTTTCTACAGTTTCCATTCTTGACAATCTGCTGATCCACACTCTTTGTATGAAATGAACTGCTGATCATCTCCTTTGCCATTCCTTGCCTACCCCTAACTCCTACCCCATCTAAAAATGTCCCTGAACTAAGCATCTTGTATCAATTGCTGGATACAACTAGGTTTGTTTTTGTTTTTTCAAACCGAGTTCACACTGTTGTTTGTGCTTATCTGTCTAGGCAGTAAGATTACGGATAAATACCTGCAGGACATACTTCCATCTCAACTGCCCCAAAACAAAAGAACTGGCATGAACTGACAAATGAAACTAAATTATAAATTTGCCGAAATAATAGGGGAGGGGGGAAAAGCCAGAAAAAAACAAACCCTTTTTATCTGCACCTCCTGTCCCTCTTTAAAGCCCCTACCCCCACCAATTTGTTAACTCATGTAAGACAACACAACACCTGGTTAAATAAATGACCCAAGCGGTATTAGAGATTCTATTCCCAGCTTTTCAGACTGGTCACTAGTCACTGGAGAAGCAATGAGGAAGGCAGTGCCTATTTGTAGAGCCATAGAATGGCTTAGGTTGAAAGGGACCTTAAAGATAATCTAATTCCAAATCCCCTCGCATAGACAGGGACACTTTTCACTAAACCAGGTTGCTCAGAGCCCTGTCCAAATTGGTCTTCAACACTTCCAGGGATTGGGCATCTGCTCTGGGCAACCTATTCCAGTACCTCACCACCCTAATAGCAGAAAATTTATTCCTAATAGCTAATCTAAACCTGCCCTCTTTCACTTTGAAGCCATTCCCCCTTGTCCTATCACTATATGCCCTTGTGAAAAGTCCCTCTCCAGTCTTCTTGTGGGTGTCCTTTAGGTACTGGAATGCTGCAGTTTGGTCACCATGAAGTCTTCTCTTCTGCAGGCTGAACAATCTCAGTTTTCTCAGCCTGTCCTCATAGGAGAGGTTCTCCATCCCTCTGAATCAGTTTGGTGCCCTCCTCTGGACTCGCTCCAACAGGTTGATATCCTTCCTGTGCTGAGGACCCTAGAAGTGACTGCAGCACTCCAGGTGGAGTCACATGAGAGTGGAGTAGAGGGGCTTCCAACTAGCTAAAGCAAAGGGTGGGCATTGGCGTCTCTGTAATCAGTTCAGGGCAGGGAAGCTTGTGCTTTCTTGTTCCTGCTTGGCTTTTCTCTTTGATCGGTTTTGTCCCTAAAAGCAATAGTGTGAGCACCTTTGTTGAGAAATACAACCTCTAGACTTTGTGCTTAACTGGTTTAATCTTACTACTTTTTTGTGTTTGGCATGTGCAGAGATGGTGATTGGTTCAGTTAAGTTCCTTTAGGAAGAGTTATGCATTTCTGCCAGATTGATCCAGCAGATCCTTGGTGACTGAGCAGACATTTTTATTCCTCTAGTCTCCATCTGGAAGTAATGTACAAACACATCTAAACTGTAGCTTGTACTTATCACTTTGTAAAGATGCTATTAAAATGGAAATAACTCTAGCAAGAAGAGGGGAAGACAGTCGCGATGGTGATGGTTTTTAGTGGTTGTTGCCTGTGTCTTAAAAAGCAGCTATGAGAAGCTAAAGAACAAACTGTGATAAGACATCAAAAGAACATCAAGTAAAGCTAATAATGAATAACCTGAGAATTAAATTATGGAAAGCAAAAAAATGTGTGGAAATGGAACAGGAGAATTGGTCATTTTTTGATGTAAAAGGTATTGACATAGTAGACCTTCGAATGTTTATCTTCCTTCTTGGGCTGTCTGCAGTATGAGTCACTGAATTACTTCCTACCTAGTGTGATAAGATTAAAACACCGGGGAAATTTAGAAAGGAAATTATAGACAATATACAGAGAATGACCTTTATCAAGGATGCTTTTTTTCATCGCATGAAATGCTGTTCCTTACCAATAGGGAAAAAGCAGCATCCTACCCAGAGAAATAGGAACTAAGGGTGGAAAAGATTTTATTGAGTTTTGGAGCTGACTTTTCTTGTCTCATATGGTAAAGAACCTATGTATACTTCCATCCTCATTATATCCAAGAAGGATCACATAGGTTGGAAATTAGTGTTGCCTTGCAAGAGATGGGAAGATAAACTCTCAAACCAAGGCTCCATTCAGTTGCTATGCAAAGAAACTGCCAAAAGGCTTCCAAAATTAAAAAAAAAAAAAATTAAAAAAAGTTAAAGAGTGGTTTTAATTTTGTATTGAATTAATGCCTTAAACTCTTTCCTGTACAATCCTGTAATCCTGGGTTACAGTGAAATAGACCACCATAATAATTTTATGTCTGGATATGCTCTTTTTCCCCCTTCTGGTTTGAGCAGCTCTTATTATTGCGACTTGCCAGAAGAAGCCTAAAGTAGGAAAAATATTTGAGAGTCATGGTTATTTATATGAACACAGCACTGATGGGCAACAGTATGAGTGGACTGTGTAATTTTATTTTCTTTCTGTTTCCATCAGCAGAAACCCAACTATTATTCTGCTTTTGGTTCAGGTAATGATTTAACATAAAAGGTTGGAAACCCTTGATTTTTTTTTTATTTCATAAAATAGAGCTTGTTTCCAGTCTGCCTTCCTTCACAACTGGCATTTTACCACCTGTAACCTGTGCAAATTACATGGTATAAAAGTTGAAAAATACTGTGAGAGGAGATTGTGGTAGATGCCTGGACAACAAGTTTGCAGGCAACACTTGTGGGAGAAGGGGGACATACAGTCCTTTGGCAGAGTATTATGGTATAGCTGACTTCTGATGGTTGGTTTTAATTGGCTGGGTCATCTGAGCACTTTCCGGTTACTAAATCCACATTTTACACTCTCCCTAGTAGCATTGCCCATCTTTTTTACCCTTTCACAAATGGAGAAGTAGGAGGGAATTCACTCCAGGGAAGAGAAGATGCTGGTGGGGAGGAAGGGCATCCATGCTCCAAAGTGTCTGAGGTGTGTGCTCTCACCACCCAAAAGCTCTTCCTCTTGTTGAGTGACTCCTAATGTTGAAATGGACAAGAAGAGAATGGAACAAAATGGGAAATTTGGAGTTTATATGGAGGAGAAGCAAACTGAGACTTCTGTAAGTAGCTTTTTCAGCAGAGTAGGTAAAACGTAAGAATTGCACTAAAGAAAGCAATCACCAAGAAGTGTGTGGTTAGCATTGGCAGTATAAAAAGAGTTGAAAAGAAATTTCTAGATATATCAGACTGGAATTTTTAAAATGTACATAAAAGAAAACTGGTATTACAGTAGAAACTAAAATAATTGCCTCTGTATTTCATTTTTGTCATCTTTCAAAGCTACAAAGTGGTAAGAAATTACAGCGTTAATGTTCCCACTAAAGCGGAATGAAAGCTGACTCTGTTTCTAAGGAGAGATATCCTCTTCAGTAATACTGCTGTAAAGTAAGCAGCCAGAATTACATTTGTAGAATTTATAATCCAAACCCAAACAACCCAAATCCTTTCAGTGTTCCATTTCTATGTTCATGTTTTAGTATCTCTGATGCTGATATTTTTATTTTATGGGCTTAAGGGAATGCCTGCACTAGTTGGAATGCTTTCAGGGAACAAAGTTTTATTTTTAGATCAAGTGAATCTGACCCAGATAAAATCTGGACTTTAACTTGGCAATTATGTAGTTTCAAGCAATGAATAGCACATCTGAGGAGAGAGATGAGTTCAGTTTTTTCTTTCACTTGTTATTTGATATGCAAGGATGTGTCAGTATGCGCAGTTTTTCTTGCTTGTATTGATGTATTAGTTTGTGGAAAATTGCAACATATAGAAAGCATTAAAATGGGAAAAATATTAGTGTTTTGTGCTTAATAAGAGCATAGCTAATTGCATGTTGTTTTAAGTAACTCATCAAGATTTGTTAGTGGAAAAAAAGGAAGGGAAGTCTTGTGCCCTTTATGGGAAGGAGAGCGCATTTTAGCCAGCACTTAGCACTAACCTTGACTGCGCCTGGGAGGCACATCTGGCAAATGGTTCCATTGCACTTTTGCTAGTAATTTTGCTTTTCAACAGACTATCTGAAAATAGTAAGGCAATAAAAAAGTCTGTCTAATTCTCAGTCTTGTAGTTGAACTATTTTAAAACTTGACTTATTAATGGAACTCTTGGGATGTGACAAGTGATGTCTACTGGGAGAAGGCGGTGGCGTTCTCCTCCACATTGTTTGTTCTCTCATGTTTGAGTGTCAGTGTAGGGATGAGTGGTCATGAGTTACAATGAGCAAAGTGCACAAATGTTTCAGTGAAATGTTGCTAGCTGATGTGCTCTACTGCATTGAGGTGTTCTATCAGAGAAAACTCGACATTTAAATACTGGATTATTTTAAATTTCTAAACTAAAGGAATGACAATAGAATGAATAATATTTCTTCCTGCTGAAATATTATTTAGAAGAAACAGTGACTTGTTATACTAGTTTCCTTGGTTTAAAAGGGAACAGTCAATTTGGATTTTCAGGAATTACTGAACTATTTTTGTTCTTACAATTGTATATTTTTTAACAGTACAACATGTGGCATCAACAGTCCGATTTCCTAATAAATAGAGTAAATAAGGAGAGGATGACATATCACTAATATCAATGCTTCAAAAAGATAAGCTTTACTTTTGTGAATGAAAAAGAACCATTATCAAGATTTACTCTACTTTTTTATATACATAATGTAAAGTCCTTTTGGCTATTAGGCCTTGTACGAGGTGAGATACATTTCTTTTAGTTAATTAATATGCTTGAAGTAATGCTTTATGCTGTGTACTCCTAGAAGAAAAAGAATTTTTTTAACATTAAGAAATTGAGCAATGAAACTTTTTTCCCAATTCCCTACAGAACTTTTTAAAACATCACAAGAAGGTAAAATAACTACATGCAATGGGTATGACTTCATTTAAAAAAAGAAAAAGACAGCCAAGGAAAACCCGGGTAGGGTCAGTAAAGCAAGAGATCATTTTCTCATTTTGAGGAGGAGATAATTAAATTTAGAAATTCATCTACCAAGGTTAAAAAAGCTTTGAGACTGGTCAGCAACTTCCTGACCAGTGTTAGCATAGTAATTGAGTGATAAGACCTGGTCTTCCAGACACAAGTTTACATTCCTGGTATAGTATCCTGCAATGCTGAAAATCTGTATTTTCTCCAATGCAGACATTCAGATTTAGAGCAGCATGAATACCTTTGGTTTTAGCCCCCATAAATCAGAAGAATTTCTCCCAGCTATTGAAAGGGATCTTGAAGCAATTTTGTAGCTGCAGTCCAATCAGAGAATGCTAATCTCTAAGGGGTACAATGAATATTCACAGGAGAAAATATTAATATCACAGCTTACTGCAGAGGTGACTGCATTTCAATTTGATGAATGGTTTATTATCATCATCATCATCTTATCTGTCAAGCTTTTGAGTGTATTTTGGAGACTTTGGGAAGAATAAATCTCTATCGAGATTGCTCATTGCCATTTACAGTAGTATGCTAAATGGCATATGCTCTATTAGACATAGTAAAAAAAGACTAATTATCCTATTTTGTGGTGGTGGAGAAATCAAAACTTTAAAAAAAAATTGTTTTGTCTTCATGTGCTTGTTGTAATGTGATGATTCCAAAACAGCAATATGGCATTCCGGCAACAACGCCTCATCTTTTCCAGCCCAAGGTGCCTGCATCGGCTTCCATTGTCCTCAGAGTAATTAGTGAACTGGCATCACCTTAAAGTGACTGTAACAGCTCAATCAGCGTCAGAGTTACATTGTTAAGAAAATTTGATAAACATTCAGATTGGACATTAAATGAATGTTTTGTTCTTCTTCACTTATGTTAGAGTTAATTGCAGTTTTAATATGTAGAGTACTTCAAATACAACCAAGGCTGTGCAAAATTTTCAAGTCCTTAAAGATTATTTGATAATGATGCCCAAGAAATCTTTAGCCTTGAAAAGTGGTAAATTGACATTTGAATGTAGCATAACACTTTCCTCTAAATTGATTCAGTCTTTTTTTTGGTGTCTCCATGCATGTACACACACGAATATGTAAATCTAAACTTCTTTTTTCCTTCTTTTTTTTGTCTGTTGCTGTGATTTGGCATTTGTACTGACCAAAAGGGATTTGTTTCAGGAGGTATAATGCTTAGCAATGCACTTTCATCCTTCCAGTGAAGTGTGCTACCTGAGTATCTATAAGATGCTGTGGCATTTGCTTTACTGAAAGTGTTGGTTGGAACAAGTTAACTTAAAAATTAGGCTTTAAACTATATAAGCAAAATATATTCAACATTTCAAGGCCAGGTGTGTTCTGCAGTTTTTCCGAAATGTGTATCGTCTAATGTAACTAGCTGGATGTGATTTTGGAACTTTTGCCTAAAACTGAAGCAGAAACTTAAACCTGTTCTACACGGTAGTCATTCAGCAACTTACGTTTCATCAGTTCATGATTCAGTTTTAAACTGTTCTAAACTGTAGTTGTGTCAGAGTTGGTATCTCTCACTTTGCTTTAGACAGTTTGAGGAAAATTGCTGTATCCACACTTAAGGACAGGTATAGTTGGCACAGTAATGCTCAGTCCTTATTCCCTGGTGAACCTGGAAAGAAAGGACTGCAGGGAGGTGCACAGAAACTTGCTGCTCTTTCATATGTCTGGATTTTCTGCTGCAGGGAACTAAAGTTCATGTTCATCTCTTATCCTGGCATGCAGCTGGCCTGTGGTCAGGGTTTGTGCTCAAGTACTGGGGCTCAAATGTAGCTGGTAAAACTGGTCTCTAAAACAGTGAGCTTTTACAAGATCAGCCAAATTGCTTGATAAGACTTAAAAATAATACTTGAGGCTTATCTCTGAGTATTTCTGTCACCTCAAAAAATTAAATGAAGCCTTCAAATACATATCAGATACTTTAGAAAACACTAGAAAAGGTAATACTCTATTTAATTTGAACAGAAGACCACAATGTCTCACAAGGGACTCTAGTATTAGCCATTTCCTTACAGTTCCAGGTCAAATGAAAAGAAGTCCATATGTCATGTTTTTTCTCTTGAAACTACTTCTTCCACTGCTGGTGTCCTTCTCTGAGCTATTAAATTGTTTTAATGAAGTGATTCCAGCTCACTTAATATAAAAGCTCATATGGAAGCTGGCAGATATGGCAGGAACTTCCATAAAGCTTCTCTTCCTCAAATTTCTCAGAAATTCAGGTCAATTTCCTTGTCTTGAAAATAAGCTATTGAAAATTATAGCAGTTCATTTATCACAATTTTTTCCCTGTATTTTCCTGAGCTTTACAGAGACTTTTGTTTGGTATTTGGCAGTGACACAATAGTGCCACCTAACACTCCCTCCCCTTAAAAAGTAACAAAGAAGTTCCTTACATGCTCAGGATGGTAGTGTTAGGGCATAATGGAAGGTGTCTGGAATGAAGGCCTTTTTCATATATAGTAACAAACTGCTTGGCAGATAGAAGAGCTGTTGAGAATAAAACAGAGGTATAAAACCTCTTTCTGGAAGAGTTGTTCTGCGTTTCTTAGAATCTGTCTATTGTATCATATTTTACACTGACTAAGGTAAGAGCTTAAGAACCAAAGGAGCAGTGTTCACATTCACATAAAGATGTGACGATGACAGAAAGCAATAGCAGTGGAGTGAAAGGATTTAAAAGAAGCCTGCAAGAAGAATGAATAAAGTCCAGGGCTGCAGGTTGGCACTTCTGGTCAGAATAGTGTTCATTCAGGGAAAATGACTGATATGAAAACCCCTGAGTGCTCACAGAGCCTGCTTACACAGTTTGCAGTAGCGAAGAGAAGTGTGAGTTAATGCAAATCTGTTCTGACAAGCCTAGTGAAAACAATTAGATTTGCATCTTTTAGTCTCCTGGGAATTATTAAGGAAGGTTTCCAGTCTCTGGAGAATAAAGTTCAGAGTCATCAATTTCATAGATTGTTGCAGGATGTCTTAGTGTGCCTCAAATCGGTGAGGACATCTTGCTGAATTTCTTTAAATTCAATCAGAAGGCCAAATTTCAGAGCTACAGTGAGGCTTATGCTGCCTGCAGTCTCTTGTTTGAAATTTTAAATATTATTGAAGAAATAGGGTTTTTCCCAGTCTGCATTGCACAAGTTACCTTTTTACATTATTTAACCTATGAGACTAGAGGTAAAGGAATAGAGGCACGATGACTTTGATATAAGACTCAAGTGAATTTAGCACATGGGTTAACCTCCACAAGTGGTTTTAGGATAGGGTTGGCCCCATATTCTTTTTTGAGGGTACCTGAAAGTCAGAGGCCAGAGTTTTTAAAAGTCTCCCATTTAATGTGCAGAGAAGGGCAACAAACCTTATATAGTGTCTGGAATGCAAGTGGAGATGGGAGTGTTTAGCCTGGGGAAAAGGAAGCTCTGTGAAGAACCTTATTACTCTCTACAACTACCTGAAAGGAGGGTGTAGCCAGCGGGGATTTGATCGCTTCTTCTATGTAAGAATGGAAAGGGCAAGAGGAAATGGGCTCAAGTTGCACTAGGGGAGGGTTATGTTGGATATTAGGAAAGATTTCTGCATTGAAAGGATAATCAAGTACCAGAAGAGGCTGTCCAGGGAACTGGCTCAGGCACACTCTGGAAGCATTCAAAAAAGGTGTAAATGTCATGCTTAGAGATGTGGTTTAGTGTTGGACTTGGCAGCGTAAGGTTACTTGTTTTACTCATTGATCTTGGGGGTCTTGTTCTCCTTAATGATTCTATGAATTCTAGCACTAACTGCTTGTCTATTGTGCTTTAACTTTTTAAAAGTATATTTTTTTTCTTTTGCGCAGTGTAAAGAGACAATTTTTATAGAATAATTTAAAAGCAGTGATACCAGTTCTTTTACACATCTAGTTCATCACCTTCCACTCTCCCTAAGATGAGGTTTGGCCCTTCAATATATTGCAGCATGAAAGAAACCTTGTAGTCATGAAATACAGGCTAGTCACTAGAGAAGCATAATATTACATGGTGAAAACAGATTACACCAAGGTGTTTATGAGCATTTCAATGCCCTGATATATCTGAAATATCATGGGAATGTGAAGCATGATTATGTATTGTTACTAGAAAATGTTGTTCTATGCGGGTTTAGTTCTCATTTTTAAAGCTGTGAATGAAAGGCAAATTATATTTGACACTATGTTACTGTTCAGGAGGGTGGTATCTTTTCCATCTAATTTTTATTGGATGGCTATTTTGGTTATTTTCTCAATATTAATTCCAAAGAATGCCTTATTATTACTTTCAAGTTACAAAATTGAAAAAGACTAGTAATTCTTCTCCTGACTATTGTTGTGTTGCAACACTATCATCCTAGAATATCCTTAACTAGTCTAATCAAATACTGCTTGCCCTGTAAACTTAACAATTAGCCCCACATGAAGCCAAGAGAAAAACAAATGCTAGAATTTCATACCTACTCACTCAATGTTTTTTTCAAGAAACTGTTTTCTGAAGATAATTTAAATTAGTATTTAGAAGAAATATCACATGATTTTGTGTTTTAGTGCTGTTTTGACTGACAAGAAATAGTAATTTTTGTTTTCGAAACCATGAGTTTCTTTTGGCCTAAGGAAAAGATTAGCCATTCTGTCACTGAGACCAGTAACTGATCAGATCTCAGATAGGAAATACAATGTGTGCTTAATATTCTTCTGAAAAAAAGAACATACTGGAGGCTAAATGTTTGCATGAAATAGAATATTCTTTTTATAAAATCCAACCCTTCTGTTTACCATAAGTACAGACAGCTGTGAGCATGGGTTTTATTCCCCTCTACCCTCTGACCCCTGAAAATATTTTTATACAAATAGCTTTCATGAACAAACCTGTTGTAAAAATGATACCCAGAAGAGTTAAATGGAAATTCAAAGCAAAACAGGTAGCAGTTTAGTGGAGGACAGCTATATTTAAAACATAATCCACTTAATTTGTGAGCATACCTGATTATTCTTTTCCAGTTTCTCAGAAATTTAACTGCCTTTGAAATTATCTTTGAATGTTAATTTTGTTCATCCATATATTAATATCTACTTCTCTGGTATCTGGAATGCTTTAAGAGTGGTTCTTGTCAACACCACACTGTACCTCAAGGTCATGAGCTGTAGCTGGAAACTGAGAACCAAACCTTGACTACCCATGGTCTTAATGGTTTGACAGAGAAGAGGTAATATTTGAGTTCCTTGGCCATATTTTGTTTGAGAAATTAAATATTTTGTGAGCTACTGATGAGAATTCTAAGTGCACTATGTACTTTTATTTTTAGTCTACTTCCTTTGCTAGGCTACAGTACAGTTGAACTAAAAGAGTTGAACTATACGGTAATACGCTACTTAAATACAAAGCAAAGATATGTAATTATAGTCATGGTTATTCAACCTTAATTCCTTTTGAAGGAACTTTCCTTGATCGAGGTGATGTGGGCACATACAGTACTATCTGAGGAGATAATCTGGATGTAATTTTCAAAAATATGTGGAGCATCTGTTACTGTTTCTGTACAATTGCAATGTTGGATTCAGGCTTGATGCTGATTCAATGGCTGCTGATGTAGTTGAGTTTGCTGTTTTATGTGATCCACATAAGTTCAGTTCTGTAGAGTGAGTGTAATGTTGCATTATTAATATGGGACTTACTAAAATATCATTGTAAAGAAATAGCTGATATTTGACTCATCAAGGCTATACTTTAAAAAAGAAAACCAGCATTTAAAGTGACCATTTAATCACTATCATGTATCACTACAAGAGCTCTTCATTATGTGTGTTTGAACAAATGAGCTCTAAATGAGAATATTCATAAGTAGTGAAAAAGATGGTATTCAGACCTCAGTTAGCTGACATGCACTTTCTTTAAAATATTGTACTATTCCTCAAACTGGTGTTTAGGCATGGCTGCAATTTTCAGCACTCTCGGCATGTTATTTTGAGGTAGATCCTTTTTGTCATCTAGAAAGCCTTGTACCTCTAAGATAATATGGTATCTGAGCTTTAGATATCACCAGGGGAATGGAGACAGTCTGTTGAATGCAGAAAATTATCCCCCTTAATGTCTTATCTGGAAAAGTGAAAAAGCTCAGTGGATGCAAAAAAATGAGCAATCAAAAAAGAAAAGAAATGTATCATCCTGAAATACTAATTCCTGACCTTTGAAATACTCTGTAGCATGTGAAAAAAATAGTTTTGAAGAAAAGATGACTAAATTACAGTAATAAAGGGTAGGACAATCATCTAGAAAACCATAGCCTCTTCTACTGTTGACACTTCTCTTGATGTAACTGTAGCAACAGAGAGAAGACATTTAAAACAAAAACTTCTCTGTATGGAAAAAAAATGCACACATTGATAATGTCCACGTCTTCATTGCTTCATTTTTAGGAAAATAAAAATAAAATTTCTATATCTAAACCATCTTCCTATAATTATCTGTGGGGAACTTCATGAATACCTTTCTCTTTTTTGTTCAGGTCAGAATTTTCAAGGAAGAGAGCTATCAACTTTTCCCTTTATCTGGGTAACTGAAGAATTGTCAACTCCGTGCATCGTACCCACACTGTTCCATGTCCTATGGGAATGCTGAGGAAAGAAGCTATATTGCCATTACACTGGTATGGTATTTTATTACTATCTTTTTAAAGGTATTTCCATTGGTATTGAATCCAAATATTACGTCAGCAAGATTTGTGGGAAGATTTCTAAATCTTTGGACTTTCCTTCTCCGCCTAAGAAGCGTAATGCTGAGTGGATAGATTGATATGTTTATATTGGTTGTAGATGGTGAATTAAGATAGAAGGTAACATAATATCTGAATAATTTTAAAGATATACAGTATTACTGGTATTTAGTTCTTTATCACAGGGAGACTTGTTAGCATTTTCTTGTTTCTGGGACAACAGAATCAGTCTGAAGAATATAGAATTTGTGAGGCTGGTTAGACTTTGCTTCTTTGGTCTCACGTAAGAGAGAAGAAAATTCAAACCCACTTGGAATATGTGTCATTCTGACTATATTGGACTACTGTCTTTTACACTAAATTACCTAAGCTTCTTACTTGTGTGATTTCTTAAAAGCTGGAACCATGAACTATGTGCTTCCTGGTAGCTTATTCATAGTAGATTGGTTTCTGGCAGATAAATATTTTGCCTGTCTTGGAAGAAAATGTTGAAAGTTTTTTGTCCCTGCTCTTTTTATTCTATTGTGTTAAATTTGTTGGAAGCATCTTTTCACTTCCTGATGATTTCTTGTCACAGAAGTCATAGTGAGAGATTTGGGTGAAAATGGCAGAACAAGAAAAGCTTCATTTCAATAGCTTTTTGTAGTACTCTACAAAACTGGCCTGCCGCCGCTTCCTGATTTATAGTGAGATTGGTTCAGTATAACTGATTTGAAGAAGTTTTGAAAGTGTCTGAATTTTAAATGTTTCTGATGAATGTATACGTGATGTGTTTTAAACTGTAATCCAACTCCCATTGAAGTCTATGGCAATGCTGCCATCAATTCCTATGGTGCAGAAGTGGACTTATAATGAGCTATTTAATGTTTCACTTATCTAAATTGTCACAGCTTGAAAGCTGTAGTAAAAGGCTGGTGGGGTTGTGGAATGACTGTAGGGCCTGTAAATGTAATCAAAGGCACCAGATTGTGTGTGAGAAGCTGTTTCATCTCAATCTCTTTCATCTATGGAAACCTGATAGAATTTGTTTAGTAGAGTCTGGCATACAGAAAGGCACAGTCAAATGCAGTATTTAGAATGGCTCTTCAGAACAAAAGGAGACAGATGAATCGTTTTACAGTTATGCAGCTATAATTCAGCAGTTTTATGTTCTTCACATTCTGTCACAAAACTTCTGATGAGAAAGTCTTGTTTGTAAACCATATCTAACTTGGTTTCCTTATCTGTACAAATATAGAAGCATCATATATTGATTTCTTGGAGGAGGCTGAAAATACGTGCTCTAATATTTATGAAGTATTACAAAAGAATGAAGGCTATGTATTATGATAACTGGTTTAATATGAAAATACTTTTCATGTATCTAGTCTTAATTTGTTGTTTAGGATTGCCAAGAATTATATAACAACTGACCTCAAATGGTGGCTGTTTTAAGGGTTTTTTGTTTTGCTTTTTTTTTTTTTTTTTGGGAGTTTCTGTCAGCTTCTGAAATCCATTTTGACTAAATGCACTGAACGATATACTAATCCAAATGAACAAATAAATGGATTTTCTTAAAAAAATTCTGACAAAATGTGGAACAAATTGTAGTAATGTTAGGTATATTTGCTAGTACAGTAAATTAAGTATGAAATCTTCTTTTGAAAGACTTAGAGACTTTAATGATGGGAGAGCTAATACCTATATTGTACATGTTACCACAAGCTGTCAGCAAGTGATTTGCAGCAAGGTGGAAAGCATTGCAGTGTATATGGCGTGGAACTGATATTATAATTGCCCAATGTTGTAAGCAAAAGATAGCTTTGTGTTCACAGGTAAACTCATATAATGTTTCCTTTGAACTTTGGCATTCTAAAAGCCAGTTCAGAACCAGTACAACAGTAATAATCAAAGCTTGGCCAGATCACAGCATGTCTGTTCAACCCCAGAACTGAATTATGGAGAACCTACAAGTTGGTGCTGCTACAGAATTTTTTTTTTAAATTAATAATAAATGAGATGTCAATGAATGAATTATCCAGAATATTATTCAGCATCTTCTGGCTTTCCCATATTTTCCTTTCTGTTACTGAGTCAAATATATTGCATGTGATTGTGTTGATTTACAACATTTGCCATATGTTCACAATAATAGTTTTGTATAATGATGAATAAATTATCCCTCTCCCCCTTTTTCCTTGGTTCTGAGATACCAGCCCCTGTTGCTTCCACACTTTGCAGCAGTTCTCTTCTCCGACTACATTTCCTCTTGCTATCCTGCCCACTGTTAATTTAAAATGTTGACTGACAAGATTAAGAACTTAAATTAGGGTTGACTTGTGTAGAAAGTATTTCCTAGTAAAACTCCGTTATGGAAAAGTTAAAATTTTAGGAGTCCCTGTATTACTTAGGGGAACTATATATTTTAGGGGTCTTGTTTGTTATTTAGCATTGATGATTTGGTTGCAAAATGAAACAAGTACATGGAATGATAATTTTAAAATACAAGTAATATATTTATGCCTGTAGTAGAGGGTACTGAATAAGATCTGCTTACTTACCTTAACATGCAACATTGGTCCCATGAGCTAACATCCTTCATCCAAGCAAGAAGGAGGAAGAAAAGATTTCTCCTGAATCTTTCAACTTTCCACCAGCCCTAATAAATGCTAATTGTAGTTTCAATGGAGAAAACGTCTCTGAAAAATCCTGAATGTATTTTTTTAAAATTCACATCTTTCCTATGTGAAAGAATACCCAATGCTTCTGGAGACCATTCTGAGTAAACTATTTGAGAGAATATTGATTGATGTAGAAAATAATCTAGAAACGCAGTAACTTTAGCCTTTAACTGCTCATGAAGCTGCAGGGGAAAGTAACTAAAAAGAATTAGACTTCAAAATAAATGAGCAAGAAATTGTGGAATCATGGGACAGTATATATCAGAATCTGATAACATGGTGTAGGAGAAAGGTAATATAAAGAAACTGTATTTAATCAGGTTGAAAAGTTTGAACATTATAGTGGTTCATTTCTGACACTGATAAAGTATGAGCAGGAGGAAATATGGGTCTCAAATTTAGAGCAGACAACTGAGGGAAAATTGACATTGATTGCTTAAAAGGATGGAATTCTTAAGGTTGTCCTTAAGGCAATGCTTTACAGATTTCTTGTCACTGGGTGAAAAAAATGCCAGAAAATAATGCCAACAACCTCCCAAAAGGGACTCTGTTGACATCATCAGTGTGTTCTGATCTTGTGTTCTTAATGGCAGTATCAGGTATGTCTGAACATAGAATATGACTTACAAAGTTACTTACAACTAACCTTTCAAAGTTACTTAGAAATAGCCTTTTCTTTTTTTTTTTTGGTTGGTTTTTTTCAACTGAGTCATACAGCAGTTCTAAGCATGGTGGGTGACATGTAGTCTGAATTTGAGTGACTGCAATGCTGTCATGGGACAAAGCCCAGGCTGTAGGATGAACCTAAAAGTTTGGAAAAACTTAGATGTACATGGATACTTTATTTTGGATAATGGCAAAGCAACAAAGAATTATAGCTTTTTCCTTTTTGGTTGTGGTTTTGTTTTTTTTCCCCCAAAGGTATGCCCATGTTCTTAAAGTAATGAGTAACAACATTGGTGACTCACTTGGTATGCATAACTGTAAAATCCAGGAAAGCAGAATTATATGGCAGAGGTAAAGAAGAAAATTAATTATGGAAGACAGGGACCAAGTCCTTCAGGATGATTTTTATAATTAGTAATGTTAACTGGTAAAATGCAACAGTAAAAATTTAATGAAGTAATTGATTTTTTTGCAAAGTTCATACATACGTATGTAAAAATATGTGTAAGCGTAGATATATATATCTCAGCCCCTGCACACTTGAATGTGTGTATATACATATATATATCTTTTCTAGCTCTTTTTTTTGCATGATAGTGCTACTCAAAATATCTTCTAATATATCTGCAAAGTTATGAATGTGGTTTATCAGTGACTCTCATGGGCTATTTAATCTTTTTTAACAGACCAAAATCATCTGAATATCTGTCTGAGAGAAGAATCAAGTGCATCTTAAAACTTGTATTTCCAATTGCTAATCAAAACTGTAAACTGTCCCAAAGGCTGTTGAGGTGAATGTAAGTTTGGGGTTTTTTTTACACAAACTTACTTTTGAATCTGACCTGTATGAACTCTACAGTGTGGGATAATATGTCAATTTGTGTAAACAAGGAAAGGGAAGGTGATGCCAACTTGCCTCCGAGTTGTGGGATTTTGACCTTCAGAAATTAAATGTAATGTTAATAACCTGGTGCAGGACAACAAGAGGTGAAAACTAGAAATTATTTATTGTTGTGTAAAGTAAATGTATGTTCACTGTCAGTTCATAAGTTCACAAGCAAGTTGTATTTTGTGCTAACACAGTTTTAAAAAAGCCCAACAAACATATCATCACTATGTCTCCATGAGTAAGATTTCTTATAGTAGTTTCTGGCTTAAGATACACATTCCCTAGCTGAGGCTTGCAATATTTGCAGACAGTCTGACTTCCAGCCACCCTACTGTTAAGAATGATATGACTTTTAAATTATGTTTAGTGACTAATTCTTACATTTACTGTATCCTTTCAATTGCAATAAGACACTATTACTTCTGTTAAACTAAAAATAGTAATTTCAACAGAACTGATTATATAAACAGCAGCAGAGAACCTAGTCTTCCAATGCATATTATGTACACAGAAACATTTCTAGGTTGTGTGTGTACCTATATTTTGTATATGGTACATATAACTGCTTGTGTGTGTTAAATTTTAAATTAATGCAGTATTTCCATAGCACTTAGTTTTGTATGCAGCAAAGTTTGTCTGTAGTGATCAGCCACTAACTAAAACTGGTTTTCTGATTAAAGTGATCTCAAGTTTGAAGTCAAGTTTTTCTTGAGAATATTCATGAATACCTTGGTCTTAATAATGGAAAAATATTTTCCCTGTAGTAAGTGTTCCACATTGAAAATCAGTATAGTGGAAGGAAGGAGATTGTTTTCTGGGGGTGTTTTAGTGGCTTTCTGCTGAGTATTTTTGATATTTGTTTGTGGTTGTGTGGTTTGGGTTTGGCCAACAACCTATTTCTAATAGCTTTATATCCTTGTATTGTGGTGCCCAAAGCCACCCATGGCACTCGAGGCTGCCCCCATAGAGAGCAGAGTGGGACAATCCCCTCCTTCCTTGCCCAGCTGGTGATGCTGTGCCTGATGCACCCCAGGACATGGTTGGCCCTCCTGGCTGCAAGGGCACTGCTGACACAGATTCAGTTTGCCATCGTCCAGGACCCTCAGGTCCCTTTCCACAATGCTGCTTTCCAGCATCTCATTTCCCAGGCCATTTGTACATCCAGGGTTGCCCCATCCCAGGTACATAATCCAGCACCTTCCCCTGTTAAATTTTATATGGTTGGTAATTGTCCAGCCCTCTGATTTATCAAGGGCTCCCTTGCCTTTGAGGGAGTCAGCAACTCCTCCCAATTTTGTATCATCTGCAAGCTTGCTTAGTATATTCTCTTTATCTTTGAAAGCTCCTCTTTCTGAGGACCTTGCTTTATGCTTGTAAGGTGTGCTAGGCATATGCAATAGCTTAAGGTTTCTGCTAATGGGTTTTCTCCTGCAGTTCTTCATAGGGTTGATAAAAGTCTATCGGTGTTATAGTGCAGGTGTAATACAGCTCTATTTATTTGAAAAACCTTGCAACTGATTTTTCTATGAGTTCCTAATTTGTCTGGATGGAAAACAATCCACTTCAACTTCTACCCCCAAAATTTGTTTTTCCTTCGTTCACCTATATTTGCTTACTATTGATATATCACAGCAACTCCTGATTGAGAAAAAGCTCTGTATATACAAGCTTAAATTTAAGCATGTACTGAAAGTCAAAGGGTATTAAAGCATGTGTTTAGAGCTAACTCTGAACTGAGTCAGCAAGACCGTAAATAGTAATATTCACATGTTACTGGTCAGAGGTCACATCACTTATATATCCTTTGTCATTTTCAGTTATGAGGTTTGCTGATGGAAATGGACTTGGTATTCATAAACTATGTGGTCTGTATTCCATGAACAACCCTGGCTTTGGCACTTTTGGTATTCTGGATTTTTTGCTACAGTATATTTGGTGCCCTGTTATAGCAGCAACCTCAAAAAAACAACATACATTTCAAACTACATTATTTTCTTTTCTCAGTTATTCAGCATATCTTCATCCGAAAATCTCACTCTGGTTTTGATCATCTGTAGCTCTTGCTATGGTACACTCAGGTGAATTAAACATTTATTAAGCAGCATCACCGTTGCAAAACACTCTCACATCCTGCTCCAAGCCCCCTATTGTGGTGTGAATTCACATCTGAGATGCTGTAAGCCAGATGTGGCCCATGAAGTATTTTATGTATTATCATAGGTAAATTTTTTTCCAGCCTCCCACATGTAGAAGATGGAAAACTGTTGCAAATTCAGTTGCAGATGATTTATCAGGCTTGCTTCTTACAAGCATTCACCTTGGTGACATGTGGTCATCACTGCAACTTCGGAAAGAAAAAAACACCACAACCTCCCTCACGTGACACTTCTGAAGATCACAAACAGAAGGATGATTTTTGAAATATTAAAAAGAGTTTAATGCAGAACATTGTCAGAGGTCTTCATATGGCCTACAAACCAAGCTGGAATGCAAGTCTGTTTGACTAATGTGGTTGAAGTTCTCTCTTGCCGTTAGTCACAGACTGCACCAGCTGATAGTTGGTGCAGTTCTGAGCACATGTTTTTGCCCATGCATAGTATCCTTCATATACCAGAAAAATGCAACAGTCATTTTGGCCATTATTTTGCAAATAAGTGTACTGGAAAAATGAATAAAAACCAATTTACTAGTATACTGTTCTTAAGATGATTCTTGTTTGAAGGCTTTGCCAGCTCTGTAATTGCTCTCAGACTAATCAATTATACAAATTTTCTTTTTACAAATTAGGGAAAACTGCTTACCCAATTTCCTGATTATTGTGCTTTTATGTTTTCTTAAAGCTTTCAAATTAATTAATTCTTAGAGGAACATAATTTTTACATGCAATTTTACAGTGAATATTTTCTGGAAAACAGTAATTAATCATTCTAATGTATGACCTCAATCATACCTTGTCTCTTAATAATATGCTTTTGTATAAATCAATAATTAACACTGTCTTTTATTATGGCCTACATTTAAGAAGGTATCTTTGTTACTTGCACTTGTTGTTTGTAGAAGGCAAATAAAATGCTTAGGAACTTCTCACAGTACCTTCCTCCAAAGCTGTCAAATGTCAGAAATAAATGAAGGAAACTGAAAAATACCATTTCTGATTTACTAATTGTGTGGGAGATGGTGTTTTAGGTATAATGTTCCTCCTGTGTCATCATCAGTACCTGTGGATCATGCTATGCAGTGCATCAGCCTGCAAATTTTAGTGTCAGGCTACCTTTGTAGTGTAGTTTGTGAGCTTTTCCTGAGTCCTTAATGAGTTCAGCATTCAACCCCAGTTTGTTCATCAGTCTAAAAACTGATTATTTGTCTTTAGCATTACAGCTGAAAATATGGAATTGTTCTGAAATTATAGGAAATGCCCATGTAAGATATTTTGAAAACCTCCATAGATATATGGATATGTGTGTAAGTTGGTGTTTTGTCTATTTTTTTGGCCTTGGGAGAATCTACCGGCAGGCTCTTCCTGACTGTGTGTGACCTTTAGAAAGTCTCTTAAGACTTCTCCTCATGGCTTCCTTAATTTTTAATTGAGAGACTGATACAGCCCTGCCCTACATTATGTATAAGTTGCATCTTCTTTTGCAATTTATTTTAAGACTCCTGGATTAATAGATTTAAGTGGATCGAAAAAACAACTACTATCTTCTGTCTTCCATTCTGACTGAAATCCTCTGAATATCAGATAAAACTGAAATATAATAGAATAACAGAGAACAGAGTTAAAAGCACAGACCATCTGTTTGTTCTATGTTGCTGGATTTGTTTTACTTTAAAAGTCACAAAAGTATCATTCATGTGTGTTCCTAACTACAGAGCAATGGAGAATTTTTCAGCTGTGTAATTTTTAAATAAAACCAAAATTGTTAAAGAGTCTAGTTTTTGAAAAACAGTTCATGAAAAAAATCTATGTTTCAACAAATTTAGTGCACCTGCAGAAAAAAACCATAAAAATTAATGTGAAATATCTCCTAGTTTGCTAATGTGAAATATGCCTTGGTTTTGATTCAAAATGAATATGTGGAATTTTGGTCACTTTATTCTATGAAGGCTGAGCTACTTAAATGGTTGTAACTTGAGTGAAAGTAGTTCACATTTCAGCTTTCCAGCTTTGGTTGCCGTGCTAAGGTATTTCCTACAGACAGATGTACTTGTAGCTTAGGTACAGTGGGAGTGGTAGGTTTCTGAAATATTTTCATGGTAAACAGTTGCTGTCTGCAGAAATAGCCACCTTTTAAAAGTTTGGATTGCACATGTTCATTCACAGGTTCCCAGATAAACAAAATCTTGCTGGAAGAAATATATTTCATTCTGATATAACATCCAGGCATCTAATGAAAATGGTATTAGTTGTGAATTTTGTTATCCTGTCAGTGGATTTCATCTTGTATGAAACTCAGGAACCATGAACTCACACGTGTATAGCACTGCATGACCTTTCAAGATGACATTATGATGTTGGACACAGGGTGTTTCATGAAAGTATTATCAGGAAGCATGAAGTATTACTACCATTATAACAAAGCCATATGGTGTCACTTCTAGAACTGGAATTTTAGGTTTTGAATGAGCCGATTTAGTAACTAGATAAAGTTCTTAAATCTACTAAATAAACTGTTTACTATGGGCATGAATGGAACTCTTCTGGCATCTCTACTGTAGTCCACTTTCATGAATACATAATTAAACTGAGAAAACCAGCTCAAGAATTTAAAATAACAAAAATAGCTACTATGACTTTTTGATCAAGTGGCAAGCATAGCTATCTCAGGCTAGTGATCAAACTTGTTTCTTAAAAAAGTGAAAACATTTCCCATGATTGTTCATCCAAGCTGGGATATAAAATGGTATCTTGAGAGCTGACAATTTCAGGATAGAAATAAGCATACAGTACTGTTGGATGGATGCTGGCATGAGACACAAAACAAGCTTTGCTTGTTTGAACTTCCTGCTGCTGTCTTGATAAGATTGTATCATGTTGCACCTCTGAAATTGGACTTATTTTTCAATGGCTGAAAATACTTCTGTGGTATTCATTTAGAAAGTTCTTTTAGAAAACCAACTTGTTAGCACAGAAAACAGCTTATTAAAATTAATCCAGAGGGCGTTTCCTGAATTAGGCCTTGCACATGTGCCACAGTGGTACATCTGAAGTAACCCTTCCTTATGTTCATTAATACATATTCAATACTCATCAGTCTTAATTCTGAATTATATTTTAAACTTTACAGTATTGTAAAAATACCCATGACACTGATGAATGTGTTTCAAGCCATAATTAATCTGAAACATAAAATAGAATTACAAAGATGTGTTCTGGTTTCTGGACCCATGTTGTTGTTCATAATGAATTAATTCATGTTCTATTGCACAGTTTATGTTTTCATTGCAGTAAACCAAAGTGCATGTAGTCAGGGATAGCTCCAGAAAACTTGCAAGTATTTTTAGTTTTAGTATTTTACATCCTCTTTGCTATTGAAGATACCAGACCATTCTGGAGGAGGCAGTGAAGGGGAGTGAAAGGCAATTTAGTAATGAAACTATAGACTGAAAAATGACCTGCTGCTTCCCTCTTTTATTATATTTTTAATGCAACACATACAGTTTGTGAAGTTACATGAGTGGAAACATGAAGTATGAATCCTCTCTCCTTGTCCACCAGTTTTGCCTCATAATTGTTTTTGCTTAGAGTATTCTCTCCTCTTAGATAATTGTATTTCTGTTGTCAAATAGCATGGGTTCACATTTTATCTCAGGCATGGCTGTACTCCCTTATTTCTGTAATGTTTTGTTGATTCTTTTCTTAAAGATTTTTTAAAATTTATTATTAGTTATTGCTCAGATAGTTTCATTATTTTTGTCAAAATATGCTTACTGTTAGGTCTCTGGACTATACATAATGGTTTTTTTATGTAAAGTAACTTTCACTGGCATAATTTGGTGGGATTTTCGTTGTTTATGTTGTTTCATAGGTGAGGCAGGGCTGATATGAAGACAGTTAAAAAGATGTGTCCTTCAATCAGTTTAGTAAATGTAAAGAAGATATTTGGTACAGTGCTTATAAATTGAAATGAAATCTTTGAGAAAGCTGGGGGAAAAAAAAAAAGGGAGGATGCACACATGATGTTAGAGGAGATTGCATATGGGAATATGATTGAAACAGTCTTCCTCAAAAAGTTCTATTCTCTCATTCCTTTGAGATTCTGTAAAACAGGATCTTCCCTTTGCGAGTTCTGTGTGGTAATTTGCTTCCTGAAGTGCAAATATACTTGAGCCGCAAATGCTGAACACCTTGAAGGCACTCAGGAGGACATACCTGTATGCTTGTGCTGTGCTTTGCTCCTGCTTTCCTCAGCATCTGCAGCTGTGAACAACAGGTTGTAGGGTTAGATAGGACTTTAGAAAGGCAGTTCTTAGGAAGTAATTTGAAACTTCTTGATGTTGATGCTCAACATTTTTTAAAATTAGGCTGGTTGTTTGGCTGTCTAAACAGAGATGACAGTAGCTAAATTTGGAAGTCTTATGTTGAAAATCCTCATCAAAGTTTCTTCTCATTAATGGCTTCTCTATATAATTCAAGAAGCCTTAGCATAAAAATGCCACAAAAATTCAATAAGAACATAGAAACAAAAGCTTTTAATTAATTAGAAATGCTTTCTGAATTGGCAGAAAGCTTTTCCCTAGGGACCACCCAAATCTGCATAAAACTCTAGAATACACACACTGAAGTCTCACAACAAATTGAGTTTTCTCTCTAGACTCAGAGCAGAACAAAAGAGAGTTCTGAAGGAGTTAGCTTGCTGCCAAAATAATTTTTCAGTGCTCTATCCTCATATCTTCTCATTTCATTGGTTCACTACCTTAAGAATATAATTTGTTATTTTCTGTTTTTGTTCTATGAAAAAGGACGAAAGATTGGAAGAATTATTATAAGTTCCCTGAGGGCTCTTGTTTCAACAATGAACCTTGATTTTATTTTTTTTCACATTAGAAATTTTTTACTTTGTCTGAATGCATGCCTGCCTCCCCAGTCTACAGTGATAAAAGCTTTATACCTAAGTGTTGTCCTCAAAGTTTATTTGGGGATTCTGCTGTGGAGCTGCATTTCTTGAAATCCCAGCATTGCAGTATACAGGTTTAGCACATACTCTAGCTGAGCAATGCCTCAAAACTGTTCTTCATGCACTTTAGGCTGAGCTGAACTGTACCTTGAAACAAAAAATGCAGACTTATCTCCCACATGGACAGTAGGTAACATATAAAGGATATTGCTTTAAAAAATACCCACAGTGAACATTAAGGCTTAATCAGAAAAATGTATCCCTGCTGTCCTCATGGGTGCACCCTGGCAGAGCTGTAGGTGGGGTTTCCTTTATTGCAGGCCATATATTGCGTCTGTGAAAGGTAACGCATTGATAGACCTGTGACCTTTCATAGACTAGAAGCATCAGTGTCTCAGTATTTTTGAGGAAGCCAAGAACAGACAAAGAACAGCACTAAGCAAAAGAGCAAATGGCACTCTACAGCATATTGGCTTCCTACGCATCCCCGCACCAGTCTTTCAGAAATGTGCTGGTGTTAAACAGACATCAACGTGTAGTTTCTGCTTTATGTTGGGCGTACATTTCTGACATTCTAAAAGGCTTAATGGGTGCTAATTAAGAATGAGTAATTTGAGCAACAGTAACAGTGTAACAGTGTTTCTCCTGGGCTGAGAAACTCAGGCAAAATGCCAAGGTAACGTAGTTATCCAGGTCTGAAATTTGGTTCTTTCTGTAGGATAATGCTTTGTGCTATGTTGAAATCTCTTTACAGATTGAATTATTATGTGACTAACTTTACTATATCCACATAGAGGAGTGAGATGACTTCAAAAAACATGTGGGAGTAATTTTATACTGAAAGAGCATCTAATATGTATTAAAATTATCTCATGTTTTGTAATGACATTCTGATTGTCCTTTTACAAAAATACTTCTGATTGTAAACAACCTATTGACACAATAGATTATGCAACAATCCACATTGCTTGAACTTTCATAGATTAAGGGATCATTAAACTTTTGTAAGCTCTTTACAAATGCTTCCTTGAAACAAGGTGTGGGCAAACATGACAAGTTGTTCTGTTTTTTGGTTCTGCCTGTTTCTGTCTGCCCTGAGATAAGCAAAAGTGTAAGCAAAGTCAGCCAAATATATAGCATGAAAGCCATTCAATGGATTGCTTACGTATATACCTAATTTCAAGTCTCAGTTGCACCAATGTTGAATATCAATGAGGAAAGAGAAATAATGACACCTGTGAAAAAATGTATTGGTCTTCTTTCTGAGGTGGCACTATCATTCACATATGCATTATATGATACATAATCAGGCATTTCCCACTGTTTGTCTGCAGTATTTGTATTAGGCTATTAGAGTTTAATTTTTTACATTGTGTCAAAGGGGGGAACATGTATAAGGCCATGTATGCAAGTCTAAAATGTATGTATTTATGATTGCATCTTAGTTAATCTTTTTTCATACACTTCTAATTAGGTAACAGAAAAAGAAAATATGCTCCCAAGTACTGTTTCAGAAATAGATAGAAGCTAGCAGGTCTACAAGTAAATAATTTACCTTTTGCCTGTAAATATTATGCTTTGCATGCAATAAATCTTTATAATGGTTCTATTAAATATTTTTAGAAAGGCATTTATACTTAAAACCAAGGAGCTCATATACATCAACAGAGCTCATCTGACCACCAGTCTGGGAGATAACGATTAGTATTATGCAAAAATGGGTACAGCTTCTCAAAGTGGCAGAGAAAATTGTTTCTCCTCCCCTCTTGATTTCTGAAGAGGAAAATGAAAAATGTGATAATATTTTTCTCTCTGCTTTCTTTTCATGCAAATTATGATTTTTTGGAACTGAAAAAAACCCAAAGTAATGTCAACTGCTTTCTGTGAAATTCAACATTAGCTATTTACTAAATGTATGGATTATTTTGGAAATGCCCATCTTTTCTGTTTTGGCACGCTCTTTTTCTGCAATGATTTGTGCCAGAGATGCTTCTAAAAACAAAGGGCCCTTTCAAAAACTTTTGTTCAAGAAATATTTTGAAAAATGTATGTGATTGAAGAGTGAATGCCTGTGTCATACCATACATAGACCACTCTATTTCTATTGAGAAAATACAATTTTTTTTCTTTAGCATTAAATTTATAAATAAGAAGACTTAGAGATAACCTTTTTAACTGATTTTTTTTTTCCTGGACTATAGTATTTTCTAATATATTTTTTATCAGTTTATTGAAAGCAGGTATAAACACAACAATTTGTTGCTACCTGCTAAAGTTTCTTTTCTGAACCAAACTTCCTCTCAGAAGTAATTTATAAGATAAATATAAAATTTTGCATTTTCACTTTACCTAAGGGATGTTCTTTATTTGGACATTGTTATTTTGCCTTCCTTCATCAATGGCACACAGCTGCACGTGTCGCCATGCTTGTCATACTCTGAATTGGAAACACACTTCCCTCCTGATAAAGCACCTGCTATGAAGCACATCCTTAATGATGAGATATTCACTTTTCAGAAAGCTATCCAAGAAGGTGTAGGAAGTTTATAATAGAAAATTTTGGGCTGGATTTCCTGCATCATCAAAATGGTGTCTAATACCTCTTCACTCATGAACTCATATGTGTGTTCCTCTGCAAAATGAATATCTTTTTGGCTGAATAAGATTTGGCTGGATATGAACTATGCCATTCAAAAAAGTATGAAGCAAAATTGTTTTTGTGTTGCTGATCTTGATTATACCATTAAAATCAATCTATTAGTGTTACCCTTGTCATTTGTCAAGAGGACTGTAAACAACAGTTCAGATACAGGAGATGCTGTCTTGTGAATTCAGACAGTTTATTACAATGAAGAACAGGCTGTTCAAGTGTACCTTGGTGGAAATGAAGAAGGTTGGAATCAGAAACATATGTCATACTGTAACTAACTTATTTTGCCCCCTTTATGTTATATTGCTGTAATTACACTAATGCAACATTGTCATTAAAGAAATACATGAGGTATTGGAATGTCAACTCCATTTAGTTCACTGGTACACTTGAAGAGGGGAGCCTATTATAACAAAGCCATCATAAAATGTACTCCTATCATTACTGTACTGTGAAAGGCAAAAATCCGTTTTCAGTATAGTCCCTGGAAATAGGTGTTACCATAAAGCATGGCAAATTAATGGTACTGACCATTATTATAACTTTTTGAAAATTAAAGCTTTTTTTCTTTTTCCAGATGATTGCTTGTGAGAAAAATTCTGGTTTAGTCAATTCAAAACTCCATGTGCTTCAAATTGTTCGGGAATCTCTTTTTTCCCCTACTCCTTGAAGTTATTTTGAAAATTAAATTTTCTCTGAGGTGCAAAAGTCACTTAAGTACCCCTGAAATACACCTCTTCTGCTTTGGTTAGCATGGACATGCTCATAAAGCATACCACTGCAAAAGGTGAAGACTTTATAAGCTGACTTAAAAGGATGCAGAATAATACCTTGGAGTGTAATGTATTCATGAAAATCCATAAAGACAGAGTGTTTGAGCTCTTTTATCAGGGTTGTGATAATGAGGGGTTAGTAAGTAGTTTTGAACATACCTAAAATTGGTGAGATTTCTATAATTCTAGTCTACAATTATTAGATTCATAATAAAGTAATATGCCACCCTGGCAACATTTCCTCAGATGCAAGTACAAAATAGCTCTCAACTGGGAACAGAAAAAGATCTAAAAAGTGTTTGAGGGGCTTTTTCCTTCCTTCAGAGTTTATAGAAGTCCCAGATATTTCCCTAGGACAGATCTAATACAGTGGGCTAAGTACTTAGGAAACATTACTTTTTTTTTTTTAACTGCTTGTGGGCCTGCTACAAGATTATCGTGCATTTTCAGAAACTGCTTGTCCTGTGATGCTGGTAATTTGTCTTTGTTTAGAACTTTCCATATTTCCTTCAGATATTTTCCATCTGCTTTTTTTTTTTTCCCCTTAGTGTGAAACCTAGACAACACAGTGAAAAGACTTTCATCTGCAAAATCAGAAAATAAGTCTAGAAAGATTGTTGATTACCCTCTCTTTTTTTTTTTTTCCCCTGTTTGTTTGGGTTTTTTCCCTTTCAGTTTTGTGGACATAGAAATGAGCACCACATATTCTAGCCAGGCCCATTTTTTCTTATTCACTCATTTCCCTCTTTTTCTTACATTCTTGTTTTGCTTTAATTCCTCCCTTGTTAATGAATACATAAGACTAGTAGGGAAGATACAGTATTTAGAAACTGTTATATCATTGGAGGACATCACTTATAAATTCCTTCTAGTTTTTCTGCACCTTAAGATATGGAAATTTATGCTTTGTTTTAGCGAACAGATGAATCTTTGTCGTTCCTTAAATACAGTGTAAACCAATTCAGTATTAGCTAATTAAATATTAGAAATGTCATAGCAATTTTTATGGCGAGAACACCAATAAAATTAGGATGGGAGTCCCACTGTACTATCACTGTATAATAAAGCACTGTATAACATTCTGACATAATTATTCCTTCACACTAGAAGCCTTGGTCTTTAACTGTTTTGCGCATCTTCTTAAATTCAGGGTAATCCCATTAAAGTTAGAACCATAGAACCGTAGAATAGTTTGGGTTGAAAAGGACCTTAAAGATAGTCTAGTTCCAAAGCCCCTTCCATGGGCAGGGACACCGCCCACTAGATCAGGCTGCTCAGAGCTCCATCCCACCTGTCCTTGTTACCCACATGCATGAGTTTGCTTTTGACATGGACCTAGCAAACAGTGTGTGTCTGAAGTCTGAGGTGCTCATGTGAGACAAAACCTTGCTAGCCATTTCTTGGATGCCAAACGAGTCTGGAAGTCCCAAGAAGCCTTGTCCATGCCTCTTCGTGCATAATGAACAACATCCTCTTGTCTTTTTACCCTTGTGTTTCTCAGAGAAAGGAAAATGTGGAAGTGTGGCATGTCCCCTACAGTGTAACACTTTACTTCTGTTGAAGGCTGATAAGAGGAAATTTACTTTTTTAAGAACCTAGAGTTCCAATAAAATATCATGTCAGCAATAAGAGAAACAATTGTCTTAATCTGGCTTTCAGCAAAATAGTTTATTTTAACTTTGCATACTAAGTGTTTAATGAGAGATTCTGTTTAAGTGATGTGTGTGTGTGTGTTCAGATTTCCTACCACATTTTTGAGTGCCTGAATATAGAAATAATTTTTAAAATTTACTTATTGTTTATAAAATAACAGAAAGAGGATGTTAAGAATCCATAAATTAGAGAACATAAGCATACAAAGTAATGGATGGCAGTTACAGTGGAAACTTTAACCAAAGTATTTGCTAATGTTAATATTCCACACTTATTCTTCCATTAAAAGGTATGTAATGAAATAACTTTGAAATACATGGTAACAAAATCATCTTTAAAACAGGGAAGTGATTATTGAATGGCAGTATTAAAAATAGGCGAACGTCACTCTCTTTAATCATTGGCAAAAAAAATGAATTGAAAATCCATCATCGATCATTTATTATTTTTGCTAGAAAGATGAACAACATGATCTTAGCATAGATGAGTATATCTACAAAGGGAGGTATCAAATATCAATGAAGTGTTAGTAGCAATTTTTTTTCTGTGCTGTTAGAAGTAGAAGGATATAAAATGATTGGTGAAAGCTAGGTATCATTGCTTTAAAGAAATCAGCATATTGCCTAAAATGTTTGGTAGGACAGGTTACACCAAAGTAGCCTTCCTGCTATAGTTCCAGATGGTAAAAACGCAGTATGCTTAGCTCAGTGCTGTGATTTTTACAAGCACAGAGAGACTCACAGACAAATGAGAGTCAGCAAATGGCTTGATGTGCTACTAAAAGAATATTTGTAACAATGTACTGTTTCACACTGAATGAAAATTGTACTTGCTGTGGTCTCACCCTTCAAGAATAATTTTTATGTTTCTGCCTATTCTTCTATCAGAGCAAAACATTAGCAGGTACAATTTCTGTGTAATTTCTTGGGACTGCACATGAGTACTTTTGAATACTTTAGCAGAGGTAAAAGAGTAGGAGAAATGCCTGCTAATAGCTAGAAAACCAAACTGGAGTTCAAGAAATTTGAATCGTATTCCCAATTCTGCTCTTGTTTCCTTGTATAATTTTTTTTTGTCCCTCCTGTGACACCTGCCATGTTGTGCAGGGTAAAGAATTTGTCTGCAGTGTGAAAATCTGGTTCTGTCTGACTGTTTGGTGTGTGCCCCCGGTATATGGAAGGATGTTTCCTCCTTTCTTTGGTTTGCAGGCTATACATTATGTGCACAGTCAGTGTTAATTGAGCTGCGGAATCAGGGAGTTAGCCAAAAATCTACATTGGCTTTTGTTCACCAGTCTGTAAAACAAGTCATCCAAAATGTAGATGAAGGCAATGGTTAAAATAAAATAATTCAGTTTTTGGTGTATTAGAAGATGCTAAATGGGAAGGCGTAACAAGCCGTGCAGGAGAATTCTCTGACAGCGAATGGATGGATACTTGCACTTAAAGGGAAATGGAGATTAGATGCCAGAAAAGCAATAATACTAGAATTTAAAGGAGGGATCAAAACTAAGAACAAAGAGTACTTTGCAAAGAATCTCTGACAGAAAAACTGATAAGAAGCTGTCAACAGAAACAAAAGAAATTGCAAATATTCTTAGCCACCAGGTTAATGGATGTACTTTTTGCCAAGCTCAGCAGTGCAGGGAAAGGTGTGATTTGCGTTCAAGTACACTTGGGAAAAACTGGATGAATGTGTGCATGTTGACAAGATGGGGTACATTTTTAAGTGCAGAGAAATTTGAGGCCCTGGAAAAAAATAATAGTATTTTTCTCAAGGAAACAAGCAAATGAAAATAGAACAGCAATGAATATTTTATATTGTTTGATTAAATAATTTTTTAAAAATCACAAATTTTGTAATTGTTACATACGGAATGAAAATCTTTTACCCCCAAGAAGGTTTTATTTCTGTCTCTTTCTTTAATTAGCTAAATTTAAACTATGTATTTCTTTAAGAAACTTAAAATTCTTTTGTAGAGCTTAAAAACATAATACTTTGAGAAAGTGATAAAGCCTTCTATAGTAGGAGAACAGCAATAAAATCCCAATTTCTGGTGAGATGCAGCCCTGCAAAGAGTTTATGGTGCTCCATATTAATTGTTACAAAATGTAGTGGCTCCTAATACCCCAGCTACTGAGAAATTTGTGAACTAGCCTGAACAGCCAAATGCCATCTCCTGTGCATGTGTGTGGCTGGCAGGGTTGCCTCCCCACTTTCTGTGCAGAGGTGAGGTAGAGAAACAGTAGGACATGGATGTGAACAGATTTCTCAAGAAAATGGAAAGAATAATCAGCTCTGTAGTAGTAGTGCTAAATAAAGAAGCCAGTGGATAACCTATGCTTGTGATTATGCGGAGAGCACGCTGGAAGAGAGATGAAATGGTGATCTGCATAGGGCAGCCCACAACTTTCACAAGCCATTGCTAAAAGATTGTTCTGTGAACAACTTACAGAGATCAAAAATTGCAAGGCTGGGCATGAAAGTATTTACCTTTGTTTGCAGACTACTTGAGTTCTCCTCCCTGAGCTATGCTTTTGCTGTTACTGATGTGTCTTAGAAGAATTTTTTTTAAAATGGCTGAGGTTTTCTAAACCGTGAATTCTGGTTTTTGTTGTAGTCTTTATGTAGGCTTTTCAGGACAAAATGTCCTAGACTGGGAAAACTTACAATTATTGAATATTTTGGTGATAGGAGTTGAGTTTCACTCAGAAAAAACCCAGATGTTCTGTCTTTTCCTTCCAAGAATTTTCAAGTTTACAAAGAATGCATGTATTCAGCTGGATTACACAGAGGCATTGCTCAGGACCTTTGCACATAGATCCCACTTACCCCAGTGGAAAAGTGAGTTTCTGCTGATCTACATTGCTCATCATACATTTAAAGTCTTTTATTAACCACTGCTGACTTGACGAGAAAACGATTTAATGAATTTTATTAATGTTTTCCAAATACCACTGTGGAAACGAATATATGATAAAATTAGAACAATTTTTCTATATGCGTATTTCCACATAATCTTCTTTCCAAAAGAGGGAACTCCCAATATCTCTTTATTATCTTCGCTTCTTTCTTTACTGCATATCTACTTACAGCAGTTAGTAATCTTCATTCTGAGACTTTATGTAGAAGTGAGAAGTGTTCCTGATGCTGGGATTGTTGACCAATATCCAGACACCTTGTTGGATGAGAAAGGTGTTTGCAGAACAGGAAGCAGGTCTGCTTTACCTGGAGTGCATCACAACTCCTGAAAAAGAAGTACCTGAACCCAAGTAGATCTCAGTCTTTTTGTTAGGATGTTTGCATGACCTCTTCCTGGCATAGGTAACCCCCTCTAAGATTTCCGGACTACTGGTCAGGAGTAATAGATGGTTAACATGCTCTTTTAGGACAATGTGTAGTTTACATAGAAAGTTTTGATTCTGGTGTAGTTTTCCCGTTCCAGTATCATTCTTTTGGTTGCGTGTTTATGTAAGCAGCTGTGTGGATTTTTTGAAGGGCTCTTTTTATTTGTCTACTTTTATGGTATTCTCTGTAGATTAAAGTTTGACTGTGAACTTTGGTCATCTCAATTCTTATAACCGTAACCAAGAAATTTTCATTCTTCATTCACCATGAACAAATAATACATTTCCAAACTGTCTTAGACAGAAGGGATAAACTGAATACCTGCTAAGGAGACATATTTACACTGGCCACATTGTCAGCATGGATAACCATAAAGACCCAGACAATTATTGATTGTGCAGCTTTGTTTGCATGCTCTGAAGAGCAGTAATTGGCTCATTCTTCTACTGTGCAACTCTGGTGTTTGCATGTATTTCAAAGCAGCAATTTTTTATCCAAATAATTCTTTAGGATAATTTTTTTAAAGTCCCAGTAGTATTACTGCCAAATCCAGAGTATAAGAAAATATTCTTTGCATCAAAAGCTACCATGTATTTACATAATTAAAACACTGAAATAATTCAAGATGGAACAGCTTGTTCTAGTACCATGGAGGCAAATGGATAATACTATTTTATATCCTTTCTGGATTATGGCTTCAGTAGTTTTGCAGAAGAGAGCGGGTTTCTTTTTTCTTTATTTCTTTTATTCTTATGCTTTGATATTTGGTGTTTCTAAAATGACTATGGCTATATAATTGGCTCAAAGGAATAAATAATATCCTATGGAATCAATTCTGCTGAATAGAAATGGCAGGTGTTGCTTTGCATTACAACAGAAAAACATCAACCCCTTTATTTTGGGTCTGTAATGCTACTGCAATTACTATCAGCATCTTTACTAGAATTCTTTAAGTTGTGTGATCAGTATTTATGGAGGGCATTAAACTAACAGTTGATTCTATTGATTGTTTTTAGACATTTTAAACTGAGTGCAGTACTTGTCATTGCAGTTTTATCTCATATTTCCTGTTCTTTTTTTTTAAAAATTATTTGTTATTTTTTAATTTTTACTGAAGTGTATTTTATTGTTCTTATCACTTTATTCTTCCCCTATGAAGCTATGCAGAAAAAGACTTCTTAGAGAGAAACATATTCTTTGGGAACTGGAATGTTTTGTCAAAACCAGCATGCTAGCTGGATTCATCCTCACTCTCCTCTTTAGTCCTTGCCTCCCTTCTCTGCCACTGACAACAAATTGTTTATCTAGCTACTACATTCCTTTGTATTATGACCTCCTTTGCTCTACTTTCAGTTCTTCCCTGTTTCTGTTTTCTTAATTCTGTGCCTTCCTGCCTTTTATATTAGAGAGTTTCTGAAGCTTTGCATTTCACAGCAAAGCTGTTCTGAATCCATCTGCTTGTCTGTCTGCAATACCAGCTCTACAATCCTCCAGTCTGTACAGGCAGACGGGCTTGTTCTCTTTTCCATCTTGGTTAGGGCTCTGTTGACTAATGATATAATTTGACATTGTCCTCTCAGTTTAGATTAAAATGCAAGCTTGTCTAGTTGAGGGTCATTGCATCACTGTCGAGGGTTTGACCCTGGCTAAATGCCAGGCACTTACGACGTTTGCTCTCTATGCTCTCTCCTGCTGCAGCTATGCAGAGGAGAGGGAAAATTAACACAAAACACTGGACTTATGAGTTGAGATAAGACCACTGATAAGGTGACGCACTAGATTCAGGGCAAAAGCAGGCGATAAAACTTAAAGTTGCAAAAAAAAGTGATTTATTAGTCTAACAGAGTTGGAGGATAAATCAGAGGTAAAAATAAGTTCTCAAGACACCGTTTCTTTACTGACCCCCCTTCCCTCTTAAGGCACCGCTTCCCAGCTCACCCCCTCTCTCTTTTTCTAACTAACTAACAACTCCCAGGCAGGGGCAGGGTGTGGGGTTTTTTTCTTTAAGTCAGTCCATCACAATTCTTCTACTACAGACACTGTTTCTCTATTCGCCCCCTCCTTCCATTCAACCAGCAGATCCGGGCTGGGGCAAGATATGTGGCTTTTCTTAGTCAGTCCAACGCCACAATTCTTCTGCTACAAACGCTGTTTTTCTGCTCACCCCTCTCTCTATTAAGGCCATTTCTCAGCTCGCCCCCTCCCTCCTTCCTTCTAACCAAACAGCTCCGGGGTGGGGGCAGGGCATGGGGGTTTCCTTTGGTCAGGGTCAGTCCATCAGGGGAAAAGAATCCTCTACTTAGCCATGGGGGTCCCTCCCACGAGAGACAGTCCTCTGCGAACTTCTTTGGCGTGGGTCCAATCTCACGAGCAGCCCCGCCCGATTGCTGCTGTCCGAGATTCTCTCCAGGTTGCAGAATTCCAAGCCGAGGCCAGGCTGTTTCCATCCCGGGAGCAAGGCCTTTCTCTCTCCTGCAAGGCTTTTGCAACTCTCAGTTTCTGGGACTCCCACTGGATCACAGCTTCCTGCAGGCATCCACCTGCTCCTCTGGCGTGGGCACCCCCCCCCAGGCTGTGGGGGGGTTCTCTGCATCTCCTGGACTCCGTGGGCTGCAGGGGGACCACCTGCTCTCCCATGGTCTTCACCACGGCTGGCAGAGGGTTTTCAGCTCTGGCGCCTGGAGCATCTCCTCCCCCACCTTCTCCACTGACCTTGGTGCCTCCATGTTGTTCTCCCTCACATATTTTTACTTCTTCCTCCTCCTTCCCTGGCTACAAAGAAGTGCGTGCTTACCCTGTTTTGATTTCTTCTTAAATATGTTTTCACAGAGGCGTAACTAACATCTCTAATTGGCCCAGGTTTGGCCAGCAGCATGTCCATCATCTTCAGAGCCATCAGAGATTGGCTCTGCTGGACATGATGGAGAAATTTCCAGAATCTTTACTCAGGACATGCAGGAGCCATCTTTGTACCCCACCCTATCCACTGGCAAAAACTGGGCCAGGCAAAACTACCACAATCACTTGCACCTCTAGGAAGAACTTCTGAAAGAGGCTTTGTTTTTCAGCTCTCCTACCACACAATTCTGAATCAAGAAAAGAATGCCTGATAAGGGGCTGTGCTATAAACTTTCATTTTGTTTCATGGAAAATGAGCTTAAACAACTCAGTTTTCAAATACAACAAGCACTATTTTGGAAAGCTACCCTTTTTAAAATTTCATGTTTCAGCAACCATTTATTTTCTTTTTCTTTTTTGCCATATTCATGTCATAATCAAACTGTTTTATCTATTTAATGATAATTGCTTGCCCTGAAATTGTTTGAAATGCTGGTCTTTCTAAATCTAGGCATATATTTGCTGTGAATAGGTGACTTTTGTCTTTAGCTTCCTAAAGAAACATCTCTTCCTCTTGTACACCATGTAAAGCAATGCTGTCACTGTTTTATTGTCAGTTCCTTGGTTTACATACAAAATTCTTTCTAAAACCCATCTCAGGGGCAACCCATTTTCAGATTTATAGCCTGTCCTTATCAGCATTTTATTTTAATGAGTGCAATTCATATTCCTCCACACTAACAAAGGCCCACCATTTTCACATCAGTCCATCCTCCTTTTAATTAAAGCACATCTTTTTCTTGTTCATCTCGATGAGAGATGGCAGTTCAGTGTGAAATAAATATTCACTTAAGTGTTGATATAAGGATTAATGGCATTGTAAACAGAACAGAAATAACAAAATCTTTCTCTTAGTTATTGAACCAGAACTTGAATGTTCTCTGATTGTGCAATTAGAAATCAGCAGCCTTTTCCACCACAAAAATAAATCAGAACCTCTGAAGATTATTGGACATTCTGCAAACTTTCATGTAGTTGTACAAAGTGAAATGTCTAAAGCAACATTCTGAGTCTCCAAAAATGTGTTCACAAAATCCACAGAATTCAGTGGTTTTCATGGACAGTATTATATAGTACATAAGTACCGGAAACACTCAGACCAGAGTATCATATCGTATCATCTGGTATCATATAGTATTTTATTTTCTGTTATTTTTCTGCTTTATTTTTTAGCTTTTGTTGTGTGGTGGTGTTCAGCAGTGCTCTTTTGGTTTTTTGGGTTTCAGTGCTCCTACCAAAAAAAAAAGTTAGAAGAGCTGTGACATTAAGATATAGTCCTCCTGCTAAAAAGGGAAAAAGTTTTATCAAGTGTGTAAGTCACTTTGTGAAATCATGGTCATCATCCACTGAAATGTGGGGATACTTTCATGAACTTGGTTATGTTCACATTAATGGGAAGTGAAGTCTAAATTTTGATCTGGTCTTCAAATTGGATTGTCTATAATTCTAAGATAGCGAGAAAAATGATTGTGTTTTGCATAATTTGTCCTCAAGTCTCTAAACAGGTAGGCTGAAATAAGTGGCAACACTGGGACTGAACTGTCATGTGAAGATAGATACAGAGAAAAAAAGATTGTGATTGCTCTTGGTTAAGATGTGAAAGACTCTCTGAACATATATGAAACTTCCACTCCCTAGTCCAAAACTGCATCTTCATTATGCCTCCTAAAAACATATCAAGGAAAACCTTTGAAATAATGTGAATGGGATGGGCTTCTAGTGAATTCTTGTGATGGGAATTGATTGATTATATATAATCTCTTTGAATAAAAAAAAAAATCAAGATTAGCAATGAAAGCATTTCTGACGATTTACTTAATATTACTACAGAGCCTGACCCAATGGATTGCTGTTCATTATTAGGGCTCAGAGAGCATGCAGTAATAATGAAACAATAATTACAGTGTTGCAATAACAGTAGATGATTAAAAAATAACATGATAACTTGTAAAGAACAAAAATATTTACATTTAAAGTTTTGGAATTGCTATGTATATTGAATTGAACTTTTTAAACCCCAATCTGCTAAATTTGGGTTTGTATTTTAGGTATTACTTTAATGTGTTTTAGACTTAAAACATGTTAAACATATTATTAGACTTGGTCCTTGGAACATGGATCATTTCCTGAATATGGAGTCTCTAATGCAAGCATAATGCATTTCTAAACCTGTTTTAAGGCTATTCAATCTTGTTATATTGCAAATAATACATAAATGTTGGGTCCTGGTAGCAAAGACATTTTTATTCCCCACTATTTCTAACTTTGTCTTTATAGAGATTTTGTGTTATACCAGAATAACCTAAATGGGTAAATATTCAAAAATGATTAAAGAAAAGTGAAATGTCAGAAGGAATTTTTTTGTCCAATTTGGAAATAGTGCAAAAATAAACAAATACACAAGTAGCAATCCTAGTACCTTTGGTAAGAACAACAGCATGGTGTCTAAATAATGAAAACAAATTCAGTGAACTTCTTTCTGAATTAAAAGCTACCATGCGAAAAGGACAGAGTTTGGGTGTGAACTATTGTGTCTAGGGATAAGCACGCATTATTATTTTGTTCATAATTGTGATTGTCTTCAGAAAATTAATTTGTGAACAGAGGCTCAAAAGCCTCTGTGGCTAATTTAATCTTCTGCAAACAGATTTTATAGCATATTTCAGAAAAATATCAGGGAAGCAATCGTTCATCTGGAGTCTTGAAAATCACTCTACTACTGAATATAGGGAGCTGTAGTCAAGAGATCACAAAGGGATAGCAGAAATGTGTTTACTTTTCTCTAAGAAATCTGATCTTTAAAATAGCATGCACAGATTACAGGATGTGACAAAAATGGTTTTTCATAACCGGTTTCTTATTTTTATGGTGTTACTGTAACTACTTTATGCATAATGTATAATGTTGCAGCCATATTGTGGCTGAGGTCAAATTATCCATATTGTGGCTGAGGTCAAATTATCTGTATGCGCAAATGAAATGCCCAACTATTTTTCATGTGTTTATTTCTGAATATTTGTAGCAAAGAACATTATTTCACAGAATTGCTGAGAACCATGGGAGGGCTAAGCCCTGAAACACACTGCCCAAGAGACTGTGTGTGGTACTTTACCTGGTAAGATCCTGGGCAAACTTATTAACTGCTGAGTTGCTCAGTTTGCAGTCTCCAGAGATCTGTCCTAAGTTTCTCTGTGATTCTTTTTCTCTGAAGTAGAAGTGGAGTAGCTGAGGTGTTTGTGTGCACGTTCACAAAGTCCACATGCATGTGTTTTCTGTAGTGCTGGAGTTCAGGGAGAAGTAGATATTTGTGGTACCCATACCTGCTGCTCTTCAAGATCCTTAAGGAATACATAGACTCGCAGAATCGCTTAGGTTGGAAAGGAGCCTTAAGATCACCAAGTCCAACCATTAACCTGGCACTGCCAAGCCCACTACTAAATGATGATCGCAAGTGCCACATCTACACATCTTTTAAATACCTTCAGGGATGGTGACTCAATCACTTCCTTAAGCAGCCTGTTCCAGCTTGACAACCCTTTTGGTGAAGTGAATTTTCCTATCATGCACTCTAAACCTCTCCTTGTACAACTGAAGGCTGTTTCCTCTCATCCTATCACTTGCTACCTGGGAAAAGAAACATCATCTTATTGTGATCATGTTTGGAATAGTTGTAGACAGCAATAAGGTCTCCCCTCAGGCTCCTTTTCTCCAGACTAAACAGCCCCAGCTCCCTCAGATACTCCTCATAAGACTTGAGCTCTGGACCCTAAATACCATATACAACTTGTCTTTCATTTGCCTCAGTACAGAAAGTCTGGGGGGCAGGTGAAGAAATGAGTGGTAAACGTTGAAGAATTAGTGATAAGCAAAGATAAGTTAATGATAATACTTTTTTCAACCAGCCCTTGTCAGCAGTTTCATGATGAAGACTATGCTAAACAGATGCTCTACTTTAGTTTGCTCAGATGTGATTTTACAAGCATTGAGTATGCCCTGAATCCAGTGTCATTATGCCTATGAGATAGCATAATATCTGTAACAAGTACAATCAAAAATCCAGCAGAATGCCTTATGTATGGCATTGAGGTGCTTCTTGAAAAGGGCAGAGAGGCAGCTTGAGCTGAGGTAGAGTATTTACATATCAAATATATCTGCCCTGGTGATTTCATATTGCATTCTCAGCACAGAGATTGCCATGAAATTGAGTTTTTCAGCTTTTAACAGTAACGACAGTTAAACTATTTTGTTTTGAGTAAGTGGAAGTTAGAGAATTATCACAATGACCATTGAAGGGATGCAAAGGAGAAAGAAGTTAGACCACTCTCAGGGATAATGTGACAAAAAGTCTTTTCTGCAATGGTTTCTCTCATGCCTACCTGTAGCATCACGTCCTAGGGTGCCAAAATCTAAAGCCCTGGTGACGGCACTTGTCCCTACTGCCTTGAGATGCATCCTGAAAATGAGGCTAGTGATAAGTCTTTTAATTCTTCCTGGTCTAAAGGAATGGACTTTTATTCTGAGAGAATGTAAAAGTTTCACGTGCTATGCTTCAACCAGCTAATTTAGTTACCGTGGCAAGCAAGGAAAATGAAATTTTGGACACTTCAGTGAAGCCACAGGAACTGGAAGGAGAAACATTTGTCATTTTTTTCTGGTCAGAACCAAACTAAGCAACCCAAAAATAAAACCCAAAAAGAAATGAAAAAAAAGAAACTAGTGGCCCTAATCCATTGACTGCACAACCTTCTAGGGGAAGACTTTCCTTAGAGAGCGGACAGAGGTGTGAAGTCCGTCCACTTTAGAAGGAAAAATCATTTACTTCCTTCCCATGCTAAGAAGCAAGCTGAGGTGATGAATAAAAAGAAATGTAAGTAATAAGAGATAATCTTTTAGAAAGATTGTGGTTTCAGGAAATGTTTAGTATCATGATGCAACTAAGGCAGGTAGATATATCTACCTATTTAAAATGAAAACTTTTTAAAAAATAACTTTGTGGACTATATTTGGCTACCTTTAGATAATGCAATTTTATTCCAGAGATAGAAACCCTGACACCTTGTTTAATCAACAATTAACCAAGGACAGTACACATTAAATAGTCAAGTTTAGACTGTATGGGATTCCCATGCTGCCCCATCATCTGCTGTCAAACACCAAATTGTTCATGCTAATATGCAGCATAAACCAAATCTGAAGTGATTGAAATGCCACAGCTGATTCCTAAGTGCCAGTTAACACTCAAACATGATTGAGACCAGGTTTGGACTGGATCCAACTTTTTCTGAACAAGCACATACAATTTTATTCAGAAGTTTGTTACTTGTGTATTCATTTAAGAAACAAAAGTTGTGTCATTCCACTGGCTTTGTCTTATAAAATTAAAACCTCAAATCCAGATTTCACACATCTAGTACTATTGCCAAGCAGTGGATTATTGATGTTTGCAATATATTCTGTAGAGGATAAATTGCACAAGATTTAGCAGTCTGAACAGAATTATTCCACTGAGAGGTTTTCCATGAAGCATCAGAACACTTTATTCTATTAGGAGATGACATTTAGTGTGGAAAAAATAAACATTTCTTGCAAACACTTTTAAAGGAATTTTCCATCCTCAATAGTGTCTAAATAGTGACTAACAATTCTTAACATTCCTTTCTCTACCAACACTTTCTACATTCTAGATCTGTTCATTCACATCACTCAGTGACTATCACAATGTTTTCCAAACTTTTTAAAAGCTAGAGCTTCTAGAAGACAACTTCAGTTTCAGCAACCTGGTCTTTATCAAACGTAGCCGCATGTGCACTCTTCCTATGCACCTTTATTTGCAGCAATGAAATACTTGAAAAAAGGTAGTGCTGACCTTCATAATATGGCAATCTCTCTCTTTTATTGCAGCCATGAGTAGGCAGTGGAGCTTTAGGGTGTACTGGTGTTTGAATTATCACTAAAACTAATGAATTTTGTCCTCAGAACTGTTGAGACTCATTGTTGCCCTCCTCCTGTTAGGTAGGAGAGAGGGAGTGAGCACTGTTTTTTCTTAGGGATCCATTCGGGATTCTTTTATTAGACGTCATATAAACTGGCCCATAAGATGGTGATTTGAAGAAAAAAAATGACCCTCTGTGGTAACAATGCCAGCTAGGTGGGCCAGAATTGGCCAACTTTGCTCTTTTAATAGAATCAGGATAAAAAACGTTCTATCTATCTCTGCTCACCTGAAGGAGGGGGTGAGGAGGTGAGGTCCAGTATGGAAGCAGTCAGCAGAAGTAAAATAAAAGATGTCAAGTCTTTCATCAGTGTGCCAGGAGCTCTCTCTCAAGAGGTTTCTGCGTGGGTGAGTTTTGTATAAAGGCCAGACCTTTGGTCCTAGGGGAAACACTTCCTATCTCTTGGCATGGCACTTAAGCTGAGTGGACAAAAGGATTTTGGTTTCATCCCTTCTCCTTAGCTGTGTTTTCCTATAAACCTGCCTTGGATTCAATTTAGGCCCAGTAGGATTACAGTACTGTGCCTCTGTGCTAAAGACTGTGGCAGTTTGCCATTTTAATCTATGTTGTGTGTCTAAGTAATTCTTGCCTGCTCATCTGAGCAACTTTTCACTGTATTTGAGCTGGGGAATAAGAAGGAAACAATAGATATGGAAAATGCAAGCTGAACAGAAATTTCAGCTTTTGAATAATCTGCTCCTTCTTTCATCCGTTATTTTCCCATCTCAGCTTTGCTACTTTACTTACTCAAGTGTAGCAAAACTTATATTTGTTCATACTTTATATGAACTCCAGCAAAACATCGGAGATTCAGCTCTCGGGTAAGAAAAATCCAGGGCTAAATTTTTATGTTTTCTCTCAATATCTGAACAAAAACCTCTTCTTTCTCTTCAAGGACTGCTTTGTTTATGACATTATTCATTATTTTAGATAAGTACTTGGCTTCTGAAGTTGGCTCTTGTAGTGTTTGTGGCCTCAAAACAGACAAAGGCAGCAGCGCTTTTATCCTTTTCACTACGTGGTCTTTGTATTCTGAGTGCATTTGTGAGATGGAACCTCCAAGAAAGGACCAAAATAGTTCTGTTGCCTTCAAGAGTGAATAGCCTGCACCTGGGGATGTACTTGTTGGGTACTTACATTCTGCTTCTCAAGCCTTGCATATTAACTGTTTCCCTCTCTTCTTTCACTTAAGTTAAAAAATATAAGGTTAAGGATCAAAAAAAAAAATCCCAGGAACATCCACATTGGTTTTTACTCTGAAGTATAGGCGACAGAAAGGAGTCTTAAGGATCTTCTGAAACTTTACCAAGGAAGTTAGATGCAACATTCTAGCATAAAAATACAATTATAGTAAATGATTGATTGACCTTTCTGAAAATATGTTTACTTCTGTTTACTTCTAGGACTATTACAGCACCTTGACATCCTTATACTTTTAAAGAAGCTTAAACCAAAATGTAGGTGACTACAAAAATCTAGAGTGTGGTGCTCTATTGCAGAAAGTCATAACTCTCCTTATTTCCATGTAGGTTAAAGGTAATAATGACTAACCACATACCTGCATAAACAGTGAAACTTTCTGCCTTTGTTGTTGATGGGGCCACCATTCTTTCCAAATCGCATGTTTACAACCTTCTCCCAATATTTTTTTACATTTAAGATGCAATAAACCCAAGTTTTTGTTGTTACTTGCCTTCTTGTCTCGACCTTAATGCCACAGTCAGTGACAGAGTCACACGCTGGTGCTAAATAACCAAATGATGGCAAAATTATATAGTTCCACTTTCAGAGCCATAGAACCCAAAGAAAGAGGTCACAGAACAAATTAAAGTCATAGTCATCTTGAGACAATTCAAAGTGTTTTAACTCAGCAAGCAGTTCCCATGTGTATGTTCACTCTCAGTTTGTTTTTCATACATTTATCATAAAAATTCAAACCCTTCAAAGAACTGATTATTATATGTAACTTCCAGTCCCACTGTTTCCATGATAAGAGATGCTAGTGTAAGCCCGTGTGAATACGGGAAAGGTGCTGGTTCACTCACCCAAATTCCTGGATTAAAACAGTCTGTGGTAATCTTCCAGAGCAAGGTGCTGAGGCAATTAATGGTCGCAGACCTGGATTCAAACCCTGTTGGTCTTGTGCACCAAGTTGAACAACGGTATTATTGGAAGATTTTTTCACTTCAGAGGATTCCATTATGTTGGGCCAAGAGTCTAAAAAAAATGGCCTATACATCTTTCTGCATTTTGTATTCAGGCAAAGTATAATGTGCTTTATTTCTGAGAGCCTTCTTTGGTGAAATGATGAGTTGTAGATCCTGCTTGAGAACCCACATCTTCAACTTGGGTTTTTAACTTAAAGAGTGTACATCTGCTTTAATGGGATTGTAATGTGATGCATTAAGAGAAACAGTTTCACAGGTGATTGAGAAGTAATTAACATATGGCTATTCCAAAAGATCGAGTGAATAGAAGTTTGCTTAGTGTCATATCCCGAAGTAAGTAGGAGAATTATCAATGATGAGTGAACTTCTCTGGCATATCATAGCACATGAAGTGGCAATAAATGTAGTTTGTAATGTCTTACTTGTTTTGATATGGATGTAATTTACTTACAGACTTCTATTTTACAATACTTAATATCAAATCTCACATCAATATGCTGCAGCAGTCTTAAAATGACATAATAAAATACAAGCAGCTGTGAGACACATCATAAAGATGACACAAAATGATGTGAAACAAATAATGTTTTAGAGTAGAATTACCCAATTTGCTAGAGATATTACTAGAAAAACTTTCTCTGCATTGATTATTCACAACCCAGATACTTCACAGTATAAATTATATAACACAACATGTTTTCCAAACCAAAGACTTCTTGTTCTTTTGGACTGTTTCTTGGAAGATTTTCCTTTAAGTGATTGATTTTAAACAAGGAAGGAGATAAAACTCTGTCATTAACCACTTGAAAGAACTGGAACGGGGAATAATCCAGGTTGTTTCAGAGTCCTTATATTTTTCCTATTCAGACAGGGGAAGTTTACTAAGATTTTTCCATTATTTCAAAGAAAAGCTCCACAAATTCTCCCTGCTGGTCCCCCTCAATAAAACTCAAATGAAACAAACAAAAAATATTTGTACCAGAGAAAGGAAAGAAGGATTTTAAGCAGAATGGAAATTCAACAATTTGACAATTTTATGTGTGAAAGGGTGTGGAACGAGAGTCATAAAGCTTTAACTAGAATATAGTAATCTGTGTAAGTAGTGGTACTTTAATTAACCAGCAGTCTTGACAGTATTTATGAATAGAACTCATTCAATTTCATCCTTTTCTGGTTTTGCCTCCATAAAACCTTCTTTATCAGTGGAAATTTCATTTGGGGCAGTGCTGCATTGAATTGTTGAAATTATCTGTTAAATGATGGCGTTCTGTGTAAGTGTGAGGGGTTTTTTTTTTAGACAAGAGAGAAAACACACCTTTTGGCATAAAGTATGTAGTATTTCTTTGACTATGCTATGTGACTGGGGTTAAATTTATAGCATGTTACACTCCAAAGGTTTCACTGAGACTCATGCTGGTTCTCTATGGCTGTAGATCTTGCTGGGTTGCTTCTGTGGTGGCTGTTTCTAGCTGAAGATACACGTAGTTTTTCAGCTTGTTCCACCTGTTTCAGCTTTTGCATATTAAATAAGTCCAGAAGCTATGACAAAGGAAGAAATTACACCGCATCAGGATGAAGTGCTGTTGAGTTTTCTTCATAATGTAGATACTTTTCATTAAAAGCTAGGATTCTTCCTACAATGTTTTCCTTCTTCAACCATAGAAACAAGGCAATTAATATAAAAAGAGCAGAAGCTACTTAGGCAGCTAAAAATGTAGTTCCTCTGTTTGTATTGCTAATTTGGCTTTTGATTCTCTCCACAAGCAAATTTATATCTTGGCTGAGGGAAATAAAATGGAGGTATTAGAAAGCAGCCTAATCTGAGAGAATAAAAAAACATGACAAGCTTCCTAAAATCCACACTTCTGATGTTAACATGGTTCTCTTTAATCTGAAGGAGTTGAGTCTCACAAAATAACATTGTGTGGTGCATAAAACATTTTCAAAGCAGCAGTACATAAAGTGCTTTTGGTGACATTATTTTGATACCTTACTAGTACTTCATACTCAGTTTCTCAGAGTATTAAAATGTTACTTTATTCAGCCGATAACACTTGAATTTTTTTTTCAATTTTGTTTAGCAAAGCTTATAGAAAAATAACAGAAAATATCTGATACAAGATGAATTGCTGAATATAAGATAAGCAAATTCTTCTGCTCCAGCAGCACCTGCCAAACTTGTGTCACCTCCTCAGTTAGATTGAGGCTGTATTGATGCCTTTTTACTGCTAATTAAGCATTTTAGAAGTTTCACATGGGTTGGAACTTCAGACTACAAATGAATGAAAACCTTCATGGTTCAGTGTGCCCTAACAATACTTGGACAGATATTACTAACTCCTTACATTATCAATTCATATTAGACAATCTCCTGAGGAGCTGCTGGTCATTGTATAAATATGCCTTATTATATCCTTTATTTAAATTATAGGCAATGATAGTAAGTGCTGAGTAAATAAATAAAAGAACAACATTACTATTTAGCTATCTTTTTTGGTTACATTCCTACCTGAATTTGTGTCTGGCTCAGCTAATAAAGGAAAAACCCATAAGATATTCTCCTTCTTTACACCTTTTAAATATGTAAAGAAATTAGTTTATTTGCAAGTGAAGCAGCTGTGCTAGCACACTCTAAACATTCAACCGCAAATTATTGATTCAGCATCCTCTCTATGAGAAAACTCAAAACGAATAAAAATTCATGTCAGATTCTCTGTAACACAACTTCTGGGAAAGCAACCATCTCTGTATTGCATTGAAGCTGTTATTTGATTGCACAGCGTGTCAGTTCATGGTGTTCTCTTGCAGCCTCACATATGTGTTTAACAGGATATATTGAAATAAGCTCACTGGGATACTGTGTGTCTCAAAGATGATCGAGCACAGACAGCAAACCTCTACTGTCTTTGCCAAGACAAAGAGAAGGCACTAGCTTAGAACGACTCCTCTCTCATCCTTTTCAGAAGTTATACCTGAGATATAAAGTCCTTACAGTCAGTGGCTGAAGAACAATGTGGTGTCAGATGTTCGTGGAGTAGCCTGGTCTCTGTCCATAGTGCTGAGCATGACCGTTTCTGCTGCAGTCACTGGCGAAGCCATCCTCGCTATGTCCAGCACCTGGGACAGGCAGCAGAGTAGCGGTGAGTCTTCTCTACAGCTCATGTCCTTAAGTGTAGGGCTCTTAAGTGAGGGCCCTCTGACCTTTGCAGTGGGCCCTCGTCCTTGCCTGCATTCCTGTTCATTAGTTTGAATGTAAAGCTGCAATGGGAAACCATGGCAAGATTTAGATCACAGCTTGCAGTCACTAATAGTTTGGTGAACCCAACTGTTGTGAATTCAAGTGTCTTAAGAGCACTTTGCTGTGTGATGTAACAAATATACTGAAAAAGAGTGCATGCTGTCAGCTGCTTTAATGCATGTTAGGTATATGTCTAATCTTGGTATATAATTAAACAAAACTTTGTTTAGAGCAGGCAGAAATTAGGTCACTGTCTCTGGTTGTACTCCTATCACTACAAATTAATAACCTCTAGTTTGTGAATGTACTGAAGCAGCCCTTTTAATTGATTAGTATAATATGCTTGATTTAATAATATTTGCAATCAGTCTAGTTTTCTATCAACCTCTAATGTGGAGCTCAGTTTACCTAATATCTTTTGCCTACAAATCTGATCCTCTTATTTATTAATGTCAGACTTCATATTTTTGCATTGTCATACTCTGCTGCTCACCAATGGTGAGTAATCAGAGAATTTTGTTCTTAGATTTCTCCTGGCCAACAGAAGCAGTACATGTATTTAAAGGAATTCGCCATTCCCCATTTCACCCAAAACCAAGCGGCAGCTGTTTTGTAATTGGATTGAATTTGATACTGGTGGAACCAGTGGGGGCTGCTGTTTGCAGTGGCTACAGATATATTCTGTGTATACTCCCTGTGCTTTTCTGCTCCCCTGGATACTTAGCTGAAATATAAAGAAGTAATCTCTGGGCAATTGCCAGATAGGATATCGTTTGTTTCCTGGAGATCAATATCCTAGTATGGAAGGACTATGCTAGTGGTTTAGCACTTCTGCATGAACACAATTAATTACATAGGTGAGCCCTGTGCTTAGATACTTTCATCTATGATCTCGCTAACAGCCTCTCTGCTAGGGATTATCCTCCATCCTTACTGACTAATTTGACAACAGACTTTATCTGTGTCCTTTGGGATAAAGATGAGAGACAGAGCTGTCTATCAGTGCTCTGAGTTTTGTAGTGTTAAAAAAGAAGCCTTTATAACATAAACTCCATTATGAAGGATACAAAGGAAGCCCCCACTGCAAGTATTCTAATCAAAGGAGAAGTCCCCTGGTGCTACTGAGGACAGAAATTGTGATGAGTTCTGTTCTGCTCCAAATTACTAATTGACTTTTTTCTAAAGAACACCTACTAGGAATCTTGAAGTTTTATGGCAAATGCTAAACAGCAGCTGTTTTCTAATTGTGTTTCCCATTCTACAGTCCTCACAAATATCTCTTTAGAATAATAAGCTGGAAGCCCTTTCAGTTAAAAGCAGCGCTGATCAGAGACAAATGTGTAAGAGGATAGGTCTGAAGCTCAGAAAAGCCATGAAATTTATGGATGAGTTTTAATAAATCTCTCTTTAAGGTTCTTTTATATGTTGCGTGGACCAATGTAGAATGCATATTTCTTACCCCAGAGCACACATTTTGTATATAATTGATACAAAATTTTTTTTATTATTCCAGGATAAATGTATGATGTAATTCTTTGCTTTTAATACTGGCTAAGTGTTTGAAAAACATAAAGACAGAAAAGAAGTAAAAATGGTGGTGGGTGGAATACTTGAAAACAGAAGATAGGAAAGAAGAAATAGGTTACAATTTTGCAGATGTTCTTTCTGAATAATTTATTTTACACTTTAAATAGGTGGCCTGATTTTCAGCTCTGTCAAGCAGATTTAGATACATGATATAGGTTTAGAAATGTAATTAAAAGTTTCATTAATATTTTTGTATAGCTCAAAAGAATATTTTTTGGTAGACAAAAGTGGTGGCAGGGACAAGTATTCCTAAATATAACATTTGGATCAGTGTAGGATTTTAAGTCAAACGAATCAGATGTGACATTCTGTATCAAGTTTGCTCCACAAATGTGCTATATAAAAAAGCTGGGTTTAGGTTTTAAAGTGCAAAAGTGGAACATTTAACCCAAGAAAACCTTGATGTCATTATTTATGCATGGGCAAAACCTACAGTTGACTGAGATGGCTAGTTCCAGCAGTGACTGGCAGATGGGAACGCTAGGGAGACTGAAGTGCACCGTGTTTATGGGCAGCCTGAATGCACTGTGCCCGCAAGCCCGTTCTGGGCTCACCTTGGACAGCAACAGGACCGTTTGTTAAGGAGACTGTTCTGTGCAGTCTGCCAGAAGGAGGTCTGTCCTGTGCTTTGGCAGATGGGATCGAGTGGTTGACGTGCAGGGTGGATGGGTGGGCTCTGTCAGGGCACTCCCTGTGGTGCATCAGCTACTGCATCACCCTGGGCCTAAACAGTGAGGAATGCTTCAGGAAGTAAGCTGCACAGGCAGCTGGCCAGTTAGCTTTGGGACTGCTCTGGCATTGTCATCTGATTATAACTGCAAACCATCTCCACTGAACCATGTCTGATTGGAGGCCCAGTGAACCCAGTGTGATAAATTGCTGCTAGGTTAAAGGTCTGGCTTCTCTGACATTTATCCACCTTGGTGTGAACGACTATAAAAATCTCAAGGCAACAAGAGGTCTGGGTTCAAAGGGGACTGCCTGCATGAACAAGGCATGCAGAGCCTGTCTCTGTGTGAACCTTTGAGTGAGGAGACATTTTATATTAAGTTGTCTTTTCCATCATCTAATTTTCTTACCTTGGGAACTCAGTTGTGAACTGACCCCAGTCCATCATGCTATACATAAATTACTAACAGAACTTTGAAGTTCTTCACACATTTAAAGAGGAGGTTCAAAGGTATATCCTGAAGGGATTCTGGAGAGAGCTGTTTTGAAAATTAAAGGAAAAAGCAGGCAAGAGATTCAATATCGAAGTGAGTCTTGTATCAAGGAGAGCAATATTAATGGTGATTCAGAATATCAGTCATGTCAAAATGTGCTAATAGGCAAATCAACCTCCTTGCACAGTTATATACAAAGATATGTATTTATAATTAGATATGTGCACTTTTGCATGCATGCATGCAGACAAATACATAAACAAAACCTGTTCTTTTTTGTTATGGGAACATTAATATTTGAACTTTTTCTGGCTTGTAAGTATATGAAACTTGCTAAACAGCTGATTTTCCTGTGTAGGTAATGGCTTTCATTTATGCCATTCTAACAATGATCCCCCATCAGGTTTTGCATAAACAAGTCATTGCACATTTTATAACAATTTTTAAAATGTAAATTATTTACACAGAGAATGCTTATTGCTTAGGTGGGTGACTCCCGTAGTTTATAAATAAGTTAATAACAGAAATAAATAATTCAGGTACATTTATTTTTGAATCTGTTACTATGAAATCCTTTAATATTCAGAGCAAATATATTTTAAAGGTTGTTGGGTTTCTTGAACATATGTAGGATTAATTATTGCAGTGTCTATTTCCATAGTTTGGAAACTACTTGCATGCAGGGGACCCCCAAATTAAACAAAACCATTTCACAGCAATCAAGGCCTTGTTTCAGTGATGTTCTTGAGCCACATTTGAGCACATTTTGAACACCACCCAGCTCATTAAAGGCTCAGTGCAAACTTAGGTACTGCTGAATTCAGTAAGAATTAGTATGTACTCAAGTGCTTCCCTGAACAAAAGCCTGAATTCTCGGTAGGCTTCAAGAGACTCTAAAAATCCTCCCTGAAGGCAAATGTTACACTGCAGACAGAACATGCTGCAAGTGTTATTGCAGACTTTCTGATCTTTGCTGGAAGCTGTTTGCAACTGGTGTGGAATGCTCCTGCTTTCAGGGAGTTTGAGGGGTTGTGTGGAATCGCTCTCAGGTTTCCCTCTTCCTATCTTTTTCCTTATGCAAAGCCCTGTGCTCTCAGGGAGCAAGAGAAACCATCAGATGTCAGCAGATCTGACAGCGAGCTTGCTGCTCTACATCTATGCAGACCAGAATGAACAAGCTCGCTCTCCTTCTTGCACAGTTCTGGGTGTGCTTAATCAGTTGGAAAGAAGTTCAGGACATGTTATGCTTCAATGATAGTTACTTTTCCTGTGTTCTTCAAGCAGAGGAATCCAAGCTGGATTTTCACTACTAAGTGGGAATTTAACTTGATTTGATGATTGAAAGCTTAGCTGATGACCTTTTGTCAGTGGATGCTAGTTTTTCAATCTGAATCTTTCTTACTTTTTCTTAATGTCCAGTATTCTCCGTGAGGTTTTTATCTTTCCTTTTTTTCTTTTTATGCTTCTCTCAACCATTTCCTAGTTTTCTTTTTTTGTACTTACTATCTCTTCTAAATACTCCTTTATACTCTTCTGTTTCCAACACTGTAAGAAACGGCAAAATTTAAAATAGAATATAAATACATCAAGTGTATTTAAAAGTTAATAAAAAGCAACATCTCCCCACCCTCACAAGAAACCTCACACCTCCTTCTTCAGAGAAACCACAAACCAAACAACCCACCTTCCTCTGTTGTGCCCCTCCCCATGCTAATTATTTTTTTCTCCAGTGATTTGTTTTCCAATCCCACTATATTTAACAGAGTATTTGGATGAATGTGATTCTTATTCTGAAACAGAAGAAAATACAGATTTATCTTTTTTTAAAAATTAGAGTGATAGGACTAATTTTCCTCAAAAACCAATGCTAGAAATGCTAGAAATGCTAGAAATCAGTAATAGCTGATTTTTATCCATCTCCTCAGACTTACAAACGGTCAAAATAAACAAATCATCTATCCACTGATGCCTTGGGACATGTTGGCACACAAATAATTAGGAATTTATTTTCCAAGAGAAGGTCACTGTGTTTTATAGAGGCTGAATATGCCAGATGTTTGGATTGCCAGTGATTTAGCTAAAGACATGAGCCAGTGATCTGGTGGCTGAGAGGATTCATCATTATTATTAATTCAACAGTAACTCTGATGAAATGTTAGGACAATTAGGGTGATGATATGCTGCTTCACAAATATGCAGAGGAATCATTATGGAGAAGGGAAATGGATGAAATCATTGAAGTGAATGTAAACTTAAACTGGATTTCTGAATCATAGAGGAATTTCCCATGCAGAACTGTCTATCACATTATGCATCACTCATAAATGCTTAGTAGTTTTTTATTATGAATACATCAACCCAACTATTTTTACACATTGTTTAGGTATGTTTATTATTTTACTTACTTAACATTTTACCTAAAATTGCTTAACATGCATCAGAGAAAAACATCCTGAAGGTTTGAAAGCAGAGTAAGTTTTCATGGTAGTTTCCTACCTGACTGTCTTTGCTTTAGGGGCTGTATTTTAAAAAAGAATGAAAGACACACCAATAAAAGTTAGTAGAAATATGTCTAATATACTAAATAAATAAATAAATAAAAAGTCTCAAATTTAAATCTTCCATATATAATTTTGTTATGGAATGTTTAAAACATGTTAAGATTAATTCCTGTCTTGTTTTAGAGTATAATTAAAATAGTCTAGATTTTATTTCCATCTAAAGAAAAATTTACTTGTAATATGAACGCAAAATATAACAGCATCTCCAAAAAAAGAAGAAAAGAAAGCATAATAAAATGCTAAGAATAAATTTAATTCTTAGTTACAGAGTTAAGCAAAAAAAAGAATATTTAGGTTGTCTGCAGTGATTTGATATACTCTTGGAAAAGTCTTTTTGTTAGCTGAATTGCTCATGGACATTCATTTTGAATGTGTTTACTGAATTTTATTATTCTGTCTGAATAAAATGAGGGACTCTAGGGGATGTACTGGTCTTCTGCCTAGTTCAAGGTTCAGTGATGTTCTATGCATGGTTTATGCATGGTGCTGATTTATTTACAGGCTTATTTTTGTCTGTCTTAGCTTATGAAAGGTAAATTCTGTAAAATGTGAGTAATATTGATTTCCAGTTAAAAATTTCACACAGTGGTGTCAAGTAACTCTTGAGGTGTTGTGATGGCCCTCTTTCTGCTTTGAGAGACACTATGTGTCATTGAAATGATCTGTTAAAAAGGGCTTCTCTTTTTTAAGAGAAATTTGGTAAGAAAGTCTCCTACTCAAGGAAATACTGAAATAACAAAGTGTCCTGTACCGTGGTGTAGGAAACAAGAGCCCTTCTGTAATTAGCTCAGACATTTCAAGAAATACCTTCTGACTGTCATGTTTAAAGCACAGACAGTTCTTTTCTTTGATTTGTAGAGAAAAAAGTACTTTCCTAGCATATGACATGGAACAATGCTTTAAAGTATAGGAGATAATCATTAGGAATTGCTTAAGAAATAAAAATATAACCTATGCATTTGAAAGCTTATGTCAAAGACATCTCCCTTGGTCTAGACACATGCTTTTGTAACTTAATATGCCTTTCAAATACTGCATAGAGTATGGCCATTGAACTCATGAATGGAAACTGTTATTCTAGTAGATACAGATTAGTATCTACTTTTCCTAAACCTTAGGCTTTTTGAATGATGTTTATAATTTTGTTCATCACACCTGCCTAGTTTTCACCTCATAATACATGATGCTAAATCTGTTGGTTAATGGTTCATCTCAAAAATGACAATGTTTAGAGATACTGTGAGGAAAGTTAAGAAACTTTACTTAATTGTCTATAGTCTTCCTCAGATAAACTATGAAAGGAGATGTTTTCTTCTGCTATTACAATTTGCACTGACTGTGACTTTATTTGACTAGTATGACCTTGCAAAGAAAAGTATATTTCCTCTTGATTATGAGGACAGATTCCTGTAGATCCATCTTCTTTTTGTTCATTATAGCAGATGCAGCTTCTGACTCAGAACAGTTGTGGCCATGATAACACTAGCTCTGTTTTCTTGTAATAACTTTTTATAAAGTGATTGAGTATATGATGGTTAACAGTTGGATTTTTTTGAACATTCTTGACAAGGAGGAGAGATTCTGTTTGAAACTCTCTTTATGAAAGTTCTCCTGCTTTGTGCTGTTATGTCCCTATCAGAAAAGCATTCAATGAGTGAATCAAAACTCTAGAAATAGGCAGCAGATGCATCCATTGTTGGTGAAAGTGGAGATGAGAATTGTAGCAAAACTCTGTGATTTTTTTTTTTTTTTTTTTTTTTTTTTTTTTTTTTTTTTTGACGGTGCTTGCTGGTAGGATTTGAAAGAAGAAGGAAATTTGGGATATCACCCAACATGAACAGTAAGTCACAGGTTTGGTTGGAGTGATGGGTGAGACTGGTCAACAAAGCTACTGGCACAACAATATGAATAAAATAGACTTCTTCATGCCAGTCATATAGGGGCAGTTACTGCCCACATCACTGGGCGGTAGCCGTAGCATGAAGCACTTTATCTGAGCTGGGGAAATCCTCTAGGACAGGAGCCAGAAAAACCCAGATTCCCCTCTCCTCCTCAGGCAGGGAAGCAGGGCAGCCTGAGCAGAGACCTGGCAGACTACACTTCTCCTCTGGACCCTTTTCCTTTGGACAGTGAGCTCACTGCACCCAGATGTCTGTCATTGCTTGCAGTGACATGGGACTGGACGTAGACTCCTTTGTTCCTAGATTGTTCTGGAGTTTTGCTAAGCTCTGAGGAGACCTTTGCAATGGAGTCAGAGATAAAGGTGCTAGGTTTATAACAAAGAACTGTGACATCTCCTGACATATCCGGGAATGATTAGGTTGGAAGGATAAAATGCCACTACTCCTTGGAAGGATAGTAGCAAGGTGTGTAGTCATTGTCAATGTAATGACAAGGCCAACTAGGGAGGGAAGTGGTGGAAGGAAGGATGCCAGGATAATTTGTAAACCTGGTCTAAAGGTCTGATCTAAATCCACCAAAAATGATTTTTAGGGATTTATAGTATTAGCATTTAACACGTGTACATTTTAAGAAATTTTTAGGTTTTTTCCTTCTTTTTCTGAAAGGTTAGCTTTATTAGTGCATTTGTTAGTATATTAAATTGATCCAACTTTTCCAGACCCACAGTACTATATTTATTATATTGAGAGTGTGACTTTTGTTATTTTATTTTACTTGTATGGAAGCCAGAAGAGACCTCAGGATGCCATTATTGTTCTGTGATATTTCAAAATACTGTCCTTGGATTTCAGTCTATATCTATGTTATCAATTATTTCCCTTTGACAGTGCTGTTATTACATATATATTCCACAATTCGTGTGTGATAAATTTGTTATTGATCTTTAGAGTAGTGTAAACAGTATGCATTTATTTACATGTATATTCATGCATGAGGGGGTAATGAATTTACTTGTTATTGATTTGTTTTCTTTTTGATTCTGGCAGGCTGTTCAGCATTACATTTTGTAATTTACGGGATAATGTTCTGATGGAAGTTGTAAAAGCAGAACATTACTAAACTTATTTTTGCTGTCTTAGTAAATCTGTTCAGAAGGTAGATTATATAAATGGTAATCTCTGCACCTGTCTTTTTACAGAGGAATATAAAATAAAATGTTTTTCTGAAGATAAAAGCATAAAAGCTGTGAGCTTACCTCAGCATTCTTGACATCAACATAAAGCCTGAGTGATAGATCAGGATTCAAAGTGAGGAGGTATCAATCTGCTAAGTTTAATCAGTGAGGAGTCCAAGTGTTACTATTTAAATTTTTTAAAATGCAAGTTTGTTGTTGTACTGATGTGCAAGGCTCTTCTCTACCTGGAGTATCCAGCCAAACCAAGAAAAATTCCCTCAAGTTCAAAGCCAAGCTCCTCAAATTAGCCATTTGGATATGCTAACCTCTGAGTGGTTTGAGTCATAGATGCTACTAAACTATGAAGATAATAAAAATTAATTATGTGTTTGTGCTGCCTCGTAGCCCATATGTATGCTTGTATTTAGTGTTGGACATGCATTTGGATAGTTTTTTCACTCATGAGCAAAGTTCTGCGTGGGCAAAATAGAACCTCTCTGCCCTATTCTTTCTGATAGCCCATCTGGTGTCAGGAGGGATAAGCCTGTGATGTGCACAAGGGTTGTGGTTACATCTTGCTATTTTTGTACTACAGCACCACATAAAAGCAGACAGAAGGGTTAATTGTGAATAATTTTCTTGTACCAGTTGGCCTTTAAAATTCTTTTTTCTGTTATTATTTTTACACATATATTCCAGTGAAGGTGAGTTTTGAATGAAACTCAAAATTTGTAAGATCTCTTGCATAGTTTTCAGAGGGTATTGACAGAAATGGCAGTCTGATTCATAACACAGAAGAAACAGATTAGTTTTCATAGAGAGTTACAAATAGTGTACAAAATGAACTACGCTCTATGATTATCAAAATTCAATAGATTACTCATGACGTAAGTCTGTATGTTCAGAAATTTATTTAGGACATGGGTGACTGTGCCATGGTTTATACAGCAGCATGTGTAATGGCTGTGATCTGTCTTGCTGTGATTTTCTACATTCCTTTTAACTTGCAAGGTCTATTTTGTGCTTACCTGAATGTCTACTGCCAGTAAAATTTATATTTTCTTAAATGCTGTGGTACTCTTCCACTTAAGCATTTAAGGTTTCCATGCATTTTAAAAAAGGGAATATTCTTGTTCTTCTTATTTTTATGTCCATTTTACAATGATATTTCAATTAGGAATGGAAACATCTCTTTGAAGTTCTGGGATAAACTCTGAAAATAGCACTTTGGCTTTTGAAATCATTATTCCAATGTCCAATATTTGTTTTTACTTGAATTAATAATTTCAAACCAGAAGGTAAATAAAAGTAAATAGTTGGAAATACAGGTAAATATATGCAATTCTATGTTAGTATAAGAGAATATATGCTCCAAGGAGTGTGGTATAAATTTGATAGATGAGAAATGTATGTAATCATATGACAATTAGGAGTGATTATTTAATTTTAAAGCATTTACAGTGCAATTTGTGAAAATTTTATTAAATCACATTTGTAATTAATTTTTAATTATAAAGTATTGTGAAGAAAAGTACATGAAACTACATTTTTGTTTCATTTTCATGTCTTGCAAAAAAGGAAAAAAAGACTCTATAGAAAGTGACATGTTATAATGAATTCTTTGTATATCCAGAATAATAATTCTGCTGCCTTTTGATAAAGAAGTAGTATATAATTTAATAGCTATTCTTCTGTAACAGAGGGCTCCCTGAGGGCAGTGCTTGACAGATCCGTTAAACTGCTTGCCAGTTATGGGTAGGGATCGAGCTTCGCCCTCCTGTGCATGCAGAGCGTCAGTGTTGGTGAGAGGCAAGATTCCTCTCCCTGCCTCTCATTGTTTTGGGAACATGACCTGGATGCAAAGGCTGAAAGCCTTTGAAACCCTGGATTCCTAGGAGCTAAGGACAAGACCATGGCTGGCACTGAGCAAGACATTGGGGTTGCAAGACAGCACTCCTGTGAAGCAGGCAAAAGGGTCACTTGAAGCACAGCTGCTTCCTCACTTCTCTCAGGACTCAGATGGTCTTCCATGCTCTCTCTGCTCTTGCTGTGTGCTCTTCTGTAGGATTTATTTAGCATGCTGCTTTCCGGTGGATCCTCTGGTGTGCCCTGTCAGCTTGTTCTTCACCACTCAGGTGCTCCAGTCCTCAAGGCAACTCTACCTTAACAAAGGAAACAATGGGGTCTGTCCCTAAAACTAGGCAGAACTGCCTCTTACCTCCCAGAAAACAAATTCTGTGTACCTTTAATACATAGGTTCTGTCTGTTTATAGAACTTAATTGTGCCTCAAAGAACTGTTCTTCTTTGGGAAGCTCAAGTTTCAACTTCCGTTGCCCCTCCCTTGTCCATAGGCCAGGGGCACAGGGCAATATGAGCTGTCACATATTTTGTGAATGTGCATGCACTAAGTGCCTGCTGTAGAAAAGCATGGGACAGTCAGTAACGTGGAATGCAGAGGCCACAGACAGCATTTGGCTGACCCACCGTTCCCACCTGTGTCTGCCCTGCTTTAGAATCTGCTTCTGCACAGCTCAGTGCCACGGCAGAGGTCCCTGCCCACAGCCCATCGCCCGTGTCTTCAATCCCTACCTGCATTTCCTTGGGAGAGAACTGACAGTAGAGTGTATTGCATCTTACAGTTCCTGTGCTTCAGGCGTGCCCTGGATCCTTGCCGGCTTCAGCCCGAGCTTTAGGGAGCCTGAGAAAACAAAAGCAGACCCTCAGGGCAAACACGAAGCACTCAATAGCAGATGTTTGCTCTGAACAGCGGCATCAGTCACATTTAGCCTCTTCAGCAAGTTCTTCTCTGAGCTTAGATGCTTTATTCATCTCTCCTGTGTCAATTAGCCTCTGTTATGCAGGTTTCACCTCAGTTTACTTGAAAAATAAACCCAAATAACATATTCCTTGGTACTAATGAGTAATGACTTGTAATATTGCTTCTCTAGTCATGCTTAATGACTTAACTGCAGCACGTTTGCTATGCTGTGACTTGCTTTTGTTTTTCCTGTTTTTTTTTTCTTCCTGTCTCCTTTCACCGTGAGGCTGACAAGCAAGTCATTACTAGTGCTCAGGTATGTGCCACGTTTCAGAATGAAAAATAATGCATCTTAAAAGCACATAGGTGGGCAAAATAGCATGTGCTTCCAGGATGAAAAACGAGAGGCTGACTGACCCACCTGGCCCACCCTTCAAACAGCTCATAACTGCTGCATGGGAAGCAAAAAACTTTCTTTACATCCTGACAGTAGTAAGTGGAAGAACCCAGGTAATTCTTTTTCTTCCTCTTTCCCTGCAGCCCTCACTCTGTCTTTCCATTTAAGGTGAAGAACACCTCTGCTGATTTTCTTTCTCCTTTATGATCTGGACCTAAAGGAGGGTAGATGAATAGCCCATGACAACTTTTGACCACATTTTGTCCTTACATCAAGTGTGATGCTTGAATCATTTTATTGGTAATGAGGAAGGGTAATTTCAGGCTTTTTTCTTGGATACCACTAAGTCACCCACTAATTCAGAATGTGTTTATTTGTACGACTTAAGTGATTTACCTTTGATTGATAATATAATCTCTTTGTTTTTCTTCTATGTCATATTTGATAACTACAGTTCTGTTTCCTTTTGCCTCTAAAATTATTTATATTAGAAGAGTAGATTCCAACCCTAAGTTGTGTGAGTTCTTTGCTCTCTTAACAGGTAAAAATATCTAATGAAGATGATGTTATGCCTAAAACAGCCTTTTGATCTCTACATATTACACCTTCATATTCATCACAGTGTAACGTTTCTGTAAGACGTAGTGTTGATTTATATCCTGGTACTTTCTGTAGCTGATTACTGTAGTGCTACAGTGCAGACATTAGAATCTCAGCCTGCTGGGTTGGCCAGAGATGCTCTCTGGAAGGTATGTCTAATGGGATGGGACCCTGTAGCCATCTTGTGAAAGATAATAAGGATAAGCAAACTAAAGCAAACTGTTGGACTCTTAAATAGCATGGTTAATGAGCAATTAACATGGAGAACCATGGGAGAGAAAAAATCTGCTTGAATAATATGAAGGATGTGTGAAAAATTGGTGCTGTTCTGATTTCCTCTATTAGTGCCAGACACTTCTCTTGTAAGAAAAAAAAAAAGTGAGGGTAGAAAAAAATGGTGAGGCCTGTGATGACATGCAGCAGTGTTGTAAAATAGCGTTGGCTAGTCCAAGTTATTTGTGTTTGGACAGCTTTTATATATTTTCTGAAACAAAATAGGAAATAATTAGTTCCATTGCTCTGATATATTTTCTTTTACTAGCAACTTACTTGGTGTCACTTACTCTGGTTTTTTCAGTGTATAACATTTTGAGAGAGAGAGGTGCATACAAGGTGTATATACAAAGAGATATGGAATATGGCCAAATTTCTGTAAATTTGTACACAGCCCAGGCTCTCTGTTCAGTCAAAATTCCTCTGAAATATACTGTGAATTTTGATGGAATGTGAATGTGGGGAAAAATTTTGGCAATTTTGAACTTAATAGAAGAGGCATTTTTGCTAGAAGGGCAGCAATGTTTAATCACAGAATGCAAAATAAAATAGGAAAAGGACATGCAGCTAACCAGATTGCTCAAATTTTATATAAATTGAGGCATATTTTATTTACATATCTTAGAGGATGAGGTCAAGTCATAAACATTGGCTAAATTGTTGCCACACTCATAAACAGTTTCAGTTAAGACTGTACATGTGTGGCTTGTTAAAGCATTTAAGTTTGCAGTTGGGCCTTCACCTCTGCATCATCTGTGAGTGCTTCACCTTGAGCACTCACAGATGATGCTTTAAAAGACTGGGTTAAGTAAAGACTGTAGTGAATTATAGATTTATAATTCATAAGATATTCTTTGTGTCCATCCTTCTACTGAACATAAATTTCCTGGTGCTGGCAGTTTCAGCTAAGTCCTGATTTACTTACAGAATAGGAATATTTGTCAAAACTTGGCAGGGGCTGTGAGGACAGTGGGTATATATTTCTCTGAATCCATCGCCAATTCCTTCCCTGAAGGCTTGGTGACTACCTAGCATGAGAAGAAGATTCCTTCACTGCAGGGACATAGATACAAGTGTAATCATAATTGACAAAAGCTGCTTTCTTTGGAAGTTGAGGGTTGTCTGAATAAAATGAAGCACTGTTGTGAAGCAGAGATCATAATCTCTCTGGCCATCCTCTGAAATGGAAGGTGTGACCTAGAGGTCACTTGCTATTCATATAGCTAAAAAATTTTAAACACAATTACTGACCTTTGTACATTCTGAAGATTCAACAGATTAATGATGCTTGGTGGTTAATATGGTGTTGTCTTCAGCATTGTAATAATTCCCTAATGTTGTGGGGTGCTGTGTTTTTAACTGATAAGAATTCAAAAACAAGTTATTAATTTCCAAGTAAAAAAATTCATGTGTTCACTAGTGTTAAACGGTTGCAGCTTATTGATGCTGGTAAGTATTTTTTAAAGGACATAAGGGACTGCTCTGGGAAACAACCATTTTTCAGTAGTGGTTAAATAATTTGCAGACCCAGAATTTTCCATGGTGGATCAGCTATTTGGAATATTCCTGCTCATCCCATATACTGCTTCATATCTTTGGTTGAGATAGGTACAAAAAAAATTTTAAAAGGCAAATAGACTCTTTTAGCAGGCGAAACACAGTGCAGTTCCCTCAAGCTGACTGCTCAAGCTGGCTGTTCCCCACAACACAGTCATGGAATCTGTCAGTACTCAGACACAGTCTCTCACTAAGAGAGTCTCTCATACCTTGCCATCTGTCATGTGCTGCCTGTTCCCATGGTAAAAATGACTCCCCCAATTTTGTCAGATTTGACAATAATTTTCATTGAGATTGGGGATGGAGCAAGCTTCAGAAATGTGTTTCTTTTCCCACTTCTTCCCTTGGATTGATCGCATCTCACTTTAGGACTCACATATGTAGTTCTAAGTGACTTTGGTGGGTCTTCTTAAGGATGAAGATTGATGTACAGGAAAGGTTGTGCCTGAGCTTTTGTCAGTAGGTAACAGTGTAGAAAGGCTTTGCTTTAAACTTTCTGCATTCTTTCAAACTTCCAGTAGAGTCGCTTGCCTTCAGCAGAAAACCATACATATTAATTGGACACTGTTTGTATAAATTTTCAGAAATACATAGCAATGATGATGGAGAAAGAGGCAGTGAGAGGGCAAGAAATAAAGCACTGTCTGTAAAGATAATAAGTAGCAGGGGTGTACTGTATATGGACAAAATACACTTTCATAAGGAATGAAGAAATTACAACATTGTTGTATACATATTTCATCTTGAGGTATCTGCCATAACACATAAATACTAATCTGACAGCTCATACTTCTCTTTTCCCAATCAAATATGAATTTACAAATATTAATCCTGTATTTGTTCCACTAGAATAGCAAAAGGAGATATGTTACCACAAATTAGCAACTTCAGTGACTTCTGAAATATTCTTGACATGCTGCTTTGTCACTGTGATGCTAATTTTATGTTCAGTCTTTACCTCATTTCCCAGATCATCGGTGTCTGCATTAGAGAGCTAAAATAGCTAAGTCTCTCAGCAAGCATCAGTGACACATGGATGATCTCCAGTTCCCTGTGCACCAGCTGCAACGCATCTTCAGTGAACACCACGGACAGAAGAGACTTAGATGTGCCGGAGATGATGCCAGAGCATCTGTGCATAATCTGGATGTTCATGACCCCAATCCATCCCACTAGTAATATCTACTGATATCTCCATCATTCCTATCAGCTAGACCTTTCACATGTCTCTGCCTTTCTTTAGATGTGGACTTTTTACATTAAAAATGTGCAGAATTAATAGCCAAATTTAAAGGGTGTGCACTCAGATATTAATTCAGTAACTCTCTGAATAGCAAAGTAAGGAGCATCCTCACACAACAGATGACTGTTTAGCTGCCACAGTCTTTACAGAATGTCTAAGTAAAAATATTACAGTGCATTCAAAGAAGGCCTGATAATGCAGGAAGGTGTGTTTTGTATCTGTGGTAGTTATATATGTAGTACAGCAGGTACACTGCACATATCCAGACTGTCTTGCATACATGACTTTAAATGCATTGTAATAATTTATGCTGTCTGAGGAACTGGCTTGATGTGGTATCAAAAATAAACTTCTGGTGATTTGAAAATATGGGCTCAAACCTTCATGACTGGAGCTGCTGTTAATGATCTGAGAAATATTTGCAAATCTAAAGTAAATATATGAAGCCTGCAGGCTTTCTTCAGTAGTTTTTGGACTATATGTTCCTAGAAGTATTGCTGAATACATTTATAGACTGTGCCTGTACTTTTCTTACAGAGGGGATGGTCAATATCATGTGTTGTGCATGCTGTGCAGTTGCTTTTTGCAAATGCTAGTGAAAGAAACTATCAGGAAATAAATTTTCTAAGATGAAGCCTTCTGTCAGAAAATTATTTTATATAAAGTTACTTTATTCCTTGTGACTGTGCAGTTCTCCCGGCTGAGAGAATTGCATTGGATGTTCAGGGACAGGAAAGGACATTATGGTTTCACAGAAAAACAGTAGCCATTAGAAATAATAATCTTTTTCCACTTTCCACAAAAATGTTCTACGTTTCCATATGTGTATCTAAGAATTTAAATGTAACTTCAGAAGAGAGTCCTCTGTGTTCTTTTGGCTCCCTGTCTGGCATAGGAGCACAGCAAGCATTCTGTGAACTACTGCTCCAAGTGTGGTTGTTCTAGAAAATGAAGAGAATGCTACAACGTGTGTCTTTCATGTGTTAAATCAGCAGATGTTCAGATCTTCTCATTACAGGCTTTGTCCTTGTTCTCCTTAGTTTACACAGTTTATCATAAACCCCAACATTTTCTATCAGGGTTTGCTATCATAAATATAGCAGAAAGAAAACTGTAGCTAGTAGATCTGGTATTCAGCAGTTGTATTTTGATGTAACCTTGTAAAAACTCTGTGAAATTTTTTTCTTTTACAGTAACTGATAATTTTATGGTGGGAGTCACTGCAATATGTAGTTACATGTTTATGTCACTTTATAGTCTTGTCAAGAATGCATTCCTAGTAGCATCACAAATTGTTCAGAGAAACCTGTCAGGCTCTTTGTACATCTAAGAGACTATTTAGAAATATTCGTATTCATCACTTTGTATAAATTCAATGCTCAGCTTGTTTGTGTGATTAAATTTTGTTAAGTCTTTGTGCTATCCCAGAGTCAAGTGTTTAGTATACTTTTTTGACTGAAAAAGATATTTGCTCCTATTAGAAGGCAAGGAGAATAAATAGGAGACACCAGATGAATGTGTCACCATAATCTGAATTTATTAACAGATGTAAAAAATCTACAGAAAATTGGACTATGAGAGTTTCTTTACAGCAGAGGCAGTATTATTTTCTCAATGCCATTTCTGATACTATATAGGATACTGTTTTGTGGAAATCCTGTTATTAACACTTATTTTTGTGTGTATCATGCTGCCATTACTGTGTGGTGACCACTTTGCTATCTGAAACAACAGTCCAGTATTGTCCCTTCATAGGGACTCCTTAAGTAGAAAAGAGACCTTCTCCTTCCAACAGTCTGGTACCCACAGGCAATTACTCTAGAAAACCCCTGTGATGGGAGCTGTATAGTATTTAGAAAAAATGTGTAGCTGGACCACTTAATTCCAGACATTACAGACTGATGACAACTTTCTGGCAGTTGTAGGCAACTCTGCCTCATATCAATAAAGCTGCTAATGTAAATTCAGAAATGTGAGGGACAAAAGTGATGTGCAGTATTATTTCTCTGAGTTTTTTGATGACTGTGACATTTGGTGGGCATCCCTCTGATTTGTGTTGTGTTACTTCCGGAAAAAATCTTTTATTAAATTAGTATTTCATCTCCTTACCGAGTTACCTCAACAGCTGACTTCATCCAACCTTTCTCTAGAGCTCATTATGAGTCTTTAGTTAGTTTTTAAGTCAGAGTCTACTGAGGGTTGTGTTTGGCTAACTCAATTTCCCTTTGAGAAATTAATAAAAATTTACACTAAATTCTGTTCACTGTTTTTACTGTGGAAGTCTCTGAAAACCAAAGATCTTTTTTCTTGCTTATTTTTATTTCAGAGCCTTATCTTTGAGTTATCCAAGTTACTGACTATATGATCTCTGCAGATTTCCACTACTGCAGATTACTAAGAATGATTTTATAGTTTAGAAGAGTATTTATTTGGTTCTTCTTTTTCTGCATGGTTACAATTATTTCTATGTCCTGGAAATGCATCTAAAGAAGTGCTATGAGGTATTTTAATGGTGTAAGTGACAGTTTTGGCTTTATGTCTCATTATCTGAAAGACAGCATCTCCAGCAGCACAGACATATCTCATCCTGCCAAGGCCCAATGTGGAGCATAATGTGTGAAAGAGACTCCAAATGAGGGGAATGGATCTCTTTCTTGCTTAAAATGCTATGAATTTATTCCTTTAGGGTGAATAACTGTATTTTATAACTCCAGTTCTAGAGATAATAAATAATTTTAGGCCACTGAAGTGACAGGACAGTATGTCTGTGTGAAAAGTGAATCATTTGGGGAATAAAAATGAGCAAGATCGCTCTGAATTAAGTGCATGAGCCCACAGCATGAGTTATTGGTTTGATATTCAGATTGTAAAGTGCAAGAGCTTGTTTTGGGCTAGTCCTATGGCCAGAGCTGCTAGAAAATGTGATGTCACAGATTGAAACTGTTCAGATCTGGCCCAGAAGCGGAGATGGTAAAAACTCTGGAATCCTGCTTTCACCCTCTGGGCTGCCAGCAGTGTCTTCCAAAGCCAGAGACCTGGAAGTTGAAGGATCTAAGTGACATGAGCGTACTGGTGACAAGGACATGAGGACCTCTGCAGTCTGGCCACACAGAGATCCTGCTGGCTCTGAGATCACCAGCCCCAGTCTGAATGGGCAAGGAGGGTCTGCACCCACCTGGCAATTGTGTCAGTGTCTGAAAGCTGGCCAGTAAAACTGGTTGTTGTTAGGGCTAATGCTGCTAAGATGATAGATAGATATTTGATTGAATAGACACTAGAAGCTTGCAGAGGTGGTTGTTTTGTTTTAGTGAGGGGTAGGGCTTTTAAATATATATATATATGTGTAACAATTGATTCAAATTGGTAGTAAGGTTTAAATTTAAACTTTTCTATTTGAATAGCTCTTTAGAGTGCCACTTTTTACAATGACCTAAATAATAATTCAAGAGAGTCCTGCTATATCTTACAAAGTCTGGAGAGGTCACAAAGGGAGAGGAACTTCAGTTTATTGATTTTGGGACCTAAAAAACATTCAGTAACTATTATCTGTAGTTAATAGATCCACAGGACTCATACTGATTAATTTCCTTATCTGAAAGACATTTCTTTTCATACTGTAAATGATATCTGATGCTCCCTGAAGGGCTCTATAGTTTATAGATTTTATAAGAGAATGAGGAAATGAATGCATCATTTTCTTGCCTTTTTGTGATGCTGTGATTCTGTTATTCACAGAATGCTCTATTTTAATACAATTTATGCTTTTACCAGCATTTTAACATTTCTCTGTAAAAGAAAAAAAAAAGTCTTTTATCATTCATATTGAAAAAAAGCGCTGAAGCTTTAATCCACCCAGAGTCAGTAACTGTTATTTGATCTTAAAGGATGGCACTCATAAACTACAGAAAGGCAAGGGCTAAAACATTCTTTATGGTGTAAATGTTATAGTGCATCTCATATTTATTGAAGGGACCATAATTATGCAGAGCCATTACAGTGGATATTCATGGCACCGTATCAAGCAGTACCTCTGAATTTTTTTATCAACTCTATGAGCCTGAATTAAGTACCTGTATCTTTTCATTACATTCCACTTTTCCTCCTATTTAAATCAACTTTCTGTGAAGGACTGTCTTGTTACATAATATACACAGCTGCAGCAAAGGGATTAAGGAAGACCGTAAGTGTGGAGACTGTATAAAAGTCTGGTTATCATTAAAGTGAACCTGTTGCTTTTTTAGAATTTATTTTGTAGCTTTTGTGTGCCATCTTTGGTTCATAAGTTTGACTCATATCTGAGCAATGTTCCTAGTGCTGTGAGTACTTTTTAGCTCCTTATTAGGAAAGTACAAATTAGTGATCACTGCTTATTCAAAATGACTTTCCAGTGTTGTTTTTCTACTGAGTATTAGTATTAAGAGATTACAAAGCTGACCACACAGGGCAAGTACAGATTCCTCATAGGTTTAGGAATCACCAGGTTTTGTGATGCTGTTGATCATTCAGAAAAACTGAATTAATAACTATAACTCACATTCTGATATTGACAGTGATATTGGAGAAGGACTTTTTACAAGGCTGTGCAGTGATAGGACAAGGGGTAGTTGCCTGAAAACTGAAAGGGCCTAGTTTTAGATCAGATATTAGGAAGAAATTCTTTGCTGTGAAGGTAATGAGTCATTGGAACAGGTTGTCCAGAGAAATTGTGGTCCCATCCCTGGAGCTGTTCAAGACCAGGTTGGATGAGGCCTTGATCAACCTAGTCTACTAGAAGGGGTCCCAGCCCATGACAGTGGGGCAGGAACTAGAGGATCTTCAAGGTCCTTGCCAACCATTCTAATATTCTGGCTTGCAGTTTGAGATTTGGTCAAGTTTATGAAATGCTAATACATTGAATTTTTAAACTTTTTCTTTTCTTTGAAGCTAGTAAGTGAAAATTTCAAAGAAAATTGTGCATTTTTTTCCCTTCCATCTTAGACCATATTTTTTATATGCTGCATTCAATTGTTGTTTGCATTTAAACTATATTACTAAAATGCTGGAAATTTTCTGAATTAAAATTGTTATTTCTTTCCTGACATTTTAAAAAAGAGAAAAATGATAATTTTAAAATCTTTTCCTCAGATGTATTTGTTTACAGTATGAGGCAGAACTGCATTGTTATGTAAGGGTTTATGAACCTAGCTAAAATAAAGTCAAGTATTTGAAGCTCACAAGGTGATAGTGACAGTAGCTAAAATATATTTCACCACACTTGAAACATTTGACAAATTTTTACAGAGATGTAAAAAATTTCTGCTGCAAGACTGGAACTGTTGTTTGTTTCAAATGTTTAGTGTCTACATGGAAGGAAGGCAGGAAGGAAGGAAACCTACCTCTACTCCCCACTATTGGGTAAAAAAGCATCCTAAATAATTTCAAAGAATGATAAATTTACCTTCCAAAATACACTGTAATACTCTGTAGTTTGTAATGAAATTGATTCCAAACAAATATGCTATAAAACTACATATATCCACTGAATTTATTCCTAATTACTGACATTTTATTTGGGAAGAAAGGGTAACTCAGAAATCACTACCTCTCTGCTCTTGTCCACTCTTTAACAAATGTCCAGCTGATTTGAATCAACTGAGTCTTCACAGCTCAAAAGATTTTGCTGGTCTTGGCACACAACATGAGCAAAACTGACTATTTACTCATTATAGTGTAAAATTAGGCTTATTTTATGCAAGGAGTCAGATGAAACATTTGTAAGTGTTCATCTAGAATTCTTCGAATTGGCATCCTTTGGGAAGAGGACAGGAAAGAAAGGGAGTTGTTATATCATTGTGTAAACAATCAGGTTTTCTATTACCTCTTTGATCATACTGTTCAATTTTTTCTGTCGTTATATAAATTATAAATATAAAGAGAGCAAACTCCTTCGCTTTAGCTGCAGGCGGTGTTTTGCTCTCGCAGGCCTGCTCTCAAAACCCCGGTGAGAACTGCAGGCTTGGATGTATTAGGACCTTTCTCTTGCCTCAGCGGTGTCGCCGATGGCACAGCGAGGAACAAAGGATTCTCTGCCGCGCCCCAGCGGCTCCCGGAGCCCCGGAGGCTGAAGAGCGAGCAGCGCCCAGCCCGAGCTCGGTGCTGTGCCCGGCAGTGTCCGCGCCTCGCCGCACACTCGGGCACAGCGCGGAGGCGAAACGCCCAATTTGCTGCCGGAGCAGGAGGAGGCAGCGGAAGCTGTCTCCAGCACAAGGGAATGAGCGTGGCTCTCGGCAGCTCAGGGCTTTGGAGAGGGCCGCTTGATGAAGCGTGACAGGTACGGGAGCAACGAAATCACAGCACTCGGCAGGCAGGCCATTTAAAATGGTAATACAGTCAGGCCTCCTCTCATCCCAGCGCTGACACTCCTCAGCGTCTGCCTGTGCCACTCATTCTGCGCAGATTGTCAGGTGGATATCAAAACAAGCACAGCAGGCAAATAAATACGCGAATCTGAGCAAATATTCTCCCTCCTGCAGGAACTGTAGACAAGAATGACTGACACGAACTCACTGCTAATGATGATTTTGGTTTTTTTCTGACTGCACTCTGTAGGTTATTTCTTGTCATGCCCTGCATTTCAGATTACTTATATAGGTCTCTGCTAAACTCCTCCAATTATACTGGTGCGTAAGAAGGTAATCTTAACTCTCTGTGTTACATCAGATTGCTCTCTGAAGAAAATGCAGGCATAAACTTTTGAGGTTTAATGACAGAAGTGTATTGGCTAAGATGAGCTATTAATAGATCAGATATCTTAAATTGCTGCTTTAATAATTTTTCTGCTTGAACTGACGGTACTGGGATTAAATAGAAAAATAATAACATAATTTTTTTTCTTTTTGTTTTTTTTCTTTTTTTTCTTTTACATTTGAAACTTTTATGCTCAAAAATAGGCAGAGTCTGTCAGGTCTTCATGGATCTATCATTGACAGAAGCGATGACCTGACAAATTGCTCTTTTCTATGTAAAAATTACATCTATGGTATTTAGGGAAGCAACCTTTTTTTCTCAATCTGGAGACCCAGTTGTGAGAGTCAACGTCCTACAAATCACATAGATCACCTTCATCTTGACAGAGAGCCTAACTTAGTTCAGTAGGATTTGGATCAGATTTATTACTATTTAGTTCTTATTTAGAAGTTGAAAATACTGGTAGTTGTCTAAGAAATAAGGTATATGAGAGAAAAATAGTTATTGTTAATAATGCACTTCGAGATTATTGCCCTGAGCAATTCAATGTTGCAGATTAAATAGTCCTTGTTGGCTCTTATTTCTTCTGCTTGTACAACTCCTCTTTTGCATGTGGACCTGTCCCTGTTTACCATAGATTTCTTTATATTATCACTAACTTATCTTCATTTATCTTTAATTCTTCATCATTCACCACTCACTTTTCTTCTCCTGTCCCTTGGACTGTCTGTATTGAGGCAGATGAAAGAAAAGTGGTATATGATGCTTAGGGTCCAGAGCACAAGTCTCATGAGGAGTGGCTGAGGTAACTGGGGTTGTTTAGCCTGGAGAAAAGGAGTCTCACATGACCTTATCACTCTCTACAGCTGCCTCAAATGTGGTTGTAGTGAGGTGGTTGTTGGTTTCTTTTCCCAGGTAACAAATGATAAGGGGAAATAGCCTCAGGTTGGGCCAGGGGAGGTTTAGATTGGATATTAGAAAAAATTTCTTCACTGAAAAATTTTCAAAGCATTGGAACAGGCTGCCCAGAGAAGTGGTTGAGTCACCATCTCTTGAGGTATTTAAATGGCACTTAGTGACATGGTTTAGTGTTGGGCTTGGCAGTCCTGGGTTAATGGCTGGACTTGTTCATCTTAAGGGTCTTTTCCAACCTAAATGATTCTGTGCTTTTATGACATATATACTTGGCATTTCTTGAGGCAAGATCCTACCTATAGTTACTGACATATAGATATTGTGATGCTGTTGGTATACAAGCTGCACATATTCTGTTTTAGTGTCTGGATGTATGTGCTTTTGGTATCTTCTGGCAGTGAATAGAAGTCCAGTGTCTCTTTCAATAAATTTGGACAGTCTTTGGACAATTATCCAAATCTGCTGTTGCTGTATTAAGTTAAGCTCATGAGTCTCAGTGCTAGGCTTATCCAGCTTGCATTTAGAGGAAACTTCTCCAATTCTGTGATACTTCCTACTAGATTTGATTAGTGTGTAGAAATGACACTTGAGAGTTAGATGTTAGTACTAATAATTTGTGCAGCACTTTTTTGCATCTTTGAATAGATCTTGAATAAGAAAACTTGTTTTATTTAATTATAGTTAAAAGAAAAAAATTTCAAAAACTCTTCTCCCACTCCCAAGTCTTTCTTCTCCCACTCTCGAGTCTTTTATTCCTCCCAGAGAGCTTTTAATTGGGAGAAAAGAATGATTTTACTTTTTCATTACTTGCAGAAAGCAGCAGTAAAAGAATCATACTATTTCAGGCTGATAAGACTGGGTAAGAACTAGCCTTTTAAACTATTTTATATTTCCACATTTAGTTTATGCAACAGGTTTTCAGCTTATATTTTGGAGAAAGAAAATGAGTAAATGATATTAAAGTGATTCCCATTTTTGAAGAAATGTCCTTCCATTCAAGAAGCAAATGCCTCTCTCTTTGTAGAAATTACATTCTTATGAATGAAAATTAAGCATCTTTCAAAAATTGCACCATAAGGCTTTCTCTACACAGCGTAAATTAACCCTGGTTGCAACAACTTAATGACAAGGAGGAAAGAACATTATAGCTGTCTCATTAATTTTGATATTGATAAGCTTTTCTTTCTCATTCTTCACAAGCTGTTCAAATTTCTAGTCTGAGGACTCTTTAATTTGGACTGGTTCTTTGGTATGTCTTGAATCACTCTCAGAGCATTTCTAAAAAAAGCTTGTATATGATTTCATCGTCTCTGAATCATTTCATTCTCTCTTACGATGTCCTAGACCTTTCCTCTCCTGTGGTTTGATGTACAAAGGAATGGCAGACTTCTTAAGTCTACCAGACATTTTACATACCATGCAAACTCTTAAGCCTGTTCATTGAGATAAATACAGCACTTGCAGATTGATGAAACATTTGGCTATGGCATCACTTAGCTAAGAAGTTAAGAGAATTTGGGATCTTGCAGCTTTTGAATCTTTAAAGTTGTTATTTGAAGTTCAATTATGATTTCTTGTTCTTTCCAGCTCTTTTCAGTTCCTTTATCAATTTGTTGGTTGTTATAGATAGTTTGGCAATAGCCTGCATGTTGTAATTTTTTTCTGGAATGAAAATCACCAAATACTTGTTGCAGATAATTTGTCTTTTAATATTTTTACAACAACCTTATTCCAAAGTCACACTGCATTAATCTAAAGAAACCTTTAGTGATACTGCATAACTCCTCAGCTGTGGAGTTCTACAATAGATACTTGATGAACTATTTATGCACTGTTAATCTTTTTTCATTAGAGGCTGTTATACTTATTAGTCACTCACCATAAAGGCAACACCTCAGGATTCAACAGCGCATTGGAGTGATGTTTTTAAAGTGAGCACACTACCTGAAGCAAAGTCATCATGGAGGGAGAGGCAGTATAATTGGGCAATGCTTATCTTGGGCTTGTAAGGGTAGATCTAATTTACCATACAAATAATTTTTCATCCCTTTTGACCGTGTCCTTCACCACTTATCCCACTTTCTCAGCTCTGGGGATCTTTCCTCCCACCCTCCACACCTACTCATCTCATGGCTCCCAAACAAAGCACAGCACTTGTGTGTCTATTCACCATTGTCCTCTGTTCCTCAACTCCTTATTCTGCTCCTCCCTCTCACTTCCAAAGTTCTACCTTTCAAGAAGGTAAGTGTAATTTAGGTGTAATGAATGATGAGTGTGATACTTTCTACTAATTCCACATTCCCTCATGTCTTTACCCAGATAATGGGATAGTTTGGACTGTCTCGTTTTTAGAATAAGTCTGTTTTGACAGGGCTCTCTTTTTCTAATGTATTCATTTCTGAAAGCACATGATCCAAAAGGCAAGGTTTTAGCAGAATGTCTTTATTTTGAAAGGTGGAGATTAGTAAGATTAGAACCGTTTCTTGGTGCATGTAGAAGTTTGCTCCTTGGCCTCAGTCTCACTCAAAATAAGTCATGCACAGGTAGGCTTTATTCCGACAGTCAAGACATTCTGTTGTGCTTCAGGAGTGAAGCTGTCAGCCATAGTGCTTACACTTTAGACAAACATGTCAAAAGATACCTTTTACCTGCTCACTTCTTTCAAAGGAGAGGAAAATTAAATTGGTGTTAAGTCTAGACTCTTGAAGCCCATCATCAACTGGGATGGTTCCAAGGATTAAAATGTTATTAAGATCCCAAGGTAGTTCCCATTAGCAGCCTGACTTTTGACTTCAATATGGGTTGAAAGAGTTCCTTAAAAAATAAAGCAATTTTTCAGCTGATGGATAAGTTCTAGGGCAAGCAGAAAAGATTACTGTAATATTTTAAAAGAAGTGTTTGCTATCTGGCCTCAGAAGTTGTAATTAACCTGTGTGAGGCCAGAGCTATGTATTATGAAAGAGTGAAAAGTATCTGTGCTGTCTGTAGAAGAGGCAACTCATGTATTTTACAGGTAGTGTAGCATTTTAAAGTATAGAGTTTTAGGACTTTAATTTTAAATGACAGTGGCATGATCTGTAACTGCAATATACTGCTGTAAACCATCTTTACCATAGTCTGTATTACCTCTGTGGCTGTTAGTTCCTCAGTGGAACCTGAAAGAATAATACAGACAAATTTCATTTCTTCTTGTTTCACACTTCTTCACCACAATAATATGCTTAGCTAACAGGTTAGCAAGTATGCCCTGCTCACTTTCTTTTGATTGAAAAGATTTAACATTTCAGAGAAACCTTCAAAACCTCACAGTACTCTTCAGATCTTGCAGGAATAAAAATGTTCATTTTCCCTTTTCAGTCTTTTTTTCTCTATTGCTCTCCTACTTTACTGTCACACTTAACCTTTTTTATAACTACTGACAGGATGCTGCCTTCAATCCAGTCCCTCCAACAATTACATTATGTGGGTTTGATTTTACATTATGTTTTTAATGATGCCTTAAAAAAGAATCTTGGTAGGAATGAATCATTCTAACTTCACTGGTGCTGAATATCAAAACAAAAATATGTATAAAAGTTGAAATTACTTTCTGTTTACAGAAAGAAATGTTGACATTACAGGACTACTAGTTTATATGGTATCAAACAAAGATCTACTTACACAGGTAGGTGTAAGTGTAATGTAGAAAACTCAATAGGTTTTTCTCCTCTGGTTTTATTAAGAATACTCCTTTGAAAATATATTTTGTATACCATTTTAAACATGAGAAAGTTAGAAGGTATCATCCACACTTCTGTAAAATTCAAAAGAATAATTAAATGTTTGAGGTCTTCTGGCAGAGCGAAGTTCTCCTGTCAATTAGATGCTCAGTCTTAATAGAAATCAAGGTAAAATCCAAAGTGCAAGAAGCACAGTTTGTACTTTAAAAATCTTGATTATTTATCCTTCTGCTTTTGAAATTAGCTCTCTGGAATCCCAAACAATATTCGTAAATTATACATAAATGTAATGCCAAAATATATATTCCTTCATCTCTTGCATGTCTCAGGAGTGTAAGAACTTTGTTAGTACTAGACAGGTAACACTTTATGTCACAAAGGGTGTGGTTTTTTGTAAAAACCAATAAACATTCCAGAAAACAGAGTTTACTCTGGCTTCTACTCATTCATATTAATGCAGATGAGCTGCATTTTGTTTTTGTGTCATAACAATGGCAAAAAGTATCAGCATAATCTAAATTTGTGTGACTTGTCTAGGGATTTTTTTTTGTTGTTTTTAATTTTTTTGTTGTTTTGAAAAAAATTTTAAAGCTTCTGTTTTGTTTAAAGGTTAGAAGATTCTGTTTAAATATTTCAGTCATCCAGTCAGGTGTGAAAATCCATATGGCTTAAAGGACCACTTGCACACCATAATCAAAAAGCTTTAAATATCAAATGTGATCAGCAAATGCAGAGAGCATAACTAACTCTTTGAGTAAACTAGAAAGTGAATATTTGCATATAATGAATGCATTCAGAGTTATCATAGAAGACTTCCAATACTTAAAGGGGGCCCACAAGAAAGCTGGTGAAGGCCTTTTTACATGGGCATGTAGTGATTGGACAAGGTGGAATGGCTGTAAAACAAGAGTAGGCTTAGGTTAGATATGAATAAGAATTTCTTTACTGTGGATGTGGTAAGGCACTGGAACAGGTTGCCCAGTGAAGTTGTGAATGCCCCATCCCTGAAGAAGGTGTTGTAGGCCAGGTTGGATGGAGCTCTGAGCAACCTGGTCGAGTGGAAGGTGTCCCTGCCCATGGCAGGGGAGTTGGAATGATATGATCTTTATGGTCCCCTCCAATCCAAACCATTCTATGATTCTATGATCATAAATATCAAAGAAAAAATGGGTGTTGTAGTTTTTTGCATAATCATTTCCATAGACTCAGCCATTACTTTGTATACCACCTCAAATTCTCTATTCACTGAGAACAAATACTAAATTATAAGCTTGCCCTTTGAATTTTGCATGAATACTGAATCCTCTAAAAATTTTTCTGATGCTGCAATGCAGTAACATCTTTGTTCCTGTTCATGAGGTTTCTAGACTTGGTATTTTTCCCTCTAAGTAAATCTGAATGTCACTGTTGTGTTGCAGACCACGTAACTTTAACTCCAAGGGCCAAGAGCCTAGGTTTAGGCTCCAGTGCAAGCGTCTTCATGGCACATCCTCCCACAGTTCTGCTCTATGACTAAACTTAGTCATACCAGGAGTTGCTTCCTTTCAATGTCCATAGGAATCATTATTGGGTAAAACAAAAAATGTGAGGTTGCAGTGGTGATTGTCAGAAAGGTGGTGGAAGGTGCATGGGCTGGTGTCCTTTCGCTCAGGAATCAGGAAGGTGAGAAGAACCATAAGGTCCCTGTCAACCCCAAGATTATGTCTCAGCATATCAGGTATAAGGGCCCTGGTTGGATAGTTCTTCTGACTTTCTGCCTCTGCTTCACCCCAGGGATGCTACTGACCTTTTGACTCCAGCCTCTGCCCTAACAAAGGGAGAAACTACTGCAGTAATTTCTTTTTCAGAGAAAAAAACCCTCAAATATATTTCATGGCACTAAATTGATCTAAAGATTAGAAAATTCAACCTCTTTTGTCTTATTCTCAGTGTCTCTGAGTACCTCTTTTATTATATACACATGAAGACAGTAGGGGGATTAATTAATATTAAATGGCAAGAGCAGGATTAATCTCAAAGTACATTGTTTTATTTCTCAAAATGAAAAATCCATTATGAAAACATGATATTGGCAAAATCAGAGTTCAAAAATGTGCATAACCTAAAAAATATCTTTAACTTTATGGCAGTGCCTGTTATCAAAATATGAGATATGACCAATCACACACAATGGGAAGGCTGATGGCATGTCATACTTTGGGCATGGTCAACTGAATGAAATGACTGATACCTTTTCAAAACTGTCAGCTGTTGTCTTTGAGGATTTTATCTTCCAAAGATGGAAGGTGGAAGTATTCCAGTACTTGAGGAGGGAAATACAGGAGTGGAAGGGAGAGCCAAGGTCAGAAACTCCAGATCAAACCACTCAACTTCAATATCTAAGAATAATCAGAGTATTTGCAAGCACCTGGAGGGTTGCAAAGAAGCCAGCACCTGGCAACATGGATTTGCCAAAAACCAGCTAATTTGCTTTTGACAGATTAACAGGCCCTGTTGTGGATTACAAAGCCATAGAAGTCATTCATTTTGAAAGTAGTAAGATATATCTGTCTCTTTTGACATCTTCATAAATAAGCTAGGGAAACATATTCTAGATGAAACTATTAGAAGGCAAATGTAAAACTCATTGATTGACTGTACTCAAAAGAATCAGTGATTTCCTGTAAAAAAAATAATATATCCAGTGCATTCTGGGAGGGTCATTTTTAGGCCCATAAGAAAGACATAAATAATAGAATAAAGAGTATGCTTGCTAAAGGTGTAAACACATTAGAGGACAGGGCTCAAATTTGAAATGTTCTTGGAAAATCGCAAGAAAAATAATTGATGACACTCGATTAATGTAATATGGATAAGTGCAATCTCCCATTTAAGCAACAATAATCAACTACAAAATTCTTTTGGAGAGCAAGTGGAATGTTTTGTGGGAAAGGACATGAAGTTTCTATCTCATCTAAGTCAACAGCATCATGCTACTGTAATAAGCAACAGGCATAACCAAAGGATTATCTGTGACAAAAAGTTGTTTTCTATCCAGCTGGGTGAGATATCAATAATAGTGGAGCCAGTTTGAGGCAACACACCACAGAGTGTGTGGAGAAGAGCAGAGAGAATAAACAGTGGGCAGACTGTCTGGAGTGTTTTAACCAAGGGGGAAAAAATGAGAGCGAGGAAACACAAGAGAAGAGTTTTGAGCATGGAAAACCTAGTTGCAAAACACAAGGAGCAACAGAACAAACTAGATGGCCTCTTGGGGGCCCTGTTTGCTCTATTTGTGGTGATTCTGAACAAAATCTCTGCAGGAGATCTTTGTTCTTTGCAGTTTTTTAGTACAAATAGAATTATATGGGTTTGGTTTTAATAGCATGTGCATATGCTCACCTGTATGCTTTCAGGGTTACTCACTAAAGATTTGGAGTTTAATTCTAGGATTAAGATCCAGTTTGCAAAATGTTGCTACTTTTATAAAAGAGGAAATGTAATTTCTAACTGATACTATTTCCATCTTGCCTTAACGCAATTTGATGGCTGCAGTAATTTAAGCTATTTGCATATAACCTTGTTAGAGCTTGATGGATTTTAAGAGGTTAAGGTTGTGTATTAATTATCTGTAAAATACATTATCTCTGATGAGAGAGTTGGTAATGGATAGTTCCTAATTGTTTGGATTAGGGAAGACCATGAAGTATTTCAAGGGGGATAGAGGCAGAAAAATGAAGAAGTGGTAGATGGATTTTAAGGTAGATTTTAAAAGAGTGGTAGGAATTAGAAACTCTTCTAGGCTAAATGTAACAACTCAGGAAAAGAACGTAAGAGTCAGTATAGATAAAGGATTATAAATTTTATTCCTTTGAGATACAATGAGAAGGAAAGCTAGATATCATGATGTTTAAATAATGTAATAATATGGTATTACAGCCCCATGTGAATTGCTGGTACATCCACCTCAAACAGTTCTTACCCTTCCAGTGAAATTATGTACATTCACAAGGGCATCATAGTTTGGCAGTGAAATCCTGAGGAGACTTGTTGAGAAGCTGTTCTCTTTTGGATAAACAGCTTTGAAGGGAGGAGAGGGAAAACAGGGAACACCATAGAATGAGGGAAACCATGACCTATAGATTTATAGCAAGAGCTCCATTTCCCCCTAATCTGAGGGCAAGGGGAACGACTGCATGCTTGAAAGTAGAAAAAGAGCTTTTATAATGTGTTAGTTACATGTGGAGTTGATGGCCAGCTACGGGGGTCACATCCTGATCATGGAGCATGCTGATCACAGTGACTCAGCATCCCTGATGAGACATGCCCTGAGGAATTTCTGTACATTAGTCAGTGGTCTTTATTTGGTACACATCACCTCATGGGATATGCGTGAACATCCCAGTTTACTGGATAAGTATGAAATGTTCCAGCTCCAACCTCAAGTCATTTGGTTCTTCTTCCTTTGTTATTTTCTCTCCTGCTTCCTTTTACCCTTCTGTCATCTGTCTTTTAACTCATTTTTTACTTATGCTTAAAATTGCAGGCTACCAATTGATCAATGATTTTGTTTCTACTGCTTTATTTATTTATGTATGTATGTATTTATTTATTTATTTATGCCCTTTGGTTATTTTTAAAATTGTTTAATTCTCCTGCTAGCTTATGATGTTAATATAAACCATATTACTGCCCCTGTAGACCACAACAAAGAGCAGCTGGCACTGCAACCCTCCAACTCACTGCTGCTCTGATCATCTCAAAGTGCCCTTGCACATTGCTTTTTCAACAGTGATGATTTAGTAAGAATTTGGGATGCAAACATTGAGCCCTCTAGCTTATGTACAAATAAATTTTCCTCATTTGTGTATCATGTCTGACTGAATATGTTTTTTTCTTAGGGTTTTTACACTGGAAGTTACTATAGTTCAAAAATCAATACTGCATTGTTTTCTTCAACTTTTGTTGCTCTGTTTTTATTCCATATTCTTTGAAAGACCTGGATCATCCATAGTCAGACTCCAGGGAATCAGAGTGAAAGTAGTTAAAACCTAGTCTGTAATGAAGGATCTTTATGAGTCAAATGCAGTGTGCCTTTCAACTCCTTTTGTATACAATGCCTCATTTTCTGTCTAGCTCAATGATTGTTTCTCTTTAGGCTGTTCAGTGTAATGCCTTGGCTGAAAAAAGATAATTCTCATTACATGGTGGCTTAGACTCAACAGTTTGTTCATGTGTTTAAATGACAAGCCTACTGCACTTAATGCAGCAGGGCTGAGTGAGCTGGCATAGCATTATGTCATGGTACAGATATATGCTCGGTTAAGTTGCTTATTAACATGAGTTCTGCAAAAAACTCAGATCTGAGAACCCCTTCCATTTTAACAAGACCTAAGTATTTGTATTAGGCTGTATTTAGAGACTTGTAGTATAAGATGAACACTGTGACTGTATGCATAAAAAGTCATGTTTCCCCAAAGCAACTGAGTAAATGTTTGTCTAAGTAATTGGATTTGCAATTTGTTTGGTTTGTATGTGCCTTTGGGTGTCATAGGAGAGTTAACCCTGCTGGAAATCTTGCATGATGTGATGATCTTAAGCTCTCGTGAGACATTCTAACATAAACTTTATGAGGTTGAGTGATAGGCTTCTGTACATATTTTGTTTTCAATCTTGGTTTACAATGTTTTGCTGAAATATTCTCTCACATTTTTAAAAGAATTTCTAACAAAAATTTAAAACGAAACTTTATAAAAAAAGAGATGTGTGCCAGTTTGGTTTGACAGTTGGACAGAAGTTAGTGCTGGATCTCATTTTATCTGAAGCATTTTGACCATCCATAAAACATAACTAAGTTTTGCCCAATTTTCTCTTCTGAGCTAACTCTTAATGCTATAATACAGTACATCCCCACACATCCTCTCTATCTGTTGCCCACATGATTATATATAAAGCCTCAGCATTAAATTTTGAATTCCTTGATTTTGTTAAAGAGACTGACAGAGTTACAAAGGAAAAAGTTTGTGGGAATTCAATTCCTCTTCCCTTTAGAAAAGTGATTTAAAATAGAAGTTACATTATTTTCCACTTTTTGCTATTAGTAGATCTCCTGGGTACAGTTACCTTGGAAACATCATATTCTAAAGGAATAAGAATATATGGAACATTTTCTTGCACCCATTGATAATGTCTGGAAAAATGATGCTGCTGATAGCAGTAGAAAAACATTCAGTTTAGCTGAACCAGAAGCCTGACCTCTAAGATGAAGTTTGGAAAAGAGAGAGAAATCTTGGTTTGGAATGTCTGGAGTGGAAAATACTTGATGCTTTCCAACTTCTGCTTTTTAAGACTAACTGGTGGCTTAGTGGAGAGGATTGTATTCATGGATCATGGCTTTATCAAATGTATTATCTAAAGTAGAGCACAGTTTGAATATTGTACATATATTAGAATATAATTACATTGTTAAGTTGTAAAGAAAGATGATGCAATATTCAGGTCTAAGCTCAGTGCCTAATTATTATTTACAGATGTCATGATTATAACAAAGCTGGAGTAAACACTGCAAATTCAGCCTTTCTGAATTATTAAAATCATGGAAGCATTATTGCTATTAATTACTGTTCCTTTAAATTTTTGAGAGGTGTTATTGACCCTTGCCTTATTTTACATGAGCCTTGATGTGGAGAGTATTATTGTGATCAAGTGAAGGCTTTGTAGAAGTCTTCCTTGAGTCTGCAGATGGAATTTTCTTAAACTCCCTTCATTGTACTTCATATCTACACAGGATCCAAACCTACATAGGATCCCCTGAAAATCATAATGTTCATTCAATATTTTGGTGCTTTGAAAGCTGTTTGTTTATGAGAGCTGCATATGGTTGTTTCTGTTGAAATGGAGATTCTCCAGATGGGGCTGGCCTAAAGGCAAAATTGCACGGTCCATTGCAATCCTAGCAGTGACAGGAAGATGCTTTGTAAGAAGCAGGATAATTCTACCACCAGTGAGGTTGTCAAGTGTTGTTTATTCATTTACTGCCACTTCAGAAGGTAACACAATCTCTAGTTTTCAGTTTCTTTACTGAGAGATTTGATTTTGTGTTACGCCATGTACTATTTATACTTCATTAAAGGGGGAATAGGTAAACTTTTCATAGTCACCTGGCTGTAAAGGCTGATGCCTTGTCTTGGACAGTCTGTTAAAGCCAGTACCAAAACAAACAATGGCTCAGGAGAAGATCTAGTTTTCTATAGTTGCAAATCTTAACAAATTAAATTAGCTTTCAGGTACAGATGCACACAAGGAGATACACTGTCTAGAAATGTGACATCTTTGGGTAAAAATCAATAGATCAATCTGGATCCTTAGGTGAAATCAGTATCAAACTCATGATAGTAAGTCGTGATATTGTTGACATAAGTATTATCTAAATTATTACGATAGCAATACATGCCAATGGCATTTTATATTAAATTATTCTATTTCTCTTCTACTATTTAGTTCCAAATTTGTTTCTTCAAAGCTTTAGTTTTCTCACAGAAAATAGTAGAAGTATGAAAGAGAGCAAAATGTTCTCAGAGCTTCTGGCTGTGTGTCCTTTTTTTTTTGTACTAATTTATTGAATAGCTTTTCTTTGAATTTATATCCAGTAAGTTGTGGACTATTGGAAACACCTGAGAACAGAACAGCGTCAGCTCTGGTTTGTGGATGGGAGCAGATGTGCAACAGGTACTTGATCAAACTTCTGCACAGAATACTGAGGATCTCAGAAATGTACAGAGTAACAGTGCAAGGGAAAAAAGCATAGAAGAGAAAGAAACCTATTTAAAATTGCATTAAAGGTTAGAGGAAATACTTTGTGGAGGTTGAACTAAGAGTAGTTTTAAAATAACAACTTAGATTTTAATTTATTATTGAGAATAGCATTAGACAACATGGTACTGTTTGTTGGTTTTTTCCCACCCCCTTAGATTTTTTATACTGATTTCTTTCTCAAGGAAAGACACTCACTTCTCAAATACTGAGCATGAGTCAGATAGATCTTATTTATTCCAGAGTGCTGGGGCCATGTTTTGATTGTGTCTTGCCATTTGTATTATCCAAGTTAGCAAGTTCTGTTAGTTTTAGGGAGGGGATATACCACTGGGAATTAAAGATTATGGTCACAGCAGTGTCAGGCAGAGCATCAATCATGTGCTTGTTGGAAGGGCAGAAATAAATAAAAAAAATAGTATCACACCTTCAGCTGACCCCTTGGAGAATGAATTTTATACACTTGTCTCCACTGATACTGTGAGACCATGTATGTAGTTAAGGTTGGTCATTATGGTGCTATGGCAGACAGCATAGCCAGAGAGTTTGATGAATGCCTGACCTTAGCGTATGCCTGAGTGCCTGAAGACTGCTCCCAACACATTACCTCATGCTCAGACAAAAGGCAGCTGGTCTACTTTCAGTTTGAAGAGACTTGAAAAAACAGAATGGAGGCTGATGTATCAAGTCAGCAGTGGAGTGAAATATTCGTATCATTGGCAGTCTGACAAGAGATTTGGAATCATTATCAAGAAAATGATGAACTCATTTCTTTGATTAACTATCCATCAAAGATGAACTCCAGTTTAAAAACCACATTTTTTTTTATCCTGTACAAGCTTTCTTTTGAAAAGTATTCTGTATTTTCCTCTAGAATGTGGTGCTTTACTCTGAACAGATCTTGTCTGTCCCCAGATTCATAATGATGCCTCGGTATTGTAGGGACTACAGCTCAAGATTGAATTTTATATGTTGACATCTTTATTCAGCAATAATGGCAAAAAAAACGAAAGCACTACATACCAATGTCAAAAGAACATTTGGTAAAGTCCAGCTCTCCAGCAGACCAAGCTTAAAGAAATGAGTCCATAGGTTCCTTGTGCCTAAACATATTTAATTAGTTAAGTTTGACAGGTCTTTGTATCTTGCATCATTTATTTCCTGAAGGTTGTTGCCTGCTATAAAACATTTACACTTTTATTGACTTATTAACTGATTTAGCCAAAAGTCAAAGTGATATTCAGGGTTTAGGTGTTAGAGCAGCACTTTGGCTTTCAGTTCACATGAGACATTTTCAAATGCTATATAAAGAATGTTTTCCATCATGCACATCCTCATTGTGTCATATGACTGCGGTCTTTATGTGGATCCATGTTAATTCACTGCCAGATAATACACGTGTTGCTCGTTAGTCTATTATCTAGCAGTTTATCAGTCATCATCTTAAGCACACATTACTTCATTTGCAATGCTGTTTTCTGCTCACTGTTGCCTTAATGTGCAGTCACAATTCCTTATTGTTCTCCATTCTTTTTCCTCCATAAAAGCTCACTCTGACAACAAAAATGTTTAGATACTGTTACAATATAGGGTTTGTGTACATGTGTCTGGCTGCAAAATATGGACTGCAAGATGTGGGCCCTGGAAGAGGTGAAAATTAGGTGACTTTCAGAATGTGGGGTGGGTGTCCAGGATTGGCAGCTGGAAGATGAAATCAACCCCCTTCCCAAACAAATGGGACATCCTTCTCATTTGTGAAGAGCTTCTGTTAGGAAGCAGGAAAACAGAGAAGAGTCTGAGATATTTATACCCTCTACAGCTTGAAGGGCCACCCTGGATGGCGCCAGTCAGAACTGCTCTGCCATGTCAGAGATCAGCACATTGCATCATGCTCTTCTTAAAAGGTCTGCTGGCTGCACTCCTTCCCGGCACTGACAGCTTTAGAGAGAAGTGATGAGGAAAATTTTATAGCAGCAAAGAATTATTCTGAACTAGGAAAATGTTCAGCTCAGCTGCTCAGTGTGTATGCAGTTACATAATTAATGCCAAGTAAGACAAAGTACATTTAGCAGGTAGATAAAAATCATAGAGGTACAATAACACAGTTCCACCTTAGTGAGTCATCTTTCCTAGGTAGAACCATTATTTAAAGATTGCTACAGGCCATAAGTTAAAACAAATTAGTTGTTTGAAGATGGGGAGAAAGATAGCATTTTTTATCTGCTTTAATTTTACATTCTGGAAACTTCCTTTCCGTTTCAAGTAGTTTATTCACATTTAATCATGGGGGTGTCAGAGTATGAAAATGTGTAGTTATGATGTTGTTGGGGAATTTCAACTTTCACTTTAATGATACTACTTGTGCCTGTATTGAGAAGTATCCATGGAAACATTGCAGTAATTCATAAATGGTAGAGCTGCATAAAGTCTCTCTACCACAAATACGTTTCAGCAAGAAAATCAAGACGACACTTTTCATGTCAGTGTTGCGCAGCTAAAGAGGACCTCTGTTAAGTCAATGATCTGAGCCATTGCACAGTATATAAAATTATTCAGTATTTTCTGACTTCAAGAACTGAGAAAACCAGATCAGAACCATGAAATTCTCACCTTCCCAAGCAGATAATGTATCACAAAAAAAGCCTGAAAGTGAGTTTTCATGTGAACTATCAAGTATAAAGTTGAAGTCAAACTGCTTCTGTGAATATTTAAAAAAAAAAAATCAGATCATAGTGGAATAAAGAAATACTCTCCTGGTATCTGCCTAGTTTGTGTTCCTATTTAAGTCCAGCTAACTAAGCATGAATCAGCTTGACTAAGTTTACATGATAAAAATTGTTAATCTAAGTATTCTGGAGCTTGCTTTCTAAGGCAAAGATTTTTTTAGCTGTTTTCTTTTTTTTAAGTTTTTTTACATACCTGTAAACACATAAAGTTAAATGTCAAACAACTCCGTTGTTCAAATAAGAGCAAAAAATTTATTTCTTCTATATTCTTGTAAAATGCAAATCAAGGAACTGATTTTCTAGACTTGGACTTTTCAAAGACTAGTTGTCTAACTTTGCCCAAGTCAGTGAAGACCACATGTCTAAAAAGGTTAATCCTCCTTTCTATTTTCATTCAAAATGAATAATTCGTGTTGCTGTGATCCTGGCTGGAGGCCATTATGCTTTGAGGAGTTGGTGATCCCTGTCCCAATGAGTCTGTGTAGGTGCAGCCCGGTGCTGTGCTCCACCAACAGTCCGGTGCGGACACCAAGGCAGTGTTGGACTTTGCATGTCCCTTGGCCACAGGATGAATCCAGCCTGTAGGCAACTCCCACCCAGTGCTGGCCATTATGCAGTAACAAGTTATGAGGTGAAATGCTTTTTGTTTTATAGTAGAAGTGACAGCTAGATTTTTTTCTTTCTAAAGAAAATCCTATAAGAGTGCAAAAGACCAAAATGAGATTGCCTTAACATGGATGAGATCTGCACAGCATGTTGTGCCCTCATTGGACATCTGTTCAGTGCTGCCCACCTCAGGATTTCCAGCATGTGAATGGATTTAGGATTGTCTATACGATCCTCTTTTTCTTTATGGTTTTAACTCCGATAAATGGCATTTTAAGGGATACTTTCCCTTAAAATGGGACCATTAAAAGGGTCTGAACGCCTTTCTTAATGATATATAAATTAACTAACATCTCCTGGTAGAAAACATGTATGTAATCTAGTTAATCAAATAAATCAGCTTTTTAAAATGCCAGAGGGATTACTCATAGTTCACAGTGAGAGCTGAGGCATTGCTCTGACACATTGCATTTGAGCTTGGAAGTTCAAATATTGATATGCTATATTGGAGTCTGATAACTTACTCTGACCTTTCTGGTTTAATACTAAATAACTTCTTATACAAACTTTATTTCCTCTGAAGAATGCCCCTATATGCTAAATATCAACACATATTTCGAATAACCTTCTTTTCTGGTTACTAAGATAAGCTGCTTTTGAGATAGACCAGGTTAAAAGAGTTTTGGAGGAAATTTTTTAACAAGATGAGCAGCACCTTTTCTTGAGCTCTCTGTATCAAAAATAGCTTTTCCAAATAACCTTAAATGCTGGCAAAATGAATTTTGCTGTCACAGTTCATGGAGGCAATATCTGAAGTAGAAATAACCTTTTTAAGGAGGGTTTTAAGGACGAGGTATGGTTGGGCTTATAACACAATATATGCTTCAACATTAGCGCAGGAAACTATTCCTATATTGTCTTAATGTGATTTTTGCCAAACAACGTTCGACAGTAATTACTTATTTCCAGTGAAATAACAGGTTGGACATTCTAGTTTTACAGCACCTTCAGGTTATTGGAGCACTGAAAGCTAGCATCTCAAAAATAGAAAGAAAAATTACAACCTGATTGTTGCATCTGTGTTTAACAGCCAGTCCTCAAAGGTGAATGACCAGATGGGTCAAATACAATGAAGACCTTAGACCAAAAGTGAAAATGCATTTCCCTTCAAAGAGAATGAGACAATACTTGCATGTGTAGTACTACAGTACAGGTTAGCAGAGAGATCTGCTCTGGATATCTGATTATAAAGTTTGGAGCCAGCACAAGCAGTAGGTTTTGTTGCAGTCGTGGACAATTTTCATAGCCTGATACTCAGGTCTAGGTGTGACTAGGTCATGTGATCCCTGGACATTCAGTGACAAAGAATTTAGAAGAGAGTTCCTGTTTTCCCTTACCATTCTGCAATCCATATAGTACCCTTGAGCCGGAGATTCCTGTTTTCTCTCCCCAGTGTTCAACTTTTTTGAGAACCTGCTAATGACTTCATGAGCACAGCTGAGCCATCGGCATTACTTATGTTCTGCTCTACATCCAGTCCCTGCCCAGGTTGCACTCAGACTGATCAAGAAGTGACCATCTGTGCTAATAGTCTTAGCCCCTCAGGTTTCAACCTGTGCTTATGCTTTGTGCTTCCAAGGCTTCTGGTATCATTCTGCAATCAGTGTACTGCACACTAACTTATTTTAGGGTTGCTGGGAGTTCACTCGACACCGAAGTGACTTCTTTGGTGTGTATGTGCACATTATTACCTTGACTACATGCTGTAACATCTATATAAAAATGATAATGTTACTTAAAAAGCAGGAATCTTATATGGGTTCATTACTTTGTTACAGTATGGTTTTTTGACACTGGAATATATTATTCTTGGTTTACTTTTAGTATTTTTCAGTGAAATTATTTTGTTTTAATGACCAGGGAGGTGTCTTAATGCAAGTGTAACCTGTGTATCTGGAGGACTATGTGTCTTATTGTAACTGGTTCAGGTGGGTAATTTTAACAGAAAATACCATGGCTAACTCACCTGAATTTATTTCAATATTATTTTCCCTGTTGTTTACACTAGTGCATATTCAGAACTATGAGGTCATGTTTTTTATAAAATCAGAGAATCATTAAAGTTGGGGAATGCCTCCAAGATCATCAAGGCCAACCATTAACCTAACAGAGCAGGCCCACCACTAAACTATGTCTCTAAGTACCACGTCTACAATGTGTCTTTCTCCTATCTGTCGGGAGTCTCAAGTACATGCCTCTCCCAGTTAAATTCTCTTGCTTGTATTTATAATATGCCTTTCTTCTCCACCTATAATTCTTCCCATATTACAAAATTCTTCTTAATATGTCATTTTCATAACCATTTCAGGAGCTTTTCTTACCTTTTATTTATTTCCCCTTTCTCATGTCAGCATAAAACAGTTTTTTATAACTGAAGTTATGTTTTCTCAGGTGTTTCAGATAAAAAATAATCTTCCTGGAAAGTAACTTTCTAAGTCAGTAAAAATTGATTTATATCCATTAGTTTCTTTGCTCTCTTATCAAATTGATACCAGAAAACAAAATCTTTTAGAATTTAAACTGCTTAACAAGCTGATATCAATAGTCTTACATATCTGTGTGAGGGTGTGTTAACAAATGTACAGGCTATGTGCTTAATCCAAAATTACTTAAAGAGGAAGCGAAAGTGATTTTTTTTCTGTATTGACATAGGGTTGTTCCTAGTAATTTTACTGTGCTTTAAAATTCTGTCATTTCAACCCGGAGACCATTCTACAATCTGTAAACATAACCTTTAACAAAAATAAATTCAAGAAAATATGTTTTACATAGCTTCACATTTTCTACCAGGTACTTGGGGAACTGAAAACACTTGATCCCAGGTCGCCTGTCTGTGTGGAATCCAACTGACACTTCAACAAACTATCTATGCAAGAAGTGCCTTTAAAAACTGTATACTCTGTAAAATATAATGAGATGAGACATTACACAATGGTTTCACTTTTCTCCCCTTTTGTCAAAAGCAGTTGTAGGACTTCCTCCTATAATGACCTCAGGAAATTTTTCAGAAGCTCCAAATTACAGAAGCCACTTCTTTAAAAGATTTTGACCCTGTTTATTTCTCCCTCTTTTAATAATTCCCTGTAAAAAAATTGTCAACGCCTGCTTTTGTTTTGTAAGTGTTGAGATGGAGTTTTGGATTTCTTCACAATTTTGTTCTACATCAAAAGGTTGGTGTGCAAAGTGCACTGTCCTTTTGAAAGTTGACTTATATGTCTCCTTACAAGCAAGAACTGTCTAGTTGTTTATTCTCTGAGTTGTTGAAATTACCTCACCTTTGCCGTGTCTCTAATCATCTCCTCCTTATATTACCTTTATCCCTAAGCATCTAAGGACTATTTTCTACGCTTTCAAATATATTTCTAATTGCTATTATTTCTGATTAGATTTTGATTTCCTCAGAAATTCTCAATACTAGCTTTCTTTTGCCTGTTTTAATCTATTCTATAATACAACAGGACTTACAGAAACATACCCATACTGTTGCTCTCACAAGGTATTAATCCTAACCATAATTAAGTCTTCTTAGATTCTGACAGTGGGATAATTTTGGACATTACTCATGTGTCTTGAACTAATGAGAGTATGGCTAAGCTGATTGGTGAATTTGGATGTAAGTATCCAATTATGCCTTTTGATATTGTTATGAAAATACATAGTGCTCTTTGCAGAGTCTTTATAGATGACGAAAATAATTAATCTAATTTTACTGTTTCTTGTTACACTATGAAAGGATTCACTACCTATTGTTCATTTCCCTTCATCTTCCTTTAATCTGTCATCACTAAAGTCCATAAAAGCAACTTCCACTGCATGTGTTTGGAATTTAAATTCGAAAGAGCCTGTTTTCAAAACAGAAAACACATCTTTTATAATGTCTTACTTTTTGTCATTGAAATCTTAGGTACAGACGAGAACAGCTTTTTCATAGTATCTTTTTCTAATAATTCGTTAATGACTTCCAAGCCAAAGCCTGACAACAGCATAATTTTCCCAATTTCTGTTGTGCTGTTTAATCTCCACCATAGAATTGCACAGACATTTAAAATTGGAGAGACCTTTCTGTATAATTTCTCACAAAGCTGTGCTGTGCATGTAGTTCTGTTTTGGGTGACCCACAACACTACTAAGAATCCCTGAGTTCGGTGAGCTTCAAACCAGAAAGGCTGCACATATAGTGATATTGATAATTTTCCACCCGACATGGTTTGGAATCTTTGCCAGTTTTGCTTTCATATGGGTGATGTTATGCCTGGCCCCCATTGCCCCCTTAGGTCAATCCCTGTCCTTTTACTTCCCTAGAAATATTCTAAAATCCTTTACAAATTTAAGATTTTCAGGCTTTTCTCTTGGCAGTTTTGTCAGTCTTTATTGCTTTTGTCAGTGTAAACAAGAAGAGAATCAGCACTGATATTCTAGTGGTATCATATTGATCCAAATCTCTTAGCCTCCAACTTTATTCAGATTAAAACAGCTGACCTGCAAATATGTTCTCTTTGTCTCCCCCTTCCCAAATATCCCTCTCTCAATTTTTTGGGTTTTTTTGGTTGGTTTTTTTCCCCTTAAGTCAGGGGAAAATAGTAAGGCTAGCAGCAGGTGGATATTAATTTCGAATGGATCTGCAACCTGTTAGATGCCGTAGATTAACTCCAGCAGCATTGTAAGTGAATGGTAATTCAAATTATGTGAAAAACAAAGCCACACTGAACAAACAAGTATAATGAGTAATGCTTTGGCCATCAGTCTAAAAAAAATTAGGGTCCTTTGTAGTCATGTAGAATCCTTTCATTAAAACGGATCAGACTGAGCTATGGACTTTGCCACTAAAGAAATTAGAAAGAAAAAACAGTGTAATTTATCAATTGTGCACCGCTAAATTTGTACCACACTGGCAATAAAAATCCACAAACCTCATTTTCCAGTTCTCAGATATAGCAATTTATTCAGTGGTTCTTCATCCACAATGCTTCAACAATAACTGACAAATCAGCTCATCAATATATAGTTAACAGCTTTAATTTGGTTTACTGATTTGTTAGATCTCTGTAGGCTTCTCTATCCCTTACACCAATTTGCCTTTATCTCACACTTCTGCTGCAATAATGATTAGTACCAAGGCTCTTTGCTATTCTAAAGGGTACCCTTCATCTTTCATTTCTTAATGTACTGTTTATTTTGGGTTACAGTGAATTGGAAAAATTAAACCATTAACATGAAATATTTAGTTAAAACATTGCAGAAGGTTCAATGGACCAGCCTATTCACTCTGTAGAGGCTATGGAAATATAATCTTAGAGAAGCATTTGTTTTCAGTCTAGGTTCATGGACGGGCAATACTGTTGTTTTAGAAACTTGAGGTTCAGGGTTCTCCAGCTCTGTTTTTCAACAGAAGTGGAAAAACAAAAGATTTACATTCAAGAGAAGATATTTACAGGAGCCATGCACCTAAAGTTTCAAAATATTTTTTTAATGGATTATGATCATTAGTGTTGGAATGTTCTGTATCCCCTATATTTTCCTTCGCAGTTTATTCTCACTGAATCTGTGACTTGTCCATTGAACAATATTTTTCAGAGACAGTGCAAGGTGTGCAAGCCCTTTAGTAATGTTAGCATTTGATATCTAAAAAATCTGTGCTTACCTCCTGTTTTTATTCAGAAAGAAATATAGAATCAGATCACTCACATTCCCGTTTCCAAATATTTACTGGGATTAAAAAAAAAGAAACACAAGTGTCATACATTAGGGCTCTTGAAAAGCCATGACTTTTTGGTACACTTATTATAAAATATGAAGATATTTGCTTTTGTTATATATGACAAAAGTGCTTGGGGTAGCAGAGGAAGTAGGGAGAAAGAAGATTTTCTTAAAAGATCTATGGCTCTAAACCTCTAAGGCCTTTTGTAGTTGATGCAGTGATGTGTCCACTGTCTGCATCACAGTGCTATTCAACAGCAGCACAGACTGAGAATGACTTTCAGATACCTCAGCCACGAATTTCCAGAGAATAGCAGGATTGGGGCTCCACTGTTTTTAAATGTTGTTAACTGTAGGTAACTGCTAATGAGAAAAACTGAAGTTGACAGGTGGTCGTGATGTATCCTAGAGTGATGTAGCATGTCTCTGATCCGTATAATTTAAATGTTGACAGCATCATATATTTAAGGGCAGTTGCTTTGTTCTACTGGAAGCAATACAGCTTACCGATGTGAAAGTATTGATCAGGTCCAGTCAAATTTCATTTGGGAGATGTGTTAAGATCACAGTCTCTTCTCTTCTTCCCTTCTTCCTCTTCACCACTTCCTGGTGCTCAGTGGGCTTGAAGGAGCTATCAAAGCCAGGAAATAGCCCTTCTGCTTTCTCTTCTGACTCTTTGTGTTAGAGAGCATTCACATTAATGAAGCTTCTAAATGTTCTCAGTAGTCACTTCCAGTTCTAGCCTGGTGAATCAAAATGTGGCATTTTGTCACTAAATCTTAAAACCAAATGGAAATACCAGGAATAAGCCATTGGGAGTTAGAAGCCTAATTACAATGTGGGTCCAAGCAAGCTTCGTAAACCATTGGACACCATCTGAGTATGATCACGTTCAAAGACATCAACCTTCTATATACAATATCCTAGGTTTGAAATCAGCAGCAGTAACATCTTGTGCCCAGCCTCAAACAAGTTGAATTCCCATCACTGGAGGAATAAAGTCAGTTGAATCCCTTGTAGTGCAAGGATGGACCCCGTTACTCACTGAAGTGAACAGCTCCCTGCAGGCATATCCCACGGCAGAGCAGGGGATCATGGTGAGTGGGACAAATTTCTAGAGCTAGGAAAACTGCAGGAGAATGCTGAGACCCATGTGAGTCTTTACTCTTAAGAAAAGATCAAGTTTATGACCACCTGAAGAACCTGAATGTACATAAATATGTGGGACACAGTGAGATGCATCCCAGAGGCCTGTGTGTGGGTGTGGAGGGGAGCAGAAAAGGAGGAGCTGGACTCATATTTCTTTTACAGTTCCACTGATGGTTTGCTCAAAAGGCAGGATCCACAAATAGCATTAATTGATGCTGAAATACTGGTGAGACACATGTCGGCAGCACTCAATAGAGATGAGAATCTAACATGACTTGTCTATGATTTGTTATCTGCTGAAGATATTTTACAAAGCTACACTTAAGAAATAGCGGCCTCAGGCTTAATACTGTAGAAATACGCATTTTCTGTGGAACTGTGTCTGTGTAGACACATATCCTTTTTCACATCCATTCCTCACACAAGATATTCTATGACTCACTTTGATTGGCCATTAGGAAAGCCATGGAGGAAAGGATGGTATTCCAGACTCATCACTTCATTCAAGTATGTCTGCTTTTCAGGTCTACAGAATAATTACCTCTGATTTAGAACACCATCAGCATCATGTCTATAATGATGCTTATATGTGTTTTAAACAGGTTTTAACCCAGTTGGTAAACTGGATAAGTTGAATCTCAAGAATAAACTTGTGACTCTCACCCCTCGCTCACCCTGAAAACACTTTAAAATTCAGTTGTCTCAAAGCTTTGTTGTGTGTACGTTTGTTTTGGCTTTCTGTTGTTTGATTTCTAGCAGAACATTGTAAAGTTTATGTAATTTGGGGCCTAGCTGTTAATGTGTCCCCTGCAGGCAGGCTCCATATGAATTAGAAAGAAATTCAATTACTGAGCTACTGATAACTTATCTCAACAGAATGCAAATGGATTAAGATGGCTAAGTGCTCACTTGCTTATAAATGTACCATTTAACTAGAAAACATGCTCTTTAAGAAAAGCAACAACACAAAAGCTTTTTTATGTTTTGTACTTTTAGGGGTTTTTACATTTCATATTACATTACTTACAATTAAAACTCTAGTGGTCTTAATTACAATAAATTAGAATGAAAACAATAAAAACCAATTTATTTTATTTCTCAGAGACAGTGGACATATTTCCTCTCTGAAAAAGATGAATGATCCTTTTGATAAAAAAGTGTTATACATTTTATACATATAGATTTATTTTTCTGGGACATAAATGCTGAAATTAGGAGTTCAGTTTCTGTAAAATATGGTCATCTGTATGTGTGATCATGATTTAGTATACATGTAACAATGAGCTAATTCCATTTTCCTGTTAAAAAGAACCCCCTTCTTTATGCAGTTCTCATGCTGACGTTAATTTTATGTATGTACAGAAAGTGGTCTGTGAATGGTGTGTGTTTCTCATCTTCACAACCAGAGGAGGCACATGTTTATTAACTTACGGAGTTAATGAATTAGCCCATGTTTCTCTATGGACTTAGAGAATATGGAAGTTATGTATTCATAGTGCGTGTAATGTATATAGCTGTAGGCTCTTCACTGATGCATTTCCTTCCAAAAAAAAAAAAAAAAAAAAAAATTAAAAAAAAAAATACTGTTCCCTGTTTATAGTTATCACATAGGAACCTGACTGTCATGTAGTTTTGGGAAACTGGTTATACTGGGATTAAAACATAAAGACTGCTGCTTTTGATCTCAAAACGTTGAATGCTTTGGTCTGAAAAGCTATACATTTTAAACAAGAAAATAATAATAAAAAGCATTAAAAAATGCTTTGCTTGTGCCTTGAAGGATCACACTATGAAGTCATCCTACCAGTGCTGCCAATTGAATCATCATTCTATTACAGTAATAAGTGCTAGATAAATATTTTGTAAATAAACTTTTGTAGGCTGAAGGAGTTAATCTATCTTCTTTATACTAAATAGCTATAAATATACTCATTGAAATAATTGGCATGAATCTGGGTACTTGATTCATTTCAGTGGACCTTTGAAAGCAAATATGTTAAGAAATATCCCTGTATAACTTTCATAAAACTGGTATTTCTTCAGATCATAAACCAATTTTTTCTCTTTCGTAAAAGTGAAGACATTAAATGTGACTTGTAGTTGTGGGTTTAGAAGAATGAGTTTCATAAAAATGTTTTTATGAAATAAATATGAAAGAGAAATAATGAATGATATATATCTGGTGTCGTTACCATAGCATATTATTATTACTGGATTTTTCCGGATGTACAAAATGTGTTTGAAAACCAATATCCTGGGATTGGGTCTTGGTCCTACAATGTATAGTGCTTTACAACCCTGTCAAAAAAGATGTTCACGTATATATTTAATCATAAATACAGAAATATTTCAGTTAGGGTTATAGTCAGGATCTGCAATATGACCACAGTTTATAAAAGCAGCAACTGCCTGAAACACAGCCAAACAGCTTTTCAGAGGAATGTCAGTGTGAATGAGAGGCTCAGTGAACAGCATGGGGTGGGTTCTGCCCGGGACCCCCCCATCCATGCGGCCCTGCATGCTTTCAGTGCAGGCTGTGCACCCAGCACCTCATGTCCAGCTCCTTGCAGCCACATAGAAATGCCTGAGAGCCTGGTTATAGTGGCCAGGTCAGCAAAAGCTAGCAGCCTGATAGATTGAGTAAGGTCTGAATTAGGAGAACCAGGAATGACACTTTAAATAACAGTTTACATGGTGGCATTTTTATTCTTCCATATTTTCTTCCTTGAACCGAAGGTCTCAACCTACTAAGGCTCTGTAGCATAGTAACTATGTAAAAGCATAAAGCCCTGCACTGCAATAGAGATTATCTAATGTTAAAACCTGCTGGAATTTCCAGTACCAACCTATTGGTGGATTATGGCTAAGGTATCCTATATAGCAACAAATTCTCAGAACAGAAAATATTTCTGCACATGAATAAATTCAGAAATATGCTTCGGTATTGACAACACATTTATTATTATTTTTAAACTTGCTTCAGAAATATTTTATGAGTCATTTAACACATTAGTTCATCTGGAATAATACCCAGCCTACTATGCTCACATACTCCTCTGCCAGCTTGATGGGTCAGTGAGAGAAGATACAGCTTGGTACACAGAGTGAAGCTGCACAGTCAGTTTAAATGCTGAGGTGTGCTGCAGTTTTCCTTGCTTGAGAAGGTCCAAAACAGTAGAGAGCTTTTTGCACAGGAACAAATACTAAAAAAAGATAGCAAAGAGGTAGACTTCTTAAATATTTATATCTTTAGCTTAGTAGATATCTGTTTGCTTCTTTTCCTCTACTTTCTCATTCTTCCCTTTCTTTGTAGACTAGCATGATCTAGCCCATGACAATCCATATACCTTCTATTTAACTTTTTCAGTTCAAGTGAGTGAAAACTAACAATGTATCTGTCTTGGGGATTTTTTGAAAACATAACAAAGAGAAGGCTATTTACTGGGACCTCCTGTATTATATTTTGTCACATAAACATAAAAAAAGGTACCTGTATGCTGCACACCATCAAGAGTTTGGACCATGTTTTAAATTAAGGAGGTATGGTCATGTCTTCAGTCATTTATGCCTGTGCTGGAAGTTATGTTATCAAAGCTTACTTCGGATGTTCTTAATGATATTACTAGTGAAGATGACAACATAACGATTTTAGTACTTAAGATACCTACAAACTATGATTCTGATGATTTAATACTGAAGATGTTGACCAGAGTACAAGATCTTGATTTTAAAAAGTACTGATTAGGAAACCTAATTTTTCTCCTCGGCAGTCCTAAGGACTACATTACTGTCTTCTCTGAAATGTTCGTGATTTAATAGCTCCAACAAAAAATTGTCTGAAGTCTTAACAATCCAGTTTTAAGTCCTTTGCTCATCCCAAATTTGGCTTAGTTTTATGAGACAACAATGGAAAGAAAGTTGAAAAAAGGAATGGTATTTATGCTGAAAAAAGTTCTATCTATTGTTCCACTCCAAACACAGTCTGTGTCAAATTACTTCTGTTTTCCTCAAAGGTACCTTCAGTAGTACTTATCAAGGAAATGCAACAACTTCCACTGCCAAGGATAATTAAATTGTTCTATAGCCAACAAAAGACATTAATTGATGCTGTGCCAAAGCAAGATGTGCTTCTAATTATTGAAGTTTTCCACTGCTACAGTGCAGGAATTCCTTTAAATATATGTACCTGAAGGCACACAGTCCTCACAGGGATGTCTTTTACTATGTTAAGACCATCCCAGATACATTTGTTGATCATAAAGGTCTGTTTCTATAAAGGAGCATCACTTGATTCTATAACAGCAAATGAATTTCAAATGTTTCTTAAAAAAATACCATCTACTAAAACTTGCCAGTAAATAAAACCCAAAAATCTGTGATGCCTGTGGAAGTTGTAGATTTCACTGAAACAAAACTACAAACACCACAAAGAAGTATTCCAAGTTATTTCTTGTAATTCAGTAAAATGTAAGATCAAATTATTAATTTGTTAAAATTTTCAGAGAACTGAGTAATGTAAAACTTTGAGGCAAAGAAGGGAAAAATCCAAGTGCACACAAACCTCTTTGTGTGTTGCAATGTTTATCAGTCCTGCAGCATGAGCTCAAACTATGGTGAAAACATTTTTTCATATTATAACATGGGAAAGAAACTAGAAAAGTATTTAAAACCAGATAGAATATTAAAATTTAAGAATGTAAAAGCACTTAAAAATATATATTTTTGCGATTTGTCTAATGGAAATATTAAACTTTTGATATTTTAAGAGGGTAATGATCTTCAAATACAGAAATGGATAGATGGGTAGGAATTCTTGAAGGAAATTCTCTAAAGGTGGAAAATGCCTTTTTATTAGAAGTTGGTTTCCAGCAGTGTTATTAGAATACTTAGAGTGCTACAGAGGTCTCTACAATAAACATTTGCTGCACTACTGTGCATTTTTTTCTCTAAAAAAGCCAAGTGCTATAAATGTCTAAAGGGTGTAATATTGTGCTTTATTACTGGGTCAGCAGCTCAGGAATGAAGGGTAAATGCAGTTATCAAAAGAACCAATTTTAAAAAATCAACAATATCAAACACTTTACAAGGATAAGGTGTTTCAGTGTAGATAAAGAAAGTATTTGTGTAGTAGTTCTCAGTATAGGCCCTTTTTCTTGAGGGAGTTAACACACAAGGATCTAGGGTAGTTGTAGAAGGCAGTGTAGTCAAAGGACAGCTTTAAAGATTTTACTCACCTTCTTAAGGAATTCATCTTCCCATTAATCTGAAAACAGTGTCTAAAAATGCCCTATGATACATGCAACTGGATCAGTAATTTACATATAAACAATAAAGCCATTAAATAAACAGTGACATGTAACTAAGGAGTGAATCTAAAGGGTAACCTATGGAAATTGGGAATGTATCAACGACAACTCTTGGGAAATGTGAAAAGCAAGAAAGAAATCTATTCAAGTATAAGTAGATATATAAGTATATGTAAGTATAATGCCCCACTAGTTAATAAACAAATAGAATGGAAAGTAAAATTTGTAAGAAAGGCTGAGATATTTAATGATTTTATTTACATCTGTCTGCATATATTAACAAAAGTTTAATTGTCACCTGTGGATTAGCATGTTGATTTTAATAAGAAAACATGAGCTCCAGCAGAGAAAGGCCATTAGATAGTACATATGGTAGTTGTACACAAATCTTAGAAGTAGGGACAGTAGAGAATGGGTGAATAGTCTTCAATGCGTAGTGTGAATAGGAGGACTGAAGTTTTGGGTGCCTCACTGTGAGGAGGATGTTGGACTGTTGGAGTGTATTCAGAGGAGGGCAACAAAGATGGTGAAAGGTCTTGAGGACAAGCTGTCTACAAAGATCAGCTGAGGCCTTGTTCAACTTGGAGAAGTCTGAGGGGTGCCCTCATTGTGGTCCACAACTTTCTCAAGGAAGGCAACATAGGGGGAGGTGCTGATCTCCTTTCTCTGGTGAGAAGCAACAGGACACAAGGAAATGAAATGAAGCGTCATTGGGGAAGTTCAAATTGGACATCGTGAAAAGTTTCTTCACTAAGAATGTGACCAGTCACTAGAACAGGCTCCCCATGGAAGCGATCAGGGCACCAAGTCTTCAGGAGATCAAGGAGCATCTGAATGATGCTCTTAGTCATATGGTTTAATGTTGGGTAGTCCTGAAAGGAGCAGGGGTTGGACTTGATAATCCTCATGGATCTCTTCCAACTTGAGATATTCTATTATTCCATAATTTAAATTCAGCAAAGCCTGATGAAATTCACTCTGGAATACTTAAGAACCTTGCCAAAACCTCTAGTGACTTTTGGGGGAGCTAGTGGAGAACTGGGGAGATCCTTGAAAACTAAAGCAGCTGTAGTGTAGAACTTCTTACTTTGGGGCGTTAGATGGAGGGAGTGTAAGAGGTCTCTGGAAATTACGGGCCAATCTATTTTGTTTTGTTCACTTAGGAGATACTTTAACAAATTACTAAACAACCTACAAATATATGGAAAATAAGTAAAAGCCAGCATTGATTTGCTCTTGAAAAATCTATCTGATTTTCTTATTTGACGTAATAATTGGGCTACTAAAAGAGAGAGAAATAATAGATATTATGGATCTCGACATCTTCATAAGCAGAGTAGATTAATACAATCTATGGTAAAATTACCATTTTGTGGAGTGATGGGTCAATAAGCACCATGTAGCAGGGAAGGAATTAACTCTAGCAACAATTAGGGATGTAAAGCTATAGAGACCCATCTGCAGAAAAAAGTACTGGCAGATGACTAGGAAGGGAAGAAAGCTGTTTGGAAAAATCCAATCCATGAATAGAACTGCTAAGGAGGTCATATGCAGGCTCATTGAGGGGAGAAAAGACAACCTCTCTCAATGCTGTTAATTCCAAAGTCCTCATAAATTGAGTAAGACCAGTATGTGTCAGCAATAATAGGCAGTAGCAGTGCCTGTGGGTGACTTTCTGGTCTGGGGTGGGGTGACCCTGAGTAAAAAATGTTACACCTTTACATTGCTTCTTTAGGCTGAAATGTGATAGCATGTTGCATCTGTGCTGATGGTTATGGAAAGTCTGTTCAGATTTCTTGACCACAGCCTTACCATTGTTAGAGAATTACAACAGGAGTGCTAATATACCACTATGGCCCAAAAAGCGTGTCTTGGTGCTGGTCACCCAGCAGCTGTGAGTGCTGTTGATACAGGCACTGACTGAGGGTGAGGATGGGCAGACAAAAGGGCATGGCTGGCTGAAATGGCACTGGACGGTGCCCCTCAAGTGTCGTAGGACCATAGAATGGTTTGGGTTGTGTCGTGGGTTTGACCCTGGCTAAATGCCAGGCACCTACGACGTTTGCTCTCTATGCTCTCTCCTGCTGCAGCTATGCAGAGGAGAGGGAAAATTAACACAAAACACTGGACTTATGAGTTGAGATAAGACCATTGATAAGGGGACACACTAGATTCAGGGCAAAAGCAGGCGGGAAAACTTAAAGTTGCAAAAAAAAAGTGATTTATTAGTCTAACAGAGTCGGAGGATAAATCAGAGGTAAAAATAAGCTCTCAAGACACCGTTTCTTCACTCACCCCCCTTCCCTCTTAAGGTACCGCTTTCCAGCTCACCCGCTCCCACCTTTCTAACTAACCAACAACTCTCAGGCAGGGGCAGGGTGTGGGGTTTTTTTCTTTAAGTCAGTTCATCACAATTCTTCTACTACAGACACTGTTTCTCTATTCGCCCCCTCCTTCCATTCAACCAGCAGATCCGGGTTGGGGCAAGATATGTGGCTTTTCTTAGTCAGTCCAATGCCACAATTCTTCTGCTACAAACACTGTTTTTCTGCTCACCCCTCTCCCTATTAAGGCCATTTCTCAGCTCACCCCCTCCCTCCTTCCTTCTAACCAACAACTCCGGGGTGGGGGCAGGGTATGGGCGTTTCCTTTGGTCAGGGTCAGTCCATCAGGGGAAAAGAATCCTCTACTTAGCCATGGGGGTCCCTCCCACGAGAGACAGTCTTCTGCGAACTTCTTTGGTGTGGGTCCAATCTCACGAGCAGCCCTGCCCGATTGCTGCTGTCCGAGATTCTCTCCAGGTTGCAGAATTCCAAGCCGAGGCCAGGCTGTTTCCATCCCGGGAGCAAGGCCTCTCTCTCTCCTGCAAGGCTTTTGCAACTCTCAGTTTCTGGGACTCCCACTGGATCACAGCTTCCTGCAGGCATCACCTGCTCCTCTGGCGTGGGCACCTCCCCACAGGCTGGGGGGGTTCTCTGCATCCCCCTGGACTCCATGGGCTGCAGGGGGACCACCTGCTCCCCCATAGTCTTCACCACGGCTGGCAGAGGGTTTTCAGCTCCGGTGCCTGGAGCATCTCCTCCCCCACCTTCTCCACTGACCTTGGTGCCTCCATGTTGTTCTCCCTCACATGTTTTTACCTCCTCCTCCTCCTTCCCTGGCTACAAAGAAGTGCGTGCTCACCTTGTTTTGATTTCTTCTTAAATATGTTTGCACAGAAGCGTAACTAACATCTCTAACTGGCCCAGGTTTGGCCAGCAGCATGTCCATCGTCTTCAGAGCCATCAGAAACTGGTTCTGCTGGACATGGTGGAGAAATTTCCAGAATCTTTACTCAGGACATGCAGGAGTCATCTTTGTACCCCACCCTATCCACTGGCAAAAAACTGGGCCAGGCAAAACTACCACAGGTTGGAAGGAGCCTTAAAGATCATCTGCTTCCAACACCCTTTGTATGGGCAGGGACACCTACTAGAAGGAGGAATGTCTGAGAACTTTGTCTTATGTAGGCTTCTTAGCTACATACTGGGCATTACATGGGGCCAACCTTCCTGGTGCTTTTCTTAATGCCAATGGTCAGATCATTAGAAACTCTCAGCTATTCAGTTTTGGAACTGATGGTAATAATGTCTGTCTTAGCTGCTACTCTGGACATAATATACCTTGCTGGAAAAGGCTAAAACCAATAGCTAAATCAGTCCTGAGGTGAGTTTAGCTGGTCTAGAGGGATTCCCCTGGGATGTTTGTGTGAGGGAAGGCAACAGTTTCACTGGTGCTGTTGTGAAAATCTGAGTAATGGAGTATTGTCTTGCTATGGAATTACACTGTCACTTCTTAAAAGAGAGATATAATGATATGTCATCCTGCCTGCTTGAAGGTACTCTGGGATAGAAGAACCATCTCACAAGTAGTCTCCTGGCTGATGGTGGAGTTAGCAGCAAACTCCTGATCCTGATGTAATTCTTCTATCAGTAAGTGTGAGGCAAAGAAACTTACAAATACAGGGAGGTAGATAGATTGTACTCTGATCATTTGCTCATCCGCATCAAACCACATCTAGGGTTAAAATACCAGGTGTACAAGAACAAACACAGAATATATGGGAGTAGCTTCAAATTTTAAGCATGGACATAAGTAAGAAGTCATATTGAACAAGGAAAATCTGTAAGTGTCCCAAGGAGACATCATTTCTCAGAGATCCTAACTCTGAATTTTAGCTTTTCCTCTGAATCTTGTAATCGCTTTATAAATGCCTCTGCACTTACTGTTCTACCAGTAAGAACACACGGGTGCAAGCAGAGCCTTGGCTCTTTCTCAGGTGCTTAGTCTTGCTTATTCCCATGAGCTGAGTGAAAATAAGTGGATACCTCTGTTTTGCCACATTGCCTACTAATTTCTCTGTACATGTCAGGAAGCCGAATGGTTCTTGTCGGATCTGTTCAGTCTGTACTGACTAATTCTGCTGCACTAACATAAACCATATGCAAGCCAAATGCTGCTCGAGACTCTTCTGCTAAACATGCTGGCCTTACGCAGTGAGAAACACCAGAGAAAAGAAAAATAATACCTAAGAAATTAAATTAAATATCGCCAGCATAAAAAGCAACAAGTATGTTAATGGGAGCATATTCCAGAAGAGAGAAAACAGATAGTTATAACTAAATTATCACATTCTCAGTCTGGAAAAAAAAATTATGTTGGTTGATAGGTAAGAAGCCTTAGTAAGAAAATTACTATGAACATGTTATAGGTATGAATAGGTTGTGTTTTAAATGGTTATGAATCCAACACTAGAGGATATCAGCTCTCAGAGTCACTGTTCACCTGCTGGGCTCTGTTAAATATCTGTTAACCCTTTACAGATAAATGGAAGTTTTACAATAAAATGTAGTCCCATGGCACATAAAATAGCATAGATAGTATATCTATGAAATACAGCTTTTGAAAGATAGTGTTTGCATGTAAGAAATAGCAGAGAGGTTGTGAGTTTGAAGATCAGTGGCACAAAGATCCAGATCACTGAACTACAACTTCTAATACAATTACATTTTAATCTGTGTTTCAGTTTCATCATACAATGCTTGTTCATAGATTTTAAGTCTTCATATCCTTGAAAAGAACCTTGGGTTTATATTCCTCTCTGAATAATGAACCAAAAGCCAATGACTGTTTTATGAATCCAAGTAGGGTTTAATCTTTAACCTAGACTCATTGCTGTGCAGTATTCATTGTGCTATAGAAATATAATAAAATTATGTTCTATAAATGGATGCAGACTTTGATCCTATATTGGAGTGCATCAGAAATCACTCAGTATTATGCCAAAAATAGGACAACAACATGGAAGGGAAGGACATCATCATGAGGGGAAGAAACATGACAGATATTTTCAATGAGAAAATTTGTGGATTAATGCCCTGAAATGCCAAGAAAATAGCAGAAATGTGGGCAAAAAGGTTAAGATTCAAATACATACGTGCTTATTATTATTTGTTGGAACTTTGGGGCTATTTAGAAATACTATAGAACTTCAGCAAAATTAATTAAAATTACACATTTTGTTAGAGATGTATATTTTTAAGGGATTTTAACTATTGTGGAAGAAAATTTACAAGTTTGTGGTTCTTGTTTGTGTTGCTAGACTTTTTAATTATCTCAGATATTTGTGTGGGACACAAAACCCACTTTTTTTTGCCTTGGGGTATTAATTAGCACAATTGTGAGTCTAGGCTGCATAAATGAACTTACAAATGAATAAAATGAAAACTTCACCTCTGCAAATAACATTCAGTATTCTAGACAACAGCCTTTCAAACCTGATGCAACATGGTATGTAGCAGAATCCATGCAGGAGATAATTAGTACTGAGGCTGCATTTAATCATTATATAGCTCTATACAGTTCTCAGAAGGCAATGAATTCTGTTTGATTTTTTTAATGTTTTCAAGGAACACAATTCTAAATAATCTTAAAAAAAGAGAAGAAAAACAAATTCAGGGATATGCGCTTTTGTTTTGCACAAAAATTATATTTATTTATTTATTATACTGCCAGGTAAAGTCTTTCAAATTTGGAGATATGTATGGTAGATTTTTGAGGTTGAGATTATATTTGATCTCACAAATTTTTTTTTGGTGTGACCTATACATCATTTTTCAGACAGCTGTGTTTTCAGTTTTATCCAAATTAAATGTGGTCTAATCTCAGAAGATGTTTAGTATTGTTTCAGACGAATACCCTGTCCTATGTCAAAGTCCTTTGACTTCAGAGACACAGAATTGTTGAGGTTAAAAGGGACCTCTGGAGGTCACCTGGTCCAGCCCCCAACTCAAACAACTCAAACAAGATTGTTGTGTGGGAGTGCTATTGGACACGTTGTCAAAAAAGCCTTACAGAGGTCTAGGAAGGGAATATCCACTGTTCTCCCCTCATCTACCAAGCCAGTCATTTCATCATAGAAGTTTATCAGACTGGTCAAGCATGACTTACCCTTGATGAATCCATGCTGACTGCTCTTACTCACTTCCTTGTCTTTCATGTGGCTAGAAATGGTTTCCAGGATTAGTTGCTCCATCACTTGCCAGAGACTGAGGTCAGGCTGACTAACCTCTAGTTTGCTGCTTCCTAACCTTTTTAAAGACAGTCCTGTCCTCAAGCATCTCTCCCAATTGCTCTCATTATTCCTAGATAATCAACAGTGCAATAATATCCGTTTCCTCAACATGCATCCCATCAGGACCCATGGATTTCTATGTTCAGTTTACTGATATGCTCTCTATTCTGCATCACAATAACAACCAGGATGGATTATTCTTGTCTGCCTGCACAGTATCATAGACTTGTGTCATCAATTATCTACTTTCTAACATGTCCACAAAATTTAAAGTGCCCTGGACCTCATAACTCATGGCTTTTCTCTAGTGTTGGTAAATGTGTTGTTGTCACAGCAATATTCACAAAGAATTCTGCTACAGGTCTACTTGAACCTTCAGCTGGGTTGTTTTTTTTCTCCTCCAAACCTCTGACCTCTACCCCCCTTTCCATTTCTGGTTTTTTCTTATCTCAAACACAAAATTATTGAATTCTGCAGCTCTTAGCAACCTAGGCCTTGCTTTCTCTTGTTCTGTGTGGGACGAATTTTCTTTCTTTGCTCATCCATCATCCCCTTGCCGCATTTTCAAACAAGCACTGTGGCAGTTTTTCTGCACTGCTTTCCCACTTTGGAGGACATCCCTGAAGATTTCTCATAAACATCTATATATGTCCCTCCACTGTCCTCAATCTCCTCACTACATCTTTAGGCTGAGCCCAGCACAAGCCTCTTGTTTCCAGTTCTTTCTTTCTTACTGTCTTACACATAGATTACATGTTTGTTCAGTGCCCAGTATGATCAGATTTTAGGATAATTGAAATGAACATAGAAATAGTGCTAATAAGATGAAAGAGTATGGGTTCATACCCATTAACAGATAACATCACTCTAAATGCAAGCAACACTAGGGAATGAGTAGTGCTGTGTCACAGGTGGAAGTGATTACAAATGAGAACCTATTCTGCTCACAGCTCAGCTTATATCACTTTCTGGGGTTCATCATGAACACAGGGAGTTTTTTACATCAGGTACCAAAAAATTTATGGATTCCATTAAACCTCTAATTTTTTATTCATCTTATAGCATAAATGCATAGCAGAGATGCCAAACTGAAACTGGTGTTTATCTGGCTTACTGTGCCTCAGGTCACATTGAAATGCTGAAGATCAGCACAAAGGACTTGTGAGTGTAGTTACATTCATGTGGTACTCAGATACTGCAGGAATGAGGCTCTTAATACAGCTGTGGCCCTCTCACATCCTTCAGCAAATCCACCCCTGTTCACATAACTATTTAAGGGGAAGGAGTGTCAGAAGCTGGCTCTGTCTATGGTGGAAAACAGTCTGTGGGGATCCTAGGAAAATGAACATGAGCTTTGCTAAAATAAGATGCAGTTACACCAGCAACTGAGTCAATATTCTTCTTATTATTCCCAAAATACACATAAAATACTACTTACCAAACGTTTTATTGCTACTAAGCAAAGTGCTATTGTAAATGTTGTCAATATACATTGGTATATTTTCCTTTCCTTGATGACATTTTTTGCTTGTAAGGCACTAAAGTTTCATTTTTATAAATAAAACACATTCAAGTGTGTATCATAACTATAAAAAAGTAGGAGCTTTATAATTATAAAAAAACTTTGATAAGCTATTTGGATTTGCTATGAACATGAGCATGATAATGCACATGGTTTAATCAATACACCTTTCAAGGGAGCCCCATTTGGGAAAATGCAAAAGCCATATCTTGCTCTCAGTAATAAATATTTCATTAAATTATCTCTAATTTAACTTTCACTCCAATTGGAAAACCTCTAGTGGAATGTACTTTTTCCCTCTTGATTTTATTGTACTGGTAACATGCAATCATCTCACAGCCCTTTTCTTTCTGATCTATGGTATATTGCCTCACCTTAGATTAATCTCATTGTCATTATCTCATTTAAGTAGGTAATATTTGACCATCTAATCAGCTTAAAGCAACCTGAGTAGAATAATATGGGCTAACATTTGGCATTCAGAAACATTTCTGAAAAAACAAAAAAGCAATTTGACAAAAATAAATTATCTAGATTATTCTTTTTGTGCATGAAAGTGCACAGTGCTTTTACTGAAATAATTAAATTGCCCACATTTCTGACTTTTTAGTAATGAAAAACTAAACCCCTTCAGTGATTAGATGATTCAGATGTTTAAATAATTTGCTATGTTGATTTAAAGCAGAGAATTCAGTAGTACCTACTCAGGCATTTACTCTTCTTGTGGAGCGCCTACAGAATGAAATCAGTGCCATAGTTTCTTAGTGTGAGAGATTTCATAGAGGTTTTTTGTTTTCCTGTTTTAAGTACTCCTTTTCAGTGCTTGCATTTGTATATACTATTATGGTGAATAGGAAAAAATCTGTTTATTGTGTCATCCAGCTATAAAAAGAAATAGTATGTTCAGATTTCAAACTTGTCAAGTTTTTTGATAGATAACAATTCTTTTTCATGGCTTTAATGTTTTCTGGGAAGATAGTAAAGGCTTCTAGATGCTTTTGCAAATTCGTAACTACTGATCCTGATGCCAGATTCTTGATTGGCAGGAAATACTTGCTGCTCTTTTGGTGGCTATTGCAGCATTTGCACCTTTGGGACAGTGGGGATGTTGCCCATCTCCAATATTAAATTTCTCCAGAAACCTGAATGGGAATGAATGTAGAATGGTAAGGAAACTGAATATAGTGTCAAATAGGGTCTCATAAGGTTTGTCTACAAATGGAACACAGGACACTAACAATTGAAGTACAAATTAACCTTTAACACGGACAGCAGTATGAAAAGAAACCCCAGAATAAATGGAGGTTTCCTCTCTGTGTGTCACAGTGAAGTGGTGCTGTAGGTTAGTTGAGGCATCAGTGATCTAAAGTGAATTGACACTGATGTTTGGCTGTAAAGGCTTAGCTACTTGCTTTTATTTATCAAGAGAGCCTTGCCTTGGTTAGACTGAAGGTTAGATAACATGCATTTGCTAAGACATCTTCTCAGTTCTTTATATGTAATCTTTTCTCTATGAAGCTTCATTTCTCATTCTCTACGTATCATCCAGCCTCAGCTTTTTTGGATGCTTGCCTCATTGGCTTGATGCTAACCTTCTTCTCCAAAAATATGCCAGTAGCTCTCCACATTGCATCCTACTGCTTTGTCACATTCTTAATTTATTTTAAATTAACAAAACTTCACAAATTTAAAAAATTTCTATACTAGGTATCTATTTTGACATAATTGAAGTTTTGATAGGCATGCAAATTTGGTCCTATTTGCCTGAAATCCAGCTGGAAGAACAAATCATACAAAACCAAAACTCTGCCCTCCTTCAGCTGTAATTTCCAGCACTTTCACATGGCCCTCAGCAAGTGCACATATTAGCAGTGCAGTAAAACATGAATTCCTCTCGCAGTCCTCTAGATCTCAGAGGAGAAGTGAGACTCTATTTACCTATTATTCTGTACTGAAATATGACCAATTGTCAGGGTTTCCTTCACTTTTAATATTTTGGATAGTCTAGCACAGAGGAGTAGAAATATCAATATTGGTTCTTTCAAGATGCTCAGGTAGTCCACATTGTGAAGTGAAGGAAGACAAGAACGGTTTCTTATGAAGTACATCTGAAAGTACCCAGCAGTTTAGACATGCTGGACTGCAGATACTCAAGAGTTTCCCTGTGTCTAGGATTAGAGAAAATTTTCCTAGGTGGAAAGTGTTCTGAATAAAACACCTCCCCACAGCAAAACTTCCAGCACCCCTCCCCCCACAGCAAACAGAATATCTCAGCTGAAAGTGGGATAAGAACTGTTTAATTAACACACCACACAGTGGAAGGGGAAAGGGAAAAAGGGGTCATTAAACCTGAATAAACAGCTGATGAACTTTAGTGTCCTTTTCCTCAGGCGTAGCTTCCCCTTTCCGGGGTCCCCAAGGGGCCCGGTGGAGTCCCTCCAGTGGCTCCCTGGACGATTCTCGTCCTCTGTCCTCCGGGGCTCCTCAGGTTCTCAGATGAGAAAGCAAGTCGGGGAAAAAGGTCCAGAAAGCAACGAAAAACAATCCCAGGAAAAAACAAAAAAAAACCCCAAGCATCAGCCACACTGGTGGCAGCAGCAACCAGCAGCAGCAGCTGACCCAAGGGAAAAAAAAAACCAAAAAAAAAAAACCAGTGTCCCTTCCTTCTCACTCCCCGTAGAACAGCCCAGGGAAAAAGTTTTCAAAACATCCCGCGCTGGCAGAGCTTCTCTTGGCTGCAGGACACAGTTAAAGCTACAGAACCATATTTCTGGTCAAACATACAAACGATAGGGAATACAAAATATAATTTACGCCACCCCAGGACACCCTGTTACCTCAACTTCACTTGCCAGACGATCTTTTTAAAATTTACTTGTAGATATTTGGTGTGTTAAGCTTACAACAGAACCTTTCAGCACAGTTCTTTCCAACACTACTCCCTAAGAAACACTTCTGAGTTTGGTGAATTGGCAGTAGGTCCTACACTGAGACATACCTGCCACTTTGAGAGATAATTTATAACTACCATCACACTATAATTTTAGCAGAATTTCTTCTGATACTGCTGTAACATCCATTTGTCATTTAACTTGTTGATTACCTGTTCATCTTCTTGAGAGAAAAATACTGTATATTTTCCTTTGGAAAAGGGCAAACAAAAATTCCAGACACTAAAACCCAAATTCTACACTACAAATTCTGGAATGTTATAATGTCAGCAAATACACTGAATTTTATATATATATATATGTTTCTGTAATAGTATTTCATAGTCTCGTAGTTGTTAAAAAGATATAATTACTGTTATAACTCACTTGGGTTACCCAAATTATGTTGCACATGCAAACCAAATATAAAGGAAAAGCCAGAGTACACCTTCTTGAGTAAAGCAAAATTGTAACCCCAGTGGAGATTTGGTTTTATGGTTGTTTGTACCTGTGCTAGAGAAGAGTATCATTTAATAATGAAAAAAAGTAGCTGCTCTTCAAAAATAGTACAATCAGTGTTAATTGACAGGGAAAAAAAAGAACTACCCCAGTGGCTTGTGTGCAAAGTACACTGAAAGAAGAAACTGCAAAAAGGCTTTGAACCATGAAATAGAGTGAATAAAGCATTATAGATTTAGAAAATACTAATAAAAACCACAGGAAAGAACAAGTAAAGAAGAACATGAAACCTTTTCTCATAGCTAAATAGAATAGAAAGAGAATTCAAAGAAAAAAGCTGCCCTCATAATGGCAAACTGCTAAATATTTTGAGATTCATTCTATTATTTAAGATGTCACAGTGCACTGCCACTAAAATGATGGACCTGCTTTATCTGTGGGGCATACTCAAGTTCAAAGTGTGACAGTTGATATGTTGAGTTTCACCACTCACAAGTTTGTTTTCTTCTTTAAAAAAAAAAAATGAAATGCAATAGCTCCCAAAAAATGTCTGGTGACAATGAAGTAGATACTCTTTGTTTCTTTAGATGAGATGCATATATTCAGTGTCATTTTAGTTTTCATACTGTAGGGAAAAGGGATCATGGGTTTCTGTTTTCTCCTTTCCCAAATGGCAGAATTCCTTCTCTGGTGATGTGAGGAAAGAACAGTGTTTATACCTCTCTTTGTGCTGGAAGCTGAAATAAAATACGTCATAGCATCTGAAGCTGCTAAAGGTATTTTTCACATTTATCCATTCCTGAAGGGAAGACATATAACCAACAAGTGAATATCTGAAAGACTACTGGCCCTTCACACTCAGTCTGTGTATTTTCAAGCTTATCTTTCTAGACTTCTTTCTTAATCATTGGGGGTTTTGTTGTTATTTCTAGTCTGTCTGACATGGTTTAGTACAAACAGCTACATTGCCACAAAGGTGTCCTTGTTTTCCTTGGAGCCAGCCCTCCTGCTCTTAAATGTGCATAGATGAATACTTTGGGCTGTCTAGTTCACATTCCCATGCCCAAAGCATAAAGTTTGGAACATGACATGCGGAGTTTGGAATAGAGTCTCTTCAGTATGGGCTGCTTACAGGGGAGATCTGGATGAAAAAATAGTGTTCACATTTTTTCCCTGTGACAGAAATGAAGAAATTATTATGATATCACATTTATAATAATAATCTGCTTAAGTTTAACTGTTGGGTTTCACAGACTTCTCTGTTTTAGTTCCTGAATAGATTGCTTACTTCTTTTGTTCAAGGGGTTCCTGTCTTGGGGTCTGATCTTGAGGGTTTGATAAGCCTCAGATGCTTCTGTAAAGCTGGAAGTAAAGTTCTTCTTGGACCTGAAATACTCAGGACATACACCTGATTCTGTGCTAAACAGCCAGGAACCCAAAGGCAGACTGCACAGAAAGTCTTACACATGCTGGTTGTCTTGGGATCCCAAATGGTATTTGCTTCCCTTTATCTGCCCCTCTTTGGAAGAAGGCAATTCAAAAGCCTGTAAGTTCTCAAGAATGGATTAATCTGCCTCCTGAAGTTATTTTAAAACAACAGACTCAGTCTGGGAACCTGAACAGTGCATGGCAGGATGATAAAAACTTAAGATGGTCTCGGATGGACACATGCTTGTGACTTAGCAAAAGTTTGCAAAAACTTCATCTTCCCATCAAAAGGTCATTGCTGAGATATCTTAGTTTTATGGAAAAAAGTGTTTTACTGGAAAATTCTCAGATGTCTTCACTAGAGATACTTAATCCACACTAACTACTTCAGTCCAAATAGAGTTCAAAAGACATGAAAATTCAGGCTATTGTCATAAACATATTGGAGCTGAGGAGTACATACAGGTGTTTGGAGTTCATCATTTCAAACTAGAAAGAAAAATTTGACATTGATGTACAAAATAATTGTTATTTGATAGCATGGATTCACTTAATGGAACATAATGAGGAAGATAAATTGAATACCTCCTGATTTCTAACTTCTTATTCCATTCACTATCATTCTTTGATTTCCAGTAAGTATAACGATACCCCCATTTTCAAATGTTTCTCTATTAAATTCCTTCCAAGAGAGGGAAAACCCACAAATCAGACCAAATGCTGAAAATTCTCAACTCACTTTAATATTTTACATAACATACAGACTTACTAACAATGTTAATTATTGATAAAGGCTTGATTGTTCTTTAATTACTCTGCCAAGATCTGATATAAAATACAAGCCCACAAGAATTATATGGTATATTGTAAGTGAATTGGTTTTAATGATATCTTCATGTACCAACATGCATATTTCATTACTGAGCTTTATTTACTAGCATTTTAACATGACCATTAATAATAAAACCCCTGGGTTATATACATGAATAAGAAAATTATTACTGCATAATTTAAGAGGCGCCTGACACCATGGTGTGTTTTTGTGAGTTGCAAAATTCCAAATATCAGCCTCAGAACTGGGTATGCAAATCATAAAGCTCTTCCTAACTGTCACCCTGACTATCATGACAGTATCTATTTTATGAAATGACTTCTTATTGAAAAATATGCAGTCTGTGAAAGCTTATATACTCGTCAGAACGTGCTTTGTTGGGCAGAGAGTTAAAACTGTCTTATCCTCTGTGGCCCTGATGATCTGACTTTCTGAAAATTAGTGTTCAGCTTTGGGGAGGTTTCTTCTTGGAATTGTAAGAGATTTCTTCTGCATCTGTAGGTTTGAAGCTGAGGTGAGAGTTGGATGCAAGTCTGTGACTTTCTGCATGCTCTGATGGAAGGTTATTATGCATAAAATGAAAACAGTAAGCTCCCTACATTGTCTTTCTAAGAAAAGATTGAGCACCCATTGCCTGAAACAAGTCTCATTCCTTTTTACATTGAATAAATTTTTAAAGCAGTGTTATACTAGCTTGAGTAAAATGACTATTGTTATTGACTGATAATAAGACAATGCTAGATTAATATATTATATTGGCTTGTTTATTACAGTCATATTATGAAGATGACATTTATGTATCAGCTTTGATTTGACAAAATATCTTTGACATTAAGCAACAAAAGGTCAATCTCTCACTTTTCCTTTGAAGTTTAGAGTTCTATTGTTCAAATATAAGCAAAATTTCTTTCCTTTACCTGCACCTAGTTTTGTACTACGGGACAGGAATAGCCAGGTGAAATCAAAAAGAATTGAATGCATCTGGTGGTGGGACAATCATGTACTGCTTATAATTTGCCCATTATCCTTTAAAACCCATTTTTATAATGCCGTCTTTTCACAGACAAGCTCTCATCTGAAATACCTCTTTCTGTATACCCATATTCAAAAATATTTGTATCCTGAATAATTAAATAGACTCTCATAATCTCCTTTTCATAATATCCAATACACTGCAAAAATGTCACATATCTTTTTGTAAAAACAATTAAATATAAGAGAAGCAGATGGTGTGGTGTTTTGAAGGTGGTAGACTGCAAAAACATGCTGAGTTCATTCACAGGATTGCCTTGTTCAATTAAAAAAGATGCCTTGTTAATCCCAGTGATCTCTGTAGGACTGATGATCTCACACTTCATATTTAAATATGCACACATAATCACTTTAAGAGTCTTCCAAAAGCTGACATGTTACATTCTTGAAGGAAAGCCAAGGATTTCTGTACTGCAACATAACACAAGAGAATGTATTTTGAACAGCCGTTAAGGTAATGGCTGAGATTCCACAGTCTTTGGACCAGAATTCCTTTTTGATTTTTCTGAAGACGATATCATGATCCACTACTGACAAATGCTGATTTAGAAAAACTGGCATAGTGTCTTCTAGACTGAAGGAGAATAACTGAAAGCCCTGAAACAGAGAAATGACTGGATATATAAGTACATTTTGAGCATATGCCTATGTATTCCTAGGCACTTTAAAGCTGATTTAACTTTTATTTTTTGCTCCCTTTCTAGAAGGAAAAAAAAAAATCTCTGCTTTAGAGCAATGGATACTGCACAAGGAACACTTTCTGTGGAAGCTTTTGGGTATATTTAATTAATTGAGGGCTTCAATTTTGCAATCAGATTATAGGGATAGAAAGCTGTCATTCATCTTTGATTCTGAGTGAGTTTTTTACTCTCAGTATGACTCACCTTTTTTTTACAATGGGAAAGACAGCTCATGGTTCATAGTGTCAAGTGACAATGAATATATTAAAACATTACTGTTGACTGCAAGATTTCCCCTTGTTCTCTCTGATGCTGAGGCTATTAATTGTCTGCCAATTTTGTCTTGCCTGTTTTCAAATATTGCCAGCCTTTGCTCAAACGATGTGGAAAATGTTCCCATTAGGAACAGGAAACAAATAGTCCTTGCTAACCATAATTTTGTCTTTAATTGTTTGCTCTTGTATTATATTTCCAAACCCTCCTGGCTGACAAGTACACAAATACATGGCACTCATTTAATGATCAGTTTCTAGTCTCATACCTCTGGGAATATGATATATTTCCTGATTTATTAGTCTTGTTCAAACTATGCTTTGAAGACAGAACCAGGAATTTCTTACTGTTTCTGTCCCCAGACTGTCCTTTTCACAAAAAAAAAAAAAAAAAAAAAAAAAAAAAAAAAAAAGAAAATTTATTTATACAACATTTTGTAAACTAGAAGAGGTATAATATTTTCCTGTTTTCAGTCAAAAGGATACATTAAAATTATGGATGAACAGTTCAACAAAAGTGGGAGTAGTCTCCATTTGTTTTGTACTGGATTTTTTAGGAAAGCCCAAAATCCCACTCCTGTTCCTTCAGGTAGAGCTGTACAGGTGCAACATTGAAGCAGGAACACAGAAAATTTCAGACTGAACACTGCTTTAGTAAAACAGGAAGCTGCTGGTAACAAATTTTTGAAGGTTGGGGGGGTGGGGTGGTGGAATTTTTCCCCATTCTGTTGCTAGGACCAACGACTAGGTATTTAAGGACCATTTACTCTTACAAAAGAGACAAAAGATGTTGGCCAGGGTGGGATGAGGGGAGGAGAGATCTGATCATTGGTAACTCACTCGCTAGTGGGATTTGGAGGAGAGAGCAGTGAAAAAACTGCTGCCTCTTTTTGGCTGCGACTGCGGAAAAAGCCCTGCTCTGCACTGCTTTCTCTACCTGGTGGGTGAGCTTTCATTTGGGAAAGGGGCACGGGATTCCAACCCCCTTTTCCCCTCCTGGAGGGCGCATTTCCCAGCTGTGCTTCAGCTGCTGCGGAGGGGGCCCGGCCGCCACTGCCCCTGTGCCCCGCCTGCCACAACTGTGGAGTTCCTGCCGCCTGTTGCTGGCTAGCCCTGGTGAGCCCGTCTGCCGCTCCGTCTCCCTGCTCTGAGCTCTCTGCCCAGCCCGTCCATCTGCACGCCATCCCTGTCCAGCGCATCCGCCACTACCCACGTGACACTGAGCTGACCTCGTGCCACAGCGCCACCTGCAGCTGCGCGGGAGTCATCGCACCTGCCCTGCCTGGCCGGAAGCCAACAGCGCCCCTGCTGGCTGTGACCGTAACTGCACCAAAGGGGAAAGCGTCTGGCAGCCCAGGGACATCTGCCGCTGGGTTTTTTCTAGTTTTGTTTTGTTGTTACTATTGTTATTGTTGTTATAGATACTAGTAAAGAACTGTTATTCCTTTTCCCATATCTTTGCTTGAAAGCCCTTGATTCCAAAGTTATAATAATTCGGAGGGAAGGGGTTTCACATTCTTTATTCTAAGGAAGGTTCCCACTATCCTTAGAAGACACCTGTCTTTCAAACCAAGACACAAATGGAAACAGAAGCATTGCCACAAAAGGCAGGCGCAGAGTTCGTCTGTTGTGTGTTAGTTGGTGGTAGCCAGCTGGCTAATCAGCAAAGATGTGTTGGCTACTCAGTAGATTTACAGCTTTCAGCTGCAGAATGTACTGATTCTTCCTCACTGAAGTGACACAAGGAGGTAGAGGGAGAGAAAAAGGAAGCTGAAGGTAAGCAATAAAGGATCAAAAGGCACATAGCTATAGGATGCCAGGCTTTATTACAGTCGCTATACTCAAAACAATTTATCCAGCTGTGATACAAGGCTGAAATGGTTCAAGACCCTCGCTCTGGGTTTGGATTGAGAGGCAGTGAGACTGTGGAGGTGCTGAGGGCAGGGTAACTATGTCAGATACCTTACCTTAATACTTGCTGTCTACTTTGCCCTATCAATCTCCTACTTAAGAAATTTTCTGGCTTGGAATTTTGTTATCTGATTTTTCCATAACCTCTTACACACTGTATGCTAGCAAGGGCAGTGTGCTCTATAAGAACATGGTAATAGAAACTTGAACTGAACTGTTATAAAGGTACTGTACTCTGTGATTATGATACACTGAGAAAGTATGGGCACACCATACTTTCAATTCTTTATGTAGTGATCAGGTTGGCTTAGACACTTGCCTAGTTTCATATTGTGAAGTTTCTCCTATCACTAAGGAGGGAAAAAGCTATTGTTATATTCACTGATACATAAATAATCCTGTACTTATCCAGGGACAGAAAGCTTTGGATTTCATAGTTTGCTATAGGGATTTCATCTTAGGTCATCATCATGGAAAATTTATGAGATACTTCAAGTGCTGTATCTCAAGGTCACCTGAAAAATGTCTTCTTTTGATTTGGAAACATCACTTGTCTGTTTAACAATTTTAATTTGTGTGTTTATTAACATCCTGATACACAGAGGTCCTTGGCAACAAAATCTGAAATTTGGTGGGTATTAATCGATATGTGTTTCTTTGAAGGCACCACAATGGCATAACAGTTGTGATTACACAAGCTGAAGGTAGTCAAAACAAATCCAGAAAACATCATAGCCCCAGGAGAGATAAGTGAGATTTGTCCATTTGAGCCTACTGGAAAAAGGCTGCACAGTAGATACTGTGCAGTCATAAATTTGTAATGTGTAGCCATTGTGACTGGAGGGATAAATATTCAGTACCTGTTATTACCTGATAAAGTCATAAATATGTATGGATCCATTTTATGTGGTAATTAGAGAATCTAGTTTTAGCATCTGCTTTTACCTGATAAAAAAACTTTATTATTTTAAATAAAGGGAAAGCAATAATTTACAAGCTATAGGCATCATGAAGATGTGAAGCAAAGCTATCTAAGAGAAGGGAGGAAAAAAGCAGTGTTTTAGATACACATCCCCTGTTAAACAGGAGGCCGTGCAAACAAGAACTACATGTGCTATCCTTCTCTAATTTTTTGAATATACTCCTGTCTGCTTTCTGAGTACATTTGCAAAAAACAGAACTAATTTTAATTTTAAATAAAATGGAGTTATGGACAAATATGGCCATAACAAATATGTTTATTTTGTGGATCAAGTCTAAATGTGATAGGCTGATTTGTATAGCCTACCTCTGGTGGAAAATTAGATCAATATATTCTGATAATCCATTGTCACAATGGTCAGATAACAGCCAATATACAAATAATAAGAGAATCTAAGTCAAGAATTGCTATTTTACATTACAGTCTTAGTCTTGGGGAATAACTTGCATGCTGTTTCATTAAGTGCAAAATAGTTGGAGTCCTTACTTTTCTTTCCCAGCAGAGGAAGTGGGAGAAACTGATGTAAAATTCAGTTTTTTTTCTTGCCAGCTGATAAGGTGAGAAGCAGTTTTAAAAGGTACTGCTTTTCTCCAGAGCTTTTAAACTCCCACTACTGTTTGTCAATATAAATTACTTTCTGTCTTTTATAAGTACCATTTCCTTAAAAAATTGCTTTATGATGAGGATTATATCTTGGCAAGATGGCCCCAAAGAACACAGAAGTATAATTGTGAGAAATGAAGAATGGTGTGTAAAATAAATTAGTATTTTCTGTATATTGGAAAAGTACAGAAAAGAACCCGGTGAGCCCAGAAGTTTTTGGATTTTGAGTCTGTTCTGTCTCTTGCTCTTTTTAAGAAAGATACTTGACTGTTTCTGATGTAGAAAAGCATTCTGTTACCACTGACGTTCCTGCAACTCCTTCCTTTGAACTCCTATTTTGGCTACCACTGTTTCATCCTGCTGCTGCTGTCTTCTCACAGACGTGTTTACTGCACCCATTTGCTCCTGCTGCTCCTTTCAGTTGTCCTCATCTCATGGCTGATCACAGCCCTTTATTCCTGCTGACAAAGTCTGCCAGATGGGCTGTGAGACATAAAAGCCTTTGATCCTAAGTGGAAAGGGATGTTGGTTGAGTCTTATGGGAGGAATGGAGTACTTTACCTATATGGCTCACGGGAAATACACCCTACACCTGATTTTCATAGGTTAAGGTCCAACCTATGAACATATGTAGAGTTAATTTGAGCATGATACTGCTACCTTTACTTTTCCAAGAGCTTGGAATCACTCATGGAAATCCGGTTATTTCATAAGGTATGAAGAGAAATTATCCATTCTTTCATTCTTTGAAAGAATAAATGCATTTATCTGAACAAATTGTCTGTTCTTTAAATGGCCTTCATAATGCAAATGTGAAGAAAGGATAATAACTTCTTTTCCTTCCTGAGTTTTAGTAATAGCAAAGATGTTTTTTTACAACATCTGTTCCTCAACAATGTGGGTCCTGCTGTCACTCTTTCTCCCTGCCCTTTTAGTGTGGGCAGCCTGAGGATAAATGGCAAAGCAGAGGTCTGCCATTTCCCCTCAGTGACAAATCTCTCAGAGTCCATTGCGAGCTGAAATGGTTCTGTCTTAAGGCAGCTCAGGATTTCCTTACTTGAGATTATTATAATTAACTCCCTGATGATCCTGCCACCCCACCTCTTTGTCATACCATGTTGGTCTTAGATGAGGTTCCTCAAGGCTGTTCCTGCAGCCAGCTGGATGGAGACAGGCAGACTGGAGCAGTACAAGTTATAACGTGTTCTCCTTTCTTGGGAAAATTCAAAGTATAATTCTGACAGAATTAGTACTCAGCTTGATGCTATGCATTATTTACATAAATAATAAAAAAATTAACTGTAAAGTGATTATTGATAGAACTCATGAAAGACACAAAAATGACAGAAACAATAATTAAAGCCAAGCAGATGGTTAATGTGAATTTGTGAATGAGTATTTTACTGTAACCAAAGACAAGTCATATTTAAGGACTGAGAATTTAGCCTACAAGTGTAGGCTGTCCATGAAAGCGGTGTCCATGACAGTTTTCACTGTCCATGAAAGCGGTGACTGTGAAACCTCTTAGGTTTCATAAAATGCCTGTATTGACACCTTAGTTCAGATGAAGATCATGCTTTTAAAATCAGTTTCCCAGTCAGCCCATTGTGAAACATCAAGTCTGAGAGACCAGGTTGGATATAGTCCAAAGTAGTATCTACCAGAAAAGAGCGCAGTGTGGGCATGCAGCTGCATGAGATGTCTCTGGGTGACCTGATAGCAAAAAGAGTTGATGTGTAAGGCAGCCTGTAGGAAAATACATAATTTTGCAAATAGGTGTGAGTATATTTATGGTCATATGACCATGGTATTGCATACAGTTCTAGTATCCATAGTTCCAAAGGATTGTAATAATGCCATCATAAAGGGTGAAGCTGATTCAAAAAGATATCTTGGAGTAAAAGAGATAGCCATCTGGATTGGCAAAGTGGTGGGGATTTTTGCTGGACTCATTGTATTCTAAAACGTTTTATTATTATGACTAAGAACCTTCAAGGTTATTATGGACTAAGAAGCTTTTTAGCAGGCTTGGCAAAAGGTATGTTGTAAACTAATGACTGGAAGATACTTAGACCAGTTTAAATTGTCTATATGCATCACTTTTTTCTTTTTTTTTCTTTTTTTAATGCTGGGGATTAGTAACCTTTGGTACAAGATTTTATGGAAAGTCATAATTTCTTGATCTCTTGATATCCCCAGATAAGGACAGAATCCCTTCCTGGAACATGTACTCTAGCTAAACACAAATTACAAATTCTACCTAGTACGGGGAGAACTGTGATTCACACCAGATCGAGCTAAAAAAATATCAAACTAATAGTGCTTTCCTGCCCTAAAATCCATGAATCTGTGTTATCAAATTTATATATGCCAACCTCTTACACAACTGACTCCTCATTTTGAGTCACTTTATAACCACGAGTTACCTGACACCTGTGCTATCTAGTTTCCAGCATGCTCTTATTTCTGGAATTAGTAAATCTCTGTCCTGCACATTCTCAAGGCACTTCTTCCAGGCAGTGCTTTCATGCAGATAAGGCATTCTACAAACAAAAGAGCACAATGCTCTTGTGACAGGTGGTGCTGTGATGTAACCTTAATTAATCAAACGTGCTGCTTGGGATTTTTCCAGAGAGCCCTACAAGGACACTCACTAGCTGAAGATGTGGGTGGCAGAAATGTGATTAAAGTGAGATCTGATATTATTTAAATTTCGGTCATTATTTAAAAGACAATTGATTTTGTCCTTTCATTTTATCTCAGGATATTTTCAGCACTGAATAACCCTATAAAATTTTAAACTTTTCTGCTAAAATCTGCCATAGGACTTTTAAATTTTGTTTTCAACCCAACCCTATCATCCCAGCCTGGGGATTGAGATTAGGCCCAGCGGCTATATTTTTAATAATGATATTTTTTTCTTTAGGAATCTATGGTGCTCCATATGTCAGCATGGAGTGGCAGTTGATGTTTGAAAGGAAAATAACAGATTCTGTTGAGTGGGTAGGGGTTTTGCCACACTGTTTAGAGAGAAATGTATTTTATTCTGACCTCTAAACACGGAAGATTTAAAGAATCTTGGTGACTGGGCTATTAATGAAGGGAACAATTCAAGGCATTTTCCATTCTTAGATCTAGTTTTGAGTAATTTAGGATAGGTGCTACAAATAGATCTATAAATAAAATTTATTAATATAGGACCATATATTAGAGCTTGGTGCTAAATAACGCCGAGGTCATGGGTTCAATTCGCTTAAGAGTTGGACTTGATGATCCTTCTGGGTCCCTTTCACCTCAGACTGTTCTGTGATTCCGTGATCTGTAGCTCTCTGTAGATTACTAGACATTTATGGTGGAATACTAAAGAGCTCAAATGGATCAAATTCTCACAACAATGAATAAGAAACAATTTTACTTGAAAAGTTTAACAGTCTATAACATGAATAATGGAAGAGAAGCGATTCAGATATGACACCAAAAATCTGTATGATGCATGAATATATAATATATGCAGTTGGTGTCCATATAAATAATGAAAAAATAAATATCTTTTTTAAAATACAATAGTTAAGCCCATTTTGAAGACCAGTAATAAATAGCTAACATTTTAGAGCAGAAAAATCTGTATTTAATCTGTGTTTAAAGGAGATTTTGGACACTGCAGACAGAATCCCCTGCAGGAACACACACTCAGCACCTGGGGACAGCATCCTGTTTTTACTCTCTTTTATAATGGTACAATGATCTTAATCTATATGAGGTATCCAATATGCTAGCATTTTAATCCAAATTATCTTATATTTAAGGCTACCTTGTGAGCAAACTTATTTGCCTGATTTTTGTCTCTCTCATAGAGGTCTGGCGTCGAACTACCTGTCTATGATCTCTGACTTTTCTCTGTTTTCTAACTGCTTAGTCATGTAAGTAAAACTGAGAGGATTTAAGATGCTTATGTAGCAGCTTCTGCAGACTTGTACATGCCAATTAACTATCTTTCTTATTCTATCTCCAAGTAGTAGTTATCAAGTATTATTTCTAAAATGATCTTAAACTAAATAGCGTGTGGAGTTATGTGCGCTCACACAACTAAATGAATGATGAGTAAATGATGGCTTTGTACCTCTGCTGCAGACTAGAAATATTCAAATAATGGACATAAACCCAGCATTAAATAAAGTCCTTCAGATACATCAGTCACAAGTCAATGATATTCTCTGACGGCTTTGACTCACTTTCCTTCTTAGTAATATTTAAATTTAGATAGAATATCTTTTTCAAAAATTTATTTAAAAGACAGTTGTTGGGTTTTTTTTATTTTGTTTGCCTGTGTTGATGGAAGCTCAAAAACTAAAATTCATTGCTGAGGTGCTTTATCAGCATTCTTACTGCTCATTGACATGGACTATTGTTTATGTCCTGCAAATTAATAGCATCAAAGCCAAATCCTTGGAGACAGCATAAGTATTTCTGTGTTTAGAAATGAAAGGAGCTTTGGGAATTATATGAAAAATATGTTTAATTAAGTAGGGACAAGTAGGGAATTATATGCTTTTAATTTAAGACATTGTAGAAAGCACCTCACTTCATGTGTTTGCAGCTGTCCTGTTAAAGTGAAACTGCTGTCCAATTTGTTCTTGTATTTTCAACCAAGCACAGTTTCAGCTCAAAAACAATGTAACAAGTGGGAGTAAATTTGGTCAGGAGATTGACGCTTATATGATTTTTTTATTCCAGTTGATTCTACACAGATTTACTCCATAAGCAGTGATGTTTCTCTACTGAATCAGAGTTACGGTAACTGAGGGAGAAATGCTTTGAGTGGTATAAACTGTGCTACTATTCACTGTACCTCATGCCAAGTATCTCTGTCATAGTCACATTCCTCACTTCACAAATGGGTTGTGAGGGAAAAAAAATCAAAGCAATGCTCTGAGTCGAAAAATAGTAGGAGTTTCTTTACAAACATTCTTCTGCCTTAAGAAATACTTTTGAACCTGTTCTGCAAAGTGATGCAGTTTATTTTTAATGGAAGATACTCTGCATCTATAAAGTGCCTCATCCTGACCTGCAGCTGGCAGAGAACAGCTCCCCAGGAACACTGAAGCAAGGGATTTGTGTTCTTCTGAGTCAGGGACATAAGTTGCTGCTGCAGGTGTGTGCTTCTCCTTCTCATTGTACTCTGCCAAAATACCATGGTCAAGGGACATGGCAGATAGCTGAGGTATCTTTGGGGAAGTTCATTGCTGTGCTTTATTAATCAACACAATTAAGAAGGGGTGAAGCTTAACAGTTGTGAAGGCGCATCTCAATGACTGTTATGCTTGTTATTCTTATAGAAATGTATAATGAGTACTCTTAACAATCAAGATTTTATTTCTTACTTGAAGTATGATGAGCTACCTAAAACTTTGCTGCTGAACAATGTCTGATGATTTTTAGTATGCACTACTGATCACATGCAGCCCTCATTTCCCGGTTCAGAAACAGACTTTAAACATCAAGAATATGGATTTTCTCCTCTTCAGCTTGCAAGGACCATTAGAAACAGAGCAGAGAAGTTCAAAGCCCTTGACTCCTTTTTGTCTTTAACCTCCAGCTTCAGAAGCAGCAAATTGAGTAGAGTTCCTCTGCCCAGACAGTGTGGAAAGGTAGCTGACTGGGGAGGATTGGTTTAACTGCTGGATCATTCCTGAAGGCTGACCTTTTGAAAGGGCTGGATGACGATAATAAGAATGTGAATTTATAAAATGGCTCAATGTTTGAACTGGAGGATCACATCAACATTTAAGTATGTCAGATAAGACCTTGATCAGTTATGAATAAAAGAGGTGTCAAGGGTTGAGATAAGGACAGGGAGAGATCAGTCCCCAATTACACCATGGGCAAAACAGACTTGACTTGGGCAAATTAATTGAATTTATTAACAATCAAGTCCAAATAGGATACTGAGAAGTAAACCCAAATCTTAAAAATACCTTCCCCCACCTGTTCCCCTAACTTTAATTTATTCCTGAATTCTCTATACTCCCCAATATTGCAAGGGGATGGAGAATGGGGACTGTGTTGCTTCTGCTGCTCCTTCCTCTTCAGAGGGAGGACTTCCTCACACTTTCCTTCTTCTTCATAGTGGAGACAGTCCTTCCTGGACTTCTCCAATATGAGTCCTTCCCACTGGCTATGCATTCTTCTTCCCAAACTGCTCTAGTGTGCATCCCTTCCAAAGGGTACAATTCCTCAGGAACAGCCTGCTCCAGCATGGAGCCCCTACAGGGTCACAAGTCGTGCCAGCAAACCTGCTCCAGCATGGGCTCCTCTGTCCACAGTGCTACGGGTCCTGCCAGGAGTCTGCTGCAGCATTATCTTCCCATGGGGTCACAGCCTCCTTCAGGCATCCTCCTGCTCTGGTGTGGAGTCCTCCATGGACCACAGGTGGATCTCTGCATCCGTGGGCTGCAGGGGCACAGTTGCCTCACCATGGCCTTCACTATGGGCCGCAGGGGAATCTCAGCTCCTGTGCCTGGAGCACCTCCTGCCCCTCTTTCTTTACTGACCTTGGTGTTTGCAGAGCTGTTGCACTCACATATTGTCACTCCTCTCTTCTCTGTCTGTGATTGCTTCTGCACAATAATTTTTCCCTTCTTAAATCTGCTACCAGAGAGGTGCCACCATCGCTGATGAGCTCAGCCTTGGCCAGCAATATGTTTTGGATCCAGCTGCCATTGGCCCTGTCAGACACGGAGGAAACTTCTGGCAGCTTCTCACAGAAACTGCCCCTGTAGCCTCCCTGCTACCAAAGCCCTGGTAGCCCTCCCTGCTACCAATCCAATACAGGAGGTCTACACTTACAGCAATGAAAGTGAATCTAGCCAGATTTCCTAAAGGAGAAATAGACAAAAAAATAACAAATATTTTGTAAATGTACCTCACCTGCTATCTGTTCATATTTAGTTCCATGAGGAAGAACTCATCATTCTCTGAGTTTTGAGATTTTATATTTAACTACAACTCACTGTACCCTTTGGTCTGGGTAACTCCTTCTCCTGTAATTTTAAAGTGACTGAATGATTTATCTTTCAGTTTAGGTCTTTGCTCACCTGAGGTTGCATACAATGTCCAGAAGAATGAGAATCTGCAGGTTATTTTGCCAAAATTCAGAACTTCAGTAAAGCCTCTAACACAGTTTTATGGGAAACCAATATCTGAGATTTGGAAAAACCATGTGTTTTACCAGTATAGCATCTGAAATATCACTGTAGCAAGAGCTGAACTCTGGGGTTGACAGAGTTACCAGATTTTTTGTGATACCTGTCTTAACAGCACTTGCAAGAATCACTGACATGGTCTTTTCAAATTCGTCAATTTCTGGAAGCTTTTAGAATTTTTTTAACTGTGTAAAACTTGTGCACTTTTAAAAGAGTCACAACAAGAGCCCCTTTTATCAAGTGTATATATAAAGTGAGCAAATTTAATTAACCCTATGATCTTTCCAATAAATGCCTCCTAAAGTAACTGTAATCTCTAATTAAAAAGATGTGGTTGAGTTAATCACTTTAAATATTTAATTATATCATTAAAGAGAAGGGAAGGTATGGTAGCTGAAATACTAATTGAGGAGATTTAAGTTCTTAACTTTACTGGGATTTTTCTGTGACTTGCCTTAGGCCTGCTAACAGAGAACTGACAGAGAAAGCCTGAATCATTCTCTCATGCTTCACACAATGAGAAGAACCATATGGTAGACATCTCATGTAGTAAGGGTTCCTAGAATACTCTTTTTATGTGCTCCCACTCACTGCAAACCTCAATTTCGTCCCAAAACTGGTAGGAAACTCTGTGTCTATAGTAAAAGGTAAGGGTTATATTGGTAGTTGTTTTTCCAGCTCTGTTCTTGTTAGATGTTAGTTTAATATGGCCTGTATTTGGCAAGGCTAGATACAAAGGTCTCTGAAGAAGTGTTGCTGCAGTCTTGCTAAAATTTTGAAAACTGAAAAGCTTCTGGGCCTTTCTTCCAGCATGAAATAGAAGTAGCAAACTTCAAAGCTACAGACAGACTGAGATAGATACAAATCATTAGACGCCCATCGATTAGCCTGACTGAGAGAACACGTATAGTGCCTATGGGATATATCGGACATGACCAGGGACAGAACGTTTTAAGGTGATGGTATTATTATTGCAGGGTATGTAATTTTATTTCCAGGCTTTGAAGCATCAACATGTTATTGTGGAGAGAGATTATTATTTGTCACAAATCCAGCACCTATATCGGATTCCTGATGTTTGGTATCCAAGAGTTATAAAGTACATTGCAGAGTTATGTTTTGAAGGTGTTTTGTATGTCTCCCTTAAGGTTTAGGACTGAGAGATCAAAGATGAAGTGACTGTTTTGTGTCCTTTGTATTTCCTTTCTGAAAGTCTGATCTGGACTACTGTAGCTTTGATTCCAGCTGAGCTCTAGATAGTAGAACCTCTTACACCTCATTTCCCTGGAACGCTCTGTGCAATAGCATTCACATGATGTGTAGGAAGAGAGGCTTGCATTGGTAGCATCAAGGCAATGACATTTTTTACTCCCAGCCTGCCACCAGTTCTCTATACAATAGCATTCTTCTGGGTGTCTTATTTTAGAACTGCAGTTTCAGCTCTTTACTCCACTGTTTTTAGATGGGAGGACATAACAAATGGAGGTGTATTTCACTAGATAATACAACCTTGATATTTTTAATGGCAAAAGTATCTCTTCAATGTTAATAAGATATTTTGAAAGCAAAAATTTTCTAGGGGTTTTGGGCTGTATGTATTAGACTACCAATCTATGGGGGTTAGTGCCCTTAACATTTTCTTGTGATTAATAGCTGAAAATGTCATACTATGGCTTGGGGATTTTTTGTGTGTATCCCACATGTAAAGCCTGTCTTTCTCAATGCACTGTGGAGGATACCTAGGCACTTGCATAATTTTAGCCCATAATCTCTCTCTGATGTAACCTCACATTTATAAAATAATTGTAATGCTTCCTTATCTCACAGGGGTTTGCATGGCTAGATATGCAAAATGACTATGAGATTCTGAGGCACAAAGGTCTGTAAACCACACTGAGAGGGATAAATGGAGAGCAGCTTGAAATTTTCAAATGGCAGAAAAGTAGACGCATAAGATATTAGTGTTATTACTGTTGTGTGCCCTACAAAAATAGAAACAATGTACTTCTTATATTCACAGCTTTTACTTTGTATTTTTGGAAGAAACAAAAAGGAAAAGGAAAAAAGTAAAATTTGCATGTGAGAGCACAGTGCAACTCCTCTGTCAGATATTGTGCTATTTATTCCAGCCAGACGTGTGAAATTTGGGAGGTACTTTGCAAGTAGAAGTGAAGCACCACTTTCATCTTTTCTTTTGGAGAATTCGGAGGTGAAAAATCTGACACAGGCTCTAAAACGACAAACCACTAAGGCTGTGAGACGTTACCTAACAGCAGCTTTAACAGAATCATATTAACATCTAGTAAAACACATGAAATACGTTCTTTTCTCAGTTATGCCTCAAACTTATTCACAATCTCTTAGTTGCTGGCAAGAGTGGATTGCAGAGAAGCCCTTATACAGGTATTTAAATTTGGCAGCTTGCCTAAATCCACCAGAGTACACACCAGATAGGTGTGTTTGTGGGATGGACACTGGCATCTTCTGCAACCACACTCAGCTGCTTACCCACCAGTCTCCTGAGGCAGAGGTAGGGAAGAAACAACACACCCAGGCTGGCCTGGGCTGCGGCAAGGAAAAATCTTTTTTAAGGATTAAATTTAGGATTTTTAGATTAAATTTTAAAATATGACATTGTGTTAGATCCTTGCTTTGAGAACTCATAGAAAAACTACAAAACTGACATCCTCAGGTTTTTTATTCATTATACTGGAACTTCTAAAGTGCAAATTGGCTGAACCATGTTGCCAGTACGGCAGAATATAATCCATCCTGCACTGTTCATCATCTGCTATACTGTTATATAGCAGTTATATATCTAACTGTTATATATGAACAGTTTTATACATACACATTATAAAACTCTTAGTCCATTTTCTTATTTGTAATAAGGACATTGTTTCTAAACACTGAAGACTGAACCTGAAGAGAGAACTGTTATCCTGAAGAAAACATCTTGGTATAAAATGCTTCATCAGCTCTCTTCCAGATTAACAGTACTCTGTTAGCCATTTTATGTAACAAAGCATAAGCCTTCTTCTGTCTTCATTTGCATCCTGTGTTGTTTTTATTTCAGCTTACATGGTCCACAGAAATAATCTCAGCCTAGGAACAGTTAGCCACTCTTGCAGCACAGAGAATAAACACTCTGGAATGCCTTCCCTGAACATAAAATTTAATCTGTTTAGCCTGTTTACAATGAATGTTAGAAATCTTAAATAAACTTGACATCACCAAGAAAGCATATCATGCCACCTCACCCCTGGGAAAAAAAAAAAAAGAAAGAGACATCTCCTTGAAGGTCCACGGGCAAACTCAAACTTAAGTACCATGTTATTTCTGAATTAAATTTTTTGCCAAATTGTATAGATTAGGAATTCAAATGGAGATGTATTTTAATGTGTCAGTTTTTCATTCATTTAAATTATTACACTATGAAATTACAGCTCTCATCCCATACCATCATGATCAAGTAAATGCTGGAAATACAACATAATAATAAATTTTAAGGAAGATGAAAAATTCCAGGATGTGAAGCTTTTATGTACATACTTTTCTGTTTTGTCTTTTTGAAACTTTATAGTCATTAATTAATAGAGAGTGAACATAAAGAAGAAATTATTATTTTTTTTTTTTCTATTTGTCCAGGTGAGAAATAACTCTGGGTTAGCTCAAGGAATGACACAGAAGGGTGCGAAAAGGATATGAGACTCATTTTGCAGAGGAGGAAAATGAAGCAGAGGTTTTCCAGGTATGTCTCTGCAATGTCAGCTTTTCTTTTCCGGTAGTGTTGCCTTTTCTAGGCAGCTTAGCCCTGCCTTCTTTCTCTTTGTTGAAGCTGCCTGTGCAGCTTAGGCAGTGCTGACACAGGTGCAGCCGTGGTGTCAGAGAGCAGCTCTCCACACCTTAGCTCCCCTTGTCCTCCAGGTGACCCCAGCGCCAGCTTTGTTAGTGAGGCTGAGAGTCTGGGGTGGGGTAACAGTGTGCTTGGAGCTTCATACCATCCTACTGCCATTTGCTGAGCTGGGCTGTGTCTTAATAAAACCTAATGATTAAATTAAATTAAGTACCTGGGGTTATTTAGTTTTGGTTCATTGTATTTGTTTAAAGTTATCAACCTCTGCAACAATATCTCTTTTTCACAAATTTATTTTCTGATTAGCTTCCTCATTATTCATCAGCTGCATGATTAGCAGAGAGCTTTTCACAGTTGTCAAGGAAATTCTTATCAGATTTGGTTTTTGTTTTGCTCTTTCTTAGAGACATTCTCAAAGCAAAGATTTAGAGTGTGCATTCAGGTTATTAAACTACAGTTTATCTGTAGCAGTCTAGAGATGCCTTTTTGTCATGACTTCAGTTTGTGCATCTTCTTACTGAGTAACTTCAAGACAGGGATCCATTAAATGAACATCTTGGTCATATTGTATGAAGAAGGTACCTGAAATCATGCTTATATTTCCTGTTGTCTTCATAGTTTTCCATATCTTACTTTTCTTGTCTCTCCATTTTTAAAAAGAAGCCTAGTTTCATTGTGTAACTCTATTCCCCAGATTTATGCATCATTCAGTGTTCCTTTTACTTTCTTCATCCCTTCCTATATCAATTTTATATCAAGGTGACCTTAACTGAGCTTGGTAATATAATGTAGTGTTGTTGTAGGACCACCAGGCATCACATTTATTATCCACTGGCAATTTTTTTCTGAAAATTCTGCTTGCCACCAGGAAAAGAGTAATGGAACTAAGATGTATACTCATTCACATATTGATGTTGCTCTGAAGGCATTTTTTTTTTTAAATTCATGCCTCTAAATTCTGCAGTTCATAACTCATCATCATGGAAGGGCAAGAACTTAGATGGAATTTAATTGCATGAAATTTCAAAGATGCAAATTGGTCAGGGAAGGGAATATTAAATCTATTAAGTTTTGAAAAGCATCTGATGGTAACATTAAAAAAGCTCTAGAGGCAACAGAATTCAGTGTGTGATGAAGTTCTGCACTGTGAATCAGTCTTGCAGTCTCCTCATAAACTGAAAAAAACTTCTATATATCTGCATTTGCGAGTGGGGAAGAGAAAGGCACTCACTGCAGTAATGACATTAAGCCTCTAATTCCCATATTACTCTCCCAAGCAACTTGTGAAACATTATGCTTATCTGCAGCTTTAATTTAAAGACGGAAGTAAGTTTAAACCACTCAGTAAATGTGCCAGCAATGCTGTGTTTTCCCACTGGTAGCTGGTGGGTAACTGTAAAAGCCTCTCACTTCAGGCAAGCTGGCTTGTCTGCATCTTAAATGGCCACAGAGCAAACCTGTGATTTGTCCAGTGCTGTGGCTTATTATTTTTCTGCCAGAAGAGTATGACTTGGAGAAATACATCAATCTCAATGAAACCTAGATCAGGGGTATGAGGGAGGGAGCATCCCGCACACATCAGACTGAGAGGCCACTTCTCTAGCGATGAGATGTGAGGGAGTCTCATATTTGGTCCCAGCTCCTTGACCTAATTTGAGAGGGAAAGAAGGGAAGCAAAGGGTACTGCTGTGCTCTGACATAAAATTTGAATGTTTGCAGGAAGGAAAATTGCTCAAGATGTCTAAAAGTACTTTCCCTTATCTCCCGATGATACTGTGGTAACCTTAGTGATAGAGACTGTGAGCTGTTAGGCATAGCATTAGGCCTGAACGAAGGAATTGGCTATCCAGGTGGTTAATAAAGAATGGATAACCAGACAAATTAGTCTGGAAAAAAACCTCTTTGGCCTGAGACTATGTGATAGCTTTAAAGTTTGATGTGTAGTATGTAATAAGTTAATGAATGAAAGTGGAAAGCTTTGTGTGAACAGAAATTACTCTCATCAGTGCAGTGCATGCTCATTAAATAATGTATTGTAATGTGTCTTTAAGATTATTTTTTTAAGAGGATAATTTAAAAATTGCAGACCTAGAGATACTCTGCTCCTCCTTTAAATTGTACTGTCATGTAGCTTTCAATAAAAGCTTTTTGTAAGTAGGTGCTGCAAGAGTATGTTGCGTTTGCATAAGCTTAACCACCTTGTACAAAATAAAATCCATCAAAGTGGTTCAGTACACAGCTAAATTTAAGCTCGTGTTTTGCTGTAACCATGTGAATTGTGATTAGTTTCATCGACCTTAGGTCAGCTCTCACACCTGAATTTTGTTCAACAATGTCTGCAGAAACCAAGCAAGAATCTCTTGCTAAACACTGAAATAAGAAAGGTAAAAAATAAGAAGGCAGTCTTGGTTAATTCCAAATAGCTTTTCAGTTCTCAAATGTAAAAGTAATTTTTTCCTAGCCTCCAAGCCCATTCAGTGGGCAATAGTACTGTAGAAATACTCTCTGAATTTTTATTTCAAGGCTTAATACTATTTTCCCTTTCTTCGCTTAATGCTTTATATGCCTCTCAGTCATTTAATCCAATTGAAAACAATGATCACCCACTTTGTCCTGAGATTTCTTCTTAAAAGTGTCTCTATCCACTTTCCCTAACACTTCACTGGTAGGAGTGCTCTTATGCAAAAAGTGAGTGAAGAGAAAAAGTCTTTTACTTGAACTTACTTTCTTTTATTATCTTGGGCTATTCTCCACTATCTTCATTGTAAATTGGCATGATAGATTACAACTTCTCTATTTTTTAAATGTAGCACAAGAAAAAATTTTGAAGTTTGGCGGATGAATAACTGAGAACAAAAATAGTTACACTTATGGCGGTCCCAATGTTTGTAGTAGCTAAACAAATACCTGTGTGAACTGGAGGGTCCAAGCTCACTGACTTCAGTGAGATGGTGGGGATTGTGATGATCTCTCCTTCCCAGGATTTTTACCTAGATTTTGGGATAAAAATGGCTGTCTGGAGAAACAGAGATGACAGCTATGAGATATTTCTAGTCTTTTTTTCTTTTTTTTCCTTTCAGTCTTATATCTCCTCTCTGATGTGCTGCCAGCTTTGGTTAGAGATCTCGCAGAGTATAATTTATAAAGATGACAAGCCTAGTTACCAGACTTCCTGAGCGTATCAATGATCACAGGATTCAATCCACTTCAGTTTATATTTCAGCCTGTGTCATAATGACTTTATGGTTATTAACCAGCTTTCCCTAATGATCAAGTATAGTAACTCAGAATATGTTTTTCATATTAATCTAAACTTTCTGCCAAGGAATCTTGAGTCTTATTCTGTTGCTGATTTCAATACTACAGTTTTGTCATAGTGCTTTACTTTAAGAAAAGGAAGTGAACAATTAATTATGGATTATTTATAAATTATTAATCATTATTACATCACAGGAAAGCTGTGTCAGTTGTCAGAATCTATCCAACACACATTATGTTGGCTTGCTCATGGTTACTTTTCATTGAAAGAGCCACAGTTTTACTTCAGCAGAAACTCAGATGTGAGGAAACATTCCTTTAAGGTGAAAATCAGAGGATGAGATGCTGCCATAGTCAGAGGATGAGTGCTGCCCTTCATACTACAATGCCCAAACCTGCACAGGTCACTTACATGTTTTTAAGTCCTGCACTGGCAACATCATTAATATCAAAGAGTTAACAGAGGTGTACTAGCATTTCTTTTCTTTAAGCACTTGGAGTCAAAACAGCTTGACTTGCTATAATTCCCCACTCACAAGTGGGGAACCAATAAACATTCAAGGTGATGTAGCAGCTTCTGGTCACCTCCTGGTAGCCCAAGGAATGTTAGTGTCCTATCATGTCCCCTTCTGTAGTGTGTGGGGCCATCCCTGATGTTTCTAAGCTCTGCCAGCCCCTCCCTGCACATCTCTTCATGCTCTCCCGGCTGCCCTGCTCCACCCTCCACCTGTGCCCCACAGCAGCTGTGCTCTATTAACACATGGCTGTGCTTCAGGAGCCCCTCCTTGCTGCCTTGGTAGGAGGCTTTTCCAAACCCACAGAGACTGGTCTGCAGGGCCTCTGAGTTTACTTTCTACCATAGCAGTTGCACATCTGCTTTTTGGCAGATGTTTGATTTAAGATGTAATTAGTATAACAGAAGCATGGCATCATCTGGCTTAAGTCTAGGTTTTTATATGAAAAATTAGATCTTGCCTTCCTCTTTTCTTCCTACTCCTTGAACATGCTCCGCATGGGCAGGGGGTGTTAGCCTCCCTTCCTCACCTTGCCATGCTGGTAGCACAGTCAGCAGCTCAGGATAGTGCAACTCCACTCTCTCTCTCCTCTGTCATGAGCCTGCTCCTCCTCCCTGTGCCACCATCACGGCTGCTGTTCCCTGCTTGGTCAGGCTTCCCTGCTCTTTCACCCCTTGGGCTGAACTTTCTGTGCTGTCCTGACCCCTCTTTTGCCAGCTTCAGGTTTGGCCACCTAGAGTCTCAGGGCCACATAGCAGGGGGGATGCCTGAGCCACACTGCTTGTAACCAACATGCAAGGCTGCACCCCTCAGCACTGCCTTTAAAGTTTCTCCAGTAAGGATAATAATGAAAATACCTAGTAAACAAAGTATTTATTAAGGGAAGAAATCATTGTAGCTCACGTTTTTATTCCATCAAGACTGGTATCTGGGCAACTCTGTGCATAATATATGTATAGCAAAAACAGCAATACAACTTATTTAAAATTCAAGTCACTTTCCAACAATTTTTTAAGTCCCTCCCTGCATGACTTCTGCTGTGCTAATTATGCTCCCCTGTAGGATCAATGCTTTACTCATTTAAATATGTTGTAACAATATTGTCACTAATTATTTTTACTGCTTCAAAAGGCAAATTGCTTTATGCCAACAATTAGAAAACAATTGCTTTGTTTTTCCTTTATGTAAATTATTTGGCATTAACATTTACCTTTTCAAGCAGGCATTTGATACAGGACAAGTAGCAGTATTACATAAAAGGGTAGAAAGCAAAAAAATAATCGCATCTCTCAAAAGACAGAAAATTATAGTAGGCTCTGTGATAAACAAGTAATTCTTAGAAACCAAATACTGAAGTTACATCTGCTCTTGGGAAACCTGATCATCAGATATTATACACAGCAGGTAGGGCATATTCTCACAGCACTTTGGGAAATTACAACAGCAATCCTTACACCTGTAAAACACATGGTATGCCTGATTTATTTTTAAACTTATGATTTGCTTTTCTTTAAATGTTAGGCACTATGTCCTTCTGTAGTAACACACAATCTCTACCAGCAAACTATTTTAGGAGCGTATACTACTTGCCTCACATGAACTATCAGGTTGACAGTGCCGAACTACTGTTCACTTAAGGAAAGAAGATTTGCTCCCTCTCCTTGTCTGCTCTTTTAACTTCATAATTGCTTAACTGTAAGAGGAAAAGAGAAAGAAGAGTAATGTCTCTTCCATAGAAACACTCACATTTGTTTGCTTGTTTGATGGAAAACTAGTGTGGTATAACTGGCAATTAAACAAAGATTGTAAACTCAAATTGACAGTGTAATATCTCCCTTTTGGGCTTTGATTTTCAGGCTCTTGTCCTTTCATTTGCTGTTTGGGATTATGAAGCAGTCCCTAACTCAAGACAGAGACATCCATTTTAAGGCACTGGAAGCATTTGTCAATTCAGCTTGAGTGCAGTAACTGTCTGATGCTGAGGCTTAGAGATGGTTCAGTGTATGTGCAGTAGCTGAGGCTCACTGCTTTATTCAGTCAACATTAGAATTCTTAAAACATGACTGGACTGGGAAGTGTCTGGGAACTGGTTTGGCGGGGTTTTTTTGTTTTGGTTTTTTTTTTCTGCTCATACAAATATTCTCTTTACCTTTCTCACTTAGGAGTTAGAAAGATACACGTCTATCTGAAATTATCATATGGAATAGTTGGACTGTTTGAGTTTATTAAACTCTTGTGTTTTTAAGTAATAGAACCAATTTTCCTATTTAACCATGGTGTAAAGAGCATGTGAAAAAAAAAAAAGTTCTTTACACTGAGCACACTGACATTGAAATTTATGCAAGAAAGGTGCCTGTGTAATCTGCATGCCCAGACTGCCCCTGCAGACTGGGAGTCACTGGTTTGTCTGCCTTACAGTGAGGTGTCTGTCTCCTGGCAGCTCTGGGCAAGACTCACCTTTTCAGCTGGAAGCAGAGGTGGAGCAGGGCACTGTGTGCCAGCTGGGTGACAACAGCAGGGCCCTGCCCTAGAAGTGCCTGTGCCCTCACAGGGCTGTGCATGTGACACAGCAGCCCCAGCATGGCACTTTGTTGTGACTTGGAAGTGGGTCTCCTTGACTGGCAAAGTATAGTGGTAAACCTGAGCTGTAGTGTGGTGCAAAATAGCTTCATCAAAATCATGCTTGTCATGGTCCATAAGTAGTACCTCAAGTTGTTAAGTATTAGTGAGATGCTTGATTGCCTGTGCTACTTCTTAAAACAACAGGTAAACATTTCCTGTGTGCTGTGTATGTCTGAAAATCACCATTAATCAGTGGCCAGTTTACCTTGCTGTTACAAACAAGTAGGATTTCACAGCTGGGTTTTGGGAGCATGTGCCCTTGCTCCCTACAGAGCAGAGCCCCTTCCCCTGCAGCACTGCTTGTATCTGTTCCTCAAAGGTCAGCTGGGCTGTGATTTGGAGCTCTCTGCAGGCTGATGTTATATGTTACCACTCTAAGCACTGCAGAGCTGGAGCTTAAATAACATTCAAATGAACTCCATTCCGCCTCTAAGCTACTGTTGTACCAGGTCTGCTTCAAAAAGCAGTGCTGGCTTTCATGTCTTTCTCTGGAGGAATAAATCTGAGGCTTCATTCACATGAAAAAGTCTCAGTATGATTTATTTACAGGTTAAGGGCCCAGGCAACATCCCTATAAATAATGCTTTAGCCTTATTTTTTCCTATGTGAACTTTGCATTTTTTGTGTGTCTCCTAAGGCCTTCAGGTTATTATCACAGAGAATATCACTACATTTTATGTACTGTGTTGGAAAAGACAAGTTGTTTTCCTTCAACCTAAAGAACTAACATCTAAATCTAGTCTGTGTAGCACTGATACCTGACATCCTTTCTTCTAGTAATTCTTATCATTATTCTATTTCTTTCCCAAAGTAGACACCTAACTACTTCTCATCTATCTACTTTGATATGTATTTCAACATGCTGCAAGTAGTCCAAATAAAAACTGTTAGGTTAGACAGGTTTCTTTCCAACATGATTATGGTTGCATAAATTTTTTTTTAAAGGTGAAAAACACATTACAGAATATAGAGAAAAAAACCCGTATTTATTTCATTTTCATAACTTTCTTCAAAGACTGGGTATAGTCCTTTTAATTTTTAAATTACAAGTATGAATATGGTTTGCTAGAAGTCTAGCTTTGATACATTGTACTATCTGCTACAAAATATTATTAATCCATAGATTATGAATTAGTCTTCGTTAATGACTAACTGTAACTAAATCATTTTAACTGAAGAGCTAGAAGTCTGAAACCAGAACATTAACAAAATTACAGAAAAAGACCAGAGTCATGTAAAACTATACAATTTCTTTGACAATGGGTATCCTTAAAGGCATTGTACTTTGGCATTGATTTTATTGTTGCAATCAATATAAATATGTCTTTTAAAATGTCTTTCTGCTATTTTAATATCTGACACTTCAAGCTTAGTGTTTGAGAATAAAATACAATTACACATTTCTCACTGGGCTGCCAGATGATCTCTTGGTGGAATGACCCCAAGGTCAAAGATATAACAGGCTGCTTGCTGCTTTTTATGGTGTTTTTACTGGGACTATTTTTATTAGAGTTATAGTGGATGCTGGTATGTGTCTAGTGAGTCAGGGCCTTGGGACGTTTATGCCACCTGTCATCCTCTCTTAACAGCTTTGATCTTGCGTGCACTGGTTGAAAAAATTATTGTGCCATTTTTCAGTTTCAGCCTGCAGTGGTTTAACACAGCTACTGACACTTTTTCACAATATGAGTTGATACAGACAAGCATTTTTGAAGAAAGCCCCAAGGCTAACAATAATATTTATATCTTCTGCAATTCATGGAAAAGCAGAGCCAATAAAGCAGGCAAAGGAACTGGTATGTGTTCCCTTTTGCTCATTAATGTTTCAGCTCATTCTGTGGGTGTTCTGTGGAAGAGTGGTGGCTTTCATTTTCTCATGAAAAGAAAACATTATATTTCTTATTCAAATCTATTGCCTTAGAGATTCTGCTTTAAGATTTTCCTTGAAGGATGTTGTTCATCTCCTTTTCACAGAGAGATGCACAACACAGAAATATATGTGTATTGAACAATGCTGGATTGGCCTTGAAAAAACAAATGCACTGCAGAAACAGTGTATGACATATGCAGGTGGAGAAACAGTGCCTGGCATTATAGGAAGGGCCTACAACCTTCCAGGCTACATATCTGTTAGAAGGAGGAGGGGAAAGGTTTTCAGAAAGGCAAATCTCCTTTCTGTGGTTGCATGTAAAAGCTATCATGCTGTATTTCTCATCCTGATGGTGTGTCTTTGATTCCCTTGATACAAAGAATATCCAGTTCCCACTGCACTTTTCCCTGGCTGAGTTAGAACATGCTTCTGTTCTCTCCAGCACCCCTTCACTGTGAGCTGCTGTGTAGCCTTCTCATATCCCTACAAATTTTAAGAGTGCATTTCCTCTGATCTCCTGCTCAGGTGCTTAAGTCTCACATCACTTTCCCTTGTTTAATAACTACTCAGTCTCAGAAAGCTTATTAAAAGCATTTATGATCCTAAAGTAGATTGTAGAACAGAAATAGAATTTGTGTTGCAATATTCCACTTTGTACCTGTTGGTACATGTTTGGGTGGTTTAACAAAAGGAACCATTTTCTGCCTATTTTATTCTTTACTACAGTCCAAATATCCCCTCTACAAGTTCAGAACGAGAATTTGGCAGCAGGGTGGTAGCAGAAAGTTGTCAAATACAGACAGGGCTGATGCTACTAGAGAAAGAGAAAGGCTTGTGATCCTGAGATAAAATTATCCTTTCTGCCACTGAAGAATTGAGAGCAGCAGTCTGTGCAGGAGCATGGGAGCAGAGCCACAGCACTTTTCTCTCCAGCACATTTGGATTTGTATTGATTATAAGGCCGTGTATTGACTGATGCAACTTGTTGGGTTTTTTTTTGTTTGGTTGGTTTGGTTTTTTAAGGTAATTCATTTAAAAAGAGCCAGGAAGATCATTCTGTTCACCCACTCACATCTGTTTATAAAAATACTACACATGCATTTGGACCCAAAGCAATCTACAAGATTTTTAATGAAAAATGTCCTTGATAGAACAAGCGATAAACAAGTTATCCTTTTAAGAGAGAAAATATGCTGCTGTAGATAAAATGGGACTGATTAAGACTATAAAGTATTTCTTAATCGAATCCAAGAGAGAAGGGTCCTAATCTGTGACTGAGATGGCATTTGTATGTAAAGTACCTTGTTAAAGGCCAAAATTAATAAAGTTATTTTTTTATAATTTTAAAGTACCAAAGTATGCAAAGTAGCAAAATAAATGCCATTATTTGTGTTGTGTGTACAAAATGCACATAAGGGATTTGTATGTATTGTTTGACATGGCATCATACACACACTTCCTCACATACACAGTACTTTACTATTTTGATACTGGTTTCAAAGATGATCACGTTCAAATTAAGAGGACGAGATCTGCTAGAAAGAAGTCCACAGAATAATCCGTAGGAAAAATTCCAGTGTTGATGAATACATGTAAATAGTTTTTTCATTTTAATGTTTTGAAGTGCCACTCTGTGGAGAAGAGTTTGGATTAAGTTGATTTCTATTACTTAGAAACTAGTCACAAAAGTCCAGGATAACTTCTTGTAAGTGTGGGCACCTGGCTTAAATGTCATACTTAAATTAGGATTCTAAATTAGAAAGCTCTGTGGTGGGTTAAATACTCAGTGGGCCAAATAATATTTGAAAGTGATTTTACTTGAAAATCGTTGCTAGTATAAGAAATAATAATAGATTTCATATAAATGCTGAAAATGTATTGAGGTGAATCTGGAGCCACATGAATCAGTGGTATTCCAGCTGTTTCTTTTTGTGCCTAATTTCATGGCAGCCAGTGAAGTCAGTGTTTCTCACCAGCTCCATGTATTGCATCCACCTGTTCTTTGTCACTGTTTCTCAGTCATCCACATCATCCTAAATAATGTGAAACAATAAAGTACTACTGAAATGTCATGGGCCACATAGAAAAATCTGGTAATCACTTGAAGTTGAGAGACGCTGAAAATTCACAGGAAGATGAGAATAATACATAGGAAGATCAGGGTGACCTTAAAACAGCATTAATAGAAATGGAATGAAATGTTCTAGTACAAGGTCAGGTGCTTAAGAACTGCTAATAAAAAGTCTACTGTAAATTAAAAATGAGTGATAAAGACAGAAACCCAGTTAATAATAGAATCTCTATGTAATAGAGCTTTGAAAAAGACAAAAACCTTCCTAGAATGTGTAAGTTTAGAGATAGAGAAAGTATTTGTGCTTTTGTAAAAGGTCTCGGTGAAATGAGGGTCGATCATATTCCAAAACTACTAGCATACTTTCATGCATATAATTCAAGAATTATCTGGTTAAAGAAAAACACAAAACCCAGCAAGAATAAATCCCTGCCTCGTAATTCACAAGCATGATATATGTTTGTTCTTATAAGGGAACATTAAATGACAGCCGGATGACTTCAGAGTCTTCTTTCTTTATGGCAGGTGCCTCTCTCCCCTAACATTTTTATAGCCACAGACCTTTACAGCTATAGACTACTACTCCTGATCCAGTCCCATCTGATTCAAGTAATTTGCTGTTTTAAATGTGCTTGTACTTGAAAATAGTTACAGGTTATGGATTTAAAATAATGAACTTTTAAACTGAAAGTTTCACAGAAGAGCATGTGGGATGATCAGGGCAACAGAGGACATAGCTTATGGGGCAAGACTAAAGGATTCCTGCCTAGCTTATGTTAAGGAAAGTTTCCACTCTGACCATTCAAGAGACTTTTTGGCAGTCACACTCCCAAGGCCGGGTGCTGGAACTGCTGGGATCGGAGCCCCTTCAGAGAAACATCCCGAGCTGGTGCCTCCGAGAGGGACCCCAGCAAAGGGACCCCAGGGCTTTTCCTCCCGCAGAGTCTGTACCCGCGCACCCGGCTCGCTCTTCTGCCGACTCTGCGGCTCCTGTCCCCTCTCACTGTGTTCATCCCCTTCGTTATCCAAGAGGTCGGCAATTCGCAGCTCCTGCTGTGTCTCTCACGGCCATTCACCCGGCTGGCATCACCCATCTCCGTGCCCTTGGTTATCCCAAAGCGCTGGCAGTTCACAGCCTCGTCTCGGCTCCCACCGCGACTCAAAGTGCCCCTCAGCGTGCGGCTCCGGTGGCAGCCTGCAAACCGAGCTGCCCGCACCGCATGGACTCCTCAACACTTGGAAAACCTCAGCCCGCAGGAGGGTAGCATTGCTTTCCCTACAAATCCTGCTGATGCCTTCAGTCGGGTAAGTAGTTTGACAAGGAAAGTTGCTGCCTAAGGTAAAAGGTAAAGAAAATTTTAAATAACAGTACGGTAATGGGCCTGAGTAAACACATTTTCTATTCTAAGAAAAAAAAATACTGTAGGAGTTATATTCTGGAACAGCCTTGAAAACAGGGGCAGTGGAGAAGCAAGTCCTCAAAACTAATTGCTCTTCTTTAATTAGTTAAAAAAGAGATTGGTTATATGTACATTGTTTGTCGAAGCAGGAGACTGGGGTTGATGGCCCTTGAGGGAGTTTCCAGTTTTTAGCCTTTTATTTTTTTCTCATAACAGCATCCCTTTTTTTCATTGTCAGTCACCAGCCTATAAATTTATACTTACCTTTTCCAAATTTCAGTTGCTACAAAGCAACATTCAGTTTCCTTAACACTGACACAGCTATTCCCAGTTAGTAAAGGACCAGCTAATTGTATTACAGCAAAAACTACTTGCTTCACTTGGGGGCTATGTGCTATTTGTATGTCAAGCCCAGGGCCGGTTAACTGGAGCACTTGGAATGTTATACAATCTTTTTCTGTTCTGAAACTGCTAAGTATTTTACCAGGAGTAATTAAACTCACAACAGTTCAGTGACTTATTGACCTTTTGCAAAGATGGCTTATCAAGTCAATGACAGAGCTCCAAAAAGAATCTTTCTCTAATTCTCTAAGTTAGTAAATCTGTTTCCACTCACTAGAAGGTAAACAACATAGGCATATTTTTACTGTATTGTACTGTGTGTTATGCTATTGTATACAGTAAGGTTCTGTGAAGAAAATATAAATACAGCTTTATTTCATAATATTGGAGAAATACTATCTTATGATGGAAGAATGAAAGGTTTACACAGGCTTAATTTGTAAAAAAGTTCACTGTTGATATCTTTGTCTCAGTTTTAGAGTTATTGATGATCCCTAGAATAAGCTACTTGGCTGAAAAAAAGTTATAAGATAAAAATAGAGTCTTTTTAAAGGCTGGCAGTAACAAAAGAACAATGTTGCATCATTTGTCTCTTTGCATCATTGGGTGTTGACACAGCCTCGTTAATTTTTGCTGAGTTGACATTTCCAGAACTAAACACTTGCTTAATTCTGGTTTATGTCCCAGAAACTTTGGTGATGAAAACGTCTCTCATACATCCCAGTATCTCCGCAAATAAGTACAAAAAATGGTACAAGTGCAAAAGCGATGGAATGCCTAGAGAAGTATGTGGTGTCTGCTTTCATTGTCAAACCTTCGAACAGTGAAGTGTTAAATAATTTGTATAGAATTATGTCAGCTTGAGTGGTACTGAAACTCTGGAGATTTGTGAATGATAAATACATTATTTTTGTCTGATAGGGGCATGTGCCCTTACTATGTGGTGTCAGGCAGAAATGAGATAGTGGGGACATGATGTCATACTGATAAAAGTTTGGATTTAAAAAAAACCCAAGCCCAAACAAATCACAGAAATTTGAGATAAAAAACATGACTTCTGATAGTAAGTATTTTTCTGGTGTCCAAATGAGTGTTGTGCTAGGTCATCTCAAATGAAGCCATAATTAAACAAACCAATGAAAAGTGGACTTTGGGAAACATAAGCAACGGTGAGGACTTACATTACAGACTCATTCTAGAAATGTGGGGGCTGCAGGGGGCATCTGCTACCTGCAATGACCCATCTGGATAGTTGCAAGTAATCAAACTTCCCGTGGGTTAAATAGGAGGGGGGCACAATTCTTGATGTCATTTGCAAAACACAAAATATTTCTTTCAAACGTCAATGCAAATACAATCTTGCTTTTGATTGCACTGAAAGTTGTGTCATGTACAGCCTGAAATTGTGGAAGCCAGGGGAATGTGGTAAAAAAGTATGTGAAAGAGGTGAATTCTTTGTATTTATAGATTAAACAAGCCTGTTCTCTTGGGTGATAAAACTGTGTCATCTCTGCCTTGCCCTCTCCCACCACCCAGGAAGGATATTATGGTAAAATTTTATGCAGGTAAGTTTTTATATACTCAGATATTATTTCTTGTCTTTCCATCAAGGCAATTGGAAAAAATCAGATGCTTATATCATTAATTTATGTCCCATATATTTCTTACAGTTCAGTACCTAAAGAGGATAGCCTTAGAACTAAGCACAAAAAGACCCAAAAATCTCACCCATTGCTATCTATTACTCATATAACTCCAAAAGTTGCCAGGTACTTCTGTAGAACAAAAGAGCTTGATTATTGTCAATCACTTGAAACCTCTTAGGTCAGGTACAGGAAGAAATCTAGCCATTAAGTACAGTTCAAGCTGCAAAATTTATCTAGGAAGCAGGGCAATTTATTTTTTGCTGCTATGTTTTTTCTCAGTTTGGACTAATTTGACATGAAAGCTTTAAATTCTCTTTCACTCAGGAGAAAGTCATGACTTCTGTGTTGATATAGTCATTGTTTAGGAAGCTTGTCACCTCATTTTAGACATGATAAGGAATAAGAACAATAATGCTAGGTATGTACATATATTGAACAAGTATAAATGAAACAGTAAAGAAGAATGTTGCCTCATTATGGGATGCTTATACCTTGATGGCTCTCTTTGGGAGAATTGAAGAATGTAGTTGTAATTTGCCATGAAAGCTGCATCTGTTAGAAAGCAGCAGATTTATTGCTAGAAAGTGATAGTACAGTAAAACACATATAGCAGTCTTTTCTCCCAGTAAAATACCTGTTCAAGGCCTGAAGCTGTGGATTTTGTCTAGCTCAAGCAGTCTGCCCTGTAGCTATCTATAATATTTCCAGTGAAGATTGAGTTTCAAGCTGTGTTTCAAGTGACATTCAAATTCTCATGCATCTATATATTAAACTCTCTTGTCTGGTTTTTGTATGTGTGCTGTCTTGAGAAGAAAATCATGACTCTGTTTTTAATTGTCTGTCTTCCCAAAATGCTGTCAGGCTAAGGCATATTATCTTATATATCATCCATGAACAGTTCAAGATTAATTAGCCTTTCACCCATTCTAAAGGCATCATCTATATCCTGAGGGCAGAGTATGGTGTTTGGCAGCCTCTTCAATCACTTCAGATTCTTCTCTGTGTACTGTATAAATAATCTGTGGAAAAATTACACTGTTCTGTGAATAGAATAGTTAGAGGTGGCATATTCTGTACAATTTCACAGTCTGAATTACAGTACAGATTACCCCATTTGAACATTATATGAGGTGTTATAAATATTTTCCACATATCCTATAATCCTGCAAGAAATCTGACATATTAGCATTCATTCTGTGATTTTAGAGCTTCATGCATTTTTTTTTTATTTTGCCTGGTAAATGTTATTAAGTGCACATAGAAAAAAATGGGAGAGCAAACAATAATCAGTTGCAGTGACGATATTTGGATGCGTTACCTATACGAGGATTATTAGCTACTGTCGTAAGCAGATTTAATAACCTACTTGTTTACTTCCTGAAGTTCCTGCTTATTAGTTCTATTACTTGTGAATTTAAATATCTGCCCAATACCTACAAGAACGAAAATATGTTGTCTGAAATGGTTGTGTGTACAGTCTGAAAGTACACTGAACACTTTATCTAATGACTTCAGTTTTGTGTATTGTTTCCTTGTGATGTTGAGATTTTACCTCCCTTAACAGCAAACAGGGAGCAGGGCAGAATGGAGACATGCTCTTTTCCTGTGTAATGTCTGTGAACTGGCACTTTATTATCTCACTGTACTCTAGGATAAGTCCTGTTATTTGGCTTGGCTGTTTACGTTAAACATTGGTAACTATTGCCTGAGGGTAAAATCCGCAATAAAAGCCTCAGAGATTAGAAAAGATTGGAGCAAAATGCTCTGTCTACTCTTCTCCATCCTTGTAATGCTGAAAGGAAGAAAACTGTGACTGTCTACATATGTGTTTTAAGAGTAGGGATTCTGGGAGAAGTCTTTACCAAAAAGATGTGTTTTATAACCTCAGCTGACACCATAAGGGTTGGATTTAACCTCATTTCTGTCTTGGCCATTGGTTGTGTGGGCAGGATTTTCTACCAGGACATGCTCTGGCCCCAGCGCCTGTGAGTCAGCTGGTTATTGCTGCCTGACAATACTGCAGCTGATAGGATCTAAGCTGTCACTTATAAATAAATAAACAGGCTTCCTGCATTGCAAAACCAGCATTCATAATGTGAGCTGATGTACCACTTTCTCGATAAACTGCCTTTGCAGAAAATCTTTGTAAGCCAAACAGTAAAATAATGGAAGTATGTGCTTAATTGCCTCATGTTTCAATATTGCCCTTATTTCAAAGCTATTTAAACAAGTTATGCTATTATCCACAAAAAATGTGATTTTTTCCAAATGACTTGCACATTAGCCAAAATGTCTTGGCCTGATAAGGAGGTGGAATACATGATCTAGTGCATATTCTCTATTCTTAATGACCACGAAATCCTTTTTTTGGAATCACTAGAAAGAACAGAACTTACTGCTTTGTTACTTTGCTTCTGTATTTTTGCTTAAAGCATACCTAGGTTCTTCTCCGAGGTCAACATAAAACCAACCAAAATACAATCTTTTTCTGTCATTCTCTTATAGAAATTTTTTTACTTAATTTCCATTATATTTGGATGTCTTTTCTGTTCTATTATGATTCAATCAATACCATTTTTGCTGAAGTAAGATTAGAAGGCAGTGTCAATATTTTTTTACATGTAAATGAGTTTTGAGCCCCCCTACCTTTTTTAATATCCATTTTAAAGATGAGATTGTGAAATATCTAGGAGCTTTATATAATGACATTGATATATTCAAGACAACACTTTGCATTGATGCAAATATTCTAAAGCTGGTTTAAAGTTATGGATGAGAGAAACAGTTGAAACCTTTTGAGAATATACCAAGACACAAAGGAGATACTTATTCTAATAAGTCCCAGGCATGCAAGAATATATACCTTTCATCCTGGATTGGATCATCTGTAAAACTCATGGTTAAAACTCACTGAGGGGAAAATACATGAAATTTATCTATATCTGCTTTGGAGATTGCAGACTTTGTGCTAGTGGGTCCATGCATTTCAACTGTGTCCCTTATGCTCTCAGTAAGCTAACAGCTACACCTGGTAGGATTATTCACCCTAAAGTCTTTAGCTCTCAGGTTTCATGACTATTTCTGCTGTAAGTATGAGAATGTCCATGTGTGAGTGTACTGGGGCGAGAGCAATAGAAGGTCATCTCATTACACAGTGCATTCCTCTCATTTCAGGGGAACATGAAATTCAGTCACTGTGTGGATTCTGGATGTTTTCCACAAAACTGCCAGAAGAAGGCCATGGCCTTTAATGATCACCATCATCTGTGCTCAATTGAGTGTGACTAGATGAAACAAGAATTCAAACTGAGTCTACTCAGTGAATTGTCTGTGGATTGAGATGTAGCTCAGTGAGAGTAATGTGGTCCCAGGAGAACAAACTTCTCATGAAAAAGCAAGTGGAAAAACCTGATTTGATGCTAGGAAGTGTTTTCTGAACAGGTTGTGATGCAGAATTCTGATAAAGATGGAATGGATAGTGAAAACAAAATTCTTGCTTACAGCTACTGTTTTTTAGAAAGAAAAATGCGCGTCACTTTTTTATACAAAAAGACCCCAACTCTGAATTTCTTGCTCTTTCTCTGTAAATATATTCTGTATGATCTGCACATAGAACTCATGGAAATTCTCATCACTCATCTTGCTCAGACTTTCAATATTTCTTTTTGTGAGATATTTCAGATTAGCAACTGACACCTCATGCACAGGGAGGAAGGAACTTCTTAGACCTGGTCATTCCATTCATCTTCACCCCAAATCTGTGGTGTTTAGGAGAGAGCCTGTTTGCCATGAGCGATGTCTACAATGGTATTTTTACTTTTCCAACCAAAATATTGTCAGCAGTTTTGTAGATTAACTTAAGTTTTATATGAATTCTGACCATTACAATTCTTATTTGAGTATGAATGATTCTGTGTAAAAATTTATTGGAATTCTATCCGCCTTTCTGTTTTTGTAATGAGCATATTGTAAATGTGTAACTGTCTGCCCTGAAGTATGCAATAGATAAATGTAGACAGAGCATAGGTAATGAGAATGGTTTGTCATGGCCTTATAGACTTCAGGGGCCTAGTATAAATCAAGGGCTAACTCATCCCAGGGGACTTGTAATTTTCAGAGTACAATTTTATTTTCCATTTGTATTCAGATAACAAGTCATATTTATTATGATCTCACTAATGGCAGGCCTTCACTCAAGTATTAAGAATATATAATTCACAGGTGACTAGAATTGAAAATTAAAAAGTCCTGAAGAATATCATCCATATATCATTACTCAAACCATTTTAATGGGAAAATATGCATTTTGATGAGATAAATAAAAAAGATGCAAATTAAGATAGAGAAATTGAAAATTTACAGTACACGAACAGTATTTACATAAGGACTATCAACTTATAGGTGATTTACATTTTTTTCACAAATTGAACTGTGGCAGAAAAATTGCTCAGTTATTCATACAGTTAATTACCTGACCAGCAAGTGTTTCTCATATTATATTAAGTCATTAAAAGGCTGTCTGCTACACAGGTGACATATAATATATTTGGATTAAATCCAGTTTTAAATCATGGTTAAACTGCACAGTGGACTCCAGTTGCAACTGTATCAAGACCTTTAATTTAGAAAATGTACTCTTGGAAAAGTGAATACCTAAATTGGAAAAAAATTAGCAACTAGTTGTCCAGGCCAGCACTAAGGCTTCAGAGGAAAGGAATAGGACTTTGTACATAAAGCCAATTATCCTTCCATATTTGGTTAATAATAGCATAAGTCCCAAAGCAGCAGATTCAGTACTGCTCTGCAAAGTTCAGCAATAATCTTGGTAATGCTGTAACGTCCTGTAAAAATTACTGTGAAGCCATTAAGTTACAATACTCAGATGGTGGAAGGCCAGTTTTTGTTTTCAGTTGCACTCTGCCCAAAGTGGCTTATGTACACTCTAGGGTAGGATCAAGTACAAACCTCAGACATAAACCTGCAAACTTAAAAGATTTGTTAATGAAAACTATTATTCCCAGGCTTACAGTTGTCTGAAACCTTCACTCAAACTTCTGAAAATGGCAGTCCCATTTTTTTGGGTCCCGGGGCTGAGATTCTGAGATGTTTCACCCTAAACTAGTGTTAGTAGACATCAGGGAGAAAGAAAGTAGTGATATTAGTAGTAGTACTACTACTACTGCTTTTAGTATTACTTACAAAAATGAAGTGCCTTTGTTTACAATATGTGATTCAGGACTTTCCTAGGAATGTTTATCTACCTGTAACCTACTCATACTGCCATTTTTTTTTCTATAGTAGAGGACATTGTTGCTATGGTATGAAACTTTTTAATACAAAATCCTGCTAAAATAGAACATAAAATACCAGATGAGAAGTATTTCTAAGAACTCAGCAACTCCTATCAGCTTTCTATAAGGAGTGTTGAATACATTACTCTTCCTTCATGCCAGCAGACTGAGGTGTATTTCTAAACAATAATAATGATTTCCAGATTAAAAAAGAAATGTTTTTCTGGGACTCACACATATTTATATCCATAATATAATTTGTCTAATGGGCTGTCATTATTTATGTTGCTAACATTTTTAATATATATTTGAAAGAGCTGGAATTTCTTCTGAAGTGCAAATATTTCTTTTAATCATGATGGGAGTTTACATAAAAAGAATATGTAGTCAGTAAATTTGTTCCATTCTAAAAATTCAGAGAAGACATTCTAATTCACAACTTAATTCTTACTTATATTTGGAGAAATATATAAGATTAAACATGTAGATATATTTTTTTAAATACACTTTTTGTACTTTTTCACAGTTTTTCTTGTGCTTGCAGGCAGAGGTAAATTGCCTTTCTTGTAGATAGCACACACACAGTATATTTTGCATCTCAAATATAATATATAATTCCCAGAAACATAAAAAACATTCAGTTGTAATACACTATCCCAGTCAACATCTGATTTAGAGGATTATCAAAACCTGACATAACTGCATCTTGGAAATATTTGCTCACATTTGTCTATATATTCTTATCTACCATGCCCACACACGTTTCTTGCTTACTTGGACTAAATACTTATTCAACTGGATCTCTTAAATTTACAGGACAACACATTCATTGAATCAAAGTTGATCTGGCACTGCTCTCAGCAAACATGACGCCTTACCATGCGCATTGTGTTAGATGAAAACTGAGCAGGAGTTGAATGAATAGGCATGAGATACGTGTAAAATTGTCAATTTACATGAATTTACATTCATCTGTCCTCACTCTTAAAATTCTATTATTCCTGTAGTTTTCTTTTTCTGCTCCCCATTCTGCTAATTTTTCTTGAATTTTTTACACTGAAATTTTTCTTTCCACAGTAATGCTTTTAAAAAGTTTCTATTTTCTACTATTACAGTGAAGTTTCTGTGTTTATACCAAATAGAATATTATACAAATGCAAAAACAAATACCCAAAGTAATTTTTACATGTGTTAAACCAAAAAAAAACCTCACCTGTGCCCAAAAAGGAAGAGTCCTTTGCCATTAATGACTCATTGGAGTTATTTATGATAATTAAGCAGAATCCATGTATTGATTTTTATGGTAGTTAGTTCCTGTTTCAATTCCGCTGGAGAAGATCATTTCCATCAGGTGATTGTCCTGCTCTTAGTGAAGGTCCCATATCTATTGGAAGCACTTCACAGGAAGGTCACAGCAGAAGAAATTATAGCTAAATTACCAGGGTTAGAGATAAGCTTCTGCTTTTCAGTTTTAGTCTTTTTGCATATGTAAATCACAGACTCCCCTAACTGAACATCTTAACCTTGCTAGCCAAGGGTTACTGTTACTGGGGATGGGCTCTTTGTGCTTTAAGCCTGTGAATCACTTGTGACAGAACACTGTGCCATCCTCTAGGAGTATTTCAAGTGCAAGACACCAAAATGTCACAACTGAGCTCCAGAAGACTGATATATGACTTCAGTGTCTCTTCAGCTCCTCTTTATCCAGTTGGCTACATGTGTTAGGTAACTGGTAGCTGGGGGGAAGCAGGACAGCATGGCCTGCACCTTTATGGGTAACCTGCCTTTCCTCCCAAGTGAGGGGCCTTGGCTGCTCTGCCAGGAGGGAGCCCTTGTTACCTTGCCTGGGCATTGCTCAAATTAGCTTTGCACTGAAGAAGCCAAAGTGTCTGATGAAGCATGTTAAGAATTAGACAGTATGAAGTGTGTTTTGGTTGATTTGCTCCCCTGGCTCTTACCCCCCTGAAAAGTAGCATCTCCATATGGATCTTAAGACCCCATGGATCTTAATAACTGAACAAAACTCAAGACAGCTGAAACAGAGGGTGAAAATGAATCATGTTTTTAATGGCGTATGGTGTTGGAAAATATCTGACTGTGGATCTTCTTGTATATAACATAGTGAGTAGGAATCAATAAAGACCTTTTGGGTCAGGAGGTCTCTGTTCTTCTAGTGCAGGTTTGCTTTTCACAATGACACATGCCTTAAAAATATGTTCTTGTTTTGTTTGGTCAGGAGCCTCAAGCAGTACGAATCAAAGAAATATAGCATTTGAAAGGCTATTTGGCAACTTGATTTTTGTATGTGTCAGGAAAGTTTTTTTAATGTGGTTTCTAACTCTCTCCTCTCAACAGTGTTTGGTGCATCATATGGAATTTGTTTCATACTGCGTTATAAGTGCCCTTGATGCACATCTTCCTCTAGATACTCACAGGCTCTTTCCTACTAATCATCAGCTATTGCCAGAGATTCACAGCCAAGGGTTCTATTTGTCGTAGTAGTGACTCAATACTCTGTCTTCCTTAACCTCATTGGGAAAGATCATTTTAAAAGGTGAGTGAGCAGGTCAAGTTCCTTTATTCTTCCATCTTTGCTTTCATTTCTAGGGGTGAAATTTGGTTTCCCATAAGCATTGGCATCTAGTGACAGCTTAGATATATTAAAACATCCTGCCTGCCCTCCAGTCACCACTGCAAAGTAGTGTGGGTTATCCTCTGCCCTATTCATCTACTCTGTAGGGGTCATTGTCCCCCAAGGATGTATCAGAGAAGATTAGATAGCTAAATCATAATCAAAATGTCTACACTAGACATGGACAAGTGAATTTAGACCATCAAGCAACGGATTTAAAATTTTCTCCTGAAATAGTGTTAAGGACAATGATTCAAAAGTATCCATTTAGAGCAATAGCTGATGATAAGCAGTAAAGACTCAGTAAGTATGCTAATGCAGAGATGTCAAATTGGCTAGGGAAACAGAAAAGACATGAAATGTGGGAGTTCAGACTAACTACACCCTCCCCCCCTGCTCCCCGTCCTCCCCTCATTCCCCCTCCCCAGTCCCTACAGGCCAATTTTGAGTCTCCTTTCAAGTGCAAAATTTAGAGATTTCTGTTATCCATCTATGGATCAGATTATAATTCACTTCATAATTACTATTAATAATAAGTGTTAACATTAATTTGGGTAAGTGCAGGTAAAGACAGTATTTGAAGAAGTGTCATGACTTGATAATAGCATTAAAACCTAAATAAAAAAATATGTGAAATTAATCCATATCTTATAGGAAATCTTGTAAGACAACTGGAATGAGGAAAAGAGTATTCTTTAGCTCAATATTGAATTAAAAACATGAGTTTTTCCAGTAAAAGTGTTCATGCTAAGTTACATTAATGTATCCATTTTGCTCCCTGTGGTAATTCTTTTGTTCTGCAAATCATACCAAATCATTAATTTGATATAAAATAGTGCTGACGGGGAAAAATAAGAAAGGATTTCCCTCCACTACTGCATAGTAGGATCAACTCTTTTTCCATTTTTGCTGTGAATTTGACAGCTATGTCTGTAAAAGCTAAACTAATAAGGTCATAGTAAAACATCTGTAGAAAGAAAACTGCTGGTTCAGCAATATTTCACAGTGCTGACACAAACCCTGAGGTAGCTCTTCAGCTTGCTTAGTGCATATATCATTTTCTATTGATACTGATATTGTTACCTTTTCTTTAGTTATACTGTTTTTCTCACATTTTAGCTTCATTTAATTTTTATGCTAACCAACAATATGCTTCATATATGTAGGATATTACAAGAATCTATTTTTTTCTCTTCAAAACCCTTGTCTATTTTGAGTAAAATTTCCACTGAAGCAACTACTTCCTACTAGTTGCTTTTTCTAAAACAGTTGACATAGTAAGACCTATCTAGCCACTGAGAAATGCCAGCAACAGTCTACAATAATACAAATATTATTATTATTTTCTTCAGGACCTATTAGTGTCTCCTTCGAAACAGAAAAGGCGACAAATTCCCTGTACTGAACGACGTGTTTCAATTGATTTCTGGCAATAACAACTTTGTAATAAAAAGGAATTGTAACTTAGGAACATGGGAAGTGAAATAACCATTGAAATACTCTTGTACAATATTTTCATTGTATAAAAGTATCATTGAAAAACAAACATCCTCTGCTTTCTTGAGGAATTGAACTTTATTCTGTTTTGGAGATTTTTATTCAAAACTATACAATAAAGCAGTCTTTATAATTTCATAGATGATATAGTGAGAAGGTTGTTAAAAGCCTATTAAAAATGTTGTTCATAATGCTGTTGAACAGCTAAAATTGCCCTGATCTTGTGATATGCATACACAGTACAAAACATAAAGAAAATTTTGCCTCCAGTGTTTGAGGAAATGGGAAATATATAGCCCAACATACAAAAAGCACTGACAAAGATTATGCAGTAAGCCTATATTGTTCCTTGAAAAACAAACTCAATGACAATTGAAAAATCAGTGTGATCCACTTGTTTACTTTGAAGCTACATCACTTTTCGGACACTTGCGAACAACTTCATTAGAAAAGGCGCAAGCAGCCGATTAGAGTGTCTGGTGTCCATCATTGCCTGTTAACAATGAGAGCTTAAATGGGTACAGGGATAATCACTATTGCATTTTTGTTTCCATCATGGGGTATTAACTGGTAACACTGGCAGAGCAAAACACAGAGTTTCTTAATGTCCGGGTTTTAATTGCTGTTCACATTCGTCTCACTGGAATGTGTGGGTAACTTTGGGAATGGGTTATGGAGCTCTTTCCTGGAGGTGTGTTGAGCCATAGGGCTTTGTGAAGATAGTCAATACTTTTCTCTTTCAAGGTCATACAGAAAAGATTAAGGGGTATACTATTGCGAAGGTTAGTTGCTAAAAAAAGGTGCATTTTTTGTTATTTTCTCAGATGTATTCTTTTTTCTGAAAGACAAATCAATCGATTGCAATAGAATTGCTGGGGAATGGTAATAATACAATTCTCTTAAAGTGAAAAGGATTGTGAAAATTGATGTTGATGGATAATCAAAAAGTATTTCAAGACATGGTCTTATCTAATTAGTTATATGGTCTGTTTTTATAATTATTTGAATGGATGTATTTTGTGGATCTGTTGAAGCTTAAACTCTGCTGGAAAAAGTTACATCCTGAAAAATTTTGGATGACATGTAATAAATGCATGGATAATCCAAAAGAGAGATGTGTTCCTCTACAGCACTCCATAGAAATCTGCTTCTGAGCTATTAAAATGTAAATTGCCTACCGGATTTCTAGCTTAATATATGACATCTTTATTGAGCACACAAGAACACAAGAATTAGAATCCAAGAAGTGAGTACGCTTTTTTTAATTGAAATCCTCCAAATAATTACAATATAACTTCCACTCCAATTAATATTTTTCTCTTATATTTTAATTAAGTAAAATCAAACTCAGGGTTGTTTCATTTTGCAGTGTGCGCACTTCCCCAGGGGTGCATCATCTTTACAACAACTGAAAACAACGGTTATGCTTAAATGTGCCTGTCATTCTATCTTTCAAAGATAAAGCCTTGGATTATTATCTCCAAGTTCAGATTTTCTGATTAACATCATGTCTGGGCCCAGTACTAAAGCTAGTACAAGAGTACTAGACTACTCATCATCAAAAAGGGCTAAGAATCTGCTTAGTGTTTTGCTGAACACCAGCACACTTGCTTTCTGAAAAAATATTTGAAGTTCCTCATGACGATGTTTGGACTGAGAAGGGGCAAAAAAATGAGAAGAATTGACTTCAAGGGCCTCATGATCCTAACATTCTCCATAAAATTCTCATATGAAATGCTGGATATGCTTTGGAACCAACTCTTGTCCTATATATCTGAATGCCTGAAGTTTGTCTCCTGGGGATGGAAGAGGAATATCTGTGGATCAGAAGCTGAAAAATACAGTCTGGTCTTCTTTCCTATCAAACACCTCCTTCTGTAAGTCTTTGTAACTTCATAGTTACGAAACTCAAAATATATTTTGTCTTAGACTCTTGTACATCAACAATGACGTACAATGATTCCAGCAGAGTAAGATAAGCTTGTCTTTAAAGCACTACATCTCACTGGTTGTTGCAACCTTCAAACTGTGTTTTGGAAGGCTTGTTAATCTTGACATAAGACTCTCATCTTGCATTTCTGATTTGCCACACAGGCCACTTTGGAATTAAGAAGGCAGGGATCTCCTGGTGGCTGCACTGAATGCACAGACCCATTGGTGGAAGCAAGGGTGTTTACTGAGATAGGGCTTCAATGAAAGGCAGACACCCTATTGACCTGATTTTAGTATGTGTGCCCCATTTATCATGCTTGTATTTTGAATATGATCATTATGTAAAAAATTATTATACATTTAAAGTGAATAAGTAGAGTATTTTCAAAGTCTGTTAGACATAGGCTCCTTTTCCACAATGTTATTTTTTCCCATGCAATTTTCTGATCCCTCTCTGATTATTATTTTCTCTTCTGCTGATAAAACATTCCCCATGTTCCAGAAACATAACAAATACTTCATATTGATAGTCACATTTTTATTGTTTGTACATGAGGTTTTATAGCTTTTGGCCAAATTATACCCTTGCTTACAGTGAAGACAAACTTTGGTCTTTAAATTTGTATGAACTAGATATGAAAACCCATAAATGCTTCTTAGTGATTTTTTTTCCTAATAGCAGAGGAATAGTTCATTTTTTTCCTATCATGTTTGTGGGGTACATCATAGCCATTAGCATGGATTGGCTGTGCCTCAGCCACTCCCCTTACACAATTTAGTAAAACAACATAGCACTGGTATTTTTGACTTTTGAGAAAACATTATTTATGGTGAACTATATTGATCACTAAGTCAATGTATTTTTCAATACATTTTCAGCTTTTCAATATCTTTTTCAGTTCTGAGATCATTCTCTTTACAGTTGAACATATGTAATTCATGTTGGTAGTAAGTTCTTTGCCGTGGGCAACATGCTTAGCTGAAAGATGATATTCTTAAAATAGAGAGAGATGTAAAATCCACATCAAAGCTGTAATAATTCCTTTAAACTTAGTGATGACATTAAGGAGAGAAATGCTGGAAAGTAAGGCATGTAAATACTAAATGTTTGTATTTTTATTGTAACTGGAAAAACTTATATCAGGACTGAAGCTATGACCTCCGAAATGCCTGGAGTTTCTGCCACTAGCTTCAAGCAGGCAGGAATTCACATCAGAAGTCAGGAGCTAATGGATTAAAAACATCACGTGTTTTTAGCAGAGTCACTTCCAAAGATGCTTTTGAAAATCCTGCTCTTCTTCATGATGTCAGTTGTATAACAGCAATGCACTCAAGCATATTTTTCATTAAAAAATAACCATTCTGAATGCCTTAATTTGTCATGTGTTCATTAAAAAAGAATAAACTGCTTTTATATTGTACAAGGCATTCTTGAATGAAAAAAATTAAGGGTTTTAAAGCAAACTGTGAAGTATGTGACCTCAGGGAAAGGACGCAATTGTCACCTGCTAATTCTCACTTGCCAGAGGTGAAGTTTAGGGACCCTGATTGTAGGAGACAGGACACGTGAGCTAAAAGCAAACCTGTGCATGATGCAGGGTTCAAGCCTGTGGTAGATCTCAGCTGTGTTACTGCTGCCTGACAAGATCTCGTTTGTCTCGTTTGGGCTGCAGCTTCAGGCAGCATGTATCTTCTCAGCCTGTCTCAGCTGCAGAGTGAAGCAAGCTATCTGAAATTCAGGTGAAGAAAGTGTCAGCTTTGCAGTTTGAGGGCTGGGGGAGAAGCTCAGGGGACGCAGACCTGTCACTCAGTTTGGGAACACACTGTTTCTCATGATAGAGGACCTTTCTGCTGCAGTCTGCTGTAAACATAAAAAATACATTGTCAGAGAATATCCTTTTTGTTCCAACTCTACTTTCTCAGATTCTTCCACAAGAGAACCCCCGTCTTCTTAGTCAAATAACTAAAGCAGTAGATCACAGAAATTTGCCTGTAACACTTAAAAAAAATATTTAAACATAGTGAAATGAATTGGTTTCTTGCTAGGCTGTTAAAGGTGTTAAGTAGCATCCTGGTTGTATCAACATACAATTATCTCATGCAGGGCAGCCAGGGAACAAAAAGTGAATTCAGAAGAGATGTTTACTTTTCATTTCCTGATTTTTCTCGTACCGAAGACTCAGTTTTAAAATTTTAAGGCTACAACTTCATTCAAAATATATTGTCATTTCGTCATGACAGCTGATGAACTTAATGCTCTTTGATGACAGATAAAAATTATTTTATATAACACCTGCAAACAAAACTGCTGTGTTTCTGAACACTTACTTGGTGGCTTATTTACTGTCCCTTCCCTTGAGTGCTACAAACCATAATGACAGATTTTTCTCTCAGAAATCATTCATCATTGCCTTGAACTTGTCAAGATGCTCTTCTATAATGGCATTCATATTTTTAAAGTCACAAAGTTAGGTCTCTTGCAGGTAGAGAAATTTGTTCAGGTTCTTTGAAATAGTTAAAATCACTTCTCAATTAAATGTGTAAACTTTAGAAACACAATTGTTATAATTTCTAAGATGTTCTAAAGAAAACAGAGTTGAATACTTTACTTGTTACTTTCTTTTAGAATGGCATAGTAAGTAAACCTCAGTTATTCTTACTGTGAAATGACAATAGGTAAAATATGCCTTTTTAGTTGCTCTTTAGTCTTTGAACATTATACCAAATTAATTTTCATATTTATGTTGAATCTAGAGATTGAAAACAGCAAATCAAAATTCTGAGTAAGAGACCATCATAGATGATAAAGTATACTAAAAATTATGTAATTCTTCATTGAGGATGTTTGGGCATGGAGCCAGTGTATAGGCAATCCCTATAACTGATGGCCACACAGTGTTCAGCTGGAGGGAGACCAGAATCCATTTCATCCTACACCTCTCCCATGACAAATCTCTCCACATGCTGAATATGAATGCAGTGGGTAGCTTTGCCCTGCTCGTGTGAGGTCTCAGACCCATAGACTGAAGGTTTGGTTCTCTGAATCAAGCAAAACAGGCTGGCTCAGATTTCCACTCTGTATCAGCATTAATAAGCATCTTCCTTCTTACATAACCTGTATTAAGAGGCAATTTAGGCTGGAAATCAGGAAATCAGGTGACCTTATTTGGTAAAGATATATAGCCAAGAACCTGAAACAGTTGCTCTTGGGCTTCAAAAACGTAAATAGCTTTATGGGAGCAGCAGCAGCTGGCTGTGCCTGGGTTTGTTCCAAGCAAGAGGAGCCATTCTTGGGGAAGGGACAGCATGCCAGAGGCCATTAGCTGAATCTCAGTTCGAGATTGGGCCTTCCTTTCTGTCTCTACCAGAAAAAAATTATCCCAGATTAGTGTGAACACACTAGATAAGGCTCTGTAATTATAATTTTAATTGCATCTAAGTGCTATGTTGCGTTCCACTGCATAAAAGTCTGCCTGTTTCTCTGACAGATGTGAATTCATTCAGCTTGAAAACCTTTCAGAGTTTGAGGTATGTAAGTTCATGGTAGGCATCACTCTTGCTCCAGATGGCTGCAGCTTTAGGTTTGTAGCATTTTTAGGAGTACTTTTTTGAGTTCTTCAGATATGCCTTCTCATTTTTGAGAACATATGCTAATACAGAGCAATGATATCAGCCAGCAGGCAGAGTCCCCCACTCCCCCCAAACCCAAAACGCTTCATTTTTCATTATTTATTTAAACATAAAAGAATGGAACTGGAAAACCTGACAGGATGATTTTGAAAGAGAGCAAATAGGATGAATGGAATTTTAAAATACAGCATATGAGCAGACAGGAGAGAAATGAGAGTGTTACAGAAAAGGTAATATTTTAGTCCATTTTCTTGTAGTTTGTTCAACAGATGCCATTTTTTTCTGTGGGAAAAAAGCAAACAAATGATAAACACCACCACGGTTTTCTAAAAATAGAATTCAAAGATTATTCTATGATTATTTCCATTACTGTGTTTATAAATACAGATGATAGAACTACTTATCATCTGTACAGTCTGTATCAATATAACATCTAAACCCCTCAGCCGTTAATATACCGTAGTACTAACATTTCTGTCAAGTTTGAAAATGTGATTTTGCCATGTAACATATGAGAAACTGAGGCAGAGGAAGGAGGAGCATGACAGAAGGACACAATTGTTTTCAATTTGGTAGAGAATGGATTAAATGTACTTTTATAAGCAGGAGAATATAAGGTAAAGAAATATTTCGTTTAGAGAGTATCTGGAGGCAACAGGGCTTATATATTTTCAATGCAAGATTTTGAGAAAGAAATTACTTTGCTAGGTGTCTTAAAAATGCATTCTGACTTATGGGAAGGTGTCCCATTTATCAACTGTATATTCCTGCAATTTTTGTCTTTCCCCTTTTGAGCTACACTAGGATAAGCCCCAGTAGTGACCCTGCATTTACTTGCTCCAGGGAGTTTTGGTGCTCCACATGATATTTTTCATCATTTAGTGATATAACTTGGCTCACATTTTTACCTTATCATTTTCCTCTTTACCTACAAGAATTTTATTAGCTCTTTTGTACATATCCATAAAAACAGACTTTAAATTGTTTCAGGTAAGGCAGGAGAACCCTAACTAATATGAATTATTGTCGCCCAGGTGATTCTTTCTCACTGCTCCACCTCATCTATCTGCTCAGGGAGTTTTTAAGGTTTTTACTCTTGAATTTTGTCTGGAGAGACATGCTTTACTTAAGATCTTCAGGTAAAAAAAAAATACATACAACATGAATACTTAGTTCATAGAACCACAGAATCACAAAATGGTAAATTTGGAAGGGACCACTGGATGTCTTCTAGTCCAATCTCCCTGCACAGGGAGTCTGGCTCCTCTTCACAAGTTTTTCCCATTGGATGATTGTATGGGCTGAGATCCCCTCTGAGCCTTTTCTTTTCCAGGCTGAATGGTTCCAGCTCTCACAGCTCCTATGAGAGATGCTCCAGTCTCTTAATCATCTTTGCAGTCAAACAAGTCCTTGTCTTCTTCTACTGAGAAGCCCAGAACTGGACTCAGCACTTGAGATGTGGACTCATCTTTGCTGAGAAGAGAGGAAGAATCACCTGAGAGGAAGGATCCTTATACAGCTGGGGATACTGTTAGCCTATTTTTGCTTCAAGGTTGTACTACTGGCTTCTATTGTTGTCCCCCAGGACACTGAGGCCCTTCTTAGGAAAGCTGCTTTCCAGCTGGTAAGCCCCCAGGATATAGAGGTGCTTGGTCCTGTGTACAGGATCCTGCATTTCTTGTTGAACTTCATGATGTTCTTGTCAGCCATTCTCTAGTTTGTCCAGGTCCCTCTGCAAGATGGCACAACTATCTGGTACATCAGCTACTCCTCCCTGTTTTGTACCCTCTGTGAACTTGCTGAGGCTGCTCTCTGTCACATTGTCCAGGCCATCAGTGAAGATGTTGAACAGCCTTGGGCCCATTAGCAAGCCCTGAGATACAGCACTCAGGACTTGCCTCCAGCGGGACCAAGGTCTTTTCCAACCCAGTTTATTCTGTGGTTCTGTGATTCTGTGATCCTATGTAGCCTCTCCATTTGTAGAAGGCTATCAAGTTGGTTAAGTGTGATTTCCCCTTCCTGAATCTAGGCTGACTAATCAGTTTCTTGAGCTTCCTGTGTTTGTAAATACTTTCCAGAGGTATTTTTAGCTATGAAAGAGGAGTTAACAAGGCAGATTTTATCTGTGTTATTCTCTTCCACATATTTCACATATGAAGTCACAAGGTCAGAAAGTAGGTTTTTATTAAAGGGTGACTTCTCTTTTACCAAAACTTATCAGACAATAATAGTTAATTTTTCCAGTGTTCTGTAGTTTGTTGAAGATGTTACCAGACTATAGCTACGACAATATGGGCAAGAAGAAGGAACAGAAAAACACAGATACTTTTCTATCAGTGCCTCAGTATTTATTTAAAAATGTCATGACCGAAATTAAACTACACAATTATCTCAAATACGGGGGCTCTGTAGAGCCATTACTTTGGACGTATTGTAGTTTGGGGGCAATCTATCAGGCATGTCCACTGTTCTCTCAGCAAATGTGTGTGGGTATTAGTTCTTAACTTGAAAAGCAAAGAGGAAAATTGATGTGGCTGATTGTTGCAGACGTAATGTTAAGCACTTGGCTGGTCTGCCTAAATTAGGAGTCACTCTAGCCTTTGTGTCTAGAGAGAAAAGAGAAAAATAAGCATCTTCAGAGGGTATTTTTGATCCTAGGCAAACTGTGCTGCTTCCTTTGCAACCTTTATCTCAGCAGATGATGAGAACCATGAACGGTCTCCACATTGAGTGAAGTTCTCAAAAGCCTAGATGCAGGAAGGAGAAAATATTGCCTCTGTTAAAATGAGAGACATGAATGTTAAATGTGTTTTACGTGCCTTTAGCCACACCATTGCCGCACACCACTGCCTCTTGTGCCCACGAGCATACTCACTTGTTCAGTGAGGCATTACTGCTGTGTGTTGGGATGCCTGTGTGAAACCTGATTGACTTCAGAGCATCTCTGCATAAGCCTGCAGCAGAGCTGACTGCAGAATTAAAGGGAAAGGGGACTCAAACTTTACTGGTGGAAAACAGCATTACTTAGGGCCCCCCAGAACAACGTGCTTCTCTCATGAGTGCTGAATTGAGAAAGGGCATATTCAGTAATGGTGTGAAATATGGAACAACTTTTAAGAAACAACACGTGACACAGTCTGTAACAGAAGCTTTATTTTCTGCCTATTGAGCTGTTCTTTGGATATCCATTTGAAGTACAGAAGAAATTAACTTTCGGTCTCTTCTATTTTGTCACACTCTAAGAGGGACTTAGTCCCTGTCTCTGCATTAGAATTTACTAATTAGCAGCTCCAAGATTTTAACAGTATATACAAGGTGGAACCAATATAACCTCAACCCTTCAAACATCACACTTCTCCTTGGAAGATGTAGAATATTTTAATTTCTTTGTCAATAACCAGGGAATTGATTCTAACCTCAAATTTAGGCAAGGAGTTTCCATAGGTTTAATGTTTCTTGATAAAATCTGAGGCAGGTATAGATTGTGGTGGTGTCCTTTCCTGTTCACATGAAGAATGGATATTTGCTTTTGAGATGTCTGGGTTTTGTAATATACACTGCATGACTGGCAAGTGCACTACAAAAATAAGTCAATGAAAAATTTATGTCATAGACATAGATATTAGGTCATTCACTAGTTTTCATGAGATGGCTGAATAAATGAATTTTCTGTCGTGGAAATCCACTTAGGCCACATTCCTCAGGAAGGGACATAACTCAGTCTTCCATATGGGCATGCTTCTCTATAATATGAGACAAATCGTGGTTTTGGCTTAGCCAGCCCAGGAAATCTTTATCTATGCCTACTGATTCTATAGCTCAGTTTCATCCCTACAAACTTTAAGTATCTGACCAAGATGTTTAAGTTGGGAAAGAACTTGTCCTTTGCTCCTTCTGTACACTGCTGGTGCAACAAGAGGCCCTCAGGGAGTGACTCCCATTGAGGCAGGTGATGTTTGTGCTCCTTTGATGACAGAGAGTGTGGGTAGTTACACTCAGCTCAAGGCACTTAATTAGATGTGGGTTGCAAATTATTAGCTAAGTTCTAATTGTTGGATAGGGATGACTAATTTATATTTACAGGCCTTAACCTCCTTTTTATGTCCTATCATGGTTTTAGTAGGCAGACTGTCTTTGGCTTAGAAGAACAGATAGTTTGGGCTGAGGACCCTAGCGGCAGCTTTCAGCCCTCCTGGTTCAATTCACATTTCTTGCTTTTGGGTGTGGTGGGGATTTTGTGGATAATTTTGTGATTTCTTTGGGGTGTTTTTGGTTTTTTTGTTTTTTGTTTGTTTAGTTTGGTTCTGTTTGTTTGTTTTTGTTTTGTTTTTGTTTTGTTTTTTGTTTGTTTGGTTTTGGGTGATTTGTTTTTAATTTTTAATTTTTTTAAAATTTTTCTGTGAATTCTTTGACTACTGAAGAGAAAATGGTGAGGTAGGTGAGTAGAACTGTTTGTTTTCTATTTTGTCTTGTTTGCTTGAATTGTTTCTCTAATCCAAAAGATATGTGCTGACAAGCCTGCTCACACAGAGGGGCTCTCTCTACATCCTATAAATCAATGTCTAAACCTGGGAAAGGGTGACATTTCAGGTACATTCCTCTTTCTAGCTTCCTTTACTGGCCACTTCAGACAGCCCCCTAGTAAAATTTTGTAGGATATAGGAAATCAACTGTAAATTCAGTTTTGAGTAAAAGAGAAGGAAAAAAATATTAAAATGCCCTACGCAGAGCTCATGCCCAGGGTTGTAGAGCCGCTTTTGGAAATGTGGCAATGATAGAAGAGCAGTTCTGAGCTGCCTTACTCTCTCAACTTCTTTGAGGACCTGTGGGTATTGGCAAACAGACAGATGTGGCAGGTCATGTCCTGTGGATCTCCAGAAGATGGTCTCAGTTTCAAGCCAATGAAGTTACTCTGAATTCCTTATTCCCTTCCTACAGGGCTTGCGTAGCCAAAGTAAAGGGTTTGGCCATGCCAGATATATTACTGACACCACACCAAAGACAAACAACAGTGTAAAGAGTTTGTTGCTGGCTTAATGGTGCACAATCCAGAGCTCTTTTAAGGTAAATAAACCCAAAAGGACTTAGTCCTGCACAAATCTGAGTGCTACTCTTCAAATTAATATGCTGTTCAAATCACTGCCTCTCTGCTATTTCTTGTAATTACCTAGGTTTATGTAGGGTAAAGTTTCTGGAAACAAAATCACTGTAAATCTGTGGATTTTTAAGTCGAATTTTGCAGCTGTTAGAATGCTTAAAGTTACTGTTTCTAAGGGCAACCTATTCTCTCTTCGCTTTTTTTTTTCTTAAATCCATCTTTCCCCAGTTGCTTAGCCATAAATGGGGGTGGTGGAAGAAACTCATTTAAGCTTGCCTTGCCAATCCACTGCTTTGAATTTTTAATGATGACAGCTAAATAATAAACGTTCCCCAAAGGTAACAAAATCACAGTAACATTCTGATGGCTTCTCTACAGCCATCATCAGTCTGCTATGGAAACAAACATCTGTGAAAGATGATTTCCTTTAATGCTGCCTGATGAAGATGACCTTTAGAGTTATCACAAAAGCAATGCTTTAACCACCTGCAGAAGAATAAAAGACAGATATTTAAATGGTAAGTATTTTAACTACTGCGGGGAAAAATATCCAAAAAATGATTTAGGTAAGTCATCAAATGATATAATAGTTGGAAATTGGGCACTAGGAATTTCTCAAAAGTTAAATTGTTACATTTTATGTTTATGTTCAATAGGTAATAACAGCACAAAGAAATAACTCAAAAATACCAAATACATAGAATTTTGAATAGGCACAGAGTATTTTGTCTGCAAGTTGAGAGAGAACAACATTTAAACAAATATTAAATATTAAATAAAAAGTTACTAAGACTTTGGTAAGCTGTGTAAAATAATGGTTGCAGTACAGAGTACCAGAACCTGTGCCAGAGTAGCTCCAGGGAAGCAGCTGGAAGTACACTAAGTGATGGTGATATGAGCTGATGCGAGCTAGGAAATGTCTTCTGAAAAAATTCCTAGGTTAATCTGAAATGGGAAGCAGAGTTTACAGAAGACTTCCATGAAACACTGGGCAGAATAGAGTTTGACATTTCAGAATGTGGATCAATGCACTTTGAGTCTATGGCAATATCATTTCTCAAGGAGAAAACAATTTTAAAAAGATTTAATTTTAACTTTATTATATATTTTTACTGTAATCCAGTTATATTTGCACATAGGCAACATTATGCAAACATGTCAACATAGTTCCACATAATATTCATAGAATGTTAAGGGGTTGGAAGGGACCTTAAAGATCACCTAGTCCCAACTTCCTGTCCTGTGGGCAGGGACACCTCCTACTATACCAGGTTGCTCAAGGTCTTATCCAACCTGATCTTGAAAAATACATTCACGCAAAATGCAGAAAGAGAAAGAAATTATTCACTTTATTGTGAAATTTAATTCTAGTTTGCCTCTAAATTGTAATTGCTTTTCATCTTTGACTTCTGAAATACTGGACTTCTTAAAAATCCAGCACTCCACCCAGCTGCAGCCATTAAGTTTTTTGTTCAATGAAAGAGTTTGTGCCCCCGAAAATGTGTTTCTTCCAGCATTAGCTGGGGACATTGATTAATTTTGCCTTGAATACATGATGGGCCATAATGAAAGCCTTCAAAAGTTACTACACACTGAGCTACCATCATTTTGGGAAATCTCTCCCTTCATGTCCTTGCTTATGTAGTCAGAAGTGATAGAGTCACAGAATGTGGCTCACTGGATATCTTTACTTCTTTGGTTTGTTTTGGGTGGTTTTTCGGGGTTTTTTTTCTGTGTTTGGTTTTTTCCTCCTCTTTATTTCCCATTCAGATGGGACTGATTCCTAGTGAAGAGATGTAACAATCTCTAAAGTATCTGTGATGTTTTCTTGTTTGGTTAGGTATTTTTCCTATTAGCATATAGATTTGACTTTCTCAGAGTAATACTTAAGGGACTATACTCTCAACACAAGACTATGTGGGGAGGATGCCTGTAATTATCTAGAATAAAAATAAATAATAAATCTAAAGGGATGAAAATATATCTTTATTTTTCCCCAACATTGATTTAGTGACTGGAAAAGAGATAAAATTGATTTTTTTTTTAAATTTTTTTGTTGTTGTTCAGAGAAAAGCAATTATCAAAGTTGTTTAACAGTTAACCACAGGATTTAATAAACCTTAAATGATCCAGACAGAAGATAAAGCATTAAAGTCAGCCTTTAATTACAGAGGCTGGGCATTTCTGGTAGGAGTTCATGCAAAGTATCATCTCTGTACAAATGATGTAGATTCTTTTATTTGAATATATCAGGTATGCTGTAAGACTTTGAGAATGGTTTGCTTAGACTTAGTAGGTAGATTAATGTTAGTGGGGTTTTTAGAGGGTATTTTTTGTGAGTTTTTTTCCTATCTCATTTTACAAGCTGAGTTTGGAATTATCTTTTCTACAGTTTTCCTGGCATGATTTTTTATCAGTTTGCAGTTCCTTGAGAACTGTTCTTTCAGCTGAGTTCACAGATACATTTTTTTCTGATATGCATGGAGCCCATTTAGATCTTGGCTCTACAAGGAATACATGCTACAAGATCACTCATCTTCTCACATAAACTGTTCTAAGTTTTGAGAGATTATTTCTGTATTTCCATGGATCCATGCTCAGAAAAGAAATAACTTCCCCTTTTTCCAAAGTTTTGAGAAGTGACTACTTGTATCATGTAAGAATTTCAGCTTGACTTACCTTGGAAGTGGTCTGGGTAGTAAATAAGAGAAAAGTTCCCTTTTAAGAGCCTAAAGTGAAATAATTGAAAATCACCGATGTCTGTAGGTATTTGTTAATCCTGGACTAGAGCCACTCTTTGCTTGTGGGTGGCTTGTGCTTGTGAGAGGACTTTGAAGTTGAGATGAAATTTATTACTTTGAGTTGCCAGGAATGAAGAGTTGCAGCTAATGTCACAGGAATTTAGGAAAGTAAAAATTTCAAGTGCATCACATTATGTGGCAGATAATTTAAGCATGCTCTCAGCTTCTACCTTAATCATAAAACTGATAAAATTCAATTATCAGTTATCAGAAGCAAGAATGTGTGAAGTATCTTCTTTAGGGTTCAATCTAAATTTTAATGAAGGATTACATTTGGGACTTAGAAAACACTATGGAGCTGTGTCTGTTGGTCTATGGTGAGAAAAATCATGAGGGCTGAAATATTGATGATTCAAGGATTTGGGTGTTTAAGCAGTTTGTGTATGCTGAGATTGTTTTATAAGACCTTCATTAAAATTTTGTTTGAGCAGCTAAAGGAGAGAAATAGCGCTGCTAAACCCATTTTCTTGTAGTGGGACTATTATATTATGATCCACTTAAATACTAATTGAAGCTTTTAACCTGTTTAGGTCTGGGACATAGGCCCATATCCACAAAGCTATTTGAGAACCTAATTCTTATTTGAACACCTAATTGTCACTGATTTTGAGAGACTGGACTTGCCAGAATGGGAGTTAAGTGCCTAAATACCTTTGAATAGCTGAGCCATAATGGTTTTCATCAGAGCTGTAGCTTATGCAGGTACTTACGTTCTAATTTTTTGTTAAACAGGCAACACCTTTCTAACCTTTTCTATTCAAACAACATGTACTGGCAAATTACACTCTGACACGGTTAAACAGGAAGCCTTTTATCACTTATTTTTGTCTGCATTGCTGCAGAAATATAGAAGCTAGAAATTTATGTAAGCAAAGAGAATGCCTTGCCAGTCCATTTCTGCAATATGCTTTGACTTTGTAGTTGTTAATGCTCTCTCTCTGAAATGTTGATGCCAACAGCTAAATGAAGCTCTTGTGAGTAGCAGGGGTTTTTTCTTAACTGGAAGTGCAATATTCAGCCAGCAGAGCCACCTGATTACTTCATATTTTTATGTTTATGTAGCTATACTCTCTTCCATGTAATTGGGCTGCTACTATTAGCAGAAACCATTCAGACTTTATTAAACATATTTGTAAACCTCATTTTCATTAAATATAGGACATCTGCATTTTTGTCTGCTGGGTTCTGCCTTCCTACCTGAAACAATCAAAACTAGAAATATACATCTGTCATCTTTCATAATCTAAACTGCCTCCAGCAGGAACAGTGCATTTATATTTTATAATGAAAAGAAAGCCTCTGAATGCCAACTAGTAGACACAAAAGATTATCTTTCTATTTGCCAGGCTTGGATTGTCAGACATTAAATTTTTTAACAGCCACTTCTGATGAATTATTGATGTTCTCACTATTTAGAAAATGGATCACATCACTAGAGTAATTAGCACCCTGCCACTTCTGGCTATCATATTTAATGTGTCACAAGAGAAGGCTGTGTTGAACTATTTCTTTTTAAGTGAATGACTAGCTTTGTTTCTCATCCATTGCCCTGTTGCATATCATCGGACTAGTGTAGACAGATGGTGTTCCATAGGGTTAGGATCCAGCATGCACTTGTGACTTCCATTTGTGTAAGTATACATGTTTCTTCTAGGAATTTAAGGACATAGATTTTTCCTCAGGATTTGTTTTTACATGTAAAACATAGAATGGATGCCTTCTGAAAGTGTTGAAGTTGCAGCAAAGTCAGTAATTGAGGTGTGTGCAAATTCATACAACAGAGTGTTGTCCCCAATATGTAAGATAACTCACTTCAGGACATCTAAGTACTTAAAAATAATGATGATTAGCAGATTTTTATACTTTCAAATGAGCAAAATAGAATGCTGTTTTGAGGTTTATATTCAACAAATAACACTTCCTGAAAAAGTGTCTACAAATTCAGATGAAAAAATCACAAAGCCTTCAACATAAATACAAGCTATTGAAATTTCTTCAGAGTAGAAGCTCCTTGCCATATTCTAGTCTTTTGTAAAATTAAGATACAACAGTGGTGGTTTTGCTTTCTTCTTGGTTTACATACATTTATGCATTTTGGAATTTGTTATGCCTTAGTCATCTATTTCTTCCCAAGAGCCTGCTAGAAATGACTGAAAATAGAGCTAAATGTATATCAGCAAAGTGATATTTATCAGGTCAGTAATTTATAAACATACTGCACATTACTTAGAAATACAAATTTTAGAGGATATCTGGAACTGCATATTTGCCTGGGTTATTGTGCACTTAACTGAGCACTCAATTATTCTCTGAATTTAAATTATATCAATACCTGATACTTGGAAAAGCAGTAATAATAACAGAGGTACTTAAGAAAATAGGAAAGTGGAAAAAATATAGAGCTCATGTTTATCAAAGTTTTTTAAAAAATCAGTAACTGTGTACCTAAATAAGAGACTGCAGAAAGAGAAACTGGCCTCATTCAGGTATTTAAATGGACAGGGGCATTGATCAGCATAATTAGATGCTTAATTGGACATGCAAGCGTTATGAACTTGAATGTATAACTACGATATACAGTATTAAAAGGTGAGTACTGAAGGTGTTCTGTTTCAAAGGGCTTTGTTTTCTGGTTTCAGGCTATTTATATTACCAACGAATGTAGATTATGTAACAAGGACAATGGGGCAAAAAAACAGACACAAACAAGGATCTATTCAACAGAATAAATAAAACAAAAGCTGAAAATTAAAAGGAAAACTTAGCAATTATAAACAGAATAAACATAATGACCTCCTGGCACTTCTTAAGATAATTTATTCTCAGTGATAGACATGCATTTAAATTGTGTCCTGCAATTGGAAAGTGAAATTGTGTCCTTATTTCCAAGTTTCAGTGTACTATGCTCAAAGAAATGATAGAAGCTGAAGAAATGGAAACTTTCCCTGTTGATATCTAACACATTTGGGGTGGAAGAACTGGTAGGCAATTTCTGTGTTCACCTGTCAGGAGTCTCTAATTTGAGTGGCTTAAGCCTTAGGATGCATTTCATGCATTAGTGGAGGATAAAATCATAGAATCACTTAGGTTGGAAAAGATCTCTATGAACATCGAGTCCAGCCATTAACTCAGCACTGCCATGCCCACCCCAAACCACAGCCCTAAGTGCCATGCCTACATGTCTTTTAAATACTGACAGGGATTGTGACTCTACCACTTGGCAGCCTGCTCCAATACTTGACTGCCCTTTCAGTGAAAAAATCTTTCCTACTATCTCATCTAAACCTCCTGTGGCGCAGGTTGAGGCCCTTTCCTTTTGCTCTGTCTCTTCCTATCTGGAAGAAGAGACCAACCCCCACCTGGCTACACCTTCCTTTCAGGGAGCTGTAGAGAGCAAAAAGGTCTCTCCCATACCTCCTTTTTTCTAGGCTAAACATCCCCAGCTCCCTCAGCTGCTCTTCACGGGACTTGTGCTGCAGACCCTTCCCCAGCTTTGTTGTCATTCTAGCACCTCACCAGTCTTTCCTGTAGTGAAGGGCCCAGAACTGGACACAGCACTTGATGTGTGGCCCCACCAGTGCTGCGTACAGGGGGACAATCCCTGCCCTGCTCCTGCTGGCCACACTATTGCTGATCCAGGCCAGGATGCCATTGGCCTTGGCCACCTGGGTACAGCTGGCTCATGTTCAGCTGCTGTAAACCAGCTCCCTCAGGTCCTTTTCCACCAGGTACCTTCCCAGCCACTCTGCCCCCAGCCTGTAGTGCTGCATGGAGTTGTTGTGACTCAATGGCATGACCTGGCACTCGGCCTTGTTGAACCTCAAAGAATGGCCTTGGCTGTCCATGATCCTGTCTGTCCAGATCCCTCTGCAGACCCTGCCTGCCCTCCAGCAGATCAACACTTCTACTCAGCTTGGTGTCTTCTGCAAACTGATTGAGGGTACATTTGATCCCCTTGTCTAGGTCATTGATAAAGGTATTAAACAGAAATAGGCCCTGGGGAATGCCACTTGTAACTGGGCACCAACTGGATTTAACTCTTTTCAATACCACCTCTCTCTGGGCTCACCTGTCCAGACAAATTTTACCCAGCAAACAGTCCATGCTGTGAGTAGCTAGTTTGTCTAGGAGAATGCTAGTGGAGACAGTGCCAAAAGATTTATAAAAGTCCAGGTGGAAAATCTGTACAGCCTTTTCTTCATCCACCAAATGGGTCACTTTGTCGTAAAGGAGATAAGGTTAGTCAAGGGTTTATTGCTCTTCATCTCTCAGCTTGATGTGTCTCTTTTGCTGTTGAGCTGCCTCTCTGTTGGTAGGGAAGCCAATGCTGTGCAAGAAGCAGAGCACACAGAAACATAGCAGAGGTGGTTGTCTCTTCACTGCCTGCTGCTGCAGTGGAATAGCAACAGCTTCATTTCTGCAGGTCCACACTGGGATTTGCTTAAATATGTGAAGGGTCTGCCAAATCTTTCTGTATGCCCAATCCATCTTGATTTCCTATAAAGACCTGTATCTCTGCAGAGTTCTTTACCATTGTTAGATGTTGTATAGCCTCCTTTTTGGTGCTGCAGAAACACATTGTATATTGTTACCTCTACCCAAAAGTAATTTGTGATTCGTTCTCGTTTTCATTGGGTGAAAGGGAGATCCTTGGTACAAATAATATAAGCTATGCAAAGCTGGCAAAGAGCATGTGTTAGTGACTAGGGCAGTGCTGATCACGCTGCAAAGGAGAGCACACCACTCATGTATTCGCTTTGCTCTTGTCAGCCTGTTTGCTGTACACTGGAGAGCTGGTACAGTGCTCTAGAAAGGAAATGTGAGTCCTTGCCAGACTGCTCAACTTACTGTATTGCTGATGTAGGAGGCTCTGATGTAAGGCCAGGTTTCAGGACTTGAGAAAAAGATAGCAAATGTGTTGGACTGGTGTGCTTGCTGAGCCTATACAAGCTTGTGTGTTTTCAGTAGAAGGTTGCTCCTGGGGAAAAGCACTTCTGAGGAAACTGCTTCCACATGGGTGTCCTGTAAATTAGGGTGGTGGCGTTGCCTCAGGAGGGAGTTGTATTCTGATGCAGCTGAGTTTATGGGTTGTGAAGCACTTGTAGTGGAAAAGCAGAATATTTGATTTCTGTGCAGAATGGAGAATAAGTGGTAAAGTGTATGTGCACTGGCTGGCTTCAGAGAGAAACATATTGAGATATTTGAATTGGGCAAGACACTTGGCCTCTTTGTCTTTCTCCCTTTCTTATTGCCCCTGCCCACACACTCATATTTACTAAGTTTTCCTGAGCAGACCAAATTCTGTTTCTGCACCATGCTAAAAAGCTCACTGTGCTGAATCCCTTGCACTTCCTGATTCTGCAGCTGAACCTCTTGCTTGCTGACTCTCAGATGTTTGCAGAGAAAAGTTTGCCTTCTGTTGTAGACTCAGTTTCTGGAAGAGGGTCTGAAAGTTCTCCTGTTCCAGAAGCTGTAGCATTGGCTACAAAACTAGAAAATGTTTGTTACTTCTCACAAGGTGTGTTTTACTTTTCCCCTTTGTTTCAGAGTTCACAATTCAAAGCTGAAGTTCGCCAGTAGCAAACTGCAGTAAGAAAGGGAAAAAAATTTGATATGTAGTGTCTCTAAGCTTAATGGTCTGCTCTCCTGCAGTTAGCAATACCAGGGTTATTGCACTCCAGTGGAAATCTGATCAGTGAAGGAGATCACAGAGAACAGGAGTTGCTCTGTGAGCTGTCAGTTTCTAAGTGCACACCTTGGTTTGCATTCCGAAGTGTGTACTACCAACACTTGCATACCTTTTAAGTCTGTAGGAGAAAAGGACTGCTATTATGGTCTCAGAATACAAATAGGAAAGTTCTATAAACAAAAAAGGAGTCTGTGCGTGTGCTAAAAATTGCTTGAATTATGTTGGGTTTATATTGTTGTTTGTGTAATTAGCTTGGATGTACTTCAAAGAACAATTGTGGTTTATAAATCCTTTTTTCCTAAGTACAGCCAAATAATAATGAACAAAAGATGTGTAGGAAAAAATAATTAAAAAATCACTTCTGTTGCTTTCGAAAAGTAATTATGTGCACAGAGAAAAAATAAGAGACATTGCCGATTAATAATTGAATTTAATACTTTCATTTAGCTTAGATAGCTGCAAGAGTCCAGAAGACTACTTAACTCCTCTTTCTATTATGATTATAAAACTCAAGTAACATTGTGTTTTACTCACTTAATGTCAATATGAAAGTCTTGTATCTCTTTGCTGTAAAAATCTTACTGTATTATTTGACATAAATAATTACATTACACTGTCTTAATGGAAATAACAATAAAGAAAAAAGTACTTTGGTGACTCAGGACTTCCTTCTCATTGACTTTCAATAATACACAGGCGTCTACAAGTCTTACCGAGTCATAGGGAAAGACATTGAACGTTAAAATGGAATTTAAATAGACTTCAAGCCCATACGTCTGTTCAAAAAGTCCCATTTAGCAGTCACCTTCTCCTAAAGCTCAGTACCTCCTCCTTTTCTGATCTGGCATTTACATAAGCTCTTGCTTGATGTAGCCATGCTGCTGCCCCAGTCTGACCATCTGACTTTTATCTAAGCTCTGTAAAGATCTAGAAACTAGGGCAAGTGATGCTTGAGTTCTTCAGTGGACTCTTCCGGCACTTCTGCTCTAGGTATGCCCCTTAACTAGGCCTCGAACATTGGCTAGGCATGACAGCCTTGCTTTTATTTATTTTTTTTTTTAGTACAGTAAAATTTTATGTAGGTGGTGAAACAGATTTTTTTTTTCCCTGTCAGACATCTTAGCAGCCTTTGGTGTCAGCACCTCAGGGTAGAAGCTTCAGATGCCTTCTCTGGTTTCTAATGGTGAAGAAACAAAGGGAGGGTGCTAGAAAAGTGGCTTCCAATCTGCAATCTTTGTGTCCTCCAGGGCTCCCTGAACTCTTTTTTAAAAAGTGTCCAAAAAAGGAAATGTAGTAAATTTAGCCTATTTTTTGGTGTCAGTCCACAATATAGAACTATTCCTTTAAAAAACCCCAAAAACCAAAAAAACCAAAAAACCAAAACAAACAAGCGAACAAAAACCAACAAACAAACAAACAAAACCCCCCAAAAAATAAAAAACCCCCCTGAAAAGTAATTTATTATCAATCTCACTTCTCTACAGACGTGATCCTGAGCTTAGATTTTTGGGGGTGTTTTAAATGCCTCATCTCTTTAACATTTCGGTGAGATGTAAAGTATTTAGGGATGAATATAGGCTCACTCACAGTTCATCCTTATCCCATGTGAAAGGACTCAAATCAGTATATTGGGGTCCTGAAAAGCTATTTATTTGCTAAAGCATCATTTTGAGCTTTTAAATAGAGGACTAGAATGACTATCAACATCCTGCAACGTTAAAAGATGGCTTCTCTGTGTCCCTGCACTCATGCTTAGGAGCCTAACTTGGAGCTTTGCCTGTGTTCTCTCAGAGTGCACACACAAATCTACCAAGATTTCATATCCTGAAATGAAGTTTAGTAGGCAATATAGACACTTCCCCTGCAAAGCAAAATGAAAATAATGCTTGTGTTTTTCTCTTTGGTAAACTTCCTGTGAAATAATGAGGATAAAATGTGTGTTTTCTGTGATAGGCTGCCAGGAGGGTAATGAAAAGATCTGGGTATGTAAAGCTGCTCAATTATTTCTGGATTTTGTGCACTGTAGTTCTGCACTCATATGTTTACTGTTTTACATTGCTTATGTTCAAATGGAAATTATGTATATATGTGCTAATATACCCTACCTGGGGAATTCCAGTACAGAAACTAATTATTTCTTCAAACTGATCTGACACCATGCACAATTGATACTTCTGGGTGATGAGATTATAATTTTCTTGTGATTAATGTTGTTAAAGTAATGTCGTCTGTTAGTGGGTAAGAGTAGTCTGACTTTGTAATTGAGTGATGGACATAAACTCATTGTCATGGTACAGTTGTGTTGTTATATGTTCATAATAAGAACCTATTGGACTTAAAGTTCGATAGCAATTGATTTTTCGTTTTAATGTGCTGCCAAGCAGATACAAATACTGGTTGTACTAACATGACTACATTTCCAAGCAGTTGTGGTAAAATCACCTCAAGGCTAGTCCATGTGGAAAGTCTGACATAACAGCAGAGCCTTTTTCTTGACTGTTTTTATTACAAGTGGGAGCCCCAATAGCAGTGGTGTGAGGGGCAGGGAGCAGGGTACTAATGTTATGTTGTTATTACCATGACCAACATTTGTATATTTGTTTATTTTTGCATAGAGATTGGATGGGGACAAGGGGAAAATGAGACCCTGAAATAAGATAATCTGGACATATATTTTATCCTGATATAAGCTTCATTTTTCTTTCCTGTCAGCCATAGATCTACTGCTGCACTGGCTCTGTGACACGTTTTTTTAGGCCTTTGTATGTCTGGAAGGTAATAGTGTTGCATTTGGGTTATTTACATATTTTGGATTTGAGGGAAAATCTCTGCCCTTTGGGAAAATGCAAGGGTAGAGGATGAGGAGAATAGCATCATAAAAATGTATTAGGAGGCAGACTGGCTTCTCTGAATTAGTTATGGCCTAACTTGGAGCCTTTTAAAGAATTTGACATTATTTCTAGAATTGCAAAGGCAAATACTTAAAAGTGGTTACTGCCAGGATCATTTCAACATTGTCATTTTGAAAAAATGAGTGACAATGGCCTTAACGGGTCACATACTGCGCTCTTAACCCCTCCAGGTCCCTGGACTTATTCAATGTGCAGATTGTGCATTGCAATTAAAAGGTAGGAACCATCAGTTAACCTTTTAATCTTATTTCTCAGTGTATGGCACTCAAATTTATCTAGTTTTCATTGTTCTAATCCTACTAGAGATGTAAAATTATTTTTCTCATATGTTTTTCTGTAAATCTTCATTATCCTATCCAATTTTTATGGTACTTCATGATACTGAGGAAAGGGATATTATTCCATTAGTACCATTTCCCAGATAGAAGACCTGGGACATCAAATAGCATCAATATTGGAACAGCTTCTGGCTTTCTTCTTTAGAAGACCTTGCCGTTGCAAACTTCATGCCTTGAAAGTGCAATTCTGATCAGCTTCAGACACAGTTGTGACTATTCAGTGACTCAAACTCCACAGTCTCAAGATATGTGTACATAAGTTAAATATTGCATAGGTCTCCAGCTGTGAAGCTTAATATCAATGATTATGCCAACATCATGTCAGCTTAAATCAGCAATGGTGTGGCCAGCAGGACCAGGGCGGGGATCATCCCCCTGGACTCAGCCCTTGTGAGGCCACACCCCGAGTGCTGTGTCTGGTTCTGCGCCCCTTACTACAGGAAAGACACTGAGGTGAGTGACTCCACAGAAGGGCAGAGGAGGTGATGAAGGATCTGGAGCACAAGTCTTGTGAGGAGCAGCTGAGGGAGCTGGGAGTGCTCAGCCTGGCGAAAAGAAGGTTCAGGGGAGATCTTATTGCTCTCTACAATTGCCTGAAAGGAGGGATATTTTAGAGGGGTTGGTCTCTTCTCACAGCTAAGAAGTGACAGGACAAGTGGAAAGGGCCTCAAGCTGTGCCAGAACAGGATTAAATGAGATATTGGGAAACATTTCTTCACTGAAATGGTGGTCAGGCATCAGAGCAGGCTACCAAGTGGTGGAGTCACCATCCCTGACAATATTTAAGAGATATGTAGACATGGCAGTTGGGGGCATGATTTTGTGGTGGCCTTGGGAGTACCAATGGTTGGACTTGATGATCTTAAAGGTATTTTTCAACCTAAACAATCCTTTGATTCTGTCACAGTTCACAGGAGTGTGTTGCTGTGCAGTTACATCTCTTTGCTTGCATGCAGGGTTCAGCAGATCTGCATTAGTATGGCATTCCTACTTTATCTGCTTTGTTTAGCCTTAGTGGAGCCAGCCCAGCACTGCACTGTGCTGTGGACACAGATCCTGTCACATGCAGCATCCAGCTCGGCATTATGCAATTTGTGTCCTTGTTCGTAGGAACAGCTTCTGCCTCTAGGAAAGCTAGTGTCTTTATTCTCTGTACATGTTCTAAATCCCTAAAACAATGTTGTATCGGGTAGAAAACAGGTCCACCTGTTTATTTAATGCCATGTGGAGAAAACTAGTGCAAAATAAGGTCTTGGAAGATTTTACTTTTATGCATGTTTGCAAGGTTCTTGGTTTGAATAGCTCGAATTTATTCGTGGGGTTTCTCTAGGAAAAAGCACTCCCAGGGAATTCTGATACCACTTGCCTGATTTATTCCATATTCTAATCCTCTTCTTACTAAAATGGATTGACTCTGTTGCTTACTGTGGCAACGCCACCTTGCTCACGCTGTTTTCTCTCTCTATGCATCTCAAGTGATCCTGTCTCTTGTCAGGCAGTTGCCCTGAACTTCCTAACAGGCTAAAACAAATCCATTTCTCTAAATAGATGCAAAATGGTTGACCTTTCCAATGCATTTTAAAATTTCCGTGCTTTGACAATAATTTTAATTAAAAGTAACATACTTAAAAATAATTATAGCACAAACAGCAAGCTGTATTTGGCTGTGTTTGATGCTTGGGTTTTTTGTTATTGTTTGTTTGGGGTTTTTTTCACTCCAATAAATTTATTTGATCCTATATACCCCCCTTTGGCAATTCTGGTGCAGCTCTCTTCAGGACTCTGACAACTCATCCGACACTAGGAGAACAGTGCACAGTCCTGGCAAACAGCAGAGATCAGATGAGGACTGAATCAAAACTCACTTTCTGCTTTGTTGGGGAAGATGAAATAGGAAAGCCTTATAAATATTATTACCTGGCAAAAGATGCTGAGAATATGGAAACTATAAGCGAGACTGAAATGAAGACAAGCTTTCAGATACCAAACCCCAGTTAGAGAATAACTGGAAAACAATGGTATGGCCGACTGAAGGTAATACCCTTTTGATTAAACAATACTCTCTGCTTGCAGGCAGGTCCAAGGGTCAGAGCAGACCCTACCAACTTGGCAGAAGGTCCAAAACGCAGTTTTTAGAGTTTAAAATATAACCCCATATAGTAATGCAATGACTCTCATAGGCTATGTGTAAATGTTGTAGGATTTGTAGCTTGTTCTAGATTGGTTAATGAAAATTAGAATATTCAGCACAGAAGATGATTTGTTGTATTGTAAATGGCAACCACGGTATTCTGTATTCTGTGTTCGATCTTCGTCTTCTCTCTCTCTCTTACCTCTCTGACTGCTTCGAGCTGCATCTGGCAGCTCCTAGCAGGTCTCCTACACCCACACCCTTTCACAATAAACCTCATGCTCTAAGACCTGACTTCAGAGATCTCTCGTCTCTGTCCCGACTGTCCAAAACAAAACCGGCTACCAAAATCCTACACTGCTTAGCATCAAAGGACAAGTAAAGTTTCTCATTTTTGCTCATGGGATGTCTTGCACCTCCTTTCTCCTTAATTTGTGTCATCTTCACCTCCCTTTCTAGGGTAAAAAGTGATACTGCGTCTGTTGCAGGAGTCCTTTGTTTCGCATACAAGGTGCCTGGCATTCCACACGGAGGAGTTCAGGAGATCAGCAGAACACCTCCTTTGCTTCCTCATGAAGACCTGTGGCCTGGCCTGCAACCCAGTCACCAGCTTCTGTTTGCTTCAGCTCTGCTCTTACCCCACAGGTGGTGCTGGGATCTTTTGTTATGCTTCCTTCTTGCTTTATTTTTTGTTAGATAATATTTAGGGTATGCTCTTATCTGATGCTTCTGAAAAACTTAAGTGCACAATATTTCCACATGCCTGCTACAATGGTAAAATCTTAAAAGATTTCCAGTGAGTTAGTTATGACGTTTATCTCTTAAATTCATGTTTGGTCTCTGTCAGAACATGTTTTTCATGGCCCCTGCCCACTGTGGAATATAATCACTAAAGCTGATGTTAAATTAATATGTCCATAACTCTGTTCATCCTCCTTCAGTAGTGCTCAGCTATTTTATAAATACACTGAACCTGGTTTTGTACAGCAAATATGACATTATCCTTCTAAGAACACTTTCTTAAAACTCTATCTTCTGTCATTTATGGGAGGGTGGCATTATGTTTTGTGTAAAGAGAATCTTAACATACACGATGTTTATAGCTTATACTGTTAAATGCCTCAAACCTCCATTTACTTCTCCACCAAAGTAATAGCATGGAGAAACCAATACTGAAGGTTCAAGGCAAGAAAATCTACCTACTGAGCTTTTCTCCCTCTCCGTTTTCTTCAAGCCAGACTATGGTTTGTATGTATCTGCTCTGCAGTCGTAGGACTTCCAGAAGTCAGAAGTTTTGTTCCCATAATATACAGATCAAAGGATGCACCAAAACCTGCTGGATTACCAGGGTAAGGAAACTTATGCCATGACAGCATGAGAGATTTCTGGGTTTTGCGCTTTGCTATCAGGGAGATTGCAAATGTGCATCTGTTGTGGTATTTCAGGTAGTGCTAGGAGGCTCATTCTCCAAAAAGTTTGCTTTTTCCTGGCTGTGAATGGAGAGGGTATCATGATAGTTTTGTTTCAGACTGGGTAATGTGACCAGAGTCTCTTCTGTGGCTATTTTCTGAATAGTTGTAATCTTCTAATATTTTTCAGGCTTTTGATTAGTGTGACAAAAAAACTTTCTTCATTTCTATCTTCATTTCCTTCCAGTCTCTTAGCAATGTATCGCTAGACAGAGTACTTTGTCTATTTTAATACATGACTAATCTTTTCAGACCTATTTCCTTTGCTATCTGTGCACTACAATTGCTAACTGTATTATACCATTCAATATGGTACGCAGCAGTCCATCAATCCTCTTTCTTCATCTAAAGGCAGAAAATATATAGTAATTGCTTAATAAATCTGCCATTCCTTTATCTCGGTCTCCAATTCCCCATTTGCATTTTTAGTACTTTTATCTTTAGGGTTGGCTGGTCATCTAACCAAGACAGGATGGTAGCTAACTTTTATAGTACAGAAAGCAATAGGATTCTATGGTGAATTAGTATTTTTTTATTAATAACAGGTACTAAATCTTGGTGGAATATTTCATGTCATGCATAGCTCCAACCCCTGCAGAACTTTTCTTGGGTACCTGGGATGGATAATTTTCTCTCCATTCACTTGTCCAAAGAAGTTTCCTACATTTTGGCACAAATAATTTGACAACAAATTCAGGGCTGAATTCCAGTAAGGTCAGCTTTTCCTGTATTCTTAGCACCTATTCTTGTCAAGAGGATTACCATAGTTTTAATGACAATAATGGCATATTATTGCTACAAAGAATTCATTTTTGTTTATTATTGAGCAATGACAGGTTCACGGGGTGTGATCTTATTTTTTTGCTAGGGTATCAGAGATATCGTGGTAGTTGAAACTATTAATGATTTCAGGTTTTTATATATATAGTTATTTATGAATTTACAATAATTGTTTACCACGAAGAAATCTAAAATTTCTAGCTAAGAAAAACAAAAGAAAAGCACAAAGGCTTTCAGTTTGTGTATTAACCACACTTGTGTTTTGCACCTCATTCTGTGCTTCATTGAAGCTTAAGAACACTCCGTTCTCTAATTGAAGTTTAATTTTCTAATAATTGTTTGCCTTCTGAACTTTGAGCTGTGTGATAGGGAGGATGTGCAAGGAAGCATTTATCACTGGTCATGCTTATCTATAGTTCTTATCATTTCTGAACAAGAGCTTTTGTTGAGCAAACGTTCTGATTTCATAGTGAAAATGTTCAGCATTGAGGAAGCATGAAACTCTGCACACTCATAAAACAATTCTCATCAGCAAAACAGCCTTTTGTGAACATATTTGACCCATCCTATCCCTCAGGCTAAGGTCAGAATGTCAAAAGCAAGTTCAAGATCTCTGTCTTCATCTTGAGGTAATTCCGTCAGATAAGTCTTCAGAAATCTAAAAGATCCTAAGAAATTACAGTAAAAAACCTGTTTTGGAAAACCGGCATGATGCACTGTCCTGTTTAGGATTAAATCTCCTTTCTGGTGACAGTGAAACTCTTAAGGCTGTATTTGAGACTATGGACTCAACAGAGATTTTTGACAAATGCAAGTCTTGTGTCTCCTCTCTTTAAACTTTGCCCTTGCTGGAATAAATACATAGCAATAGACAGAAATGAAGAAAAAAATCCCCAAACCAAACACTTTTAAAAGCAAATTAGAAAAGCCACTAAGTCAAGACATTGATTGCCTGTGCTCCTGAGGGACTGTTAATAAATAAAAACACATGGCTGATATTTGTTATTTTGCCTAAATAATTTTGCCTTTGGAGGATTTCCATAGAACTGCCAAAATGTACTGCTGCTTGCTACTATTACAGCCTACATCAAAATTCAGGAGCGATATAAAATCCCTCATTTATTTTGAATTGAGTGCCAAAGCAAGAGGAATAAGCAATTTCAAAATAAGTAAGCACAATAATATGACACACAGCTCCAGTCTTATGCTTCAGGGAACCAGGAGATTTTATTTCTGGGGAAATAGAGGTACATAAGGGAGTATACAGTGGAAGAATTACTGCTTTAGCATTTACATTTTCAAAACAATGGGAAAAATAAAAAGAGAAATGCTTTTCTAGTTAAGCTGAACAAATATTTCTTCATGGAATCTTTTAGTGTCATTTTTTTCAGAGACAAAATGGACCAAATAGTAAGTATGTGACATGAATCAGGCTAAGTGTAGCATGTGGTCCAACACAAGCTGGGTACAAGTGGGGGAACTATCTCAAACTTTAAAAGAAAGTATTTTAATGCTAAAAAATGAACACAGAAAGAAAGGTGTTTTATATGTAGCAAAGATATATTCTAAGACTATAGATCTTAAAAAGTAGTTACAAGAACACTTTATCCAGACTCACAATAGAATTCCTGCTTAAAGGTGGGATAGCCACACACAGTTAATTTTCTGACTTTTAGAGAACTAGAGATGCATACTATAATCAAAGATCTTACTGCAGTGAGATTGCTCTGTGTGTGTGAATATTTTTCTTCTCTCTTATAATGGAGAGATAACCTCTTTCTTATTCTTCAGCGTGCTTCTGATTCACCTAGGAGTTTTAAATTCTTTTCAGTTTTTCAGAGTATTCAATATTTAAAACTATTCTCATTGCTTTTATTGTTCTTGATTATTCAATTATACTTGATAAAATTGGTCTTTGTTGCCGTACTTTCTTTTAATTTCACCTTGGGTGGATTTCAGTTATCTCCTGTTCTTGCTCTCATTGCAAATTTTGATCATGTTTTCTTAGAGAATTATACATTTTTTCAAAGATACTTATATTAAAAAATAGCTTTATTTTTGTTGTAGTGCTTTCATTCTTGGGTACTATATTGAATGAAAGTGCTGTATTGAAGTATTCACTAATATTAAATTCACCTGCTTTACTTTTTCTCATTTGGCATATGAGTTCATGGACAGCCTTTTACCTTTTGTCCTGTCACGAAACCAAAAGGATCAGTCTCACTCCTTTTTAAAGCCAGTGGCAGAAATCCTTCTGATTTACCTAAGAGGAGGATTGAGGCTTCTTATAAATATCCCTAGAAATGTCTCCCAAGTTCCAGATCTGCTGTTCTTCTCCCAAACAATACCCCTGCATTATTCACAGGTATCATGAAACCTTTCTACAGATGAACAGCAGTCAGTATACATCATTCATCTAAGAGGCAAAACAAATGGGGTAACTTCCCTGTATTTCTTACCGTCTGACATTCTTTAGCATTGCAACTGACCTTCTTGCTGCGATGCTTTTCTCTATGCACTTGATATAATGTGCATTCTTGTATTTTTGTTTCATATGTTGTTTGTTCTTCAGTCACCCTTTGATATTACAGAGGGAGTAGGATATGTGGAGAAGAGCATGTGTAGTTTTTGGGGGGGTTTTATTAAGGTAATCAGTGTTTTCTAAATGTCTTCAAGGAGGTAAAAATGAACTCAGCCTTTGCTATCTGTTGAAGTGTTGCATATCAAGGCTTATACCTGTAGCTAACGCACAGATGACTTCACTAAATAAAATCTCTGAAGAATGTTTTAAACAGCTATGCTTCTGCAATGATAGTTTCAGTAAAAGCCTGGAATGGCTATGAATAAAACAAATATAAAATGAAATAATTTCTTTTACTGTCCTGTAACAAAAAGCTGTTTCTGGGAAAAAGAAACTTAAAACTGTTTTGTGTCAGCAATGTATATGAAGTTGGCTTCTGTGTCCAGGAGGAGAAAAAAGACTAGAAGGCAGGAAGCAAAAGAATAAAGTAGTATTTTGGATTATTTTTCTACATGACATGTCTATGAGCCACTTAATTCTGTGTCTGTGTGAGATGTGGAAAAAAAAAACACCTCACATAACAGAAACAAAACAATGAGCTAACTTGAGATTTGAATTATAAATTAATTCAGGGCTTTCTACAGAGATTACCAGTGCATGTACTTGAAGAAGCCATTGTGCAGGATGTATCTTCCTCTAGCTTGCTCTGACTGATCAGCTACATGAGTGCAAAATGTTTCAAGTAGAGGCTCAATGAGGACAGAAGAGTTGTGATCCTAGTGAAGTGATGAACTTTCAACAGATCCAGGGTTTCACCTGAGCAGCCAGGAGGCATTCCTGGTTGTCCTGGTTGCGTGCTTGTTGCTGAGAGTGGGGAAAATTGATTTGAACTGTACTACAACACTGCAGTTAAGATTGCAGAGACACAGTGATTGCAATAAATTTTCAAGGAATCAGTTTAGTGTGTGGGAAGGGAATGCAGCAAGGAATGCATACTCACTCTCTCCCAGCACATCCTGCTCCCCCCAAACTGTCTTTTGTAGTGACTGTAGGGGTACTAAACTGGTAAATAAATTTAGATCCTGATTTTAGAAAAAACTGCTTCCCCAGTAGCCTCGGAACTGTTATTCCTTGTTACCAATCTTATTGCTGGAACAGTAAGTTCGTTTCTAAGGCATCAGGAAACATGATCATTGGTATGGAGGTTCTCTGAAGGCCCAGGAACACCATTTCTACAAGAGGGCAGGATCCACTTGCTAACTAACTGCTCAGCATCATCCCTGCAAAGTTTTGGCTTCTTGACAATGAGCAACAGCAGAAGGGTTCAGATCAAAAATCAGGCTGCATCCTTAGGTCATGGGTGATTTAAGAGGCTGATGTATATGGTCAGCTATACCAGGCAAGGGACAGAATAGGAGAACTATGAACCATATGATGGTTTTGAACTATCTCGCAAAACTAACATTGATATAAATATTCTATCCTATAATGATACAGAATATATATATATATATCTATATATATAAATGTTAATTATGGAACAAAACATCCATCTAGAGCATCTTTGTTTTGTTTAGGCTCTTTTCAGTTTGGACAAATGGGAATCTGGAAATCACATTACTGTTACCAGTGTATAATACTATCTGTTTCTTGGTTTTATTGTATTTCCTGTACAGCTGTTATTTGTGACCATTTGCATTTTTGCTGACAGGTACTAAGGGTAAGTCAATATTTATAAAGTACTTTTTACTATGCCTTCCTTTTTCTAGAGACTTTCCCAATTGTAATGAGCTCTTTTTTCAGAAAGTGAAATACAGTTTGGGTGCACATGCCAACAATAATTGTACTTGTCAAAAGAAACAGATAACATTATAACTGCCTGAAATTTAATCACAAGAAATGCAATAATTCATATGGGAAATAATGTTTTGCAATTTCATTCTTTCTGTGTGGTTTAGAGTAGTTAAGGGGAAAAAAATTACTCTGTTTAGGCCAAGCATGCAGAATGGCTTAGAAAGACAATTTAATCCAAAGCTTTTCAAATGTATTGGTGGTTCCTGCCAACAGAAACATACCTGAGACTACAACAATAAAAATACCATATGAGAAGTTGGAAAAAAGTAATTATATTTAATTGATGTGTAGTATACTTACTTTGATTTAATTTTTAATTTTAAGGTTTTTCCCTTTAAAATTTTGGCAGTGCTGCTGGGAGCAAGGATAATGTAGCATATAAAATAACCTTTCAGCTGTGAAGTGTGAGATTCAGTTCTGTCATTAGTGTAACTCTGGGCTAATTTATTACATCAGATTTGTTCCATATTGATAGCCAAATAAATGATGTTTGAATGTGAGCCAGATCTTGTATACTAAAATCCACCACAATTTTAAGTTTTACTTTACAATAACAACAGTCAAATTACTTTTTAACAGCATCAGCCCATTTTTCTAAAAGTGAACAACAAAAAACCCCAGATCACAAACTCAACAAAACCAATCAACCAGTAAAACTCAGCTAATCAATCAAAAAGTTATTAACATGAGTTTTTTTTCATTTGCACATTTTTAATTAGTGTTTTCATACCAGCCAAGATGTGTTCTTACTGTGTTGCTTGAAAAACTTCATAACCTGCATGAAGGTAGATGTTTAGAGACAGACTTTAGATGTGTGAGCCTGGTGGAGGGAGGAGCAGAGAGCTCCTGTGCTTGGTTACCCTACAGAAAGCCTGGCTAGAGTTCCAGCTAGGGTCAGGCAGAACAGCTTAGCTCTGAGCCTTGATTTGCATGCCAGCTCCTCCCAGTGAACATCTTTGTCATCCCTCATCTTCTGGTGGTATTTGGATAACTTGTGGTATCCCTGTTTACTGGAGGCATCTTGGTTAGTGCGAGGCAGTGGCTAATTCACTTGAGATATGTCTAAAAACTTTGGAAAGGATGGGTAAATGTACATTCATTACTCAGGTATGTATCCAGCCTTTGCAAGAGTAGGGTCAGGATGGGTTTGTACTCTTGTTTGTATTTGTGTGTGTGTGTGTGTGTGTGTGTGTGTGTGTTTTTGGTTTGGTTTGGTTTTTGTCAGCGTTCTGCAAAGCAATGCTCTTATTGTACAACCCAAATTAAATACAGGAGAAGACTCAGTAAGTTTTTGTCACAGTGTTCCTCTCAGAAATACAAGGAACATTAATATGTTCTTTTGCCCTGAAATTATTTCCTTGAATTTGGTCAATGAGTAATAAGGATAGTCCATGTGGCTTGGAACTGAGACTCTGCCTACTTTGCTTTACACATCGTGATTTGTCCTGCAAAAGGGGAAACTTAGCAATTCAAAAGTCTCCTGAAGTTTTTGTAATTGTGATGTCCCCTGCCTAGAAATGGAGTTCTGCAGCAGAGTGAGGAAATGAGTGTCAACAGGAGGCTTTAATGAAAACAGGCCATGGCAAAGAAAAGCAGGAAGTTTAAAATTATGATGATGATAAATGCAGTTCAGAAAAATGATTATACACTTTTCATCAAGACTGATAGAGATTTCTTTGCCCAGCAAGGAAAATTGTCAATAGTGCAATGCAACAATCATGGCAGCAGATTCGTTGTACTCAATACTTGTTAATGTGTAAAGAAAAGAAAAAAAAGGCTTGTGAGCTAAGGCTTGCTATAGTCTGATATAAATTCTTGCTTTTGTTCAACACTAGAAAACCATGGAAGATTCAGAATAAGTTTTTTTAATACTTTCATTTTTGTTGTTAGATATAAAATTTGAGCAGTTGTACATGAAAACCGTTTTACACAGTGATGAATTTAAGTGTTTGTATAGTATATAATTGTTATATAGTAACTATATAATATTTCAAGGGAACTTTTCTAAGGACAAAGTGTCCTGCTTCAGAAAGAAGGTCACAAGCAGTATATAGTGACTTAGAGCTGATATGATATATCCCTAAAGAATACAGCAAATAATTCTGAATAAACCAGCTATTTATACTGCAATTTCATTTAGCAAGACCTCTGGAGATGTAATCTAAGAGTTTTGAGCTCTGTATAAGTACTAATTGTCAGAAGAGCTTGACAGCTCTGTAATTTTTCTCTCTGTGGGTTCCCATGGCATATTAGTAAGGTGATTCATAAAAGAAGTCAGCTACAGATTCAGGATTATAAATCTGTGAACTAAGAGACAATATTTTAATAATTTTTATTTGTATTTATATGTGGCCATATTTACTATTGGATTTGAGGGGCATATACCTAGAGAGCAGTATCCCCTGTAAAATATAGACAATCTGATTTATCACCAATAGATTTCACATTGTTGCAGAATTTATATTACAATGTAGTTTTAAGTTTTGCCTTTAAGTTTTAAGGCAAAGCGAAACTTCCTTCAGTTGTGCAAAAGTGCATAGAAAGAGGGTAGAAAGATTCAGCTTTTGCCATTTTATCATGCTTTGGGTTCTTAAGCTGTATCGCTATGACCTAATTTTGCAAAGAGATGTCCATAGTGCTCTGTGATCTATTTTCCATAATTATGTTCAACACTTGAGATACCAGTAACTCTTGCTCTAAGTCACATGGTTCTTACTTTTTCTTTCATCATTTTTGCTTCTGTTGGTGACTGCTGAAGTAGTCGCAAGTGATGCCTCTGATGTTGTCCTATCGTTGGCTGTGCTCATCTTCCATCGTGTTGGGTGTAGACACCAAGGGTGTAATAACACTTCATGAGAGAAAAGAAGCTGAGAAGAGTGTGTGCGTGATTTTTGAATGCATGGTTTGTGCCCTGAACCATGCCCTGTGCTTTTTAACTAGTGACGCTTTTTTCTAGCCAGTTGCTACAGAATATAGAGAAGAAATTCACAAATGAAAGAATTTTTATTAGAAATTTCTTCCGTACTAAGATGAAAGCTTGCTGTCCCACCTCTTTCCCAGCTGGTTTGGGAGAGCAAATAGGAACTTCTAGAGCTTAGGGAGATATCAAAATTGATTTTTAAGCTATCTCGACAGCTTGAAAATACATTTAACTGGATCACTAGGAAACGAAATGAATTTGGGACATCAGTAAGTCCATTAAAATTTCTCTATCTATTACATAAAGCAACAGGGAGCAAGAGCATCTAATTTAGAGCCACATATTCCAAATTCAGCAATAAAAAGTGAAAGACCATCTTTTTTCCCTTTCTAATGCCTGTTGGAAGTAGATAAGGGAGAGCTTCATGTGTTTACCCTCCATTTGTATTCCTTCCTCCTATTTCCTCTTAGTTGCTTTAGTACTTTGGGATACTGTGTTGCACTAAACTGTAGGTCTGTCCACTGTATAACCTCCACAGCGTTTTCCAGCCTCTTTGTAGGTGGACTGAATAAACGAGAAGGGGTCTTTCTCTGGAGAGTAACATACTGCTAAACATGTGAACTTTTCCCCAGGGATCTGAAGTAGGTAAAAGGAGTGTAGTGCTTGACAGGAACAATTGGCATATGGATCCTGGAGAAGTGAGGAAGGAGACTTGAAGCTGGTTGGTTTTGTGTATGAGGATCAATGGAGCTTATTTAACTTACTTGACAAATAAAAATACATCTTTTTTTCCCCTCCATGAAATGAAGGTCCTTCAAAGAAAGTGGGGGAAAAGGGCCAGGTGGGAATTTTAAGCATGTAAGAGATGTGCATGTAAGGTCAGCCATCAGCTGTGTGTGGCTGCAGGCAGGTAAGGGACACAGGGCTATGCACTCATTTTTTCCCTTCAGCATTTGGGAGATGGTGGATATTACTTAAAGAAATTTTGTAGCCTGCATATCTCATAGATAATCTTTGATGTCTTTAAATTACAAGTGTTTAGAATAAAACCAGAGGTCCAAATATCCTTGTACAATTTAGAAAGTCAGAACTGAATCTAATCCAATCTATTATTAAGACTTTCACCCGTCTTTGATTGCCTGATCAGCCCTGATAAAAGAGAAGAATCTCTTAATCTTTGTAATAAATTTATGTAGTAAAGACCAAATCACTTTCTAACTATGTAAAAATTAGTCAAAGAAGTAAAAATAATTTTGGTAGAATAACCATTTATTGGGTAAATTATTAAAGAACTTTAAAATAAAGTTTAAAATAATTGGAGAATTAAATAACAAACAAAATCCCTGAGGAAATTAGGGAAAACTTGTTTTTCAGTATTGTGGTTCAGAACATGTCCTTTTAGTGATGGAAAACTGCAAGGAAGATAAAGCAAATTTTATGGCAACTTCTGGGATAAATTCTTTGCAAATAAGATAAGCCCAGATGAAGAAGAGCTATATACAATTTTAATTAAACGAATGCATCAATGCCTTCTAAGTGTTAAATGGTGGCATGAGCCACCTACCTCAACAGAGTGAGAGAAGCATGCACAACATTCCAATGCTAATATGCTATGATGATAAGTGGTTGGTTATATCAGACATTGACTCTGAACAGGATTTTCTGAGTAGAGCTGAGAGAAGTTTTGATACCAGATCCGTGTGAAATGTTAATCATATTTGAAAAGCAAAGGAGAGATCTTAGGTCTGCGCTGACCCAGGACAAGCAAGGCCCATGTCCAGGTGACAAATACAGTGTGTTGTTCCGTTCTCATGGACCATTTGCTAAGGGGATATAATCTAATGACACACTCCCCTCTTCACAATGCAGGGAACCAAGATAATCGTCTCCCAGTTCAACTATTTTGAGAAAACAATTTTTTTTTGTTTAAAAACTTCATGTCATATTTTTATCCTAACATGTGTATGTTAAAAAAAAAAAAAAAAGAGAAAGAAAAAAAAAAGAGTTGGTTTGGTGCTTGGATAAGTATAGAAATATTTCAATGTTCAACTGCAAGTGCGGAGCTACCAGAAATTCAGTTTTGTAATGTTGGCCCATCTTTCTTTCCAAGACTTACATATTAGTCCCAGCGACTCTCTTCTTCAAATATTTTTCCTTTTGATGTAGAAGGAAGTGGTGAAAGGCTATCTGGTTATTTCAGAGAGCTGTTTTTCTTAGTTTCCCTTTTCTATATTAACCATTACATCTTCAAAGAACTTGAAGAAGAATGTGTTTACCTGTTCATTCTGAACTCATCTTTGAACATGTTGGTTTTTTCAGTTTCCATTCATTATGAAAGCCATAGTGTACTTTCTAAGAAATTCTCTAAAATTTATAGAAAACTTGTAGGTTTATGGATTAATTTGTGTCTACACAGTCAAAATCCAATGCAATTGCATGGCACTCTCCCCCTCATCTGCAATCCCTTTGCTGCACGACAGTTTTGCTAAAGGAAATGCAAAAGATGAAATTTCTCAAATACAAGGAAGCGTTGTGAATGATTTCCACTTGGAAGACACTTTTCAGATAATCTGTTTGTCAGATTTAATATCTCCAAAACATCTCAAATTATTCTGTAAAGTGTGCTCTGCTCTGCAAAGTGTATTTCTGTGCTCAGACTGGGCTGCTTTAAAACTTTTGTTGCCATCGAGTGGAAATCTTTTTCAGCTTTTCTCCCCCTCAGCATGATGACCGTCTAAGAATGGCGTAAATTGAAATTTAGAATTGTATTTTCCGGGCGAACTTTCTGTTCATGTTTTCTCCCCTCTAATAACTTGCCTTTTCAGCAGTTGTTTAGCATTCATGGGGAATCAGACATATCTCTGAAATGGCACCACTCCACTGATGCCTGTAGCACTGAGTACATACAAATACACCATCCCCAGCACCACTGCCCAGCCTGATAATTCAGATGGGAATAGATATGTTCTTTTATTTTAAAAGCTACCAATTATTATTGGCTGCACATAAACTCCTTTTGTTTTTCTTTCCAGCATGGGGTTTCATAAAGGTCATGACTATAATTTTGACATTACTGTGATGGTAATCAGTGCTAAGGGCCAATGCCCCAGATGACAACATCACTGTAACATCTGTGAGCTAGCAGGTGTTTTGTGTACGTTCATGTGCATCCTTCTTGTTTTTTTCAGTTTATTCCAGATTCACAGAAGAAAGGAAAAGGCGTCCTGTGTTATCGGTAATGCTAGTTAAGCCCCAAGCTTCAGGCTTCAAACTGGATAATTTTCCTAATGATGGCATAGTCTAATGGGTTAAACACTTTTTTTTTCCCTTAAGATACCTTTTAATTAAATTTGTGGCATTTACTCAGGAATCATTCAGGCATACATAACTTCAAACCTCTTCCTCTTTTCTCAGATTCCCTTGCCGCCTCCAGAAGCATCTAATAACAGTAAAACCTTTTGTCTTCATATCATCTAAGAGTCCCTTATCTCCTCCTAACATTCACAATAGTGAGAAATGATTCACTTGGAGTAGAAAACTGAATAGGATTGTTGGTGTCTCAGGCACACTGTCTTCTGTGCAAAGGCTCAGTTAACACCAAGTTAGTCACAGAAACAGCAGAGGAGGGAAGAAAGCAATTTTGCCATGGAAAGAGGAGGTAAAAACCAGGCTGCCAAAGAATCAGATCAGACACCAGACCAGGGAAATATCAGTACATCACAGGAGCAGCTCCTGTTGTTCAGAACGATTTCATTTGTATACAGCTGTCTACTAAAGTTAGAGAGGGGATTTAGAGACTTTAGATAAAATCTATATGAATTTATTTTTAGAAATATCAGTGTCTTAAGAACTTTTAAAAGTACAAAATGCATTATATTTTCAGATTTATTTAATTGGCGATGTTGGAGCTTATGAATACTTATTTAGAAGCCTGATTTCACAATCTTGAATATAGATTCCTTTTCTTTTTCTTTTGCTTTCTTAAAATAACTTCCCCTCCCCTTCTCTCCCACCTCAGTCTACCCTTCCATTAAAGATGTTTAAGAAAAAGATGGCTTAAAAATTGATATTAACTCTGTATGAATAAATTATGATTGTAGGCCATCATCACCTGTGCTTATATGTGTTAGATGCTGTTAGATCATGGGTTAAAAGAGGGATTTGCTAATTTCAGGCACTTAAAATGAATAGGTAGGACCAGAATGAGAAGATTTCTGTTTCAAATAGATCAGTTTAAAGTGCATGTAGGTTCACTGACTCAGTCAGTTCCACTTAGATGTACAGTAGTGTATGGAACTAGAATCAGGAGTCATATGTCTTTTACAGGGTTGGGAGGGGTTCTTATTTTTTGAGAGAAGGAAGTAAAAGAAGTCACAAGTAGAGCAAAGTAAAAAGAGAAGGCATAAATAAAATATAAAATCTTATTAAACATTGTGCACTATTATCTTCTTATTGCTATGTAAAAAAGGAGCTAAAGCAAAGAAAATTAAGCTGTAAAAAAGGAGAAGGAAAAAAAGAGTCAGAATATCATGGCTTATAAAGAGATAGTGCAGATAGACAGGTAACTGTCCACATTGGAAAGTGCTACACAATATCTCTTTTCAGTTACTGCATATCCAAACTTTGTGATTAACATCCCTGTACAGTGCATTATTCCACAGCTATTTAGTAAACAAAACCTTTAGGATCAAATTGTTAGCTTAAATTCTTTTATGAATGAAGAAAGATGGGAGTATTTACTCTGCAAATCATAGTTATTTCCCTAGCTGCCTTCTAGTTCCTGGAAGGAAAGTAAATTGCTTTGGATCTAGCCTGCCTCCGTGTCTTGAGTGGGCCAATTCAGAGTGATTTACTGATCTATCTGCTAGTGTGGTCTCTTTGGCTAAACATAATGTTTGCTTGACTTGGTGAAAAATTCCACATGCTTTCTCCTTCAGACTTTCAGGGCCTATAACCTACTCACCAGGTATTCTAAGAACTATCTCAAAATGAATTTTCCAGTTGTGCATCAGATAACAGTATTTGTTGTTTGCCATGCACAGCCTCTTCTCTGAAAAATCAATTTTGAGTTGAGCTAATAGCCATTCAGCTGCAAAAAGAAATACAGCACAGAGCAATGCCAGAATTGATTGGACCATGGGATATCATCACAACCTGCATAACAATAAACCAAAATGTTCAACAAGCAGCATGACTTTGAAATCCGACCTATATTCACCACAACTTGGGGAAAAAATCTGGGACTGTACATTCTCACTATGAGAAAATACACTGAAGCTTTTTTTAATAACTTCTCAGAATATTTTGATTCTTTCCAAAGTGGTGCTATTTCTCTACTCAGCCATCCCATTTTTCATTTTAAGAGTTCATTTACCCAGAAATATTTTTCTTTCTCTCTCTGATTTGTTTTAGCTGCAGGGAAGGCTTCTTCCTATGACATTGTGCACATTCTTAATGTTTCATTAGGTACTTCAAATACTCAACATGCAATAAACTTTTTCAAGAAGTGTACTGCAGAAGAAAAAACATATTGATTAAACTTCTGTTCATTTCCTTTTGAATTCTGAATAATGCATTTTCTGCTTACTTTGTGATTCTCTTGCAGTGTTCTTTTATAGATTCGCTTTTGCTAACAAATCATACCTTAAGACTGACAAAGTACTCACTTTCTCTTAGTAGATCTTGTAGATGTTTGGAGTCCTTTCAGTAGGTCTTGTTCTGGTGGCTGGTGTTTTTGTCATTCTAATTGGGTTTCTGTAATTTTAATGACTGAAATAAGTTTTAACTGTGAATTATGTCCTGCCTTTCTCCTTCATCATCTCTTCTGAATTGATACAGGTCCCTAGAATAATTTGTATCTTGGTTTCACGAGCTTTCGTAAGTCCCTTTTCTTATGTATACACATGGAATATATGAATACCTAGTGTATAATAAGATACACATCTTAAGAAAAAGTACAGATGAAATTAATAGTAAATATATATGTAATTTTGAAACTGAGTCTAGGTAGTCTTAAAAGTATCTTTTATAGGAATGCGAGGTCATAGCCAGAGGTGATTGTAGTCAGTAGAAAAGACTGTCATTTAGGGGCTAGTATTTTTTTTTTTTACAATGTTTTACAGGAAAAGCTATTTTTTAAACATTAAGTTGCTTTTACCAAACTATAGTCTAAAAGACATTGAAAATTAAATTTTGCTTTTCACAATTGTATTTCTAAAAATACAGGATTTACAAAGTATTAAAAGTCCAGGAAGTTGTTTGCAGCTCTAACCTGTTGTAATACTACTGAAAAACTGCAAGACTTAAATAGCAGAATACAAAATAAAAGTATTGAATGTGATTTAAAGAATCAACTGAACAAACCATGTACCTTGGATGAGCATCCTTTAACTGGCAGTGAATCAGTTTACAAATGATGCCCACTAAAGTCACAATGAAAAGCCTTAAATAGGAGAGAAGATGTGCACGCAGTGGATACAGAAATTAAATGGATGACTTAGTTTCACTTGTTCTGTCTGTGCAGGAAGGGACATTGTGTTGCCCAATAACAGCTCCTGCCTGTGTAAAACTTCAAATAAAAATAAAAAGAAGGAAGTGAACTACTGTGGCTCATTTGAAAATATGGCCTAAAAGAAAAAAAAAAATAGAATGTTGTATTAGAAATAAGAGCCTTGTACTGGGGTTAATACACATTTGGAGATTAATATAGTCTTTAGAAGTGTTTGATAAGGGATTCTTAATTTTGAAACCTAAATTCTAAAGAAACTAAATAAAAGAGCAAATAAAATATACCATTCTGATAGTTTCTGCATGGATTTTCTATCAATATGTCCACAAATTAGAGAAATATTGTATTCATTTTTTCAGTACTAAGTAGTGTAATGAAATAGTCTTTTTAGAAGAAATAATCACAAAGACTGTTGCCATGAAAACCTCCTTTAGTAATAACTATCTTATTCAGTCAGAAATTAAATAGCCTTAGTAATAGGACTTAGATTTTAATTACTTCTACTCTTGCCTACCAGTTTTCTTTCAAAATACCATTGTATATTAATTCCATAGCACTTTAATATCACCCCACGTTCTAATAAAACAATATATGTGCTTTCTTCCTCCATCTTGATGACATGTATGTGGAAAGTTTTCAAACTGACTGATATTTCCAGTGAAAATGTGGTTGTTGCCACGGAGATGAACTCGAGTTTTCCAACTGCTATGCTTCTAAAAGTAAATACTCACATAAGCAACCCACAGATGTGGAACAGCAGGAAAACCCCAAAGAGTATAACTGACCTAGCAGTGTATGTGAAGTCTTCTTTAATCATACAACAGGCTGGAGGGATTGAAAAACCATATAATTACATTTTCCAGTTTTTACTATATATTGTGTTTACCAGTTTGTGTATAATAAAATATTTACATAGTTCTCAACTCTAACTTATACTTCTTTTTTGGTTCTACCTGATGTGATAAACTTCTCTGTGAAACGCATATGCAAATATTATATTAAAAATATTAGGAAGTGTTACATGCTATGAAAAATATGAAGAAGAATGATTTTTATATTGTGAGATTGTGTGTGATTTTATGCTGAAAATATTGTATTTTTTAAAGTCTATTTTGACAGGGAAAAGCATGCAATGTGGATTTAGTAATGTTGTTATCTGGAAAACCTGAGCATATTTTCAATAATATATGTATTTTGTATGTGTATTATTGACTTCAGAGTTACAAATTTGAAACATCTAAATCTGTTTGGGACTCTGACTATGTGATAAGTTTACATTGTTAATGTAGATGTCACAGTAAGTTTTGAAATATTAAATAGTGGCATTGAAGGAGGAAATCTGACTGAATTAGAAAATAGAACTGGTGAATGATGTTTATGCTATATTTTAGCCTTCTAAAAAAGGTGTAAAGAAAAACTGAACATTGTCAATTAATTTAAATAATAGTCACTGTTGAGTGTAATGCTGTTTAACTCTCTCTTACCAGCTAAGTAAAATTTTTCAAGTTACAGTAAATAAAAGAAAGAATCAAATGTCTTATTTCTGCTGACAGCGTCCAGACTTCCTTCCTTCCATCTGTGTCATGCAGTCCCTTAAAGAAGACTTACAATGTCCTTGCCTTACAGATGACTCTTTTATCCCAAGCAGTGCTATGCATGAGACTATCTATGAAAGGAGAGAACACTCCTCTTTAATTGGAGGTGGAATTGGAATCCCTTCATCTTAAAATGAGGAAGGAAAAAAAATCAAACCAATGGCAAAGAAGACATAGAGAGAATGACAAGAGATGAAATTAAGAGTAATCATTATAACAAACAGTGCAACCTCCCTGTAAGACTGTAAGGTATCTTTTATCTCCTTTTTACTAGCTTGATATGGCACACCATAGTTGACAGTCAGGAGCAAGAAGCTACTGGAGGCCAAGTCTTTGGAAGCTGAAAATGACATTACAGAGGGGCTAATGGAAAGAGGGCTTAACAATCCTGTGGTGGATGGGCACTTCTGGAGATTTACTGCTTTTCAGTTCTATTAGGTCAAATTTGGAACCATCAGTTAAACCATTAGTCTTGATTAATGGAAAGTTTTGATTATCTGGAACTTTGGCACAAACATAGTTTAACATTTCTTCAAAATTCCTTATTTCACCTACTTTACTTCCAGAAAGCTGTGTGAGAGGAGATCTTACTGCTCACAAATGATAATGCCTTTCAGAGTTTTGTTAATGTTCGTTTGCAAGGAGTGTTCATAAAGCTCAATCAATGAAGACTGCATTAGGTGAGACACTGAAGGGATTAGGAGAACAGGGGAAGTATGTATAGCACGGCTTATCTGGGAGGCAAAAAGCAGCTTAGTAGTGCTGATGTACTTTTTCCACTCTCCAGAAGTTGTTTGAGACCAATAGCTGTGGACAGAAGTTCAAGAAGAGGCCAGCATTTTGCTGGGCCTCAGTGGAAAAATCCAGGCCCACTCAACCTGATTGCATTGCACGTGGCTTTCTACAAGGTAAGTTGAGTCTGCTATGCACTATTTCCTTTATTGTGTCCTGGGAGGATGAGCTTGTTATTTAAGTGCTTAATACTGCATCCAGAATATGCAGAAGCTAAATTTAGCATTGCCAATTTGAACTCTTGGGTTTGGCTTGTTTGGTCTTTTTTACTGGCGAGAAAGAAAAACATACAGGGTTAAAAATGTGTGCCTTAAAAATAGTGCAGTGTTAGTAGAATTAAAGTCTATTTTATAAACAATTTGATGGAACTTCTGAAAATGTTATATTCTTCTCCAAAGGCAAAATTTATAGTACTTTATGAAGCAAAAATAAATTCCACACTTGTAGTATATTTTGCATTTTGTGAGTGCTTTGAAGGAAGAGCTGTTCTGTGAGGACTATTCAAACTTTTTAGATGTCCTATTAAAATCTTAAAGATTCTGAAGCATGCCATTTTTGAGCCAAAGAGTGGGGTGCAGGAAGAATGACATATTGGCTCTTTTGGCACCATGTTGTATCCAATGGCACTTGGGAAAGATGTGTCCTGATAATAAACTTACTGAATAGCTGGAAGAGGTATGACTTTAATGTAAGGAAACTGATGGGCAGGTAGATCCTTTCTGCCATTAAGATACACTTTTAAAAGTTGCATACTCTTCTGGCAGCCTGGAGGACAGAGTAAAGTGCTAATACAAGGAGAAAGAATAGAAAGTGCTTTAGATTGCCATTTGATATTTAAGCAAAATTTGTCATACTAACTGCTTTTGTGATGAGTCCATAGTTTTAAAAAAAAACCCAAAACCAAACATGTGCAGTACAACAGAACATAGAACATACAAACTTGCTATTACCTCTGTCAAACCTATGCCCTTCAGCCAGGGTAAGACAAATAGGAATCCAGAAAGATCCCCAAGGTTCTAAAAGGTCTCCTACAGTTATAGTCACATCTATACTGGGAAATTCTGCCAGTAAACAGGTAACATGTTCTAGATGTTATATTTGATTTCTCATCTTGTTAAGTCTGTTTTCCTCAGGAGAAATTATATCAGCAGATTTCTGTGCCTCCCATACCTTCACCTAGCTCGTTGGGTAGAAACACTTCACTTGAAAAATTCAGGGTGTTCTAATCCAAGGAGTCATAGTTCCTTTTTCTGTTACAATCTTATCCCTTATCATCTAGGCCTTTCCTCCCATGGTCCTCTGTGACTGCCCTTTGCCCTCACTCTTCTCCCAAAGGTAGATCCTGTGCAGCTCAAAGTGTTCCATCTCCACTTTAGGAACAAGGTGCATGGTTTCTACAGCATTTCAGTTACTAAACCACTATGTGTTAGCTTGGAAATGAGAAAGCTGAAGGTGAGGGAAACAAGCAACTGTTTCAGATTCTATCAGAACCTTGGCAATTAGTTCTGCACCCCTTGAACTGGTGCTTCTAAGTTTTTGAAAAACAGCTGGGCAGTATGATGGCATAGAAACAGTATAATTGTGTATGTGCAAGTCTTTGAAGTCTGGAGCTTGACTCATCTGACACTCTTAAGGATGGAAACACTAAAATAGCAGAGCTTCTTTGAAGATAAAAGTGCAACATGCAAGACTGTACTGATGTGTGTCAGTGCCCGAGTGGTTTCAACAGGGATGATAGTTGTGCAGATGGAGATACTGTGTCAGTCCTACAGGAAGTTGTTTAGTCTAAACAATGCAGAAAACAAGAGCTAACACATCCCAAGATACTAGAAATGTGTTGATGCTCAACGTGTCAATCCCTAATGCTGTTTGTGTGCAAAGAGTATTTTTGTGAATACAAGTGAATCACTGGGAGATCTGGCTGATAGTAATACTCTTTTTATGGATCATAACTGCGTTCCATAAATCTGGAATATGACATTGTTATAAAAAAATTAAAATGTTAAGTGGAAAGAATAAATACAAAGCTGAAAGCAAGCTGCTCCTTCAACAGCTAGATAGAAGTTTCACGAGCCTTTCATTTAGTGTGCTTGGCTGACGGTGACTTGAAAGAATGCCTTAGAGTGCCAGGCATCCATCATATATTGTGATACAGCTCTAGCAGAGTCAAAAATGGGTAATCATTGTAATTGTTTGCTGTGCTTGGCTCAAGTACACATAGTAAATTATTTGCAAAAGCCCATTTTAAATTAGTGTTCTGATGCAGTAGGTCATTAGACACAATAACATACTAACAATACCCAGACACACTAACAATAACAGTCAAAGCTCATGAAAAGTACTCTTACATAAATTTCATATTTTAAAAAGTGTGACTGTGAGCTGTTTGCTTAACCTTATACTGTATTTGAACTCAGCACTGTTTTCTAAGTGGCAGAGCTAGTGATGTGACTGTTGTCTCAGTTTGGGTAGGTGGCTTTGCTGCTTTGAAATATACTTCCTAGGCAGCTCAAGTGTAAGCATTTCCACAGACATGGAGGTTTTGTGGATGTCTTTGCAGAATTTGTCTTTGCTGCCTGAAAATGACAAACTATCCTGTTGCACTTCTCATTACATCTCCGGGCTGGGCTAATTTCTCCAGGAAGCATTTCTTTTGATCTTGCCTCCTTTATTGTGTCAGAATTATGACCTGTACATAAATTTTCCTTTTGTATTCCTGAAAGTGGATTTATTATTAACAATGAATTTGCTTTGCTTAAATCTTTCCTACAAAATATTATCTGTAGGAAACAGTAGTAAAAAATTAATATAGCATCTGATTATATGACCCACATATTTTCTTCATTAACAAGAGGCAGCCTTCCTCTTGCCATATAATCTGGTTTATTACACACACGAACATAGTTCTATTAATTTGTGACAGGCTTGCACTGAAAAATTGTTAAATTTCCTTGGTATCCATGAAACAATTGCAGATGCTTTTCAAGCACCTTAAGAAGATAAGCTGCTGTCACAGTACTTCAATTCCAGCTTCTATTGTCTTCCAAGGAAGCACAGGTTTGCAGGGAAGAGTGGAACTTGGGTCTGGCATCATGTTACTGCAGGGTGGTAGCACGCCTTGCCTGCTTGCTGCAGTGCTGTAGCAGGAGAATGACATGCTGAGAGGAAACACAACAGATTCCAAAGACAGATCTACACAACGGACTTCTATTGACATTAACATCTACAACAATCTACTACATGACTCTTAACTCATGCGCTTGCATTAGCTTTTCAAAGAACAGCAGTCCTGAAACATATCTGCAATCACAACGGGGTGCCAGAAAACCTTAAAATCATTGTAAAAGTGGGAGTTCTGGTATCTGCAAGCAAGGCTTCCAGGATCAAGAATTTTTATATGTATAATTAGTTACGGTGTAAGAGACAAACAGAAACACACACAGAAACACAAATAATATCCAGTTTATCTAAAAAAAATAATTAAGAAATTAAATAAAATATTGTATTTTTAAAACGAGGAACGGAAAGAACTGTTGCTAGGGCGGTGTGCAAGTAGCAGAATTGTAATTACTCGGCTTTCGTCCCCGTCCCCTCCGAGGGTCAATAGAATGAGTGCTGCTCCCGGCCGCCACCGGGGGGCGCTCCTCTCCCAAGTACGTCAGGAGAAAGGTCCAAACTGCACATTCCATGAACCACATATCCTGGTGGGATGTTAACATGAGCATGGCTCTGTTCAAAGAGCTTTCTAGAAGTAAATTTTAAAAGGTAAGAATATTTTGGTAGCTAACTTTTAGTCGCGTTCCTTGAATTCTTGAATCTTTGACTAAATTCAATTTAACAATTAATTTAGGGATGACTGTGTCTTGAGGAACAGGGATGTTTAATGTATTCTCCATGATTTGAGTCTGTTAATGAAGATTATTATTGAATATCTTATTCCTGCTTAGAGCTCACAGATACTCTCATAAGACTATCGTGGTCATAATCTTCATTGTCAGTTTGTAACCATTAGCTTAACATTAGTTAATACTTCCCTATTTATTATCCATATAATTTTGAATAAAGTTATAATTTAATACTCTTTGACTTAAAGGAACAAAACATAAAAGCTTTCAAAATATTCAGAGTATGTCTATTGTTAACCACTACTATTCCTCAGACCTTTAACCCAAATGTGTATTTCATTCCCTGCAAATGCATTGGCATTGTATATAGGACAAAACAGCTTCATTTCCAGCTGCAGAAAGCAGTTTGAAAGTTCGTATATCTGAATAGGAGCAGAGAAATGGAGAAATGGGGGGGGAAAAAGGAAGTGCCTGCATTCAAAAGGTAGGGAAAAAAAAAAAGGGAGTAGTGACACTATAAAACACAAATCTCTGTTATAAATCAAACCCCAAAGATTTCAGCATTTACCTTTCAGTTTCATTTACTGTAACCTCTTAAAAACCTCCCTCTAAAAATCTAATAAGGGATTTGAACAATGGGCATTTTAATCAATATGTACAGATGCTTTTTCAGATTGTTAAAAACACTTTGAACAAGTTATGGAAATTACAATTATATTTTAAATATCAAGTTTATTATTAAGAGAAAAGCATTCAATGCATGCTTTATAACTCTCTGTCTTTTTATATTATCTGTCTATGTGGCCTAGGATTAGGAATTATCAGATTCAAACATAATTTCAAGTCTTTAAAGATTAGTACAGACTTCTGGCATTCATAATATGACTTGGTATATATTGATTAATGCATCCTATTCATCTGATGTTCTATGTGAAACACAGAATTTGCTTCTGTCGTTTCTAATTCTATGCACCATTTTCAGAACAATCTCTGAAAGGAGGCATCAAGATGATTTCCTATGTACAAGTTTTATGACCCTGTCTAAAAATGTCTGTGCAATGTCTCAAAATATAACCTATCACCTCACCATAGCTTCTGTTTTGATCTGAGAATTATGGTCTATTACAAAATCTTGCAATTAATTTTCATACTACTGTGATAGTTACAGGTTGATATAAAAAATCAGAAAGCTCTATGTCATTCACTCATTGCTGGTTTTCAAGCTTCTCTTGGTGCATGATCCTCTCCCTCTTCCAGGGGTACTTTAGGTGAAAATGTAATTGTTTATTGTGAGTCCCTCTCAAAAAGGAAGGATTGAGTAACCTCAGCATTATGACTCTGATATGTAGTCACCAATACAAAAAGTTAGAGGATGAAGAATGGGGACATTCCTCCACCTTGATTAAAAGGAAGTCTTCTATCATGTGGTTGAAACTGTTCCTGTTCTGTAACTCTGAGTCTGAGAGAGACCCTCTTATTAGGATCAGAGTTCTGGTAAACATGATGCTGGATGCTATGCAGGGTTTTGGAAAAACTCAGACAGTGATTTCCTAGAATTGGTCTGGATTTGCATCCCTTAATGAATGCAATGCAACCCCCCCTTCAAAGGTGTTGATGGTTAGGGGTTTGGATTCTCAAAGATGCTGGCAAATTTCAGCTTCTGTATTTTTGATTCTCTGTTTTTCTATTGACTGTATCATTCAGAGTGATACATGAAAATTAAATTTCTGTATAGAGTCCAGAATTGCAATTGTGCAAAATTGAAAAATCATGAAAGGACCTGCCTTCTTTCTCTCTTGCAATTTCGGTACTGACTTATATTTGGTATTAGGAGAGACAATGCTGGGTATTAGGGGTTTCTCTGAAACACAAGCAGCCTCCTTCAAATGAATCCTGGAGCAAGGAAGGAATACTCTAGGTTATTATATATGGCATAGGGAAATTATGTTGCTTGTTCAATGTTTGAAGGTAAAAGGAAGTTTGAGATCCTTGGTGTTTACCTTGACGATGTGAAGGAGAGGAGAAGTTAAAAAAAAAAGAGCAAAGCAAATTAAAAAAACCCCAAACAAATAGTTGTGAGAGCTCAGATTTACTGTTGTACTCTCATGGGTTGATAGAGTTAAGATGGGTGTGATACATGTTAATCTAATAAAAATATAAATCATAATAATTTATTATGGTGATATAGATATTAAAAAGACTTTTTCTCTTTATGCGAAGTACCATGTTGTATAACAACATACCATTATTTTACTCTAATAAACTGGGAAACTATTGGATACAGAGTCTTTTAAGCTAATAAAATATCCCAACAATTATTCTTTGAAGAGCTATTAATTGAAAGTCAACTTATGGTCCAGTATGGGGCCTAGCCACATGTGAAATGAGAGAAAGGGAAGAAGAAAGTTTCATCAGCTGTGTCAATAAATTTCTACATTTCTGTTGAGCTCTATAGGAGGCTCTGGAGAAGCTGAGGTCTACTGGTGGGGTACTGCTGAATCTAGAGAGTAGCTCAGTGGGTTACCATCAGCATCTTCACTGCTGTCTGTCAAGGCATCACAGAGTAACAAAATACCCTGTAGAAAAGTATATGATCCCTATTCAAGACCAGAAAAAATCAGTAGAATGTTAAGCTTGTGACCTAACTAATTTGTTTAAACCTAGCTGGGTAAATTACAGATATTTAAAGCCCTGTACCTGTGTAGGTATGTGGAGGAGGTTGAGCAATGTCTTCTCCTCACTTTCCTCTCTATGCACAGCCATTTGGTATACTATGGGTCTATGCTAGGAAGAAAATGTTTGCTATGGATGTGGAAAAACTGCCATCTCAGGGGGATTTAGATTTGAGATTGGAATTGTGGTAGTTCTCCCCTTGGTATCTTGTGCTGTTTGAAAGAGATCATCCTAATGGAAAATCATCTTTAAGTAAGGGGCATGCAAATTTCCAATAGATTTATAAACTGCTTTTGAGACTCCTCACAATGTGTAAAATATTTCATTCCTTTCACATTTTCTTCCATGTCAAATTGAGATGAAAAGTCAATGTCCTAAAACTATTTGTAGAATCCTAATTTTAAGAAGTGTTTGGTTTTTTTTTAATTTCAATATTTTAATTGCTTTGAATTGAAACATTAATTTTAATTAAATGACAAATTGCATCTTCTGGTATCTCTAAATTACTTCTTTATTATCTAAACACTTTATGTTTCTATTCTCTCCTGTGGTCTACCTAAGAAGCCAGATGGTTAGAAATTTCCAGGTCTTTGACCAGGCTCTGTGACAAAACTACATCATCTACAGCTTGTTATGGTCTCCTTTGAGGTTTAGACATATCTGACCCACAGAGCCTAGGACTCTGAGAAACTTAGCCTTTGAAATACAGAAACTACAAATTGCAGCCAATTAATTATGATGAAAACTACTTTTTACTAGGTCACCTGAATTTTGACAAAATGAAGTCTTCAGTTTGCTTGGTTAAAGTGGTAAATTTTGCTATGTGAAAATGCCCACTGTATAAGCAGAATTAGCATCCTACAGGAAGAAATTATTTTGCACTAACACATTTTAGCTGTTTACCTGGATTATTTGTTAATTGGAGTACCATGGAACTGGAGTTCCTTTCATGTGTTCCTTGGGTCATTTTCTGGTGGTTTATGGTTTATTTTGTTTGGTTGTGGGGGGTTTTGTTTGTTTGTTTAAGAACTTTATTTCTGATTTTTATTATAGTAAAGGCGATGAAAAAATCAAAATAGTTACAAGAATGATCATATAGAAAAATATTTCCTAGATGTCCTGATTAAGACAAGCTGCCAATTGTGAAACACAGCTGTCAATCCAAATGTCAAGTTCAATATAGAGAGATTAGGCTGGAAACTGCAATAATCTATAAATTAGGACCAATCTACTCCCAATAGCTTTATCAGTCCTGATAATCTGGAAGGCCAGCTCTACTCTGCAGCAGTGTTCTTTGTTGTGGTGGTCTTCTTGTTCCATATCAATCTTCCACTTCTGAAATAGACCGTGGATGTGATTATTAAGATAAAATACAGCCAAAGCAATTAACTGAAGAAAGTGAGAGAACAAGAGAGAGATGAAAAAAGATGAAAAAGAATAGGTAAAAGAGGAACTACATATTTGTATTCTGAAAACCACAGAAAAGGAAATTAATTGAAAGAAGTGATTTTGAAAGACAGGAAGTGACAGAAAGACGAGAAAGGTATTGGTGGTTTTAATAAATGAAATTTCTGTAAGTGGGGCCTGTGAAGAAATTTGTCATTGAAAGGGTTTTTTTCCTGCAGTAAATTTGATATTTTCATATTTAAAAATTGGTTAGAAGTGCGCAGAGCCTCTTCTGAGTTATATTTTAAAAATTCCTAAAAAATCTGGTTTTTGGGTAAGATTTATGATCAATTTATCTTACTTTTAAATTATACAGAAGATTTAATGGTTACAGCACATTCAATTAAAAAAAAAAAAAAAAAAGTCATTCCAGAGACCTAGACTTTATATTGAGGTTATTTGCGAAGAAATTGTACTTAATTGCATAGCCTTCTCTCACTTCTAAATGAATTGGTAACAAGGTAAGACATGCAGCATGTGTGATAGTGCCTACAGGCCCAAAACAAATTAATGTAATGGGCACAAATGTGTACTCCTGTCAAATTATGTATTTGATTAGGAATGGACTTGGCTTCAAGTATAAATGTGGTTTTGCAGGAGAAAAATAAGCCAGTTAACCCATGTGATTCTGAAAAGTCTTACACGGCTCTAGAAACAGAGCCATAGATATGGTTTGTGATTGAACTGTAAAACAGACTAAGATTCCTCTTCTGTTGTAATAGAGATTCCTTTAATGCGTACACTTTGCCCCAAAATCTAACATGTTAACTAAGCAAAGCTTGACTTTCATACCAAAATTCTTTAGAATATGAGCAGTCCTCCAGATTAACATCAAGCTGGGCAGGAGTGTTAATCTGCTGAAGGGTTGCAAAGCTCTACAGAGGGATCTGGACAGGCTGGATCAATGAGCTGAGGCAAATTGCCTGAGACTCAACAAGGCCAAGTACTGGGTCCTGCACTTAAGCCACAGCCCCACACAGCACTGCAGGCTTGGGGAAGAGCAGCTGAAAGCTGCCGGTTGGAAAAAGACCTGGGTTGACCAGCAGTGTGCCCAGATGGCTGAGAAGACCAGTGGCATCCTGACTTGTGTCAGAAATAATAGCATCAGATTGTATCAGCAGGACCAGGGCAGTGATTGCCCCCTGTGTGTGGCACTGGTGAGGCCACACCTTGAGTCCTGTGCTCAGTTCTGAACCGCTCACACAGGAAGAACACTGGGATGCTGGAGCTGGTCCAGAGAAGGGCAATGGAGCTGGTGAAAGGTCACAAATCTTATGAGGAGCAGCTGAGGGAGCTGGGGTTGTTCAGCCTAGAGGAGAGGAGGCTCAGGGGAGACCTAATCACTCTCTACAACTGCCTGAAAGGAAGGCGTAGCCAAATGTGGATTGTTCTCTTCTCCCAGGTGACAAGAAGTAACAGCTTCAAGCTGTGCCAGGGGAGGTTTAGACTGGCTACTAGGAAAAAATTCTTCATGGAAGGGGTTGTCAAACACTGAAACAGGCTACCCAGGAAAGTGGTTGTAACCATCCCTGAAGGTTACTTAAAAGACATAGAAGTGGTACTTACTGCCATGGTTTGGGATGGGCTTGGCAGTGCTGGGTTAATGGTTGGACTTGAGGATCTTAAATGTCTTTGCTAACCTAAACAATTCTATGATTCTATAGCAAAGAGATTTTTCAGGTGGAGGAGGCATGTTCAACTAAGCTCTAAATTATATGACTGTCTCTAGCTAGTTCCATAGGTTAATTCATCAGCCCACAGTTAGTCAATGAAGTATTGCACATAAACCTGTCAGCACTATAAAATACAGGACACTTGTGGGGGAAGGCCTTTGCTCAGCTGCTGACAGAAGAAAGGGGCAAGGTGGTTCTGTTTCAATGAGGTTAGCTTTTGCTTTTATGAAGACTTTGGCTCCCTTATAAGTTGTAAGGACTTACATCTTTCAGAGATGTGACATTAGGCCAAATTTGTAGCTACCCATCTTTGATGTCTAAAAACATAAGTCTAGTTTATTTTATTTCTCATGTCAAACATTTTGATAAAGGATATCTTTCTTAATAAATTACACCTTACTATGAACATTTTTAGACATTATTTGATTTATTTAGACTTTATTAAATCCTCTGTAACAGTCTCAGTGTCAATGAAATACATTGGAAGTGTTTCATAATACATGCTATATTAAGAAGATAAAGCTTGAAAGGATGTCTGATATATAATAAGCAACATATGTCCAATATATGTCCAATATATAATAACAAAATATATTGTATCCAATGCTTTGGATTTCATGCATAAAACATTTTACAGGAAAACATAAGTTTCTCAATAAATGAGATTCAAAAAAGCCTGAAATATGAAGCATATAAAGCAGAATGTTTCTATATTGGATAAATTGGATTAAACATTGGTTTAATATTTGAGTAAACCTTACCATTTTGATTAGTGTTTTGGCAAAAGAGAAAAAAACCTAAACCCAGTTTTGCACAAAAAAACCCAAACCAACCAAGCAAAAAAAACCCAAAGAAAAGCAAAGCCATGTAAAATGTTAAAAAAAACCCATGAAAAATGTCCCAAGGTTAGAAATTTGTCATTAAATAATTTTCTTCTTTGCAATATTATGTATAGACTAGAGCTATTGTTAAGAGAGGCATTCAAGAATTTCAAGAGCCCTGTCTCTTCAAAATAAGATGTAAGAGCAGACAATGGCTTGTGGTCAGGGAGAGTAAATATTAGGAACAAGATAATTAGCATGCCAAAAGAACTTCACTAAGATGAGGAGGCTACAATGGGGCTGAAAATCTCCAGCTGTGCAGAACTCTCAGGAAGGAGGAAAAAGTGGTAAATGAAGAATCAAAAAGGGTCTCCTACCTGTTTAATCAACCGCAATGATTAGAATAATTAATGTTTTTTCAACCTGTGTTGCAGAGATATTTCTTAAAGATGCTGATGATCTACATAGTAGAAAAAAGCCAGGAGAGTGCATTTCAGAGGGAAAATTTTTAAAAACCCAAACTCTTCTACTGATATGTAGTATGCATTTTTTTCATGTTATTTTCATTCTTATTCAAGAGAATGAAGCGCTAAAAGTTTCCTTACACACTTCATCTTCTAGGTTTGTCTGCACTAGAATTACTTGCTCAGGTAAGTTATACAAGTGTATTTACAAAATTATTCTTATAACTTACTTCAGCCTTGAAAATCCATAGTGAAATAAGGTAACCCATACCAATTACACTTTTCATATCATACTAACGCCCACAGTCCCTTTTGTTGAGCGTAACTCAAATTGTACATCTGTATTCCTGACCAACATATTGGAGCAAACAGGAAATTTTCAGTGGGTAAAAATAGCAGAAATACCACATTTTCTTTGCTTATCCTTATTCCTGAATTTTGCCTGAGGATGAAAAACATGTGGAAGACCTTCTTCAGTCACATACTTTGGAAAACATAAACTATAGGAGATATTAATTAGAAAACTGCTGACCTACTCCTTAAACATCTAGGATACTTAATTATAGAAAAATGGCCAGAAAGGTGAGAAAGAAATGTAGAGAAGTCAAAGCTCACAAAGGGTACCTATGTCCTACCCAACTTCTGAATTGCTTCTATTGGGATTTTATGGCATGAGATGGTTAAAACAGGTCACCATCCAATACACAAACCTCAATTAGATGCCAAACATTTTTTGGTGCTTAAATGAAGCCAAATCTGAAAATTCAGCCTCAGCTCTTGAAGCAGAGTACTTCTGTATGTATAAGGCACATACAAACTAGCTAGAGCTGCTGAAACTAGGAAACTGTTTTTTCAAGGAGGTTGTGAATAACACAGGAAGGGCTTAATAGGCATTGGTTTAAAGGCTCCATCAATCTTATAATGTTATCACTGTTTTGTTCATAGAAAATCTACTGCATACAATATTTGCTTTGAAAGGGTGGGTCTGGGACTAGGACGCAGAGAAACATTTGCCTCTTTCTGGAAACTCTGATGTGTGCCAGATAAAACTCCTGGAAAGAAAATCTTCAGATTTTTTATGAATCTACTGAGAACAGTCAGATGAGAAGACTTTCCAAGTTACAATGAATAAACTACATCTAAAAGAATTGATAAGTAGACATAGAACATTGTCCTTGGCATCAAGACACTGTTTATTATTGTGTTGTAAATTTTAACATACATTTTAAATTGTTCACTGGACAAGAAAAGTTTTGAATTTTTAAACTTCAGAAAATACCAAAATTCATTACATGTTTTTCTAGAGACATAAACTTAATTTTGACAATGCCAACTTAAAATATTCAGTAGTCAAAGAAGTGAAAAAATAAGATTTTATCTCTAGATAAGGTATTTTTCTTGAATAGACTTGGTCAAACCTGAGTTGCTGAGGTTGGTTTGGGAAGTTCTGCAGTTTGTATTATATAAAAAGCCAGATCCTTCTGAATTTAACAACTTTGGATGAAGACGAACTCAAACCCTATGAAATTCTCCTATTTTTGAAGGCCTGACTTCCAGGATTTATCTTTGTGAATTCCTGTTGCATCTGCTGTGGTTGTTGGGGCTATATAGAATGTCAGAAAGATTAGATGAGGTGGCAGGCAGAGATGTCACACCACTAAGATGTTTTCTGTTTCAGTTGTAAGCTTGTGAGGACTTTGCTTAGACCTGTTTTGAGATGGTCTTCTGCCTCTGATCTGGGACAGGTCCACACAACAATGCCTTATTCTGAAGAATATATAAGCTATCAATAAAAACAGATGGATGTGTCATTAATGCTGACCATCTGAGCCACCATGCTCTATGGTCTTTGTGGTTTCTGGCTTTTTGACAGTGCTTATGTAAGCAGAGATCCACAGGTGTTTAGCAATCTAATCAAATTCATGAAGAATGAGAAATATGAGGACCTTGGAGCATTTACCCTACAGGAAAAATATTAAGGATTAAATTGCAGTAATAGCAGAAGAATAGGGAAAGATAGAGAAGACAAATACATTAAATCTTGAAGTCTGAAGTGGCCTGAAGATGAAAGTCAAAGAATGATGAGAGACGAATACTTCAAATCAGTTCAAGACACAAGAAGCAAAAGTCAAAGAGAAGTTGAGATGCAGCTAACAAAAGACATGAAGGTTAAGAAGAAGGCATTGTAAACATAGTAAGTATTAATATAAAGAAGATAAAAGGAAAGGAAGTGTCCCATTGTGGAAGAAGAATGTAGTAAGGAGAGAAATGGAAGAAACAATAATTTAAAACCAATGTACCAGTCACAATGGCATGTAGTTGGTTAGCTCAGTCATCACAGCAATAACAAGAAAAAAAAGGGGCTTAGATAAGACTTTGTCTGTAATGAATCCATTTTGTAATTTTTGTAAAAATGTGATTGTTGTAATCATCTTATGAACTCTGCCCCTGAATATTCACAGAATTGTTTGAAAGGACCTCAAAATTGTTAGTCATTGCTTTTGAGAAACTGTAGAGAAAAGCATGTACCAGATAACTGTAAAAAACCCAAAGCAAATTAAAGGGCTTTTTTAAAAGAGGGACCTTCAAAAGAGTGGGTTGGAAAAGGGTCAGAAAATGAAACTCTTGTAATTCTACTCTCAATTTCTGTAAAATACAGGGAAAGGTAATGCAGCACACTATGTCTAAATGTCTGGAAGATACCAAAAAGGATGTAAATCCTATCAAGCCAAAATAATTTATGTTTATGGAGTAAGTCTTCTGCTCTGTTCAATGGTGTTCTAGATATTGACAATGAAAAAACCACATAGCCCAGCTGGGAAGATTCAGTGGGATAATAAAGTGATCAGAGATCTCAAAGCCGTGGTATAAGATTAAATGAACAGGGTAAAAATATGGTAGTAAACATATCAGAGGGGTGAAATACAGACTGGGGGTACAGTAGTTTCCAATATGGGAAAGACTACTGATCAGAGGAACAGAGTAATTTGTTCTTCTTGCTTTTGGTGAATAGGATCCACCATAAACTATACGCTTAAAGTGCAGCAAGATCAACCTGTTTCAGATATTGGAAAACTCTTGGAAAGTTTGTTTAGTAAAACTCATAGACATAGATCAATGTGGAGTTTCTATCACTGACAGACTCCACTGATGATGACTCTGTGGTCTGGAAGTAGATTTGGATCAACATCTTCCGGCAGTGACAAAGTATAGCTGGCTTTGCTTGTGGGCAAGGGGATACCTAGATGTTCCCTTGGGATTCCCTTCAACGTAAGTTTATTCTAATATAATAACACAGCCCTTGCAGTTAAAATAGTTTAAAAAAATTAACTCCATACTTTATTGCCTGAAGTGAACACATTTTTCATTTGCAGGAAGTGAGTAAAGCACTTTTATGACACAGTGTCCAGGGCATAAATTTCTTTGCATTTCTTAATAATTTCTCAGCATGTTCCTTCTGTTCTGTCAGTAACCTATGCATACAAACTTTTCTTCCAATATATATCTTGGTGCTTACGTTCCATAATTCCAACACTCTTTCATGTAATATACAGATGTGTACACAAAACCCATATTTAGTTGTATACTCCCTCTTTTTTTCTCTTTCCATCCTTTTCCTTGTGCAACAACCATATTGCTCATGCAAGTATTGTAATATACAAATATATTACCAGCTACACCATCTTCATTGCTACTTCCCTGTAGGCTCTGTCAGCTAGTCAGAGGTAAACACACCTGAACAGTTGTAATTCTAAATTAGTAAGTCTGAAGATATGTATGTTACCCAAAAAATGCAAAATAGATCATATTTTTGGAATCAAGAAAAAAGAAATTTTTTTGTTAATAACAGCAATGCTTCTTGACTGGACAAACTCTCAGTTTAAAATTATGTTCCTGTTACCATTAGTATTATTCTCTTACCACTGCTGCAGTAACAGATTCCCTGTCACATCTTAAATATGCTACTGTCAAACACATCAGTACATAACAATACATATATATTTTCTGTAAGAAATGTATGTACATTTAAAATAAAGGAAAGAATATTTTTCAAGATACGTAAATTTAATCTTTGAAGAGAAGTGAAATTATTGAGGAAAAAAGAAGAAAACTTCTTAGTTTTGTATCTTCAAAATGCCATTTCAATCAAGTATCATTGTGTGCTTGAATAAATGGAATTACCAACTTGTGTAAAGTCCTTGATCAGAATGAGGCTCTTAAACCAATTATGTGGAGATCAGAGTGCTTAAAATTATAAGGAATACATTTAGAATTATTAAAGGCTTCAAATAGCTTGGTTCAGGCAAAATTACATATAATTGATCATTAGAATGTGTTGTCAGTAGAAACTGCAGTCAGAGGTGTTGAAGATCACTTTTTAGACAAATTGCAGTGAAACTTTTGTAAAACTCAAACCATACGAGATTTCCCTTTTCTAAGGATTTTTACTGAATGCAAATCCTAGCCACTTCTATTCCTCTTCTCTAAGTATAGAAAGATGAACAATAACTGAAAAGTACTAATTAATATTATCTGGGTGAAATTGTCAAACACAGATTAAGCAAAACAAAACCAAAATAGACTACCTTGATTGCTGGGTAAGTGAAAACAGAAATTCAGGAACTGGGATGATGTTAAAAAAGTTTAAATAAGTAATTCTTAAAAAAAAAAAAAATCATTAGCTTTATAGAGAAATCTCTTCTTTGCCAAAGGGCAAAGCAATTTTTAGGAAATTAACATTAAGGGTGACAAATACAATCTGGATTGTCAGAGAATGATTTTATAAAGGACTGGCTCTATAACCCACCCTGAGAATAACATGACTGTTTTATTGATTCTTATTTAGCCTCTGTGCAATCCCTCTATCCTTTTGCTTTGAATTTTATGATTCATTTATTACAGAATATAATATCATTCTGAATAGGTAGCATTTTCAGAGTCAGGCACATAAATCCTAATCTGGCAATCATCCTCTCTATCTGTAAGACGAGTGACAGGATTTTCATTGATTTTAGTGATACAAGTTTAGGAACAAAATGGCATGTATTATGTATTGTATGATGTAGGTTATTTGATTTAATTAATAGTTTACTTTCTGTCTATAGCTGCAGTTTATGACCAAAATCAAAACTTGCTAGGATCAGTCACAATCTCATAATCACTTCTCTTTTTGCATGAAGTGGCAATTTTCTGCCATCAGAGAATCTCTTGATGGACTTGACCCCAGTTCCAAGTCTGAAAGTAACTCATTTTTTACCACAGAAAATACTTTCAGCTGCTACACTGGAGAGTTGTGTTTTTAACATACTTGGCAACCTCGTGGTGGGTTAGTCTTGGCTCACAGCCCCTCTCCCCAGTAGGACAAGTATAGGAAGAACTGGAGTGAGAGAGCTCATGGGTAAACATAAAAACAGGAATATTGTTTACTGGTTACTGTTGCAGACAAAACAAACTTGACTGGGAGAAGATTAATTTATTGTCAACTAAAATAAAAATGAAATAGCTAGGCTGAGTAGTGGGAAAGGAGACACACATTAAAACAACACCTTTTCTCCCTTCTTTTCCCAGGCTCAACTTCATTCCAGACTCCCCTCTCCCTGACCAGCCCAGGGAGAATTGAGGCCACACAGTATGTAACAGTTTCTCTTCACTACTCCTTCCTTCTCACACTTTTCCTCTGCTCTGGCATGGCTTTTCCGTGGGCTGCAGTTCTTCAGGAAAATGCACTCTGGTCTGGGCTTGCCAGTTTCTTTGGGTATATCCTTTGCTCTGGGATGGGTCTTCCAGGGTCTGCAGTGCTCTGCCGTGGGCAGCACCTTCTCACCTCTCTCTGACCCTGGTGTTCCCTGTTGTTTCTCACTGTTTCTCTTCCCACTGCTCTCCGCACGGCATTTTCTGCCCTTTCTTAGCTGTGCTTTCACAGAGGCACCACGAGCTTTGCCGAAGGGTTTAGCTGTGGCCGCAGTGTCTCCACCGAGGAGCTGGCAGGAGCCAGCTGTTCCCAACACGGGAGAGCCCCACAGCTCTTCCCACAGAGGCCACCCCGCAGTCTCTGCCCCACTCCCTCTACCGAAACCTTGCAATACAAACCTAAAAAGCGGAGTGTTACTCAAGTCTGGGAATAAGGCGAACACTAAAAATTAGATTAATTAGGTCAACAGGATGGCAGATGGAATTCAAAATTAAACATGGAGGCAGCTATGATGGGAAGGAACTATTTATGCACCTTGATCAATTCTAAATTAAATTTAACTATTTCGGGAAAGCAACCAAATGCCATTGAAGGCTTTGAGTTAACATACAGTTGCTGTTTAAAAGACAAAAGCCAGAAAGACAGGGAAGAGTGCACGATCCTTACAAAAGGGCATAACACGGGCAGGCGGCATCGCAATGTGCCTCCATGGGCACTCAGGCGATCCGGGAGCTTGTGTCTCTCCTTGCCCCGAAGGCGCGGGAAGTTCTATCTTGACATGACCGTGAGTTTTGAAGGATCGTGTCCGCCCAGGGCTTTCGGCCGCTCTAACTCGGGGCGCGAGGCGCTAACGCAGCCGTAGCAAGTTCCAGCGGCGTCCGCCCCCACCTGGAGGCGGCGGTGGCGCAGCGCGGCGGCCGCGGGGCCAGGCGGGGCGCGCTGCGGCTCCGTGCGCCCGCGCTCGGGCCCCGCCGCGGTTCCGGCGGCGCGGGGCGCCCGGCCCCGGGCGGGAGCGGCGGGCGCGCGCCTCTCCCGGTGCGGCGCGCGGCGCGGCGCGGGGCGGGGGCGGGGCGGGGCGAGGGGCGGGCGGCGCGCGCGGCGCGGGAGCGGGGCGGACGGACGGGCGGCCGCAGACGGCGGCGCGTGCGGGGAGGGAGCGGGCGCGGGGCCGCCTTTCCGGCCGCGGCGAGGAGCGCGGGGCTCCGGCAAGGTGACGGGCTGGGCAGCCTCCCCTTCCCCCTGCCCCCTCGCCGCTCTCAGCCGGGCCGGGGGGCCCGCCGCGGGCGGCTGTCCCGTCCCCCGCCGGCAGCCCCCGGCCGGGGCTCGGCTCCGCCGTGCGTAACCCCCCTGCCCGTGTCTCCTCTCGCCCAGATGCTCACGGCGGCGGCAGCCTTGGTGTGCGTGTGTGCGGCAGCCTGGTGCAGCCCGGCGGCGGCGGCGGCCGGGGGCAGACCGGACAGCGGCAATTTTCTGGACGATAAACAATGGCTCACGACCATCTCCCAGTACGACAAGGAGGTCGGGCAGTGGAACAAATTCCGAGACGTAAGTTCAGCCCTTCCACCCTGCCACAGCCGGCTGCCGCGCCCGGCCCCCTCCCGCTGGTTCCGTTCGTGGAGGGCATCCCTTGGGGAGCGAGGGCTGGGGTGCAGCCTCAACTTCCCCCCTTCTCCCCGGATTTTAATCCTCATTTTAATTCCCCGCGGCGCCCCGACGAGGAGGATGGAGGTCCCGCCGGGCAGTTCCCGGTGCGCTGCCGCCGCGGCGCGGCCGGGACCGCCCGGCGAGCCCCGGGCCGTGCGGGGCGCCCTGCCCGCACCTTCGGGGCCCAGCGGGCCGGGCCGCGGGAGCCCCTTCCCGCCCTGCGGGTCGCCAGGGGTTGGAGAGGGGGAGCCGCGTCTGTCCTCCCTTCTCCCGTTTCCCGCCCCGCTGCGGGAGCGGCGGGGGCTGCGGGAAGGGACGCGGTGGGGGCCCGGGCAGGGGCTCGCCCCGCCGCCGGTCTGCCAGTGCTGCCGGGGGCAGAGCCCCCGCCCTCTCTCCCTCCCTCCCCGGGCACCTGGCAGCGGCTCCGCCGCGTCTCGCCGTGCCCTGTCACAAGTGCCGGCGGGGCGGGCAGGGGGAGCAGGGGCTGCGCTCACGGCCGGGGCTGCGGTGCCGGGGTGCGGGCATGAGCGCAGCGCTGCGCGGGGTCCGGAGCGCCGGGCTCGGAGCCCGGGAGCGGCAGCCCCAGCCTGACCCGAATCTCATCAGTTACGAAACCTGCCGCTACTGTAAGGTGGCTCTGTCCTCAGCGTACTTCCCCTGTGCGCCTAGTTCGGGCTGTCTTTGCTGCAAGTTGCAAGAGACACAACCAATTTTCAGAAGTCATTCACGTTTCTTTCAGTGGAAAAGAGATTTTTTGATCATCCAGTATTCTGCGTCCCTAGGTGCCGCTTTTAAAAATCCGAATTCCAACAATGCAAAATAATTTTCTGTTTTCTTTATTGTTTAGCCTGTTGGATTTCTTTGATTTGCGGTAAAGCATTGATTTGGTTTGCAACTTCAGAGGCAACAGGTTTCTTCTTGTTCTGCAGCTTGTTGGTGACTGCCGTTTGCTGTAGCAAACGGAAGTAAATGTCTCAAAGAAGTCTCTTATTTTTCTGAGACCTGGAGTGACTTGTGATGCATGCATTTGCTAGCTCTATGTCTGTTGCATGTAGGATGCAAACTTGACTATTAAGCAACTAGGAAAGAACTACTGTTAGAGTTGTGGGAGAACTTACTTTCCCAATAGGTTATATTAAACAGCATAATTCAAGTGTTTGAGAACATTTCCAATCAGTAGTCAGATATTTTTGTTTGCCTTGAATAATATCTTAAAAAAAAAAGGCTTAGGTTCATGTGAAAAATACCTGTTCAGTGTGCTGTGCTTTGGGAGCTGTGATTTTGGAAAAACAAACAAAAAACAACAAAAGAAAGCACCAACATCTGGTGCTATAGAAATGTTCTAGGATTAAAGACTGCTGCTAGAAAACTCCAAAATAAGTACATCAGTTATGTTGTATAATTGAGCAAAGTAATTTATGTGAGGACTACCCTGCAAGGCTGAGGAAGCTAAGTGCTCTCTAATGCCCATCTCCTGGGTGCCCACTGACAAGTACTGTAATATTGGATATTAGCCAGATAATTTATTCTGTGACAAGTAGGTGTCCCCAAGGGTTTGAAGAGTGACTGCTTTGAGGAAGTACTGCATACAGATTCTTCAGAGGCAATTTACAAATATGCTGGCTTATTTTTACACTGTGTGTTTTATAAGGCTGGTGCTTCAGTGAAGAGTATGCTTTTATTTCCTGTGCAGAATGCTTATGTCCTATTGATTGGTACTCAATCTGGAGCATTTATGGATGGTCCTAATACTTCACAAGGCTGTCAGTTTAAAGCATGGATAGTTTTCAGTAATTCATTACATGTAACTGTAAAAACCCCTAAAATTATGCATAAAGCTACCTGTACAAGAATGCATTAGAAAAATGTCTTGTAAGAGCACTTATCAGTTACCATCCTTAAATGTAACATGGTGAAGAAGTTTCATTAACATCCTACATTTTTATATAATTAGTAAATTTACTCGTGTGTCAGTAATTTGTCAGTTTTGAAATTGCGATTAGCAATGTAATTAGTGATTCAAATGTGGCCTCCTGTTAAGGAATGGGACAACAACAGTTGAAATATTTGTTGGGGTAACTGTCTTGCAGAGCTAAAATCAAGGTATGCAAGGCCTGTGTTTGTAATTTAATTTTCTGGTCAGAGTAGGATATTTTTTCGGCCTTTAAATACCCTACAGATGTAAGGGTGAGATGGAATTCTAGTGTGAAAAGAAGTATTTAAAGGCTTAACTTAAGACTTAACTGACAGGACTGATTAATGTGAAAGATAATGACCCTGACTTCTGGCTCATTGGCTCAGTTTCCTAAGAGTTTTAGATCACACTGAGAAAGAACGCAGTCATTCAGAAAGGGAACCCTTACAGAACCTGATAAACCAGGATATGACATTTTATTTATAAAAAAACCAAAAACCAAGTCAAACACCAACCCCCAAACCTAGCTTTCCTAACACCCTCTAAAATGTTAGTTTTGTCAGTAATTGTTATTAATGTGAGATTGTTAGTGAGGATCTTTTCAGTATTTTGTACAGGCAGAGCTGTAACTGACTCTTCAATTCTTATGAAAGGTCTGGATCATTCTGACAAATCTGTTGAAAATAATGAAATAGGTCTAGGCAAGAACTGTGCCTTAATGTGTAACTAGTGGGAAACTAGATGTGTGTTTGAGGCTACCTACCTTCCTACATCTTTTTCATGTGCAAAGATTGAGAATGGTCTTATTTTTAGATAGGAGACTTTCCATCTTAAAAATGGGGGAGATGGGATATGTCAAATAACGACTTCCTTTAAGTTGTATGTGCAAGTCAAACATTTTTGGTTATAGACAAGTGTACATTGACTTTTTGCCTGAAGTAGCTAGGGAGGAAGAGTTTTTAACCCAGTCTTAGTGCTGCTGCAGTCCAGTTGCTGAGTAGCTGCAACTATTCACGTCTGTCACTAAAATAAGTCTCAGGGTTGATGTGTTTATTAAGGTTTTTCAAGCTGCCTGGTTAGGCTGCTTCAGCAGCTAGTAGTGTCACGATGCTGAGGGGTTCTAGCCCCTGGGAATGTGTCCTCTGTTTATTTCAGGCTTGGGAACTGAGGCTTTTCAATAGATGGTGTTAGGGGTATCTTCTTCATTCATATTTTGTTATATTGATAGTGGTTTGTGGTAATGGTTTTCTCTATGATGATTGCACTAGACATTAGATAAATATATATATATTGCAGTTTGTCTGAAATAAAATTTTTGTTTGAAAAATGTGATCGATAAATGGTATTACATTTGTACTCTCCGGCTTTGAACATCCTAAATCTTATCTAGCAAACCTTATTACTCATAATGCTGTAAATCTGGCGAGAAAAACAGAATATAGGAATTATTCTTCTTTTTCTGATTACTTTCCAAATAGTGGTGATGTTTTTAATCCTAGGGCAAAAACACAATGGCTTTGTCATTTGTATTCACTTTGTCTTGTTATATCTTCTTTACAGTCAGTTGCACAAAATTGCATACAATCATAGTAGTCTGTTGTATCACTATCTGACAGTCTTTCAGTCTTTCTTTTCAGAAATTTTAATTTTTATTTCTTTAACATTCAATGACTTTGAGTTTATATGCGTTATCTATAGAATGACTCATTTTAGTAACTGGTATTTGTAAACAGAGTCTTGTGCATTTGTGTTCATTTAAAAGACTGTATTTTGTATAGTTAATTTTACTTGCTGTTTGAAGAGAGATTTTTAGGTTATAACTTGCTTGTTAGTGATTTTTACTTTTTCTTTTCAGAGGTCACAATATAAGTGATTCCTGTATTTTCAAATTTAAGTTGATAAATGAGCTCCACAGCTCAACTGTGGCATGGTATTGCTATGAAATAATAGGATTTCTTCATCATTGTAACCAGCTGCATCATACTGCAGTGTTAACTGTCCTCCCACCATGTTAATACAGTTATCAAAGGCAAAGAAAGTAGAAGAAAATTGACCAGGCCAGAAAACCAATCAGCTCTGAAGAGGAAGTTTGCACTGGTAGTACTCCTCCTTTTCACTCTGCTATGCTGTGGAGTGTTCTCACACTGACCAACAGCTGTATGGCCTTCTACAAGATGCGGCAAGTTTGGTTAGCTCGTGTTGGCTTCCCAGAGGAATCTTTTGGAAGTTTTGAAAGAGTATGTTACTTCGTCATTAGTGAAAGCGAAACCTCTGTGTTTGGAAAGGAGGTAAATCATACGCTAACTCTCCATACCAATTCAGTAATAGCCAGCATTCATTTTTCCCTTGCCTGTTTTGGAGGTTTAAGGCTTCTCAAAAACAAATGCTGCCCCTCAACTAAGCTCCACACCAACTGTACATTACTGCTTGAGCAGAACATCTCTGTCCAGCTGTGGATCACAACTACATCCTTGTGCAACTGAACAAGCCAAAGGCTCTTTTAAGAAGGATTCATCACAAATTCCTTGCACTTCGTTGTGGGATTACCATGTAAATATCTGGAAAGTTGTCATGCTTCCAGAGTGGAGCACCAGTAACTTTATTTGAAGAGGAAGAAGACTTTTATTCAGCAAGGTTTTTGCATTGGACAAGAAGCCCTCCTAGCTTATGGAGGATACTAAATGTGCTTTAGAGCAAGTCGGTATTTAGGATTAGATAGTGCAGCACTCATTGTCCTTCCTATAACTCATGTTAACTTACTAGTTGTGAAAAGGTTTGGTAGGCTTATTTCTCCTGTACTTTTTATGGTTCAGGGTAAAAAACCTTATTAGTGGGTACAGCAGCTTTATCATCACATGCATTTGTCATGATCATGACATGAGGAAAAAACGGAATTGCAAAACATGGCCTAAGTTAAACTAAGAGCTTGTAATAAGTTAAAGTTACTTTTGCACATAGGACATTGAGTCTTTTCCATGTGTCAGCCTGTTAGCTGAAACTTATTGGGACTTTGAAAGTAGTATCAGTCACTTTTTTTAAAAATTTATTTTGTTTCTCAGCTTTATTAATATGGTGAAGTAGGAAAAATTTTGAAGCCTAGGAGGTCTGACAGAAAGAATAAGTGTTTTATACCTTCACCTGTAATTACTGCCTTTGAAATGAAACTAATAAGGACTTGACCACCCTTTTTTAAACTGTAAAATATGGGAAAGTGTTAGGAATTTGTATTCATTTTAATTAATTAAGGAAATTTAAGAAGCTATTGAATTGTTGATAATTTCTAAATTGAACGTGACAAATTATAATGGGAAAGAGTAACGGAAATCTTAATTTTTCCTTCTCTATTATAGACAAAGGCTTCTAATTTTTATATGTGCTTTTAATTAATTCTCAAGTACAAACTCCTTTTTTCTTTCACGTGATTACTTTTCCTGTGGTCTGTTTTTGCTGCCTATTCCTAGTGGCAAATATTTTTTGTCTGAAAAGGCAAAGTCTACTAATCTCAAACTATTGTTAACATTGAACTCTTGAGTGTCTCTTGGAAGACATTAACTTGGAAGCTCTTTATATAGCTAACGTTTAGAAGTTAAGTAAATGGTAATGTGCTTTTCCTTAGATTGCCCTCATAATCTAAAGTAAAGCTGATAACATTGTTTCATCTTATCTTTATCTCCTTTCTCTGAAGAATAATCTTTATTTTATATGCTGTAGGTTATTTAGTGGCTATGGATACCCAGTCTTCTCTTGTCTTTCCATTAAATCTTATTGGGATTGACTCTAGCCATCTGTGCTTATTATAGTGTAGTATAAATAGCTTTGAAATACGCAAAGAGATGGTAACAGTACCAGAAACTGCATAGGCTATCTTGGCTTTACGATCAGAAAGGAAAAATGTCTAAGAGGTTCTGTAAGGAATAGAAGAATGTAGAAAACAGTGGATTGAGCAGAATTAGAATATTTTTAGACTGACACATTAATTATTTTTTTCATCTTCTCTGTTTCTATTAATTCATAAAAATTGAAGCATTTGATGTAACTATCTGCAGAAAAGAGAAATAATAGCTTGGATTGGTGTGTTTGCAAGTGTTGGCCAGTTTCTGAATGTGACTCCTTCAACTGAATTGAAGTCGTCAAGTGTTGTTTCTGTGTCATGTCCTTGGTGTGTCCTGACTTCTGGTGTGTCTGTGCTGTCCCTATGCCCCTCCTTTCCCCGCAAGATATGCTGAATGAAATAAGAAAATCTTCAAGCAGCTGGTTACTTTTTTGGTACCGAGCTGTAGAGCAACTCCCATGTATTCAAGAGTAAGGAAACTTTTATTCTAACCAAGGTATTTCTATCACTTTTCTATCAGTATTGAAAAAGTACTCCAGTAAAATACCTGTAGGTTTGTTTTGTGTTAATTTTTCTAGTGTAGACCTTCTAAAATTTTTTTATATTGATTTTGCAGCGGTGTTTCTCCTATTGTTTGTTGTTTTTCTATTACGTTATTTGCCTTAACCTGATATATTTAATGTCTTAGTAACCATAGATACCTTCTTTTCCTGCACCTGTAAGTCCCAGCATGCTTAATGCTAAAAATCTTGCCTGTTTGCTTTAGAAACAAATACTATGTAGGCAATACTAGTAAATGTTAGCATAGTGGATTATATTAAAAGTTCTTGCAATTTTCATATTTCTTGAAATTTAATTTCTGAAAAAGAAGAGTTGCTAGCTAGTAATATCAGTGTTTGGAGCTTCACAGGGCAGTCTTACCTAATTTGAACTGTCTTTAGGTATTTGTTAGATTTTTTTAAATGTTTTTTCACTTTTACTTTCCCATTCCATGCTGATAGATTACAATATGGAAAATTATGTAAGAATTAATGATGTACCTAAAAAAGGTGGTGCAATGTAAGGTAGCAACCTTGGACAGGACACAAGGAGAGCTAGTGTTAAATTGTAACCCATGAAAAAGCTTTCACATTACAATGAGGGTGTGATTTCACTGCTCTGTTTTTATCTTGGCAAGTGGCTGCTTTAACAGAACACAATAAGAGAATGGGTTTAAAAATATTTAAATCATTCAAACTTTTTGGTATGTTGCCGCTTCCAGAAAGTATTATCTTAATATGTTATTATAACAGACTGTCCAGTACTTGACATTTTGCTGCAGAAAATTCTTATGAACTAATTTTTTTTTTCTCATGTGATAGGTAACTGTTGACTCAGAAGGGGCTATCAGTTTGCAGCTTATTCAGTATCTCTCTAAAAAAGTCTTCAAGTGATCAAACAATTTTATGTGGTGCACTTACGCTGGGGCCTGCATGCAGCTGAAAACAAGCTCCTTTGACATTTTTGAGCTTGCACTTGATGATGAAATTCATTCCAATTGTTAAATCTTTATAGCATAGCAGTGAGAAGTACAGAACTTACTCCTTGTTCAGTGCTACTGTGTATGAAGAATGATCTGTGTTTTACCAGCTATTCATTAAAATGGAGGGAAGTTATTAATATAACGAGTGTGGGGATCTATATTTAATGATGCATATATGTTTGAGGATTTGGCAGGGCTTGTTTTGGTGACTGAAACAGCACTTCAGGAGAAAACCCAAACAGTGATTCTTAAAAGAGGAATCAATTGATTGGTAGGTAAAGCAGCAGTGTCAAGAATCCATTGCAGAAAGTGCCATTCCAGCATTTTGCAAAAGAGTAAGTTAACCTCTTTGGTCAGATTTAGAAAGTTCATCTCAAGCTCTGAGAACTCTTTGTATTCATAAAGTTTAGGACCAGAGTAGACCATTGGATTTGGCAACATGCTTGCCTGTATATAGTGGCTTATTTACTTTTATCCTGACGGATTATATTACACCCAAAAAATTCTAGTTCGGCAAAAGCATTTCAGGTTTTGGGAATCTTTGTGTGCTACTGGCACAGATTAAGTTTTGATCTCTAAAGCCTGCACTGTGAATGAATTAATTAGCTGCAATATTCCCAGATGATCTAGGCAACAGATTTATGCTGTTTTGCAGAAGAATAAGGAAGAATACCATTTATATTCATACTGATCTGATCTGGAAGGGTTTCCTTCTTTGGCTCAAGTATGACAATGACTGGGATGAGTGCTTGATTTTTCTTATGTTAATTTGCTCCTTAAAAGGATTTCTGTTCTACCATCTTCATAGAATTTTCTTGTGTGTGTTGTCAATAAAAGCCAATTGTTTTTGTGTGAAAAATCACCAATGATGTTGGAATGCAAGCCAATTCTAATCTTAAGGAAGATAGAGAAATGGCTTCAGAATTTTAATTAAGATAATCACAAAGATGCATATTGGTTGTGTTAATCTGGTGTTCAAGTCTTTAAGAATACGAAGAATTAGGTAGGCAGTCTTGTTTCCAACATCCAGGAACAAAAACCATGACTGCGAAGAGCTCGTACTTTCCAAAGCCAGCAAAGGGCTGTCACATTGCTCAGTGTATTGCAAGTAGTGCACCATATTTCATATGTGAACTGGATTAAAGCACACTAAGTGCATAATTATTTTTCTAAATCCCATTAAATCTAGCATTTTTCTTCTAAACTGTTAAACTGTTCAATTTTTCATACATGTGCTTATTTTATTTTACAGATGTATATATCTAACTTTACTCAGGAATTCTTGGTAGGCAGTTACAAGGTTCTGTTTTGATGAATTCTCGTACTTGGGGCATGCATGGACAGAATTTCTTCACACTATTAAGAAAAAGACTCAATTATGTTAGAAAGAGAGACAATTGGTTCCACCTGTGATATCCACTGATATTCATGGACTCCTCAAAAGAAAATATCCTCTCAAAGGGTGCAGGGATATATGACCAAAACTTCCTTGTAGTTACTGAAGCAACATCTTAGGCAAGTTAAGTGCAACATGATTATGAATCATGAGATTTCTCTCTGAGATCTGCGGGTGTAGTCACATGACGGAGAGGGAGGGATATGCAGAAGTAGAATTAACTGAGTAGATTTATACTGCAGTTTGAATAATATAGACATATAAAACATCAAAACATTTCAATGTTCTTCTCTAGGACTGAATGTGTATTTATAAACTGTGTTCTACACAGTGGTAGAATAGTGGTTTGGACTGATGCTACCATACCTTTCTTTCTTTGCATACTTTCTACATATGCTGAATGTCTACAATTCCTCTCTCTTTTTTTTTTTCCTATTCCTACATAAAAATGATAGTTTCTTACGATATATGAAACTATCACTTTTTTCCTCCAAGTTTTCTCTATTTGGATTGTAGCATGGCTCGTGTAAATAGAAGATATTTTTGAGTAGCCTAATTCATTGGAAGACAATAACATTTTTCCCCAGAAGGTTCTATAGTACTAATATGATAGACTATTTGATGTTCAGCACATGCAAAAGCTGAGCTGTTGTCTGGGTTCTGGTTTGTTTTCTTTTGGTTTTTTTTTAAATAATAAATGAATTATGCCACATGTCTGTAAGGGCGCACACACACACATATGCTAACTGGTACCTCAGATTAATAAAAATGTAAAGTGGTTTTATGCTGTCTGTCCCTCATTCTGAGGATCAAAGTACCTCACAGAATATTAGAAGTATTTTATAGGCCCAACCTCACCATGTCTGCAGTTTTATCTTACCATTTGATATCCCATTGATTGCAGATCATTTTTGAATGTATACCGAAAGTGACATGGGCTTAACAATGTTTGTGGTGTGCAGAATAAAATAATAATTCTGAATTCATATCAGATTTGTGAGGCAGTTAACTGCAATAGTTTCAGTTCAGTGACTGGAAGAACTACCTCTTTTTTCACATGCCTATAAATATCACATAAGAACAAGGCAAGTATTGCTACAAACATGTCATTGTCAAGAAAATGTTTGTTTGAACTCCAGCTTCTCCAAGAAAGGTGGGAGAAGTTATACAAATAATACTTTAAGAAAATGTGAGAAATTACTCCGTGAAGCAAAGCTGATGTTTGATTCTAACAGTGCTTTTCTGGTTGTAAAATGTGATAACATCTTACATAGTTTAGGTTTTAAAAAGCTCTTTCTTGTCAAACAGATATTCCTTTAGTTGGAAAGTAAGGGGATCTTGAATTTTTTTACAGTTGGACTGTGACTTTCCAGCCCAGTTTGAGTGTAGTTGGACTATTCAACAGCATGAACGTTAGGAAATCTTTTCCCTAAAATATTGCAAGTTGCTGTCAAACCTTATTAATAATAAAAAGTTAATCTGGTTAGTAATATCTAATAGTTGAAGGTAAAATTTCTATAGCTGTAAAATTTTTCACAGTATTTGTAAGCTGAGTTAAAAGATGTCATTGTGCATAATTCGTTTATACTACAATAAAACAAATTCAAGCTTGAAAATGAAGTAGATGTATTTTCAGATTTGACAAATGAATTTTTCAGTTGCTTAACTTAGGTAGCTGTAGCCAAACAGCTTGCTCATTAGACCAAAAAACCTGCCAAGAGTAATCAAGCATAAGCATGAAATAGAAGACATTGTGATGTATTATTTTATGTCTCGTATTTATCAAGAGAAGTGGTTGATTGAAGGAAAATGAAGGAAAAAGAATAATCTTCATAATGCTGAATTAATTATAACTTCAAATGTGAAAAGCATCAGAGATATGTAGTCAGCTAACCCTATAATGTCTGAGCTTTTAAAGGAACTTGTTCAAATAGTGTATTTTCAAAGTTTTGCAAGAAGTGAAACATTTCTGATTGAAGATTTAGGATTGTTTGCTTTTCCCTATTTTATCGAATCTTCACTGTGGATCTCTCTGGGATGTTGTTGTATTCGACTGGATCTGAACCTGGCTTGCAGGGATTCTTGTCTAATCAAGGTCACTGAGGATATGTTCACTGATGTTTGTGAGAGGTGGAATTATGCCAGTCTGCTTATTTTAAATCATTATTTGACCACTAAGTCTACAAAACAGACTTCTGGATATATTTTGCATCTTTCAAAAATGGAAAGAAAGCAAACTTGGACTGGAGAACAAACTAAGACATCCATCCAATAATTTTCTTTTCATTAGAAAATCCTATCTTATGGTCTAAAGTAGTATATGAAGACTGTTGTGTGGGGTTTTGGTGGGTTTTTTTTGTTTGGTTTTTAGTTTTTTGTTTTGCTTTGTTTTGCTTTGTTTTGGTTTTTTTGTTTGTTTTTTATTTTCCTTTTTTTTTTTCTTTCTGCTTTATTAGGTCTAAGATAATTCCACATTTGTTGCTACTTATGTGGTGCAATGAAAACATTGTTTCTTTATTTTGTAAAGTTACTATATTTGACTGGGGATTTTATTTTCCTTTTAAGTGAATTATTCTCCTGGATAAGTTGTTACTTGTTTTTTATTCTGCAGCTCTTCCCCCCACCTCCCCTCTTCAGCCATTTGCGAGGTGCAGGTAGAAAACTATCTTTCAGTTTCACTGACCTGAATCAAAGTATTTCATTTTGGCTAATTCATCTTCAAGGATTTCTGTTTGTGTATTTAAAGTCTGTGCCTGATTGGTTTGCTGCACTGCTTCATGGAGTTGTAGCTAGGTGCCTCTGTGCTGCCTTTACATGGCAGGCTCCTGCAGTGAATTGCGTATTGTATGATCACTCTGCTGTCCCCTTCAGCTGAATCACATGTTGCACTGTCCAAAACAGCACACAAAGTCGACTAAATTGGAGGGTGACAATTATGAAGTAGAAAGAAATAAAATCAGACAAGCATTAAAAGAGCTGCACAGTGCATAGCAAGACAATACTTCTGAGGCAAGATCCTGTATCTGAAAGATCATTTATATAGATAATAATACTGTTAAAAGCTAAAGCTGAGTAACCTATTTTATCAGAGTTATTAAAGCATCTGTTGCGTGGCTTAATTCTGTGGGAAATCATCGAGTTTATGGCAAAGCAAAGTACTGGAATGGATTTACACAGTAGTTGTTCCTTTCATCTGTTGCTATAGTATATTGATCATCTGGTATCATTAATTCTTCGATGTCCCAAGTAAGGTTCAAATCTGTAGGCAGAGCAAGTCAACAGCTAGTTTAGGTAAGATATACCATTGTCTAATTGTAAGTAAATTTTTTGAAGTCTGTATTTGATCTCTGTTCATATAATGGTATATCCCACATATCACTCATCCTAACTGAAGTTCTGTTATACCTCTCTCAGATTTATTTTCTTACAAAGTTTCTGGATCACTTCATGTTTCTAACATTTATGTTTTTTTCTCATGTTTATTCTGAAATCTGCTAAGCTGTTTGTTCTTTCCCTCCTTGACTAGGCAACACAATGATTGGGTTGTTTATATTTAAGTATTTTCACAAAATTCAAAATATTTTATGTAACTTTCCTTTTATGAAATTTACCAGAAAATTAGAAATGAGGGTAGGATTAAATAAAAGTGAAAATTTTATTGCTGTTATGTCAGCCACAGGGATTCACAGCATGTGCTTCCTCCATATGGAGATTTCTTTGATGCTGGACACAGTGATAAATGTCCCTGTCTGTTTAACCTTTGCACCAGGTTCAAGTCCCTGGTCAGTCCCACAGACATCTCAATTGTTCGTGTTGCTTGGAGTCTCCAGGCAAGAACCAGTGATTTCATGCCTTATCTACACCAGTTTATTTTTATGTATCTTGTGTGAGAGAACTGGAAAAATGGATGAAGAACTTCTTCCTTTTTCAACCTGGATCTAAATAGTCAAGATAATTTCTGTTTTAAGCAGTTCAGTGCATGAGATGATAAACTCTGAAACTGAAGGTCAGCAGCACCAGCCATCCTTGGGGGATAGTGCGCCTGTAAACTCAAACTCCCTGCCCCCTGTACCTAGGTTAGCGGAGAGCTGGGCTGTACAGTTGCATTGTATCAAAAATAGAACTTCTTATCTAAAAAATCTGAGTATCAACTCAGATCCGAATTCCAGATCTTGTCATCACTTAGGTCATGAATGTGGAAGAATTTTTCATTAATCTATTTGAGATTTAAGTGAAAGTTCAGAGCTGGACTATTTTTGTGCTGACAAGTAGACTGTATGGATCTGGAATTCTTCCTGCTTTCCTCCTCCAAGTTTAAGTTTCTTAAAGAAGGATTTGAGTGAGTGGTGTGCTTGCTTAAGTTAAATATATATAGCAAGAATCTGTTTTATTTGTATGTATATTCTGTGAAATTTGACTGTGGCTCTTAGATAATGCCTTCTGCTTTTCAAAATACAGGTAATTTTGTATTTTTGTGGTTTGGTCTATATATATATATGTACATATATATATACACACACTTTTTTTTTCCTTCAGAATTTAAATTAATTTATAACAATTTCTCTTGTAAACCAGGGTAGTTTGACGGCAAAAATGTCCTGTAAAAAGTGTAGGTTGTTCACTGGGAAAAGGGTTTAAGAAATAATCGAGTTATAAGGGATTAAAAGGAGGTTAAGAGCTTCACTCCAACAACGTAGAATTAGTTAAGGACTTGATACTGTTATTTAGCTGTGTATTGCTGTTCTGAGTGATCTTTGGCTTGAGGTGTTAGGAACAGCTATTTGTAATGACTGGCTCGTATCTCTGCTGCCAAGTAGATTTGTAGGACAGGAAAGAATCCTGAAATCTTCTTCAAACACTATGTGTTAGCTTTTTGAGAAAAGTTGGAGGAAAATATGTGAATTCATATGAAACAGCAGAATACTTAAGCATTTTGGTAAATACAAGAGAGTATTGCACCACCCCAATAACCTTTGCTTTAAAGTTAGAAAAATAACACAAATATGAAATAGTTATTGCATATTGTCTTTTAATTTACTGTTTCTCACCTAGTTCATTGTTATTGCTCAATTTATGTTGTTTTCTCTCTAGTAGTTTCTTGCACACAGCAATTAAATCAGCACTCTAGGGATAAAGCTTAAGAAAACTTTAGAGGATTTCTAAAGAAAAATGACTAGTTTATGATCACATGAGTATTATTTCATTATTTCTTCTGAGAATGGAATAGCACCATTTATGAGAAAATATTCATCCAAAGGCATTTGAGTACCCAGAGTTCTTATCTCAGGGATGTCTAGTTACCCTGTATAGGCACCCTGCTATATGTGTTTATTTGGAGAACTGGAATTTATCTGATTCTTTTACTAGATCAGATTCCTAGTTAATTTCTAGGAATCTGCATTTTACTACACTAAAAATAGCTTGCTTGTTTCCTTAAATCTCTTAGTAATGTGATGAAAATCAGACTGAATGCCAAGTCTTAGTTTTTACAACAGTCATTGATGCTTGAACACGTTTAATGCCTCTTGAAATATCGATGATGAAATGGTCATGTATTTTGATTTGTTAATACAGCATTTAACTGTAAAATTCAATTTTAGTCCAGTACCATTGACCAATACTTTGAAAGGTTGGTATCAGTCTTAGAGGGGTTCTGACACTGGATTTCTAAGTTGAAGCAAACTGGCAGTATAGTCATCCTAGTTAATCATTACTGGGATAGATTTCTGCATTTGAATATAATCTGAATATAATTTTGAATTTCTCATATCTTGAGTGCTCTGTGTTCTGTCCAGCAAAGAGTTTAAGCCTGTGGTTAATGTAAGCCTTGTGAGTAGACTTCCTTTGAAATCACTTGCTGTGATTCCATTAAGTGAGATTATTAATTTGTGTTACTATCTGGCCATTTGCTTTTCTTGCTGTTCATTCCAATAGTGTGGGGTTGTGTTTTAATAGATAAAATGGTTGAATTGTTTGCTTTTGGCATAGGTAATGCCTTGCTGGTGGGTTTGATACAGGAAGATTACTTTGACATTTCAGAAAGTTACTGCTACTTTGGAAAGATTAATTGCAGCACCAGTTACTTTGACAGGCTAATTCACATTCCATGAGCAAAAAAAGGAAATGATAAACTGTCAAACTACTGTAGTGTCTGAAATTATTTGGTTCTTTTTTTAAAGATAATGTTAAAACTACTGTTTTTTTTGACCACTGGAACTTGCAAACTTCTTTTAAATGTTCTCATTACTAATGCAGTGTAAGTATCCAAAGCATAGAATTTGTGGAGAGATCTGCTGTGCAGGAGCAAATAATATTGGTGCCAGTAAATATCAGATGAGGTCTGTAAAAACATGTAGGTTAATTTCTTGGTTGTTATTTGCAGGCATACCTACTGAGGAAACACTATTCAATATTTTAAAGTTTATTCAAAGGGAATATACATCAAGAAACCCAAAATCTTTTGAGTAGTTAATTTAGTTTATCTTATTTGGACATGTTTCAAAATGTTATGTTAAACAGTAAAGCTGAAAGTAAGATTGTGTTTGAATTTAAGACAGCGCTCAGTTTCTGCAACTGCAGCTATGTGTCCCATCTTTTTACTGCCTCAAAATTCTGTATTTCCTTTGTGTCTGGACACAAGACTCTCACCCCTTCCTGTGGTTTAGCTCTTTTAAAGTAAAGCATTTCTGTAACACACAAATCAACAGTTTATTTTGAACCCTGGCTTACACTGCATGAATTGTAGAAACTTGCCTTATTTGTAAACTTACTTGTCCTTCTGCAGATGTGTTTTTGTTGTAGGTCTTTCACAATAACTTACTGAGGAATAAGCAATAACTAATCAAGAACAGCAGAAATCAAGAGCATGACCTCAATTTTTTTATATCCTAGGGGAGCACTTACTATATGAAATGTAACTTGAATATCATGAACTGTGGGCCAGGTGTCTTTTAGCAGCCAATTCCCATAGTTTATGTGCTTGCATTCAGCTAGAGCTGCTGCTCTAAAGACACTATTCTGAGCTAGATTTGTATGGGTTTTGAGTATCTTGGGAAAATTTTGTGTTGATAAAAAATTGTTTCAGGTTCTGTAGGACTGTTGATGAAATCAGCAGAAGATGAAAGTAGCTTTTAAATTGAATGTGTGCAGAAAGCAATCAGTTTTTAGATTGAAAATAGCCTTATCCAGTGGGATTTCTGTATAGTTTTCTTATAAAATGTGGACTTTTTGATGTAAAATTAACTATTTTCAGCAGATCTGATGATTTTCACTGAAATGTTTGAAACGGTAAACAGTCAATTTATCTTCATTAAGACTTTTTTTGTGGGAAGCGTAGTTACATTTTTTGGAGAAACTTGGTATGGAAAGTTAGCATGCATGCTCATGGACTTGTAGTATTAACTGTTACACAGCACTGTCTGGGGTAAGAAAAAAAATCAGCAGAAGTGCTGTTTATTTATATGTAAAAGGTTCTCATGGGTTGTAGTGAATTCAAAGTAGAACTCTGACCTAAGAATAAAAATGATGTACTCTATCAGGCTATTGAAAAAAGCCCTGTAAAGTAAGTGATGAAAACTTTTGGAGGAAAAATAAGCGTGTGGGGTATTGCTATGCCTGAGTGCTATTAGGCACTTCCAATTCTTACAGTTGTTTCACAGTATTAAAATTTATTTGTAGTCAGTACACTTCTTGGTGGTTTCTGTCAGTACCTTGCTGCCCCATGTCACTGATTTGGAATGGAAGTTTGATACTCCAGTGTGGTTTCAGAATAGGCATCATATTTCTTGGTGGATTTTGGTGATATGTAGAGCTATATGTGATTCTTGGCTTGTATTTTAAAAAGCTCCAAACAAACCCAAATGACTAAGCAACCAAAAAAGAAGCAACTTGCTGCACATAATTAAATTTTCTTGTTATTAGGTTAGCATTTGGATTTGGTTGCTTGGTGAATAATTCTTTAGCATACATAGTCTATTTAAAGGGACAAAGTAAATACGCTTAATATTTGCTTTCTGGTTTTAAGGACTAATTTCATATACTTTATGTATTCATATATTTTCCTGTTTGTTTTTATTGGTCTACTACAATGTTTTTCATATATTTGTGTCTTGTGTTTACTTTCGTGTTGCTTTATTAGATAACTAATGGAACAAAGAAATTGAGTGCTTCTCTAGGGGAAACAGGAAAATAAAATGTTGATATATGTGCAATAAGCACTAGAAGGATATTCTCAGTGATGTAAAAAATTGTAGCAACAGTATGGTAATTTCTTCATATCTGGATTTTTAAAGCCAGTGTTACGTGTTTTAGATTTATTTAGGCACAAAACAGCAGAGCAAATAAGTGTTTGCAGGAGGTGCAGGTTTTTTTTAGTATCTGCATATATATGCACATGGTGTATTTTTTTGGCATAAAAGTTCTTCGACTGTTAACTGTAGGTCTGAGATGTTAATATTCTTCTCTCTTTTTAGACTGCAGGAAAAAACAGATGAGGCCAGATGCTCATTTTACATCTTTAATTCTAATGACAGAGCTAAGCTTGAGGAAAGGGTGTTGTAGGTTCTTTTTATTGGATACCTTGCCATATATGGTATGGCATAAATTAAGTTTGTAGGAAAATTAAGAGCTTTTTTATTTGTTTGGTTTAGTTGTCTTTTTTTCCTTTCTTTTGCAATCAAAAATTATAAGTTTTCATTATTTTACTTTAAAAGGAGTCTTTCAAAAATACTGACTTGTTAAGTTTGTCATGTGTATAAACCTTTTGTCTCATACAGAAATATTTAAGTTGGGAATGTTAGGAAGATTTAAATCATTTTGTGATAAATGGACAGCATATTATCCTTGCTGTATCAATTATAGTGAGTATAGAGAGAATCGTGGAATGACTTTTCTCCTCAAATGAAAATGGAAGATCTTACCACAATTCTTTATTCTTTATAAAAGTATTTGTCATCAGGGCACCTGTCACTCCTGTGGTTATTAATTTGTACAGAGCACTTTTTCTATCAATGATGGAAATATATCTTTGAGTTTTATGTTGAGTTGTAGAAACGGGTAATGTTTTTCTGAACTATGACTAAGCCTTTGAATTGAGTTGTGATTACAAAATTGCTATCAACTGATACATGTATATGATGATTAATGTAAAATAAGTAGGTATAGAGAACAAATGCTTTAGCTCTTGCTTCTGATACCTCCCTGCGGAGAGAGTAAAGGTGTATCTACATGGCAAAATGCTCTCAAGAGGTACGTGTCATGAGTGAGGGTATGGAAGTAGTGATAATAATAATATAGGAATAGCATAGCTTTAGTAATGCAGGGGATTAAGCAAGCAAGTTTATCCTGTCTGAGCAATGCCTAAAAAAGCAATATATGCTCATACTCTCAGTGATTTTGGTATTTGAATTTGGTGTGCAGAGGTGATTTGAATGTACCTTTGTGGTACTTTGAACAAAATGTATAGTTTTACAACACAGTGCTTAAGTGCCTTTGTATGAAGTAGCTTAATATAAACATCATTTTTAGTACCTCCAAGTGAAAAGTTAATGCAGAACAGTTATCCAGCTTGCTTGTAGGCAGCAGTTAGTCCATTGAGCTTATTGTTGAACAACAGCCATTAAACAAATGTGTGTATTGTGGCTAGCAGGATATGTATTACTATTGCTTTCTGAAACAAAAAAAAACCATTCAGTGGCAGTGTGGTAAAAGTTGGTGTGCAATTATTTGGAGGCAACTGAAAATCACTGCTATTATCATAAAGGTTCTAAATACATTTAGCTTATTCATTGTTAAACCTGAAACCTGAAAAAATATTTCAGTTGCTGGTGTCCTAATCTGTCTGACTTGGTAACGAAATGAAAAAATGAAAAAGTATTTTAAAGAACATATTTGACACATTTCAGACATTTTGTTGTTTCCTTCGGTAATGCTTCAGAGCTCTCCGAATGCATATGAGTATCAGAGGGAGCTCCCATGGAGATCAGGGGCTTTGCTTACTAATGCTATTCATAAATAGGCTGTACTGTTACAGAACTTTTGATATTTCAGCTGGGACTTAATTCAGGACCCCCAAAGGTTAGAAGTGACTATTTTTTGATTTTCAGAGTATATGGTTTTTTTTACTCTTTTTGTTGTAGCAACTGAAAGTAGGTATGAGAGGAAGAAAGAGTCCTCAGTCTGAGGGGGAAATTTATTGAGGTAGTTTTTCGGCCATGGTTAACCTCATTTCTAAAGTAAAGAATGAAGAGCAAAGAGAATTAAATTGTAAGAGGAAAATAAGAGTACACACACTGAAAACTTTAGAACAGAAGAGAGAGTGGGTTTTGACTTGTCTGTTTCAGTGATTGGAGAGAGGAGAAAACTTCAAATTGAGTGAAAGCATTGTTTGAGATATTCCTATCATTTGCTACGTTGCATATAATATTTAAGTAATTTCCTGTTGAGAAGCAAAATGGGAACAGCTTCTTCCTATTGATGTGTTTCTTCAAGGTTCTCAAAGCAGTCTAAGGAAAATAGATACGTGTTCAAATACTTTTAGAGGTGTAATTTAATTTGCTTAAGGCTATTGCATCTCCCCTTTTCCTGTAAGGGCAAATTAGGAGCTCAATCCTAAAGTACCAAAATGAAAGATCACAGTCATGGAAAAGCAAATTATTGAGATTGCATATTGTTATAGTGGATACTGTTCCATGACACTTCGTGATTAGGAGAGTATTAAAGACAAGCTTAAGACTTCTCAAGTGTGTATATAAGAGTCTAGGTATAATTTATGCTAAAATAGGAGTTATTGGTTAATGTTACAGTAGCCTTCCTTCTTTAACTGTGTTCCTGTCCATTAGACTCTGTTTTCTGTTTTTCATTGTGAGCTATCTTGAAATGGAGGAATTAGTAAGACATTTTTAAGGCTTTTAAGCCTTTCAGCATTGATTAGCGTGACAGTTGGAGAGGGAGAAATTTTGCTAAAGTTTTCATCCCCTGAAAGGTCATCCCTTTTCCACATAATTTGAGCTGTAATTAAAAGGAAGAGTTGTTTAAAAGGGGAATGAGCTTAATGGGTACCACACTTGTTTGAAAGGGCAAATCTGCTATGAGTACAAATTCTGCTTCCCAAGTGCCTGAGTTTCTTTCTCAAGAGATGTTTGTTCACTTTTCCTTTTTGTGTGAGCCTTTTAAAACTATGCCTAAGTTTCTTTCTCCATCCATCTGAATCATTAAGAATACAGTCCAGGCAGGAGTAAATTGCTAGCATTATCATCAGAGGGATGAAAATAGTTCAATCTCTACATGGCTCTGTTGTTTTTGCTGACTGGCTGTTACCATCTCTACCTCAAATCAGAGCATGTGTGCAAAGTCTGTGCTCTGTACCTGTACATGTCTAACCCTAGTATCTTGGTCTGATAAATGTGCACATCCGTACAGCTGAAAATAGCAAATACTTGACTTTGACCAATATTTCTGTCTTTCCTGCTCTTGTATTGCTCTTGTATTTCTTTCTTGTTTCCCTCCCCAAACTGAATTTTATTTATCATTTACTTCATCACATTTGGCAGAAATATGCCATGTGTCAAATTTTCCAGTGCTGAATAATTCTTAGTAGGACTGATCTAGATAACTTCCACTGTAGATAATTATTGCTCTACAATAATTTGTTACCTTTCTTCATAGTTATGCATGTAGTCTTCATGGAGTTTTGCTTTAATCTAAATGTCAGTTACCTCAAAGGTTCATGCATTTCTTTGTGCTAGGGTAGAAGAAAGAGTCCTGTGATAAGGCAAGAGGAGATTTTAATTTTTGTTTCAGAAAAGTTTTGGTAGAAGAAATAGAAGTGAAGAAAAAAGCTATTCTTTTCTACAACCCATCCTGCCTTCTTTTAAGTTCCACAAAATCTACTTCTGTCATAATTTGTATCTTTGCCATTGAGATACAAATCCTTAGAACCTGAACCTGAATCCTTAGAACCTGAACCATGTCAAGAAAAGTTTTGATAACAAGAATGCTGCTTCTCAAGGATGTCAGGATACTGCACAGTTCCTCATGAATAGACACATATATCACCCTAATTGTGGAAAAAAATTGATAAATCTTCTTTGTATAATTCGCATATCTTTATGTATTCATTTTTCTGTTAATATTACTACTAGGTAAGAAATGAAATTAGGATATGACTTTCATGGCTTGTGTTGGACTAGGAAGGCTGTTCAGTGCCAGGACACTTACCTTGGTTCTTTAAACAGCCAGGAATTTCATTCCCTTTATTTTCCTTTCCTGATTTCTATCCTTACATTTCAGCTATTTCTCTTTTTCAAGTCTTCTAAATTATGAAGATTATTTTCTCCAACTCCTGAGGCTAGACATTAATTTGTCTTTCCTTAGGAGTAGAATGTAAATTAGATATAACTATGTTATAAGTGGAGATAATGAATCGTTTTGCCTAGAAAAATATCAACATTAAAGATGTTTCAACATTTTTTTCAGAGGAAAAAAACCCCAGATGTAAATGAGATACTTTTGCTAGCTTGCAGAAAGCCAATTCTGATGGAGGTTGAATTAACTGTGATAATAATGTATTGTTTCTTGTTGTGTGGAGTTGCTTAATGTTACAGCCTAAAACTGCTAGATTTAAAATGCCACAGGACTGCATCTGGAGGGGAAAGAAAGGTGCCAACAAAAAAGCATTTTCCCCCTCCCATTCCTTCTGAAATAGCTGTGTTTGGAAAAGTAGAGCTATCTTTGGGTAAATTTTTCAAAGCAAAGAAAACTTGTACATTATCCAGGTGAAGCACTGCTGGGTTTGCGTGTTGGGTGATACTCTGAGTTTCTGTGCTTGGCCAAATAACTGTTGGGCAGTGAGATGGGCGCTCAGAAGGTGAGGCTGGGACTCATCTCACCTTACTGTGGTAGTGCAGAAGCTTAGCCTAAGCATGCTCTCTGCAGCCTTACTCTCTAGTAAGTGGAGGCAGATGTCTGCTTTACACAGTCTTTTTGTTGTGATTTTGTGGGTGACATACCCTTTCAAAGTGGTCACCTTTCCCTATCAGGAAGGCTAGTTGTCCTAGATGTTCTGTACGCATGAAACAGCTGGTTTTTAAATGCTAAAATTAAGTACAACTCGTCTCAAGTTATAGGTGTTTTGTACAAGTTGATGGAAAAGCAATTCTTTGTTATTCTGTAAATTTAGCATGGGAAGAATAAAGTAATGAACCTGCATGTAAAAGAGGTTCTTTATGTGTAAATTATTTTATTTTTACAGTGTAGCATTATACTGCTAAAAAAAGTTTAAAACATTTAACCCTGACTTGTATAGCTATTATGTAGTTACTAAAAATTTATTTACTTTGTTTCAACCTTCTTCTGCTTTCAACCATGTTTAAGGTTATTTCTGAAGAATAAAATAGAGTTACTATCTACAGAAACTTTTCCAGATTTTTATTCTTCTATCCTTTAATGTCGGTAAAATTGTTGATGAATTGATACCCTTTTATGAAAGCTTTCAGCTTTTTATGACCATACCTGTGTCAGAGAAGATACGTTCTATACTTTTAATTAATTGTTTCTCGTTTATTTCACAGAAGTGTCTGATCTTCAGATTAGCTTGTCTAAAAGTGAGGTATTGCAGTGTGCTCTATGAATGGTGTAGGACTGATAAAGAGCGTGACCTGAAATTCTTGGCAATATTTAGAGTACTTAAGTGAGTTGTGGATTGGTCCTTGAAGACACTGCTGATTAATGCACTGTGGATATGAATGTCTGGGAATACTCTTTCCGCTGCCCCACGTGTGCTGTGTTACAGTACTTTCTCTGAAGGAGGTGTAGGCATGTATATTTTGTCAAGAATTCTGTTTTTGCAGTACTGCCGCGGTCTGCAGAGTGGGTGTTCATTTCTCCAGGGAGATACAGCAAGAACATTCTTAGGTGTGCTGCAGTTTGTTAAGGAGGTGTAGCTTTGTAGCTGTGAATTGTTCTGCTGTCACTCAACATCCACTTATATTCCATAGTTTAAGGGAGAGCCTTCAAAAGCTGCTGATCAGAGCAACGCATTGAAGGATCAGTAGTAAATTCTGAAGAGGAAATGAAAATAGATGAGGCCAGGGTTTAAAAAGACCCTAACTTCATAAATTATGTGAAAAGAACATGAATATGAGGCAAAATACACAGATATATCCATGCATGGGAAAGCCAGAGAGGAGAAAACAAGAAAAATCTGAAAAACAAGGAATGAAGTAAACAAAACAGCTTTGTATCCTATCTGCCATACTGTGGTTATCTACGGATGCATTATGTAGTATTTAATAAGTTCCTACTGTACATACAAAAAATATATTGAGAAACCTGTGAGCTTTGCATTACAGCTGTTTGGTTTTGAGTTAAAAAAAAAAAAGAAAATTGCACAATGCATTAAACTACCTATGCAAGGATAAAAGCTTGAGATTTTAGCCCAAAATGCCCAAAACTTTAAAAAAAAAAAATGTGATGACTATTTTCTTCATGTTTTCTGATCCAAAACAACTTTCACTGCAAATATTTTTTTCTTGTCCTACATAACCTTAGCCTGAGAGGCAGTGAGAGTTCAAAGTACAAGTTTTCTGAATGTAGTGTGTTAAATAAGGATCTTTGTTTCAGGAAGCGGGATTAGAGTGAAGGCAGAGGCATCAGGCTAAGGATGGGTTGTGGTGGCTTGTTAGCACCTGAAACATCCTGACTAAAAGCATTCTTTCTGCTTCAGCCAAAATAGGAGAGGGTTTTGCGAGTAGTTCTTTTAGAAAACATTCAGTGATTTTAATTTATTTTTCTAGCTTGTCAGAAAGTCTTTTTTTATGGACTACAAGAACACTTGTCTTTTCCATGTAAAACTAAAGTAATTTTGGGCAACAGGATATATTTAAGAAGATATTCTGGAAAGAAGAATCCAAGGTAGACTGAATTATATGAATGGGAAATGTAAAATAATTTTAAAAAGTCATTTGTGTGCATTAAATGGAAGCTTTACTTAATGGAGTAAAGTGAACAAAGAAATTTTGAGCAGCTGGGAGTAAGAGCTGCTTTGAGTACAGAGTAATACTTTTAAGAATTCATGTGAATTAGAATTGGTGCTCTGTATTATGCAAGGGAAAAAGTCCATGGGACCTGATGAGATACACAACTGTGGGTCCTGTGGGAACTGTCCAGGGAAGTGGCGAAGCCGCTGCCCATTGTATTTAAGAAGTTGTGGCAGTCTGGTGAAGTTCCTTCTGGAAAAGGGAAAACATAACCCTCATTTTTAAAAAGGGAGATAAGGAAGACCTGGGAAACCACAGGTCAGTCAGTCCTAATGTCTGGCAAGATGATGGAGAAGTTTCTGCTGAAAACTCCAAGTGATTGGTGACAGCCAACGTGGCCTTCTTTGGTGGGATTACATTGTTGTTGGATATGGTAAAAGCAACTGGTATCATCTCGTGGGAATTGTGAAGAGCATACGACACTGTCCTGGATTACGTTGTAAACTCTAAACTGGAGAGATAAGCATTTGGTGGATGGGTCACTCAGTGGATCAGGAATTAGCTGGATGGCTGCACTGAAGGGGTTTTGGTCAACATCTTGATGTACAAATGGAGATGACTGGCATTCCTCAGGGGTTGCTGTTGGCAGTGGTGGTGTTGAACATTGCTGTTGTTGACCTGGACCCTGGGATTGAGGGCACTCTCAGTAAGTTTGCCAACAAAACTGAGCTGTGTGGTGTGGTTAATGTGCTGGAGGGGAGGGATGGCATCCAGAAGAACCTGGACAGGCTTGAGAGAAAGGCTTGTGTGAATGTCATGAAGTTCAACCAGGGCAAGTGCAAAGTCCTGCACCTGGGTTGGGGCACCCCAAGCACAGATATAGGCTGGGTGGAGAATGGACTGAGAACACCCTGGGGAGGGCTCGGTGTGTTGGTGGATGAGAAGCTCAATGTGACCCATCGGTGTGCACTGTCTGCCCAGAAAGCCAACCACGTCCTGGACTGCATCACAAGAAGCGTGGCCAGCAGATTGAGGAAGGTGATTCTCCTACTCTGTTCTGCTCTCATGATACCCCACCTGCAGTGCTGCATGCAGCTCTGGGGCCCCCAGCATAAGAACGATGTGGACGAGATGGAACCAGTCCAGAGAAGGGCTGTGAAAATGGTCAGGGGGCAGAAGTGCCTCTCCTGTGAAGCCAAGCTGAGAGAGTTGGGGTTGTTTAGCCTGGAGAACAGAAGGCTCTGGAGAGACTTTAGAGAAAGGGGCTGCAAGAGAGCTGGAGAGGGAGTTGTTACAAGGGCATGTAGTGACAGGAGAAGGGGGAATGGCTTCAAACTGAAAGAGGGGCAGTTTAGATAAGATGTTAAGAAGAAATCCTTTACTGTGAAGGTGGTGAGACACTGGAAAATGCTGCCCAGAGCAGCTGTGGATGCCCCACCCCTGGAAGTGTTGAACTCCGTGCTGGACAGGGCTTTGAGTAACCTGGTCTAGTGAAAGATTCCCTATCCATGGCAGGAGAGTTAGAACCAGACGATCTTTAAAGTCTCTTGCATCCCAGAATACTCTATGCTTCTGTGATATCTTCTATATTTTGAGTGTTTCAGCAACGTTTTCAAAAATCTGACTGGAAGTGTTAGATCCTGATGCCTCAGTCTGTATGAGGTTCATTTAACTTTGATACTCTAGCCAATTTGCTTTTTGATGATCTTGAAACTTCACTGCTTTTGAATAAGTGTAGAGGAGGTATAAGTAGGTTTAGTCCCATCTTCTTATTTTCCTCCAGTGAAACTAGAAAAAATGTATTTGTCTGGAGTCAGAAATTGTATTTTGTTTAAAACCTGCAGTGCCGTTTCACAGCAGTAATTTAAAATAATTACATTACAGTTGTCCTTACAGAGAACAGTTTATCCACCCTAGTAGAAAAATAGTTACTGTATTCTAATATCACATTGCAAAGTAGTTTTACAGCGAAGTAGGCTTTTACTCTGAAGTCTGACTCCTTTTTATTCAAATTGAATATACCCTCAGGCTTTAGATTTGTGACTTCTGTATTAGGATATCCTGAAGATGAGCTCTCTAGCTCTTGGCAAGTCCTAAGCTCTTTTTTCAGAGTTTTTGTCCTACAGAGCTGTGACCATCTGGTGGTAGATGTCTTATTTTTCCTTCTGGAAGTGTACTTTTCCCCCGTGAACCTAAATATTCTCTAATCCCATTGAAAGTAAGTAACTCTGTTCTGAAGAGCCATGGCAATACTTTTCATCTGGATAGAATGCTCCTATTGTCTAACAGTATGCTGGAAAGAAAGCTTACTTAATCAGTATTGTTAAGATGAACTCCAGTTTTCCAGTCTTACTTTTGTATCGTGTGCCAGTGGCCAGTTTCTTATTCTAGGTTATTATAGACATAGATGAATCTGAGTTCTAAACAAAGGACTGCTTCTGACTCTGTGCGTGGGTATGTTTTTCTTGTAAAGTGTGTATATGTTCAAGAAGAATTTTTTTTTTTTTTCTTTACTTTATATTTTGAAAAACATCACGAAATCCTGTAGAATGGACAATGCCAAATTTCTCCTGAAAGGAGAGAAATGGACAGTTTCAAAAGGTTGTTTATGAAAAAAAGAAAGATATTTTGATGCTACAATTAATGTGACTGGTGAAGAAACCTTGGATTGGGACTATTAAAATGACTCTTCTACTTATAACTGGTTAGAGCTTCATATTAAAGAATTGTTTGAAGAAAAGCCAGGCAGACATTCTGGGGCATTCCCTGCTCTCCCCCACTGCTGCATCAGTTTTCTGCAGTAGCTTATATTGCTGGCAGGTGTCTGGCTTGTAATCCTTTTTGCATGTATGAAAGATACACCTGGAAAGGGATGGCTTTGTGTTAACTTGTGCATTCCCAAATCTGTTCTTTTAGAACAAAAAGACTGTCCATTTACTGTCCATCATGTATTCAAGTGTCAAAACTACTTAAGATAAAAAAGCAAAAACCACAAAGGCATAATGCTGTCATTTCGAAGTGATACAAAGGCACTTCAGAGCAGCCAATAATATTACTGGCTTTATCAGCATTGCATCAGTTCTTTCCTTCATAAATCTTTCACTATACAAATCAAATAGTCAGATATTTGACAAAAGTGAGATAAGGGAAAAGATGTTACAAATCTCCAGTACAGTTAAAGTGGCTGCAAATAAGGAAGGTAATTATTTCATCATTCCATCCACAGTTCCCCAATTCATCTGTAAAACCTATTCAGAAAGACTTTGTAATTTTGTGGTTATGCTTATTCTAGGCTGTTTTAAACTAAGTAGTTGGCTCAGGTGCAATAATATGTCTTATTATCCAAGTGACTGGAATTTGTATTCTTTAGCTGGTAGGCAGTCACTAGAGGGTAATATATTCTCATCTTGCTTTTGGTCTTTCCAAGTCCTCCAGCAGCTGCCTCTGTGCATTTATTTAGTGTGTGAGGCAGAATTGGCAGCTTTTTGAATGTTTGCAATCAGAATACTTTTGTTGGATGTTGCCATAATGGGGCTGCAGGATTGCCTGAAATCTTCATTGGAATAAACTGTTAATGTCAATGTTGTTGACAAATAAAGCCTGTATTTTCAGCAAACTCTGGAATTCTTGAGTCCTTTTAAATTTTCATATACTTGAAACTCTTTGTGCAAAAGAAAGGCCCTTTGAGAATCTAGCAGGCTAATTGCTTGCAAAGAAGGATGACATTAATCCTGGATTTGATGAGAAGTCTGTGGTTGAGGCATATGGTTGTTTCAGACCATTCCAATTTGGGGAGAAGAAAATGGAAAGGAATTTTTTTTAAGTAGCTTGGTCTACTGTTGCATACTGGTCAACTTGATATGTTGCTGAGAAGAGTCACAGAGAATTACATATTCTCAAATAATGCTTATCAGACTAAATGTCTGTTTAGAACTGAAAATTGTGAAATTTTTAATGCGGCATTTCTATTCAGCAGTCCTGATCTTCTGCAGCACCTGAAATAGCTTCTTGTCTCATTTGACAGTTTAGTAGCTACAGATTATTTCAGGTTTGTTCTGTTCTGCTGTGAGTTTTTTCATCAATCTCTTCCGAGAAATGTTCTCAAAGATTCTACTGAGTCAAATTCTCTAGGCTTAGAAGTCCATAGTGGTAACAATTTGCTTTTGAGTGGTAGCTGTCACTTACCTATACAGACAAATTCGCAAGTGCTTTTGCGAAACTCCAGTGATTTTCTCTTGAGTTCTGTTTTGTCCTCTGATTTACCAAATTCTAGTAGCATAAATCAGTCTGTTATTCTGTCTTTCAAAACTGTCCGTCCTCCATTTGCACCTTTTTATCTTTCCAGGAAGTTGAAAAGTTGCATTCTATTAATTATTAAAATATCTTAAACCTCGCCAATAACTAGGTCTGTACAAGTGGTTTGGTAGACACTCAAAGTTGTGTAGTCAGAAACTGTACAAGGAATACCAAGTTAACAGCTTCACCAGTGTGCTAAAAATACATGAGGGGTTAGATGGAGAACTGTAAAAGTAATTGTAACATACCTACTGCCTTCTGATTGCGCTGATCCCAAAGTGCATCCTTCTCTGAACATGGCCAGCATTGGAATTGGCCACCAGAGGGCAAACTAAACGTACACGCTCCCCACTTCTGTATGTCCTTGAAAATCAGCTGCAATTCTTCATGCCAATATAATTTGATTTTTTTTTTTCCCTCTACATGAATTTTTTTTTTTTTTTAAGGAAATACTCTTTTTCACTGAAGAGGTCATCTTGTCTTGGCTCATTGGGTGGCATCAATAACCTGAAAGACCAACCTTGAAACAGCATGTGACTCTTCCATGGGAATGATGTAAAACATCACCAAGCTAGTTTTACATCTTACTGCAGGATAGGTTTTGACGGCATATGCAAGCAGAAGATCATCTTTGAGCCTTTTGCCTCTTTTCACAATCTGAAAGAGCATTGATCAGTATGAGGCTATCAAAGAGGCTGTTTTGTTTACAATAGGAACTCTTCAGTTCTGTAAGGTTGGGATTAACTATTCTAAAGTCCATTTCTGTGACACTGCAAACACTGACATTCATCCCATATGTTTGAAAAAAGATAAAATTTTGTTCTGTAACTCAGAGAAGTTCCAGGAGTTTCCTTTTTACACTTGCATTTGTTATTTGCATTCCCTTTAAAGCAAATCACTTTACTAGACAAAATTGCAGGAAAGTTTTGCCTGAGGCAGGTACTGAATTTGTTCTCAGTTAGGTATGAAAGATGACACATCTCAATGTTTATATATTTTTAGGTCAGTAGAAATAGAGACAAGGTAGATTTCTTTGAAGAATTATGTAAAAAATTAAAATATAGTAAGAATAAATAAAAATGTCTACTCTAAACTTTCAACTGCTTTATTAAGCGGGGGATTGAGTATATTCACCAAATTTAGTAGCTTAAATTGATATTATCTTCTGTCATTGTGTATGGATAGATATATCTTAGTTTTGATTTGACTTTGCTTGAAAGAGTATCTTTCCTATTTGACATAAAATTATGGTTGTCAGATGAAATAGTATATGTAAGGAAATGCATATCTTGTTGGAATGCAATATTACGATGACTTAATTTGGTGTCAGTTTTCATGCTGATATGAGAATGTAGGTGAGTGCATTTTCTTCTTGGTATTTCTCAATATCAAGCCATGATGTGATGTGTTTCTGTTTCAATTTGGGCTTCTTCACCATGGTTAGTTTTATTTTGTCAAAATTTCAATATGGCCTGGGTCAAACCACTGTGAAGGTAGATGAGGTGCTACAGGATAGAAAGAAATGCTTTGATGGGTTCTATATTGAGTAACTTTGATTTATAGAGACTATGGATTTATTAGCCCTCATATGCAAGACAGTAATTAACATGGACTGTATGTTTAAAATAAAATTTTTCTGTTGTTCTTTGTAAAAATTTGTAAGTATATTTGTTGAGTTTGTTCTTTGGGATTCATGTGACCTTGTAGAAATTTTGGATTTGCTCCATATAGAATTGGTCATTTTATAATTAGAGGACTTAACAGTTGGAAAATGATCCTGACAGAGTAAATTAAGTATTTGACAAGTTTTCAGTGGGGTACTTTGTAGATGATACATTGTAATATAATTATATTTCTGTAATGTCTGGTGGAAGGAGAATTTGAACCTCTAGATCTGTATACAGCTACTTACTAAAATGAGTTATAGTAAAGGGCCATTTTCATTAGTGGCAGTTTGATATATTTTCCACAACATCTTGGCTATGTCCCTTACATTTCACAAAGGTCTTCTTTTGAAAGATTGAGTGGCTAAGATGAACGTGTCATTGTGTGGAGGTATGTCCCCAAGTCATTAAAAAATCCAAGAAATCACAATAAAGACTAGAAACCGGCTTTTCCTCTTAAAGCAAGAAGGTGGCAAACTTCAAATACTTGCTTGCGTCTCACCTCTATGGTGGATCAAACAGCTGAAGAACTCATTTGATGCATCTAATACTTTTCAATTAAAACACAGTATGAAAAGAGTCAAAATCCTGTCTGTTATTTTGGTAAAACTATATGTATAATAATGTATATTTTGTTCCTTTTTTTCAAAGGGGATGAACACATGAAAATACTCTGTATTCAATATATACTTTTTTTTTTTTAACTTTAAACTTCTTATTTTAATAAAAATTTTTGGGAGTGTTCTTTCAGAATTTCTAATAAATGGCTTTGAAGTCCCCATGTAGCAGGCAGCCTTGCATTATAGAAAATAATTGATGACATTGCAATTGGAACAATAGTCTGCATTGATTTTCATAACATCATCATAATAATGTGGGAGATAATTTTATAGTACCTTAGTAGAAATTTGGTTATTTTAAGCAAAGAAAATCAAGTCCTATTGTAGTACAATTTCATATTTAAAACTAAAGTGGTGTTTCTGACATGTCCAACTGAAGAAGGCATACCTGTGGTGTTAGATGAGAAGTTTTCCTGAATGAATGTTGAAACATGTTTTCAAATTAATTTAGAAATTGTTGTCATGGCATTGCTGCCAACTCCTGTCCTGTTTGAACTCCTATCTGTATTAATAATAAACATTTCTTTTCCTTCTCTCTTCTCCCTCAGACTTGACCTACCTGGTTGCCCTCTCCTTGAACAGATGCAGGATATCTATTCCAAATGACTCCTAGAGAGGAAAAAATTTTTTGAAAGTAACTACAAAAATAGGAATTCGATGTATTTATTAGTGTATTACTTAGGTTTCTCAAACAGGGTATAGTGAACAACTCTAGGGGAGGTGATTCATAACTAATCAACTGAATTATTGAGACATATGAATTCCCCAGAATTGTTCTGTTCACACAGTAACAGAGGATTTTCCAGATGCATCAGAAAAACTGACATAGATGGCTTTCCTTTCTCTGCCTTTTCTGTTCCAAATAGAAGTTCTGCTGCCTCTGCATGAGATGGGTGACAGTTCAAGGATGAAACATCGGAAAGGAAAAATGTCTTTTCAATAATTTTATTCTTTTTGACTGCTTCAAAACTGGCGCAGATAAGTTCTTGACAGCTCGAACCTTAATGACATAGGATGCATAATTGCTTTCTGTGATAGAGTTATTTTAAAAACCTGATATTTTCAACTAATCTTATTCTTCTATCACTGTCAACCTGTGCTGTATATTTAACTATGTGAAACTGTGTTTTTTGAAGGCAATTTGGCTTGTTTGTTTAACAAACTGTCTTACTTTCAAGGTTCTTTTATTATTATTGTTTTAGTAATATGCACTTAGTGAATTATAGGCTGCACCTTAATGAAGTAATTATTGAGGGAAGAACAGTCTGCATCCACTGTATAATTGTCTTTTGCTGGTTAATGCAACCAAATTTGTAGTTGCACTCATTCAGCTTTTTATGTCTCTTCTCTTGGGTCTTTTAAGTGGATTGTTCTAAAAATAAACCAGTTGGTCTATTTGATATTGTAAATACTGTGGGGATTTAAAGCTTAAGATCTTTTAGAGGAAAAAACCCAATGCCTTCATTGAGAGACAAATCCACAGATGCCTGTTGCTTTTTGTGATGCTATGAGCAGTCTGCTTTTTAGCTCTTCCATATTTGAATGAAATCTGGAGTTTTTCAGGAGTCAGTGATGATCTCTGCTTCTGATAAAATATATTTGGACTTTTTCTTTCTGAAAAATAGTGTCTGAAGTAACTGTATCAATGTCTCTGGAATATTTTCTACAAATGTAGCAGAGCTGACAGAAGAAATACGATAAATTTTTCTTAAACTTATATAAAAATAAAGCTGTTTGGAATCAAAATGTTCAATCCATATATCAAACGTTAAATGTATATGTAACATTTAGTTTCTGATAAGATTGCAAACAAATTTCTATATTTCAGTTTTCTCCCTCAGTATTTCTCTCATAATCAAATTAGATTTGAGTAGATAAAGTGTGCGACACATATGGTACTGATTTGAAGCTATCCTGTTTGACTTGAGCTGTATGTCTTGTTCATCTATCCATAGCTTTGTATGAAGTGTGTTTGAAACATTATACGCTGTTTGCTTGTAAAAGGCAAGCCAGTGAAGCACAGCTGTAGAGATGTTAAACTAGCCACTGGCTTGCCTTTTGTGTTCTTTCTTGCTCTTGTAGGACTTCTTTATATGAAATATATGAGGGAAAATAAAACAAGTTGAACTCGATGTCTGCAGTCCAGCAGCTTATGTCTGATAGTTACCGATAACAAGCAACTGAAACAGCAGATAAAAGCATCAAAGTATTTAAAGAGGCTTCCTCTTTAAAAAAAAATAAATTCTGAAAATCTGTGCTGCTACAGTATCTTTATGTATTTCTCTAGTGTGCTATAGCTGCTCCCCTTCTTTGTGTTCCGTCTTGCCATTCATGGCTGTAGTTGCAGCTTTGATTGCAAATTACGATCTTTGTACTGGGATAATGGTTTTATTTTGTATTGCAGACCTTGTCCTATATGGATATTTAAAAATTAAGGACAGCATTCCATTTAACTGAATTATATAAACCATATATAATTTGCAGTTCCATAGAATTTAACCAGGAGCTGACTTGGCCTTCTGGTTAAGATAGATCTTAAGATACTTCTGAGTCAAAAGCATTTCACCAGCTATGACTACATCATTTGTCTTCTACTTAAACAAGAAACAAAAATTGTCTTGGATATTTTTGACTTTGATTTTCAACAGGTAATCAACAAACATTTGCATCCCATAATGAATGAAAAACATATTTAGATTTGTATTTTGGTCTTAAATTAATATAAAGTTACTTCTGCTTTCCTTAAATTTGACCATATATTTATCTTTTTTTTCTTCTTAATCAGTTATTTTGGATTTCCTAGCACTTGATTTGTGCCTGTGCCTGTCAGTGATCCCTTTTCCTACTCTTGAAAACTTAAGAAAAGATTAGTCTTCTTTTCCTCTTACACTAACGGGTTTTTTAACTATTATGAGCAGCTGTGGGATCACTGCTATTTGGAAAACAGTGATGTTCTTAAGAAATCTCAGTTGTCACTTACATTGTTTGTTTTGGGTTTTGTTGTGTACTAATAAAACAATTCTAATATTTCTGATCAAGCTACAATCAATTCTGCAGTTGTATTTTTTCTTTACCTCAGGCTAACAGCTGCTTTAGTTTGTTAGATGCAGTGCTTATAAATTAGGAAGTTATCATTTGCAGTACTTACAAACTCTGAAGGTGTTTGAATTTTATCAGTGATGTTTTTTCATCAGATTATCAGATAAGGAAAAGGATAAAACAGCAGTTTACTAGGGAATTTCTTGACTGAATACTTGGCTCTTCATATCCTACCTTCCTATCATTCTCGTGTAGTCTGTCCTCTAGTCTTTGACCTTCACTAAATAATAATGTTATGGTACATAATTTCAGAGTGGACTTGATAGTTGTGTTGAACTTAGCTCTCATTAGGTACTATCATGGTACTTTCATTGCCACCTTGTTTTGTGTGGGAATTTCTCTTAAGCAAAAGACTGGACTGTGGTAGTCATGACCGGATTTACAGTTCGTGGGCTATATATAGGCATTTTTTTTAAGGTAGGCTCTTCTGTACTTTCCCTTGACGTCAAATTTAAGTAGAATGAACTGATGTATTGCTGCTCCAAAGAACAGGAGAGACATACAGCAGTTCAGGTTAGAAAGACAAATGAGCATCTCCAGAAACACATTTTGACATGGGTCCATTTTATTCAAAGGCAAATTGTACATTTTCATCACAAGTATTTGAGATAGACTAATTTTTTACAGCGTAGTTCACTGATCTTCAAAAAATTAACATCAATGCAGATGAAATTTTCTGAAGATTTAGGCTACAGTCAATATAGAGGGGAATAAGAAAAAATAAGCTGCAAAAGTGATAGTTAAATGACCTATTAAATTAATTTTAGAAGAATCTAAAATACTGAGGCCATCGACTAAACCTTAGTAGATATTATGGGCCCTCAGGGATCATATAGTACAGTAGTGAGTTTGTGAAATGTGGAAAAATTGTGGATAGAAGTCTTAATGCTGCCTTTTGTTTGGGAATACACAGGCTTCAAATAAGAGAACAGAAACAATTTTAAGATTGTGCAGATCACCTGCAGAGTTACAAAATTAGTATTTTACACTTTTACTCTTTAGCTTTTCTTTCTTATGAAGAAAATTTATATAAATGAAACAAAACTGGCACAGTTTTTAGTAACTCCCATGTAATTTAGAGAATGAGCATGTGATGTATAATTTTGGAATGTAATCAAGAATTTTGGATTTATACCTCATTTAAGTTTAATGTGGAAACAACTGAAGCTGGTATTATGGAACTGTCTCATAGATAATGATCTAAAATGTGGATATAATTTGGCAATTGTTGATGGCAAAGTGGAATGTGTAGGCACGTGCCAGAGCTTTGCCACTCTTCAGTGAGCATAGGGATTTTTTCAGGTTAATAATGTTCTGATAAATTTTTATCACCTAGTGAAAAATGTTTGCATTTTACAAGTATATTTAAATCTAGAAAGTTACATTTATAGAAAGGACTTAGGTAATCTCAAAGTTCAGTCATTGAAGTAAACTGCTACTTGTTTACTTCAATAGCAGAGTGGGGCAAGTGTGTCACCTTTAACATGAAGTTTTCTTGAGATCTTCAAAACTTATGGGGATCTCTTGCCAGTGTGAAATCTTTAAAGGAAGCATCAAATATTCTTTACTTGAACCTTACACCGCTAAAAGTTCAGGAAGAGCCAGTTTCTCTCTTCTGTGTGAATGTTGCAAATAGCTACTTGAAATTTCAGTCTCTCAGTTTCAAAGTTTCTTTGTGGTTATAGACTGGAGATCATTGGGTTTTCTCTCAATTCTAAGCGCAGTTTTTCTTTACCTCCAACAAACCTGTTTGATTGTGGTGTCTTTTTTTTTTTTTTAATTTTTCCCTTCCTCACTTTTATCTATCTCTATAAAGGAGACAAATGATTGTAGGACAAATGCTTTTTCATATGTGAATTGTCTTTTTCTTCATCCCAGCTCACTGAGCTTGTGTACCATACAGACTGTGTAGATAGTAACTTATGTGTGGTATCACTGTAACATCAAAAAAGACTTAGAATGGGAAGGAGTTTGTGATTCCTTTTTATTTAAGATCTATGCTAGATTTGGGATTACAGATACTTTAATTTAGATTCAGTCTATACTTCAAACAAACATATGGTTTATGTTTGAACAAAATAAATCATCTTGATAAGTATTGTTTGGGAGAAAATGCATAATGTATCTACCTGTGCAATAATTCCCTGTGTTTAAATGGGCAGGCTGATGATGTGCACTGATAGCTCTACATGGATACCTGAGACTTGCAGCTTCCAATCATGGACTTGGAGAATGGAGCGCTGCATGCTAATAAATTTAAGTTTTCCTTTAGTGTCAAGTTAGATAATGCCAGAAAATAAGCAAAAAGTAATAGCTAAAACATTGGTGTGTTGCCAGCAGTTTTCCCGTTGCAAATCTAAACATCATGCTGCTATATGTGAATGAACTCCATCCCAGCCAGGCTTGGTACAGCCTGCTGCCAGCTCCTATTTGCATGGCTTCTGTCTTTGAGTAAGTTTGTTCTGTCTTGCTGGAGTTCTGCCTCCTTTTTGCTGCTCCCATGTTTGCTTTCACTACTATCCTGTGATGAAGACTGTCTCTTGTGAGAGAGACAAGACCTTCACAAAATTTGTCTTCATTCTGTCTATAAGAGCACTTTTCAAACTTTGATTTGCTGCTGTAATCATACATTGTTCATAAATTGTGGAAGTTGGGGGTAGCTGCTTCTCCCAGACTCCCATTTTGATTCTAATTTAGAAGCATTACATGGCAGATTAGTGCTGAAGTACTCCCCCACATGTATTCCTCTCTTCAGGACAATTACCCACTTCATCAGTGTAGACTGAGTTGAGTGCTTAGTCTTCTGTCCCACTCAGTTTTCATTACTTTTTTCTTCTTCTTTTAGTAGTTCTCTGTCTTTTTAGCCACAACAGCTGCAGTCAAGGCAGATAACTTATTAATTCTGTGTGTACTTAAATACATGTGTAAAACTTGTTTTTTGCTGAATAAAATTATTATTGTCCTTTCCCTGATCGAAAATCAATACTCTGATATGCCAAGCAGACTAAACAAAGGGTGACTCAGACATTTTAGAGTCCTAATAAGACCAGCTATCAAAGAAACACTATGAGATATGTTAGTTCTGTATTTTGGAAAGGCAGGGTTCCTGTTAAAATTGCAATATTGAAGGCTTTATCCTTTTTCATTGTTAGCTGTGGTTCTTGTGTTATTATTGATTGATTTGGTTTTTACTGGCTGTTTGTCAGTGAACTGAAAACACTGGAGACCTGAGTCTTTTGTTTATAACAGCCATTACAATACAATGCTGTTGAAATGATATTTAATCATTCCTTTGCATTTTCTCTCTCCTTTCACCTGGTTGTAGCTATGTGGGATAATTCCATGGAGTAAAGGAGAGATCACGAAACAGTGGAAACACTCCTAGAAATAAAATTGCTAATTCATTTTGTTTGAGTAATGTTTCTTCTGTAAGTAGTCCAGTTAGTATACATTCAGAATACAGGTGATGAGTTACAGAACATTGCCATTACTAATATAAGCCAGCTGACCAAAAAGAAAGTCAAATCATATATTAGCAACTATTAGAAAATAATGGAAAACAAATTAGAAGATATGGTTAAGTTCCTGTATAATTCTGTGGAGCATGTTGTCATTCCCCCTCTGCTCACCCTTCAAGAAATAGTATAGACTTAGAATAAATATCAAAAAGAGCAAAATAAGTGACACACAGTATGAAAAAGTAGATTTTCATTAAAAATTACCTAATATTTGAGGACTCTGATAGGGAGAAGTAATGGTAATGAAAAGACGTTGCTTTGCTTTCTTTCTCTAAAGACCTCTTATCTTTGTTTATGAGTCTATATCTCTTCAATAAGAGACTGGATCTGCCGGGTCTTGGCTCCAGTTAGAGGTGGAAACTGGGGTAGGTGGTTCCATGTGGCAGGGTTAGCTGCCTAATTACAATGGCATGCATTTTAAAACCAGAATAATTTATGTAAATGGCAGTATTTAAATGCACAGGAACTCTAGTGGAATGAAGATCCAGGCGGATTCACTTGAAATTTAAAACCAAAGACAGCAGAATAGTTTTGACAGAGAAAATGGAAAGGTCTGTGTACCATAAGTAATAGAAATATTGGTGAGTTCTCAGTCTTACGTGGGTGACCATGCATTTTGAGAGCAGAAAAGAGGTGCTTTTTTTTGAATTTGTGATCACTTTCGCAGGAGGAACAACTAGGGTCACAAACAAACTGAAATTTTCTTTTTGATAGGTCATGCCAGTCCTAGCAAACATACAAGCTGGGTGATTTTTTTATTTAATCTACCTCCAAAGCCAATAGTGGTGATCAAAAAGAACTCTGAGAAACGGGTGGTGATATGAAGACACATTTTTGAAATATATTGCTAAAACTATTATTTTATAGTAACAGTCATGGTCTGTGGAAACATGAATTGTAAAGATAAAAAACATGTGTAGTTCATTATGTAATTTTCCTTGCTACTGGCTGAAAATCAAGATGGCAATTAAAAACCAAAAGCCACCTCAACAAAAAAATAGAAACAAAACTAATGGGAAAAAACCCTAAACCTCTCATGATTTTTCCTTTACCTTTTATTGTTTCCACTTCCACTCATTCAGGTTTTCCTGTTTTTGCTTGAGTTTAGAAAGGAGATCTGCAGGTCAGTAAGCACAACCAGCACCTCGGTTAATGAACTGGCATTTATCAGCCCTGTTCTGAGTAGGTCCAGCCTCCCATATTTGTCACTGTGCATTCTATGAATAGACCTGGTGTGGTAGGTTTTGTTAATTGAGGTAGGCTGGAGTCATAAGTGTGGAATATCACCGCTGCAACACTTGTCTTTGAGGAATGTCTGAAAAAACCACCAGATGGTGACTGGTATAGACAAGGAGGACTTGTTCTGTGATTACACATTGCTTTGTCCTTATCTTTGAGATCTCAGTATCTTGCAGGAATCTCATAATGTAGCACAAGTAGGGCCTGACCATGTGGTTATTTTTTGATTTCACTGAGTGAGTTTATAAACTTTGTTTTTGTGGTACTTACTTTTCCTAGTTGCTGATGATGATTGTCTTTTTCTTTTCTGGTAAGGTATGGCCACAGATATTGCATTTTGGAAAGGCAAGCAGCGATGCCTTTAAAATGTGGTCCTTTAAATTCTGTTGCTGTAACTGATTATGCAAGATATTAAAGAAAGACCAAAACAGAAATAACCCAGTGAAACACTCCTCTAGGATACATTGTGCACTGTCAAAAACAGCCTGAACAATGAGCACTGAAGCTCATTGCAGAGGGATGCGAGGACTGGTACTTGGCATAAATTGTGTAAGTTGCCTAAGGAACTAATTTCTTCTCGGTATACTTGTTTGAAATAGATGCAGTAACAGAATGAGTAATTGGCTTTGTCAGTCAAGGCATGCATATTTTGTACAAAATATTCAGAGGAAATTTCACCCAAGCCCTAAGATGCTTGAAACTTTCAGATTTACAGTAAGCTGAATTGACAGAAGAGAAGCTGGCTGGCAGAAAGGAGCTGAGCACGTGAAGTGTAAGACTGCTTTGTTTTGTGGGCATTTCAGTGATAGCATTTTTAAAAGTACCTTTTTTTTTTGCCCTTCTGATTTGCTTTGTTCCTTTTAGTTTGAATGAGCTTGGGCCATGTGTGGCCATAATTTCTCCTTTCTCAAATGCTCTTGCGGGATTTTGTGGAAATAATAGGCTGCAAGTCTAACAATATTTTGCCATGTTGATTCCTATCTGCACTGTAGTGTATGTAAGAGAGCTGTTTCTTAAAGTTGCCTCCTTGTATTGGAGATGGCGTGGGTGTGGAATATGTAAGACCGTTCAATGAGTTATTTAGAATCAGAGATAGAAAAAGGTTGGAAAAGGTCCTTGAGATCATCAAGCCTAACTACAAAAGTATTACTATTGAATTATTCTGATCCTTCTCTGGTAAAGCAGGAATAAAACAGATGTGAGTCAGATCAGTGAAGTTTTAAGTATATGTTTTTGTGGTACAAGCAAAGATAATGCCCCTACAACACAGTGTAAATAAGCAGCATCATGTTTGAAAAGTTGTATTTTCTTTTGAAATTGCAAAGTGCCATCTGTGTTGTTTATATAGTGCCTTAAGTTAGGGAAAAAAAACCCCAAAAATGAGTATTGAAAAAAATAAGGAAGACATAGGTAGCAGTAATGTGTTGAATGTACCATTGAAGTGTGTCTAGGGTCAGGAAAAAGCTGATGAAGAAAAAAAACTACCAAAAGTAAGGAGATTTTAGGTGGCAAAACAGGATGTCTTCTTTCGTGTAGTGAATGATATATTGACATAAAAGAAATATGGCAAATCAGCCTTTTCATTCTATTGAAACTGCACAAAAAAATCCTTCATGTATTGAGCAAGGATATGACTGGCTAACATGGAAGAACTGGGCATGATATATATACAAGGGGATTTTACAGTGAGCTCTGCGTTAGTAGCACCATTAACAATGTTAGTTTGTCTACTTGGAGTACAAGGACTGATATTCTTTGCAGTGAATATAGGCAGCTGGTGAATTTGGAATATCTGTCCTAATTTTGCTTTGTAAATTTTTTCTAATAATGTAACCTTTTTTTTTAAAACTTGATGGTCTCCAATTCTCTATATACTGTTCCTGAAATATAGTAAATAGACCCACAGAGAATGTTCAAGGAAGCAAAGATTCTTGATTGATAATTTTAAGGCCAGAACAAAGGCAATATTTACTTACCCTAACATCCTGTGTTACATAGGCCAAGTAATTTCACTATAAGCTCTGAAAAAAACCCAAATTCCTTAATACCCCCAATCTGATTTACAGTTATCAGGCTGATCCTTAGAATATGAAAGTTACAAAATCAAACATTCAGAAATTATTAAGTATTTAAACTTTCAGGCTGATGCCTTAACTGGTCCTGTTGTTGATACACAGTATGATACAGCCTAGTACCTGCATGCTCATATCTTGCACCTGTTAAGTAGAAGGGATTTGACATGAACTGGAGATGAACCATACTTGACTTCGAGGGCAAAGGATTTATTAGTCATTGTGTTTCAGTCATGTTTCAAAGTGCGGAATAGGTAGTGAGAGCACAGAACTACAGGAAGAAAAAGGAAAATAAAGTTAGTTTATACTTCAAGTTATGTGTACTGAAATGTAGTCTCTTGTTTCTGTGTTTATTTTTAAATATTCAAGCTAACTTGAAGAAAGTAGTAATATTCTGAGTGTAATATAAAAGTAATGAAAGTAAATTTTTTGCACAAAAGCAGCTATTAAATGTTTAATGAAACTGAAGTGTTGGATCTGTAGCATTGCCATGTCTAATGGCACATACACTGAAGAGAATACCTGAAGAGAATGTTACACTTAGAAGCCTGGCTACTCTTATTAAGACTTTTTCAAGGGAGGTCCCACATGAGTTTTCTGTCTGTGAAACTCAGAGGAAGGTTGCATACCAGAGTGAGCATACCGTAAGTTCTTAAACTTAATTCTTCTTTAAAATAGAAGTCAACTACTTAATCTGTAATGTTTTGCTGCAGAATAAACTGCAGAGACTACATGTAAAGTTTCTAAAAAGTTTCTTTCATGCAAGCTGTCATAGTGAATTAAAGAATTAAAATCCCAACTGAACGTGGCCCTGAGCAACCTGCTCTGGTTGCTTTGAAGCATGGGTGAAATGAAAACAGTCTTCAGATCTTCATGCCAACTTGAACGTCTCTTTCTCTGATCCTCTAAAATGCAGATGCTGATAGTTCCCTGAATTAACAGATGAAGCTGTTAATTGTGTTCAAGTTTACATCTTAAAGTAGGCTGTTGATAAACTCTTAAATGTCTTCTGTGTTTAAGGGTTTGGTAGCTTTTGAGTTTGGTTTGGTTTTTTTTAAATTTTTGTTTGTTCATTTTTTTTAAGGCATTTTGATTTGTCCAGTTACAAGCATAGCACACAAGTTTTTGGTATAGTTCTATTGCAGCTCAAGTGACAGCAGTGCAAGTGTGTGTTACATGTACACATACACATACAAAAAAATAAATGATCCAACTCTAAAAGTTGTTCTGTATTGTCCTAAACTGTTCATGTTTGTAAAGAATAAGAAAATAGGGTTTTGGATTTGGTGCAGTGTTTCAATCTTGTAGACTTGAATATTGTGTTTCTTCATTATCTGTGTATTTCTTGTGATCTTTCTGTTTCTGTGTTGTGAGCAGTTGCTTAAATGGGTGCCTTAACTTGTTTATTCTGCTTCATTTTAAAATTCCTCAATTTTTCAGGAAAAAGTACTTTCGAATTAAATATAATGCTTACAAGCTAAAATGCAGATTATTTTAAAGAACCCAAAACAGAACATGATGTACATAGAGGCACATATTTCTGTTATTAATGTTGCTCATACATGTGTGTATATATCTGTGTACCTCATAACAAAACTGTCCGATCTGTCATATTTTACCTGTGGAATTAAGTAAACAGTTTGAAAGAAAAGCTTATTTGTGTAAGTGTAATGAATATGTGTATGGACTTTGGTATATAGTTCTGAAACAGGATTTATATGGTTTCAGTAGACTTCTGGAAAATAACAGGCTTGATATAAGCAGGTAGATGGGAGCAATTTCTTAGATTTGTGTGTGTTTACATGGTAAGTCACCAAACTGTTTAGCAACTCAGTAGTTTTCACTAGCCACCTTAGACACAGTCTCTACTTTCTAGTGAAAACCAAAACAAAATGTACCATTATAAAATTGATATTTTATTCCAAAAATATGTTGCTTATTTATAATGTAAGTACTTCAGTGTTTTAGTGAAGATTTGTTTCTTGCTGTTGGCAATAATACACAGTGGAATTCTTCTGTATTTGACTTTTATGTGTAAGAACTCTGTGAAAAGTTCTTGTCCACATTCAGATGACTGTAAATATTCCAGTAGTTTTAATATTTCTGTGTAAGTAGGAAGGCTGCAGTGAGGCTAATGATAATGTATAGTGGGAGGATGGGAACTGAAAAGCCCTTTTCCCCAGTACCTACTGTAAAAATCTGGAACTGAACTCTCTAGCTCTGAGATAACAAATTCCTTAATATCAGCCAAAGCTATTCAGACAGTAAATCTGCATGCAGATATGCATTTGAATTGAAAGGGCAATATTGTTTCTTCCTTCTTCTTCACTGTAAAGCAAAGCAAGGCCCAGTCTCTCATTCTGTGTCATCATCTGAAAACTGAAAGATGACTTAGTAAAAAGGGGCTTGGGGTAAAAAACCACAGGAGTTTTAGCAATATGGGAGTCTGTTCAACAGGATATTGCGGTTCAACATATTCAAATGAGTTACTTGCCACTTTTAGAGGATGCGCAGAATGGGGATCTGGAAGTTGACACAAGAGAGCTCAAGTTTGCAAAAGGGTGCAGCCTTTGATCCTGACATGGCTGCGAGCAGTGCTGTCAAGCCAGAAAGAGCATGGAAATACATGCTTTTCTTTGCTGAATAGATTTAATCATAAAAGGCAATCAAGAGCTTGCCATGTGTTGAGTAGATTTGAAATAAAAATATGGTTAGCACTGTAGAACACTTCTCTTAGTTTTACTCTTTATTAAGTATTATCATACTTTAGTATATTATATAGAAATATATAGTTCTTGGAGTGAAAAAAGGTTTCAGTGTATTTCATAGAATCATAGAATAGTTTGGGTTGAAAGAGACCTTTTAAAGGTCTTTAGTCCAACCCCCCTGCCATGAGCAGGACATCTTCACCTAGACCGGGCTGCTCAGAGTCTCATCCAACCTTTGGCTTTGAATGTTTCCAGAGATGGGGCATCTGCCACCCCTCTGGGTAATCTGTTCCAGTGTCTCATTACCCTCATTAAAAAAAAAAAAAAAAAATGTTCCTTATATCTAGTCTGTATTTGTGTTCTTATCAGTTTAAAACCATTAACCTCTGTTTTATCACTACAGACATGTTTGTTGTGCTTCTGTATTTCATAGGTCTGTTATTGTCTAAGCATGTCAGCTGTCATACAAAGCATCACAAATTAAATACTTCATTAGAAAAAAATCGTTGGACTGTAATCTTCTTGAAAATGTTGCATGTGGCTGAAAATAAAGCTCCTCGATGCTAATACACTGTAACAACTTGCAAATTGGCAGGAGATTCATAGGCTCAGCTCCAGTATTCAATCTATTCTGTAGAAGAAGAGCTGACTTGACTATATTCTAGGGCCTGATAGTCAGAAAATAGATCTGTGGGGGTTTTTGTTTCTGGGTTTTTGTGGGTTTTTTGTTGGTTTTTTTTTTTTTTTTTTTGGTAGGGGGAAAGGGGTGGTAAGCTATATGTAGAGGGTAAAAAATGTGTTTTTTAGATTGTGATCCTCATTTAGGTGCTACATATATTTTTTAAATCCCAAACTTGGAAATCTGTTGTAATACTAAATGTCCAGTGCATTAGAATAAGAAAGCACAGACCTACTTGATTTTGCCTATTGTGTCTCAAGATATGTTTAGAATGTCCTTGAAAAGTGTTTGCATGAGAGGAAGATGAGAAAATAATCTTAAAGAGTGAAGACGAAGACAGATTTTGTTGTTATTTCCAGCTGTCGTTTGTGTTAGTGTAGAGAAGGTAGAATCAGGCTGTTCTCCTTACTGCTGGGCAGGGATGGGATTAGAGGTAAAGGACAGGTTAAAACATGGAAACCCTAATTAAGTGAAATTTTATAGACTTTGCTATACTTAAGAAATACAAGGAAGATATTAAAACCTTATTCACTAAACAGTTTGTGATAATATTTTGTGTAATTTGTGAATGTAAATTGCAAGCTTTAATTATTAGATCTGGTATTGTTCTGTTGAGAAATTTTACAAGATGTTCACTTCTTTCCTAACTCAGAATGTGCAACTATCTATTATTTCCTTGCTTATTTAATCAACAGGGTATATAGGAAATATTTGAGAAAGAATGACATAATAAATAAATGATTTTCTTTTTAGATGTAACACAAATGATACGTAATTACAGAAGTTAAATTGCAGAATATGTTTTAGAAAAATTATCTGTATTTATGTGTACTTTACCACAAACACATAGATATGTGCAGTGGTTCACAGATTTAGAAACTGTTGCTAAATGCCACTACCAAAGTAGGAAACTTGATTTCTAGTCTAGATAAAAGGAGTATAAAATGGAGGATAGACAAATTTTTATACCTTACAAACGTGGTTTCTGTTGTGGCTGTCTTACTGTCTCCCTTTATCTGTGTGCACAGTGGTTTTGGTGTAGTAATTTCCCAATCTTGTGAGAGTAAATACATCTGTTTTTGTGTTGATCATAATAGCAAAGAGTAGACTAATTTTACCTCCTCTCTTTTATCAGTAGGTTTTTGTTAGAATTCCTCAGCAGGGCAGCTTAGAGACATATTTTTCCTCTGAGCCTTTTAAATGTTTCAACACTGATGCTGCTGAGGCAACTGTTTTTATTTCATTAATTGTTTTGAATTTCACTTCATAGTGACAAGAGAGGGGGCTGGAGGAAAACACAATCTCAGGCCCAGGATTTTTTTGAGGGAGACTAGTGCAGTGTTATCCAGTTTTGGACCTAACAGCGCTGTTGAAGTATCTCTCCTTAAATCTGAGAGAGATGCCATAGTAGAGGATTTAGGACAAAATGTAATTTGTTCAAAGGCACCATGATTTTCCTACAGTATTTCAAAGTCCATAGAGAAAATGGGACTCTGAATGCAGAGGCTTGGCATAAGGATTCAGATCCCAACTGACCAAAGCAGACAGGTTCTCTCAAGTATTTAATAGGGAAGATTGTTGTTTCAATGCAGTAGGTCATAGCTGTTGACCTGGAAAACATTTTCCTTTTTTTGCTTCTATCTCCAAAGTGAACTACAGCTGATGCTGACAAAATATGACTAGTTGAGGATGGGAACTCAATCTATCTTTAAAGTATCACTGAGAAGAAATGAACTGAAATGTTAATGTACTCAAGTGCCCTTTCAGACTGTTGTTTTTCTTTTGAGCAGAAGGAAGGTGGAACATGTAGGCAATTAGAAATAATAAAAGATAGTCTTCAGCTATGATTGCAATTTATATGTAAAGTGTGTTATTACTGAACATTTCCATAGACTGAAGAAGGGAGTTGGCATCTAGTCTTTAATGTTAGGTGTAGTTCTTGTTAGTGTTGAATTCACGGCGAAGATTTGGTATGTTGCTTTGTTTTCATTTTGTAACTGGTACATTGACAGCCATGACATTCTGCTGCAGCTTGTTTGTCGCCTGAACTAAGACAGCTTGACATATACATACAGTTTGTAGGCAAAACACACAGTAAAGGCACTAAGGATTTGATCCCTGGCCTTGGTATGTAACTTTTTTATCGCAAAACTTACATGACAGAGAAAGGCAATGATGTGTGCAGTATTTTAGGGATTAGTTTTATGGTATATCAGGATTTTCTACATTGTCATTAGCACTGTAATCTGCTGCATTGAGCCGTCATTCTCTACGAGTGTACCTGTGTTTACTAGCAAAGTCCTAGTTTTGTTTTAGTTGTGTTCTTTCAGTCTCCCTGATAGCTGCAAAATCTGTGCTCTTTACACGACAAGCTGGGATCAAATATTATTTTCAACATTTCAAGGAAATGTCAGGCAAAGAGGACATGCAGACAGAAGTCTGATTCTCCTTCCACTTATAGAATGCACTTCTTTCAGAATCAACATGGAATTAAATTAATAGAATAGTTATCCATGATGTTTTCTTTGTAATCTCATTTCCCTGTTTGGGATCGGGAGGTCTCAGCTGTTTTCTACTGTATCAGTCTCCACTGCCAAGCTTTGCTTGGGCAGGGAATCTGCTGGCAGACACATATAATACCTAGTTGAATTTGATATGCCATATTTAATAAACCTTGTTTAGAAAAATACTTCATTTCTATAATGACATCACTGTAAAATGGAAAGAAGAGAATGAGTTTAATTTAGAAGTATTAATTAATCTAATTAATTAGAAGTATTATTTAATATCAGTCTTTTAATAAGACAGGCTATGCTACTTGGTATTTCTTCATGACGTAAGCTCTGAATACAGATCCTCTGTGTTAAACAAAAAGTAGTGGCAAGTAATTCCACCCTCTTTCAGCTATTAAAAGATCAGTAATTATTTTTTCTGTTGGAGTTCAGGATAATATGAAAAATGAAACTACAGGCAGGCTGGATATGTTCAGCAAATTGTTACCATTAGTTGTATTTCAAAGTCTCTTTTCCTGCGTACTTCATGTGTGACTTATTTTTTTTTTTTTTTTTTTTTTTTTCCCTATGGTGATTAAAATAATGGTGAAGCCTGGTCCCAAGGTGAGAAAAATATTTGGAAAAGCCTTAATGGGCTTATGTGGATTTTGGGTCAAGTCTATGGGGAAATGTTCCTGAAATCTAGGCTTAGAAACTTGATGTAGAAAAATGAGGTGAGGTAATTTGCAATGGAATTTTTTTTTGACAGCATAAGGCTATGGAAGTTCTTACAGGAGTGCAGACTGGGGTTTAGATGTGCTATAAAAAGAACATTTAATTTGATCGTCTATCATTTTAGCTCAGTTTAGGCTTTTAACAAAGATAAGTCTCATTAAAGTACTACAGAATATTTCTGAACAGAAAAGACAATAGTTTTTTGTGAGCACGAGTAGAGAGTTCTGTGTTTTTTCATCCTCTCTAAAGAGCACTGTGTCAGGGCTTAACTCAGAAACTAAGAGAGCAAGGGAAAGATTCGAAAGAGGCTGAAGTTCACAAATTGCCTTCTATTTGGAAAGATCCCAAAATAAATTGGACTGTATGCTGTACAAATGATTATCATTTGGCAACATTGAAACTAATCTCATTCCGGGGCAGGATACAGCAGATTTTTAGTGCTCAGCAATATAATTCTATTTTAAGGCAAATTGAAGACTCTCACTGTTCTTGAAGCAGAGGGTAATCTCAAGAATGCAGAAAGCAATTTCCTAATTGGATACCAAAAAGGCTAATCTTCCTTTTCAGGGCGTGCGTGTGTGCACAGGGTTGGGTTGGTTGTAATTATAGCTGCCAAGAATTTGGCCAAAGTAAAATAGTCAAGTCTTTGGTGTTAAGTCCCTCAGAAGTAAAAATCCTTCTAACAGCATAGTCCTTTCTAATACACTGCTCCTGTGCGAGTTCAGCATGGCCTTGGTGTGTCATGTTCGGAGGCATCAGCAGGGTTTCCTGCAGCCCTTGGGATTATCCTTTGTCAGTCAGCCCGGCAAGGGCCGAATCTGCTAAGTTTATGATTAAAGGCCAGAATAACCTGACATGAGACCTGAGGGACTGAGATAACAGAATGCTCTTTTAGATGGGAAAGAGCATCCGTCTTTCCCGTGCTAGGGGTGCAGTAAGGTGTGAAAGTAGCATGACGTAATTTCTTTGACTGTTAAATAATCATTTGTGTTGGTTGTGGTATTTTTTTTTGTAATAGTTCACAGAAATTTGGTTTTGGCAGTTTGCAGGCAAGAACCAAGCATTGTCATAGACATAGCTTTTTAATTTTCATGTGTGTAAACTAGTCCTTTAGTAGAATCAGCGAAAGGGAGTTAGCATTCAAAGATTTACCTTGTGTTAAAATATTTCTGCTGATCTTCTTGAGGTCTGGAGAAGCCCAAAAGACTGAAATAAGCAAAATGTAATTTTTAAAGTAAAAACAGTGAAAAATTTCAAGGAAAAATTCAAAAGATAAAGACTAAGGGTAAAGGGTAGGTGATTAGTAAATGAAATTTGGAGACTGTGATAGTGTCCATTAGTGCACATTGTAAGATGCTGCTGCAGGGATACCAGCCAATAGACATTTTTCATTCAAAAGTTTCTAGTCTTAAATTTAGGGTAGTTTTTACTTCATCAGTTCCCAACACAAGTAATGAGATGTTCTCTACTCATGCTTGCTGACATTTCTTACTGTAGAACTTTGTGCTGTCTTGTTTCTCATTCAGCATGTCTGTTATCAGAGGATCTATGCTAATGTTCTGGAAACCATTTCGGAATGGGCTGCGTCTTGATCCTTGTTTTGTTGTTCTGTAAGGGATGCATTGCAGAGCATCTTACAGCACCACATGCCAAAGTTGACGGGAGTTTTTCGTATAAAGCAGGAACTTCATAGTATAGTGCATATGAAAACATCATATTTCAGAATAATGCAGTCACTAAGATCTACAAAAAATGGGTCAATTACTTTGAGTTAAATTTAGGTTGCCTGTAAGAATAATTCCTTCAAGAAATCCAGCACTTGGTGGTATACTTGTTCATTATCCTGTGTGAATTTAATAAAAGAATAATGCAGGTATTTATAAACTTCCATTTCTTCCTCTTTAAGCTTCATCAGTAAAAGTTACTGCTTTTGGGTCTGAGAAATTATATTCTCTTATGGAGCCCTGCATATTGAATTGTTCTTCCTCTGAATAGCTGCTGTTATTTACAATGAGAATGAAGCCAGTCTTCGCTCTTAACAAAAATGACTAATGGCTCTATTTTCTTTAGAGCCAGTGGAAGATAGCCATTTTGGCGGAGAACCATTCTTCAGTAATTTCCCTGAGGAAGCCTGTTCTGATGCAGTAGGTTTGACAGATAACAACATTTAGGGATTAAAAACAGTCATAAAAATACATGGTACCGCAGTGTGGTTTTGTACAAATTGTCACCTCTGCTCAATAAAGACATCAAGGATGACATTAGGGGTAGTATCTCTATATATATTTAGGAGGAAGAGGGACCCTGATTTTCTTTCCCTCTCCTGCTGAGCTAAGATGTGTGTAAATAAGCAGAAGGTGTCTGGTACATTAACATGCCTAAGCACTGTAGGATCTGACTTAGAGGAACTTCTTTAGGACTATGCCCAATCATTTGGGCTAAAACTAGGGCTAGATCAGCTGCTCTGAAAAATGAAGGATCCAGAGGAGGAAGCAAAGGTGTCACATACACAGATTTCTTGCTATATCTGGGAATATTAATAGGGGAAGCTGAACTGGTCTGAGCCTTTTTTGCTGCTGCTGCCCCTGCTGTCAGTAAAGCTGCACCTGCAGATTGAAAGACAGAAGGCCACTGTTCCTCAGCTATTTTATGCTTTCTGCAGATGCACGGGAAGTAGGGTGTTTTTACTCTTTCATGTTTCTCTGTAACTTATCCTTATTTTCTTGGTATTTTATGAAAGGTAATATTTAATAAAATAGTTTTAATAAGTCTTAATAAATTCGGATACAAAGTATCCTAGGCATTATTTACTTCATGTGGGGATTTCTTACGTTCTTTTTTCACCACAGATGGTTAGGATACCGAACAACCGTAACTCTTTGTAACACAGACATGGTGGGTGGAATAAGGAAACAAAACATCTGTAATTTCTTTAAAATTAATTTACTTTTGTTTGAAATTTTCAAACTTCACTGTCAGTAGGATTCAGCCGAAACTTCTTGTTTATCCACCTGGTATCACCATCATGCCTTTTGTTTGAAACTGTTGCAACTCTCTTGCCTTAACATATCTTTTGTCAAGGGAGGAAATAATTGGAATGTGCCGTGTTATCAACCTTTTTACTATTTAATATTTGCAGATACAATAATGAAAAATGTAACAAGACAGGTGTTTCTTAAGGGATGATTGAAAAACACTTAAATTATGGACATGCTAGAACTAATATTTGAAAAACTGGAACTTTAGAAAGGTTTTGAGACAGCAGCCTCTGTTGATTTATCTGAGAAATATTGTAGTGTTTTATTAATCTCTGCTAATATAAACAGAGCTTTTCTTGGAAAGAAAACATCTGATTAGGCAAAGTTCAGAATAGGTAAGTAATATAGAGATATTGTGAATTTTAGACTTAAATTTCACTTTAAATATAGGTTGAATGAGCACAAATCTTGCCAGTTCTTGTTACAAAGACTAGCAAGTTTTTGAAAAGAAGTTGTAGTTGTGAAGTACATATTGTAAGGAGATTAACTAAAGCCTAAATTTCTTCTTAAGCACACAGGACATTTGGCTTGCAAACATTTTTCTGAGAAATGAACCCTGAATTGGTTTTGTTTAAACAAACAGACTATATGCCAGTGAAATTCCTTTCATCTGTAGAATAACTATTTATTTTCAATGAGACAGCTGACCTTTTCCAAATTTATCTAATAATGAAACCCAATTCAAATGGGTATTGTCTGCTAAAACATATATTTTCCCAAATCATATGATATACTACTAGTACTGTACTCTAAATAAGCTATCGCCCTGAAATCTGTATGTGCTTTTTATGTCTTGTTCTCCAGTTTGCTAAATTTGCACTTTTCTAATGTTGGCAAGAAGTAAGGGAATTTCTTCGTATCCTACAAATCAAAAGGGAGGACTGAGTTACTTAGAATATAGTACTTTTTTTTTTTACTGAACTTATTTTATCTTGTCTGTATGCTTGTTCTATTATTGACTTTAAACTGTGTGACATCTGTTTTAAATTCCTTAATTGTAGATACTAATTATTTTCTTAATATCTGTGTAGCACTCTTGAACTGAGACCAGTAATTTTAACTGCTTCCTTCTATTAAGTTGCAAACATGTAAACATGTGGTTTTCCTTCCATCCCATTTTCTGTTGCCACATCTGTTCTTGTTTGCTTTGTAATGAAAATAATGCTGCAATTCCTCTCTCATAATATTTTGTATTCCTTAATTTCTTCTGTTTTGGACTGTTTTTACACTAGGGTGTTCTTTGTCTCCATGGCAATGAGAGGCAGACTAAAACATTGTTCTGAGCCTTAACATAAGAGACTTTTTTATCCTCTGCTGGGAGAAACATACCAAAATTCTGTCCATGCAACTGGCATGATATGGTAGATCTCATGATTATATTTGGAATGAAATTTCTTCAGGCTGAAAAACAAAGAAACAAAAGCAATGCCAAGAAACTGTAATATTTGTTTTGTGACTGCTTCCAGGTTTTTATCCCTGACATGCTAAAAAGACAAAAATTTCATCTACCTAAATAAAAATTGATTAGTAGCACTTTTTCCCCCCTCTTGTGGCGGTTAGATATGGTTGAAAAAATGTTTTCCATAAACTGCATAATGGCCAAGGCCTTTTCAAATACCTCTTAGACATTTGGTAGACCTTTAATAAAACCTAGACTGTTACTGTCCTTGCGCCCTCCATGTGTCCCTCACATCTTACAGGACTTCTGTCCTGAACACGATGCAACAGTTTTTATAACTGCGTTATACAAGAAGAGGCAGGGGGAGGGAGGGGGAGAGAAGAGTTTGAAAAGACAAGTTACATGAGCTCCTGTCATTTGTGGAATAGTGCAGCATTTGATAGAGCAGGAGCTTGTGCATGGAACTGTTATTCATTGTACAAGGCTCCCTGGCTGGTCAAGCACTCTTGGTGGGGCTCTGCACTGGGTGTTTCTTTCCTGGCTTTTATTTCTCAAGGTGTTAGCTGTTTATGGCAGTTCCCAGAGATCCCCTGTATACAGTTCATTTTTGTAGACACAAACCATAGCCTCACAATCATATTGTCATTCTCCTCCAACATACCAAGGTAAATTCCCTCCAGCCCCACAGATGTTCTCTGAGCTCCCTGTATAGTCTGTTGCTGTTCTGCCACTCTTGGCTGTACTGCTGCATTATATGCAGAGGTCAGGGAGCAATTTTTGCCTTGATATTAATTCCTTCCTTTTCAAAATGATTTTCAGTATTTTCTCCGTATTTCTGAATATGTGCTTTAGTGAGCATTTGGTATTTCTTGGCAAGTGATTCCAAATACTGTGCTATTCAAACGTGCTGTTAGTAACGCTGCTAGTAGCAAATAGACAGCACCCACAGAAATCTTACTGAATGGGAGCTGTGCAACAGAGACAGAGAGGGCTGAAAAGTGGTGGCTCCTAGCCCAGCTTCATCAATGGTACTAGGAGCATGAGGCAAAGGAAAGGGAGTGGGATAAACATTAACTGGGGGGAGCTGAGTGCCAGAGTCAGTGGAAGCAGCTATTGATTCTAATTGTGCTTTGCCAGCCCCATGAATGCAGGCCTCAGGGGTGGCATGGCCAGGAGCTGGAGCAGCAGAGGAAGCTGCCATCAGCCTCCCTGGAGGCTGGCACTGAGCAGCAAGCCAGCGTCCTGTCACCTGTTGTCCCTGTGCCCTGCTCATGGAGGCTGGGTGCCAGACAAGTAGCAAAGGAGCTTTGCAGCAAGGCTCAATCTTTCCTGCAGGTGTTTAGGCCTTTCTCTGCCAGAGGAACAAAGCTTACATTACCTCTGGGATGGTTTATTATTTTGAAGTTTTTCTCATGTTAGTTCTTTGACTTACTAAACTTATTGTTATCTTGACAATCTTGACTTCCTGATTCTCAGAAGTATTGATGTGAAGGGCCACTGCATTTTTCTGTATCTGTGTACTTTGTGCATTGAACTCCTTCTGATGGTTTTGGCTAAAGTAATTATCTTTCTAATGGGAGGCTTAATCTAGGGTCAAAGCTGGCAGAAGTCACCATTTTGCTAACCTGTAAATATCTTCTGGACTTTTTTCTTCTAACTTCCTAAGTGTAATAAATGTAATTTTTTTTTTAACCTTTATTCACTGAAGAAGGGTTCTTGCTCTGTGCAGTTCTTAAATGTGGCTTTATGGGCAGCATAACAGGTATTTCAGCTGGTGAGAAGAGGGAGATTCTGTTGAGCAGAAAGTATTGATCCAAAAAATATGCTAGATAAATAGTCCCTACCCTGCTGGAATTAGTTCTGTTCCTAATTCTACTGCAGACCTGTAGCTGTGTGACATCACATAAGGTCTGACAGATCAAGTGACCCATTGAATGCATCTGGGACAGTTAGTAAAAATGTGCTAAATAGCACATGGTCCATCCTGGCTTCTTGCCTTCACAGATGTTCTGGGATATGTAAGATGCTGTGATAGTAAATATGGTGCTGGGGAGTGTGGTATTGGCCTTATTCTCCTGTGTACACCATCCTGCATTTAATGGGCTAAACTAACACTCTGCATTTGCACAGCAGAGTGCTCTCATGGCTTGTGGCAGATCAGATGGCTGTGCAGGTCAGCAGAGATGAAAACCAGTGCCTGATAGGTAAGTGAGTATCCACATGCTGCTGAACAGCATGTCTGCCTCCTGGATGAGAATTCCAGACTTGCTCAGGTTTCAGGCTGAAGAATTTTCCCGTACCTAAGCATAATGTGTTTTCCTGGTGCAACTTATGCTTCCTCAGTTACAGTTTATGTTTTGGGGTAGTACTCTCATTGGATATGCGTTTCTTAGTTACTCTGTGTATGCTGTCTGTGGCCCTCATTTATTTGAGGGAACTGCAGTGTTCAGGAGTGGTAGGCTTCCCATATGATAGCAGTTTTGTTGTTATCTCATCCTTTTATTCCTGTAACAGTTTTCCATGCGATCAGCAATTCGTGGCTTCATAGGATAATGGCAATCTCACTGACATTGTACTGAAGGTCCTGGAGCAAAATACAAGTGGAAAAAAAAAAATTTGCACACATTTCATGCTTTGTTTTTCCAGCACTGGAAAGAGATTGGTGCAGAGGTATCAGATGACAACCCTACGCCAGCTCTTTCAGTGAGACTTAGGATACAAAAACATGTTACAGAGTCACTGGGGAGGTTTGGGGCAGATGAGTGAAACCCTCTGCTTTTGGCCTGGTGCAAAGACATGAAGGGGAGATACTTGGTGAGCTCACGTTTGCTGCAGAAGTGAGCTTGAGGCGAGGGGAGAGCTGTGATGTGGGACAGTTGGCTCGACTGAGTTGGCTTGTTGGAGTGGAGGCTGAAAATAGCATTGCTACCAAATAGCAAAGACCTCTAGCCTAAAAGAGGTAAAGAGCTTTTGTGTCAGATGAGAAGCAGATGTGTGTACTTGAGATGCAGATAGAACAATTTGAATAGAAAGCCCATTAAGAACTCCTTGAAATTAAAAAGAGTGAAATACTCAATAGGAAAACAGCTAAAGACAGTGAGGAAAAAAATCTAAATCTAATACTGTAGGTTTCAAGTTTTAATAGGGAGCATGTGCAGCCAGAAAAACTTTTGCTTCTGAAATTGTCAAATGCAATTTCATGTCCATCTACAAATTGTTATGTAGTTCTTCTTTGTTAAAAGCAAACCAACCCCTCTGTGGGAATAGGGAGGCCATCAGTAAAATGTATTTTTTGCATTACAGTAAGTAGTATAAAATCTGTGTTGAATTTTATATGGGCAGAATTAAGTGTGCCATTGAATAATGTTCAGGAAATCTTGTCTTTCCTGCCTTGGTTACCATTAAAAGTATTGTTTCTTGAAAAGTTGTTATAAATGAAGCCTTACATTGTACAGTTGCCTATTAGACCTTTTTCTAAAATTGGTAGTTTTTAAGTTACATGAATAACAAAATCCCTGTATTGTGGCAGTCAAATTGTACTTCAGTAAAATACAAAGATAATTATAAGTTCAGAAAACTGCTTCAGTTTTAGTGGATTCTCTGTTAGAAAGAACTTTGATTTTAATATATTAGCTTTTGTTGTAGAGGCCATACTAGAGCTAAAATGTTGAATACAAAACAAGGGTTGAGTTTTCTTTATCCAGTTTTTCAGGTCAACCTTGGTCTGAAAATATATGTGAGGAAACTTCCTTCCTTGCCCTTGGACACCTGCTGTTCTCTGAGTCAATCATCTTACATATCATGTATTACTATGCTCTTTAGAATATAGATTTCTGTTGGATAACAATTCAAGTGATGGCAGCAACTACAGAAAACATTGCAGAGGAGAGATCAGTTGAATAATGTAACAAATGTGCTAGAGAGGAAAGAAAAGTAATATGATCCTATGTTCTATGTCTATTGAAAAATGAAAACTTCTGCTGCATAACTACATTGTCATGTATAGGTTAGGGTTTTTGCTGTTTGATTTTCTTTTCCATTGAGCTTTTTACTCTTTTACTATACTTAAATGTGTATTTCTTAATACTTGTGTAATAAGTCCTTTTTAAGAAAGGGAGAATTCATATAGAAGAAAATTGAAGTCCAAAAAGAAGCAATGAAAGTGTTCAAGGCAGAATATTCCCCCCCCCCTTTTCTATTTTTTAATATCTTTTCTGATTAAGCTGCTGTTTTGGTCATGTGGCTGCTGTTTTAGTTCTTTTTGTAAGGTTGTCAGATTTCCAGATGACATAGGTGATCTTTTTTTTAATCCTAAGACCTTCTCAGGAAAAAGGAAAAAATTATTAGTCTCAAAGTGCATATATAATTGTAGCATGAGCTTAAGTTCTTAGAAACACTTCATCACTATGACCCTGAATGAGTATAATGCTTAAAACATGCATAATTTTAAGGCATGGATATTAAAGTCATTGAAATCCATCATCCATGGCTATTAGAAGTTCTTTGTGTCTTTCAAAGAGACACTTGAAAGAAATACTGACATTTCACACAGTTTCAAGCAGAGCAGTAAGTATGAATTTTCTATTTAAAATGTATGAATACCTTTAGCTGGAAAATATTGAAAAAGTGGTATGGTTACTGTTACAAACCTGTGACTATATTCTGTGTACTTTTACAACTTGCCCTTTAACATGCTCGGGACAAAGGCAAGAAAATCCCTGAAGAAATTCAGAAGACATAGGCTGTGTCCTGAGATGCTCAGACATAGCCTTTTGCATTTATAGATTATTAAAGGATACTTTACCTAGAGATGTTGTGATGCTACCCAGCCCTCGCTGTAAACTGTGTATCCATTCATTCTGTTTTTATATTAAAATTATGAAAAGAGGCTTTGTAAATTATATAATGATCTTGATTACATTCTGCAGAGGATATTGAATATTATTGTAATCAAACTTACTGGCTGAAGATCAGGAAAGGTCTGAATGTAACAGGAAGCGAGGTTCTTACGCAGAAGGTTAATAAACAGCTTTAGGAATGTTTGTAAAATTGTGAAGCTATAATTTATTGAAGCAAATTCTTTACTTAATCTGACAATTGATTAACAATTTTAATTGTTTGTAGAGGCACATGGGGATTTTGTTTAACATATCCAATTGTGGATTTTATTTAAGTAACAACTGATTTGAAAAATTAATTCTTTAGGAAAATCAGTATAGGTATATATGGTATATGGGTATTTATATTTTGGATTTAAGATAGAAAATTCCACACAAACCATAATCCATCCAGATCATAGTACAATAAAAAAGAAAAAAACACACACACAATCTACAAAGACAATGGAGAGGTAGGCATATTGGGGAGAAGAATACATAACAAAATAGTGTTGTGTTGTGTATAGATCCATAATGCTACTTCATCTTGAATGCTCTGCACAATTCCAGTTACCAAGAAAATAGAGTTGGAAAAGATTCAGAGAAGGGCAACAAGAAAGGTACGGAGTTGCTTTGTAGACAGAAGTAAGTCAGCAAGGCTTCTAGCAGTGCCTGAGGGGTATTATATCTGGGATCTGTGAAGTTGTCTGCAGTATGGAGATGAACAAGAATTACTTTATCTTCTGGATGGTTTGAGGCCAGCTTGAGAACATGTAATTCATACAAGCCTCACTTGCACATTCTTCCTTAAGCAAAATGCAATATCCATTAGAAGGGATTTTTGTCACGCTCAGGATGACTTCTCTTTTGTTCTAATAGCTTTATGTTCTAGATATTCTAATTTTTCACCATTTTAATAATAACCCTGTTTTCTGAATGGACTCCTTGTGGGTGAATATTGTTGATTTAGTAGAAGTAGAAAGAGAATCTACCACTTTGATGTTTTTTCAAGAATTTCAAGTTTTGCCACTGTGGTGTGATTCATGAAACAGCATTGCATTACAGCTGATTCAAACCTGTTCAGAACACCACTGCAGGAATAACATCATACTGACTATTTGGAGGAATATTTGAAAAATACTATTATAATTGTAATTTCTGCTTATTTCTCATGTGATTAAAAAATTTTTTATACCTGTGTGTATTTTATTACTTTGAAAATATAGTAATTAAAAAAGGCAAATCGCATATACTGCTTTGTAGATTGTTAATCTGTGCAGCACCAGAGTAAAGGAATGGGTAAGTATTGGTACAGAAATACAGTTCTGTTTTGCACTTCCAGATTCTGCTCATTTCTTTCTTTCTCTTCTAAAGCAGAAATTTTCGTAACAACATTTTTACTAATAAAACATAATCAGTCAAATATGGTTTAGACTGGAAGCACCTTCTTTTTTTTTCTTTTGGGGTAAAAACCCAACAAGTATTCTGTACCTGCAAAGACATATTTGATGCTTGATCATTTTTAACTCCTGACTATGTGGCTTTGACAACTGTATGAGACTCACATTCTCTCAGTAGTTAAATTTTGTGTAAATTGACGTTTCTTTACAGCGATCTTTTAGCATGTGGGATGGAACTGCTGGATTTGACAGTACGCCCACTGCATTTTGTTCAGTTTAATTTATGTGGACTTTAAAGTGTTTGGTACGTTCTTTTAAATATTTTGTTCTAGAGAATGGTTAGTTGGATTATGACATAATAATAATTCCAGCCATTTTTCTGTGCCACCTGTTATCTGAGATATGCATATCAATCTATTGTCTTGGCTATGAATTTGTAATTTATTACCAAATTTCTCATAATCTTGAAAGCAATTTATTTAATTCAAGTTTTTCCTTCTTGGAATTGAAGCCTAATGCAGCTGATGACATAATTAGGGAGATATTTTATGTTTACGAAGATGATTCGTAGAAAATAGAGTTAATTAGACCGACTTAATGAAAGATCTTACTGATGCAGTTAAAACTACATAGCAAATTATTTTTCTAAAATTCACAGATCATTCTTTAAAATAGCTGTATTTTATTGATGATGACTTTGAAGCTTTACTTTTGAAAAATCATGCACTGAAAATGTAATTAAGTTTCTCAATACCTTAGAAATTAATGGAAAACTACTGTAACATTTTAAAAACAGTGTTAGAAACGTTACCTATGTGAGTGCTGTGAGTAATACATTTTCTGTTTTAAGTGCTAGTAAGTAACATTTTTGAATAGCATGTTTATTTTATGAGTGATACAAATAGCCTCTGAATTACTCTGTTTTATTCTGTGTAATTAATTTGTCCCATTATGATAACTGTAATCTTTTTCTCTCCTTTTTTGTTTTATTTTGCTGCTTGCCTTTTCTAGGAAGTAGAGGTTGGTATGCTTCTTCTGTCTTTCATGATACTGTGAGCTTTTCATGTATTCCTTATGATTTACTAAATTTAGGTTGTTTCTCCCCCTCCAGGATGATTATTTTCGTACATGGAGTCCGGGTAAACCATTTGATCAAGGTAAGATTCCACTCCTAGTTACTTGTGTGGGATGAAATTTTATAAATTATATTTGTGCTCCTGTTCTAGAATACTTACAGAATTCTGTTAATTTGTGTAATTTTCTCTGTTTCTAATAATTGATTTAAAGAGGACTGGAAATTCAGTCTAATCACTGTTTTGTATCTTTGATTTTTTCAAATATTTATTGATTTGAGAAAGAGATGGGAGCATTAGCAACCTCCGAATTAGCTTCAAGTTTCCTTTGGATAACCATAAGGTTTGGAAGATTTTGTTTTATTTATGTAAGTTAAGAACTTACATTTTCTGTAGGACATCTGATGAAAAACAGGCATGCAAACTAATATTTGTCTTTTGCAGTCAAGAAAAATATTATTTATATTTTGAATGTCTCTTTATATCCATTGGATAAAAGATGATCTAGAAAACCAATTTTGGGAGTCTGTCATGTTCAGGTGATCTGTCTTGAGGCAAAATGCAGCTGGAGCTTTGGGAATGCTGGAGTACAACAGTTTTAGGGTGAGAATAATATGAGCAAATGTAGCAAATATTCCCATTACACGTTCCCTCCGCAGGCACTGGAACTTCATATTTACTGTCAATATTATCCCCTTTATGTTGTTTGTTGTATGCTGTTTCAGAGTGTATTGCTGCCATTTTGAAACTACTGAGAATCTTAATACTTTTTTTTTAATTGCTATGAGAAATGCTTCAGAGACTTTGTCTCTTCTGATAGTGCCAGTGGCATAAATGCAATGAAGAAACTGTGCAGGGGCTTGTAAACAAGAGACCAAGATAAAAATATGTTGCAAAGATAGTATTTATTTAATTTAAAGAACTTTCTCCACAATGGATACTGACTTGTAAGGGATATTGTTTTGTTGTAGTATTTGAAAAATCTGTGGTTCAAGGAATTGGTAGTTGTGCATATATTTTTATTAAAAAAAAAAAAAAAAAAAAAAGAGTGTCCTAAATTTAAGCCTTCCAGTTCCTAAAGGGGCCTGCATAAAAGCTGGTGAGAAGGGACTTTTTACAAGGACATGTGATAGGACAAGAGGCAGTAGTCTTAAGCAGGAGTAAGCTAGGTTTAAATTAGATATTAGGAAGAAATTGCTTACTGTAAGATGAGGTGAAGCACTGGAACAAGTTGCCCAGAGAGACTGTGAGCTTCCCATCCCTGGGAGTGTTCAAGACTAGGCTGGAGGGGGCTCTGAGGAACATGGTCTGGTGGAAGGTTCACTGCCAGCAGTCAGCAGGGGCATTGGAACTAGATGATCTTTAAGATCCCTTCCAACCTTAACTATTTTATGATTCTGTGCATAGTGTTTTAATACTTTCATACTTTCATGTTTTTGTGTATTTTGAAAGGCCTTCTTACGTTAATGTGTTGAAGTATGTCAGAATTGCTCATGTAGACAGATGTGTGTAAATCTATTTGTATTTGTAAGAGTGGCTATATGGAAATTTATGTCCAAACATTCTAGGAGGCTAGCCCTTACTATGAAAATGTATAATGGTATTTATTCCTGGGCTCCAAAATCTATTTTAAATGATGGAAAAATACTATGACTTGCATTGCAGTACACCAACACCATTTCTTAAAGCAACATTTGACATTTGTCCAAAAGAGAACTTGCTTGCATTGAACTCTGGTTTGCTTATATCTTTATAACATAGAAAAACATATTTAAATGTTTTGACTGTATATTTTAAATGAGTATATGTGTGTACACACCCCTAAATTTTTTTGTATTTCTATAAATATTGCAATGTAACTTGTTAATAAAAAATTAGGTGTGGCAGGTATTATTGTTGGAATAAATATGGCTATTCTATTACAATATCTAGTTACTGCTAAAGCGCAGTGGTTTTAGAAATAAGCAAGTAGGATATTTTGTGTTTAAGACTATTCCAAGTCAACTACCTTAGTAGCTTAAATTTATGTTTTATCAATGCCTACTCAAATTACCCTCCCCATGCACACACAATATTTTCTGAGACATTTTCTTCATACACCACTTTTACATGAGATGAAAATATACAGGGTACTTCTGGTACATTTTATTTTTAGACTACAGATGGTAGCAGAGCTTGGAGGGTGTAACTATTGAATGAAATTGCATACACAAAGATTGGTGTAACTTTTTTAAGTGGAAAAGATGTTTTCCGTTGCTCAATAGAAATACCTTGGAGGAACTGTGAGGTATATTCATGTAATTGAAAAAATGCAGAATGACATTTCTGTGGAGGTTGAACACCCTGAAGGTATAGTTGGTTTGTGGATGTATTTATAACATTTCTTGTAGACCATTCCATTGAATTATTTTTGGCTTTTGTAGTATCAGGTTATATTAGATGTTTGTTTACAGCAGGAATACTCTAGATACTGTTGTACAACAAAACCAGATTTTGAAACTATTTCACGTGTGTTGGCTTAATGTTTGCCTTTTAGCTCTGTATATTTCATCTACCTAGTTCTGTAATCATTTGGGTAACTAAGGATATCGAAATATATGCAAACACATCTCTATAATTTGTGAATACATTTCTGTACTGTGAACTGAAATAATTTAGAGTCATTTTCAATAAAATAATTTGGTTCACTCATTTGCAAGCCCTGCTAAGTCATAAGGGATTTTAATGAAGATCCATTAGTTGGAGACTGAAAACAGTCATGTAGGTTTAACTTTGCTGTATTTGATAGGTGCTCTCATGATCTAGTTTTTATAGCAGAACTATTGATGTTTTTAAACTAGAAATGTATATCCATCACTTTCAAGATAAGTTGCTGTGCTTTGCGACTAAAATGTATCACATAGCACTTTAAATTATTGTCTCAGATAAACTAACAGTGTCTTTGTAGGACGACACTATGAATTCCAAAAAGAGCAGAACTTAAAAGCTTTTAAAAATATTTCATGCTTTTTTACTATTTAGACTAAACTATATTTAATCTGGAGAACAGTTTCCAGTCTCAGGTATTTAGGTATGTTTAGGAATCCTGCTCACTAATGAAGTAACTAAATCCTATGTTAAACAGATTCCCACTGCTTTATGATACTTTCAGCTAGCCCTTGCCTGGAAAGAACTCTTGTGGATGTCTAAGGAACTCTTCAATAGTGCTTTTTCTTAATTATCTGATGCTGTGCTTAAATGATTCTTTTATTATTTCTCTTTTATAAATATATCTACTGTGGTAACACCACAAAAATGCCTTGTCCTATACAGTTCACCCTAACTCAGGTTCACTGAATAATACACATCTGCTTCTCTAGTTATGGCTTTCAAATTGTTTCAGTGTTTATTTCTGTGGGATCATTGAAGGGATTCAAAATTTTATAGCTATTTTTAAAAGAGGCTGTAGAAAGGATTTTTACTGAGGCTAAACTGAGCCCATAATAAGAGTTTTTCTTGCCTTCAGTAGCAGTCTAAGTCCTTATTCCTACTCTCCTGACACCTTTGCTTTATGCCCTGATGTTAAGTCCAGAGTCATCATAGAGTGAATTGTTATAAGATAAAGTAAAAAGTGGGGTTTTGTTTGTTTGGTTGTTTTTTATAACATGGCCAAATCTTTGATTCAGGTGGTTGTTCAGACCCGCAAATAGTTATGTCAGAAAAGTGGAAATGCGGCGCAGGGTGACAGTGACCGGCTGGAGGTACAGCACCAGAGCTTCTTGAGCTGGCAGCGTGCTGAGCAAAGAGTGGGTGGGAGCTGTTCCTTTGCAGTTACAAACCTGCTCAAATTCAGTCCTGCAAATCTCTCCTTTTAAAGGTCCAACTTCTGTCAGCTGTGCTGGGGTGTCCCTGGTAATGGTCGAGTCATGGATGCCATGAGTCCATGGGGACTGCATACCTGAAAATATTTTGGTGTGTACTCGGACTACTTCTTCTTTACAGGCTCACTTAGTGGCCTAAGTTTCTTAGGTTTGCCACAGAAATTAAATAAGAAGGCATGTGAAACAGCTAATAGAGGTAGTTAGTAAGAATATGAAATTGGAAATCACTATTACTGTTTAATGGTGAGGGAGAAAGAAATAGTTTAATAAATCCCTTTAAAAGAACCAAAAATTAAGCAAAGAGTGTAAAGAAAAAAAAAGGGCTGTACATAGTTCTACTTTAATGGAAGGATGAAACTTGAAATATTAAAAGTTGCCTTTTTGACCTATTTAACTTCTTAAATTGAAAAACATGTTAATCTGTAAAATTTCAAATATAAAGAATGTTAAGACCTAGTCTTTACAGAATGTATTTTATGTGGAGGTTGTAATTCAGTTTTATCACAAGTACATTTCCTGGCAATTTTTGTTATTCCAGGCTTCTTCAAAATACAGATATATTTCTATTTCTCATGCATTAGATACTGTGTATGAATAGTCTACTGGATTCTGGTTTAGTTGGTTTAAAAAATTTAAAAGTTGTAATTGATTACAGTAAAATGAAATTATGATTAAAATTCCCTCTGTAACTTAAAAATACATAATGAAATACAGAAATTAGAGTTTTCCAAGAGACAAAATAGAATCATTAAAGTTGGAAAGGGCCTCTAAGATTGAGTCCAACCTTTAATCCGGTACTTCCATCACTAAATGACGTTGCTAAGTGCCACTTCGACAAGTCTTTTAGTACCTATAATACTTAACTGTTTGCTACTGATATGTCACTATTGTGAATGTTCAAGTAGTCTTAAGGTGTTATTTCTTTTCTTCCAAATCAAAAAAGTCTCCATATTGATGACTCAGTTGTGTAAAGTTGGAGTCTTCTGAGCACTTGTGATGGTAGAATTTCTTTGGCAGAAGCTGCTTCCATCCACGTTGCCACCTTAAATATTGAAGCACGTGCTCAGAAGTTAGAAGCCAGACTAGACAACCAGTGATGTTCAGGGATTTGAATCTGAACTTTTAGTTACTACTTTGGCCACCTAGAGAAAAACCTGCTCTCTAGCCTTCTAACTGAATTTGTAGATTCATGTGGCCAGATGGATCTAGTATTCAAGAAGATTCCTCTTGTGAACATCCAGCTGTAGTTACCCGCTCTGCTTTTTATGCTATGTAGTGAATATTACATGGCAAATACAGTCCCTGGGAAAAGAAACAAAAATTTGAGATTCTTCTGTTTCAGAGCATCACCATCAAGTTACTGAGGTAGACTATTTCATGTTTATTCTCTCATTTTTACTTATAAATTTCAGATTGTTAGCTGCACAATGTTTAATTTTCTTGTTGAAGTTAAATGGTGTTTATTCTCACTACGTATCTACGTTGCATAGTGTGATGGGATTCTTTTGTTATGAATCCACAGCAGTGTGGATTCAAACCATCTGTGACTGAGGAGGGTCTGTATGTGCACATGCAAATTTTGAATGCTGATCACTGTACAATTTAGGCAAAAGGTAACGATTATCACTATTAATTTTAATTAACATTTATCTGGGTTCCATGTTAACTGACAATTCTTAGTGTTTGTGTGTTCTGCTTTGCTTTCCTCCCTACTGTTACTAGAAATCGCGGTACTGGGATTCTGGAATTTTCTAAACCCATAGCACTTCTCAGTGAGAAATACTGCTATAGCAGGTGAGAAATTGTCATTTTTCAAAATGGAGAAGTAAAGACACTGATAGTCTTTAGGTACCTGCAGGAATTGTGTGGTTTATTAAAGGAGGTAATTTGAGTCATTCCCTTCTACAGCTCTGTCTGCCTTGGGTTATAACCTAGGCATTTGACCTGATTATAAATATTTTAGTTAAAACTTTCAGATAATTTAAAGTTTTTTCTCCTTCCATTGTCAAATATGAAAACTTTGTAGGCAAAGAAGTCAGACTTGCCTTTTAATGTAGAGAAGTTGAACTACTCATGGGATGCACAAAGCATAGCTAAGTTTTGGTAAGTGGAAGCAAAATATCTAGTTGCTTCTTATTTTTCCCATCAGAAATGAACAGATCTCTGGAGGAAGGAAATAGACTCTAAGTCTGAAAACTTTGTCTGTAACCTTTTTATAAGTTTTATTCTACTGGGAGTGGTAAGTAAGGAACATGTTAGAATGCACTCAAAATATTGTGGAATAATGATAATTTACTGTACTTTCAGCCACAGAGCTTTTTTTTACCCTTTAAGAGTACACCTATGTTGTGTCTTGCTAGTCTTTATTTCTTATTATAATTCCTATAAAAATGATGTTCTGACTAACAACAGTTTTTGGGAACGCTCACTGTAAATTAACTTATGAAAGGGATGATGGGAAGCTTTTCTTAATTGCTTCTTCAAATTCGAATTATAAATAAATAAATAGACTCATTTGTAATAATTGAATCAAGTTTTTGAATATTAATTGCTTCCTTAGCATGTGAGAAGAACAAATCCATATTCATCTGTAAAAGTCACCCGAAGTTCCTAATTATGTTCTGTAATTTTTCAGCAGAGCAACTTACTTGTCATTTGCAATGCAAGTTCTTAGGGTTATAGTAGACGCTAAAAACCATTTTATATTTTTGAAATGTATTTTGTGACAGTGACATTTTTCTGTTTGTTGAAATTTAATTTACATGACATTTCAAGTTATTGTAGCCTGATATATGGACAAATGTAAAGTAGGCATGTGGAAAAATAACCTATTGCAAGTACACTTTCCTTAATATTAGAAGCCGTGTAAAACTGAACATTGTCAAGTTGTTAAAGCCAAAATCAGATCTGCATGTTTAGAAGCTGGTTGGGTGTGACATTCTAGGAAGTCAGCTGATACAGTAATAAAGAGATGATTTCTGACAAAACTTAGATACATATATTTCTTACCTCTAGAGTCTCCTCACCATAGTGCAAACCTTCACCTGTTTTCAATAGCAGTGTGATTGTGCTGTACAATTGATGATTTCAGTTATGGGGGGAAGAAAGGCCTCTAACTTTCATAAATATGATGATATTTTAGTAAATGCTAATTGGATAAAAACTCATATTGATACCTGTTTTGTGTTGAAGACAGTATCTGCAAGGAACACATTAGTTCCACTGTGGGATTTTGACATTTGTGATGTTTTTGGTGTGAACATTGCACTGTTTCAAAGCTGCTTATTTTAGTAGAAATGGAAGGAAGCATATGGAATTGTCTGTGCGAGTCTGCGTACTCTGAGTGAGATGAGGGAGTGCCAGGAATGTTTTGTCAGGGATAGCTACGAGACGGAGGGAAGAAGTAAACACTCAGTGCCATATATTTCTTGATATCAATGAGTTACATACTTAGAGGAAATCTATGGTACTTTTCCAGGAATAAATTTATGCATTTTCATAGTAGTTTAAGATATTTGGGATGACTCCTTGTAGAGACCAGCCACATAGTCAGCTATGTCCCTGCATTGTAAGAGGAGTCCAGTTCTTCCCCAGCATGAGGAACTTCAGACCCTGGTTTTAAAAAAATGTTTTTCTTATGGTTTAGCCTTTATTTCCCATGAAAATTGTCCATTTTTCTGTTACAAGTACCAAATAAATCAGACTTAAAAAAGGGCATTTCCATGCTTTTGTGAATATCTAATTTTTTTTTTAGTCCTTTCAAAGCTGGCAAAATCACTAATGCAATGTAATGTGGATGCTCTGTACTTTATAGGGTTAACCAGAGCATCTGATGTTCAGAGGAAAAAAGGAGGAAGACTTACAGTGGTTTTCAGAGTTTCTAGCAACATTTCTTTCTGTGTTGTTCCTTGTTTTATCCTCTGGCATGCTTTTAGTCCAGGCAGACATTGACCCTTCAGTTAGTTAACTTTTTCACAGTCCAAAAATCTGCATTTTTCGGTTATTTATCTGGTCTCTCCCTTGCTGTTTAAAAAAATGTTTCCAAGGATACACATTCTTCTCTGACTTCTGCATCAGTAAAACTGGTTCAATGACTAAGAAAGTTCAACAAAAAAATACTGGGAAAAGAGAGGCCCTGTGTCACATGTAAGATGAGGAAGAAACACTTCTACAGGGAACTCATAGCTGACAAAGTTCAGCAGGTCATGGAGTGATAATGTGAACTAATGTCGATGGAAGGGCTGTGAGTGTTGAACATGCTTTTGAATATAAAAATGGGTTTGTGATTTTGGCACCCATGGCTCTGCTGGCTTACTCACCTTGCTTAGATTGTAGCCCCTACAGTCCCACAGCCATTCTTGCTTTATAAGGAGTATGTATGCCTCACCTGGGGTGATCAAGGGTTACATGCAGGGCATGATAACCACTGAGTCAGCAAATAGTAAAAGATTACATTGGTGCTGTAAGACCTGATGATGTTGTCCTGGTTTCCATTTGATACCCATCTTCATGTTGTCACAAAGTTGGAAATTAATCTCTTGCTTGGAAATTTGGGTTCTGCCTGTAACATTTTGCCAAAATGTAACACATTGCCAAAACCATATTTTATGCCTAACTGAATTTAATAGAATTGTTAAAACAGCCTTCAGAGTCCCAAGAACTTTAGAAATTAAGTAACCATTTCAGTGGGAATGGTTACATGATCTCCCCTGTTCATCCTTCTCCCTGAAACCTGTTTTCTACTTCATTCTAATCTCAGCATTCTTATATGATTCCAGATCTTTCTTACTCATACCTTTTTATTTCATTAACTTATTCTGTTTTATGGAAGAGTTTTGTAAAGATAGGCCGTATTCCAGTATTGCTACCTTAATGTCTCCATCAGGGAACATTCTGGGAAGAGGTACTTGGACCAGTACTTTAAATGATTATCTGGTCATGCTTATTAGTGGCTGGTGTTACATTCTGCCTGACTTTAGGCAGAGAAAGTATTTGAAATGGAATCTAAAGGAAATTGGAGAAGGGTATGCTCTCCTTTATTTTGACTCCAACTCTCTTACCCTAGTTCAGTCTTCTTTTTTTTCTGCATTTGCTTCTCATTCATACAGAATTGTTGTAATCAGATTTATTCTGGATTACTTGTGGTTTCATGGCTAGTTTGCTGTAGAAATAAAAATGTGTGGAAGAAGAATACATCTTTTCATATATCTTTTGCTACAATTAACAAAACACTTCTTTTCTGTCTGCATTGAATAATTATAGTAATGATTCCATCACTTTTCTACTTTGTTGATAATACGATGTATTTGTTTTGCTCAGCTAAATGTATTATTAAGAAAGAAATAAAACTGAAAAAGTCACTGCTCAGACTGTGTTTAATCACACTTAGCAGTACAACATCATGCATCAAAACTGCAACTAATGATCAGCTCAGTTCTTGTTTTCTGGCTACATGCATGGTTAGCAGGCTTAGGTTAATATCATCTGTCAGGTCAAAGAGAGATGTGGTTAAAAGATTACTTTTGATTGTGAAGAACAGAAGAAACATAAATTTTCTTTCAGAAAATACATATACAAATATATGCACTCAGACATGTGGTGTGATTGTTGGGAATGTCCTGTGCAGGGCCAAGAATTGGACTTAATAGTCCCTTCCAGCTCAGAATATTCTGTGATTCTGTGATATTTTATAAGCAGATGTAAGAAATGGGAAGAGTATTTCTGAAATACAACTGAATACTGGAAATAGCATGCTAGTGTGAAGAAGAATACAGAAAACTGAATTCCAGTTGGTCATAGCTTTCTTGATTAAAAAAACTATACCAATAGGGGTAAAAAACCTAGTTTTGGAATACTTAGATCTACCCGACAGGACACCATGGAGATAGGAGAAGGGAGGAGTTGATTGTTCCTTGTGAGAGTTTGAATTGGCAGATGCTTTTCTATATTATAGCCATGTAGGCATGACCACTCAAGAAAAATGCAAATTTAGTAGTAAGCAACAAACAGCATTATTTGGGTCTTATAGCCAGAAATCACTCTTTTTAGTTGGAATTGTACTTCAGAAATGAGTATGGATAATGACTAAAGGACCACCTAAATAAACAGAGCAAAAAACAAACCACAAAACAGAAGCCTAGAAGGAGGTAGAATTTATATTTAAAGTTGGAGTCATACAAATCACTCCCCTGCATATTTTAGTTTATGTTTTCTTTTACTAAAATCTCATCTGAATATTAATTTCTCAGTGAATTCAGTGTCATTGTTCCCCACTTAATGTTGAGTAGGAAGAACTTGGTGGTGTCTTAGTAAGCACGTAAGAGAAACTGCTTTCAAGGTGAAATACCATGATTTGGGGATGACAGTCAGAGAGTGGCAATTGTTAAAAGAATATAGCAGTGGGAACTTTCTTGCCTACACAGCAGCTGTGGTTTTTCCTGGTTCCTTTCAGTCCAGCACTGTACAAGCAGCAGGCCAACCCCTTCCACATACTGGGTGGGTTTTATGTGTGGTGTTTCTTGCCTTAATTTCATATTCTAGAAAACTGTTAACAACTTTCTAAAACTATTTTTAGCTTTAGATCCGGCTAAAGATCCATGTTTGAAGATGAAATGTAGTCGCCATAAAGTCTGTGTTGCACAGGATCAACAAACTGCTGTTTGCATTAGCCACCGAAGGCTTACACACAGGTAAATACTTCAAAAGTTAATCCTATAGACATTTTCATAGTGTTCATGACTGACTTGTGAACCATAAATCCATTTCAATTAGTTTAGCTACTTAACAACATATGAGCAGAGTAGAAGTGGATTTTAGAAGTCCTTATGTATGCATAATTTGAGTATAATGTTTAATATTATAAACATTAAACTAGAAAAAAAAATACTAGGCTGGTAAACTAGAAGGTGTACATATTTAAATACTGCAAGCTGCTGATACAAATGCATTTAGGGAAATACCCACTATGCCGGTATCAAATGAATAAAATTCTCGTGATAGTATCCTACTGCTATACATTACTTTGACATCATTACTTCTTACATGAAGCTAGAGAACTCAAAACCGACTATTAAAGTGTAGGTAACAGCCTGATACAGTGAAGTTGTTTGAGATTGGTGGGGCTTTTTTCCCTCTTCTTTTTCTTCTGTGCATTCTGATTTTCTTTGCATGCTGGACTGGTTAAATGTAAGGAGCAAATATATGACAATATGTTTTTGTGGCTTTATCTGAGGCAGAAATATGAATATGTAGAACCTGAACCATACACTTAGCTGAGTCGTGACTATTGTGTGCTAAGGAGGTGGAGTCAAATTGCATTTTTGACTTGAGATTGTTCTTTGTTTTCAGACTTCATTGTGGGAAATGGGAGGTAGTAGAATGGCTAAATTTCAATAAATTGAGTCAAATAAGTGTCTGTTAAAGTGCTTTGCTCAGTAGGGGCTGAAAAGAGCTGAGGAAAATAAGACTTCCTTGTGTGTTGGATCATTTCAAGTACAGTTTTATGAATGATATAAGGAATGTTCTTCTGAGTGTCTAGTTATGTTAAATGCATCCATCTGGAGTTTTTCAAACAAGCAAGATAGTACACAGTGAAAGGAAAGGTTTAAACTGTTCACGATGTGCAGCTGCACTTAATTAACAAAAAAACTCAACAGTATTTGTTGAGTTACACTGTTTATATTAAACAATCTCAGTGTAAAACTAGACATTTTAGTTTGATGAGGTACTGTGTAAGGTGCAAGAATTATTATCAGACAAAGCTAGGTAGTCTAATTTCAATTGCATGTGAAATGTCAGGAGTATATCAATGTTAACTGTGAAAAGACAACATAATAATTCAAAATTTCTAAGAGGTATTACACATCATGGAAAACACTGAAAAAAATGTCAACTCTGAGTTAAGTATACAAGCAGTGGATGATGACTGAAAACTTTTTTAGATCGGATGCAGATGCATACTCTTGTTGAATTAAGAAACTTTTTGACATCAGCCTTCATCCCTGTATTATTCCTCCCACAGTTCTTGGTACTGTTTTAGGAAGGCAATATTTTAAAAGGCAGAACTTGTCTGAATATAATGCAATTCATAATGGGAAACTTTGGAATGGCAGCAACTTGCTGATGGTAAAAAGCACTGTAAATCTAATCTTGTAAGGTAGATGAAGCAATTTTCTGCCTACATGTGCTGAGCCAGCCAGGACAGAGTTTTCCCAAGCTTAGGTCTCCCTTTCCCCCCAGATTACCACATCCAAGGAGAAACCATTTGCTTTGTGCTTTCTTTCTAAAAAGGTTTTCTTCATGCGATTTCTGACCTTTCTGTAACATGATGGGATAAAATTATGAATATCATAAACACAAGCAGTCATGTCTGCTGGGTCTCTTTGCCACTATTAATCTTTTCACCCAACATGTTATTCCTCCACTTGTATCTACAATTTGCATACTGATTATCAGTAGGGCCATCTGTTTTTCAGAATTCCCAAAGGACTAGTCCACTCTCTATGCGTTTTGGAAAAAATTAGATGAGAAAGCATAACTTGACAGTTGATAATATAACCTATCTACCACTATCCATCTCTGGATATATCATTTGTGTGTAATCTGTTGGGAATAAATGCTTATAAAATTTCATCCCAATAATCTTTCCTTTTTGCTTAGTTTGTGTGTGTGCACATGTGGTGTTCTTCCAGGATCAGATAATATGAATAATTAAGAAAAGGCTGCTGGGGATGTTCTCTGAAAAAATAGTTGAGACCTTTTTCATGAATTACTGGGAACTCTTCATAAAGAACTTGCCCATAGATTTCTATTTGGACATATTTTACTGTTTAAATCCATACATGTTTCAGAGATCTTTCCCAAGACCCTTGCACAGGAAAAGTAGTTTTAAGTATGTGAGTTGATACAGTGGCAAAGAGGATCCTCAAGAGACCATCAAGGAAGAGGAGACTTTGCATACTTCCAAGATAAATAAGAAGTTTTTGGGTACCTTTGGGCTACCTCAGGGAAAGAGGCATGAAATACAGTTACAGCAGAATAGATTTTTCTGTAGTGTCATCAAGTTGAAATGCTCTGATTTGTAGTTAAATTCTCTATTATTAGAAGCAGCATTCCCAAGCAACCCTATTACCTAGTTCATAAATTTCTGTTTATAAATTCCATTACTTTTTTTAGGTAATGGCATAAACAGAGAGGATGCTAATCAGTGAAGACTGATAATTTTATCAAACGGAAGAATCAATTTAGTAATTCTTTTGTTGTCTGTAAGAAATTGACTTGCAGAAAAAGCACATGTGCATAGACATTGTTATTCAGTCCACGCTGTGCCGGGTGTTCCTTGCATAGTATAATCTCCAAACTATTGTATCCCTGTTTGGATTGCTGAGGGCACCTCTGTGGCACACAGTGAAAGCATGGGTGGATATCCCTGCCACCTGCAAGGCTGGTACTGACATGATATGACAAGGTCCCAACAGGATTAATTAATGTGACAAGCACACTTTAGTGATGGTTCTACCTGCGCTTTCTGAAGTATTAAAATTTCTATTAGCTTGGGGATCTCAGCACTGTGATCTTGCTGCAGTGTGCTTGCATTTGAATGGTTTCAAAACCAGCTACTGCATCTCACTGTTTTTCTCATGGAGTTGTGGGCTAGGCAAGCCTATGGTTTTGCTATTTCCTCAGTTTCCATGGCAGCTGAGATCATGGTCTCCCCTCAGTCTCCTCTCAAGGCTCATTTCCTTTTCTGGTAGACTGCCAAGATGGCAAGTCCTCTTCTAGCACACTCCTGCGGGGGCACAGCACCCCGAGACAAGAGCTTCCTTTATGTACTGTCCTGGAAAGACTGAATAGTGTTTGACACAAAGATGAAATAAGTGTTGAAGATCACTTGTTATGTGAATAGTTTGCAGTTCCAGAACTTTAGAAATTACAGGGACATGCTTAAAGGAGCAAGATTTTTGTTGGTAACAGGTAGCAGCATTTGCATCTCTGCTGGCTCTAACTGTGTTGTAAGCTGTGTTCTGTATGCTACACTCTTAGCTGTATTCTGTGAAAGAAAGAATGTACTTGAGGAGGGGAAAACATGCAGGAGATATATATATATATATATATATATATATAAAAATGTTGTTCAAGTTATTCCCATGTGGATTGCTGTGGGAACAGAGTATCTGCCTGCACTAGAATATATCATAAGCGGTAATTCAAACTATAGTGTAAAATAGACTTTTCATTGATTCTTTGAAATATGGGAGTCTGTCATTAACTTTTCCTTTTGGCTAAATGGTGTTTTGCCATCCCGTTGTTCTTTCTGGTTTATTGTTATTGGTTAAGTGAAAGGGCTTTATGGGGAAAAAAACCTGTAAGGGTTTTTACATGAAATAATGAAATGCAGTGGAGTATACAGTTACATATAGAGAGAGAGAGAGAGAGAATTGTGAATATATAGGTATATATTCTGTTACAAATACAAGTTGCAGAATATCGGAATACAGCATTGTTGATACTGGGAAGTGTTGATGTGAGTGTTATGGTGACAGGCAGGATATTCATCACACTCAGAAATTGTCTATTCATTTTAGTTTCCAATCTTTTCACTCTCAGGAGATTTAGTTATTTGCATCTGCAGTACTAAGAATCTCTGGCAACTAAGAGTTCACCCCTGTGAGCCTGGGGAAGAGGAAAGAAGCTGTGTGAGTGTTCAGCCAGAAGACAGTTGGACAGGAAATAAAAAGGAATGAGTCAGAGGAGAGGGCTGTAGGTGGTAATGGACATTTCATAATGCCTGCAGTGGAATGTGTGCTTTTTGTATGTGCCGAGCAGCAGGTGGTAGAGATAAATCCTTAAATCTTCTTGTACTTGCTGTTGCTACTTTGAACAAGGAAAGGAAGGATATGTGCAGACACCAGAACATCTAGGAGCTCATTCAGGCCATGCAAGCTGGTAACTAACCAAGCTCAGAAAACTGGAAAAGTTGGTCCAGCAGTGAGCTGTCATAGATTTACAGCTCCTGATGAATAGTGTGTTAACTTTCTCTTAGATTTGAAACAGACAATTTTTATATTGATACATACTGTAGTTCTCACTAAGACTAATATTCTGTGAGTAAGAGGCTGTGGTACTAAACTGTGTATAGGTGAAGTTCTAAGCCAGTAGGTTATCTGCAGATGAAGAGCAGGAAAGTTTGAAAAAATGGGGAAGGGTTGCCACCCACCAGAGGATTTTAATAAAAGCGTAACAGTAAACATGTGACAGGGCCTGTGGTTTCAGTTGAATTACTTTTATTGGAATCCTTTTTGTACTTCATGTTTGTCAAAAATATTTAAGCCTAGCACTTAAAGGTGAAAGAAAGAAGTGTGGACTCTGTCTTGTTTAAATGTTTCTCTTTGCTTTTATCTCAAACCAGATGCAGGAGACAAGTTACAAAGGAGATTAATTCAATTGAGACCTAGTTATTGTACAGCCCATTCTAAGGTTTGACTGCTTACAGCTGGAGACTGGTGAAGACTCTCTCAACATGATTTGTCTAAAAGCTCTGAAAATTAGGAAATTGCAAAACAGGCCAAAAATCGTGTTTCAAGTAAATCCCAGTACTCTTTGATATATTAGAACCTAGTGACTAATCTTGTACTTACTCATTGATCCTAGTGAAATCTGATAAAACCAGTCTCTTTTCCTTCTTCCATAAGTAGAAGAAAAGTACAGTGTAAAATTGATTGGATACATTTAATCAATCAGTGCTTGGAGGCATTAAATTATTCAGTGCATTAAAGGTGTGTGCAATTTTTCTAGGCAGATGTAGATCTGTCTCTTTTATGAATTCCCCACCAGCCGTAATGTTCCCTGCCCCCACTGTGAAGGTCCTGTTATGCTCTTATGTGAATTTATGTGTTTATGTGAATTGTGACGATCAACACAGTGGTTCCCTGCTATGGCAGAAATAGATTGCATTTGTTTCTGCCATGTTATGTCCATAGCATGTTAAGATGGAATAGCAATGTTTAAAGACCTGACCGCACTTACTTGTGTAATGGTATCAAAGTTCTGATTTCTTTGTTGGATTTTTTAGCTTCTCCAGTCATTCATTCTTAGGTTTCAGAGTAGGAAGCAGTAGTAACTGATTCCCAATAAATATTAACTAAGCCATAGATTCTGGTCATACTAGCAATTCCAAAAAAACCTCACCCCATTTTGTTAAAGTAGAGATTAAGGTAGGAGAGGTGAGGTTTTTGTGGTAAAAACATTTCAGTTACAGATGTTGATCACCTGGAAAATGACCAAGGATTCATTAAGCATGAATAGAGAGTCATAATACGAAAGCATTTAAGTCAACAGTGAGAAACAAAAAATTATAGTGGCTCTTTTTCTATTAGAGCACCACAAGGCAGGTTCCAGAGAAGCATACAGACTGAACAATAAAAGGTGCACAACTGGGTAAAGGTGAGCAGTATAGAAGGCCTAATGATACAGAATTCACTCTCTGAGAATTAGAGACTCTAAAGAGTTCTGTAAAATGAACTTAAGTTTAGTGACAGTGGTTCACTGCCCCCAGCCTGTGTGGAGTACAACCTGAATTTAGGGATTAATAAAAATTCTGTAATATTTTTGCCTGTGGGTGCAGTCTTCAAGTTGCCACTGTTGCACTATTAAGGCATATTAAAGAGTGTCACTTTATTATAGACTTACAGAAGCTGATAGTGGTAAAGATGTTGCATCACTTAATCATTCATTAAGGTAATGGAATTGGATAGCTTCATAGATTTTGTGGTAGCATTTAATCTTGTTACAACTTCTTTCATGGTTTTGGTTTAAATGACATTTTGAAGTGCTGATTTGAGTTCAAATCATTGATCATTTAGACCATTATCTTGCCTTGGACTCTGCCCTCTTCTAGTTTTTCTGAAGACTGTGGAAAACCAGTCTAAATACATTTTATATGAAGTAGATTATCAGAAGGTCTTCCCTGTATATGGTCACCATAGTATTTTAACTTGAGGAAAATGTTCTGTCCCAGCTTGGAAGTGATGAGTGTTGGGCCCTGGAGCATGAAGTGGGTTAGCCTGGATGATGTGACAAAAGCTTAGAGTAACACTGGTTCCACTATGAAAGAAAGCCAAAACCTCTTCTGTATCTATTCATGTGGGTATTGCATGGCTGAGATTATGTCCCCAAGCATAAAAAGTGAAGAAGCTCAAATATATGAGAGGCCTATTTGTGTCTATATGTGAGAAAAATGCACACACATACATAATGCATACATGTCCTTACATATATGCACTTACTTATATGTGAATAAGTATGTACACCTGCATATGTATTTTCTTTGTTCATATTATATGGATACATGTATCCCAGATTTCCAAAACATCATACGTGGAATCTGAGGTATTTTGTTATCTCCTCTCCTCTGCAATAAAACAAAGAGGGGTTTTAATTTAGACTTGTTACTGCTAAATTTCTGATTAAAAAAGGGAAAAGAAAAAAGGATGTAATTGCAAATCTGTAGTTGTATTAAGTAGTCTAAGCAGTTTTGAAAGTGAATCTATTAGAGCTGATATGGAAAATTTTCTCATTTGGTTAGAAAAAAACCCAAAAGAACCAGAGAAGAAGGAACAGTATAGTTTTGCAGCTTTCCTGTATTTTTAGGCGCCGCAACATTTTATTATTGGAAGAACTAAAACAAACAAGCTTTCAAAAAACTGAAGCAAAACAAAGGACTTGCTTTGGGCAGACTTTGTGAAAGTTGCAAACACCACTATTTAGGATGTCATCATTTCGCATTATAATGCTGCTGAAGAAGGCCAGCTGGTGCAGTTAAGTCCCTTATTGGAAATTTTACTCTGATTCATTACTGTGATTTGTAGTTGTACACAGAAACACTTAATCATTCTTATCCTCCAAGCTCTATTGAATCTACTGAAGGCTTTCTGGTTCTTTGCATAATTTGTGCTGCCAGTCTGCCAGCTTGGCAGTGTTTCAAGCTTGTTGCATTATCTGTGTTTGTTTGCACAGGAAGTGATGCTGCACGTAGGCTGAATTTACAGTAATTCTTTTGTAATAGGCTAATGAGCAACACTACTTCATTCACAATACTAACATTATATAGCTTTGATTAGACCAATTATTGTGTAACTATGCCATTGTGATCATACTTGCACTCGACAAAGTACTGAAAAGGAAATTTGCTAAGCCGTAGCTTAATTGAACTTGCTGAGAAAATAATTTGGACTTTTATGTTCTTAAGAGAGGTGAAAATTTGAATATGTTGGAGATTTTTATATGCTATGCAATCTAATGTATCAAAGTGAGAGGATGAAGCTTCTTTCTTTCTTCCTTCCTTTCTTTCTCTTTCTTTCTTTCTTTCTTTCTTTCTTTCTTTCTTTCTTTCTTTCTTTCTTTCTTTCTTTCTTTCTTTCTTTCTTTCTTTCTTTCTTTCTTTCTTTCTTTCTTTCTTTCTTTCTTTCTTTCTTTCTTTCTTTCTTCTCTCCTTTCTAATGCATTGGGGAGGGAAAAGGCAACTAACACTGTGCATATGTATTCTGCATATGTTGTGAAGGCCTGTTAATTCCTTGGTAAGCTTGTGTTTCCTGCATTCATTTTAGTAAGAGTTATGGGAACACAGTTAGAAGGAAACAAGATCCTCTCCTGGAATTCGTTATCTCTCTCTATACGTAACTTTTGCTAACAGTAGTGGAAGACATGTCGATTGCTTTGTATATTGCAGTATCAGTGTGGTCTGTATCAGCATTAGTGTTGATTAAGGTTGTAACTAATCCATACATTATTTATACTTCTTGCTGTCCAGCTTCAAAACTCAAAAATTGGTGTCTTTATGAAAAAAAAAAACTTATCCAACCCCTGCCCTCCCCAAACTGTGTTGGTATAAACCTAAAGTACTAATTTTTTAATGTTTGGGTTTGGTTTTGGGTTTTGTTTTTTTTTCAGTATGTGAAGCAGATTTTAAATAAAGGAGGTCAAACAGGGCCTTTGTATTCTATTTATTAGGGGAACAGCTGCTTTCCACTACACTTTTCATATTCAAAAACCCATGATATACCTTTTTTTAAGGAAAATGTGGAGTCCTATGCTGGACTAAATCATATGGATTCAGTTAATTCAGTAGGTCCTGGGCCTACTCATGCTCTGCCTGCTCCAGTAAGAAGCTTGTTCAGATTCTCAGTTGCCTGTGGGAGTGAGAGGGTGCCCTGGATAATCCATTGGCATGATGAATTTTTCTGTGATCATGAGAGTCCTACTTAGAAATTCTGCAATGAGATTATAAATTAGGATTGGATTTTTTTTCAGGAAAATGTGTTTCAGCTTGCTGTATTTCTTTGTCTTGATGACAGTGGCTGAAGGCACACTCAATTTTGCCACCTCCTAAGCAGCAGGGAGTTAGGACACTTCTGTTCATAAACTAGATCACAGGAAAGAATGTGATGTCTTATCTAGGAAAGATCTGCTGGTAGAATATATAATTTTGACTAATCCTGGGGAATGTTAATGCACTGTCCTGTTTATAAAAAATGGTGTGTGTGCTTTTGTTGTGTTCTTTTAAAATGGTCTTTTCCCTTACAATATTCCTGAGAATCTACTTTAAAAGACTGCTCTTTTGTTAAAAAAATAGGAAGAATGATGAAGACAGTGCTTAGAAATTATTTCTCTGCCCTTAACTATAAAGTTGGGATTGTAGTCCACAGGATTAAGACTCATTGTGTACAATTATAAACACAGAAATAATACAAAATTATAAGAATAAAATCTTTGAATATTCCTTTATTAGAAAAAGTAGGCAAAGTGAATCCAGGAACAGTTCAATGCCCTTCCTAAAAATACATGTCAAGCTTGTAACATGTTTTTATGGTGCTTTAGAAATTAGCTGTCAGTATCGGTTTTCAGTGTACTTTATTAGAATTATTATCAATTCGAAAATAGCTGATGCAAACATTTGTGGTTAGTTAGAGCCTAATTTGGAATTTCTTTGTTGGTTGTGTGCTCAGGGGTTTGTTTGGTTTTTTTTGTTTTTTTCCAGTATTACTGAAATATTGTATTACTGGGTAATGGAACACAATAGAACTTGAGGATGCCTGTATATGACGTGTTCCTTCACAGGTTTTAAAATTTGATTTTGGTTATAATGAGGTGCTTTTATTACTGCCTAGCATCAGTTCTTATGCATTTCATTTTATGTGAAAGTTTTGGTTCATAAGTTGCATTTCTAGGCTCTGAATCCATCTGTTGTTTTGCTTATGTACAAGTCATGGGAAAAGTATAGTGTGTGAAACCGAGTAGGAATAGTGTTCAGGGAATAGAAAGCCTTGCACTAATTTCCATTTATGTAAAACAATACATTTAAGGTTTCCAATGCTGAGAAATATATTAATTGTAGTAGCTGGAGGTGTTTGTCATCATAAAGTATGTGCATATATTGTGACTTTACAGTAAAATGTATTACTGCTTTTGGAAATCACGTAGTGTACTCCGGATGCCAAAGGCATGTCAGGAGTCTCTAAATGTTCATCTTTGTTACATGACCAATTATATAAGGGATTTTGTGTCTGGTAGTATTTTTATCTTTTGTTTATAATCAAATCCCAAAACCCATTTCATGTGTTCAGATTCTCTAAAGTAGGTTTGCTTTACAAAGTGTTGTAGGCTGCTACAAGAGAACAGAAATATATTACTTAGGTGTGTGGCTTTGCCCACAGGCTGTTCTATATTCTATATTAGATTCTTATTGCCTAAAAATGTATATTTTTTTAAAATTTTTATTTTATGTCAAAACCTACATAGTGTAATGCTTACACCACATAAATACTTTCCCTAAAACCTTTATGCATCTCCTGTATTAGCAGCAGTAAAAATAATAATAAAACATTCTTATAATTGCAATACATTTAGAGCTGGATTCAAAGCTTCCTAAGTCAGTGGGATCTACTTCCTTAATTCAGGCACTATCTGTCTGGTGGTTTTGGGTGTTTTGCACAGACTATCCACGTGATGTATGGCACCATAGATTCTGTGTCTGGAAATCTCAGACAAATACTCAAATTCTGTCTAAACAAAATTTCTAAGTGAGGCAAAGAAGAGGTTACACCTGGGGAAACCTGAACTCAGAGTAGCTGTGACTCCATTGTGTTCTGGTTCAATTCCTGTGCGGGATACTACTTTCAAATACAGACCTTCAATGATACATTTGAACATTCAAGGGTGGGTAAACTTTGGGGGTAAAATTTATATGAGTATTTTATAGTAGTAGAGTATTGTTTTTTACAAGATAGTGAAAGTGCACAGAATTCAGGATATATCATAATTTTATAGACTGATTGTTGCCTCAAGTTGCAGGTGCAATAGCAACAGATCAATGCTTACAATGTAACAGTTTTCTAATAGACTTGCAATTCCTAGACTGTTCCGTAAAGCAATGAAAAGCAAAGAAGCAAAAAAACCCACCCCAATACAAATTAACAAAACCACGCAGAAAAAGAAGCATCAACTTTGTCCTGTGTCAGACAACTTTTCTCCACTAACTGAAGGAGTAGAGTGATTGACAGACCACTGAACTGGTTCATAATACCTATGGGTCAAGTCATCCAATATTATCCCCTTAGAAGATATGTGGTCATCAAGGCTTAATTTTTTCACTGTGATTTAAAATTATTTAATTCTTTATGTTTTCAAACATGACTATCTATGGGGACATTATTTTTCTGTTCTGCTTTCTAGTTATTATTTTATAACAGAATAATTATTACTCTTGCAACTATTGTTATTACATTTTGAATCTTAGGAATCATGCCTCTAGGAAAGATGTTTCATAGAGGAATTTCATAGGTGGGCTTTTTCCTGTTAGAGAATTTCATATGTTTCAACCTTTAAAATAACTAACTTTATTGTAATTTAGGGATTACTTCATTATTTCTTGATCAGCTGAACATCTGGGCACCTAAATATTTCTGCAAACATTTGCACATCTTGAAGAATGCATTCCCCTTGCCTTTGGCTTCACCATTTGCACATTAATTGCCAGTGATGTATGTACGAAGATTTGTGCACTTAGGAAAGCTAATTTGAAGTTTTTATCCCCTAAATTCAACACAAGTTATGTTCCAAGCTTTTTCTGTTGGGCCTTCTATTTAAAGATAGCCCCAGGCATCATCTCCTCTTCAACCCCAAACTCATTGTTGCAAGGTTGAAGCAAGTAAGAGAAAAGATGGTCCAAGAGGAGATTTAAGCTGGGGAGTAGAGCATAAACATAAAACTACAGGAAAGTGATATCCTGAGATTATCAATGATTGATTTTGCATCTTTGGGGCATGCTACTAGAGTCTCTAAAAGGTGTGAAGGTAGAGCCAAGATCCTCTGGATGATCTTAGATACCGTTAAAAAATCCTTACATATTAGGAAGTAGAATGTGAGGGCTTGCTGTTCCCTTATTCATTATTATAAGTAACTCTGGAGACCTCTGTACTTTTGCCCTTGCTACCCATACAGTTTTTTCATAGGGGACTTACAATAGCAACACTTCTAGGGTAACTTCAGCTTTTTTTTTACACATTTGAGATGTCTTGATAACTGAATTTCTCTCATATTCTTGAAGTGTACTGACATCTAGAAGTTATATGACATCATATACCTGTTTACTTCAAAGTACAAATTCTGGAGGTTTTTTACCTACACTGCAATATTTTTGTCATACTCTAATTTGCCTCTCCTATCTTCAAATTGTAAAAAAAGTTAATTTCGGATAGGATCAGAAATTGCTTATGTTCAACTGAGAAGCAAACACGAAGTGTCATTATGAAGAACTTGGAAAACTTATGAAGATGCAGTAGTTATAAAAGCAAATAAAACATAGAATTTTGTAAAAAATGGTGAAGAGAATAGTTTGTAAATGCTAAGAAATCATTTTGAGTGAGGTCTCACAATTTATTTAATAGCCCTGTTGTCTGTGGCCACCTTGATAAATGGCACATACCAGAAATAGAAACACTTCTGAACTATTAAAAATATGATCAGACCTAAAGAAACATCTGGGTGAAGACACTGAAAAATGGGCACTTAAAGCTAACTTGTTAAGAATTACTATGACAGGATTTTATTTCCGTAATCATTACTCAGTTAGTTTAATTTAGTCTCATAATGAAGGAAAGAGGAGAATACATGAGGCAGCAGATTCCAAACAATTTTTAAGAAACTGTTTAACTGTGAAAGACATTGCTGCCACAGAGCTCTTGGTCCTCATTGTGGTGAAAAGAAGGTTGAGAAATGTGTGTGAAGAGCTAGAGCAATCCTCTAAGCTAACACACAGGTAAGAGAGCTGATTTTTCTGGCATGTGGCAAAACTTTTCTTCACAACTAAAGTTGTAAGTTTTGCCCCTGGTCGCTTTCTCATTAAGTTCCTTTTAGCTGTTCCATTTAGCTATTCTTTTCTAGCTTTCCAGCCGCTGTCCACAAGGAGGTTCCGTATTCGATCAGCAGACTGGACTCTAGTCCAATTAGATACCACAATTTATTGTCTTACCAAAGTAATTTAGATACCAAAAGATACAGTTATTTATATATGCCTGAACCCATAAAGGCAGCAATAAAAATAAAAATTGAACTAAATTATGAAGTCGAGAAGGAAAAATGTCACTGGAAAAAGTAGCACTGTCTGCTCTCAGGAATTTTTAAATTTAAAAAAATCGGTTTTTTCTGCAAACAGATGCTTTCCCAAGCAAATTATGAAATGATTTTTTGTGCCCCACAGGGGGGCAGAAAATATATTTCCATTTGTCAATATTTGCCTATATTTCCATAGAGTTTTTTTTCCTTCTCCCATGTAACCACAGCATTTTTGTCACTGCGTTGCAATTTTGGGAGTTCAGAGCTGAATTTGTGGTTGGTCTTCTAGAGCAAAGTATTTGTAAACATGTTCATCCGTGAGGCTGAGTAGTGCATTTTTTGTTTTGCAGAGTCATCACTTTGAAGATGAACTTAGGCAGCGAAATCAGGATCAATATTGTGTTACCGTATACAGAATATCAGGGGTGTCCAGCTGAGGAATCAGCAAGGGCCCCTGTTATATGAAAATGTAGACCCTCTAGGAGTAATTGAGCAGACCAAAAGGCAAGGCCTTAGGTATCTGATGTTTCAATTTTTCTGAACAGTTGGAAATAATTTTTGAAACACTCGAAATTTTTTCCATTTTTTTTGTGCTGAAGAATGAAGACATCAAACAGAGTCCTAAAAGCTGAACCACAGCTACCTTTGTGTTACTATCCCAGAAATATTGATTATTGCTCTTTTACCTTTTATAATGCGTTTTTATTTACGATTGGCTCTTTTAATGTTTTTGTTGTAGTTTTGTTTAGTCTTTTTCTCTCTCTTCAAATCACTCTTCTCCATTTTTCTACATTACTTTTCTTTGTCACAGTACTTCATATTTGCCTTCAAGATGCCTTAATGTTTATGCAGTCATGTCCGGTAAGAGATGCTTTAGGGTGGCTTGAATGAAGAAGGAATAGATTATGTATTATCCTTTAGGTACCATTTTATGGGACCCACGTTAGAGTAATTGAGGAAGGAAGAAAGAAAAAGTAAGGAAGAGGCTATACTGTTGATGTTTATGGACATTAAAAGAAAAGGAATTAAAATAGGAACATTGCTGACTTTCTCAATGACAGAAGAAGTTATATCCAGTCTTTTGGCTACCAGATTATTTTATGGAATCAAGTTGAGTTTGTTTTTTCTTACACACATAATGGGAAATATAATGCCAACATAAATAAACGAGAACTTCTGTCATGCTAGGCTAAATAGTGTGAAATTACATTACAGTAGTTAGTAAAACTACTTTTAGCAGTATTATTAACAATTTGTTTTTCACTGATATTCTGGCACATATATTTCATTGTGGATTTGCCTGTTTTGTGTTAAATTTTCATCTGTAAAATTATCTATTTATATGTGTGACTTATCGGACTAGAAAACCTCACACTTTAAATCTCTTTGATTTTCTTGCCTCAAGCAGTACCACATATAATCTTTTATGTTTTAAAAATACCTTCATTTATAGATGCCAATGTAAGTAACAAAGTTTGGTTTTAAAGTGTTTGGTTTATTTCCAATACAAAAAAAACCTGTATCTATCTTTGTGGGTTTAATATATCTATGACAAAAACAGCTTAATAAGTAAAACCAGCCAAAAATTATTTAAAATTTTAACATTTTCAAGCTGTAAAAATCTCCACTTGCAGCATATAAAAAAAGCTAATTTTTTTCCTAATGGTGAAGGGAACTTTTTCCCCCAGTGAGAGTCCCTGTTGACAATCCTTGGATTTGATCAGAGGTAAAAGAGCATTACAAATTAAAACTAACATTTAGGGAACATCAGTATTATTGCAAAATATGGTTAAGTTTTGAAAAACAAGAGCAAACACAAGCAATATGCAGGCAAAATGGAGGCTGTGCAGGTGTTGCTCTTTCTTTTAGTACATTTAGCTGGTGCAAGGCTTTGTTGAACTGGGTTTTATATTTATCAGAGTTTTGCAGTCTTCTCCCATGAAGCTGAACAGATTTTGATACACTTGTTCAGTGAATTTCTGGGTATTTGCCAGTATGGGTGACCATAGCATACAGACCTGTTGCACAGTGGATGTGGAACAGGAACGATGCTCTCTGATGGTTTGCGTTTATCATGGCATGCATGAATGTCATTGCCTGGTCAGGCTCTGACGTGAGCTAGCTGGGTGAGATTTCAGGAGAAACACTCCAGACCTGTGTGAAACTTAGCCTCTCTTCAGTAGTAAGCAAGGAAAAAAAAAGGAAAATTTTTATGTTCTTTTAATATAAAAGAATATGAATAGAAGAAGTAAGTATATTCCAGCAGATGTTCCTCTGTGGCTAATAGTTTGACAACCCATTTCTGATCATTTATCATCTTACTATACACTTGTTGCTATATGTTTTGTCTGAGCAGACTTCTACATGATAAAAGCTTGTCAGCTTTATCTTCCCATTTTCTGATGTGATCAGACATCATTCATAAACTCGGAAGATATCATACTGGCAGAAAATATAATGCCAAGCTGAAAGCCTTTATGTCTCTTTTTTGTTTGTTTTTTCTCCTCTTCCTCTTCCTCTGCTGGAGTGAGAAAATAGGTGCTGATAGGTGCTCTTCCATCTATCTAAGGAGCACTTGGAAGATTGCAGTACAGTAAGGTGACAGTTGTCTACATGATCTAAAGGAGTTCTCTCTTTCATAGGCATGCCGCAGCTATTAACCAGTGCCAGAATACAGGAGTTTAGTGAGGCACTGATTTGCAGGCATAGATCATTCTCTTAAAAACTCATGAACTGTAAAGCAGTGTTGTTTGTAGCTTTGAAGTGCTCTTTTAACACCTGATTAAGAACACCATCTAAAAACATCACAGCCTTTGTCAAAGTGACCTGGGGTAACCACAACAGCAAAACTAGTTTGAGATAATAGTTCTTTAGTTTTAATTTAAATGCCACATAGATGTTATTTATAATCCTGAGCACCATTGCATAACACAATTTTCTGTCCGTGTGTGTGCTATGCCCTAGAATATATAACTACAGACATGTTATTGTCTGTATGCTTTTGAAATTATTTTGGCTGTAGAATTAAGGACAAGTAATACCAGCACTAGAATTCTCAAGACAGCTGGCCTTTTCAAGCCTTATTCGTAGAATGGTTTGGGTTGGAAAGAACCTTAAAATTATCTGGTACAAGCCCCCTGCAATGGGCAGGAACACCTTCCACCAGACCAGGTTGCTCAAAACCCCATCCAACCTGGCCTTGAACACTTCCAGGGATGGGGCATCCACAGCTTCTCTGGGCAACCTGTTCCACTGCCTCACCACCCTCATATTGAGGAATTTCTTTCTATATCTGATCTAAACCCACCTTCTTTCAATGTAAAGACATTGCCCCTTGTCCTGTTCCTACATGCACCTGTAGTGGTCCTCAGCAGCAGGCAGTAGATGATACATAAAGAGGACTATTATGTCTATTATGTGGTTTTCTTGTTTAGCAGAATTATTCTTGATTTAGATGACTCCAGTTCAAAGCTGTTTAATGTAAGTGGGTGCCCAGGGTAGGTAGAATTATATTACACAGTGCCTGTAATAGAGCAGTTTAATGTAAAAAAAAACCCCATTTTTAACTCTTTAAGCAAAACAGTTCTGGTACTTCCGGAGGCAAGGAGAACAACAAATTAAACCTGGCACATTTATGAAGCTGAACTGTAGGTGGTGAGTGCAACATAAACCACACAGATGGACACACTGATGAATGGAGTTAAGTACTGTACAATGAAAGCTACCACAGGTATTGGGGGGAGGGAGGGAGGGAAGTATCACTCACTCTAAAGCTATGCTGAAGAGCAAATAACATTTGTTAAAATGGATGGCTGCAAGGTTTTGTGCCATAAAGGGACTCTGAAGCAACCCTGAGTAACTTAGGCAATTAAAGGATATCAGATCCCTGAACATGAATACTTTGAATGTATTCTTTGTAAAAGTGGCTTATTATTCCTCACAGTTGTAACGAGGAGCTCAAAATTGCTAAATACAATCTGGAGAGGCCTTATGTCTCTCCTTCAGTTTTTCAATTTTGGCTCAAAGTATGTTTCTTTAGTTACTTACTATTCAGAAAGAAAAAAACAAACATGTTCTTTTGAAATTGATCAATAACTGATATTTTCTGCCTGTAAGCCTGCCTAAAGAGTTGAGAATAGAGAACATAAATTTAAGTCATTGGCAGAGCAGACACATGTAGGTAATATTAAAGGACGAAAATGGAAATCCTTCTTTCAGATATTGATTACTATGATGCTGCTAAATGGATTTTTCTTCCTCCTTTTCCATCTCTATTTTCAAGCAGACACTGTGACTGATCTGGCATGAGGGAAGGAAGACCTGGGAGCATGGGCAGCAGGGTTCTGAATCTGATGAGTGGAATATCAATTTATTCTTATAATGGTGAATGAACATTTTGTGGCAGTCAGTGTTTTGAGCCAATAGAAAAAGTAGCTATTTTCTAGTGAAAATTGTTCTGTAATTATGTTCAACATAAAGTAGGGAGGGAGTGTTGTAGGAGTGGACATCCTCATAGTAATACTAATCAAAATATTGTTACTATCTGTCTACTTTGGGTTGTAGAAGTGATTATTAGTAATTTGATGGTTTCATATATTTTAATTTGTTTTTTATGTTTAAGTTATTTTTATCCACTCATTTTTTATGAATCAGAAGCATTAAGATGCTTTGTAATGAGAACTAAGTCTTCAATTGGACTATTGAATGCAGGTAACCGAAAGCATCATATTATGCAAAACAGATTCTGAATTATTAACTTTGAATTCTCTCTCAATATTAGATAATAATAAAAAAATTAAACCAATAACCTACCTTGCAGTTTTGCAACTGCTAAACATGCTGAGACATAGGACACCCATTTTAAGCGATGCTAATCGAATGAAATTATTGCATTTTGCTTACTGTTAGGGAATTTTGGATTTGTGTTGAGCAAACTACTAAGAACTTAAGATGTGGCACAATGCTCTGGCTATTAGATGTAGTTCTTAAAATTATCTCTATTGACTGAAGAGAGCTATTTTCTGTCTTAAAAAAAAGGTTTCTGCTATATTAAATAATATGCAAAAGAAAAAAGAGATTACTTTTGCTTCTGTGTTATCTGTTTTGGAAAATGTTGAAAAATCTCTGCTTTGCTTTGGAACACAAATTTATATCCTTTCCAATAGAACTAATACATAGTGAATATATTTATAGAGGTAAACTCTGCAAGGCTGAGTATATACACAAAATCTATATAACGTTCTGCCTTTGCAAAGTAGAAAATGATAGGTTTGATAAGTGTTTTGTAATTCTTCTGACTTTAGAAAATGAAAACAGTTCTGAGAAAAGGTAATAGCTCTAAGAAATTATTAAAACATTGCATTATGACAAGGTCAAGCACTTAGATTAGCATAAAAAGCACTTATGAAAGGCATTTGCATATCTTGGCAAGTGGTCAAAAGGTGAAGTCTAAGTTCATAAGTTAATATACACTATTAAAAATCTTTCTAAAATAATACATAATTGCTTTACGAAATGGGGTATATGTTTGTATGGAATCTCAGTTTCTTTTGTAATACAGCTTATATATTGTGTCAAGTGAGTGTGCCTTAAATTCTTTGAGGCCTCAGTTCTGGAAAGACTTAAAATTTTGAGCATCCCATGTTGTCGCTGAAGAACTTAAATCTTCTCAACTTTATTACTGTCAGTTTCTGTTGTAAAAGATTTAACTATAGATTATTCATGAGAGGTGTCATGGAATGTTTAAGATTTTATAGATTAAATAATAAAGCCTTTTTTTTTTTTTTTTTTAATAACACTTTAGTAACTTTGTAAGCTAGGAGATCGTTATTTTCTTACTGTCTGTTCAGTGAGTAAAAATGCATATATCCACTGAAAGGAAGGAAGTCTATCTAGTAAAGGAAGCATCTTTATAATGTAAATGACAATACTGTTTCAGGTAGTTTCAAAATAATTGAAAGACCTTTTTCTGTAACTTTACTGTACTCCAACTATCCTATGCTGAAGAGTCAAATTAGACATCCTGTGATAGGTGGATTGTTCTGCTGTGTGTAAACACCTGCTTCATCCAAGGTTTCCTTCCAGCATATGCTTTACTTGTGAAACTGTCGTCATAATCTTTGCTCTCTGGACCACTTTATTCAAGCAGTTTTTACAGGGCATAAAGGCTCTGTATGCTGGATATATGCTACCTAAATGTATAAAATTATTTCTTGCCAAATGGGCCCAATATTTAGCTAGGATTAATTTGCTGTTAGATTGTATTGATGATATTCTCCACCTCTTGCCAGAAACTCAGTGGGTCCTTGCTGGCCAGACATTTCCAAGTATAACATGTGTTGGCTTCCATGGCTCATTGAAATGGACAGATCCTCAGTCTTGTTTCAACTTCTGTCTCTGTTTTTGCCTTTATGATTTTATGACTTGTCATACTTGTGGCTTGTTTTTCCTCCACTCCTGACTGCACTTGTTCAACAATCTTTGTTCTGTCTGCTGTTTTACCTTTCTTATATTGCATGGTTCCACTCTACATAATTTCTGATAGTTCTTCCTGACAATTTAGTAGTTTCCTCAGAACTGTGTGCCAAGGTTATTCATCCATGCCATATTAAAACTTCAGTCCTTAGGAGGAAAGCTAGGCACTTAGCTGTGAGTTAACTGGGAAATACATGCCATACTCGTGGTCTGAAGTGCAGATACGGGGTGGGGTGATGGAGTGTGCTTTCGACCTTCATTGACATGCATGTCTAGATTTCTTAGAGACAGCGAGAATACAATTTATGCTCAACTCTTACCTTTAGTGGGTGAGTCTAAGTTTTAACAGCCACTGTGGCTCAGGACTTCCAAGTGGATTTTGTGAAGTAGACAGGAGTAAAAGGCAAAACATTTACCAGAGTCATACAGAAAATGGAAGTGTGGGGTAAAAGTGGTAAACACTAATTTGTTTAGTAGTCTTATTATCTAGGTATTATTTATGCAAATGTGCCTCACTTGTTTCTCTTGAAGTAATTTTATGGATCTGATAATTTAAAAAGATTTTGTGATAGAGTTATTACAGATGTTAAGGGTCAACTTTCATCTCTGTCTTTAGAAAAAATCTGAGTGCTTGGTTTCTGTGACAGAAAATGAGGTCTGTTATATACATGAACGCTTTCCACGTCTCTGGCATTTGCTAAGCAAAATCTGCTTCATCCATTCGTATGTGTCCACTTCTAGTTAAATATATAGGAAATGCATGGAATTATGTCAGATCTGTAGTAGGCATATCTATAAATAATGTTGGACAGGAAGTTCCACCTGAATGGATCTCAGCAAATTTGTGGATGACACCAAGCTGAGTGGTGCAGTTTATGCTCCTGAAGGACATTGTGCCATCCAGAGGGTCCTGGACAAGCTAGAGAATTGCACCAGTGGGAATCTCATGACTTTTAACAAGACCAAGTGGAAGGTGCTGCACCTGGATCAGGGTAACCCCTGGTATCAACACAGGCTGGGGATGAGCAGATCGAGAGTAGCCCTGCCCAGGACTTGGGGATGCTGGACATGATCTGGCAATGTGCACTTGTAACTCAGCTGTATCCTGGGCTGCATCCAAAGCAGCATGGCCAGCAGTTGAGGGAGGTGATTCCCCCCCTCCACTCCATTCCTGTTAGACCCCACCTGTCGTGCTGCATCCAGCTCTGGGGCCTCCAACATTAGGAGGATGTGGATGGGATGGAGCAAGTTCAGAGGAGGGCTGCAAAGATACTCAGCGGGCTGGAGCACCTCTCCAGTGGAGACAGGCTGAGAGAGATGGGATTGTTCAGCCCGGAGAAGGGACACCTTTTAGTACCCTCTAAAGGGAGCCTGCAAGAGACCTGGAGAGGGACTTTTTCTAAGGGCATTTAGTGACAAGACTGAAAGATAGTAGGTTTAGATTAGATATCAGAAAAAAATTCTTCGCTGTGAGGGCAATGAGGCACTGGAAGAGTTGCCCAGAGCAGCTGTGGATGCCACATCCCTAGCAATGTTCAAGGCTAGGCTGGATGGGATTCTGAGTAGCCTGGTCTAGAGGAAGGTGTCCCTGCCCGTGGCAGGGGGATTGAAGCAAAATGATCTTTAAGGTCCCTTCGAACCTAAAACGTTCTATGATGCTATGATTTCTGTGTTGTGGCTCTGTGTTTTTCTGTCTTATTAAAATGGTACACTTGCTAACTCACTCCATCTAAAGAAAACACATACTATTCCAGGAAATTTCGGAAGCATTACTTAAATTTTTTTAGTTCATAATGTTTAGATTTTAGTTTAATATATAGACATATAGAATAAAGGAGCTATCTTAAAGTATAATCTTACCTATTTAATAGTACAGGTAGGTGTAAGGAGGTGGTGAGAATTTATGTCCTTATGATATCTACTTATTTCCATTCGCTGGTGCAGATGAGTAAATAGCATTTTTCTAACATGCACATAAATAAATATTCTTCTAAATTCTGAAATCATTCTGAGTATGTATATGCTTAGTGATCCTTACAAAAACAAGAGATCATACATAATCTTCAAATCTCATGTCTCAGGCCCAGATGTTGGGGGAAAAACAATAGCTGAATTTATGTAATCTCACACCTGCTAAACACTAAGACTGGTTATCAATAAATACAAATGTCTTACCAACACTGTTAATTTAAAGTTCCTATAATGTATTTTATTTTGATTCCCACATTAATCTTACTAGTTTTTGCTTTGTCTCAGTTGTATTCCGTTGTTATTGTTGGTTTCTTCAGATGGATTTTTCTTTTATTTGTTAGGAATAGTGCAAAGTAAAGAAACAAGTGAAAATAATGTAGACATACTCAAAAAGACTGGCAATAATGTATTGGGAGTCTTTTGACATTTTAAAGAAACATCTTAGTAGTATATAGACAACTATAGTTTTCCTCCAAGAGACTTCTACCTGAAAAGGCAACTTTGAAGGAAATTCAGGCAACTCTAAAGAAAGCAAATTAGATTTTATGATACAAGTGGTTTTTCTGATTATGTTAATCTGACACAGCCTGATTTTGTCCCCCAAAGGCCATGGCAAAACATAATCAGGCAGACTCTCTAAACTGGAATAACTCTAAAATCTCCTAAAGATGCAAATGTAGTTATCAGAAGAGACTTACAAGAGTTCTTTCAAAGATTAGTTTTTAGTAAATCAGATTTTTTTCTACCAGTTTGTATTTGAAAAAATGTGTTTGAAGATTATCAAATCTAGCTACAAAATACCATTTTTCAATTGAATTGGGCCCTCATGTATTTTATAGATATCATTAAATAAGTCATGTTGCCAAAGAGTTGCTGGAAGCTAAATTTCAAATGGGTTACATTATGTTTTCTCCAAGTATTTGCAGGCACGATCACTGTGTATACAGGAAGGTGATTTTATGTATGCAAACAGGTACATAGGCTAGAGTAATTGGGCAGATTGGCTAATTAGGTTTCTAGGCAGGCATGCACAGTTTGGTGTATGCAAATTAAGGCAATCACAAGCATTGGTAAATTAAGCCCATATATTTAATTTTACCCTTTAGGTGTCAACAATATCAGATAAGGTGGAGCTTGCATTCATTAACAGTTACTTTATTACAAGACAGGTACTAAAGCCTTCTGAGGAAATTTTTGATGGAAGAGGTTGACTTTCTCATGACGTCGTATATTTAATGTGACAACATACTAACAAGTGCCAAAACATTTATGATGATTGCAGTAGAATCACGAAATGAAATGGCAAAATTGTATTAGCTGAAAGTTGCAGTGGTCTGGGTTTTCTTCTTGCATATTGAATTATAATAAATACAAGGAAGAAACAAGTGATTTATTAAAGTGAAATAACTGCCTTGTTTGCTATTTTTTTTCATGTCTTAACATTTTAAAATGTAAATATATAATGCTTTATCTGCACGGTTCACATAAGTAATAACTAATTACATGTATTATAGTTAAGGTTTGTGCCTATTTCAGGATATTTTTGACATACATCAATGATCATATCTCAAGATAGTTTTTATCATCCCAGTAGTTTCTCAGTTATTTCCATGTCAATAGTTTGTGTGTGTGCTCATTGCCTAACTTTAAAAAACATAACCCCAACACCTGGTTACAGAGAAACAGTCAACAGAAACAAATAGGATGCAGTTAAGTAATGGTGAAAGGAAGTGTTTGAGTGTATAAGTAAAATGCGTTATTCAGGTATTTTATGAAGTGCACTTAACTACCGTAACAAGCATTAAAAATATTTTTAATTGACTTTTCATATTTGCCTGTCATCTCAGTGACTGACAGTCAAAAACAACTGTTCAGCAGCTTTGATAATACAGTTCACTTTCAGCATCATTGTACTAAAGCATGGTCATTTCCATGACCAGGTATCTCTGGATTGATACCTTCAAAGCATCATTTTTAATAATTGTACCTCTCATTACAAGTTTGGAGAAAATGGATCTGTTTTTTACAAAAATATTATTAGTTATATAAAAGCCAATTTTGATAACAGTGATCTGCTGAAGGTCTCAGAGGAGTTCTCTGTAAAAGAGGAAACTTGACACTCCTCAGCTTAAATGAGTACCCTGGGACAGTTTGCATTTAAAAGCCTAACAAAGCAGAGGTTAGTTGAGAGAAGGTAATCTATCTGACTACATCAAATATTTTCTGTTTCCTTCATACCTCTACACTCATCACAGAACTGCAATTTCTGCATTCTGAGCTGGTTCTAGTTTCTATCCTCGCGAACCTTTCTGAGACACCTCAGTTTATTTTCCTTCAGGTCATTTTATTTCTCTTCATCTAAAAGGAGGATTTTTTTTCCTATCTCTGTCGTTTCCTGTCTTCATCGAGGGCATGCACAGGGGTTTATATATACTAAAACACTAAGCACTGCTAGTCCTTTCTTTGATATGTTTTACACCTACACCATGTGCCCCTGTGTGTCTCACAAATTCTGCTTCCAGTTTCTGGTTTTCGCTGATGTCAGTGAGCTTCTCTCTGTTGACGTCTGGAACTTTTGCAATTGGTTTGTACAACATTTGAAAGTTACTGTATCTCTGATAAACAGGAATTGCATCAGGTTGATAGTTGGGATGCTGGTCCTGTCAGTAGCCTCAGGCTACTGGGGGCGCTTCTGGATAATTGTGAGGTATAAAAGTAGCAAGAAGTTAGAGAAAGATGCAGCCATCTGTATAATTTAATGACGCTGGAACTCATGTGAATGATTGAAAAACTCTCAGTCAAGTGAAAGGAGCAGCAATAGTCCAGTTGTTGCTATATATTGTACATAAGCAAAGATACAGTTCAGCACTTTTTTGCTGTAATAGAAATGAGACAATTTTTACTTAGTCTTCAAGTTATGCATCTCATCAGAAAGGATTGTTATTTATTGTTAATTAAGGTGGTATGTTTGAATTGTATTCAATACTTCCTGGTGGACATAGAAACTTCCCGTATTGATATTTTATTACTCGTTATGCTACATGTAATGAAGTGATTACTGGCTTTTTCAATAGTAACTGACAGCTTCTGTGTACAGCATCTCAGGTTCCTGTTTACACTGTAAAAAATCCCTGTTCAAATCTGAAGTTCCAAATTTCATCACACAGTATAACCTGAATGTAAGCTTCTGTGGATTTCCATGTTTGTTTGCTTTTTCTTCTAAAAGACCATATTTACATCCGAAAGTATGCATGGGCTTTTGTTTTTTGTCATCACCAGTTTACTTTAGGTGTGTACTTTTAGCCTTTTACTCTGCTCGTTTTAAAACCAGAGGATGAGGTGTTTATTTTCTCATGTTTCTTTCTATTCCTCCAGACAAGTTCTTCTCGAACAGTAATTCATTACAAAATAGTTAGCAAAATAGTTCTTGATTTTCTGTAAGTGAACCAATATAAAAATTCTGCTCCATTAAAGAATATTTGATTTCAGATTTTATCAGTTTGAACATTTGTGTGTGTCCTGAGAAGTCATTGCTGTATTCTGAGTGTAATCAATTTTAGATTCCTCATTAAGGTCCCAAGAAGAAAACACAGTATAAAAGTCACATGTTACTGTTTGGTTTTTTTTTAAATTTATATGCAAGAAGTTACTTCTTCATATATTTTTGGGTCATAAAAGAGCTTTTTCAGGATACAGTGGCAGCTAAAGTTTTCATAGTTGAAAAAAAAAATACTGGAAAAATTGAGTAAAAATCAATTCAAAGCTACAGAGAAAAAGTGTGTCTGTGTGAAGATGGCTTTATGCTACAAACTGAAAGCTACAAAAGTAGTGTGAAGAGGCATCAGTAACTTATTTTAGACTTTTAGTCTGACCCAGCATAGCTTTTTCCTAAGCTGAAATGATCCATCTAGCTCTATATATCTGTTCATATGAGGATACACATATATGCTTGTGTAGATTGATTCTGTACTCCAGTGCATTACCTTTTTTTTCCCCTTTGAACTTTATATTGAGTGTTGACTGAATTTTGCAAATTGTAAACAGTGAAAAGCAGTGTTCAAAGTGGGGCAAACAATATTCTGAAGGACCACCTCCCTGTTTCTACTGAAGTATTTCTTGTATAGTTCCCTAAGACTTAAATGTTGCCTCGTTAAATTGCAGTATTGATACAACAGTTCTATTCATACTGTTTAATAACAAAAAGAAGAGTAAGTGCCACATAATTCCTACATCTTTCACTGATCAGTAAGTGTAACAGTTACCAAAGCATCATCTTAATCATTTTTTCTACTCGTATATCTTAGGGAAATAATATGCAGGCATAAAGTATCATTACAGTGAGAAGAGTACAAATGTGAAGAAGTTTATACCAAATACATTGGCAGCTCTTTACATAGAGGAAAACTTTATGGTTCAAATTATGTATGGCTTACTGTTTATAAAGGCTCATTAAAATACCCTGAATATGTTCTATTTTTACTACTGCTTATCAGAATTACATACTTTTTGTTTACTTACAGTATGAAAGAGGCTGGTTTAGGCCATAAACAGTGGAGGGGTGGTCCCATTTCATCAAACTGCAAGCAGTGTCCAGTAGTTTATACCAATCCTGTTTGTGGATCAGATGGTCACACATATTCTTCTCAGGTAAGAATTGAATAAAGAACTAAATTAACCTTTCATTGTTCCAGTCAATTCCAGCTCTTGGAAAATAAAATACTGTATTATAACACAAATCAATATTTATTTGTTTTGGCTAAAATATGTATTACAAAATGCAACCTACAACAATTCTGGTATATTGTATCATGCAAAAGTAAAAGGGTGGCAAATCTTAAGCAGTATGAACCAGAAATAGCCGGAGCAGCACAGTGTAAGAGTGCTCCACAGTGTAACAGAGCCCAGGTTAGGTCTGTCCATGATAGACACCATGGCAGGGTTTTGAGGAAGCAAAAAAGCGTTGGGTGTCCCCAGCTGGGGGTAGGATAGACATGTTAAGTCAGATTTTCCAGTTAAGCAGTGAAGGTGTGCTTCAAATTCCAGGCACTTAGACATAGATGTAACATACCCAGGAAAAAAATTATGTAAGTAGTTGCTGCACATCTTTCCTTGCAACAGCATATTATGAGTTTTAAGATCATTATCAAATCTTCTTTCTCTAGTCCTTAACCTTCCTGTCTCTTCTCTCATACTTATTTGGAGATGAAATAATAATTTTTAAATGTTACTGTCAGTTTACCTGTCTTGTTTGGATGAAATATTTTTTGCTGCTCCGGCTGAAATCCAAAAATCCTGGGACTGCATTAATACAGTGCAGAGGTGAAATTGTGAGATTGAGGAGATTTCATAATGCTGAAAACAAATTAATTTGTTTAGCATCCTTCCTTAAAACTTTCAGCAGAATAATGCTCAGCCAATATTAACAACTGAGTCCCCTCTAATAGAAAAAAAAAGAGCGTGGGCTCTTGATGAGCTAATTTTTCTCAGAAACAGCATGCAATTCAGTAGTGTGAAAGGAGCTACTGTATTCTGTCTTACTGACACTGTGTCCTTACACTAACAAATTGTTTCATTAGTAGATAATATCCGGTGCTTCAAAAGAAGTATAATAACAGATTAAATTGACGGAAATGAAAAAGCTCTGTGTTTGTTACTTATGAAGAGAAAGTTACATATAACATTTTAAACAAAATACCTTTAGGATATTTCCTAGTATCTAAAGGCTTTTAGAGTTTCCATTTGTTGAATTTTTTTGTTTTTCTTGTAATCACAATCTAATCACATCTGAAGTTTACACATCTGTAGTCACATATGAAGTTTACAAAAAAGAATTAGTTTCCAGGAGGGACTGGATGTTGGATTGAACACCAAGTATCCTCTCCAAGAATATTTTATTCCTGATAAAATAAAAACATCAGAAATTGCTATTGCTTCCTAAGGCCTGACAATTCTTAGGCTTTTATGCAAAATCTTACATTAGAAATTTTTTCCTACTAACTTGAATATTTAATTATAGGGATTTGGTCTAGAATCCTCGTCTTCCTTTAAATAAAGTAAGTAAAAAAAAATTCTAATGCTTACACCAGGTTGTCTGAGGCCCTACAAATGAATTTTGGACTTTTTGCCATAGCTAAAAAATACTTCTTTTCATTAACACTATGACTTTAATTTAGAAATTTGAAAAGTATTCTTATTTTCATTAATTGTAATCTCCTTTCTATGTTTTTTTTATGAGCTAGAAGTATGTTGGAATCTTACTAGACATTAGGTGATGCTGTCATTTAGTATTTACTTTGCCTTGCCATTCAAAGGTTCAGGCAATCTTAGAGTCTCAAGCCCAGGCTGCTCATAGACCTAATACAGATGGTAGTTTCTACAATTTTGCAGTTTAAATGGATGAGGTAGATAAGTTAATATAGTTAATATCAGATGAGCAACTTTTTTATTTTTTAAATACTCTATACTTGATCCATTACAATCTCTCCCTGTGTTCTTCCTAATGTAATATAAAAATCACCCCACTTAAACCTCATTGCTTATTTCCTATTTTACCATATAGGAATGCTGTATTCTGAATAGTCCTATAGGTGGAAGTTACTTTTTTTGCCTCTCATGATCTGGTCTGGAGTAGGTGTACAAAAGTCTATAAATATTGATGAGATGCAGATATTTTTTAAATGAGTTCATGTGTTAAAGGTGCAGTTGTGCTTCTCAAATGGAATGATGAGAAATGAGTGGATTACATAGACACACTGAGCTTCCATTCCAGTGCACTGTCAGTGCTGCAGTCAGTGCAGTTGTATTTGTTATCCAGCCTCAATATCCCTTGCATGCAGTCAGTGCAGAAGTAACATACCATCAGGGATGTTTTGCACAGTTGTCCTTTTGTCTTCTGCTACCTTGTAATGGTAGATTTCAAATCTAAGATAACACAAGAAAAATGCTAAAAAAGTTTATTACCCCAAAAGATCTGTATTAGCCTATAAATATTTTTTTATAATTTCCCTTCAATGATGTGAGGATTTCATATTCTGTGGTGCCAGTTGCATCAAAATAGAGGTCCTTGCCAGGTTATTTCAAGAGCAATGTTTTTAAAAATTGACTAAAGACAAATATTTGTGTTCCTGTACTCCAGGCAAATTTTGTTTCATTGTGTCATCAAGCTCCATTAGGAGCTTATGCAGACATTTTCTTGTATTTAGAACGCATTCATCAATGACTCTGGAAAATTGTATAATACATTTTCTGCAAATAAGTCATTAAATAGTAATAGTATTTTAGAACACAGCCAGGCAGTTAACACTTGTCAGATGGATACTGTTTTGGGAGTATATCCTTGCTCTTCAGTACAAGCCCATGAAAAGCTTATATTAAGTTACGTAACTACAGCTATTTCATACATGTGTTTTGCTTTGGAAAGCAAAGAACCAAAAAAACATGATATAGTAGTGGACTGTCGAGAAAGAAAGGCTATCTCCTAAACGTAGCTTTTCCAGAGTCAGGTAAGGATGTTCTGGTTTCCACTCATTTTTGCAGTCCAGGTTAGGTTTACTGTGTTCTCAGCCCTCAATAAATCTCATGTAGTCAGTGGAAAAGTAGCAGGTGTAAGATATTTGTTATTGGTATTACGAGAATGTTGAAACAAAAATACAACATGCTGAAATGCTGAGTAATCAAAGTGAACATTAATCATCATGTGAGAAGAAATTCAGTATAAAGAGATCCTGCCATTTCCTTGGCAGGGTGGTGTTACAATTTATACTTAATAGCCTTTGAATAATACTATATGTGTTCTACAGTTGGTCTGTTTTCACCTTCTGCATTTCTCTAAACTTCGGCATTTGAAGGTGCAGTATGCATTTTTCCACTAGGAATTCTCAAGCAGTGCTGTCACATAGGGCTTTGGTACCCCTACATATTTGACATTCTCCATGAAAAACACAGCCTGTTTGTAGCTTCATCATTCCTGGGATTAACTGGGAAATAAAATGACATGAAGTGCAGCTCCAATGGGGTGTTTTGGGACAGTAGCCCACCTGCTGCCAGTCTTTCACCCAGGGAAACAGCTCACTGCTGAGCAGCACATGCTGTAAAGCTGCTGTAGCTGTGGATGAGATGGTGATGCTCAGACTTGGATGCTTCTGTTGGAACAATTCTCCCATATTGCACTATATTATAACTGGACTTTCAGAAAAGTGGCCAAAAGGAAAAAAAATACGGTCATGGAGATGAATTTTCTTTTGAGTGGATTTTGCATATTTTGATTACAGCTCTGGTATTTGCTATAACAAGCTGAAGTTTTCTTTCTTAATTTGAATGTGGGTGACAATTAGTCCCACTTTAACAAAATCTAACTTTAAATAAGATCAATGAACAGTGCTTTCAGTATTTTGTAAACACTGCAGAAATAACTTAATCTTTAAATTATGCCCACTGCCCCATTGTTTTATCCCAGAATCACTTTGGCAGTTCTACTGTTAGCAACAATTTGCTCAAGATGATTTCATATTGATAGTGAGTTTTTAATGAAATATATTTTCTCCTGCCTATGAAAGCTTCATGTTATTGATTACAACCCTGTATGTATAAATAGCAATAAAAATTATGTTTTGCGAAAGTAATGGCTCTAAAGTAGCTTCTCAGACTAAGATGCCAGCTGTATAGAAAAGTAGTCAGAAAAGAGGATATGAATTCTTGAAAGACTACACAGATAGAAAGGTATGTGGATTTAGATTTTCTTTAATATCCAAATACTTTCTGCGGTCTCCCAAATTACAGTTCCTTTCTGTTAGGAGGGTTGAAAGAGAGTCAGGGGATAAAATTGTGCTGTGTGAAGGGGCAAGTTTAATACTCTATTCAAGTTTTATTTATTGCTTTGCATGAATCTGAATTGCTAGATTTTTATTCTCAGGGCTTCCAATATATTTAACATTTTCATTTTTAAAACCATTGCTATTTTTATTAATTTCAGATATTTTTAAGACTTTAACTTAATAATTCCTATGTCTTAGTAGTGTGTTTGGTATAAGACAGCTTGTTGGGAAGAAACATAAAAAACACGTATTGACATTTTTAATCTTTGTTGTTATTTTAAGGATTGTGATTTTATATAAGTTAAATTTATTTAAATGGATTAATTAGCATATTGTTAGCTTTCAAGTCACATGCCTGAGCTGTCAAAAGTTCTTTCCTAGTTCCAAAGAGATTGCTAGAAATAGAATTGCTATTACAAAATGGATACCTATTTTGTAATAGTAAATGAAACTATTTTTCACAACCCTGATTCAATGTATGTCAGTCTTACTTCTTAAATTGGGCTAATCCACTATGGCTTTCCATTTTTATCTGCCTTGTTACTAAGCAATCTGCTGTACACTTAACAGTCAGTTGAAATGTAGCCAAAAATAATAAGGTTAAATCATTGCCTGCCATCTTTAGTAATAAAATAATGTAATCTCTCTGAAATTAGTTGTTTGACAGTGTGCAGGCTTTTACTTTGCAGCTGGAAGAAGCAGCTTCTTCCAGGTGCTCTGCCAGCACCGATTTGTTTTTCTAATAAAGGTAGATTTTGTCAAAAGGGGTATCTCAAAATTAAGATGTGTGTCTCTAGCCCAAGCAACACCCAGCCAAAATCACCCTGTTCAAAGTGGAAAAATTTAAAACCTTCTACAGACCAAATCTGTATTGTACTGTTACAATGATCTTGTGGCTGAGGTACATTGGCAAATAAAATTGTTGGCAGGACCAACAAACCATGGCCAGCCCCTCTTCTCTTCCCTTAAAAAATCTCACAAACAACAAAAACCCTGTAACAATCTTTTCTTGATTGAGACTGACCAATAGACAGCGATAAAGATAAAATGAATCTTGCTTGATTGATCCTGGAGCACACTTTGGATCTTTACAGAAATGGTAGAACCTGGTTGTTTATTGTTTTAATGCTTAAAAAAGGCATACAATAAAAAAAGAAGGAAATGAGATTGGCAGAGGCTGGAAAATCAGACATGGATGCGTTTTGCCAGTAAGATATTGAATTTTATTTGGAACTTTTATATTGATAGAATGTGGTATTCAAAAAAAAGACAGAAAAGTATCATAAGGCTGACTGACTTTATTTAATCCAGATTGTCAGATAGGCTGATGTACTAAAAAATCCAAATTATATCAAATTATACATAACTGATCTCTTCTTTATCTACTGCACTGAAAATAAATAGCTGCTTAGAGCTGTAGAGAAAGAACACAATACCTTAGATAACAAAATGCTTTACAGAAATGTTAATATTTTGAAATTCTGAGCAATTCAGTATTTCTTAGACTAGGATGACGTATCTATACTAGCAAGAATTGAATTCGATTCCCTTTTTTATTTCCAGAATACTGTTTGTTTAACATAAAATTATATGTTGAATTTGCATTAAAAGATAAATAAACTTTCATACTTCAATGAAAAGTTAAAAATGAAACTTTATGGGCTGGAAAATATTTTCCAAAGGCTTCGTCTATGTAATTAATTTACATGGAGCTTCACCTTGGAATGGACCAAGAGCTTTAAGGGTCAGGATTAAAGGGAGACAGGGACAGTGACATTGACTTTGAAGTGGGGGACTGCTACAGGGCACCACATCAGGAAAAACAAGTGAATGAGGTCTTCTGTGGAGAGGTGGGAGGAGCTTCACTTTCACAAGTGCTGGTCCTCATGGGAGACTTCAGCCACCCCCTGATGCCCCCTGTGCTGTCCCCTGTCCTGGAGGGACAACGCAGCAGGGCATAAGCATTCCAGGAGGCTCCTGGGATGCGTTCATGCGAACTTCATTCTCCAAGTGATAGAGGAGTGAAGAAAGGGGACCACAAGTCAGCTGGAGAGAGACTTTCTGCAAGTGCATGTAGTTATAGGATAAGGGAGAATGGTTTTAAACAGACCATGAGTAGATTTAGGAAGAAATTATTTACTATACAAGTGATGAGTCACTAGCACAGGTTACCCAGAGATTTTGTGGATTCCCATCCCTGGAATTGTCCAAGACCAGTTTGGAAGGGGCCTTGAGAAAAGTAGATTTATCTGCTCATGGCAGGAGGGGTCCAAACTAGATGATCTCTAAGGTCCCTTCCAACCCTCATGTATAGAATCATACTGTGATTCTGTGTTAGTTTTTTTAAAATGGTTTTATGTTTTTTCCTAGAATAGAAAGCATCTAGGCTGTAAAGACAAATCAATAAAATAATAGGACAAACAGGGAAGGGAAAGAGGTATTAAAGAACAGCAGCAGTGTACGGATACAAAATTCTGAATGTAAATTTGTATGTTAACTGTCAAACAGGACAGCGAGGAAAACAAGAAAAGTCACACTTCTGAAAGTGAAGTGGAGATTATAGTTAAAGATTCAGATTTCTTAAACTTTAGACTGCATTAGAGACATACATACTTACGTGGAGAACAGTCCTTCTCTGAGAGGTAGATTTAACCATAAGAAGTTACTCTTTTGAAAATAATATTAAAAATGTTGTAACTAGCATTACAACTAAAATGACCAAATCATTTTGGCACAGCAATTCTTTTCCAGACAAATGTGTCCGCATTATATTCTGGCAGAAATACATAGGAGTTGAACAGAGGAAGAGCCACTGGCATAGTTATCCTTGTGGAGCAGAAACCAGTTCTGTAAAGAAACCAACACAAAGAAGGTCTGGAGTGTTGAGAAAATAAATAATGTTCTTACATTTTGTTGTTCTTTGAAATGTTAAGGCACCTGAGAAAATAGTGTAGAAGTTGGTGATGAGTTGAGTCGGTTGCAGGAAGGAAATCCAGAGACACAATTGCCTCAGATTTTCCAAGTGGAAGCTCACTAGAGAATGTGGTTTCAGTGGAGTGGAGGGTAAGGATGTTAATAATTCAAGAGATAGTTAGGTGGGATAAGAAGATTTGTATTGTCTTGGGAGGCTACTTTTTAGGGATTTATTTTGAAACAAATGGAAAAGAAGCTTTTAATAAGGAGAGAGAATGGTCAAAGATGACATGAAGTGAAATAATGTCAACCTAGGGGACAGGTTTTGAGAGTTTATAGTAACAATCTATGATAAGAATGGGATGATAAAGTTAATATGGAAACTAGCAAATGACAAATGAGAACTGGCTCAGATCTTTGCCCAGCTAAAGCATTCTGTAGCAATTAGCTACAGAGCTGCAAACGAAGTGAAAATTACTAGAATTGTAATTATTCAAATTAAAATTTTTAGAACATGTAATTAAATTTAGTAATCAAACAGAGAAAATGTTTAGCTTCTAAAAAGATATTCTTATGCAGTGTTCATGCAGGTCACATTTGCACTTACAAGAAATGGAAATAGTGTGAAATTTAGGATTCAGCCACCATAACAGAGATTTAGACCAGCAGTGCTGTAAACAAGTCATGTTGGCCTGGAGAAAAAGAAAAGCTTCAGTTCTAGTAATTTGTCAGATACCAATGAGATAAAATGTCTGTGACATTAAAGGTTCATCTTCCAAGTCTCATGTTTTTGGGGTTTTTAAAAAATTTGTAATTTTGGCAAGCTTACAATGAAATGCTTTAAATGTGAGTCAATTGCTGCATGGATATTTCATTGAAAACAAATTCAGACATATGACTGAATATCAGAGGTAGGGTAGGTCCTCTGCGTCACAGCATTGTGTCAGCAACAAAAAAAACTGTGACATCTTAGGCCACCATGGACTTACTGGAAGAGAAAAATAGGTGTTGATGTAGCAAAATTTGCCACTCTGGCTCTTCATTCAGAACATAACATAGCATATGAAGACTTGGCTTTGTGTAGTTCTGGTCTTAATCCATATGTGTTTGACACAGGACAAGGATAATTTTTGCATGTTTTTGAAATCAAGTACTAACATCATCAAGTGGAAAGATTTAAGCACAATTCTGTGTGCCTCTACACAAGATGTATCTCTTCAAGCTCAAGAAGAGATATGTAATCTAGTGAAAAACAGTTGTGCTTTGGAATATTAACTCCCACTTGTACGACACCATGTTTCTTTCCTGAGAGAGTGAAAACTAGGATGAATGTGGAATTTCATAAATATTTTTGTCACTGATAGCGCATGGAGCCTTGTATTTTGGACTGTTTAATAAATTAAATCTAGCACCTGGAGTTCAAATGAATATTAGCATACATTTGTAGGTGGGCAAAAAAGCAGAGAGCTGTACAGGCAATATGTTGGTAAGAAAACTGAGAGTGCCTAGATTTTTCACCTACATGTAACTAACAATACAGAATTTCTTTTTATTTTTTTTTCTTTCTCATTTTTTTTTCTTTTTCACCACACTTGACAAAGTTGTTTAAATGTCTTTGAATCTCTGTTGGGATAGCCCAGTATGGACTGTCTAGGTCTGTGCATGTTGCTTTTAGTACTTTTATTACTTTTCCTGTAATTGAAGACTAATGAGCATGCCCTTTAGATGCTATTTTAGTTCAGATACAACTTTATAAATATTGCAACTTAGATATAATTGGATAAATTGAACTTGTTTAATTAGTAATGTAATCAGCCAGCATGGCTTAGGAAGTCATATCACATTAAAAATACAGTGATAATGCATGTTAATAAGGAATAAGCAAATTGTTTTAACAAAAACTTCCATACCTTTAGAAGCCATTTGTGTCTTGTTATAAAGTTTTACAACTTTGCCATTACTTCTATTTTACTATTGCCATTACTCAGAAATTTGCATGCCAGCTGAAAATCAGTAAGACCTTTACTAGCTGATTTTTGAACCAATATGATCAGCTATTTTTAAGATGATTGTGTAGGAGAATAAAATGTTTTTGTACGGGTTTAAAATTTTTTTTTAATGTTAATTTTTAGATTTGAAGTGGGAACTTGAAAATGCAAATTTAGTTTTATCTGAGCAATATTTACTTTTCTGTCTCTCAAGGGATTTTATCCAAATTGCAAAATTCTGAATGCCAGCAATGGGGTACACCAAAGATTCACATACATACAGTGTTGAGTGACACTCTGTCCAGCTCTAGTTCGAGTCTGATAAATATGATACAGAAGTTTGAAACAAGGAGCCTGATGAATTGCTGAGGTTTGGACTATATGAGCAAGAGCTCTGAATGAGAGCCAGAATTTATGGATTTAAGTATATGCTTGTAGATGCCAGAAAGAGATTTTTTTGTGTGTGTGTGTGTTAGGCATGCTTACAAGAAGCTTTTAGTAAATTTTCAAACTGCATCAATGTTTATATTTTTGGAAGAAGTCAAGATTGGGGGTAATATGGTTGTATATTTTTACCCCTTTTTCGAGTACATTTTTTAAAACACCATGATTTTAATTTTTTTTGTATTTGTAATATCTTGTTTTTTGCAAAATGTATTGTCTTCAAGGAATATTGAAATAGTAATTTTGAAGTGAGGATATAGATAACATTTTTTACACAAATGCGTTATTTGTGTAAAAATATTTTTATTTAAGCATTATTATTAATACTTCTTAATTTACTGGAAACAGTGTGTTTCAAGTAGGGATTAACCATTAATTAAGCTTTGTATTCTTATTTGATGGTATAAAATATTAGTTAGCCTGTTTGCAATATGTATAGAATAAGATGGTGAGATGTATATTTTCTAAACTGAGTAGGTGTCTAAAAATTCAGACAGCTGATTTTAAAACCAGATAAGTTCTTAGAAGGATTTGCGGAAGCTCCTAAGCATCATATGTCTCTAAGAGCCTCTAAGTAGGAAAGCAAAGATAAGTAGGTGCCTAATTTAAATAATCCCAGTAGGCATCTATCGGCATGTTTCTGTGACTTAATATGCTTTCTAGGGTGTCCAAAAAAGATTGAATATCTAGTTGACCTGATTTCAATGATTTCAAGCTTTTAATTTTATGCCATTGCATGAACTGGACATGGAACATACCTGATCAACACTCACCCTTCCCACCCTGCCCACCCTGCCCCTGTGTTTGGTGACAGGAATCACCAACATAGTTAAAAAACAGTTTCTTTACTTATTTTACTTAGTCTCAAATTTGAGGGCACAATTTCACATAACTTTTTGCACCAAATACAGTAAAGGCGAATTTTGAGCTGGGGAATGTATGTAAGCTGTGTGAAATAGGAATAAAGTTTGGAAATGGGGAACGTGGATAAGAAAATAGCATGAAGATAAGTTGAAAGCACACAGTATTGAGTACTGGGTACTGGTGATCAGACATTATCTGTTCAGCTGTCAGAAATACCAGGTGCTAACAAGAGAGAGAAAACAGATCTGTATTGATGCATCAATGTGGAACTCTATGGGAAAGATTTCTACCCATGAAACATATAATGACACTGGAAGAAATATAACTTTGTGATACTCTAGCAAAGAGCTCTTTTCTCAGAGATCCTGTTGATTGCATCATACAGAAATCTTCTGACCATGAATTGTTGATCATCTATAAAATACACAGGAAAGAAAGAATTGTGAGCATTGTTTGGTAGGAACATACAGATTTGAAAGGATGTTCCAAATTAACCCAGCAATTCTATTTGCTGCATATGAACTGATAATTATCAGGAGAATCTGAATTTAATTATTTATCTGTTTATTTGTTCCTAGTATTGGTTAGCATGCCCTATTTGATTTTTAAATGTACAAAAACATGAGGGACTTCTACTGAGCTGTCATTGAGATAAGGTACACTTAAAGGTGATGGTTACCTTTCGAAGATGAGACCCTTTGCAGATGCATAAATATTAATTATTGGTTGTCTAAAAGGTAATTTACTAAATGCCCAGTATTAAATGTGATGGTGTTCTAGAAAGCATTTCTGTAAGTATCAGCACCTCAGCAGATGAAACTATCTAAAAGACTCTTAGCACTGAATTCACACTTTGTCCGATACTACAGTTATGCTTCTATTTAGAAAAGGGTGTGTTGATGTGCCTGGCCAAACTTCAGTGTGAAGTCTGTCAGTATGAAGGGCTTGAATTACATAATGGATGCAGTATTCACTGGACGTCTAGATGAATACCCTGGCAGGTAATTTCTGCTGTAGAGGTGTAGAGATCTGCTTCCAGCTGCCCAGGATGTTTACAGATGGAAAAGAGGGGGCTTGGAGGGAGTGTCTGCAGGTTGTACCTCAAGGCACTAGTTCATGATCCTCTGTTCTTTATTTGTCAAAGAAGTCACAGGTATCCTCATTACTTAGTTTGTTTTGTTTAAAAGCCACTAGATACTCCTGGCAAGATGGTACTGTTGTGGAATAATGGTATCTTGCACTGAGGTTTTAGCATTCTCAAAAAGGAACAGAATTAAGTCTGTGAGAAAAAGTAAATTGATAAAATGATAGGAAATGCCAAAGTCAATGTCACACAAGCACTTTATCCTTCTTTTTTGCGTAGTCTTATGATGCAATCTTAATTCTGTTGCTTTCTTCACTGACATAACACACAGAATGGACATACCTCCCTTTTATCTAATCAGGAAATTGTTGTCAGTACACTCTTATGTCTTTTATGATATGGTAGCCAGACAGTTAAACTAAATTCCTCATCTACTTTAATACGTCTTTATTCCATGTACATTTCGAGAAGTCTGCAAATAGCAACTAATTTACAGCTGTCTCACACACTGTCCCTCAGTGTGATGTCTTCTTACAGATAGAAGATGGTTCTGCAGATGAAGGCAAATAAATTATATGTGAGATGTGGATATTCAGTTTAATGGTTTTTTTGTTCATATTTTTGCATTGCAGAGCATTTATAGATCAAACTAATTCTTGTTCTAGTTTATCTAAAAATATATAACATGTTCCTAAATCATATGTCAGGTTCTCAAGAGCTCAGGAGAGCACAAATACACTCAATGCCAAATAGAATTTTGCTGAAGTTATCTAGAATCAGTAGACCAGTATAAGCATTACTTTTCTTTTGGGCCATCTCCCTGGTTCATTCATTACAAATCTTTCAAACTCTTCAGTAAATGAACAAGATTTATGCAAGCAATAATCTCTTGACACTGGTTCATTCCTGGAGCGGGTCTGTACTATACTTCCCAGCTGAATAAGCTTGATGCCATCTGATCCACCCGTTTTCTCAAAGCAAGATAAGCTACATGGGTGTAATTCCTGACAGATTTATCTAGGCCTGGTTGTACAGATAATTATTAAGATTCAAAAAGCTTCTCCAATGATTTAAGATGTCAGTACCCTTCTTAAAAATTCTGCCTAGTATCTAATCTAATACTTTTCTGTAGCAATTTAAGACAATTATTTCTTTTAACATTCATCGTGGTATTCTTTTCAAGTACCTTTCTGATGCCTTTCCTCCTATTTGACAGCTGTTATGTGAATCCTCTTTTCTTAAGATTCAGGCCTTCAGCCTCTTTTTGGTGACTGTTTTCTAAGTTTCTCATTATTCCTTACTGCCTTTTCAATTAATTCCTGTCTTGTTTGAAACCTTGTCATGGGCTGTACAGTACTGCCAGCACTATGTGAGATTATCTTACATGTTTTATAGGTTGCACTACCATCTATGTATTCTGGTACAGTAATGTTTTTAAACACCGCTCAATTGTTCTTAATGATCACTAGACTTCTATTTTTCCTTTAAAATGGGTGTCAAGCTAGTTGCTCCAGCTTGTTGTTAATATCTCAATTATTTTGTCTACCTAACAGAACATGGCAGTGTTCTGTATTGAGTTACATTATATTTTAGCCTGTTTTAATGTTATGAATATTTTTATTATATTTCTATCTTCTAAAACACTTCCATGTTTAATAGAATATCCTTTAGTTCATCTTCCAACCCATTGGAATCATAGAATAAGGTGAGTTGGAAGACACCCACAAGAATCCTTGTGTCCGGCTCCTGGCCTGCACAAGACATCCCCAAGAGTCACACCATGTGCCCAAGAGCATTGTCCAAACACTCCTTGAACTGTGTCATGCCTGGTGCTGTGACCACTTCCCTGGGGAGCTGTTCCAGTGCCCAACCACCCTCTGGGTGAGGAACCTTTCCCTGATATCCAACCTAAACCTACCCTGACATGACTGCAGGCCATTCTCTCAGATCCTGTCACTGTCACCACAGAGGAGACATCAGTGCCGGCCCCTCCTCTTCCCCTCATGAGGAAGCTGTAACTGCAATGAGGTCTCCCCTCAGTCTCCTCCAGGCTGAACAGACCAAGTGACCTCAGCCACTCCTCATACAGCCTCACCTCAAGGCCCTTTGCCATCTATGTGGCTCTCCTTTGGGGGCTCTCTGATGGCATAATGTTTTTCTTATACTGTGGCACCCAAAACTTCAAAATTGAAAAAGATTGCGTCAACTGGCTTCCCTTGGTCAGCTAGGTGGGTAACTTTTTCACATTGGAAAGGACATTGTCAAGTTGGACTTCATCCTCATGTAGCTGACCTGGCTGCGACCAATGATTGAATTGTCCTTCATATGTCTTTCAGTAACTCCCGGAATAATTTTCTCCATAATTTTACCAGGCATGGAAATGGGATTGACAAACCTGTAGTTACCAGGGTCAGCATTTGCCACCTTCCTGTTGACTCTCCAGATTCCCAAGACTGTTGATAAGTCATGGAGAAAGATCTCGTGATGAAATCAGCCAGCTCTTTGAGTACCGTGACATGAATCCCCTCACACTTCCTCTCCTTTTTGACAGCTATTTCTCGTTGTGTCCTCACAGCCTGTGTGTCAGTGATTTCTTTTTCCATTGAGTTTTTCTGCTATGTTGCTTGCTCTTCTACCAGCTTGAGAGTAACACTGAAGGAAGTTTGACCCACCTTTGTTTAGCTGAGCTATGTTCACGGTATCCCAGTGCACTGTTAATTTGGTGAATGATGACAAGAGGTTTGAACCAGGTACCTGTTCCTGGTACTGTTAGCTGCTAATAGGAAATTGTCAGAACAGACTTAAATCATTTCCAGCTAATGGAAGCACCGTTTTGCTTTGTTTCCAAAATATATGCATATATCTCTGCTGTCTTCCTGTCCTTGAAATGAGTTCAGTGAGGGTAAAGTTTTATCATACCTGTGAATGGGAGTACTGATTTGGAAGTGTTGTGTGCTGACCTTGCACTCAGTATCTCATGTATCTCTGCCTGGGGCAGGTGTTGGGCATTAAGTATTTTTTAGGGTATAAAAGGACAGTGTTGAACAAGTGTTATTTGCAAATAAGACTGAGTAGACAACTTCAAAGAAAAATAAATCAAAAGGACTAAACTCACAACTCATGATGTTATTTGAGACACCTATGAAATATTTAGTAGTCTCTTCAACAACATTCGAGTAAATTAAAGTAACGAGCACTGGAATCTGTAAAAAATAAACTCTCTAGAAAAGGATTAAAAAAAAACCTTCAGAAATTTTAAAAAAAGTATTAGTATTACTTTTTCTCACTCTTCGTACTCTGATTCTCAGTAAAACAAACCTGGAATAGGTTTGTATGTCGAATTTTAGGTGGTGATCTCACCAAGTGGAGTAACCAAAGCCTCAAGCACAGCTATCTGTAGGTTTGGCTCCTTAAACTACTAAGTTTGAATAATAGAAGTTCTCAGATCTTAAAAAAGGGAAAGACATCTCTTTTTACCAGCAACAAGTATTAAATTTGAGCTATAATCCGTTCCACAAACTCCAAATATTGTTTTGAGGATTAAAATATAAATTGGGTCATGTACTGTCTGGAGAAAGGGCTAGTAGGCATCATACCTAATGCAAGCACTCTCCTGTACAGCCAGAATAATTGAGATAGAAAAACCATTCAGTTGTTTCAAAATCAGCATAGGCAGGTGTTTGCTTAGCTTCTATTTTCTAGTCCTCTATGAGGTATTAGTGTTATATTGGAGCAGTTAAGTTGGGGCATTTTTGGAAGAATTGGAAGGTTCTTTTGACGCTGGTTTGACACTAGTGTAATTTTCCTTTAACTGTGCCTTTTTGGCAACAAATGACACATTCAAACCTGAAGTATAATAATGATTTCAATTTAAATACAAAAAAATCGAGGTATAATTTCTGTCTTTTTGGTACTGCCTATGGTGCAAAAATGTATTATTTTGATACAGTGATGCAGTTCAGGTTATGCAAGGTATAGAACTGCACGAAAGTATGACAGGATTAGAAGTCTGACTGCTTGAAAAGTTGATGAAGTTCTGTAAATGCACAGTGCTTACATCTGCATACTAGTGGAAACCTCAAGTGCAGTCTTTGAGGAGGCTCTTTGATTCTTACATAGCTACAATGCTCCCACCGCCTACATGTTTTTAGGACAGAGAGAAACTTTGACTTTAGTGTTTGCTGGAAATCCTAGAATTGTATAACAGAATTGCACTACAGTGAAGTTAGATATCCTACACAAAAGATGAGTCAGGGAATAAAAGAGGCAGATTCTGGTGAGATTGTTCTGAAGTGTTGTGACACATAGAAAACACTTCATATTTCCATTTGTTACTGGAACTGGTTTTCTGACTCACATGCTTCTGTGTCCTTTACCTGTTTAATGAGACATCTTCCATCTTTTGTTCGAGGATGAAGTGTTCTCCATGACAGTCTTTCTTCTTTCGCGTTTTGAAAAAGCTCTTTGTAAAAACCTTTTGTTTTTTGTTTGTGTTTTCCCTGATAATACATTGGCAAAACATCCCAGAGAAAGATCTCTATGTACAGAACTGTTTTATTGGAAGAAAAGCTCAGTTTTTCAGGAAGAATGACAATGATATTATTTTCTCTCTATGTGGTTTTTAACCACATTATTTTTATATGCTTGAAACAATAGTACTGATTCTCAGTTAGATTTAGTTGGTTTTTGTATGGTTTCTGGATTGGAGCTGTAAGTATACAGCTCAGAACCACACAAATTAGTCTGTTTCTGTATCAGATATGGTAGTCACTATGCTGAATTACAATAGGCACAGCTTTACATTTTATTCATTAATGCTTTTTACCAGGATTCCGTCATCTCAAAGATAAAAATTAAGAGATTAATTCTATAAAAATTGACTGTTTACTGCTTCCTATCAATATTGAATGTTATTGCTGTGTTTACTTGCTCGTATAATACAGGTAAAACCAATGCAGTGTACTGCCATTTAGCATGCATATTCAAATCAGTCTCACACCACAAGTGCGTTCATGCTTGCATTAAGTCTGAAACTGTAGCCAGGTTAGGGACCAAAAACCTTGTAGCTTTCTTTAATTTTTGTTATGAAAGTAGCATATACTGCAGAAGACTTTGTTTAGCACCTGTGTCTGCAAAGATTTAAGCATTTCATGGAAGATTGCTTCAAAATTCTTAGAAGTGTAATTTTTTGTTACAAATTATGTTTGTATTAATGATAGACATTCTCTCTCCTTACAGTGCAAATTAGACTATCAAGCCTGTGTCTCAGGAAAACAAATTTCAGTGAAATGTGAAGGACGTTGCCCTTGCCCTTCTGACAAATCCACAAATGCAGGCAGAAATGACAGGAGAGGTGAGTGATGGTAATTTGTGTAATATTTTTAATACTCACTTCCAGAAGGAAGGAAGATTTTGCTCACAGAATATTACAGTTATCAGAAACACTGATTATCTTTGAATAAAACCAGGTTTATTTTGTTCAATGTTGTTTTCTTTGCCAAGGGTTTTGAAATTGTACCTATGGTAAAATACCATGGTATTTTTCAAATGAGCTATTGTATGAGTTACTGCTGTTCTTTTTTCATTTGCTATTTAATACTTCTTGAGATGCTTATAGGTGTATTTAAGACAAAGAAGAAATCAATTCTTTGCTCCTCAGTGTTTTCAGTTAAATATTCAAGAAAACAAAGTGTGATAGAAAGGAAGGGAACTTAGAAGTCCTTGTTGCTGGTAGCAGGAGCAAGCAGTTGCTTTGTAGAACTGCTAGTAAAGGCCGTATTATGTAAGTGACTTCATTTGAAAAGTGTTTGATAGGAATAAATCAACTTCCTTTGGGACAAGAAATGAGACTAGGCTGCTAGAAAATGAAGTTATTTTGCATTGCTTCTTAGCCATTGGTGCAACTGGAGCAAACTGGGGAAGAAAAATGGTGGCTAAAGCATGCTTGTATTTCAGTGGCTTTCAGGTGATTATGGAGGTTGTTGTTAAACAAAACACGATATTGGCTTTGGTGCTTCTGTGTAGAGAACTGTCATGAGGTTTTAGCCTGCCATGGACCTGAATTTCCCAAGAAATGCATGATTGGAGGTCTGCATTTTTAAAATTTCTTTAGACTGATCTCTGTTAGATGCATTTTTTGTTCTTTCTGTATAGTAACACTTCTGATGAGTAAACTAAAATCTTTATGCACAAGTATCATTGATAATACAGCAAAATTAGTTTGTAAGATGATGGGGTTTTTCCTGTAGTAACCTTATAACAATAAAAGAGACAAATATTGCATTCCTGCCTCAACATTGATATTTCATTATAGTTTTGTAATGAATACACTATTCCAGATTTATTGTGCAGGATAGTCTTACTGTTTCCATTATATGCTGTAGCTACTGTCAAAATGATGGTTTTCTTCCTAGTTTAAAAAACAAATTAATGTTCTTTTAGCAATGAATGAAGATGACCGCTATAAAGATGAAACTGTGTTCAGGCATACAAGTCAATTTAAAGACTGCTCTGAAATGCTTCTTTAGGTCACTTTTTTTGTCTTTGGCAATTTAATTGATTGTGTAATTAAATATTAATTGAATAAATGTAATTAAATACTCCCTGTGCTGTAACCCCTCTGCAAAATGGTAGTCTGGACATTTTTTGAAGCATTAATTTAAAATTTCATGTAGTATCTTGAAAATAAATAGATGAATATGTCATCTGTTCACATTGTTGAACGGAATGAAAAGCACAGGAAGACCCAGTACTGTAGGCCTAATGTGGCCTCTTTGATAAGATATACAGTGTAACCTTAATGTGGTTGCAGTATCCACTAGCAATAATTTCTGTATCTCCAGGATGGATATGGGAATATTTGCTTACCAGTGGGCATGACGTGAAATTAAGATAATGTGGGTAATTAAATTACGATAATTTTCTCTCTGGAAGTTGTTACACCTGATGCAGTTGTCTTTGTCCTTGTGTGTATTCTTTCAAGCATATTCTATTTTTTGTACTCCTTACTAAAACAGCGAAAAAAATCTAGAGACAATTTCCTTTTGCTTCAAAAATTGGAATTGTTTTTAATTAAGAATCAACTCTTCTTTATTATTTGAGTTGCCAAGGGGTCAAGATTGCTTGTGCCTAGTTATGTAAAAGAGGAAGAAAAAGGGTCTCATGGGTATGGGAATTAGCACTAATCCTGTCCTGACAGATTGTCAGAGCAAGCAAAATACAGGGCTTTTCCAAATGCTACATTTTATTGCAATGCTAAAATTTGTTAATATATTTTCTTTACAAAGCCAAAAGCCAGGAAACCTGAGAAATATGAAAGTGAGCTGAGTATCATTACTGAAATTTCAGGGTTTTTTTGTGACAGAATACAAAATTTCTTACAACGGAAGTTCTTACAACAAAAGTCGTACGAATACCATTTTTGTCTTTAAATGGAGCTACATGAAGTGTTGTAGTGGTCAGACTCTATGATCTTGGAGATCTTTGCAAAACTAAACATTTCTATGGTTCCATGATTCTAAGCTGCATATACATATGTCAATTGCTTTGGCATTTGATGAAGCCAAACAGACAAAGTAAGATTATGGTTCTTGTTTCAGGGGTAACTTAAGTAAGGCTTTCCTAAAATACATCCCTTATTTAGGCTATTTAAGGCAATTGTTCATCTTTTCATATTGAAAAATCTACTGATTTTTTTTGTGTGTCTGGAGAGAAAACTATGTCTATGAACCTTCCCAAAATAGCTTGGTGAAGAGCCCCATACTCCTTTGGGAAGCAAAATTAAACCAGTATTCAGAACAACAGATTTTCTTCTTAAAATGTATGTGAACCTAATAATGAGATCATAGGATCCTCTTAATTGGAAGTGAATTCTGAAGTTTATCTAATTCATATCTCTGATGAATGCATGAGGCAGGTGAGGGCAAAGTGTGGTCTTGCCAACAGGGTCACAGGGATAAGGAAGACTGAGACCAGTCCATGGGGTAAATGCAAATGTCGTATTCATTTTTAAGAATGCACAAATCCTGTTAACCTTTAACACTTACCTCTGCACAGGACACCTCATCTTCTTTACCTTTTGACAATTCAGATCCCCCATCTTCCCATGCATTCCCAACCGCCCAGAGTACAAGTGCAGATCAGTCCTTTTTCTGCTTCTCCTGTGGGTATGAAGCATGCTTAGTTTTCCTATTCAGCTGTCTAGAATGGATAGGAGCTGGGAGACCTGCCCCTTGTAGTGGAGTTTAGTCTGTTCTGTAACTAGCACATGCAAGACAGAGTAGGCAAGAGCCAATAGTGCATCTGGATGCTGGGATTTGTTTGAGAGCTGATGAGATAGTGCTTTTACTCAATTTGATTTCACATCTTGCATTTTCTCTCTCACTCTGCAACCCAGTACTGCCTTCAGTAGATCTCAGCTTACCTTCCAAGCAGGGGGATTACTGCTGACTCCGAAAGTCAGGCAGAAAATAGTGTTGGTTTCTGCTGTGCACAGAGATACCAATCAGGCCACAGTCCCTGGGACTCCTTCCATGCTCATCTCAAGGCATCTTGCTCATCTCCAGAATCTCTCCTCACTTCCAGCATCTTTCTAGCAGCCAAGATTTTAAATGTCTCCTTTCAGGGAACCCTTCTTCTTCCAGGATCCATTCTTCCAGTCCCTGTCCCAATTTTCCCAATCTAAATAGGCTGCATGAAGAGGTGCAGTGCATTATCAGCCTCATAATTGTTAATTCTGTTCCACGTCTCTTTATTTAATGGAGGATTTAAAAAATGCACTTCTGTTTTATCAAAATCTATACCAGTCCCTACCACTTGCAGCCTGCAAGGATCAGCCTTATGCTTGAGGGTCCAAAGGTTCCAATTTTGAAATTCATATACACCCACAGACTTAGCTCAGTTAGAGTTCACATTTTAAACTATGTTTTCACCTAGTGTGTTACCATGTTTACTTGAAATTCTGTTACATTTATTTAGTAATATACAATTCACCAACCTATATCACCTCTTTCAGTGATTTTAAAAGCTTTTAGCAGTTAACTGTTTTCAATTTATTTAAAACATATTTCCTTTCAGCCAACTTGAGATTAAAATATTTACAAAATTTCTCCAGAAAAAAATAGATTACTTAAAAACAAGGAAGTAGAGGTAAAAGAAATAAGGCTTTTCTGTCTTGTCTCATTAAAAGATTTTCATTTTAATTGATGGAATTTATTTCCTTAGAAAAGTGTGGGACTTCAAACAAAATTAGTTTTGCATGTTCGCCTGTTCTTTGGTACTTCTCGCTAATTTTAATTTATTCTTTTTTCCAGCTGTGTTTTAGTCAGAGAACAATTTTATTCTAGCTTAATTTTCTTTCTGGTTCATGTTTGATTTGTACTGAGTTCCTTTGAAAGCTGTGAATAGACACTCAGATGGTTAAATTTGTGTAACACAAGTATGTATTGCCAACATTTCTCCAAGAAAATAAAACTGTAAGTTTTCAAATCTGATTGAAAAGTGAGATTGTGGTAGAGTTCTTTCAAGTTCTGAACTGATTTCAAGGCTTTTGAGTAGGAGTTTTACTATCCTGTTGGAAAAAAATGTAATAATTATTTTTGTTATTTTAATACTGGGTGGAAAACAGCAAAAACAAAAAGCTGAATGATCTGCAGTCACAAGTGAACTTCCTGCTTCACAATGTTTTGTTTTACAAGTTGATATATTCCAAATACTTTTCTAAGGTATGTGAGCTTCTTTTCATGCTAATGAATATCATTGATGACTGTTGCAATTCCCTAAGACACTCTGTGATAACTTGGCGTGATTCCAGAAGCATTTTCTTGCTTGTTGGACTTTTTCACAAAGTGTAAAATGTATCTTTATAACAGTCTACTCATATTCTGAAATAATTGTTTATAATACATTGGCAGAACATGAAATTGTTTATTTCAAGACGTTACACTAAAGAAAAGATGGACAGCTGAAAGTAGTTTTGCATTGTTCATTGATATTTAATTCATAATAAATATAATATATAGTAATACTGTTAATTATTGGTATTGATCAAGACCTATGTTTTTGGGTTTTTTCCCTACATAAAGAAGGCAGTCTGTGGAATATACATCTTAGAAAAAAGGACATAAAATTTTAACTTTGTTTACTTATGTCATTTAATGTGGTGTATATATAAGGCCTTTCTATATATATATATATATTTACAGTATAATACCTTACATTTTCTAGCTGACTGAAAGAGCAGTTCCGGATTAAATTGAATACTGTTTGAGGAGTCAGGGTAGGACTGTCATGATCCATGATTTATTTTCTGTTATAATTCTTTTCAGTAGAAATTTACCTTATTTCCAGTCTTAATATTTCCTTGGATTTCATTTTTACTATCATCGTACAACACCGATGACAAAATCCCACTGGGAGAGTCAGTCTAAAAGAATATGGTCAATGAAGACCACTGACATTTCTGCAGAAATTTCATCAGCAGATGAGTGTATGGCTAACAGCTCTTAGCTGTGGTAAAGGACCTTCAAAAGTATCTAACAAAAGCATCCATTGTTAGTTATCTCAAATTTGCCCTACTCTAGAGTACATACATGGGGAAAGTTTAATTATTCTTAAAACTAAAGATCTTGACAGCGTGCTTTGTTTTATTTCCCTGTTGAGCTGCACTAACACTGTGACAAATCTGTGCTATGATATGCCCAGGATCCTGGTCTTCCAGCCTATTTCAAGATTTGGCTGATACGTCCTGCAACATCCTCCTGGATCATGTCCTTGGATATCTTCATCATAGAAATAAGGGTGTGTTTCTGCCCTGACACAGAAGCAAAATTTCAGCTGGAATATGCAGTCAAATCCAAAAGCTCAGGGCCAATTGAAGATTCTGCAGTTTAAATGGCAAAAGCAACAACTGCATTGTTGGTAAAATACTGGATATGCATTTTCATTAGCTATTGAAATAGAAGAATTTGTTCTCAGTTTTTTACTTAATCTCTGATAAATCCTGTGCTAAGAGCTCAATTGATATTTTCACTGAAATAAGAGAGGTAGGCTTATATTCATGGAAGAGAAAAAGGGCTTCTCTTTATTTCAGCATCTGAGGAGGGCTATATAGGTAACAAGGTAGCTCTTAAAAACATCATGCTCTTTGAGCTTTTGCCAGAAGGAGGTGGAAAGGCAATACTGCATGCTGAAAGTATTTTCAGTTAGCACATCTGAAAGACTTTAATCACACAATATGACTGCTCTCAGCTGCATCCTATATTATACTGAATACTGCCGAATTGTTAATTGGTATGACGAGATGGGGATAAATAACAGTAGGATTAAAGATTCTGTGGATGCTGCTTCATTCTGTGTGCATCAGTGCTTGAAAAACAAATAGAGGGACAAACAGCCAAGCAGCACACTCCCAAATCCTCTGATTTAATTTGCATAGCATCATCTTTTCAATACATGACCTCCCCTACTCTTCATGTAGCACAGATAATAGATGCCAAAAAAGAGCTTTTGTTTTGTTTACATTCAGAGTGAACACTGACTGGTTTCCTGACTTCACAAATAAAGAGATTGAGGGACAAAAGTAACACTTGTGTTAACTCCTTAGTCTTTATTTTGTATTTTTGCTTTTCAATGACAGATAATACTGTTTTATGATTCTCTTTTTCTCTTTTTAAAAAGTAACTACATGACACCAATGGAATAAAAGTCTGTATTCGAATTAACATGTACTAGACCAATTAGGCCGTATATTATCAGTACCAGTTATGGGGTAGCCAGAAAAGGCAATATGTATGAGACAGTGAGCAAAGTTCCCATCTGTAAGATGAAGAGGTTCATACCATGTGGTCAAGGGTAAAATCTAACTTTCAAACTTCAAATAAGACAAAAATAACCGACCAAAGAAAATTGATGTTATGTTATAGTGCTGTTCAGGATTTATTTACAAATATGTTAGTATGTTTTAAATTTTTTTTTAAAAGATCTAATTGTGACATTCAATTTCACATTCTCATGCTTGTTACAGAAAATAAAGTGACTAGCCTATAAAGAAGCACGAAGGGAAGTGTGCTGGTTTTCATCATGGGCAAGGTGCTCTCATTTGTTACCTTTCTCTGAAGAATATGCACAGTAGGAGGTGGGAGTAGTCTGGGAGTATAGGTGGTAGCAGTATTTTATATATGTGAGTTAAATTTGCACTAGGTCTTTCTAGTTTACTGTTCTTCTTAGCCATACATTTATATGCAGTAAGATATTTTTTCTGTAATTGCTACTGCAGTTCTATAGAATGCAACATTAAAAGAATATCTCTATGCTTTCTTGATCTCCTAATTTTCATTAGAAAATTTTGCTGATTTTACTCAAAACAGTCTTTAGATGAAGCCTGAAATACAAGAGCATAATGATCAGTGGTATCAGTGGGAGCATTCAAATCCAGGAGTTTGTTTTATCTGTTTGATGTACACTGCTTGAGCTTGATGTCATTGTGGGCTCACAACAAAAATTGAATCTGGGCTAGTGTTTCTGCTCTTGTCTTTACTGCTGGCATCAGTGTGAATCTTGCTATTGATTTAAATATAAATAGGCTCTAATATTGTGACTCAGTTTCCTTGTTAGAGGAAGAGGTATTATCCATGGGTAGCTTTCTTACTGTATTAATGTTTCTGAACACTGTTTTATTATTGTTTCTAAAACCTTTTGATTTTAAAGATGCTACAAAATTAAAATGTGTCGTTGTGTATCCATTGTAGTACTTCAGAGGGTATTGACTTAGAAGTAAATGTTCATTTTGCTTTTACTGCCTTTTATATTAGAATACATAGTTTTTGCTTTTGAATCTTAAAGCTCTTCATCTTAGACTTATATTTGTCCAAGCATGCAAGCTAAAATACTGTTTTTCACCTTTTTAAATTCCTTATATACATTTACAGTAATGGTGAGCTGTAAGTATACCTTATATATAAATTGAAATTATTTGAAGATAAAGTGAAAATTGATGCATTGTAGATTTTTATGCTTTGAAATTTGGTCAGCCTAATTCATTAAGACTGTCTTTTTTTTTTCTCTGTTGCATATAAGGTGAATGACTGATCAGTTTTTACTTGATCTTTAATAAGAAGTACTATTGTTTTACCAGATTTTAGTGCTTTACTATATATTTTATAAATGGTAGGTTATTTCTGAGATAGCAGACTAATAATCTTTGCAACAAGTGATTTCTATGTGTAAACTATCTCCATATATGTGATAGAAAGGGAATATGCTAGCACAAAAATACTGTGTTACTGTACTTGTAAAAGGCATTTATTTAGGATTCATTACAGTGTTTGTGTAATAACAGAAAGTCAGTGGAGAAAATTTTATTGTTTTTTCCTTCAATGCTAAGGTAATTTTTTGCATGAGTCTTTTTAAAATTTTTAACTATCTTTTTTTCTCGAGTGACAGTGAGCCAGGTAAAATTGTCAGCAGCATCTTTCTTTCATTAATCAAACTCCATGCTAAGACTTTCTAAAAAGAGACTTCTCCATCGTAATTAGTAGTAATCTAATATGGTGTGATTAGTAGCAATCTAATGTGGTGTAGCATGACAGAGGATGTGTTTGGAATGAGAGTGATCTGACCTGCATGCCCACAATGCCTGGTTCCCTTGTCAACTAGCCTGGGCTTAGCCAGAGCACAGCCACATACCTGAGCTTCCTTCTTCTGGAACCCGGGAAAGATTGGAGTGTTACATGCCTCTTGCCATGTATTGTCCATGTGTGATGTGGAAGTGATGGGGGGCCTGTGGCTGTATTTGAAGGACTGGAGAGATGTAAGCTGTTGTCAGGCTGTAGAAGTGACTCCATTTGTCAGTTTTTGCTCCAGATGCCTGTTTCTCCTGTAATTTCAAATGTCTCCTGCATGGAACAGTGTGTGTTCGCTTTGTTTTAAACACCTTTATAGTTTGAAAAGGATAACTAGAATTGGTTAGTATATTGGTAGATGACTTTCTGGCTAAAAATTGTTCCTTTGTCTTTTGGTTCTTACAGGGATTAGAATATTTGGGAACAAGGGAGAAATAGGTGTTGTGCAGAAAAGAAGTGGTATCACAGATGCAGGTAGAGAGACAGCAACACTCTAGTAAAAAGAATGCTATTAGTTCAGATCAGAGTGGAGCTGATAGTGTAAAAAAACCCAAGAAAAAAGGTAGAATGTGCTTGAGCAGTGATCTATATTTTTGTTATTCTCTGAAATGAAGTCATAATTGCAGAACCAATTAAAATTCCATTGAACTTGACTATTACAAGGAAGAAGTGAAGGATTAAGGGAGGAATGCCCATTTCATAATAATATTGTTTATATAAAAAGGGCTAGCATGTGTGTGCTGTGTTTATGAAAAATAATCTCTGTAACACTGCAGGACATATTCAAGAATGCTTTGAAGAGGAACATTTTATTCTTGCCAGGATTAAGCGTAATACTTAGGAAGAATTGTTAGCTGAGTGCTTGTTGTCAATATTGCAAAGAGCTGTAACACTAAGGGGAAGATGGGAATAGTACATACCTATCACTGGAAACAGCTCTTTGCTCACAGTTCCAAGCACTTTTGCAACAGCAATTTTCTCTAGAATCACCTTGTCTTTGGTCTTCATTTGGCCTGTTTATTTCCAAGTCATTCCACTTTTTATGGCTGCTTTTGGAAGCTTTGGGTACTCAAATCTATCCAGTTTTGTGAAATCCAGGTATGTAGCATCACATCCACAATTTTACTTTTAAATGGAAAATTCCTAAGGTCTCAATGCTGTGGAAAGCCATTCTATCCTACTGTGGTGGGCTGCACCTGAAGAACTTGCTTCTCGTGTTTCCTCTGTTACCAGCAAGTGAGTGTTGAACTGGCAGATCTGGCCCTGTGCTAAAAGTACTTTTGTAATACAGTTTTTGATTTCTAAAATAATGTCAGTGTTGCATCTCTGCTCACTCTGTGAGTACTGTTTATCGCAGGACACTGGGGGCATGTATGTCCTGTGCAAATAATCGCTTAGAAAACAGGAGTGCATGTTAGAGGAACTGGGCACAGCATGGGATTCCTTGTTCCTCCTGTGCATAGGGAGCAATTCAGGATGAACTTCCCAAACTTCATTTCAAACAAAGCTAGTTGATTCACTCTAAGTATGTGCAAGTGATCTTATATTTGTGGGGTGGATGCTTTGAATGTGTTGCCTTTTGTGTAATTCTGTGGGATTGTTCTGACACTCACGGCCATTTATATGCTGGTTCTTTTTGGGAAAAGACTCAATATATACAAGATGAGTAATTAGTCATTGAGAGCTGTTTTCATACTACTACAAAGTATTCATATACTTTTCACAGAGGAAAATATTTTTCTGTAGGAGGTTGCTTTCAAATGATTTATTATGAAAATTTTGATTAGGTTGATTGATTTCTTTACTTCCTTTCCTCTGGTGTTTTAGTAGGAGCAGAAGCCCCCATGAACTCACATGGCGAATATGTCTATAGAGGCAAAAAAGTTATCTACAGTGTTTCAGCCTGTGTATTGCATGTGTTGCTGCAATTTGAAGAGTTAGGCAAACTGTTATGATGAAAGAAGATAATTAATGCTGTTTTCATTTTATGTTTTATAATCATTAATTTTAACTTAGATCTTGAAATTATGAATGAACAAATTTCGTCCTAGAGGCCCCAAAATACCCAAATTATTTGGAAAATTTAGTCTGTGTAGCACAACAAACTCTGTTACACTATTTTAGGTAGTCATGAGAGCATACTTTTTTAGGATATATTCATTATTTTCTTTTGCTCTCTGCCAGCCAGCTTCCATGGATTATAAAGCTGGAAGCTTAAATATAGTCCAGACCATTAAAATGGTGTTGCATTCAATTATAATGGCTATAATTGCCTTAATTATGTAAATGAAGGGGCCTTGCCAATCTTATGGTACATTAAAGGCTTTAGAAGTGTGTCACAGTAGTTGTATTGAGAATAAATAACCAAAGAGATGCAGATCAGATGCTAAGTGTCTGGATCAGCATTATCTTTCTGTTCATGCAATGTACAAATAAGCTAACAGGATGCTGCTATGTTTTTGTCTCAATTACTGATGTGATGGTAATATTTTTTTACTGATACTATTTTTGTACCATCAATATGCAGTAATATTTATAAGTCCTTCATTACTCACCAGTGGGAGATAACTGCCAGAAAAATCCTTTTTGTTTTGTAAATCTGGTAATTACTTTCAATTAGTGTATTTGCTCCTCCTTCTTATTTTTGGAAGGTAAAACATCTGGTGCTATTTGTGTAACCTAATTCTGAATTATTTTTTCTGTAAGTATGTCAGTTTATTGAACAGTGAAGCTACTTGCGATCCTTAGGAAGCTCAGGAATGGATTGATGATGGCTCAGTATGTTCTGAATTTGGATCAATGAGATTCATGGAGGCCTCTTCAAGTAGGATGTAAACTGAGTGGAATTTAAAGAACATGTGATACCCTTTTTGCAACCAGTTCTCAATAATATTAATTGACTCTTTAGTACTTTAACAGCCTATTTACTTTACAGCTTGTACTGTGCTATCTGTGCTCCCTGTTAAATAGTCGCAGTATCACTTTTCTGAAGTGACTGTTCTAATAGCTGGTAGAATTTTAGTATTTTCTTCATAATATCAAAGTCCTTTAGAAGACAGGGATTAAAAAGTCTATCTTTGGCAGCCATTGCTGATGTTTCTACAGCTGCTACACTGAAATTGACAGAAAATGTATTAATTACAGAGTTAATATCCTGGTGATATGGTGGCCCTTTCAGTTTGGGTTTTTTTTTAACATACATGTTGGATCTCCCTTATTCTTTGAAAGTGACCTCTGTCATGGTAACTAGTTTCTACTTGAACTAATTTTAAGGAAATATTCCAGTAACTTATTATGCAAGGAAAAATATTTGCTTGGTGTCAGCATATCCTTACTTGGTTACACAATATCCTCTTTCTTTCAATAATAAATATATAACCAGTTTTTACACATAAAAGTACTAGTTTTTTCTAAGAAAATATTTTTCATCTCTCCTGAGCATACAGACAGAAGAACGATATTGATTTACTGTTTCGCTTTTTTTTGCGTGAATGTTTGAACCCCCTTTCGCCATTGAGAACCATTGGTCTCTTGGTTGGTGTAAAGTTCTGAGGCACTACTGAACATTTTAATGTGGATGTGAGTATTCAGTGATGCTCTGAAAATGTCTGTCTGTGCATTGAAGCTATGATGACACCTAGGCCACCTTCACATTTCTCATTTCTAACTGTGATAATTTCTAAAAGTTTGAAATGACGATGCAATGTTAGAAAGAAATTTAACAGTATGCTTCCTCTCCAGGACAATTCTTACATGCTTCTGAGTGTCTTTGAAAATACATCTTTCTCTTGCTTAAAAAAACCCCCATCCTTACTTTGCATGCAAGATAGTCCTGCTAGCTTTAAGTCTTCATGTCGGTTGCTACAGTTTTACTCAAAGCCTTGGTAAGAATATGTACTAGTGTCAGCATGATCTGAATCTATTTCAAGTGATACATTTTCATATCTGGACTGTTCTCACTGCCAAGAAGGCAGGTTTTATATTTGTAAATGCACACTTTTTTTGTATTTTGATGAATCACCATTATGAAAATGTGTATTAATTACCCAACTGTGTTGATTTTATCTGCATCACAAAATACAATATTAATTGTATTTGTTCTAGATATCTTTATTTTCTATCTCAGATGCAGATTACTTTACATGTCAGAAATCCTCTAAATAGAACATTTAAGTCTTCATGGAAAATGAAAAACCCAACTTCTTTCCTGAAGGCACTATGATCCATGAAATTAGCTGTGGCATCTGTTTTAACTGTTCCTGCTGATACTGCAAGATCAAGTGCTACAGCCACCTCGCATGCAGGCACCAGCAGTTGTTCAGTTGTGTCAAATTGTTAAGCTTTGGCTCATTAGCATGGTGCACCTTTAAAACAGAACTACCCCCTAAAATGAAGTGGCTTTATATTGTGAATTACTAATACTGAAATATGTTTTTGTAAGAAAAGAAGCCAGACAAATCTTGCATTTACCACTGCTAAGAGTACAAGTAATGAGAAATCCTGGACTGATATTTCTTCAGTAATAATTCCTGTCAAATTTTTTTGCATAATTTATCCTCTTTATGATAGAGGTTTGCTATAAATTCCTGAGAACAGTAGTAGAGCATGAAACATTTAGAGAGTTGTAAAGCCAGTTTAAGTGGAAACTAAGTAATTAAGACAGTTTTGTTCTGTTTGGTCTTTTTAGCAGGATTGTCCCCTTATCTGAATTCAGGCGTAGTTGAGGGTTTTAAGCAAGTTTATAACACAGTTTACTGATGTCTCATAGGAATCTGATTTTTTGGGTATAGTTATTTTTAAGGTCAATATTTGAAGTTGATCACCCTCTGTAGTATTTCTGTATATACAGTTTAAGTGGGTTTTAAGGTACATCAAAGTTAGAGGTCACTAAATTACCAGTATTATATAGTTACCTTCTTTCTAAAGATTTAGTTTCAGAAGAGGAATGCAAAAAGAGTGTGTAGTTAATAAAATTAGAATACTTCTGCAGCTCAGAAAAACAAACAAAAAAAAATAATAATGCTCTCTGGTTTTGTGTTTCACCCGCTTTAAATCTGTTAAAGAGAAAAAAACAGGGTTTATACAAGTATATCCAAGTCAGTTGTGATGTTTCTGACAGTTTAATTGAACATTGGATCATAACTAGACTTCATAGAAAATAGGATACATAACATTATGAAAGAAGGTCTAAAAGAAAATTAGGACAGATTAGAATCATTTAGAAGAGGTGTCCACCAGGTTTAAAGACTACTGATTAATAGCTTAAAAGTATTTTTTCTCTGAGTCAAAAGCTAAAAAGAGCCAACAGTTTAAAGTGTGTCAAGGTTAAGGATGCAGACTCTCAGAGATGAGCATCTATGAGAGTTTGCTGCTTAGAAAAGAAAGCTAGAGAGCAATGCAATTATTCACCAGGTTATTGTGTACACGTGTTTATTTTGTGACATCTCTAGAATTTCATTTACTAGGGTTAAAGGTAGGTTTTGTAAAGCAAGCACTGATTTACCACGTCCACAGTTCATCCAGATGGTCTTTTAATTATTAGTGAGAGCTCTGTCTGTAAGGATTAGCAGCCTGGACCTGTTACAGCCATCACCTCTGTAGTGTTCATTTGTGGGCAGCATGAATCTTCTCATGTAAGATGCCACTCTGTCAGGATGTTTTTCTGCATAGCATGGGGGGTTGTAAGAAGTTCATTGATGTCCGTGAGAGACGCTAGGGAAGTAATTTCTTTAGCTTCTTGAGAAAGGTTCTCAGCACAGGCCAGAATGTAGCACTTAGTAGAGAGTAAATATAGCAACTCAGCTTTGTAGCACATGTATGTATATTAAAGAATACTAAACTTGCTTCTGTGTGCAAATGCATATTTTTCTTTTTTAGCCAAAATATAGAGAAAGAAATGCAGTCTGATCTCATGTGTTTGAGGAGCAAGTTGAGAAATGTGTAGCTTAACATATAGCATGAAATATAGTCATGAAAATGTGATTTATAGCTCAAAATATAATGATCACAAAAAACTTATTGTCATTTTTAAGTGGTGATGTAAATCCATAAATTTCCTAGATAACTTTGTACAATTTACAGTGATTCTAGATTTATATGCTAACTTACATCAGAATTGCTAATTAGGAGAAATGTCTTAGAAAAAAATAGTGTTTGTCTACATGCACACACAATGCAGAAGTTATAATACTTCATATATACACATATGAAGCATATTTTATATATATATGAAGCACCTAGAACAATGAAACTATTCTATGGAACTGGGTGGTTTATTTTGTAGGGTAATATACTCATGTACAAGATATACAGAAAAGTATGATCAGTAGTAGTAGTCTAGAAACCAAACATATTGTACAGAACATGAACTCATAAAAAGTGTTTGCAAATCATAAAGTCCGCAAAACAGCCTTTGCTTTCCATCTGCTTCAGGCACAGTGATGTAATATTCAATTCAATCTGACATAAGCATTTTAGTAGGGTAATGATTTATTCTTGACATTTGGACAAAGGACACAAGGAGCCTTGGAAGTAATTTTTAAATTCCGAGCTATATATATTTATATGTAGAACAAGTTGACTATACACAGCATAAAGATAAAATTGTACTGAATTTCATTACCACAGAGGTCATCGAATTATTGCACAAACTATTCCTTTTTTCTGTTGCTCTACCTCAAAGCAAGCTTTCTTCAGACTGGAAGAATGCCCCTTTTGCTGTTTAGGACCTCCATAATGGAAGTAGAAATGCGTATATTCATTAAGAAAGCATTTGCAAAGAGATTGATGGCGTTGGCATGCGTTTGTTAAGCACTAGGCAGATGGCCAAGTCCATATGTGCAGATCGCCTGCACTGCACGTGCTGTGAATCTGGTGTGTCCTGGAGGCTTGCAGCTTAATGACTTGAAACTGGTATGATACACTCTTCTGGGAGAGCTGAACATGAAATGGTCTGGTCAGAGCTTCTGCTCTTGTTCTATCATAATCTGAATTTCCTTTTTGTTTCCAGAGTTTTGGGGTAGATAAAGAACAGCATTCTAAAAGTTAAAGTGTGGGAACTTTTCCTATATGGTGGAGCAATTTGCTCCAGTGTATCACGTGAACATTGGGTCATTCTGTTACAGGAATTAAAAGCTAATGAAAAAATCCTTATCAAGCATTATAAATGCTTATTAGTATTATTTTGAGTGATTAGAAATTCCTTTTGCAATGGAAACCAAACAGTAACTGTGAAAACAAAGTACCTGTGCCTATTGTGATCTTCATAGAGATGATAGTCTTGTTTTTTTTATGAGTGTCTGGGTGTTAGACTGCATTATTTTTTTTACAACTTTGAATTTGCTTAATCTGTGCAATATCAGGCTGTACAAAGAAATGGACATTTTCCTGAAGACTATTTCCTTGCTTCTTTCAATGCTATAAGAGAAAAGGGTTATATATAGACTGAAAAATTATGCATATCTGCATTTCTTTGTAGTGATTGTATAAATCTCGATCAATTAATTTAGATTAAAATGTTCAGCATTCAGAACATTCATACCTTTCTGTAAAAAAAGTTTTACATTGTAGTATTTTTCAAAAAATGAGTAAGTATTATTTTCTCCAGAAAAAAATCACTCAGTGTAACAGTCTGATAATGATAAGAGGTATTTTGTTACAGAAATATGTGCTGATTGACAAATACTTCATTTCACAGGAGACTTTTCAAGACCAAAGTGATTAAATGGGACACCTGGATTATTTGTTGTACAATAAAATATAAATAATGTGTGGTTCATTAGCTCTTCACACTTCAAAATTCGAGGGACTAAAGAAAGAAAGAACCTAGAAAAGGGAGAAAGGTAAAAACAAAAGAAAATGTGAGTAGCAAGAAGATAATGATTCTTGAATTACGCCTTTGGCTTGGGAGCACAGTTTTGTGCCCACCAGGTAGGTGCTTGGCTGCCTTGTCCAGATAGGAGAGAGGAGAGGTACTCACTATTTTTTTAATGTCTATATTCAGCTATATATCTATGTATGTTTGTACATTCTGCTGAAGAACTAACCCATTTTTTGTGTGTGTGCAGTAAAGGAGAAACAAACAAAATCTGGATACCTAATGTACTTAGTTGACTACCTTTCAGGGAGATTTTGGAGAGTTTGTGTTAATTGCACCCCATTGGGCCATTACCACTGCTTATATCCTCAGGAAGTTTCTTTTAATTATCATCACTGTTGAGTGATTGAATAATCAGAGGAGCTGTTGCCTACATCTTCCCACAAGTGATTGATGCCAGTGTCTTGAAAATATCATGGTTTCTGTTTTCTTTTTTATTGATTTCTTCTAAAATACCTACTTATTTTTCAGGCATTTTTGGACTTAAAGCAATGGCTAGACATTCAGTATTAATTTAATTCATTTTGGTCTGCTATTTGTTTACATCAAATATTTTACACAGCAGTGTCATGGTGGCAGCAGGAGTGGTTCTGAGTTCATTGGACCGGGCGTTGTACATTGATATTATTTGGGCACATCTCCCTCATGCCAAAAGAAACAGTATTACTGAGTAGTGCTGGGCACAAGTCTAGATTGGGAGAGGAGTGGCTGGAGAGAAGCCCTGCCAAGAGGGATCTGGGGGTGCTGGTCAGCAGCAAACACTGGAACAGCCTGCCTAGAGAGGTGGTCAATGCCCTGATCCTGTCAGTGTTTGAGGCATTTGGAGAATGCCCTTAATAACAAGCATTGGGTTATGGTCAGCCCCAAACTGGTCATGGAGCTGGACTATTGCTGTAGGTCCCTTCCAAGTGAAATACTATTCTAAGTGAGTAGGCGTTATTTTAATTTGATTGCTCAGTTATGATTCTATTTAGGAATCTGCCCACATACTTTCTTGTTTAATAGATTTGCCCAAATGCAGTATAACATATCTTGAGGCATAAACAGCAAAATTCACAAATTTAATTTCTAGTATCTGGAAGATAATAAAAACAAATTCTTTTCTGTGTTTTTTATATTTTTTTCTCAGCCTGTACGAGAAAGTCAGTTTCTTGTAAAGTTTGAAGCTTTAATGAGTTTTTGTTTTATTTCTATGTTCTGAGTCTTAAACAATGGTTTTGCTACCATTTTAAATTGCAAATTCAATGCCTTTGGGTTTGGTGGGAAGTCTGTTCTTATTGTAACTTCCCTTATCAACTCAGAAGCATGAGGGTTCAATGCAATTTTTTTTAAGAAGTTTTTTCGCAGCTCAAATTACTGTCTGATTTCAGAATACTAGGTGAAGTTGTACTAAAGTTTTTTGTACAGAAAATTGAACTGCATTACCATAGTGGAAACTGCTGACCATACTCCAGTCCTATTTAAAATAATAAACCCATAAATTAGACTTCCATGTGTGATTTTAAATTATAAAAAAGATACTCCCGACCCTGTACAGTATGTTGTAGGATTATGTTACATTTTCCATCATAGTTACCAACTCTTGCTAATCCATGAGCAGCCCTAGAAACTTAGAAACTTTTGTTTCTAAAGCGGGAATTCAGTGTAAAATGAGACTGAACTAGTGGGTTTTTTCTGTAAGTTGATTGCATATTAAGAAATACTAACTGTTGGTTCTTAAAGTAGAAACATGTGTTGATGATGTCCTTTTAATTAATATATGCAGACAGCAGCAACTAAATAAAATACCAAGTCTGTTCACGTATTCAAGCAATAGCCTTCAAATTACAGCTGTGAAACCAGGAGGAAGTTTTGATGCTTTATGCAGTAGCAATAAGTTTTTCATATTGATTGAATGGAAAACTAGTATGGAAATGGGACAAAACTCCCACCAAATGGAACCAGGATTTCTATTTGTTTAATGAAATAAGAACCATGGAGAAACTCTTAAACTTGGACCCATTACACTGCAAGTTAATTTTTGTGGTGGTGGTACCTGCACATATTCGCTGTGCCTGACCTTCACCTTGCTAGACGTGACTTTGCTCTTGCATGCAGGTCCTTGAGGAGCAGCATCAACATCTTGAATGCGAGGCACTGAGCCATGCAGACAGGAAAGCAATGACATCCTGAGCTCAGTGCAGTGGTAACAAAACATGGGGTTTGACGGCAGTGAATTCCCCTGTGGCTGTCAGAGCCTGTATCTTTTAAAACTACCTGAGAAGCTGAGTGCTGCAGCTGGCCCTGTAGAATAGAATAGTCTGACAGGGCTCTGGGGGTGCAATCTTGATTTCATGGTAAGAGTTGCTGCAGAAATGAGGAACTTTCCTTCTCTTGTGTGACCACTGAAATGCAGATATCACTGTGATATATTTCTGCATGTTTCAGTGTAGTTATTGATGTGTTTTCTGAAATACAAAACTTCTAAGAGCATGGCCCAAAAAGGGTAGGAGAGAAACATGCATGAAATTGAATTTCAGTGACAGAATTAATAATAGCTAGAAAACGATGTTAAAAGTCTTTTGACAGAGAACAGAAGAATCTGTGTGAGAAACAGGCATAATTTCACACTATAAATATCTCTTACTGTTCTTACTAGGATATCTTCAAAGCCATTATCAGTAGGTATTTCAATGTTTCTTTAAATAATTAAAGTACTGATTTTGTTTTTCACTTTTAAGTCTCAACTACTGATGCATTATTTTCAGACTCTTGCTGATGTCACTGACAGTTTAAACTCTTCTATAGATTTTGTAAACAGTGCAGAACAGTGATGCCATTATTAGGGACAATAGTTCAGAAGTCTCAGATGCAGTGGTGAAGAGGCTCACAGTTGATAATATTTGGCAGTTCTTTTCAGCTGTAGGCAGTTGTGCTGATAATCAGCACAACCAGTTAGTACAAATGCCTTTCATGGCTTATGATTAACAAGTAAAATTATAACTGAATAGATTATTACCTGGCACCTCTAATTGCCCATACTCTTTTTGCCTTGAAAGGTTCTTAATCACCATGTGGAAAACCAATGTACATTCTAATTATAGAGATTTTGTCTAAAATGCAACACATTTTCTTCTATAGATTTTTTTTTTCAAAAAACTATGTCATATTTCTTTAAAGAAAAAGGTTATAAATTTCTTTTCATGTAATAGACTGTAAAATTTATGAAATGTAATTTTTCATTGTGAAAAGTGTCAGCAGAATTGTTTAAACAACCATCACTGTGTTGATCAGTGTTAGCATTCCTTTCCTCTTCAAAGAACCAAGTAGTTGGTCTAGACAGCAGCAAAATGGGGGTGAAATTCTGGCTATACTGAAATCAGCAAGAATTTTACTACTGATTTCAATAGGATTTTTAGATAACCTTGTTTTGTTCTGCATACACATGGTACTGATTTGTGCCTTCTGTACACAGCTCATTTCAAAAACTTCTGTACTTGCAGAGTTGAAATGCAGCCACATTACATGCAGGTAGACAGCAGAAAGACTACAGCTGGGAAAGAAACATTTTCTGAAACCTGTCATTATACCAAGAATGATCCCTCATTGTGTTTGGTTTGGATCTGGTGTTGATTTATGTTACACACAGTTTACTCTGTGTATTACAGATTCTTTGTAACACCTATGAGGATCCCTGTTTATAGTGCAGGATCTTTGGATTTAAAAGACGTGTAGGAATAACCATATCCAAAATTACCAAGGGTAAATAAATTCCTGTCTCTATGAATATTCATACATCTCATAAAAATTCCCTGATCTACATCAGACATTCATGAACAATCCATTTAGTGCTGAATACATAGACTAGCAGAACATAATTGCACTTTGCTAACGTATTTCATGCATGCATTTGTTAACATTTTGGATATTTGTGCCCTAATCATATCTTTTAAAACTCATTAGTTTCTGCATTTCTCCTTACACTTTTGATTAGTGAATTTATGTGGAGACACAGCTGCAGATTACATTTACTTAACCAGCATTCTGATTTCACTGAGGTGGTGGTACAGTGTAGTAGAGTTTGCATCTCACTGCCTTTGGTTCCTGTGCCAGGGGAATTGGGTCCTGCTGTTCCATTAGTGTATAATGGATTAACTGTCATTGGCTCCTTCAGTAATAGAGAAAGAGCTCGTCTACCTCTGTTGGCCTTACTTTCAGGAAGATACAAATAATTAGCTAAATTGGAGTAATTCTACGCTCTTGGTCCTAGCTGAAAGGTCTACAGGCAACTGTGCTCTTTAATGAACAATTTTATGTGATTAAGAGTGATGTTAGTGATTAAACATTCAAGAAGAACACACAAGCAAATAGAGTAAATACAAAGGGGTTTAAAGTATAAGATCACAATCTAAATATAAAAAAAAGGAAATTGCTCCGTTGCAGCCTTGGATCTGTTAAACTTCAGTGGGATCCAATATGATGTAAAATTCCTTTATATCAGACACTTGCAGAGCAGATTGTAGTTAATTTCTATTAAAGGATGATTGTTCAACCCAGTGTTTAATTCTGCTGCCCTTCCCCGCCAGAGAAAAGGTGCAAACCAGTAGATATTCATAGTGAGGAACAATGATAATTTTCTCTCACCATAGAAAGAAAGGTCCATCAGTCCCTTCTAGGTTCTGTGCACAGTTACCTGTTGTGATAGACTTAAAGTCTCTTATCAGCAGAGAACATTTTTGGATTTCAGAAAATATCTAATTTGAAATGGTGAAATAATATAAACCTAATTTTTCTTTGTGAAAAGCATTGTTCAGTGATCTTTTTACCTTTGTCTACTATGTTTCAAGGGGTTGTATGTCAAATGCAAGAAGTCTTTGCAGGACTCAGTCACGATCTTGAAGGGAAGAAAATGTCCTGACTTTGTCCCAGAGCAGTGTAGTGCTTTCAGAAATCCTTAAAACTGAATTTGGAAAACTACCACACCTTTGGGTTATGGTTTCCTTGGAAGCTTTCACCACTAAGAAGATTGCTGATCTATCCCGATTTGATACTTCTCATATCTTCTGTTTCGTGAAATACTGGATTCAATTGAATATACAGAAATATTTGGAAATTATCTTGGAATATAGGGTATTACAGTGGAACATCTCTTTGCTATCTTCTTCTGCTGTCTGTGTTCATAACTATGCAATTTACAGATTAATAACATCTTTTTCATCCTCAGAAATTAATAGTTTGGAATAACAGAGCATGATGAGAAATGATAGTCAATACTAAAGATTAGCAGCAGTTAGCAAAGAAAGCCATATACATTGACCATCCTCCAGAAAATAAATTAGCAAACTCCACAACAGGTCTGTGATACTTCTGAGAGACTAAGCAATCAGTATTGTCTTATTTAATTGTAATGTTTCTGTAAGTCCACATATTTTAAGTTGACGACAGTAACTTGGCACATAAATTCTGTATGTTGTGATTACTACTATTTTTCCTGCACTCAGAAATTATTATTATTATATTTAAATGTGAAGCCTTTAAAAACCATGAGGACACAAAAAGATCAGATTTATTTTATGAAAATGTAATTTAATTGAAATCATTTTGCATTTTATGAAGCATTAATCATGTGCAGAATGTCTGTATGGAACATTAACTTGGGGCAGTAAGAATAAGCAGCTGCAGTTCCCTGATACGGTATCTGCAGCATTTGTATTAATTATCTCATAACATAGACTAAGTGAAGTAGAAAAGTCATTATGTTTAGTTAAATAGTAAGGCAATCAGAATGCTTTTATTTGTTAATTTCAAGGTATTATCTTCCTAAAATCACTGGCCGTAGAGGTAACAGATGGCTGATAAACATCAGCTTATAGAAATAGAAATATTCATATTAATTTTTTCAGTTTACAGCTTTTTTTAAAAAAGAAACAGTTGTAACTGTATATACGGGACTGTAAAAAGATGACTGAAATTACTGTCCCATCCTTTAGTTACAGGTTTGAAGAGATTTTTGTCCTTCTGCCAAATGTATTGGGTTTTGCTAGCACATTTCTTGTTGCCATATGTTACTCTTCCTATTTGTGACAGATGATGCAGAGCTAGAAGTGCCGCTCTGTATTGCAGGAATGGTAATTCACTTGCATACAATTCTTAGACATTTAGAGTTAGCAACATGGGTACTAGCCCTTATTCTGGAGCCAGGAATTTTCAGTCCAAACAATCATTTCCTCAGGGCTAAATTCCTAAACCTGTGCAGAGTGGCAGCCGTGCAGGGTACTGACACTGAGTAGGTATGTGTGCTATAATGTTCCAGCTTACTATAGTAGATACTGTCTTTGGAGGCAGCACTGAGCTCAAATGGCAGTTTCAGGGTTACTGTATTTTCAGAAGTTTGCTTAAATGCACGGGCTGGATCAGATGCTCAGCATTTACAGTGCAGCTGTGTGATGGCACATGAGTGGTAGGTAACGCATTGAAAGGGCATTGGGCTACATCAGCATCAGCTGTGGACTGCTCCAAAGAATCCTGCTCAATTCCTTCAGAATTGCTGCTCTGACCAGGTTTCTGGGCATCCAGCAATCCTGGGCAGATGGGTGCAATCCTCAAGTTACAGCACAAGGAAATACTCTTGTACCTTTCAAGGAGAACAGTACAGAGCTACAAGATGGTTGATAGTAGTAACTTTCAAGGATGGGTCATCTTTCAAACACTGAGGAGCCTTCACATGAATTGCCTGATGGTCAGAGGGTGTGAAGGAGTGGACCCTGCCCTTAACAACCTGGTGTAATTAGACCTGCTTTTAGCAGAGAGTAAGACTGAACTATTTCTGGAGTTTCCTTTCCACATATACTATTGTTTGATTCTGTGATCATATTGCAGGGATTCCAGTATGTTGAAAAGGTTTGAATAGCAAGAAGTCTTGCTTTAGCACACACTGACTGATAAGTTGCCTATCTCCCATGGAGTAATTACTAGTTGACTCTAAAATGTGTTTGATGTGTACCCTGTTCTTCAAGTTTTCTATTACTCTCTTTATATTTACTTCTTGGTTATTTTATGATATACATGAATTGATGAGTATAGTTCTGCCTGATTGAGTGAGATTGTGTGTGCTGAGGAAGATCGTCTGCATAGTATGCTGTGTGTTTATCACTTTTTTTTCTAAATCACTTTTTTGACCCTTCACTTAGCAAAAGCTACTCCTTGATGTAACAGTATTTCATGTGCTCATTATGTCCATGTCCATTCAATACGGCCTAAGCTACAGATAATTTTTTATGCATCTGTGTTCACTTAAAAAGATGTTTCTCTCATGTAACATAAGAGAAAGTAAGTTATTACTGTTAAAATAACTTACTTTCTCTTATGTCAGGAAGATAAGACTGCTTTAAATATGTTAGGGAATTCAATCCATATGCTAGTGCTGAAATACATTCTGCATGTCTTTACAGCTTTCAGTAACACTATTTTTGCTTCATTAATTAGCCTGAGTTGAAAGGGGCTAAAAGAACTCAGGCTGATAGAGCATTTTCAGATATTTTGCTTTCAATCTGTAAAGAATATTTAAATGCCAACACAAATAATTTACTGTGTGTGAAAACGGATTGAACAGTTGGTTCCACCTAACATTTAAATAATATTTATCATAAAGATATATCTGGATTAAGTATCTATAAGTTTTGAGATACCTTCAATTTTTGCAGAGGCATAGCAGTTAGTTTTAGGGTTAGTTGTAGACTGGGACAGTCTCATTGGTTGAAATGACAGTAGACTCCACTAACCTTTGAGCTAGTGACTTCGTATTACCTTGTACTAATTCTCTTAATGGCTACTAAAATTGATTGTAATATCAGGATGGCCTTGCATTGGCATTATACAAAAACAGAAGTACTTCTTGGCGGGTTCCTGAGTGGATTCATGTGATTTAATATGCATTTTTTGATTACTGTCTAACCTTCTACAACCTTTACTGTCTGTCTTTCGTCATTAAAGATTCATCCCCCAGTCTATCAGGTGAAATAATAGTCTGAATAGATCTGAATTACCTCATCTTGACCTATTTTAAATCAGTACAGACCAATTTGCACAATAATTTCACCACTGTAACTTTACAAGCTCATCACCAGGATGAAAAGTCCCAAAACATTTTCTAGTATGTATCAACTCACTAATTAATATAATTTTTTCATCGTACAGCATAACCCTGTGCAAGCATGTTCCAATGGTAAATAGCATTCTAGTGAATGGATTGTTAAATTGATAATCTCTGTTACAGAACATGAACTTTATTCACATACATCTCTCTGAGTAAAGTGCAGAGCTGAGGCAGGTACTGTACTGAGACAGGATACAGATAGAAACAAAGCCAAATGTATACATTATCACTAAATATATCTGGTGGTTTTTTGTGTCATATTACTGTTATGTTCTGCAGCCCAGCTTCTCTGAAAAACAAGTTGTATTCGTAACTGTGGTAATGTCTGGATATGGTTCTCTGCTTCTTACGACTTTCTGAAAGCTACTTTTTATACTTCAGTCTTTTACATCTGTTACATGTTCATCTCAATGCTCTTGAAAAGTTGAGCTAAACTTGTTGATAAGTTTCTGTGTGAGACAAAATGACATTGTTTATTTTACTATTTTAAAGGCTATTTAGCTGCTTCTTTCCTTTTTACATGTCAAAACAGGAACAAAAATCTGAAGTGTGATAAGTGCTTTTAGAAAAAAAAAATAGTTGAAGTTATTTGACATTCAAAGTCATATCTTTAGCGTGGAAGATGTTAGAAATTTTTTTTTGCCTTTTTAATAACTCACATTGTAAGAGTTCCATTTTTCTATGTATATATGGAACTCAAAATGGGATTCTTTTTGTAGTCTGAGGCCCTCAGTTTACTCAGAATGTGCACATTTTGCTTTAGTCATCTTGGCCACAGTATGGAAGCATGACTATTATGAAACGAAAAGGAGGGAGAAATTATTATTATTATTATTATTATTATTACTACTACTACTGCTACTGCTACTACTACTATTATTTTCTGCTGTTATTATAATTATTATATAAAGAAGCAATATGGAATCTGTGTACTAATACTGAGAAATGCTCAAAGACCTGATTGTAAATAAAGCTAATATTTAAGCATCACCATTTTTTATTTTTTGAATGACCTAATGATTTCTCTTATTTTCCGGAAATTATAGTCTATGTGTTCATGTTCAGTGATATATGTGGCAAAAATTAATGCACTTTTTAGCATCACTTCTGTATGTGCTGCATTCTTTTTTTGCTGGACTGACTGTCTGAGCATTTAGTTTATACTCAGTGTGGGCAGAAATCTCTTATTACCAAAAAATTCCCTGTCCATAGTGACTTGGGTACAATGAAGTAATTTCTGACTATTCTCATAGTATGTATTTTTTCATAAATTATTTTATTAGCTAAACACCTACAAAAAAAAGGAAGTAGCTTTCTTATTATCAATGCTACTTCTCAAATTAGACAGCAACATATTTGTTGTATCTATTACTTTGATGACTATCAAATAACCTGAAGTTTGTGTATTTTGTTTTATTTTCTGGAATTTTGGGTTTTTTTTCTGATATGAGTTCAATGCTTTCTGCTTTTTAAAGTTTGAGCAGAGAATATAATTTCCAAGTATTTTTCAGATAATTTCAGACATGAATTTTATTACCTGATGTCTGGTTTACCAAAACTAAGATGTTTTATAAAGCAACTACCTTACCCTAGGCTGGTGCACGGTGTGTGTTTATTCAAAAGTCTCAAAACAGTGAATCTTCCCAATATCTCATTTAACCTTGCTTAATATTAAAGCTTACCAGCCCATCACCATCTCCCAGAATTTCTTGTTCTACTTCCCAGACTTACTTTTCCCCAATTTTTTCTTTTATCACCAAAAATATTTTCTTCCTGGAAAGATATTTTTTAAAAATTGGACTTTTTGCAAAATGATAAGAAAGCTCGCTAGCTGATCAATAGAGAAATACAAATATGTTAGGCATTATTTATTATTCAGTGGCCTGTTTGAAATTTGCATTACATATATAAGTTCTTGAAGGAAAATTTCCCCCTAGACTATACCTGAGTATGGTACTTGCCCTGTAAGCCCGAAATTATGCTGTTTTCATAATTTGAAGATGACTGCTCATTGTGCCACTTACCCTTGTGGGCTGGTGAGTAGCCTGATCAGATTGATGCAAATTTAAAAAAAGTTAACGTTTCAATCAGCACTAAAACAAGTAGTATTCATAATGTATTAAGTTATGGTAACTCCTATTCTTATACATAAGTTTGAACCCAACTTGTAAAGCACATTTCCATAAAGAGAATGTTCAAGAAAATAGCATTGATTTAGAGTTCTGGAATTTGCTTTTAGCTGTTCATGAGTACCATACAAAAATACTTCAATGGAAATTCTTAAAATATGTCTTCTGCATGTAACATTAGAGTTCTTTGCAGTTTTGCAATGTGCTGTGCATAGGTTTGACAGCTGTAGATCAGATTATTTTCCTAATGTAAGAACATGCAAAAAACATTAATAGAAAATTAGTGAGTTTATGTGTTTATAACTTAATTCTGGAAACAGGTTCATGCAAGGTGACTGTTTCATATACTGTGTTAATACTAATTAAATTTGTTTTAAATATCTTTGAACTACTTATCATAGTATATTTAGAAGTACAGGAGCCTGCCCCAGCAAGGATTTCCCACAGGTTCACAGTTTTCAGGCATTCACCTGCTCCAGCCTGGGTCTCCTCCAGGGGCTGCAGGCTAATCTCTGCATCCCCATGGTCCTCCATGGGCTCAGGGGCACAGTTGCCTCACCATGGCCTTCACCATGGGCTGCAGGGGAATCTCAGCTCTGATGTTGGGAGCACCTTCTGCTCCTCCTTCTCCACTGACTTTGGTGTCTGCAGTTATTCTTCTCGCAGATTCTCACCCTGCTCTTTTGTGGCTGCAATTACATCTGTGCTATAACTTTCTTTTCCTTCTTAAATATGTAATCACAGAGGAGTTACTCTCACTCCTGACTGGCTCAGCCTTGGCCAGCAGTGGCTCTGTCCTGGAGCTGGCTGACATTGGCTCTGCTGGGCATGGAGGAATCTTCTGGCAGCTTCTCACAGAAGCACCCCCTGTAGCCTCCTGCTACCAAAACCTGGCCATACAAACCCAATATACAGCTGTAATGGAAGGGAAAATGAAAGAGGAGCAGGGTGTTCCAGGTTAATAGCTGATTCTTTATGCTGACCTGTCAGCTGATTGCAAGGGTTGATACAGGAAAGTGTTGTAACAAATGGAAAAATCCCACAATTTTGGGTTATGATATGTCGTCTTGGATCAGGAGATCATTTTCATCTGGTTGTTGTAACGTATTTTTGAGTACACATGCCTATTTATGATTTTTTTCCCCAGTTCCCTATCAAATTATCAGAAAATAAATAGTTCTATTACACAAGAGAGAAGCACAAATACAACTTTTATAAAAATGTCAGTCCATAACATATGCAAATGTATGTATGGATTGGACTTAAGTCTTTCATGGATAGAATCAATGTATCAAGAGAGATTTCAGTGAAGCATAGATAATCCAATGTTTAGATGCATGTGGTTGTACAGGCATTGATAGTTGTTGACATAATGACATGTTTCAATCTTTTTCTAAAATACAAGTAGGCGTTTCACCGTGTTGATCAATTTAATGAAGTGCTAAAGGCTTTGTCACTAAATATGTTACATTGCTACACAGTAAAGTAAGCGAACTGGAGATTTATTTTCAAGAGTGTCATTGTGAAGCTCTGCCACTTAACGTATGAGCTCTTCAGGTTGTAGCTTATTCAGTTACTGATAGACCTGGAAACTGATCCCAGTTTGGAAGTGATAGCTATTGAGAATGGCAGCAGAAGGTATTCTGTTATCTTAGGAGGGATGCATCCGGTGTCTTCTCTGCTCTTGTCAATTTCCAGATGCTATTATTTCTTTTGTCTTCTAGCTTTTCCCAAACACATGGGAAGATGGAATTCTGGGAGGGATATCTACTTGTTTCAAGCATGCCCATTCTTTGTCTTCCCAGTGAATAAGCCTCTTGACTTCACATCTCTAATATCTACTTCTGTTACTGGCTTCAATACAAACTGCCAGTACTGTACAGCACTTCAGCCAGCCTGCTACTAATCTGCTGCTCTTGGTGCTACTGATGCTCTCTTTGGTGTGGTGTGCTTTTTCTGCCTTTGCTATTTCTGGTCAGAGAATCCATCCTTTCTAGCACTAAGCAGCAGTACAGTTGCCTGTTTGCCATTAGGTGCTCACAAGTTTGGCTTGTGAAACTCCATTCCATGATACAGGCTTCCAGCACACTGTTGAAACACTTTTGCTGTATTTCCTCTTTTCATGCCTCAGCATAGGAAAGCGGGTTGGGTGTTCATGATTATCTGCCTAAATTACACCTCTGACCTGTTCTGGTAGGGCTTGCATTAGTATTGCCTTAATGAATGTGGAAATGAAAAGACAAGACTGTCATGGGTGTCTCAGCCTCATCTGCAGTAAAATGTGAAAATACCTGTGCTACAGCTGTTTGTAGTTGTTTGCAAAGGAAGTTTTTAATTTCTGGGTATCTGTAATTTTATTATTCTTTTATACATTGGGCATTTATTTCTGGGGACCTTAGTTGGGTTTTGAAGGCATACATAAGCAATGCAACTGAATTGAATTAATTAAAAACACTGTGGAACATATATGTTTGTATTATTTTATGTGGTTCAGTTTATGTGGGGTTTGGGGGATTTTTTTTTTTAGCATAATTTTAAAAGTTCTATTTAGCACTCTGGAGAAAAACATTAAACAGCTCTGCATTTTGTTTTCCAGTGTGCAGTGACCTGGAATTCAGGGAAGTTGCAAACAGATTGAGAGACTGGTTTAAGGCACTTCATGAAAGTGGAATTCAGAATAAGAAGACTAGGATTGTTCAAAGGCCTGAAAGAACCAGTAAGCAATTTCTGCTTGTCTTATTTGATGTTTTATTTGATCCTTTTCTGTACTTTTGTATTTCCATTGCTAAGACTTGCCTTATTCTCCTGTGCTTTAAATAGATGCATGTGTACAAAACCATAACTTTGGTCTTTTCTGAAGCTGGTTTCCTATTCATGGCTTAGTACTAATATAAGACGCTCACTTTAAACTTTCAATATCATTTGGCAGGACAGCTACCATTTATTATGCTTTAATTTGTGGATGCTATCAAATTGAAAGAAATAAAATAAAGGAACATTAGTTAGGTGTGACCCATGTTTGCTAGTTGATGCCACTGTAGGTACTGGTACAGAAAAACAGACGGAAAAGAACCTTGAAAGTAAAATGTAGTTTTTAAGGTTACACTTGATATTGGAAAAGACTCGGGAGTACTAATAAAGTGGTAACAGTAGGGGGCATAATTTGTTTTTAATCCCCTCAAATATTTACATAGTTTTTTAAAAGGTAATTATCAAAGTGCTTATTTAGAATAGCAGTTGAACTGTGCATTAATAGTTTCAAGAGTGAAGTGCTACTGTAGAGGGAGTCAAATTGGACTTCATAAGCCATAAAACTCTAACTTTTGTTAATATGAAGAGCAAACTATGCATTCTTCCAGAGTATGTTTCACAGAGCTTGGCCACTGCTGGCTTCTTTCCTTGCTTGTTTTATTTATTTTAGCAAAACTAATATTTGACCTAGATTTCAGACATTTCTATACTGTATTGACTGATGGTTGTAGAAGAATTTGGCTTGATGAAACAAGACAAATGAAAACTAAGAAGAAATGTGATTTTTCTCTATTTAAAACACTAAAGTCGTAAGAGGAATAACAAAAACTAGTGAAAACTGCTTTGCCCTGCTCTTCCTTGAGAGCTTGGAAAAAGGGTTCTGTTTGTTTGGGTTTTTCTCCCCCTGGTCTTGCCATCTTCCTTCCCTCCTCTCCAGCCTGGGGAGCCCATGGAGTGGCCCCGGCGAGCCTGTGGGGTGGCCCCAGTGCCATCTCGGGGAAACCTGGTATCAGCTCCTTGCAGGCACCCTTTTCTTTTTTCTCCTCTTTACTTTTCCCAATTTTACTTCGTGTTAATAAATAGTTTAGTTTTTTTTGTATTAATAGATCCGGTTTTTTTCCACTTTCACCTGGTGCGGTTAATTTGCTTCATTGCGGAGGGAGGAGGGGAAACCCTTTTTTCACTTCAAGAGGAGTTACCCTATCCCGGAGCACCTCCTCCTGAAAACTTTGTCTCCAAAACCGAGACACCTATATAAAATGTTTGAAGTAGGTTTATTTGTTCTGATGTACCAGTTATAATATATTTGTGTCTACTGGAAAGAGTATGTCATGAATATCAGACTTCAGACTGTATTTGAATATTCAGCTCTGCTTATGTTGACCTTCTATGTGATATATTGAAAGTATTAGAACATAATAACATTTTTCTGGTGCTATCCTGTTCATATTAGTGATCTGTAATAAAATGATCTGCCTTTTAATTATATTGCTGACTCCAATGCAAATTTTTTAATTTAAGCTTTGTCCTTAGTTATGACAAATGTGATAGAGAAGATGCTAGTGGGACATCACTTTTTTAAAAAATCTAAAAGCTATATAAAAAGAAGTAAGAAAAAAATTTAGGATTAGGAATGGAGGATGAACTCAAGTCACAGGCTAATGGTAGTTAAGGAAACCAAGAAGAAAAAGGAATAAAATCTTACACAGTTGTATAATATTGTTCCAGCCTTAATTGAATTGTATGTACAACCTTTGAAATATTCAGTTCTCTTTCACTATTCTTCAGATAAATTTCTTTTTAGAATATAATTTGAAACTGACTGAGGAGTTGGACTCGATGACCTTTGTGGGTCCTTTCCAACTCAGCTTATTCTGTGATTCTGTAAAATAAGCAGATGTTTGGGGGTTTTCTGCTTTTCCTTAGTATAGTTTCTTAAAAACATAAAACTGTCTTGTGGTATCCTAAAAAACAAATAGTCTATGATGTAAGCTTTGCGAGCATGAACCACAAATGCTAATTTAAAAATACTTTGTCCCAAGCTTGAAAGTGATGCCTCTTTCAATAAACTTAGGCTTAAATTTCCACATGCAGAGGTATTGTCTACAATTACTTACTTTGGCCCACAAGGTCTATCCTGGAATAGACCTTTAAAGTGGCTTTTATTTTACATTCTCTTCTAGTTAGGATCTTATTAATTAAAATCATAGTTGCTGTATTTCTGCCCCTTCTGTTACAGTTTGGTGAGCTGGCCAGAGTGCTAAATTCAGAAAAAAACTGTGAGTACAAGAATAATTTTTCCCATCATGCAGGTACACAAAAGGCAGGATAGATAACAGTATGTTTCATGTTGTCCTCTTTCGGTATCCAAAATCATGAGGAGGATCTCTAGCTAAAAGCAGAACTAGGAGAGAAAATGTTAAGAGGCCTTCAGGATCAGAGTCCTACAGGTAAATAATGTTATACTGAACATTAATCCTTAGACGAAATGTTTTAAGATGGAGGAACCTTCCAGATTTTTTCTAATCAGAAACACCTGTTGAATAATTCTGATACCTCTTACAGATAAGGTTGAATAACACATTTACTGTATATTCTTATTCATTCAGTTGGGTCCTGTATCTCACTGCTCTTCGTAATCCACAGAAAATAAGTTTAGTCTTGATGTTTTATCAGGGGCTGAAGAGGAAGGGAAATCTTCCCCTGCATGCTTGGCTGTGTTTTTAAATTGTGTTGAACACATCAAAATTTCATAAATATCAAATGGCTGGCTTTATTTTTTTCACTTTTTTTTTCTCTTCTTTCTGTCAAATAAAAATAATAATTAATGTAACAGATTATCAGGGAATTAGAAAAAGTGAGATCACCATGATAAAAAGTCACAGTTAATTTAGGATTTCTGAGGAAAGGGATTTTATGTGTTGGTGTGACTTCCATAGGGAGTTTTTGATGCTATCAGCTTTCTTCTTGTCCTTTCTGAAATGGTCGTTCTACCACAGTGCGGACATTTCCCTATACAAATATATATCTAAAAGGACATCTAATGACTTCTAAATACAATTAGTGGATTTAACCTGTTTAGCAGTATAGAAGCACTTTTCAAATTCCTTTATTGTCAGAACAACAGCAAAGGCAGGCAGGCTTGATTTTCAGCAGCAACAGAAATTGGGAATTCCTGTGTGCTCTCATGTCAACTTTTGTATAGCCATATCTACCCATCTCATTTTTTCAGTGCTCAGTTTTAACTTAAAACTTTTCAGAAGAATGGTGTTTAGTAGCACTAAATCTTGTTCTTTATTAGGATGTGTAGTCAGCTGCCTGGCCACATGGGCCTGTGGCACGACCCACAGCACATGAATCAGAAAAAGTGTTTGTGTTTATGTACAGTACCTATGTACCACCAGAACTGTTTCCATGATGCAGCATTTGTTTGTGGTGCCTGGGATCGGCAGCTACTATAGCTTTCCTCCTGTATAATTTTTATTATTTTTGTTTTGCCTCTTAGGATTTGATACCAGCATTTTGCCAATTTGCAAAGACTCCCTTGGCTGGATGTTTAACAGGCTCGATACGAACTATGACCTGTTGTTGGACCAGTCAGAACTTGGAAGCATTTACCTTGACAAGAACGAGCCATGCACCAGGGCGTTCTTCAATTCTTGTGACACATACAAAGACAGTTTGATATCTAACAATGAGTGGTGCTACTGCTTCCAAAGACAGCAAGGTAAAAGATTAGAACAACCTGCATATGTATGTGACTGACCTTTCTGTTGGGCTTTATCTTTTCTTAACATATTAAGAAGATTTCAAGCTCCTAAATGCTGTACAGTGAATTTGTGTTAAGGTTTGTGACCAACGGTGAATACCTGAAATGAAGTAAAAAAAACCCAAACAAACAAACAAAGCCAAACAACTCAGGCTAAATGGAAAGGCTTGCTAGAAATTCAAGGATTCTAAATAAAGTGCAGTGCTGCCACTAGTGCTTTTACAGCTATATTGCTCCTCATGCCAACATTCAGTATGTATGTAGAGGAAAGCGATGAAAATTAAGAATGAAATTACTTAAATTATTTCTTTCCCAGCCCACTTTGCCTCGTTTTAAAATAAACTTTTTTATTGCTAACATAGGGTATCTTAATGTTCAGTGAGCCTAATAAAACAGCTGAATGAACATTATGGATAAAGTTACTTCCAGTCATTTGGACCTAAAATCAGTCGGTTTTTGTTCCTTAGTTGAATCTCTTGTTTATGTTCCGATGTGATTTTGGTTAGAGAAATAGACACAACCTGTAAGCATTATTTTCCTGAGGAATATATTACAATTTTAGACATAGGTGAGACATCACATAATTATATAATCAAGCTAGTTGTAATGTATCAAGGAATTCACTCATTAAATATTGTCTGAAATTGCTCAGAAAAACCCCTGCCTTTTTTTTACTAACATGAGGGAGTTTTTCTAAAGGATAAGCAGCAGCCTGGTTTCAAATTTCTACTGCCAGTAGAGGAGATAAAATGGATTTGGTGGAAAGTTTGCAAAGTTAATTCATCCTTTTCGAAAATTTTAGTATCACTTTTTAAATCTCACTTCTACCCTTAAAACTCTAATGATAAATTCCCATTAGCATTCAACATTTATGGTTTCATTCTGATTTCTGTGGAAATAGAGGTTTTTATCATGCCAAATCTGCCAGTTGTAAATCTAAATAAAAATAAAGCTGTCCCTCTGTAGATAAATACTAAAGAACAGATTTCTTTTCTTTGGTAACTTTCTCATTAAAAAGTTAACATTTAAACTTTCAAAATAGCTTGTTTGTTTTATAGTAGAAGGATAATTTTTGCTTTATATTTTATAAGCATGTATGTACTGCTAACAAAACTAGCAAATTAAAAATGACTCATCCCAGAAGTAATGTAGCTCTTAACATAGCATGTTTTGTTGATTTGTCTACAATGTAAAAAAAAAACAACACCACAATCATTTCAGCTTAATATATAAATACCCTTACTCTTTGGAGGGCAGTGTAATTCTTTTCAATTGCCAGCGGAAGTACAGCGCATTGCATGTGGCCTACCATGGTCCAAGGTTTTTCTACCAATTTCATATAGTGCATGCACGGCATAACCAGGGCATTAAGGAAACACTTCCACAGATCAGTTTCAAGTCATTTTGAATTCTCTTTTGGGTAAAAGATCTGCTCAGTGTACTGTTAGAACCTGAGGATGGTATTGTACAGACTGATCAAAACACTACAGAATTTTATTATTGGTACCCCAACAGATCCATTTTTAAGTGACACTGATTCTTCATGTTGCACAACCCAACATTATCAAGCTTTTGTTCCCTTTTTTGCCAATTTCCTCACTGTCTTGATAATGGTGTTGAGATAAGGTGCTGATTTCAAATAGATTAGATAGTCTTTGATACCACAGTGTGTTTGAGCATATAGTAAAAAAGATGTATCATCAACGTTGTATATGAAGTGAAATCTCAGTTTTGGCAACCGTTATGCATTCAGCACACACTATATCCTTCAAATTAACACTGTCATCAAAATCTGTATTCTCTGTTTTTTGATGTAAGGAGAAAAAAGAATCTTATAGTCTTCTTTTGCCATGTCTTTCTATTACCTCTTGCACAACTGTCTGAGCCCTAACTCCTTAGTGTATTAGTGACCCATTAAATTCTCTGTTTGTAATTTGCCTTGTTGTGCTGAACCTTGGAATATGTTCATGTTTGGTTATGTTTTACTTGATTGAATGATCTAAATAAGGCCTCCAATTAAGCCTTTGCTATTAATAACAAAGAGATGGAAAAGCAGAGAAATTCAGCAGCTTCTTGGTGATGTTTATTAAAATAGGTTGATATTAACAGAATGCTTCAAGCCATGTAGAGCAATTCTCCTTATTCATTGAGCTTTATAGTGCTGTCTGGGCTGATCAGTGGTTTTGCAGTACTGTTGTTGATTAACGATGTTCAAAAGGCAATACAAAATTTAGTAACCATATGTATCATACTGGGATAGCAATTTCATTGTGCTTTTAAAAGTACATAGTATTTGCTTGAGTCATTATCTGAGAAGCCCTCATGGTCTTTAATCTTTGCTTCACCATCCGTTCAAGAGTACTTGAAACTCTCTTTCATACATTCTTTCTGCTTGAGATCCGTCATGGCGCATTATGCTACGCTAGACCTATTAGTGCACATTGCTAAAAACTTCTAGTCAATATAAGCAACTTCTTATGAATACTGAAGTCAGATCTTTCTTGTGGAGTAGATGATCTTCCTGCAGTAGCTGCCCCACCCTGACTAATGCTTAAACACTTAGGTATGGTCCAGTGATGCTTACTGCATTTTTTCTTGGCCTTATTCTGCTTTAAATGTAGTTCAGTTTTTCTGAGATATATCCAGGGCACTATAATGCATTTCTGCAATACTTAAAAATCTGCACTGTGCTGGTGCTCTTTGCATATCTTTCTGTACATTGGTCACTACGGCCCTCTAGTTTCAACAATTCATGCAAGTGTTTCAGCACCCATTTTCAGAAATTATTTTTTTAGTTGTTCAATGCTATCTTGACACTTTAATGCTTATCTAAATGCTGAGGCCTTTGCGCTGTTGGCCTTTTAATAGGCTGAATTTCTTTCTGCCAGTAATTCATTACTGCAGTCTTGTTCAGTTGCATCACTGATTCAGGGTATGAGAGTAGCCAATTTTGCCGGGAACATTAAGGCTTAGCAGCAAAGTATTTCTTTACTGCAGGCGTCTGCATGGATCTATTAGTCCAGCACTTCCCTAGATGCATTTTCTTACAGACTCTTCTATCTGTCATGCCTGGAAGACATCTTCATGACTTTAAAAACAGTCCCTTTTACAGAAGAATGATAATTATCATGGTTTGTATTTGTCAGTCTTAAGATCACAAGGACTTCAAATTTGTTTATAGATGGTTATAAAGGAAGGTGTAGCATGCTTTTATCAAGATAAATGATGATCATAAATGAGATCCCCTAGAAGACTTCTTGAAGTGTGGTATTGATGCTTCAGATCCCTGAAGTACAAACTTTGGATATCCAACAATTATAATGCTTAACCCCAAGCACAGGCAAGACATCTCACGGCAGCCTGATCTGCAGTGGACCATATTCCAGAACCTAGGGGCTCTGCCAAATATTATCTACTTGATAGGAGGAAAATCACTGTTTTGTATTTGAGTAAGAAGGAGAATCTCTGAAAGTTGGAGACTCACTGTGTGGGTAACAGCTCCTTGAGACCTGTCTGTTAAAAATTGTAGGCATTCTTTGTCAAACCTACTAGTTTTACTCCAGCTGATCCAAAATGTGCCATTTTGGTAAATCAAGGCTTAATTGTGCTAGCCTTGAAGCACTTCTTGACATGACTGGATATTGATGTCTCAAGGGCCGGTGTTAATAGCACTGGATACTCGGTTGTGCACCAGTACTTTGAGCACTGATGAACTGTGAATGTCTGGTGTTATGAGGTTCATGATTCCCTTGTAGCAATGCATTGATATTATCAGAAGGACGATTCCTGCCACATCTGTGAAAGTAGATTAAGGATGAAGATTATTAGATATCTTATTTTTTTTTCAGAAAGACTGATGTCAGATTCATTGCTATTTCAAAAGAAGCTACCACACTGATTTTTGTAAAGGATTTTTTTTTCTCCTTGGCTCAAGATTGCCAGATGTTTTCCAGTGACCCTGCTTTTTTTATTGAAATAATTTCACAAAACTTAAAAAAAAAAGCTTTTCAAACTTAGGACTGGCCAATAAAGAGGGAGTCATTATGATTTGGGAAGAGAGGAAAAAGGATGTGCTGTGAACCAAAAGGAGTTGGTTGAACTTCTAGCCTGCCATTCTCTTTGACAGTTTTAAACACCAGAATGGTTTAGTATTTTTAAAAGTTTTTGCTGCTTTTATCCTGAGAAGCAAAACTTAAGTGTGAATCTTGAAGACCTAGCTTCTGAGAAGAAGAGTGTTTTGGGTAAGTAACTTTCTCATGTTGCCTTGTTACCTCTTGGTTAGTGGTATTCCTTTTTGTAATTTTGCCACCAAAGATTTATAGCTACAAAAGATATTTTTCTTTGGGCATCATCCATACTTTTTTCATTCCCACATGTTAGTGCTCATGTGTTCAGATCCTTGTTTGTAATTTAGGATTATTTTTCATGGAAAAAATACATGTATTTTTCCTATTTGGCTAGTTCTTCTTCATCAGCATATTTTCTATCTCTTTTGGAAGAGAATTAGGGTAGGGTAGGGTAGAGTGGAATAGGGTAGAGTAGAGTAGAGTAGAATAGAATAGAATAGAATAGAATAGAATAGAATAGAATAGAATAGAATAGAATAGAATAGAATAGAATAGAATAAAGGGAAATGTTCTGTGACATAATCCAACCATTAACCTAGCCCTACCAAATCCACCCTGATCCTAGATCCTTATAGCCTGTGATATTTGTGTGATAAATGATTGTCATTTATTAGATTAATGGTTAGTAGAAAATACCTTTGGTTTTAGAAATAATCTATCCTCATAATGTTGTAGCATTAAGAGTTTAAATCTTCAAATATTGGGAAAGACAGAAACCTTAGTTTTGAAAGGTAGTAAGAAATAATGAGCATGATCATCATCAAAGTACTTCTTACAACAAAAAAAGTAAAACTTTATGTAGCATCAGCGAATGCTCAAAGACTGAATTCTTAAAACCCAGTACCCCAATGATGTCAAGTCTCAGTGATTTTTCAAGAGCACACACACAAAATTGGTTGGTTTTCTGGAAAGACAACTCCTAAAAATTTCTCCTGGCATTAAGACTCTTGTTGACAGTATTTTGAAAGTGGAGCTTGCTCTTAAGGCCTTCACTCTAAAAAGAATCATTAAAGATTTAGTGTGAAAAGCCTGGCCCATCAGAGTTGAGGCCACTGGAAACATTTATAAGCTTCTTGGAATTTGTTGGATAGGTAAATATTATATAAAATGTAAAACCAAGAGAAATGAGCAGCCTGTTGTCAGTAAGGGGTTATTATTGTCTACTAGTTTTTATTTACTCTCTTAGATAATACCAAAGACCTGTTGCAATAACTAGGCTGTGCCAGCCAAGAGAACTAGAGAACTGCAGAACTTCTGTGTTCACTGGAAGTGTATTTTTGATCCCCACTTCATCTAGGCATTTGTCACCAGAGTGCCCTACACAGTGACTGGGTTCTGATCTTATGTGTGCTCTTCATCAATGGGCTAGGCCAGTCTTACTTATCTTTAAACCAGCTCAGAATACCTTTTGCTATTTGCATGGAGAAAAAGGGATCCTTGAGTTAATTACATGGCAAGGATGTATTATAAATTAACAGAGTCTGCTAAAATGAAAAATGAATTTAATATTCATGGAATGTAAGATTTTGTCTGGGAACTGTGCAAGCTAAAGACACCTGTGAGTAAACTCAGTAATTCTACTGCTGCTTCAGAATGAGAAATGTCTTGGTGCTGATGGTCTAATGCAGTATGCGGTGCCAATGTTCAGAAATTAATTAGTGCTTTGCTGTCTTTGATTCTTTCACTTATTCAACAGTGATGGAAACACATTCACATCTTATTTTCTTCACATTCATGGGGCATACTGTGACTTTCTTTTACGGACAGTAGAAAACTAAATTATTCAGAACTGGAATAAGCTATAACTGAAGAATGGAAAACTGAATTTTAATACATATTATGCTTCTTAGAGCTTCTTAGAGCTTCTTAGAGTTTGGCCTCCATTTTTAAGTTAGTTTGCTGTACATGGGGCTTTGTACCCATGGGATTCAGTCTTAAATTGTTGCCAGAGAATCACAATCTTACTTTCTTAGTGTAGTATGTGGAATACAAAATTTGAACATGACTTCTAAAAAGGACAAAAGGGAAGAAATTAAAAGAGCTATCCTGTTTCTAACCAGTACATGAGGTAAGTTTCACAGGTACACTCTGATTTTTATAGGTGGATATAGTGGGGTGTCGTTCCTATTTTGGTCTAATATTCCTCAGTCCTCCAGGCTAGTGACTGGATGCTCACTCAGAGATGAGTTAACTGGGAGTGGTGTTCTGCACAAATCCATGGTGGCGCACGGATTCATAATGCTCAAGCTGTAGCAAGGTGTGGTAGTTCTTTTATTTCAGATGCTTGTTTCATAAGATCAGTAGTTAGAGTGACCTTACAACATAGCAAACGGTGAAAACATAGTCATGTGTTTTCTGTCCTAGATACTGTGTAATCTGTTGAACATTTTTATGTCATTTTAGACCCACCTTGCCAGACAGAACTCAGCAACATTCAGAAGCAGCAAGGAGGAAAGAAGCTCCTAGGTGAGCCATAGATCATTCTTTTGAAGGTTTTATTACTTACATAAATAACCCTAGTTAAACAGCAACACAAAATCAATATTAATCCAATGAAGATAGACCACAGTAAATCTCAGCAACAAAATTTATGAAATTTTTGAAAGCTATTAAACTTAGTTTTATTACCTTACCTACCAAAAGCTCTTACATCTGTTTTATTACTCTGATAGAAGGTACATTTTTACAGTTACAGAGGGGACAGCATAAGGTACTCCTAAAGTAGTATCTCTGCTGATCCTTTTACTACTTATTCTGTAAGTAATTGAAATCTTTGTTGTGAATCAGTTTATACTGCATCACTATTTCTGAAGTGTAAAGTCTTCATTTAGCACTAGCCACTGTGTAAAAGCTGCAATAAAAGGCTTGGCCCAAAGCAGTCAAAACTGTATTTTTGCTAAGGATGTTTTCTATCAAGAACTATACACTTCAAATGCTTTCATATGAATGTTTTGTCCATCGTGGTCTCCATTTTGTCCAAGTGATAAACAGTGGATTATTCAGCTGTGGGCAAGTCACTGCCTCACAAAGTAAACCCCTCTTGTACATACAAATGCAAATTTAATATTAATTTTTACAGGTTTTTTTTGTGGTGTGTTATGCTGCATTTGTCTTCTGTGATGGAATAATTGGATATTAGGATGTAAATAAGTGTTTTGTAAAATACAGATTAAACACAAATAAGTCATTTTAGCAGATAGTTTGTTAGTTAGGAAGTCTAGCCCTTACTCTTCAGACTTGTTTGTACTCCACAGATGATAGAACTTCCCATTCAGGAGTGGGTCCTACATTAGAGCCTTTTCACCAGAATACAGTGAAAATCTTGGCTGAGACATTCAGAGAGTAAGGAATATGTATCACAGGACGAACAAAAAATTTAAGTTAAGATTGTTCACTTTATTTCTTGAAATAAATGACTGATCTGTGTTATTTTCCCTCCCACATTTGATATATTCAGTCACTTTGGGTCAACTAATTTAGTTCTACTAAATCAGTCAGTGCAGAGTCTGGAATGATGAAACAGCAAAAGGTAGTTGCTTTCTGCTACAATTGTGGCATTGTCCATGACATTGGTTTTAATACACTTATTCAACATGTACACACACACACACACACACACACACACACACACACACACACACACACACACATATATATATATGTATATGTTGCAGGGCAGTACATCCCCTTCTGTGATGAGGATGGGTATTACAAGCCAAGTCAGTGCCATGGAAGCCTGGGGCAGTGCTGGTGCGTTGACAGATACGGTAACGAGGTATCAGGGTCCAGAACAAACGGTGCAGCGGAATGTGGTAAGTTAAGAACCTTTTGTGGTATTTGGTTTAGGGGTGTTATTCCCTTTGATTGCCAACCAGGTTAAATTTCTTCAGTAAGAAATGTATGACCCAAGTACATGTATTTTGATACAAAAAAAATGACAAATTATAATTTGTTCCTGTTATTGCTTCATTTTTTTTTGGAACTATTGTCACTATGTCAGCTATTAATAGACCCCTTATATGTGCTTGGCATAGTGTATATAAACCCAGGGAATATTAATTTTCCAGAGCAGCATTAGATAAGTCCCAGAATGTTTCATGAAATTCCTTTGGGTAATCAGCATGCTAGTGAATTCAATTTTTTTCAGTTTTTATTTGAGGGAATTGCCAAAAGTTTTTAGCACACTAAATCTTCCCTTATTTTTCCCTTCCCTACAGCACTGTGCAGCTTCTTCCAAGAATTCCCATGTCACCTTTATTTGATGTCCCAGATATAAAAGATGAAAAAAAAAAAAGTATTTTTCCTCTTAAAAAAAAAAAAAGTCATTTATGACTCCTTTTCACTTCTTCTCCAACAAAAGAACATAGCCTGAAGCAGAGAGTAAATTGAACACAGTATTTGAGGTACAAGCTCAGGCCTATTGTCCATCTGATCCAGGATCCTTTTTAGATAAATGGACAGTTTGATCTAGTTCAAGATAATATGTAAGAAGTGAACAATAGTCAGTGTATATTATCAATAGTCCCTATTGTCATCTGTAAGTTGGACTTAAAATTTCTTCAGTTGTTCCTAGCGCTCATTATAGTTCTACAAATCCTTAAAATTTGTCTGCTTTTGTTAAAATTGAGAAATTAATTCAAAATTGAAGTGGATTTTTTATGACAAAAGAATCTTCATATTATTTATATTTTATTTTTATGTCACACTCTGTAGTTATCCTGGAAGTAAATATTCTAGCTTGCCTTTTGTATGATTATGTAAAATATACTATAAATATGTTGTGTATCTTGTGAGTCTTTTCTATAACTATCATACCTTTTTAGCTATCGATTTAGAGACTTCAGGTGATTTTGCCTCTGGCGATTTCCATGAATGGACAGATGATGAAGATGATGAAGATGAAATAATGAATGATGAAGATGAAATTGAAGATGATGATGAAGATGATGATGATGATGACGATGATCATGATGGATATATTTGATGATATTAAGGGGTCCATATGTTGTACCTTTCTAAATTTCACAAGATGATACTTAAAATCCCTTTGCTCTCCAAGATCAAAAGGGTTCTAACAAATATGTATATTTTGTATGATTATTTCAAACATTGCAGCTGGAGTCATAGACTTTTTTGGTTTAAATAAGAATAATTATATCATGTGCTTTTGAGTTTTTAAATGCCGTTGCGCTGAAGAAACATTGGAATTCTAGCCTGAAGAAAAAAAATGTTATGTGCTACTGAAAATATATATATGTGCAAAACACTATAAAGTCAACCAGTCTCTTTAAAATTCTGCTGAAAAGATATTTGCCCTTACTTGGAACTGTGCATGTCCTCTTCAGAATGCATACTGTAACTTACCTTCAGTTCCATCAGTGTTTTAGGCCCTGCAATTGTCCCTTTAATGAATCAGAGATATATTGCAGTTGAAAAACATTGGTGCACAAGTAGCATCTCAAACAGCCTTTAATTAACCAAAGGTACAGAGAAAAATCAGGAGGGAAAACTATAGCAAAATCCTCCTTTGAGTTTGCATTTATAGTTACATTTTTATTAGGAAATGGCTAGATCATTGAAAGGATTTTTCAAAGCAGTAACATGGACAAGCACGAGTTCTGTAATTCTAAAATTTTCTCGTCCTTTCTTTTTTTGGTTTTATGTCAAGGTCGTATAAGCTTTATCATTATTTACTTAAACATCGCTTCACCCTTTGTGGTTTCTTTGTATTTCTCTCTAATCAGACTAGCGTAAAATATTACACGGGGAAAAAAGATTTGCTTAAAATTGTATTACCTTTATACACGACTGTCTTTCAGAGTATTGTCACTTGCCCCAAGGTAGTTTTTAATAAATGTATAATGATGCTTTTTATTTTCTTATTTCAGGAAATAGTTTTGCTCTTTATCTTAATTCATGTTGTTTTCTGTTACTAGTGCAGAAACTTAGAGAACGTATTGTAAAGGTGCCTTGCAAAATAGAACTAGAGAGGTTTTAGCATGCATACCAGTATAGGATGTTAGGCAATAGCTAAGCACACCCAATTACCAAATTAATACCAGTATAGGTACTGCTGCTGGAATGAAGAAAATGGATTATTTTAATTTTTTTCCTATTATTATGTAATTACCATGTGGTCTAGATTATACTTATTGTGTAGAGTAGCACTTAAGATTTGACTGTAGACAAAATTACTTTAATCACTGTATTTATGTTAGCATGTTAATTAATTGTGTAGACATTTTGAGACTCCGCCATCTTCATTCATATCCTATCTGTTTCTTTTCTGCCCACAGAAAAATTGGTATGACCTGTATAACATATTATTACAGGTTGTATAATTTCAAAAATTAATCACTGGTTTCCCATCATTAATTACAAGGAAAATCAGATCCTTATTTGAATTAATTTCTACGCAGTAAATACTAAATCTAATGTTTATCCTATGTAATATTGAAAAGTATAATGCATTTTCTTTTTTACTGTTTGTGTATAGTTTGCAAAATAAAATCTCTTGTAACCAATCTTTGGCCAGTATAGCCCTTCATTTTGACTTTTAACATAGTCTGAAATTTAGAATCAGGAAGAATTCATGATTCAGATATATTTTACCTATTAAAATATGTATTTATTTGAATAAAGCCATTCATGTTTTATTTCCATTAAAGAATATTTGAATAGGGCAAAACCCATAGGGACCTTCTGGTTTTCTGTAATTTCCCTGATTTTTCTATAGCTTTGTTATGTATTTTTATGACATTGTCTTCATTACATAGTAAAGAAAGAGGGAGATACTTCTCTTCAAGCTCTGTCATAATTTGTGGGGCATAGTCATGTTATTTTCTTAAATAAAATAGTTAAGAGTTTACCATTCCAATAGTGGGATTTTGTCAGAGAACAGTTTATTACTGAAATTAACTGATATCTATAAATTGATTTTAAATAAAGAAGCTAAATAAAAAGTGTTGTCATTATTGGCTGATACAGTAAGTACTGTTGTGGGGAAGTTTTTTAATGTTACAAAGGGTCATTAGAGGACAAACTGAAAATGCATTTCATTAAAACTTGCAATATTAGGAGAATTAAAGAGAATTCATAATGTGTTTTGTCTAATGGGATTACAGTATGAAGACCTTTCTGAAAACAGCTGTCATGCAGAAGAGCATGAGAGAAGTTTATATTCTATCTTCCCTGAAAATTCCCCACTGAACTGAAAGAGGAGGGAGTGTGCATGCATTTTAGTCCCTGAGTATTAAAGCTACTTATCATAAATTCAGAAGTAAGTCGAGATAGTTGAATTCATTAGATAGTGACAGTGGAGAATACTTTTGGATAATTTTTGTGGTCCAAAACTAAAACAGCAACAACAAAAAATTAAATTGTTACGTATTCCTGAGAAAGAGCTAGAGAAGATCTACGGTTGATATACTGTAAGTCTTCCTTTGAAAACATCCTTTCATTTTTTAAAAAATAGGTAATTGTCTATGGATTAATACTGTGGTGTTGCTTGCCTTTCATGATACCAAATGAACTGTAAACTACTCTGTGCTTCTTTCCTCCATTAGAGAAATGCAGGAAATCAGGAGCTAGTAGAATAAATAAAGGCAAAGTCTGATAATATAAATGCACTAAATATACCTAAAGCATTCAGAAGCTTTTTTTTTTCATTCCATAAAATGCAGAAATTTACACAGATGTCTGTCCTCATGACTACAGTCATGCAGAAAGCAGTTGGAAGCCCTTGACTATTTTTATAGTGTTGCTGTCATTTGTAGGGTTTTTTTCTTGATCTTACAGTTCTGCACATGTATTTATAGATATGCAAAAATAGGCATATAAATTTGGAGATTTTCAGACTTGGTGATTAATCCTTGTGCTCTTCTGAGAATGTGTGGAATTGTAATTCTCAGTTTCATTGAATAGTAAGGAATACCAAACTCAATGCAATAAATATGATATAATCTCTGAAAGGAATATTTGGGTTTGAGGCACAAATATGTGTGGTTTAGAAGTAAATGAATTAGTGTCATTAGTTTGCTTGTATGAAAATCAAATTATTGTACAAGACTGAGGAAGATGGACCATAATGATAGTAGGAAAATTTTTGCCTGTTTTGTGCACATGGATAAGAACTGGATTTTCATTATCCTTATTTAAAAATTCCACTGCCCAGGTAGAATATTAAAGTTTATTAGGAGGTGGATAAATTTAATCCTTCATAGGAAATGAAAAAATATCTGTATTTACAGTTTCTTCATGAAAGCAGTATAACCTTTTGAAAACTGGATTTAAATAAAGCTGTGGCAGCACAAATGTATTTGAAATACTTGAATTATTTTTACTGTTTTTCTGCTAATTTAAATATATCAGCTGCAAATCATTCAGAATTTCATTTCAGCTTGTGCAGTGGATAATAAAGTAGTTTGTCAACAGGCTCCTGTATGAAAAGAGATTGGTATTAACCTGAAGAAGAATACAATGGATGGGAAGAATCTCTAACTTAACGGGTACCACTGGGTGAGTAATTAAAACAGCAAGTTTTAAAAAACTCAGCCCCCTCCCAAAGGGAAATACAATGCTGGACATGCTGAATTAAACCTTTTGTCACAATGGGATTTCTGTTAATGCAGTGTCTCTGTACTTGCTGTGCAGGATGGGTACAGTTTGCTAATTTGTTAATTCATCCAGTTGAATGGCAGTAGAAATTACTCTGAAGTTAAGGAACCAGAGCAAAAGTGGGAAACAGAGTTGCCTAACCTAAAAGATGACACCTCCACTTGAATTTTTTGCTGTATTTCAGATGCTAATTGAATCAAATCCTGAAAAGAAGACCTCTGTACAGTATGTGTCCTCTTGAAGGTGAGTTTTACAAGTGAAATATGTGTGCCTATTTTTAAAAAGAACCTTCATGCTATAGTGTTAGTAATAATGCAGGACATTTTACATCTGTTCACCAGCTTTCCACATAACTCTGTAGAAAAAATGGATTAAAACTTCAGACAGGGATATGCACAAAACTGGGGCTCATGCCTGTAACCATTTTTACCAAGATGGTTGAAATTTATCAGGTAAAATCAAGATGGACATAGAGGTCACCTGTTCACCCTCTCTGCTCATAACATTCACAGCTGTTCTGTAAATTGACGGAGCATTCAGCTGTGTGCTAAATTAAAAAAAAAAAAATTAATAATCATCCTTCCAACTTAGGTCATTATGCTGCTCATCAGGCAAGTGTAGTTTCGAAAGAGCTGGCTATACCCAGCACAAGGCTCTCAGGGACTGCTCTACAGGTCATGCCATTGATACCGGATACATATTTTTGGGAAGACTCCAATTCCTTTTCCTTTTCAGTTTGTTTACTTCACAGGCTTACCTGTGGACATGTTTCAGTGAGATTGTCTGCTGGACTTTGGTCTCTGTGAAGAAGAGGAGATTGGATCTCTTCTACTGTAAATGTAATGCTTCTGATTGATTTCCATGTGCCTGAGGGGGCTGGAGGGCCACAAGCAGATTTCTCGAGTCTCGGGTGTCAGAAAAGAGTAGGGGTTATTAAAATATGTTGATTTTGTTTGAAAGCTATCAAAGATTACTGAGCTTTTCTCTTGTTTCAAAAAACACCCAACAATAGCAATGTATAGGAAGAATCCAATTTTGCAGCCATAATGCCATGATTCTTTTTCCTTATTTCTTAAGAATAATGAAGTTCTTTGAAAGTATACTGTAATTCAAATTTGATTGATTTTGAGCATTATGCAAAACTCTTTCAGAACTTTTTCAGTTTTATTACACTTCTGTAATAAAATGTATTAATGCACATTAATTCCATTGTGCTGCATTAGTCTTAAGGAACTGAAACATGCTTTAATTCAAAATCTGTTGGGTGAAGTTTTTATTTGGTTTCTAGTGTAAGCATTCATTATTAAGACAACAAAACCTAGAGATAATTATACAGATGCCACCAGTATAAATTCAAGCTAAATCACCCAAAGTAAAAAAATACTGTAAAAACCATGCTTGGTTCATAGGAGGCACACATTTTATATTGAGTTTGAAATGGTTAAAAGTGGCTTGACAATTCTTATTGCTGTAACATCTGTGGCAGCTACCTGAACAAAACAAATGTATCTGTAGGGAAGTTTATGTATTTATTTTGTGTTGGGGGGTTTTCACATTTGCTTAGCGTGATGAAGATTGGTGCAAAACTAATGTCTCTGGGCTGTGCCATCACTGATTAATTTCTAGGATCTGTCCCTAAAAATCCTTCCAGAATATAGGAAGGAGGCTCTTTTGAAGGCGCAGCAGCTTAAAATGCATAATTTAGGTAAGACTGATACCTCTTAATAATTTTGTAAGGAAAACCTATCCATAGTTTTTATTTATGCCTTGAAAATGTACCTGAATATAATCTTTGCTCATGGGAAGACAATTCCTAGTTTAAAAAAAAAAAAAAAACAACAAAAACGAAAAACAAGAAACAACCCAACATAGTAATGCTGAAAGTAAGGCAAGTTCAAAGGAAAGGAAGGCAGGAGAAAAATTGGAATGTGACAGCATTGGGACAGCATCTATGTATCTGAGTAGCCAACTGATCCTATAATTGAATAAAAAAGTGTGAGGATTCTAAGTTCATTGCTCATGTTGCTCTTTCCCCTCATAATCTCACCACATATGTTTTTATTAGGCTGTGTAGCCTTCTAGCATATCTTCACATCAGAAATTACACGCAAGTGCTGAAATGAGTTCAGTTCCCAGAGTGGCATCTGTAGGAATTGCACCATTAAACAGCTCAGGAGCTGAGGTTGTTACTGACACATTAACTAGCTCCTCAGAAGTAGCTTTGTAGCAAGTGGTTGTCCAGATGTACTTTAGTATATCCATTACACATGTCTGTTTGACTCAGTGCAAGGAATTGCCCAGAGTTGTTTTTTTTTTTTTGTATAAATGGTAACTTACTCAGAATCTGACGTGAAGGTGGAAAAATACTATTGACAGTTGTATGTCTTGCCCATTAAGATAGCTTGATTTTCATGTAGTGGAAATGGTGTTACTGTTATATCTCTCTGCATAGTTACTTTCATTTGAATCAGCAATAATGGCAGAAAAAGTATGGCCATCTAAGTAAATTTCCTATCAGTTTTGTAAAGACAAAAAACATCACTGTTGATACAAGGTATGTCTTAAGGCCAAAGAGGTAATGAGTAGATCCCCTAATTTGCAATTAACTCCTGTGATTCACAGATCTGACTTTCACTGTAAACAGTGGCTGCCTGGTTAGCTGTTGTCCGGCCATGCTTAGATTTCAATTATGAGACAGTGAGTGAAAGAAGCTCTCTTTTTTCCCCTTCCAAATCTGTAACATGTCTGTTAGTGTTAATTAGAGGTCAGGTTGTTTTAAATTGTCTCCCACTCCACTGCTTCTTGAATACCATTACATAACAATGGAAAAAAAAGGCCTAATAATCTTCAACAGCAGCAATAACTTTGCTCAGAATTCCTATTATTTGCTGCTGTACAGAGCTAGGCCTTTTTCTTTCTATGTGCAGATGGGAGCCTTGCTGTGCAGCCCCTGTGTCCTTTGACACAGCAGTGAATGGTGCTGTCATGGGCAGGGCAGGCTTTGGAAACCTCTGCTGCCTGGCAGAGCTCATCTCTGTGCTGTCCTCCCTGCTCCTGTGCAGATGATGTCTGAGCAAAGGATTGGGCTGTACAGAGAGAGGATTTGCTGAAGGGGAATTGCATGTGCCTGAGGGCTTTGTGCTGCTGCTGCTGCTCCTGCTTGCCCAAGTGTGGTGGGAGAAAGGGAGAAATGTTTCTGTTTTGCATAGTGAGGATATACAGACTGGGTAGTTCCACAGCGGTGACCTCTCTGGTCTTTGTACTTCGTCTTCATAAAAGATATTTTCTCTGTCAGGTGTGTCAATTTTCCATTTCTCCTGGCTGGACTAGCCCAAAATAGCCAGCTGCTTTTCCCTGCCATTTTATCTCTCTTAAAAAGAAATAAGTATTGTGCTTGTGAGGTTTGTTTCTAATTTTTCTAAAGTGTTCTTGGTCCAGTCAGTTCTTTTTAAAAACCAAGACAAAACAACCCGCCCCCCCCCCAAAAAAAAAAAAAAAAAAAAACCCACCAAAAAATGAAGGCAAAAAGTAAATTATTGTAAACAGAAGAACAAAAAAGGCAGAAGTGTAAAAAATAGTCAACTGCCAATGCAGAATTGTGGAAAAGAACAACATATTGAGGGTGAGAAAGCCTCACACTGCTCTTGCTCCTCCTTAGTTTAACTAAACACTGTTCATTTTGTGATCTTTATCTGCATCAATCTATAGCCAACATTTAATTTAAACATTTATGGGATTACACCAGCTTATGGAGCAAACATCTGTAAATTGCCAAAGGTATATTTTTCTCTTGGGAAGAAATTTCAGTCACTCTCCCTTAAGACAGTGGTTGCAATGCATAACGCTCAACACATGGATTATTTTTTTAAGCGCTTAGTTTGTGTGTTAATATGCTGCAGTATCATTTTGTCCATTCCCTTGAGTTCTGTAGGACCAATTTCACATGCCATAAAAGATAATCATCAACTCAGTATAAAAATACCAGAGCATCTAAGATGTGATGCATTGAACCAAAGGAACTGATGTCCACTGAGCTTTGCCTTACCCTATGGAAGATTTAGTAATAAAATATAAAATATAAATATGCTTCTGGGCATTGCTCAGGTTTATTGCTTCATTGTTCCAGAAAGTGACTTCTAGTCCTTTTTCAAACTATGAAAGCATATGGTAGATCCTTACTTTCCATATTGAAGATGTTGAAAATAAGCAAACCAGAACTTTTTTTGCACATCCCTCCTGTTCTACAAGTTGGCCTTCGAGTGGCAACTTTATAGCAGGCTCACGAAGTGTTCAACATGTGCTCTGAAAAATTTGCCTTGGCTACAAAGAGAGCAGGTATGATTTTCAATTGTATATCTTCCTACTTATCTAAACTGTAATGTCTTATTCCCACTTTTAAATGTGATTTTCGTGGCGAGACTTCTTTTTCATTGTGAAGAGCCTGATCATTGTTCTTCTACTTTCCTAAGCTATTATCTACTGAAAATCATCACAGCTATCTGCTGCACAAATCTACACCTTCATTTTTTCCTTTTTGTCACTAAATAATTCCACTCTTCTAGGAATTTACTACAGCAGTCAGGAAGCTCCAAAGTTGCTCTTGGTCTCAGTATTTTGTATGCTCAATACATCTCTTTATGTAGAAGACCCTTCACATATGATTTGTGCAGCAGCAAATGGCCTACTTCATATTCCTTGGGAATTATCAGTTGACTCAGAAAAGTTCACACTATTATTTTCCCTCTTATATTATCTTTTCTTTGCTGTCACACTTGTTTCTTTGGAGTGTTCCTTGAAAGGAAGCTTATCTAGTGGAAATTTGTCAAATTCTTTGTAAAAGTACAAATAATCAGGTTGTATGTCTTGTTGTTGTTGACTTTCATTGTAAATTCTTCAAAGGGAAACTTAGTGGTAGGCAAGAGCATCTGAGGGGCTTATTACCCTTTACTTGTCAAATAGGACTGGGAAACCCAGATCTGGATCCTCAGGGAAAAAAAATATTATGTGACCTATTGGCTGGAATTGGTGTTCTGTGTGACAGAATTACAAAGAATCACAGAATGAGGTCAAGTTTGAAGGGACCACAGTGGGTCACCTTGCCCAACCTCCCTGCTCAAGCAGGGCCATCCCAGAGCACATGGCATAGCACTGTGTCCAGATGGTTCTTGAATATCTCCAGTGAGGGAGACTCCACAGCCTCTCTGGGCAACCTGTTCCAGGGCTCAGTCACTGCACAGTAAAGTTCTTTCTCATGTTCAGGTGGAGCTTCCTCTGCATCAGTTTCTGCCCATTGCCTCTTGTCCTATTCCATTGTTCATCCGACTTTAAGGATCTCATACAGCAGTATTTAAAAAAACTGGATGTAAAAATAGTAAGCTTTCTTTCACCAAGGTTTTTGACATTAATAGCATTTGACTGACAGAAAGGAATCACTGATAATTTAACATAGTTATGAAGAAAAAGACCTTTATAGCAATTCAAATGTAATTTTATTTTTTCATGAGAAATTATTTAATACTGCACTCCTGTTAGAACCTAGATTTTTATGTCAATCCTAGTTAAGTGATAATTTCAAGTTATTTGAAACTCATTTATTTAATTATTTTTTTTATTATTGGATAAAAAAATAATTTGTGCCTTTTTAACTAAGGCAGTTTTAAGAGATTTTTTTTAAACCTTTTCTTTCTTCCTCTTTTTTTTTCCTATTTGTTTTGTTATTTTTTTCCTAGAGGCTGAAATGTATACATACAAAACCTGTATCTCATACTTACTTTAATTTAATTTAAAACTGCACTTGCCACCACCTGCCAAATCCCATAATGGAAGTAGTATAATGCCATAGTGACTGTACTGGCAGTGTTGTAACTAACTTGAATTTATTGTTAATGTTGCTAACACTAGGAAACACTGCGAATCTCACCTGGATATCTTCTCATATATTTTCCAGAACTAAAATGTTCTAACAGCTGCCAAAATTCTTTCAGAGTCAGTCCTCAGAATTTTCTCATTTGGCGGTTGCCCATTTCAGATTAAGTGCATTTCCTCAATGTGCACAGTGTGTATTTAGGGACGAGGCCAAGTTCAGCTAGGGTCAAATCCCACTTATGTTCCCACAGGGACAATGCAGAGAAAGGACACACATCTTTCCCTAAAGTTTCTGAGTTAATTGTTTTTATTTTGCCTGAAAGGGTCCTTATTTTCTTTGTGAATTCTTTATAAAACCAAATGTATGAATTCATAGAAGAGCAGAAAGATTCATGGAAGAGAAAAAGGATTAGTGCTGCCTTCAGATGTGCTCTTCTATATGCATTTTTAGGAAGCTGTTTACTTTGATACAGGATTCTACCTATGAAATAATTTTTAAATTTCCTTTAAACATGTTTGTTTGGGGTTTTTCCCCCTGATTATGTGTCTTTATTTTTGTGTTTACTTGTTGGCTTGAAGGGTATTGGGGATTTTTTACACTAGTTTGTTTTTAGGATTTGTTCTTTCTTAGTAGACCACCAGAAATTAGTGATTTGGCATGTAGATATATAGAAAGATGGTGTCATTCCACAAAAGTGTCACTGAGTGTCTTCCTGCACTTTGCAGATTTAGGTATTTTTAATGTGCAGCCTCTGGGATAGCAAAATGGATCATCTTCATTTTTGTGGGTAAAGTCTGAAACTTTTCATTGTAATTAAAAGATTTTTATTTGATTTGATATTGCAAGGTTAAGACCAGGGCTATTATTAATGCTGTCTGTGAAGGCAGTGTTGAATGAAAATTTTCAGTACACAAGGGTATTGCTGTGGTTACTGCTCCAGAATGAGATTCATTCTATGAAGAGTCGATTCCAGAAACGCTGTGGTAGTGACTACACTTGGATGAACACTAGATGACAGAACAAATGGAACGTTACATGCTTCTGTTTGCTACAAAAAAGGTGAATTTTAACTTCTTGTTAGAAAGGAGTGATCATAAATCCTCCATTGCAATACACAAATAGGAAGGCCTTGTTTCTAAAAAAAGAATTAAATAAATAGAAATAACTGCAGTAATTAGTTTTTATTATATAGCATATGTCCCAAATTTTGGTAAAATTTAGTTACATAGTTTCCCATTTTGCTTTTAAAGTGTGCAAAGTATTGCATAAGTGGATGTATATTAAATATTAAATGTGTCTTATGCAATAACTTAGAAAAACCTATCAATGTTCTATTTGTGTTTAAGTTCTTCTCCTGATCATATAGACCACTATTCTTGTTAAAATCTTGACCATCAGCGAATGCCTTAAAAACATTTTAAAAAACACAACAAATATTTTTGGCAAAAATTTTAGGTTTAGTCTTCATTAGAAATTTTTAAAAAACCAAAAAACCAAAAAACAACACAATATATTTTCCTTTTTACATAATTTTAAAGGCAGATTCATAATTTTTCTGGTGAACATAATTTTTCTGAAATGAACGTAGAGGAGTGTTAGAATCTCCATCCTTGGAGGCATTCAAGACCCACCTGGACATGGTCCTGGGAAACCTGTTCCAGGTGGTCCTGCTTGAACAGAAGGTTGGACTAGATGATGTCCAGAGGTCCTTTCCAACCTCAGCCATTCTGTGATTCTGTGAAATTAAAATAAAAAAGCATTTTCTGGTCACTCTTCACTGTTGATCTTAGATGGGTTTTAGTACATGTCAACCCTTCTTCCTCGTCAGTTTCCTGTTAGAGAGTGTTGGAAAAGAGACATGCATTACTTAGGGCCCTCGTTATTTAAGTACCACTTACTGACATGGAGCCAAGCTCTTCCTGAGCCTTCCGTGTGTTGATGTGATACAGCTCAGAGTAACCAGCTATTTTATATGTAAAGCAGACACGTGTTCCTTTTTGATGAGAGTTTCTGCTGGCCCTTAGTGCATTCCAGAGAATTTTTTTTTTTACAGCTTTTTTGGGGAGAAGTGTGTTTTGGTGGAGACAGGATACAGGGGGAAGATGAGATCTATAGAAAGAAGTTTGAATTGATAGGCCAGAAGTTGGTGTGAATACGCTCACAAGACTTCCCTCTCCCAAAAATCAGACTGTTCTGTATAGCATGTGCCATTTATTATTTCTAACTCAAGAATACAAGGAAACTGTTGTACTTGTCAAGGATTACTACAGGCCATGGATCGCTATTTTCCAACAAAACTTTATTCTAATTGATGCATTTTACTCCACTGATACCTTTTGTTGATCTTTTTCTTCTTTTAGTCAAAAAAAGTTGTGGGTTTTTACCATTTCTGTATTGATGAAAGTTACTGCAAAGTTTTCTGTTTCATTATGTTTTGTATCTATGCATCCTGTCTGCTAAGAGCTTTAGTAATCAGTTTCTTTCTCCTGCTACTCAATTTATTTCACTACTGATCTGACCTTAAAATAAATCTGGGATTAAAAGCTTCATTTGATTTCACTATTCAGGAACAGATAGCCATGGTTTCATTGGACTACTTGAAAAAGTAATTCGGTTTTCACCCAGAAATATTGAAGTAAATGTCAACTAGGAAGCCCAGTGACAGGGGAAAGAAATCCTCTCCCCATTTCTTTCACACCAGGACTCTCAAGAGCAGTTTTTTAGCCAGTACAAATGAAACCACTAGAGAAATCTTCAAACGATTTTTTTCTGCTGTCTGTCTTCATTAGGTAGCTTAAATATTTATTGTATGTTAGCTGTCTGGAAAGAAAGGTTATTGTGGCTAAGCGGTAAAGAGAATCAGGATTTGAGTAGCTCCACACTTATGACAGAAAAAGACATATTTGCTAGTGACAGCAGGGACTGGGACTGGCTGCACGCTGTGAGATCTCTGATTAAGTGAGTAGTTACAATGTTATGTGGCAGCTTAAGGATAAAAGAAACTATTTTTGTATTATTTCCATAGAAAAGGATGACTGATGGTATACCAGATTTTTTTGGCTTATTCTCTACAGAATTTTGTGATTCAGAAGCAAAACAGAAGTCTTTACACAACTTGAAAATAATTCCTTGTTGTCTGGTGAATAGTATTTTTGTCTGAGAAAGTACAGAAAAATGTCCTGAGTAAAAGTTAGTCTTGCCTTATTGTCTAAATGTTGTAGGATGTATTGAATAAATTCCTTGTAACCTAAGTGATGCAGGTCGTGTTTCCTCTAGGGCCATGTTCCTTCACCTTAGATGTTTTTAATGCGAATCTTGAACCTCAGTTTCCCCCATACTATCTTGATGAATTAACATTGGACTGGCAGGACAGCAAATTTCTAAATCCTTTTACCATCCTGACGAAAAAAAAAACCTTAACGGGTCTAGGAAACTTTCATTTGCTTTGCAGTAAAAAAAAAAAAACAAAACAAAAAAAGAATGGTAACATGCAGAGGAACATTTTATCACTGAGGACTTCACAGCCTTGCAAAGCTGATTTGTCTGTCAAATATAAGAAGTCTATCTAGTCCCCTAAACACATAATAATTAGCAAGTTCTCACATTTTTACTCCTGAAGTGCTGTAAAAAAAAGTTAAGTGGCCTAAAAACAGCTTAAAATAAAATCACTCTTTTCTGTGTTAATTTGGAAATGCCCTGTAATGGAGTTGCTGGCAAATGACTCCATGTGGTGTCTAGAATATATATAGAGAGAAACAATGAGTATCCATTACAGGCAGATTTATAGTCATTCTTGCTGTGACAAGGTGGCTGTGCTGTAAAATCAAATTAAAAATGGCCATTAACGTGGGGTTGGCATTTGTTACCTCATGCCATGTCTGGAGTCCATGGGCAGCATGTGTCCCTTCAGCACTTCAGTTGTTCTCAGCTGTCGACACCCAACAGAGTTCAGTGAGGTTTTTTTATCCCCCAGCCTGCTCTGCTGCAGGGTGAGGGAGTTGCATTGAATGGGAAGTTTGATCCTACTTATCTTTGGAGCCAATAACAGGTTTAGGAAATATTTTTTTGTTCCAGATTTCCAGGTTCTGCTAGTGAAAATATTCTATGGATGACAAGGGAACAACAGCTCTGTGCTTTAAGGACTACATAATTATGTGCAAGGGCAGAAATGCTGGACAAGGGTGTAATGGCATTTTTGTTTGTCTAATGAAAAGTTTCAGATAGATTGGTCTAATTATAGTTAAATACCAAATGTGAGTGGGAAGTCATTTGAATTCCCTGAACCAGATGGTCTAATTCATCTCTCATTCAAAGCATTTTGATATGAAAATTTGAAAGGGTCTAATGCTCAATTTTACTGTATTTAATTCTATAGAAAGGTGGGAGAGCAATGTATTGCCACATAGGATTTTACAGCCTGGGTGCATGAAATGAGAACTTAACCACAAAGAACTTCCAGCATCTCACTGTTCTGTAATAAGCCAGATGTGTTTTCCTACTTTTACACTTCTAGCTCTAGATGAAAACCATCAGGAAAGCAAAATCTGCTTAGCCACTCTCTTTCCCAAATGTACACATTTCTTTCTCATCTACTAGTCATTCACGTGTGGGGAGCTGGACATTTCCCCTTAGCACATTGACTGGCCTTCCTTCCAATTGTTTTGTAGTGAATGAAGTTTGAAGCCCAGAGAGACTAAAGGATTAAATCTATTGTCTGAGGCTTGTTTTCCGCAAATCTGTGTCATGTACAAATATGTTTATCTGGGAAAAACACCATCAGGGAAAAGGATTTTGTACTCTCTGTAGTTATGAGGACTTTGAAAGGTTTACTGAGCCCATCAGCAAAGAGATTGGTTGAAATGAGATTTCTGTGATCATCTATTTACACTGTTTTAACATGAAACATTTAACAGTGTTGTGTTTTAGGAGTGGGATTCTCCAATTTAGTACTCCCACTGAAAAAAACGTGCCCTGCTCACCCTCCCCCACTCCAACTGGAGGAACAAAATGCAAAGACCATGGGTTAAGGTAAAAACAATTTACTGGAAATAGCAATGAGATAAGAAAACAAACAGCAGCAAAAATATTAATGAAAAGTGTACAAAAGGGAGAGTGATTCATATAGAAAAATGTTCACCGCTGTGCCTGTGACAATAAACAGTACCAGACATCTTCCCCCACCTTGTTTTCTTGACCAGAGGGAGCCTTTTCTCCTTGGAAGAGTGTTGCTTTCCCTGACCCTGGCATTGGCATGAGGATGTATCTGTGTCCTAGCCATGTTCCCTCCCAGCTATTGCAACAGATTAACCCTGTCCTGGCTGGAACCAGGGCAAGTAGGTACTAAACCTACAGTGAAAAATTATCATTAGTTACCCTGACCTACTCTGTTTCCAGTCTGATGTAAGGTATTATCTGAAAGAGAATGTTTATTCAGATACACATGCTCTTAAGCAAAAAATCCTGGATGTTTTATGCATTCTTGTTCACTTATTCAGGCTCAAACATTGGTACTGAATATTTACATGAACCTGAATCCTTGGCTTCTTAGGTAGTTTTCAAAGTGGAGTCAGTGTTCAGCTCTAAATTTTTTTGCTATTTTGGCAACTTTATAAACATGGAGGGATAATTTTACTGGAAATTTTTTCAAAATAATTACCTGGCCTTGACATTTTTGGGCTTAGCATGTAGTAATTTCTGAGCTCCTCAGTTGGTCTCAATAAAAAACTTCTAAACTTCTTTTTCTAGTGGAAATACTCCACACTCAGATTTACTGTCAAATTCAAGAAGAGTGCTGCTTTTTGCTTTGCTTTCTCCTGTGACTGATTTGCTAGGTAGCTGCATTCATAACATTCCGCTGTCTCAGCCTGACAGGCTTAGCACCTTTTTCTCTCCCTCTGAACTTCCTTAACTGCCAGTCTAGCATATTTCAGGCTTAGATACTAATAACTCATTTTAAAGGCAAGCTTGTTATGATATACTGGGAAAAATAGTTCTCAGAAGAATTGTCAGAGCTAGTGGTTGTAAGAATGTATGGATCCCTTTAGTAACAGGAAAGATGGCATCTATCTGAATGGAGCTGATGGGGATAAAAGTGAATTTGTGAGGCGAGTTCTGCCCTAGCATTCAAAAGCTGTTTCCCCTGAATCCATATTTTAAATCATTGATTTGTTACTTACAAGAATCTCTTACTATTGATGGTCCTGATCCTCAAGGGCTTTGTTTTGCTTCAAACGCTACCTTTTCTTGGTGCATGTGTAAGTAGTACCTGGGAGACCTAAAGGAAAACATAGAGGAATACACAGGTATGTCAAACTAAACCCTAGTGGTTTGTGGTCTCTGCCATTACAAGTTACTGCACTGCTGACACAAATTCTGTAAAACTGTGTTGTAGAGAAATGAAACACCAAAGTAATTTGGTAACTATGGCAGCTGGGCATTTCCTGACATTGAAATACATACTGTTATGTGAATTCACAAAAAAGAAGTTCTCCATGTGTGCCTCAGGACAGTCCTTGCCTTTGGGCACAGGTCAGTAACTGAGGACAAACAGGATGTCCTCATGAAGTGCTTCAGGTCTGGTCATAGATCCACTTCATCTACTGTTTACATTATTCTATTGTCTGGCAGAGTGCCTCAAGAAGCTTCTGAAGTGTCTGTGTGCATGGGAAGTGTTTTTGGTTTTTTTTCTGTAAACATAGGTGAAATATTTATAACAGTTGCTGGACTGTGGTATTCATTACCCATCTATCTTCCTGAAATGAGACCTCAGCTAAGGGAAAAGCACAAAATAAGGGCTTGTATGTGAGAGAGTATCTGAACAAGGAGTGTGCTTTTCCTTTGGTTAGTTTTTTTTTTTAAATATTTGGTAGCACACACACGTGAGCTGTAAAGAATTGACAGCTGTGACAGCAGAATAAGGTGTTTGTTGAAGGTATTGATGCTGAAGATACATTCTTTCTTCTGAAGTTCAATAACACTTAAATAGGATCAGTTTGAAAAATCCTTCACTGCAGAAAATTATTTATCTGTCTGCAGGCTGAATTGAAACGGGTTAGAGTTTACACTTAACCCAGAATGAAAAAAACTTACTATACATTTGGGCTCATGCAAGTAAGTGGACATTTTGAAAGTCAGAGATGTGCTCAAAAGTGAGAGTTAATAGGAATTTCTGGAAAGCACTCCCTTTTTTTGGCATATCAAAGACTTGTTTTGTGGTCAGCAGCTGCCATCTGTTTCTGTGTCCTGGTATATCATAAGTAGCTTTTCCTGCTTTCATCTAAAGATTAGAAGATAATGCTCTAGGGTCAAAGCTTATTCTAACTTAAACCACTGAAGTTAATGAGCAGAACTCTCCTCTGTCACATTAGTACACCTGCTGCCCTGAAGTGTGCTTCAGTGATGGAACTTACAAACCACAGAATGTATTTCTGTTTCGTTGGGGTTTTTTTCTCTCAGCAGCATGGTTGCGTCTTTAGAAAAATCAGCAAAGGCTGTCCATGAGGTTATCCAGGGTGTAAATTCAGCAGATAGTTTTTTTTTAATTGAAGTTGCCATAACACTTTTGAACTAACCTTCAGACAACTCACTTTCTCATTGTACCCTTTTTTTAATAATGTATCAGGCATAAAAAGAGTCCAAAGCAGTATCATATTCACAGGGAAAGAGACAAAGACTCAGAGAAAGACATCTGTATAGAGGATACTAAATGTTTTGTTTTCCTTGAGGCCTGAGAGACCAAGTATACTTTTTCAAAAGATTCACTGCTCAAAAAGAATTGTAGTAATATCTGTATGAATTAATAATTATTTGCAGAAGTTTAAGAAAACAGACTTGTAAACTTTAGACCACTAATAGTATCTTATTAAAAGGAAAAAGGTTTGAAACAACATTTCAGAATGATTATAGGCAGGCCAGTCAAATATTTGTTTCTGTGAAGGGGAATGCCAAGAATCATGTGATTGATAATGGTATAAATCTTTTAATAAAGCATTCATAGTTTTTGATGAGGTTAGGAATTTGTTGATAGGGATTATTAAAGTATGTTTGGCAGATGCTCAAACTACTGAGCATCTATTATTTTACCTTCCATTATTTCTTTGCTACTTGGGACCCCTATCAACTATTTAGGGATTGGGGTTCTTTTTTGTTATCTTTTGGGGTTTTTTCCAATTCTGAAAATGACACAAAGAATGTCAGATTCATAATCAGTGAAGAAGATAGGCCACAGTTGCCTGGTTAGTTAGACCCAAACTCCCTGAAATAATTTTAATATAGGCAAACATTCAACCATGTATCTGGGAAACAAATAAGGCTGTCATGTAGAGTGTGAGCTCTTCTGTCTTAGGCAGAAGTTTTTCTGAAAAGGACTTTTGAAGAATAATTAGTGTATCACAGCTGCAGAATGGCATTTTGGCCAACCATGCTTATATTATAATATTGAATGCTTTTCCTACAAAGTATAAGCCACAAATCCCAGGATTGCTGCCTTTGAAGTTATAGGTTGACAGATGGCTCTTGGGTTGGCTTTTTATGGAGAATTTTGTTGTTGTTCCTATTTAAAAGTGAAGTAGAAGAAGGAAGGAGAAGAAGCCCCCAGCAATATCCTGTGAGGTGATCCCCGTAAGAAGAATGCTGAGAGCTCTGCTCAATGCTCAGCACAGCATCACACCCAGGGAACACCAGGTACCACAGAAACTGTCAGATACATTTGTGTCTGCCTCAGAGATGTTCAGGTGCTCTGTCCTGACAGCTCTGAGGGGCTGTGGTGGGATTATGCCTTTTTTGGGTAGAAATCATTCCTGTGCTTTCTTTAAGATTGTATTGTCACTTCTACTTTGACCAATTCAATAAGGAACACTTTATCTCTTGCTATTTGATTTACTAAAAAGAGGTAGTCTCAAATAAATTCTGGATGCCTAAATTAGTTTAGTTTATGCTCTGATGGTATAGATTATTGTTTCTTATCAGTAGGCATTTTTTACTGCATCTGAAACAGAAAAATGAGGTGTCTTTGCTTACCTGCTCTTAGGTATAAAAACATTCATACAAAAGAGGGGAGACAAGAAAGAAAGGAGGGAAATAAAATTTGTGTGCTCAAAATCCTGGTTTGTTACTCTTTTTTAAAGATCTGCCCAGTATGTGGCTTTTCTAAAATATTTTTTGCTAACCTTATGGCTTTCAAAATAATATATCAAATACATTTGTTATGGAAAGGGCTGACTGCTAACAGTGTTACCATCTCTGTGCTAATATGAGTGAAAAAACGAAGTCAACACAACATAAATCCAGAGAAATTAAGTAAACTATAATATGCAGAGCACAGAATAATGTACATATGGGGGAAAGGCAGTTAGCTCTGGAAAGGTGAATTGGATTCAGAAGACAACTGGACCATTTTCCTTAGAAGCAGAACACCAAAACAGTCTGGTAATACACAAGTGAATGAATGTAAACATAAACAGGAAAAGGGCAACCATTTTACCCGGATGTTTCCACCCCCCAGAGCTAAAATTATTTACAATCTGCAGTGTAGTACATGCTTTGAGTAAGAAGTGATGGGGAGAGAAGGAAAAGAATAATCTGTAAACATCTTAAAGTTGCTTTGCAGTTTATAATGCTCCTGCTGTCATGTTCTACATGTGGAATCAATCGTAGCTGCAGGCTGAAGTCAGCTGCTGCACTTCTCTAGCAAAGTCAGCTTACCTTTCTTCAACTAGATGAGGCTTGTAATTGGTGATGGGTAATATTGCCAGCCATGGAACTTCCTGTTTGAGAATAGACCCTGAATTTTATTTGTATTGCTGGGTAAATGCAGGATAGCATCTGAATGTCAAATCAAAGAGTTTCCTATGCTAGTTTCATATTTTTAACCTTTTTTATCTAGGCATAGAAATAAAGGGTACTCAGGAATGTTCACATCTTTTGTAATATTTAGTGGTGAAAAGAAGGCAATAAAAAGCTGTGCTTTTGGTGTCTGAAATATAAACAATCTGGTTAAGGATTTGCTCATTCAAAGTAAATCCAACTGTATGATAAATTCAGCTCCTTTTAAAGGGGTTTGTTCATTATCACTGTTTCTGCTGCAACCCCTTGGGATTTATACCTTTCAGTGTCTCTAATATCATATTATACACCCTTGAGGGCACTGCCAAGTGCAAACCTGCTAACTTGGGTGCCAGTTTCTTTCCAGTTTTGCCCTTCTCACCCTTACTTAATGATGCTGTAGCTTACAATTCTCTTCCACTTACTCAGTGCTTATCTTGTATTTACATGCTTGGAATTGAAACACTGTGTTCCTGCTGCTTTTCAGAGCTGAGGCACTCTTGTTTCTTTTGGCTAATCTGAGTGGGACTTTTGCATCTTCTGACTAAAATTAAAACAACTGTCAGTTATTTGTCAGCATTTGCATTTAGTATCTATGTCTTTATCATGGGATAAGTTTTCCTGTGAATGAATCTATGAGGTAAAAGACTTACGGTGAAATCCTTTTATTACCAAGTCAGTCTGCTAATGTCAGTGTGTTTACTATGGAAAAAATACTTCAAGTTGTTGAAAGTGAAAAGGAAGAAGAAAACATACTCTGTAGCTACTTTCTGTAGTGTAGGTTGGGTTTTCTTTAACAATTCATTTTCATAATATTTTGTTAATAATATTTGTTAATAATATATAAATTAAATAAGATGACAAGGATGGTGACGTGTGCATAACTGGCATCCAGGGAAATAAATTGTTTTCTGTTTATTAGCTAATGTATTGGTGACTCAAGCATGATGAAAAACTGACTAGCGGGCTATAGAATTTCCCTAAACCTACATTCCTTTATTATCTCGAGGCTATCTCAGATAGCCTTTTAAATTTGCCTTTCTTTTGGATTTCCACCGGCTTTTAATGCCACACTGTCCAACCATTTTATAAAGTGTTGGAAAGTAGCCTCAGTGCTGAAGGAGAATTGAGGCAGAGAAAAGAGGATATATAAGGTCATAACAAGTTCATAATAAAATGAAAGCAAACCATCTCTTTTCATCCTCAGCTAAAGGTTATCCTATTTTCCCTAGGAAAATATATCATGTCAAAATTTTTGTGAAACTTGGGAAAGGTTCCCTGTGGTGTTTTCTGACACCACATTTCTGGCAGAGCAGTATTATCTACAAAAATACTCTGATATGCAATATCTGGTTTTAGGTATTTCACTACCCCTAAGTATTTCCTCCAACTTTCCTCCAGACTATTTAAAATGCAATTTCCTTTCCTTCCCTAAAATGGTGGAAGTGACAGTGATGCCCATTTGCCGCTATGATTTCCATCTGAATGTTTCTTTACTGCAAACAATGTGTCTTTTTTTTTTTTTTTTAAACAAGGAAGCCCAGTTTATTTGTTAAACATCAGTCTTCCTTGGTTAAGGGATACAGTTTCAGTAAAACAAACACAGTTCTAACCAAGAAATATTTACTAAAATGCCCTGAAGAATGCACCTTTTTTAATTTTGGAATATCCCATTATGAGAGAGAGACTGGCCCAATCTCTAGAGGATTCTTCTATTTTCTTGGCAGAGTTGTAATTTGTCCTAAAAGAATTTTATGAAAAAAAAACCAAACAAACCCACAACTCAAAACATGTGTCTGCACTTGAGTGTATTTTTGTGTGCATTTGTTAGATGAAATTCATGTCTTATTGAAGACAAAAGGTGTTCTATCTTGTCACATAGAGAAAAGACTCAGGACCTTGAAAACCTACTTTGTCCTTAGGGGCCTTGTAATGTATCACAGCAATTTATCATGACTGAATCCATGTTAGGAGGCTGATCTGTGCGGGCACAATAACATATTTTGAAGATACATTTTTGACTTGGTCAAGTTGTAAATTCTGTAGTGCCTGTGGAGTTAGAAATAATTTTTCTAGCTGCTATCTGCTTTACCAACGAGTGATCTCTATCTCTGTATGCTTTATCTTTTCAGATATTTGTAGAAATTCCCCTGCTCGCTGTGTAAGATGATTTTTTTCTCTATTCTAGTCTTGCTGCCTTTGAGTGTTTAAACCTGGTAAGCAAGAGAGGTGACTTTTAGCCTATTGGGTGGTTGACCTTTCTGGCAAAGAAATGGAGGGTTTATAACGGATTTTCCGTGTGTACTTTTGAACTGTGTAAGATAGCTCAAAATAATGTGTGATAGATACAGTGTACAGTAAAGGGTAAGATTATGTTTCAGTGTATACCAGCAACATTGATAATTACATTATCCTCTCTAAATTTGTATTTCTGCTGACATTTTGCAAATTGAAACTTTATTCATTTCCCTATGGTGTTTTGCATTTGTTTTATAAATGGCATGTGCACGAAGCTATGCCATGGTCTAGAAGAAAAGGAAAAAAATATCTAATATTAAGCCCTAAAGGCATCTGTTCAGTAACCTGTATCTGAGAGTAAAGCAACCATGCTGCCATCTGTTATATTTTCTGTTTGATGGCTATTGCCCTCATTGTAGGTTATTGCAGGTCTCAAAGGGCTATGCTCACTTTGTCTTTGAGCCATTTTCTAGAGAATAAAAAATATTTTGCATTTTCTCCTGTCACTGCACAAGCTGTATTGAAAAGATTGCTTCAATTACTAGATCACTTATGTTGTTTTTAAGCAGAATTGATTTTGTTTTCATGTAGTATAGATGAAAGTGAACTCTCTAAAAGGTTTTTAAAATGTGATGTTGTTGCCTTGCATGACTTTACATAATGATATGACATTATTTACTATTTATTTCAGATATTTAGTCAAAAAAACCTCTCTGAGCAACTCTTTGTCACCTGTACACAACAAAGGGAAGGCATTATTTAGAGTTGAATGTTACAAGACAAAAAAATAAAACAACATGTATAGCAGTTGTTTTTTTCAGTCTTGTTCCAGCCATTAATCTGTCATGATCATTGTCAGAGTAAGTCAGATGTTTTATGATAAAAAAGTGAGTCTCTTCTCTCACTGTGTTCATGGCTCTGCTGAGTGTGAAAGGTGCAATACACTGCTGTGATCCTTCTCAGATTACAATTTCATTTCTTTGCCAAGACTAACAAACAGCAGAGTAAAAGCCCACACCTTTTCCTCTGCCAATGCTTGCATTTAAACTGTAGCTTTTCTCTGAAGCAGAATTTTCCTCACTTTTCTGTGTGGAAAAAAAAAAAGATTAACCATGAGACTGTGAGGATGATGCACTTATTTTTGAGGAAAGAAACAGTCCAGTATTTCAGAGCCACTTCATCACCTTCAGTTCATGAAATGACAAGTGAATGGCAACAATGCCCTCCCCCACTATCTATTCCATATTTACTTCATTTTTAAGATAACAAAATGACAATCTCTCCAACATGAATAGTATATTAAATCTAGTCATTTTTGGGGGTGGGGGGAAAGTATTCCTAAATTAAATAATATCCTCTAACGAAACTGGGGTAGGGGTATTTATAGCCATTCTTTAAAAATTCCTTCCAAGAATTATAATCTTAATGCTTTGGAAGGTGCCATTGTAAATTCAGGGCTTACAACTCGGTGCTCCAACTCAGTGCTGTTGAGAGAGCAGGAGGAGTGAGGAACAACAGACAGACTGCATCATCCAGACAGACTGCAAAGGCAATGTCCTGGGCCGGCCCCTCTGTTGTTCACCACTAAGGGAATTCCTACAGCAATGGCAGTAATTGGAAGCATAATATTATGAAAGCCTTCAATGCAGCATTCAGCATATTTTTATATACAAGAACATGGAGTGACAGGACAAGGCAGAATGGCTTTAAACTGAAAACAGTAGGTTTAGATTGGATGTTAGGAAGAAATGCTATACTGTGAGCGTGGTGTGACACTGACACAGGGTACCAATACCTGGAAGTTGTCAAGGCCATGTTGGGACTGCAGCCTGTTCTGGTGGAAAGTGTCCCTGCCCATAGCAGGAGGTTTGCAGCCAGATTTCTGTAAGGTCCCTTCCAACCCAGGCCATTTATTGATTCTATGATGTCATTTAACAGCTGTAAATAAACATGACAATCAGCATCCCATCAAGCATTTAATGTTTGGCCAACTACCTTTAGGAATAAAACTAGCAAATGCATTTTGAGTTGCAGTTTACCAGCAAGTGATATAGGCCATCTCCCTGTGTATTTTACCTTGTGATCGCCTACATGAAGAAATGAGCTGTAAATATGGTAGGATATTTCCTGTTTCTTTTGTATGTTTGTATGAAAGCATTTGCAGCATTACTGGCATTTCTTTAACCAAGATATGCAGTTTCTGTGAAGTGAGCAATAGATTAGGTTAACCAATATCTCGTTTCAGATAGAACTCTTATCTCTCTCCATTTCATCTGTTGTGAATGCTTTCCTGTAATTTAAAATGGTATTTCAGGTTTCAGCTCAGAGATTTATGTATCCTGAAGAGCAAAGAAGACAAGCTTGTTTGCAGGGGGAAAGGAAAGCAGATGACCTTGCAGCAGGTCTTGGAAAAGGAAAATGGAGGTGACAGCACCTGTTTGAGATGGATCAGGCACCACGTGTGCTACGTGTTTAGTCCCTGTGAATTGGCTAGAGGAGAAATATGAAGTGTTGGGCTTTTAATTAGATGTAGCATTGAGTTAGAGTGCACTTAGAGGCTGATCTCTTCTGAGCCAAAATGTGACAAACCTGTGATAATGTAGATTGGGAAAAAAAGATAAGAAATGGTAAATTACTTGAACATCTGAAGTATGGACTCAGTTTCTGAGATATTTCCCTGTATTTTCCTACAAGCAATGTAGGATTTGGATTCCAAATCCACCTTAGCAAATGGTTTGAGTGAATCTTAGTGGATGAAACTTCTTTATACCATTTGTGAATTTTACATTTTGGCAGGAAGATGAAAGGCATAACCATTTCTCCCTGTAGTGGTGCAATATGCAAATTCTAACTAACTTCTTTCAGCTCCAGGAGTGGTTGTTGGGTAACCATTTCTCCTTCAGACATACAGAGTGAGGACAATGACAGTTCAGAAAACAGTAGCCTGTTCCATATCTAATTATCTTTTTATCCTCCATGGCAATAGTTTCTCAATATGCTCAATATGCAGTTGATTAATATAAAAAGAACCTGAAATGTTAATGAGGGCAATTATTATTTTCATTATTTCATTAGTGCTGATAGGTAACTTAGCTGAATTTTGTCCACGATTTAAGAAATGTGTCATTACATAAAACTGGGCATTTTTTCTAGATGTAATGAAAAACTTGGTTTAGAAGTGATAGAAAACACCTCTTAAATAACCCTGTCCATCTCCTCAAAGTGGACACTTTGCAGAAAGCTGTCATGAGAAAAGGAGGCAGAAGACACCTGGAGAAACATATTGTGTTGCTCAGAGTAGTTTTATTCCTATTCCATAAGCAAAGGTAAGGGAATATAAACCCCTCAGCTCAATCACTTTATCAATGCACAGAATTAAAAAAGGGAATTGAAAGTAAAAGGTAGTTGTGGGTAGAAGAGAAACAGCTGCTTTTAGACACTGTTACTTATTTGGTTTGGGAATTTTTTGCTTTATCCAAGTGTCTTCTTATCTTGTTCCATCTTATTATCAAGTGAGGGGCAATCTTTGGAAAGATGAATGGAAATGCAGTGGTGACTAAGTTTCTCTTCTTAAAAGGGTTTTAGCAGTCTTTTTGCCTATTGGTCATTGAGACTATGGCTTAAAAAGAGAAATTAAAGATGTCATTTAAAAAACAAAAAGGGAAAGAGGAAGGGGAAGGGAAAAGGAGAATGTAGCCATTCAATTTTAATACCGATCTTGTGGGTTTGAGAAACTACTATTTAAATATTAAAAGCCTGCTAGTCTCTGGTACTTTACTGCTACACAGCTCAGCTCCTATTCTACGAAATTCCGTTTTTGTTCACCTTCTCTTCTTCCAGTGTGACAGGAACAGAGACCATGTCCCCAAGAATATTTGGAAAAATATTTATAAGGCTGCCTTTAGAATTATTGCCTACGTTTGTTCATGCTTGTGGTGTCCTGGAAACTGGTTCACGCTATCTAACTGTGTCCCATTTTTATATGTAAAAAATACAATGTTATAAAGTCATGAGTCTCAAAAGGTGAAATTTCTGCTAAATACTGCGGAAAGATACAGAGCCCTTTTTTACTACTTTAGAAACACAGAAGAAGAAACAAAGCCTTTCAAAAAAAATCCTTTCAAATTTGACTTTTAAGAAGCTAGACCAGAAGGCCCTTTTTTCTCCATTGCAGTTATCTTTTCCCTTCGATTAAGAAAAGTCTATTTAAAAGGAACCTTTTTAAAATTATTGAGGACAGCTGTAATCTGTTATGTGGTGTCTTTCAACTCCATATTTGGTAATTAATTCAGTATAATTACCCATCTATTTATCCTTAAACTTGTCTTTTGACACATTCAGTCTTCTTTAGCCTTCTACCATAACATTTTCTGCTAAACCTACTCTGCTTAGGAATCACTTCATGCCATTTTCTTCTCTTTATGTGCTTCCTGTGCTTTCTTAGTTGTGTGGACGTGTCCAAGGAGGAAGCTGTATATCTGAGGAGATGACATGACCTTGAGACTGACAAAGGCATTTGCAAGGAGTGGGAAAAGAGACCCTCAAGGGTCATTATTAATTGTACTGGGGTAGAACAAACCATGTGAAGACTAAATCATGGACATTTGAAATGGGCTGTGGCAAGCTGTTCTCTTTGCAGTTCAGAAAGAATGAAGAGGTGATTATGGATACATGGAGGTATAACTGTGCATGGACTCAGTCAACACTGACCAGCTGCCAGGACTGTGACACCATTGGAGTTGTGGCCACATTTATTAACCAAACCATCTGTCACTGTAAGATAAACCTGTGGATCTTTTTCCTGAGACAACAGACAGCTTCCAAAAAATCGACAAGACCTGATTACTCAGTGTGACAAAGCCAACATAAATTCCCTGGGGGCAGCATCTTATTTTAAGTTTCACATACAGGCTTCAGATCTAAAAAAAAAAAAAAAAAAAAAAAAATTATTGGTCCTGCCCCCAGAAATGTTTGCTGAGTTAAAAGCTTTTCAAGCCGTTACAGGTAGGAAAAGAAAGTCTTTCTCAAAGGAAGCTGTTTTCTGCCCCAAAATTGTCAAAATTTCAGATCAAGTAGGTTCAGATCTCAGGAGTTGAACATACTGAATGGCAGTATCTGATACACCTGTTGATGTGACCAGCGCTGGATAACGTGTCTTTATTGAAGAAAAATTACTGTTCTATAAAGCTTACCTAGGACTTTCAGCAGGCTAATACCCATTTCAGATATTTTAGGAGAAAATCAAAGATATCCGTTAACAGTAGGTAGAGCATTCAGTGATCTGGACAAATAGTGATGAGTCAGTGACATTAAAGAATAATATCACGTTCCTTCAAAAATGTTGCATAATTTCTTATGAATTTCCTACTGTGACATCATCTTTTTGAGGGTAAGAAAATGCATAAAAATCAGTATCAGGTTCCCTCTGGAACACATAACAGCAAATGCTTAATTTGAACCTGCCAGATATCCTGAGTGTTTAGAATTACTTTGTGACTGTACACATTCTTGGGATGTTCTTGATTGCACATGTTTGTGGTAATAGAAAGAGTTAGATCAAGAGCAGAAGTGGGAGGTTTCCTGATGAGCCAGCAGTCTATCCTTGATGATGTGTTCAATAATTCACTGTTGTAACATATTTGCACTGTTTTGTGACAAGTTCATCAGCTAACCAAATGCCACTGTTTCCTTAATGACTGAAATATGTCTGGCAGGCTAAAGGACTTGGAGAATGGCCTTCTTCAGAGCAAAGGAAGCCTGAAGTAAGTTCTCACCTCTACTCTACCAGAGGAACTGTTAAACTCTTCAGGAAGCTGAAGCAACCCATGAAAAAACAATCTTGTGGTATGTAGGACTTTCCTTTGTAAACCACAGAAACCATTACCAGACAGAACATCTTTTATCAGCAAGAGCTTCATCTCTTCTTATGAGTGCCTAATTTTAGTGACCAAATTTCATTCCTGGTATGGCTGAGAGTAAAAAAAAAAAAAAAATTAAAGAGAGAAATTATATTTTTTGTTAAAAGCTTAGGAGAAAAAGATAAGCGTTTTCTTATGTAGGAAAAGTGGTTAGTTTAGACAAGCAACAAAATTAGGCCTTGAACATAACCTTTTCTTTGTACGAGACATTGCCAGAATTATCACTTCTCTCTTCATATGCTGAACATTTTTTTGCTGCAAAGTAACTGTTTGCCAGACAACTGAATTAAATAATTTCTAAATTTGTATGTCTACAGTCAGCTGTTCATTTCGATACATCTTTCTTGCTCCTAGCTCTGTCAATATTCTTGTTTATTCTGCCTTTCATTTCTTGCCTTTCCAACTGGAGAAAGCAAGGAGGCAGCGTCTGCATTTTCTCCCCTCTCCTGTGGAGGTGCTACACTCCCATCTTATAGTAGAAGGCTCGTCTTACACATAAACAGGCACTCTGTGTGTGTGTATATTTATATATATTTATATTTATATTTATATTTATATTTATATTTATATACATATACATGTACATGTACATATACATATACATATACATATACATATACATATACAATTCCTGGGATTCAATTCATCCCATAACATTCACCAGCTGTCCACCTGTTGAGTAAAATAATGTTCTTAGGTCGGAAAACACAGCATCACCCTCAGCCTGTTTCTCCCATGCTTGGAGCATGGCACAGCAGTTGATGGTGCCCTTGTTGTTATTAATCCTTATACATATACATGACAGAGAAGAGAGAGAACGAGCTTATGAAATTAAATATTTAATTAATATAGTGTGAGACAGTGAGATATTGCCTGAACCAGAGGCAGAACCATGGGATAAAGCAAAAATTTCCACCGAATCATATATAAATGTAAAAATGAAGATTTCATATCAGTGAGTGTCATCTTTTCAAAGTTTTTTGCCATTCTGATTTAAGAGCTAAGAATTACCAGAGGTTTTCTTAGGAAGTAATCTATAAAATGTCATGTTATTTGGACCATCCTTTTTCTTGCTTCCCATGAACTATATAGGTGCTCCATTCAGCACTTCTCTTCAGGCTTTCCTTGGAATGTCTCAACAGATAGAAGAAAAAATGAATCTATATAAGGAAAGTGACCTTTAGTTAGATTTTATGCCAGACATGTCATCATGAGTATCTGTACATACTCTTTATCTCTGCTTTATGTCCTGAGTACTTCAATGCCTTTAAATATTTATGCTCCTGCCACAGAGCAGTCCAACCCAAGTGCATTATATTTTATAATATAAATATTATACTTATTTATTAGGTTTCAGATGCAAACCTCATCCATTTTTTAATATGATTTTTTCTCAATTTTAAATTATTCACTGCAGCATGGCTTTGTCACCATGTGGGTGCTCCAGAGCTCTGAAATAATGCATTCATCAGCCAAAACGACATTGGCCTCTACTCAAGTTTCTGTGCTTTCTCTTGCACGATAAATAACTTTACAAATAAATATCAGGAAAACCTTGTTGTTCAGAAGAGAGGTTTAAAAGAAAGTTGTAGCTGATGGAGGGCAAAAGATTCCTTATGTTCTAATGTGAGGACAAAAATCAGCAAGTAGTAGCAAGAAGACCTTGAATTTGGGACATTTTTCCCCACAGAAGTAGATTTACATGCAGCTGTTTTTTCAAGAACTGAGCATGATTTTGCCTGTGCAAAATGACAGATGGTAGAGGCTCCATGAAATATTACATTCATATTTATATTTGAACAAATACCTCATGAAAGCAAGAACAACAGTGCTACTGCTAAGACTGTGCTATTATTTTCTCTATTTTACTACTGAGGCTTTTCTAAGTACTTCCTCATCTCTCTTCTCCATATGTTTCCCTTTTGCAACATTTAAGTAACACATGCCTTCAGAACTGTGATGGAGAAAATCTCTCTCAAAGGAGAACTGATGCTCAGATACAAATCCTTCGAAATGTGGAGATTGTTTGGAGGCTAGAAAAGTGCTTGCTATGTCTCTTTACAGCTTCTCTGTGCAATACCTACACAAAGCGTATAATAAAAAGGTCTTTTTTCATGAGCAAGGATTTAATACTGATTAAAAAAAAAAAAAGTGGCTATTTCTACTGATATTCTTGTGTAGAATGTCTTTTAAAATAATGCATTCTTGCCCGCATTTTATAAATATAATGTATTATAAATATTGTAATGACAAAACTTTCAGTAATTAGAATGGAAAGGTGTCCTTGATAATTTCTTGGTTATTTTTTTGCAAATCCTTCTGTTCTTATTATATGTTCAGTGACCATATTCTGAGGCAGTACATTCAGCAATTATTTGGTCCTCAATTAATAACTCAGAAACTTAAGAAGCCCTAACTGCCACTAAAGGTTATTCAGAAAACTCCTTCTAGGAGGAATGAAGAAATAATTGTTTTGGCAAATGCATCTTGGTTATAAGATATTGAAAACTACCCCAAATCCCACTGAAATAGCTGGAAAGATTTTAATTTACTTCAGTGAATTTAGGATCAAGCCAATTAAAAGCTGATAGCCTCAAACTCTCTCCCTACTAGTAATAATACTTAATACCTATTACACTGGTAATTACCTCTGTTTCTCTGTTCTAGATGTTGTGACAAGCCCATTCTGTTTCTTTCCTCTGGCCTTGAAATAGATTTCTACATGATATGTGCTTTGACTCCAAGATACTGTAGGTGATGCAGGAAAGCAACCAATCTCTTATTTTTGTGAATGTCTTGAGGTTAATTCTCATTAATTAAAATTAATTTGCTGATCTTTTTCTCAGTACCATTATTGTAGCTACAAAACCCACTAACAATTTTAAGTATAAAAACTACTAATATAAGCTGTTTTTTCCTGTTTTATATCTACATTTTTTCACTTTTACTTGCCTTTTATGGCCTCTGATCCATGAGGAAGAGATTGCCTGTGACAGGACTTCATAGTTAGCAGAGGTAAACTTTCCCCATTCATAATACAAGCAGGGAAACATTAAGATTTTTTTTTCATTATGATAATATATTCCATTGTGTATGTTCACAGCCACTACTCTTATAATATGCTTAGTCATAAATAATTTGGCTGAACTAGTTTTTAAAAGAATTAATAAATTAAAAGTATTTTGATCCTCAGCTTTTCTTCTGAGACACACGATCCTTTTTAAGTGGTAACACTAAAAGCTGACTGACAGATACAAAATTCTGGTCTGTTTTTCTGTTTGCATTTAGTCCTACCTCAAAAAAAATTAAATGCTTAGTATGAGATAAAAAGGGGAATAAAGAAATATTTTCATTAAAATTATTTGAAAGCAAAATAAATGGCAAATCCAAGCACAGCTTGAAATGGGAAGTAAAGTTATAATTTATTTTTCCTCAAAGAAATTTTTTACGAAGTCAATTATGTAATCCAAATGAGTGCAGATTCAGAAAACTCTTCACTGTTTCCTAAAGCCCATTTTTAGTGATAGAGGGGAAGCTTTCATGGTTTTTTCACTCAGCTGTACTGAAGCAAGGGACACTGCTTCCAGGGGCTCCACCAGGTTTTTGAATGGACCACAACATGTGTACAAGCTCTGTGTCTGAAGGTTTGTCATTATGTCAAAGCACAAAATTATTGGGATTATTGGGATTATTGGTACCGATGCTGCCGGCGTTACTGGTGTGAGTGCTACAGGTACTAATCAGAGGATGGACAAGTTCCTTCACTCTGAAGCATTCCATATGTTTAGGGCTTTTGTTTTGCTTGGAGGATAGGGTGGAAAATCAACTTTAATCCAGCTGTAATCCTATTCTTGGTTACTTAAAATCTCCACTCATTTTCTGTAGTTCTCCACACCTTTCCATCTCTTTTTCTCTCTGTCTTTCCCTCTCAGTGGTCAGTAGGAAGCAGCGGGGCTTCCTCTATTCCTCTTCTTGAGGTTACATTGTGGTAGCTGACTGGTGAGTGGCTCAGTATGAAAATCATTCATTTTCAAAAGGTAAAATTTCTGAATGTGGGTACAGATCCTTTTTCCTGTTCAAGGAAATGCCACTGGACTAGCAATGATCATGCACTATCTGATATTATCGTCCATCCTACTTGTTCTAAGGAGGAGGGCAAGAAGAGAGGAAGATGTAAAGAATTCGCTATTGACTTTGTGGCAGGGATTCAAGTAGATTTACTTTGGCTTTACTTTTGGGATTTTGTGAACATCCATCTTAAGCAATGGGATTTCTTTTACAACATGGTCCAAACCACAGGCAGATGTGGTCTCTTGGGCTGGACTGCCCTGTGGCATTTGGAAAGGGTAGGACTGACAGCCAGCTATGTGTACCACTCCTTGGCTAAGGGGGAAAATAGAGAACATTTTAAACATTAATTCAGAAAAGAAATTAATTTGAGGCTTTGTGTAGCTCTATTAAACCCTCAGTGTAACTAGAAACAAAGCAAAGTGCTAACATTTGCACTTGTTTCAACTCTATATAGGTTCATTAATCTTCATTCAAACATTTACTTAGTGAATGATTCAAACTGTTAAACGTGAGCTTTTCTTACCAGTCAAATGAGTAAAGATTTTGTTTGAACACTTTTGAAGTGCCAGCATAGGTGACATTTTCTTCACTATTGGCATGCATACCTAGTCCAGAAGACGCTTGGTGTTACAGATCTAAATACACACCACAGTAAGCAGGATACTTCAGAGGGAAGGCATGTGAAAGGTTTTTGAAGAAGAATTTTCAGAATGGTTTAGAAGAAAAGATAACTTTGAAAAACTGGAAAGAAATTCATCTTGTCTTAAATAATCATTCAACAGAGGGTTTTTTCTTTCTTCTTAGAAAATCACCATCTTGGCAAATTTAAAGCTGTAACAAAAAACTTGAGTGATCGCACAGTATTATAAGAGTTGTTAGAGGGAATTGCACAGTGAAACTGTGCCTTAAATGTACTCGAGACAGAGGAAAATCAGCAGTTTCCATAACTTGACTTCCTGGAGTGTAAGGGGGAAGAAAGTTGCTGAGGTACATGAGGGAAAAGATGGAAGCTTTGTTATTTTCAGATTTTTCCTGATGTTCAGGCAGTAGCCTGACAACTGAAGGTTCTGAATATTGCCAGAATGACCAATTTCCAGGTTCTTGTTCTCGTCATAGATAGGACATGCACTTTAGCAATAATTTTAAATCCTCGTGGCATAAAAAGGTTTCAAGATGATTTTTCTGACCCATTTAATTTCGCCTTTAGGAAATGTCAGGTGTGCCTTCTCAAATGAGGCCACATTCCAGCAAACTTTATATACCGCAAACTGAAGAAAAAATAGTCCTACAGTCTGTGTTATTTCACCTTGTTTTACAGGTCTGACAAAGAGGCAAAATACTAATAGCCTCAGCATTGATTGAACTGCTATGATTACCATTGTTATCTTTCTGTTCTTAACTTTTCTAACTGATATTGAGCATTTCTTAATGCTAATACTGGGATCAATCATGGATCTTCATCGTAGTGACTGAAGAAAATCCTTTCTGAAAACCAGAACTAGCATGTGAGTACTTACTTGTAAGTGCATTGCCACAATACTTTGTTTGCTCTTCCTTTCACAAATCCATTTCAAAATCCTACTAAAAATTTAAACACTCAGGATTCTTCATGTACTAAGCATCAGCAAAACAAATGAAAGCAGCTGCATCTGCGTGGGAGGCATCAGGCTGTGAGTACATAAACTCTCCTGGCTAAAGAAAAGGTATCTTGGTAATTGGGGGATTGTTTCTGATGGTGGCCCCTTTCAGCACTCATGGTCTCAGTGGAATTCCAGACGTTGCAAACAGATCTCTGTGGTTGTGACAGTAAGTTGTCAAGTTTGCAATGGCAGTCGCAAATGATGCAGAGTTTTCTAAAGGGCAAAGTGTCAATCCTGCTCCTACTAGAGCCACAGAGACTTCACCAGAGAAGCATTTTTGGAAACCCCACTTGTACCTTGCTGTCAATGTAAAATGCACAGTTTGGAGTCTATTTTCCTGCCATAACATGCATCTTGAGAGTGCAGAAAGAAAATAGTGTCCACAAGAAAAGAAAGTCTACAAAAGTCAGTCTTGAAAAAATGGCAAGCTAAAAGTCAACACAGAAGACTCACTGCATAATGAGGAAAGGAGCAGTGCAGAGGTGCTTTAAAATAAGAGTATTAAAAGAGATGCAATGTTACTATGACCTTCACTGTAAAACTCTTTGAGGTACATCACCACAGCCATTGCCTAGGTTTTGGCGGCAGCACAGTCACTTTGATCTCAGTTAATCAAGGTAAAGAAATTCTTTCTTCCCCCTAATTGAAGAGTTTCCTCCCACGGGCACTACAGAAGCCAGTAGATTTGCAGTTGTGTTGGTAGGATAATTTTGCTTAGTAAAAATTAAAAGCTTTCAACAAAGTGCCAGGCAGTTCAGTACCCAATTCTCCCAGCTGCAGAGGTTACAAGTTACTGAAGCCACATAAAGGTATTCTGATTGTTTAGGAAAAGATCCCGAAAGATACAAGGTAAATGCCACCAAAAAAGCAAGTACCAGCGGTGGACTAGTGCTCAGCAAAAATTTCTGCATGAGTCCATTAATCACATCAAGGGACACTTCCATCCTTAATGGCATTATAATGAGTAAAAGCTTAGTATTTAACTAACTTCAGAATTGATTGTGCTTGTGGAGAATTTTAATGTATTACTAATGCAATACAAATTGCTGGAAATAGACATGTACAGGAACCAACTGAGATTTGATTATTTGGTTTCTATTTTGGGTAGCAACAAAGTTTTTAACTGCAATAATAATGAAGTCAGACATCAATAAGTTTTCCAAGACACATTAAAACAAATATTTAACTAAGAGCCCTTAATTTTCTGCTGCAAGATTTTCTGGGAGATGAAAAAATACTGAATTAACATTTTCTGGGTTTTGCTGCTTCAGTAACTTTAATGAAATCTGGTGCTTCAAACAGGGATCTCCAGTTTTTCCGCTCTAATAGGATTCTGCAAGCAACATCACATGTTGCTTGTCCAATCAGCCTATGAGATGACATAGCTGTGGAAATTGGGAGATATGAGCAAACTCAGAGGATCTTGTGGGCAAGGTACTGCCTGTGAGTCATAACTTGGGAATCACAGACCTACACTCTGGCTATTGTATTGATGTGGTTTTGAACTGCTGCTCTGAATTAATCTGTCTTTGATATCAGCTTAAATAGTCTCTCATTGTTGAAGGTGTGAAAAACGAAGGAAAAGAGGAAGTCAGAAAAAGTTCTGACACTTCATTTATAAAGCTGGTTAAAATACCTGCATGTTTCAATTAAAAGTGATTTTGGCTGAAAATTCTGGAAAATAAATTGGTTAGGTAATGTAGAAAATAGCTTGGTTTGGTTTTTACTATTTGGCTTTTTCTGTCAAGAATAAGTAATTGGCAAAGATCTAGTGCTGAATACATTATGGGCAATACTATGGGAAGTCCCTGTACAAGAGGAGTCGTGACTTTGTCAGAGTGTGTCATTGCAGTTTAGTAAAAACATCTATGAGTGTATCAAAGGAAGCCTCTTAGTCACCACATTTCAGGTGATGGAGTTTTAATTTTTTATTCTGTTTTGTTTTGTTTTTTTGGTAAGCAATGAAATAATGTGACAGAGATCAAAGAACTAAATGTTTGAGAGCTATCTCTTTCTTCTTAAATACTCACAACCTTCTTGATATGGAAAAACAAGTTAGCCAACACATGTAAAAGGTGGCATCTTGTGAATAAAGCTGCTTAAACCTCTTTCTTAACTCTCTTTTTGACGCAAAGCATCTAATTAATGAATGCTTCCCAATGCATTATGTTTTATGCCCCTAATTAAATATCTATTACATTTATACTTGCAGTATTTCTATGATCCTAGTTATCTCACAAGTATTTTACAAAATTGCTCATTGTGTAAAACCCCTTACATTTTAATTCTCAAATAATATCAGAACATGCTAATGAACCTTAAAGTATTTCTAGTCCAAGAAATTAGCATGTTATACCTCATTAACAAACCAAATGTCTCCCTGTACTTGTTGGTTTTTTGTTGGGGAATTTTTTTGTATTTGACTGCCCAGAGTTTCCCATCAGCAAGGCATTTATGGGCACATATTCAGATACTGTACTATTTTATAGCATTTAGAATTAAGAGGAAACTATTATGGCAAGTCTACATAATAGAGTTGCCTATGACAACAGTGGACTGAATTACTGAATTCTCTCAACTTGTATTTCGAGGTTCTGTTCCTTGCTACAGCTTAACTAACATATGAATCTTACATATAAAGGCTGCATATGGAGCACTGTTTTTAACACATCGTCCCTTTCATCAGGGGTACACGACTGGACTTTTTCATCATGGGAAGAAATAAGTAGGGAGGCAGGTTGTATGGCTAGTTCTCACTCTAACATTAAATGTAGAAATAGCTGGGATTTGCACGGTAAACATGGAAATGAGATCAGATATAGGATAGCTTTCTATGCTTCTCTCTTAATTTGACATAAAATAAATATATTTTATAATATATATGGAATTAATAATAATATGGAAAAAAGACTTATTCGGAATATTTTGAGAGCATGCAAACAGAAACTTAATCCAAATTAAATTTAAAATAACTTTGATGTAAGCAGTTCAGAAAATGTGAAGGGTGAGATTCTTAAGAAAATGGTGCTGTCCTAGATCCCAACAAACTCATGGAGAAAGTGTCAGATGTAAACCTTCATTAAAGGTAAAATAGATACAAGTTTAAAGTGTTCGTTTCTTGAACGAAAAAACTTTTATTTATATTGAACTTGCTGAAACAAATATATCTTGCTTCGAAGATTCTTAAATTTTAAAAATTTTCTTTTGCTGGAAGCAATTCTGAAACCAATTTTTCTAAAGTCAGTGGAAGTTTTAAAACATATTGAGGACTCAGAAATAGTGGGTATTTCGAAGTTTCTGAAAATCCAAATGCTTAAATCCTTGTGAATCCTTTGTGAATGGTTGCTTTCCACATAAAAATATTGTTCCTACCTTTTCTGTCACTTTAGCATTCCATCCTGGACACGAGGTCATCTTCTACCACATCACAGAGGGTGTTTTCCTACAGCTGAGACTCACTGAAGGTGGATGAAGCCTACGTGAAGTAGAGCAGAATTGTAAAGGTTTGTGCTCTGCCTCCCCCATGATGTAGATAAATGTAGGCTTTTGTGGTTTTAGTGTTGTTGAGCCAGAACATTTTTCAACTGCCAAAATCACACAAAAAATCAAAATTCACAACTGGCATAGCACTATGTATGACATACAAACTAACATTTTCACAGCATGCCATCAATTTTAAAGTCTGTCTTTTGCAGTGAGTCTCACATGGGGCAGGTTTTCTTGAATGAGAAATCGCCTGCAATGTGGCTTTATTTATGGGATTGGTCACACCCTATGTGTGATGTGGAAAGAAAAATATTCATATTAGTGTATGCAGCATCATGTTTAACTCCCATAGTATGGTCCAGAAACATATATCCTCCATCAGTTTTCCAAATCTAAAACTTTATAAGCTTTGTATTTACTTGTTTACTGTAAACTTACCCTTAGCTTTAAAAAGAAGGAAGTATGTGCACTGTTCTACTTGTTTTTAAAAGAACTACATGTTATTTTATTCTGGCAGTTTGTATACCTGGCTTTTCTGAATAATTCTTCATAAAGAAGAGTTTATGGCAAGTTTGTATGTAGAATGTTCATTCAAGAATAAGTGTTTTTTCAGCCCCTTAAGCAGCTTTTTAATGGAAACATGTAACTATATCTTGCTTTTAAAAGCTTGGTTTGTAGGAAACCCAGGGAATGTTACAATGGAAATGGCAAAGTACTTTTTCACATGCTAACATTCTACTTGAAGGAGAGACAAACGATCTGCATTTATAGAGGCTGTCCAAAGAAATGGGGAATATTACTGTGTGCAGTTTATCACAGGACATAGTCTTCCAGAAGGAGATGTTTCAGAAGATGGAATATCTACGAGGCACATGTACACCAAATCCTGAAGCTTGAAATTCCCCTGTGTTGCACAACCCGGAAAGGATGAATTTTATGGTAGGATAACAAGCGGAGGAGTGTATGCCTATTTTATCTATGCACCATGTAAACTATGAATTTTCATAAGTTAGCATCAATATTCATCAGCTGGTTTAAGTCTACTGTATTTATGTGCAACAAAATATATTCTTGTCTATATAGGGCTAAAATTAGCACTGCCTGTTTTCCCAGAAGATAGTCCGCAATATGTATTTTTTTTTTTTTTTTTTGGGCGCAGTTTTGAACTGGTACTTTTATATGCATGAGGATTGTTTACTTTGAAAGGAATGCAGAGTGGCATCCCTGGGTGCACAGTTCTGAGGTGTGTGTCAGGGTAGGTTTTTCTGTGGTCTAGTGCAGCAGTTCATCACCGAGCAGTGCAGTGCTGAGTTGCAGACAGTTCCTGTCTCCATCTCTGCTTATGCCATATGTTTGCTTTTCTCTCCAAGGGTATATCCATCAAAGGTGCTGACAAGCAGCACTAACAAGGAAGTCCAGAAAGGCCTTGGTTAGGGTTCTGGTATGAAGCTTGGAGTAGCTGTGTCGTGGGCAGTGCACAAGTTTGGATTTAGAGTTGAATGGATACATCCAGGGATGAAGAATATGAGATCTGTACTAGTTGTCTTTCTGGGCATTGCTATTTTTTTATTTTCTTTTTTTTTTTTTTTTAAATACTGTCTGTGACAGCGAATGGGAGTCAGTTCCAGGGTTTTTTTCATTACTGCAATTTCTAGATTGCAGAAAAATATATCAAGGTATTTGAATAGCAAAAGTTGTGATAGGAACCCCTGATCATGATTCCTCAGCACAACAGGAAGCTGCAAGGGGACATTCAGATTAATGACTTGTGCAAAGTCCATAGTATTGTGAAGTGCTAACAACTTCAAGTTGCATTTTGCTAGCTAGAAACTGTAATGACCAAAAAGAGATATGAATACTTCTTGAAATAACTTTTTTTTACGTCTTCTTCCTAAAAACTACAATACTCTTTAAAGACAATAATTATAAAAAGTTATCTACTTGTATTTCTCTTGACTTTCATCCTTACAATTGACAGCCCCTAAGTGATCTAAAAGTAGCCTTCTGTACTCGGAATTTATTATACACCTGGCTGTTCAGTTGTTTTAAAAAGAGTAATCTGAACTTTGAACACACTGCTGCATATATTTTATTTGGTTTTCAGTTTCAGTGGTTTTATTAGTTTTGGCTGTTTATTCATGGTTTCAATGTATATATCGTTTAAGTTTTTGATTTATGCATTTTAAATATTACTTTGTAAAAGGTAGATTTTAAAACTAGACTACTAATTTTTTTTTCTTCATAGACATGATAACTTCTGTGCTCTATTGGCTTGACTGTTGTGATAAGAAACATACAATTACATTTGGCTTGTCATATTTGGAACCTGTATCTCTTGATGTCCCTCTTCAAGAGAAAGGGACAGTTCAGGGAATGAATAAAAAGCTATGTGCATTTTCTTGCATCACTTTTACCTCCTTTAGCATAATATACGTTTACTTTTTCTCCCATTTTCCATTAATTTTGGTTTTGAAATCTCATGCTTATATCTCATGCCTGTACATACAAAACTCCATATAATTGGGTGACCTGAGATTATTCTCTGTCAAGGTTTTTACTATGGTTTAGACAAAAGCAACAATTGCTCTCGCAGACGTGCAAGCTCCCTGCCAGAGACTTGTGATTTTGGCTCTGCTCCGGGCTGTTAGACAGTCTCTCTTCTACACTGGTGCTATTTTTGCAAGTATTGTGACAATTTCTGACAGGCCAACAGGCAAACAGAAAGTGACTTCTCCAACCCCGGTGTCCATCCATCCTGATTGCATAAGTCTATCTAATGAAAGAAATGGGAATAAGAAGCAGGTTTAGATCCTGAAGCTGCTGGCTCTAGTATGTTATGTGGTTGATAGGATGGTGCTTCAATCTACAGTCTATCTCAAATTAACAGGATGAGTTATGCGGCATCTGACAGAGTAATACATGTGAATTATTGTAGCAGAAGTTACAAATGATGCTTTAATGTGATGAATATTGTCAGATAGTGATTTTTTTTCAACTCTGACATCTATATGGTGAGAAAAGTACAATTTCCCTCTCACTGAATATCATGACTGCTTCTAACATAATCAGGAAACCTTTAAAGTGATGCAAACAGATTTAGTAATACAGCTTCCACTTAACACTAATAGGACTTTTAAGGCTAATTTCCTGTGCATCAACTGGAAAATATGCCACTTAATATAATCTAAACATGTATTTATAGCTTAATTATTCTCTACCATTAGACAAAATGCACCATTACATAGTTCCATAACTTATTTTAATGATATCCTGTAATACGCCCTTGTTGGAGAAAACACTTTCAAAATGTTTTTATTTTCAATCTATGCAGCTAAGATAAATCTGGCCATCATATGTGTACATTGTTTGTGAAAAAAACCAAAAACTCAAAGTGCAATGAGAATTTATCTGTCAAGCTGGAGAATTTTATTTTGAAAATTGTAATGGCAAACAAAATGAGAAACACTTCTGAAGTATATAATGAATTCGAACGTACTAGAATCATATAGGAATAAACAACTATAATTTTCTTTCTATGAATAGCAGAAGAGAACAGACTTCCTATCTGAAACAACAGAACCTGCCTGTTGCTTAAAAAAATCCACTCAACTGATGAAAATACACTGTCCCTACTTTTAACAATGTTCAGAGTCTAGTCAATGTCTATCCTGAGTGATCATTTCACAGTGTTTGAAATCTCAAAATTATAATCTTTTACTGCAACTGACAGTTGCAGTAAAAAACAGGACAGTTAAAAAAAAATCCTAACTTTTTTTATTCTGTCTTTCCCAGGGTATGTTTGATCAACGAAAATGAATTTGAGAGGAAACAGCAAACTTACTTGAGGTGGCCTTCAAAATAAAAAAAGGTGAAATGTTAACCTGCTGGGAGTATGTAAGACTGTAAAGTCTTGTAAATTACTTAGTGGAAAAGCAGCATGCAAGGATTTTCGGCTATTGCACAGTGGTTATACTTGCTGTAATACTGAGTTTCAGAATTTGGTCACACCAGAGGAAAAAAAAATCTGGATGTTTCTGCAAGACTTGGGAAAAAAATGACCTTCCAGATGGCACATGGCATGACTGCTGGTGTTGAGTACCAGGTAAACTTGGTATCTCTCTAGTACACAGACTAGAGGAACATGCACATTAAAAAAACAGGGAAAGGTCAATGAGAAACACACATGATAAGACTGGCTGGTCCACTACTATTCAGTGAATAAAATTCACAGAGTTGGTTAAACTAATTTTTTTCTGCACTTTATTGTACTATAGCTACTTATTATGTAAGCAAGAAAGAAGATTAATAAGATGAGTGATTGTTCTTGGTATTTTTAATAAGTATGATACTGCAGCGATAACTTCAATAATAAGTTGACCCCCCCTTAAAATAATTGCAGTGTGGTAAAGGGGAAAAATATCAAGCATTTTTAGTGTCAGGTACTAGCGCTTAGAAAAAAGAGCCTGGTGGTCATCTTGTAAAGGTTCCATGCCTTCATTTATACTTCCTGAGAATCTGGCCTTTAAATGTAATGGTTTGATTTCAAATTTGGTCAAATACCTTTTAAATTGGGGATTAGTTACTTTTGCAAAGCAACTCAGACTTATCTGAAACTAGATTATTAATTCTAGACAGTTCAATGCTCTCATAGGAAGAAGAGTGTGACTTACATCATGTAAATGGTGACACAATTTTAAATGTAGAAGTATACTTTTTTTGCTAAAAAAGATAGCTCTGTGCTTCAAGGCTACAAATAAGTTAATTAGCCCATTTTCTAGTGAGTAAGTCTGAATAAGAGCTTTCTGTGTCATAAATCAGAAAGGGATATGGACCTCCTTTGTGGTTTAGCACAGAAGTGGCAGAAGTTAGCCCGGGGAAGATCAATGTGGCATACACATCCTTCCTTTCTGTTATTAGAAAATGTGAATTAATGGCATTTACTATGATCAGTAGCTGTGGGCTCAAGCTAAACTATAATCAACTTCACGGATTTTTTACCAAGACTTGCACACTGACAAACAGTTTTGCTCTGTGATCACAGCAGTCTAGACCAGCTCAAAGACCTCCTTACCTCTCTAGGCTGTCTCTGTGGTGAACTTGCACAAGCTGATGCATGTGGTGGGATAATTTTCTGCTAAATCACAGACATTCTCAAATGCATTTTTAGCTTTCATTTTTAATGCATTGATTTTTAAAATTCCAAAAGAAAATTTTTATTAATATTCCCTGTCCTTAAGGAATCTCCTACCCTTATAAATCATCTCCACCTAGAAAAAGGAGATTTCTTCATGAGAATGACCTGTACCTAAATGTTGTTCCAGTATGGCACAGACTACTCAGTCCTCTATATCTTGTAGCAACCTTTTTCAGTGAAAACTGTAGGGTTTTAAAATTTCTGTGTTCACCATCACTTCTGAGCTCTAACAGTAAATGTACCTGGAAGCAGATCCTATTTGCTTTGATTCAGTTGACCTGTTTGAACCCCAGTCCTGCATTTCAGCTTTCTGCCTTACTACTTTAGCAGTGAGAGATTTACACATATCATCACATCTCAGAAACTAAAATTGCAATGCAACAATATAACCGTGAGAGTTCTCAAAACCTGGGTTTTGGTGTCCATAAGAAACCAACAAGTAGAGTATTTACAGGATGTATTAAACATTATCATCAGAAGTGAATATCACTTCCTTTAAGATCTGCAGATGCAAATTCAGATTTTAATTCAGTGTTCTTGCATCAGAAATGTTTCCTGCTACTGCTCCTTGAGACCTGTGAGCATTTAAGGTGCTAAAGAAAAAAGCTTAAAACAGCTTTTGAGTCTGACGATTGGATATTTTCTAAGACACATATCCCAGTTAAGAATGACATTTTGAGTTACAATATCTTCCTTCTTGTTTTGTTCTAAACCTAATTGTATCTGAGGGAGATTGTGATTTTTGCAGATTGATGTATCTCTCTCAAGCTTAATGAAAACACATCTGATGTTATAATGAGGAAACAATATGCCATAAAAAGAGACCTAAAGGGTTTCCACAAGGGCACATGTCGAAGGATTAAGAAGTCCTCCACAGTTAGCTCACCAGCTGAAGGCAATTTTAAAATTTTGCTTTGTTGCTTAAAATTTAGCTCACAATAGTTTTCTCTGAAGTGGGGAAAAATCTATTACAGCTATGAGTAATTGGAGTGCCATCTGCTTGAGGGACATAGACTTACAATAGAGCACAAACAGTTAATATGGATTAAAACTGTCAAAGTTTTATGCCAATGAAAGTGGTTGACAGTGTTTTTTTTCTGGAAGAACACTGGCTCTTGGTAATTTATCCTAATTTTCTATTTATACAAGAGCTGTAAGCTTAAGCACACAAGATTAATGAAGGTTGATTTGACTGCCCTCTTTGCTTCCTGTGCCTTCTATAGCGTTATAAAGGTGGCAGATTGCTAATCAAGAGTCCTTGACACTTTGTCCAAACTCAAGGGGGGATTTCTCAGAAATGATAATTACCTGCAATTTCAGTCATGATCTCTTTGGCTATGAGTCACAGTTAAACTATTTGTCTTCTCCACACATCCTCCTTACAAAATGAGACCATACTTATAAATAGCATTTCATTATTCAGAGAACTGTTTCCTTCTTTCGTATAATCTCTGACACTTGATCAGTAGATGTTGTGAAACTGTAGATGGCAATAGTTCATAATTACACTTGTCTTATGTAATAAATAGGACACTAGCCTGTTTTCTTCATTTTTGACAGCTATTTTCATGTGCTACACTGAAGGATTATATTGCAGTACACTGTATACTATGTACAGTGCCCTGTATATTGCACTTGCAGCTCAAGATTATAGATCTAGATCATATCTGCTGAATTTATTTTCACCTGAGCTTTACAAAGGTCTTATAATATTCGAAGATCTCTTAAATGCCAACTATTCTGAACCAGCATAATGCTGCTGTTTTATAAACTCCAGTATTTAAGCAACCCACTAACTGGATAAGCAGTTACAACCTCTGTCATTATCTATGATGTCCTAGACACCTGCCAAAAATTCAATAAAAGATCAGGACTGGTGGAAGACATGCAGAATCTAAGGACAAATAGGCAGAGCTTACAGTATGCAGATAGTGGTAAAAAGAGATTAATATACAGGGAGAAGATTTGTCTCCATAAACATAGACATTCAAATTGCCATAGATGGGGTGGGATACAAAAAAAAAAAGTCACATTGCAGTTTCTTTATTTCAAAGGTCAATATCCCTATAGTGGCTGCAATAGTATTTCAAGTTTTGTTCACAAAAGACATTTGCTATTACCTTTATTTCTCCTTGCTTTCCTGTTCTTTCCTACCTGGCTTGCCAGCATCTGATACCTAAGACACTGATTACATAGGTGCTATGAAAAGAGCTACTGTTTCTATTTAGACTTTAGAAACGATTTTAACAGAAGGAATTTAAAAAAATAAAATGGGTGGGTAAATAACAGTTACATAATGTTTATTATATTAAAAGTTCTTAAAGCCAAGAATAAATAGTTTGACACTATTTCTACCTGGTCTCTTTTGCTAATCTGTAATGACTTCAGGTTGGTTTCTTTAAGGCCATGCGCTTGCTTCTCCCTGGTGGTCTCTGCTTGCACAAATTATTGTGATTTCACAACAGAAGAAACTTTCTGCTCATTTATGCAGCATATCCTACTAAATACAATTGATTCATGTTTGCATACATTGATTCATGTTACAAAACATGCAATAATGATAATAAATGGGGCCAGAGAACTACTCCAAAGAATTTTTTAAGATGCAATGATCATAAATGTCAGACTTTGGGATGATTGTAAGGACACTGAATTAGCCAGTTCATTGAGTTCCCTCTCCTCTCCAGGTTTCTTTGTCCCTGACAGTTTTTCACCTCTTTCCAAAATGTTTCCATTTCACTGCAGCAGACTTAGGTCTTCTGCCCTTTAGTCTGTGCTCTGGGTTAGAAGCATACAGCAGCAGCCTGACTTCCTTCCCTTCTCTTTGCACAACACAAGTAGCAGTAGTTTATTTTTTTGTCTAACAACTGACTTTGGAGGGCAATAGGTAACTTCAAGGTTAAACCTCAGGAGTAGATTACATATAGCTGAATGAATTAATATAAATTGATTTTTAAAAGCCAAATAAATATATGTCCATGCACTCCTGTATGTGTCCTCACCAAAAAAAAAAATTGCTATAGACAGCTGTACACACACGGGCACTCTATGTATTTAATTAAAATTATTATTATAAAATTAAATAAAAAACCTGTTCAGCCGATATAATCAACATCCTGTACTAGTATAAGAAAGAAGAAGTATCCTAGTTTTTTTGATTGATTTATTATTACAATTTTTTTACAAAGACATTGTTTCCTAAATGCTTTTCATGCCTGGTCTCTTCTAAACTTCACTTCATGTCTTCCTGCTATAGACCCTGCATCGTTCCACTGAATAACCCTTGGGTACCAACCTTTGTCAGGACTGTTTTTTCTGTGTTTCAAAGCCAAAAAACTGCAATCTTTTTCTGTTAATCTCAAATTTATCATGTGAAATTAACTTCATTTTCTTAATTAATGTCCTTGGTATTAACATCTCATTTTTACAACTTCTTCCATATTGCAAAACGTATATCATGTAAGTCTGTGTATTCGGCTTGGTGAAAAAGTTAACGGAGTCAATATATTTCGTTTCCTCCCCTTATCTACTGGCTAATGATCCTGTTGAATTTGATAAGCCTCAACATTTGAGTACCTCAGTGCTAAAATATCACAAGAGCACAGGTAGCATTTTTGGACCACCTCAGAGCACCATCTTCTGTTTTGGTTTGTTGGGGTTTTTATCTATTTATTTATCTATTTATTTATCTATTTATCTATCTATTTATCTATTTATATATTTATCTATTAATATATTTATTTATTTATCTATTTATCTATTATGTTTTCAGTTTAAAGAGTCTTTTGCATGAAAAATGAAGATTCTAGCATTATGTTTTAACTGAAGATATAGTCAAATCTTCTCTTAATATGAGGCATAAATTACCATTTTCCTTGTTAGCAGGTAATATTTACAAAGTTAAACACTTGATCTGCTTCCAGATTATAACCTTCTTTTGCTTTTGTTTATTACTATATACAACAGATTCCATTGCATATCTATTCCTATTACTGCTTCATGGTCTTCATGCTGTTTATTCTTTATCTTTTTACTCTGCTTTTAATAATTTTTCCTGCTCCTATATTTTAATTCACTCTTCCATTCCTCATTTGCTTTCATATATTTCTACTTTTTTTTTCCTATTTTTTTAACTAATTTAACACCTCTTTTGTTGTCCTTATCTAATTTTCTATATTGCCATTGTCAATAAATTCAAACACATCTTAATTTTCTATCAGATGTGCATTATGTACCAGGAATGCATTTCTGCTTTCTTCAGCTGTTCTGTGAAATTCTATGACATTTTGGGGAGGGGGGGGGGAATAGTTCAACAACAGCAACTGATATTTCAGCAACAATTGCTGATATTTCAATGTTGGTTTAACACATGAGAATGAGTAGATGGATTTTATCCAGTTTGCTCTATGTTTTGATTCAAGTTAATGTTATTACTACTGATTTATTTTCAGATTTAGGAACATAGTGAAAACGGTCAGGAAAAGACATTCTTCCACAATCACAAACAGTAGACACTTGATTAAGACCATTGGTGTCATCACTATGTATTCCCATCTACAATATACATAAAAGATTGAAAGCTACAAGGAAAGAGCAGCAAAGGAAGAGTTTCTTTCTTTTCCAGAAGCCCTTCAAAAGTAGGCTTTGTTACATCAATATCACAGGGCTTTTGGGGTGCTGGTCCATACCTCAACTACAAAAAGAAAACAAAATACTGGACAAGCTTCCCCCAAAAACCTCCAGAAATACTGGAGGCTTCTGTCTGAATTTAGAAAGTTATTTTCTGTCTGCAGATTTGCTGATCATTTTGTCATTGAATGTTAGTGACTGCAGAGCTCTTTTGTGATAATTCACCTTTCAAAATTCATGTAGATAGAAACAAGGGCAAATTGGGATATACGCCAATTCCTCATTTATTCAGTTAAGTAAAAATATGCTTTGAAAAATTTACTGTATAATTCTCACTTTTGCTTATCGTATTCAATTACTTCTCAGTCACCACTGAAAAACACCACCATCATTTTTATATTCTGTATCAGAACCTGGTCTAATAATTTTTCAATGAGACAAAGCGAAATTTTTTTAACTTCTTGAATTTTGAATTTGAAATGCAACAAGATAACTTACTTTTTTCCTTGCACTGTAGAAGGACGTTTTTACATTAAGAAAATAATACCTTGTTTATAACTTTTTAAATGTAAGACACCTATAAATATGTGGCAAGTGGCACTAAAAGTCCTTAAGGAACATACATTAAATTGGACTTACTGTACTAGAATGGCTTTATTCTTGTTAACTTTGTGCAAGCTGCAGCTACTAAGTTTTCCTTTGCAGTGAACTTTGGGCTTCTCCAAAGGTCAAGAATAATCTTGCTTTTAAATGAAAGAAAAGAGAATGACATTTCATTGTCTGTAAGTTAAAAATTTGCTTCTTTACTTTTACTTTTTATAAAAAGTGTTGATATGTTATTCATATAATGAGCACTTAAAGTCTGAAATCACCACTAAGATTTCTTGCCCTTGACTTGTTTTTAGCAGAGGTGTATGGTATTCTTTTTATTTTCCTTTTTCCACAGAAAATGACAGCTATGCTACATCAGAATGAAGGTACAGAAGCAGGAAAGCTTTAGTTTTTTAGGCCTGTTTTTCATTCAGTACAAAGCACAATTTCTGATGAATAGGGGAATGATCTGACACTGACCTGGCATTTGAATCTTCCAGTCATACAATATTGCAAGCAATGTATCGCAAAAATAATAAAGTCCATCGTCTACATGCAGTAGTTAATTTGTATTGAAATTAATAACTTACCATCTAAAATGAAATTTTAAAAAAATTAGAGAGGAATAAATGTTTTGAGATCGGCTTTAGTTTAATGGTTAGGTTGATTGTGAATGTGAAGAGCCCAGATTCATGGATACCCAAACAGAATGGATGCGATTTTTAACGTCTTGGAGGTGAACAGTGAAAGGTTAAGATGCAGCAGTTTCAATTTTTGCATGTTTTAACAAAGAAAATTGAGATTAGACATAAGAAAAAATACTTCACAATGACAGTGGTTTAACACTGGGATAACTTTCTCAAAGAGCCTGCAGAATATGCACACTGCAGGTTTTCAAAACTTCACTGTCTCAAGTCCTGAACTACCTTTGAAGTTAGTTCTATGAAGCTTGGACTAGATGACCTTCAGGGGTCCCCCACCAGCTTAAACTATTATATGCATCTTGTACTAACATTCAGAGCCCATAAACTGACTATGTGAAATCCAAATTCAAATTAATGTTCTTTCCAAATTAAAGGGGAGATCCCATATCCCATTGAACACCAAGTCCACAATGTGCTTAAAGTCAGTTTCTTCATTTCTTGGCCCTACATTACCAAAGTTGGTAATTATTAGTTGAATAACTGGAGAAGAAATTTTGTTGGGAGCATCTCTTAATTAGCTCCTTTCTGCACTTAATTCCTTTTCAGTCAGTTGTTTTCTGCATATTCCTTCTTGAGATACTTCATTTTCTTGCACTATCTATCAAGTCAGAGCACCTAAGCTAACGCAAGAAACGCCACCCTGAGTCCAACCCCTGCTGGCAGCTGGTAGCACCACGAAATTCTTTGGGAGCATCTAGTGGTCCATGCTTGGTGCATCGGGTTCTCATTTCTCAGAAATTCTGTCATTTTATCTGTTTTCACTTGCAGCTCTGTGTCAGGGGATATATAAGAAAAACTGAGACACTATTAATTTTCCATCTGTGGTCCTGGTGAGTTTTTTCCACCATTACTTGGAAAGAATGAGAACTGGTGTCCATTTGTACCAATAATAACATTTACTTCATTTGTGTTATGTGCCTGGCTGTGATATTTAGGGCAACATCATGCTTTTTCTAGCATTGAGGTTTATTGAAGAATTGGAGGTGAAATTCCACGTTGCTTTTTGTTAATATGCAGGACTGGACTACTGCATTTGCTTTCACTCTGAAGGAATTGGGTGCAAAGCAAGTAGAGGTGAATGCATCTTCCCAGATGGTGTAAAGAGGCAGAATATCTGTCTTTGCATGAACTCCTGGATGTCTGGAGCCAGCTCTGCTCAGCTCTCTAAGTGCGTGCCACACTTGATATACCCCATGTTTTGTGAGATCTCATTAACACAAGCAAAAGCTGAGTACATTCTATAAAAGTTTGCTTATTACAAAGACCTGGACAATACAGGTGATGATTTCATTTCCTTTTTAGGCTTTTAGAAATAATTAATAATTTCTGAGAAGCAATAAAAAAGCAACATTTTCTCTGTCTTTCACAGGTAAAGTGACGTAGGCATTTCTTTTCAGTGTGTGACCTACTGAATTACATAATATGCTAGGGATATCATTGAAATTGTAAGAAGAATTTACTCATACTGCATGCGACTGTGTAGTTGACTTGCTTTTGATAAGCAAAACAAGAACGTTTCCCATGTCTGTGATCTGTTAGCAAACTGTGTGTCTTTGTTGTGTGGCATTCAAGTGGTTTTATATTCGTATTAGTCTTTGAACTCATGCTTCACCTTCAGCTGTTACCTAGATTTTGTAGCCAAAAGAGATGTTTTGCATATAAGGAAGGTGATGAAAAAATATTTGCTGCAAGCCAAGAAGAAAATTGACTTGTTCTACACCAAACAACTATGTAAATGAGCTCTTCCTCTTAACTCTTGTTTCTTATCTGTTTTCTTCCTTTTTTTCTTCCCTTCCAAATGGTCATATGAAAGCCAGTGCAGAAAATGAGAGCAGAGCTAAAGATAGTGACAGATTTTGTAGATAACCCTTGTACAGATAAGAGGAAAGGAATACAACTCAGGAAGACTTCTGTCTTTCTCTCCAATCCACGGAGCTCAGGCTCGCTCAGTTTACAGCTGTTAACATGGTGCTGTTTCAGAGGCACCCAGCCTGCAAAGCCTCCCGTGCTCTGCTCCTGTAGCATCAAGGTTATACCTCAATGTAGGACTTCATGAATTTGACTCTGCCACTTAATAAGGGAGGACAGTACCGAGGCAAACCCTGAATTTCTAAGTTGTGTCATCCACAACAAATGAAGCCCGTATTTCATTAGTCGGCAGCTGAGGTTTCAGTCCTTTGTGTGCAGCTGCTCTGAGCTGCAGAAGCATCTGAAGGGGCACTCATAAATCCAACAGCACCCAAGCTGACCTCGGGTGACCACCCATGTCTCTGCATCATGTTTTTCAATACTTTCATGGGGCTCAAGATAACTAATTTGCAGTGAATACGACTAACTTGGGCCTTTGGGTGTGGCTGGCTAAGGTTCTGCACAGTGCAGGAGAGATGAGCCTTTTCCCACATGTGCTGTGGCCTGCGTACCTTTATTGCACCACACCTGCCCTGAGAAGCCCAGACGACCTGGGCTGGCTCTACACAGAGCCAGCTCTGAGTCTTCCTATCCAGGGCATGATTAATCCACCTGGATTTGATTATAAATGGTTAATCCCCTTGGATAAACCACAGATGATGTGGACTGACTAAGCCCCTGCTGCATAAGAAATATCATTTTTCATTGACTGTAATAGCAGCTCATGTGATCTAAAATAGAATAGTCTGTTTTGCCAGGAAAATAAACAACTAAAAAAAATAAAATGGAATTGGGTTTTTATCTCAACCATAGATTACATCTAGAAGGATTTTTAAAAGTGGATTTTAAAAGATTAATTTAAAATAATCCCTACAGTTTGATGGGATTTAAATTGTATTAATTTATTTCAAAAATGTATTGGAAGTCCTTTTAAAAAGTAATTTTCTTTCTTTTTCTGTTGCATAAAAACTTACCTTCTAATTTGTATTATACCATTGGCCTAATGTTAGTTGATAGGTGTTTAATTTTTACTTTCATTGATATTGATTCATGATGCTGTGCCATTAACTTCTGTCCTATATCTAAACATACGTGAATTATGAGAAAAACCTGAAAATACCAGATTTCGACCTGAGCCTTAGTGTTTTCTGTCTGATGGAATTAGAAATCCATCCTGCAAATATTGCTTTTATATTACTTTTTACCCAGACAGAACTCAACAAGGCATACTTTTAAACAAGTAAAACACTGGGGGAAAGCAAATTTCTATGGCTTTAGTATTTCTTTTTTTACTCGTGGAAAGGTAGTGAAAATGTTTTTATGATATTATTTAAAGATTACCCTCCTTGTGAGGTTAGAAATGTTCATGAAACGTACTTAAAAGATGCTGTAAGTTGGAATTAAATTTTAGAAAAGGATGTGCTGTGTGTCCTCTAAAGCCAGACTTCTAGAAGTATTTCTTCCAAATGTGTTAAATGAGCATTCCTTGCACTTACAAATGTGTTCTTTCTGATTCCTACTAGGACTATAAATTTCATTTTTTCCCACTGATTTCATAATGAAAGAAGAGCTAAGGATCATTGAATAGACATAAAGCTTGTAAGTAAGTGGAATTTAGGTCTGGGATAGATAACAGTGTGGAGAGTGGTGACTGATGTGTGGGTGGCACAACGGTATTTATGTTACAGTAATTCTGTGGCCCCTCTATGGTAAGGAGGTCAGTTCCAAAACCTTTACCCACCCTTCCCTTCCCTTCCCTTCCCTTCCCTTCCCTTCCCTTCCCTTCCCTTCCCTTCCCTTCCCTTCCCTTCCCTTCCCTTCCCTTTTTCTTGGCATTACGAAAAATGAAAATCCTGTTGTGTGAAGGGTCAGAAATATAATTGGGAAGCAAGCTATTAGACAGGAAATTACATACAATTTTTCTGGATGAACTCATCCATGGTGAGAAGAATAAGAAAACAGCTTTCTTTGTACAGATTTTTGTTCAGAAAATAAAGAAGTATGTGGATAATTCTTTATGAAAACACGCTTGGATGATCCAGAGTATCAAACCTGGCAGAATAATGAGATACCGTATTTTATTCCCTTTACATTTTCTCCAGCTGCGAAGAGTAACAATACCATACAGAGGTAAGTTCTTAATCAGTCCAGGCAAGGTAATGGAGTCCTAGCCTGCCAGGTTTATTTTTTACTGAAGAGCAAGAGAATTGCTCTGTCTTAATGCTTACAATAACTTAAAGGCCAACTAGATTGCTCAGTAGTTTAGATTCCACTCGTGTAGGCTGAAAACATTCTATCTAATTTGAAGATATTTCAGATATTCTCTCCAATCTCATGTGTTTGTTATATGAATATATAATTTTATAATGCCATCTCTATAAGTAGATGTCTCTATGCCATTAATATAATTTTCTGCTCACAGCAGTTACACTCTGATAGAGCCCCATTGTTTTTAGTGAGATATTTCAATATTTATGTAAACATCCTAATAAAATGAGAATAGTTCCTAAGGTTCTTTATAAAGTTCTCCTGTTACAAAATTGGACCAGAAACACAACAAAAACCCCAAAATCATTTGCTGCAAAGCAACCACTCATTCCTTATCCATCATGCAACCCCTTCCTTAGTTTCCAGCCGTAGAAAGAGGAATGAGCTAAGTATGCTCACAGCCCATCCATGCCCTGTGGATTTTGTGTGATGGTGGGAGCCTTCTGCCTGGACAAGAGATTGCACCTCCTGTGCTGCAGGGAAGAGTGAGGAGGTGCAGCACTCCTGGCTCTGGGGCATGGGTGAGTATTCTGCAGTACAAGACTTGTGTGGCTGGGAAATTTTATATGGTTTTCCGTTATCACAGTTGAACTTTAAACACTTGGTACTGTTTATCATGCACTCTGTCATTGTCAGCATCTTGCTGCCACCTGCTAAAGATCCTAAGTCACTGCTGATGTTTCTTTGGTTCCTTTCATTCTTTTTTTTCCATCCTTCTCAATTTAGTTTAGAATATTTAATTGCTCTTAATTTTAATCTTTTTCTTATTTTTAATTCACAATGAATGCTTATTGTATTACTAACAGCTGTTCATTACTTTGTACTGAACCAGAACAGCTTTGGCTACACTTATCCCTTTATGGTTGGGGAACTATGATTGATTAGATCAGGCCTCCAAATATCCCAAAGTAAGTAGCTTGTATTGAGATTCACATACATTTTTCTATTTGCATTTTCCCACTGATTTTGCTCAGAGCATTTCCTAGTCTTGAGGAAGCAAATGTTTTTACATAACATATGAAATTGTTGTCTGTTTCTCTGCAATGATTACAATCAATTCATGATTGCTGCTGTCCTGGAAAACATTTACCCTTGGATTAGAAGGGGAGCAATATAGAAATATCCCATGCTGTTGGACATTATCTCTAATGTGGGAGCTCTAATGATGTTTCACTTTGGACTCTGTGAGATGCCTACTAATGTGTTATAAGTCTCCCCACATTTGAAACTTTCCACACAGGTTTTTGCATGCCTTTGAGTTAAGTGTTTCTCTCCAGACTGAATCTGTTAATTCAAAGAGACACTGCCAGTCCACCTGTGCTTACTGGTTAGCACGCTGGTCATGTATGTTAGAGATTGTGATTAAGCAGCTTAGATTTCTTAGAACCTGCAGATAACTGATGTCATTCTCTCCCCTCGCTTTCCCCTGCACCGCATAGGTGTCCAGCACTGTTGCCCACTCTCCATCAGTGATTTTAGCCATCACACTATTTGGCATATGGACTTTACGGGCCATCATTGGGGGAGTTTTTAGTGCTGCTCAAGGCAGTGACTCATCACAAAGTTGTGTAGCCAGCTTGCTTTCTGAAATTACTCCATTCTTTGAAAGAGGTTGAATTAATGCTTCTGTGTTGTGCTAGACTACAGAGAACCTTCTATGCTCTATGTACAACAAATGTCTGTAAGAGGCATTAGGATTTTAGTCAGTTATGACCTAATTGCACTTATGGACTAAAGCTTCTGTTTGTCGCTGCCATTTATACAGTGGAGAGCCCCTTGGAGTGGGGAGGAGTGTTTAGCAGGTAAGTACATTTTGGGCTTACACCCTCCCTTCAGAAACAACATTTAACTCAGGCACTTGCATCCTATAATGTAACGTGGTCTTCTCTGTGTAAACAGCTCTGCGTCAGACCTTGTGGCCCCTGGTGCACCATATTTAGAGGTTTTCAGAACATGTGCCCATATTTGAACTTCAAAAGTCCTCTAGAAACACAGTTAATCTGAAGCCCAGAGCTTGTAGTTTATTAGTAATGTTATTTCCATTTCAAGTAAAACAATTAGAGCTAAATAAAATTGAAGTAACTGAATAAAGAAGTAGCTACCCAAAGGACATGCATGCAGTAAAAAATTGATTTCTTATGAGAGATTGAGTCTTTTCCATCTAATCCTCCTAAAACTTTGGGTGGTTTGGCACAGTTAGTCTGAAACATTATTTTTTGTTATGTGTGCTCCTGAAGCCTACATAACTGCAAGTTTCAGTCTGGGTCAGGAGCGGTTTTTAGGACTTCATAGGGACCCCCATGGTATAAAATGTTAATACAATATATTCCAAACCAACACATAAAAATGTGCTTGCCAATTGTTTTGTGGTTTTAGTAGGAGAGGTTTTACAACCTTTTCTCAACTTTCAATTCCTGTATTATAAGCAGTTTAGTTTTATGTTTTCTTATGAAAACACTATCTGAATTGTCAAATTTTTTTATTTGAATTTAAACATTACTATGAGTGCTTAATGACAGAGGAGTTTCATTAATTGGTGTTAATGATTTATGACACTGCTCACTGAGTTTCTTTTGTCTTTTATTTCAGATTAAATCCAATACTCACAAGAAAACTAAATGTCCTTACAGCAGTGTTTAATGCTTTCCTGACATAAGAAATAATAAATCGTAGATATGATAGATACATTAAACCATGGTGAGGGTAATTTCTTGAGAAACTTTGCCAAATAAGTTAATTTTAGGTTTACTTGATGGATTTATATACAAAGCATATTGCAATATAAATAAGGTTAAATGTCATGACAATTTGCCTTGAAACTGCTTTTCGCTTACAGACTGCAATTCTGAATGCATGGAAACAATGAGAAATAGTAGAAAAAAGCGTCTGTTCATGGCAGGGGCAGGGGGAGTTTGTAAGCATTTTGGTATACACCCTTCAATGAAGAGCTGTTCATTTTCATCAGAAATTAAATAATCTCTTTCATTAATAGGTATATATATATAATGTTATATGAATCACATCAAAGAGCAATTATTCCCTAATAGTAAAAATTGGAAGTCCAGAACCCTCTTCACAGTTAGGTTTAATAATATCCTGACTGCAAAACAGACAATTTTGAAGTCAGTGACTCTCTTATTAAACTTACTTTGAGAGATTCAAACTGCAGAAAACCATAAACCAATCTTCATTTGGTTTGAATTATTCAAAAGGAAATGAGACCCAGCAGTGTGCTTCTGTCATCTGAGTCTGGCATAGGTGCAATGAAAAAGCACTGTTTAGTTTAAAACAGTACTTTAGTTTAGTATTGAAACTGATTTACACTATCAAATAAAGTGTGCTTCACATTTCTTGTTGCTTAGATATTAATGTATATCATGAACACAGCTCAGTTTATATCTGCATGGATTAATTCCAACAAAAGAGGCATTTTTGTAAAGCTGTCAGGAAAACAAACCTGTTACCACATAAAAATACATGCAGCACTCTGAGCACTGTATTTCATTGAATTTATTTTGCTGTGCTTATCCCCGTCTGTGATACAGAGGACCGTGATTTATAACTTGCAGAGCCCTAGGCCTGATGGGATGATGAAGGACCATTTCTCCTCATTATGCCAGCAGAATTTCTTTTCATCTCTTCTCTTATTCTCTGTTCATTGTTTGCGCTTGGCATCATCAGTCAGTAGGCAGTACAGTTTACAAACATTGTTTTGGCTGGCATAAAATAAATTGGTCATGCAATGACGTGAAATCTATCAAATTTCTACAAAGCTGCATCTTGAAACCCCTATTTGAGCTGATCCATAGTTAAAGTAACACTTTAAGAAATAGATTCTTCCGTCCTCACTCATTACTCAGAGCAAGATGTATTTCCTTTAATCTTTCAGCAGTCAAAGGCTGACCAACTTCCAAGAGCTGTGGAGACTAAATCATTTATCTCTGAACCTTTTTTGCTTTTGTTACAAAACCCACATGGACCACTTTATGGAGGTATAGTTCAGCAGTATTTGTCATTGTGGGTAACCAAATATGAATAACAGACAAAAGATAGTGAAAGTATCTGAACTTTATTGTTGAAAGGAAAACATATAAACCAGAAAGTAACAGGGACAGGTCTAAAACCAGAAAAAAACAATGTGTCATGTTTATCTGCTTGGCAATATCCACATAAATTCATTCAAACTATAAAGCCCTGTTTGTTTGAGTGGTTTGGCATAATCCGCAAGTAAATTAGTAGGCTGCAAAGGATTGAGGCTGCTGAATGGGAAATTAGGTGCTTGTATATTTTATCTAAAATAAATAAATAAATCTGGACTATAAATCTGAAAAAAAGTAAACACACTGGTACAGCTTTCCTTAAATAATTGATTTATCTGACTGAGCTGTTGTAACCATAATGTGACCAGATACACACTAGAATGGAGATGTGAAGAAGAGGATTTGCAGAGTATAAGGCTGAAATGGAAGTGGTGTTTTTAGTGCCATACATATATGGATTCTAGACTGTTGGGACAAAGTCTTGAAAAATATCCTGTAACTACTGTTATTGCTATGGGATCACAAACTGAGAGTATAAAAAAAGTAATTTACTCCGATATTCCACTACATCTGTATTTTCATTTGTATTTGAATAGGGACACACACATATAACTCCTCTGTCATTATGACCCCTCTGACATTATAACTCTTCTGTCACACATGAACTCCTCTGTCATTATGCACTCGTAGTAATGTGTAGTTACAAATACAAATAAAATTTTAATTGATTTGAAGCTTGATGGGTTTTGTTGTTGGGGTTTTTTTATGGTAGCTATCATAAAATTATGGACCTGAAGTGACTTGTAGGTCTGGTTTGGAGGTAAGTATGAAAGGAAAATATTTTGTCAGTGTTCTGACCTTTTCTTTGCTCCTGTTAACTGGATTTACTGTTTATAGTCCACACGGTGGTGATAGCCATGATTAACACCTTCCACAATGAACCTAAGGACCAGAATGAGTGTTTTTCAAGAGTTTTGCTCCGCACAAATTTCTTATAAGTGTCACTAATTATTTGCCATTAATAACGGGAAATTGAAATGTGCATAAAAGAGCCAGGAGTAATAATTTAAATGTTCCGAATAACATTTCTTGAGTTTTTAGTAGCTTATATGTGTGTGTCCCATGCTCCTTTTCTTTACCAGCCTACAGTGCCAGGATTGCCAGGTGTCCTGAATCCCGGGGTCATAGGCATCCCAGACCGTGTCCGTGTGTATCGCACTGTTCAGTCTCCACCTCTGTGGCATGCCTTGCCTCACTGCTGTACAGAACTGAATATTTTAAGCTGATCTAAACCATTTCAGTCTGCAGAAGACTGAGCTGTGGGGTGCTGCAGGCTTAGCACAGGAGAGTGCTGTGCTGTCAGTGCCAGAGCCCTGGAAAGACAGGTCAGGACGGAGATCTTTTTCATCCATATGTGAGTCCCCTGGTTCCTACCTGTATGAAGCGGGTCAAAAGCAAAATAAACTCCCTGATCCCAAATCTGTAGTTTATTTTCATCCCCAGCTTTGTGATCAAGTCACAGTAGTCAAGTGTCTAAGAACATTCAAGCCTCTCAGGAACAGTTAAGGGTTTAAGTGTCCCACCAGTCTGGGCTGAGGAGAATTTTCAGACCTGCTGTTGATTCAGAAGGGATGGGATACAGCCACCCCCACCCCAATTGCATCAGCTTATTTGATTTGCTGAAATCCATCAACAATCAATAATTTTAGTCTGATCTTTCTGGTGCAGTAAATATTTGTAGAAGGAAAGACTTCACTGGAAGTCTGGTCCCTCAGAATGACAAAATTCGGGATGAAAAATACATTTGCTGTTAAAAACTTGGGGTCTCCGTAACCCTTTTAAAGTAGCAAACTAGGGAACTGTGTTTTACTCTTGGTAAGTTTGATTAAGTGCCATATCTCTTTTGTTCCTTTTTTTTTTAAAGTCATCGGACTGTCACAGCTGTCACGGATCTGGCTTTCAAACTGTCTAAGGTATTTGTTTTAACAAATGATTTTGTGCTTTGGCAGCTTCCTCAGGCAGTGAAGTTGGTAGATTTTTAAATTATTGTTTGGATACTTATGAGATTGGCTGCTGATGTCCATTCAATTTGCTTTTTATCTTTCTGTGAGCACAGTAATTTTTACTGGCTTGTTTTTATATTTTTTGAGGAATTTAGACAGTTACTTTTCTGGTCCTCTCCAAGATGAGCAGCTCTGCAGATGACTTTCTTTCTGGAAATGTTTAAAATTTATCCTGTGAATGAATCCTGTGAATTTATCTCTGGAAGAGAGCTCCCATGTTAGAGTCCACATGTGGCTTTCAGCCACACCAATGTTGACACTGAGCTCAGCACATTCATTCTATTACACATCAGAGAAAGCTCCTAAAACCACGTTATGCTGCAACTCCTCAAATTAGATGTAATCTTCAGGTTTGCATAATCTTTTGTCTGCAGTTTTTAAAAACAAATGGCCAAAGATAACAAAGATCTGTTTTTAATTTTTAATAAGAAAAAACTCCACCAGGTAGAAATAATTCTAGTATTTGCTATCAGTGAATGCTTATCGAAACTTCCAAAGTATTTCAAATAGTTCTGTGTACAATTAAGTTTGTATGACTGCTTCTTTATTTTAAAATGTGTATTCTTTGTAAAAAATGTTTTAAAAGGGCTTTTTTTCTCCCTTGAATACACGTCTCAACTCATCGTTTTGAGCCTACAGATTTCCAAATGATACAGCAATTACCTCTGTGAACTTCTAACGTATAGCAGACAGATACAGATGGTGCTCCTGAAATGCTGGAGAATTTACTTTATTTTTCTTGGATTACTGAGCAATACTTTTCACAAACAGGAAATAACTGTTTGTTACAGGGCTTTACCTGTTTCCCTTTTTGACAGTAGGCAGAGGTGGTAGTCCTGCAGAAGACACAAATGCATTCAGCCGTCAGATGGATGTCCCCGAACAGTCTCTTGACTTTTTCACAGGAAACCTTGCTCTGGCCAGCATTTATTGACTCTTGGTGGAGCAGCTGTGTATTGGTGGGTTCCTTTGAATTGAAGGTAGGATCCAAGCCAACATCTTCTTTCCTTTGGAAGGAGGATTTTTTGTAAGATTTCTTTATTGAATTTATGAGCTTCTGTGCTAAGGGATCTCTTAAAAGTAATTCATATTTCATTGGAACATGTATTGAAGTCTTGACACTTACAACTTCATCCATGTTTAGTTCTTGTAGAGGTATGAAGAAAGACCATTTTTCTCTATATATGAGTAAAGATTGGTGGGGGAAGAAAGATTAGCTTCAGGATCTGTGTCACTAGATGCTAATTCTAAGAAGCATACTAAGTCCTTCACAAAGAAATAGCTGCAGTCTCACTTCTCCAAAGGTTTTATTTTGCTTGAGATATGAGATATTTAGATCTGAAGAGATTGCAGCTTCCATGATGTTGAATTGCCACCTTTAATTCACATCCTTCCCAATGAATTTAAAATGCAATCCTTTATTTAAACATCGAAGTGTAATTCGGCAGCAGCATACTGCTATTGGTTGTAGAGGTTGCAAAGTCATGGAGTACTCGTATCTGTAATTTTTCAGGGGACCAACTTTTTAGTCTGCTCTGGGCATTAAATCAGCTGAAATTTCTTTTGTTTCTCTATATGGCAGTATTTATTGCCTTACTGTTCCACATCTGTATTTCATGCAACATATCCCTGTGTCTGCAGGGAAAAAATCTGTATTAAAACTTCAGATAGAACTTTCTGGCTAAAATTACATAAAATATCTTTCTCCACTCTTACTTCAAACACTTATTAAATGCATAAATTTTAGAAATACTGAAAATATTGCATGTAATGGGGTGTAACTACTATTAATAAGCATTCCGAGTTTTAGAAAGGAATCATAGACCTCTAGGAAGGCCTGCAGACTCATGAGTCACCTCAGTGGTTTCATTTGCAGTATTAAAATGGGTGTGAAACTGCTAATTATTTTCAGACAGCAGGCCGAACTGCTCAAAAATAGTAATTGAATATGCTGAATTATATGTATAGATGTTTTTCTCTATTTCTAAGTGATGTGGTTAATAATTTACTGCCAAATGTACACTCTTTTTCCCCATCTTATGTCAGAAATCCTATTTTAAGATTGCATTTAGAGTTTCCTGAGTACATCTATATGTACAGCATCAGCCTGTGAAACTTTCTATACCTATTTTTTATAACAGAATTCTAATTTTTATTTTTCTCTTCGTGATTAACATTTAGTTTTTAATCAATTTCTAAACACCACTAGAATCATGGTTAGAATTAAGGACTCTTTGTATGTGTTGAAGTTTTCAACATGACATCAGAAACTGTAGTTTCAAATCCTCGCAAGCTTTGGAAATTTCTTCCTTTTTTATTGGCTTGTTATATGAATGAGATACCTTTCAAAGATTAATGCTTTCCAGGAAATTAGTATTCTTCACATGTTCCTATCACTGTCTGAAAACCATGCAGCTCTTCCTCTTAGGAAGCCACTGTAGACTATTTTATTTAGCTGATTATTAAAAAAACACAACATGGAAGAGCCATCATCACAATTTTATGATGATTGCTTCTCTTCATGAGCATCTCTTCATGGTCGGTTGTATTTCTGCCTACTTTAAGCTGTGCTGAAATGCCTACTGTATTTTTCATATGCCCCCTTTAGAATATGTGCCTTTATTCTACTCCCAGTCTTCTACCACGAGTCTGGTCCCATGCTGTGCTCGTAGGTCACGATGAAGGACAGCCGTACATCTGAGTTCATAACCATAATAAGCTTATCAACTAACAGGTGAACCACCAAAAGGTGTGGAAAAGACCTGGTGAAGAGAGGTAAAAGTTCTTTAGTGTTGGCCCGTCCATCAGCAAACACTCGATCTGTTCTTGCCTCACTTGTTCCTGAATGTGATATCCTGTTTGAGGGATATAATTGTAAAACTAGTTGAGTTTCATTTTTTTAAACCAACATAGGTCAAAAAATCGGAAGACTGCAATTAACATCTGTAAGATTCCTTCACAAAAACTGTGGTCCTTCAGAACATATAATAAAAAGCCAAATATATTGGTATTTTATCCATTTCTCAGAATTAGCTTTTTTATTTGCATTTCAGTCATTTTGTCTTACTGCGCTTTTTAGCAATATTGTGTTTTTATAGGCCTGTGCATTTGTATGTGAGAAGGTATTTCACTATAAAAAATATCAACGGAGTCTTGGTTTAATCTCTTTCTTTAAAGGTTTAAACATTCAGCAAGGCTTTTTTGGTTTTGTTATACCTTGTTTCCAAAGTCAATAGGAAACATCTCATAAAAATATGTTTTATGTTGTAAATTCAATGCTAGGTGTTATTATTTACATGCTGTATTATGTTGGGAAAAGAGATAACTGAAATTAATGAGAATAATAATTCGTCTCATAAATCATATTGTAAATAAAGTAAAATAAAAATTGCAATAAAATCAGTTTCAAATATAATTGATACACCTCAGGGTGTATCTTTTAATTATCATTCCTAAGCAAGGAAATTAAGATGATAATGTCCTCATTCCAGTAATATTTGCCCGGGTGTTTGACTATTTCTTTGCTAAATGTTGTTGTATCCTTGTGGCAGCCAGGGTCATGCAGATGGAGAACATCCCTACCAGACCTGTGCAGACTGTTAACACAAAGTAGGTTTTTCCTGTGGAAAAACTGACAATTGCTCTGGAGTGCATTTTCTATATCCTTCACTTTTAAATTGAACTGTCAGCAGGCACTATACTTAACAAGCCTACTTTATATGCTATTCATTAGATGTCTGCTAATAAATGACTGACAAGGCAAATCTGAAAGATTTCATCAGTGATCTGTCAAAATGCAGCATGATTAACTCTCAAAACTTAGAAGCTACTGTCATGAGGGTTGTCAGTTTGAGTTCATTTGTTTGCTTCACTTGGTTTGGCTGGCAAAACCTATCTTTGTTTAAAATCATGCCTCTGGGACTATCTGCCTGGTTCGTTTTGTCTTCAGAATGGCTTTCCACTCAGTGCTGGAATCACATACTTCACACTGAGGTGGTATTGGAGCAGATAGACAGGTCTCCTGGGAAAGCCACAAGTTTGCCACTTTATTATGGTACCCTAACCTAGTCTGCACAAGTGTATGATTTATCCTTTAGCACTCACTCAGATCCATTTCAGAAGCTAGAGAAGGCTTAGATATGACAGAAGATTGGCTTCTGTTTTTAAAGCTTCTTGGAATCTTAAGATTTTATACTGATTCAAGTAACTTTGAATCAAACTTTGCCCATGGTGTTTTGTGAATGTGGCTTTTAGACTCAAAGATGTTCTGCCATATGAGTTAGAAATTGTGACAATTATTGTGCACTATGGAGGGATCTAAGACTAGTGCTGTAACATTCCTATAACCTTTTGCAAGGTGTCTTTAACTTATCTGGAGAGAGCAGGGTGCAGAGTCCAAACAGAAGCCAGAGAGCAAACCAACAGTTCGGCAATAGGGTAGATTTTGGTTCTTTCAGGAAAGATCCTTCCCTAATCTTCCTTTGATGTATCTCTGATAGACACGTACAGCCATATCTACTGTAGCATCAGTGTTTCAATACACCATATTGCCAAATTATGGCAAGTATCTTGCACAAGAAATGCTGCACTTAACCTGCTCTGAGGTGGAACAAGGAGGCCAAAATAGAATTCAACATTGATGCATTTCCCATTCTATCTTTGGCTGATGAAAATACCTCAGTGGGAGACTAAGCCCAAAGTATTAAGTGCTCAGCAGGAGCACTTAAAATCCCTTTAAACCAGTTAAGACATAATAATCTTGTTTCTTAGACTGATTAGATTCTGTTCCATAGTGTGTACTGATTCTTCTAGTAGAGATTCTGCATGTGGAACAAAAAAGAGAAGGTCCTATACTAATTGTTTCACTTTCATTTAATCCAGAAATGATTTGGCTTAGGTGAAGGTGTTATTTTAGACAAATTGCTCACATGGAAACTTACTAAGAAATTCAAGATAATTCCTCTTTTTTTTTCTAGACAGTCTGTAGCATTAGGAAGTTGGCAACTTGCAGGTCAAAAAATGTGTATTTCTCACGATTCTGGTGTAAGTCAAGTGCCATATTTAATGAGTTAACTTGCTGTGTTATGCCAGAAATATGCAAAAGTTTAATTTATGTTTTCAAGTGATATAGATCTATATTTGCTTTTTATTTTTAGTTTTCCAAGTAAAGTAGTTAGGAAGAGAGATTTTCAGTTTTTGCATTTTCCCCAAATGTCCTGGCCTGCCTTTTCATCTGTAGTTTTTTTAATTTATAATTCAGTTTTCAGACTTGGAATAAGATACTGCTACAATCTTGTACATAGGGGATAAAATACTAAATTTTTGAGTGGATCATCATCCAGCCTTCAGCCTTCTAAAACATGAAAATATTTCATCATCTTTCCAAACACTCATTAATTCAGCAGGATTACTTGTGATGAAATTAAGTATGCACAAAGCTATTTTCAGGGATTAGATTGATCACTCATACCTTTAAAATCCAGGCCTTTGTAGTAATATCCAAACCTGTATTGAGGAGAGGAGGTGTCCAGCTGCCTCAGAGGACCTCTCAGGGGCACATTGGCTCTGGTTCAGCAAAGTAGAGTGTTAGTTTTTTTCTTGGGTTTTTTTAAACTTCATTGAATCATAGAATGGTTTGGTTTGAAAGGGACCTTAAAGATCATCTCATTCCAACCCCTCTTCCATGGAGAGGGACACTTTCCACTAGGTCAGGTTCCTCAGAGCCCCATCCAACCTGGCTTTGAACACTTCCAGGGATGGGACATCCACAGCTTCTCTGGGCAACCTATCCCAGTGCCTCACCACCCTCACAGTAAAGAATTTCTTGTTAATATCTAATCTAAACCTATTCTCAGCTTGAAACTATTCCTCCTTGTCCTGTCACTACATTCCCTTGTAAAAAATTTCTCTCCATGTTTCTTGTAGGATCTCTGCCAATTTGTTGATGGTGCATTCAATACCTTTGCCAGTGTTATTAAAAATGATATTAACTTCCCAGAGTCCTCCCTTCTACCCTTTTTAAAGATGGGTACAATGTTTCCCTTTCTCCAGTGGCCTGGGACTTCACCTGACTGCCATGACTTTTCAAACGTCAGAGAGAGTGGCTTGGCAACAACATCAGCCATTCCCCTCAAGATTCTGGGCTATATCTCATAGCTCTATGTACATAGATTTATATGCATTCAGGTTCCTCAGGTTGTCATGAACCTGATCCTTACTTACAGTGGGAAGCACTTTGCCCCCCCAAGTCTCCATCTTGCTATTCATCCATTCAAGAGGTGTGGGTAGAGAGGTCACTGTTGAAGACTGAGGCAAAGAAGTTGTTGACAACCGTAGCCTTCTCCTAAGTCCACTGTTTGTCACCATTGTTTTTCAGGGGGGCTACACCTTCTGTCGCCTTCCTTTTCTGGCTAACATACCTATAGAAGCCCTTCTTGTTATTCTTTGCATCCCTTGCCAGGTTCAGTTCCAGCTTCTCCTTGGCCTTCCTCACCCCTAAATGACCAGACCTCATCTCTATGCTCTTCCAGGTTACCTTTCCTTGTATCCACTGCCTGTGTGTTTGCTTCTTTCCCTTTAGTTTGACCAGCAGTTCTCTACTCAGCCATGCTGGTCTCTTGCCTGATTTTTTGCTCTTCAGGATTACCAATTCTTGCACTCTGTGGAAGACTTCTAAGAGATCTGCCAGCTCTGTTCTGCTCCTTTGTTCCTGAGGGCAGTCTCCCAGTGGATCCTGTTGACTATATCCTTGAAGAGCCAACAGTTTCCTTTCCTAAAGTGCAGGGGACTAACTTCACTCCTTATCTGAGCCATCTCCCTCAGGACTGCAAACTCCACCAATGCACGAACACCACAGCCCAGGCTGCCTCCAGTCTTGATGTCCCCGATTGCCTGCCTTATGCTAGTCAGATCCAGCACTGCATTCCCCCTGGTGGGGCTGTCTACTTGGATGGCTCAAGAAGTTATCCTTCCTGCATTCCAAGAGTGTCCTGAACTGCCTACAGCTCACTGTGCCACTTTCTCAGCAGATGTAGGGGTGGTTGAAGTTGCCCAGCAGGACTTTGATGTAACTTTGAGTAACTTTGATGACTTTGTTTGAGACCTGGCCTTAGCTTGTGTTTCTTTTCTCAGTAATGCTGTCTGGTAAGTCCTTCTAAATATAGTTGAAGATGTGGTTAAAAGACCACATATCATCAGTGAACAGAGGAACATAAAATCATCTTTGCTTCCTCTGAGCAAATCTGGACGTGAAATCAGGCAGGCCCCCAGCTGCTTTACGTTTCTATCTTAAGAAATAGAAATGTGATACATGCTGAGAAACTCTGACTACAGGAAGCTGTTAAAATAATGAGCAATTTATTTGGAGGGATAATAAGGGTTTGGGTCTGACTGTCTGCAATGAGGAGAAACAAAAATAATACAATTAAAGTATATGAAATTACAATGGTGTGAAATCAGTGTAGATGAGGTCAGAAATAGAGAGTTCTAAATATATTTCCTGGTTCAACTGTATTGATATACCAAATCAAAATTTTCAGGTAATAAAAAAAGATTTTATGTTCATGTATATTAGGAAGACAAAATTATTCTACGGTATTTCTTCTGTTTGTGTACCTCTGCTTTATTGCATATATCTGAGACCTGTTCCTTTAACCCCTGTTCACCTTGAAATAGTCATCATATTCAAATGATCCCATTAAAGCCTGTAAGGTTCACTGAGGTGGATAATGTCTGAAGGGCTCAGCCTTCATCTAATATGAGTTGGTTTTGGAAAAGGTCTGCATTAGATTAAGATACAGTTATAACTCTTTTGATTTAAAAAACAAAGTTGGTTTTTTTCCTAGTTACAATCAATTTATGCAAACATTGAAGTAGAAATGCTTCTACTTTAGAGTGCATTTAAATCCTGTTATAGAAGTCTTGTATATCAAAATGCCCACAAAGTATGTTTTGATATCTTTGTCTGCTGGGGTTATGCAAAAATTCTAGGGAGTTATTTTGTGATCCTATTATTCTCTGGATAACAGCAAATGAAAATGCCGGATCAAAGTATTCTACTTTTATCTAGAAGAAGGCTAAAAGTCAGAAAAATCTATAATATAAAAGCTCAAGCATTCTTTTTAGGTTTCATCAGGTCACAATGGTGGTAACTTCTACTTCACTGTGTAATGTACTGTCATGTCACCTCAGATACACTGGGAAAGGATTTGGCATGGTGTCACCTGAGATCATTATGGTCAGGACTGACTCTCTCAAGCTTAGGGAAAAAAATTTAAAAAGACGGTTGTAGGAAGACACTGGGGAGAAAAACCTCAGTTTTGGTATTTCTCATCTGGAAATGCTTACAGGACCATTTCAAAATATGTTATGGTTAAATTAAGCCAGGCTGTGCCACAGTGGTGTAAGGTCCACCCTTCATTAAGAACTGTTATACTTTTTAGGCAAAAAAGCTTGATTAAACCAGAAGACATTTTGTTCTAATCACTAGAATATGTTGCCCAGAGGGAAGACACCATGTGTCTCTTTCTCAACATTCTTGTAAGGAATTAAAATTGGAATTTTATTCTTGTTTCACATGAGACATTATTTGTTCTTTCAGATAATTCTAAAGTGAGTATTCCAGTATAAGACTGTTATGAAGGTTTTGTTCTCATTTTCCCACCCTTCCCAAATCATCTTTAACCTGACAGCTTTTGGAAGGGATTGGAATAAGAATTACTTATAAAAAAAACTCATGAGATGATTTTTGCTGTATTCTAGCCTGACACAGAAAGGAACAAAAATCGCACATATCTACATTTACATGATTATTGTCCATATTTCATATAAAAGTTTTGCTTGAATGCTTTTGAGCATGTACTGTAAAGGGGCCACATGTAGGCCCACAGAAGTAATCTCATGAGTTAACATAATTAATGTAATGTGAAGTATAAATATAAAGTTATTGTAATTCCTAATATACACAGAATGACCAAATCTAGCTGCAAATCTCCAGTTTGGAAAGGCTTTTATGTTCTTTCCTTACAAGGAGCCATTTAATTTTTATGATCATCATGAGGATATCAGCTCTTGCTCCTCACTCCTTTTTGTTATGCTTCTGGTGTAAGTAATCCTAAAATTCACGTGACACAGATTCCTGAAGTTATTATGTTATATACACATCTCAGTTAAATTTATATATCTCAGTTTTAATTTAAAATTTTGGCATTGGTTGCAGCTAATAAAAATCTGTATCTTTTTTATTCTCCTTGGTACTCTGTGCAAGTCACCTTATGTAAAGTCCTACATGTCAAGTAGTACAAATTCAAAAGCGAAACCTGGTTTTGTCTAGGCAGCTCATTTCAAGCTAATTGTAAATGAAATAACTTGGCACAAGCAACCCCTTCTGTTGTTGTGGGCCATTCTTACCAAATCAAACTAAACTTGAAAATCATTTGTTCACAGGGTGACAAGGAGCTGGAAGTTTCTCAGGTTAATTTGACATTTTTCTGGCTTCCATTCAGCCTTCTGGTTTCTGGTGGAGAAAAGGTAAGAGTCCACTGGGAGAGGAGACAAGGGTTGGGGTTTTTGATTTGTTTTTTGTTTTTTAACTCATCTATTTATGCAAATACCAAAGAAATAACTTTTAGAATACCAGCTAATCCCAAAGTCTTGAGGATAAAGTAGCAAAAAATAATTTTTTTGCTGCACAGATGGTTTGTGACAAACACAGCAGGAACAAGACCAAAGCATTAATTTGTTCAGTTCAAGAGATCTGCTAGTCTGCTGATAGTGTCACCAGAAATATTTATAGTTGAACAGGTAGAAGCAGAGATCTTCACATTCAACTGTTTTTTCCATCTTGGCAAAACTTATTCTCTAAGATCTATATCATTGCAGCCCTAATTCATAAATACGTTCAATTTTTAAACATGCTTCTAAATTAATTTTTAATAAGATTGTACTACTTCATGAATGAAAAATGTTCTGTGCAGTGAAATCAAAGGCAATATGAGTGCCACACAGATTCATGGACAGACTAATAGATAAATGCAAGATGATTATTGTGCATGGATTTGTTCTTAACATAATTCAGTTATCAATAGAGTTTAAATTACATCGATTCTTTTTATATCTAATATTTGACATTCATCAAGTATGGCTGCAATGCCTTGTAGCCCAACCATTACTAAAATATCAACTTATTAAAAAATTAATGAAATGTGCATTTTTAATCTTAAGATTTCAGGGATTGTATTTAATCATTACTGACTTGTGAAATACATTGATCCTTGGTATGGCAGTTATATATGTGGAATAAATAAGCTACTGGGACCCAATCCATGTTCCACAGAGGGGTGTTTGATATCTGTGGCAACAAGAAAGAGCACTGTTAATGGGCTTCCACACCGTTAAAGGCCTGATTTTTCAGAAACATTTTATATATATATATATATATGTACAACATTGTATATATATATATATATTTTTACATATATATATAGATAGATATATATATGTACAAATATGGTTGAAATCCAAGGTTAGTATTACAGTGCACTGCACTCATTATTTTATTATTTTCCGGGAGACATCAGATCTATTTAAGAACCTGTATTTAACTTATAGCTGTGGGCTTGTGTTTATGCATTGATATATGTGCAATAAATGGTGCCGTATTTGGTGTGTGTACATACACACACACACCAAATATGTACAGGGCATGAAATTCATACGATCACACTAGATATGTAAAAGTATGTGTTTTTCCCTCCAGACACTTGAAAAATTGCTTCTAGACAGGGTTAATGGATCCTTAGCCATGTAGCTATTGAAAAAAAAAAAGGCAGGAATTTTTATGTGTCCTCCCCTACCCTGAGAGTTAGCTACAACTACAGGTCATTGCTCTTAATCCACCTTCTCAATATGGATCTATCAGACATCTCTAGGAACTTCTTTTTGGAAATTCACAGAACACTGGAAAAGTCATGCACACACACACAAAAGCAAGAAAGATATTTCTCCTTATATATACAAAAAAAGAACACTCCTGGATATCATAGTTTATATGTCTTCATTCTTTTCAGTTTCAAATAATAGAAAAGTATTAAAAATAAAACCTGATCACTGAGTTATCAGGCGTGTTTAATTTTTAAAAAATTCAGCTTTCTAGGCAATCTGATTTTGTTTGTTTTTCTTTTCCATTATGACTTTTACTAAGGTTGTAGGATTAGTGACTGGGGCATATCCGGAGTATTTGTAGAACACTGTGACTTTAGAAAATCACTTTGTATTGTCTCACAGCAACTGATTTGAAAAAAATAACAAATAGTCAAAATTGGTTTGGCCTGTAACACTGGCCCATGAGCTCCAAACCAGACAAAGCCCACTGATGAATGGATGCATACTGAATTGCAGAGGGAAGCCAAGTAGTTATTTTGGGGCAGTCTGTACTAATGCCAGGGCTGGATGTGATTCACTGTTTCTTCAGTTTTTTATGGCAACAATAACTAAATGAGCATAATAAATCCGGGTCCTTTTGGACGAAAATTGCCTGAGTCATAAAGGCATCTTCACAGTTGGGCTGGGTTTGGCAGTCTCAACAGAATAGAGGAAGGAAAATGAAACTGTTTCCTCAGAGTGCCTTTGAGGTTAGGGCTGCTGACTGGGCAGGGATGGGGGATGCAGTTTTATTGCTGTAGACAGCAGCTTGTCTCACACACATCAACCTGGCTTGTGGTAGTTTTGTACCATGGATCTTTCTTTACAGCTGTTTCCCCTCTGTTTCATGAGGTTACACTGGCAAGGGGGAGGATTAAAACATCTGAGTTTAGCTATCTGCCTCCAAGTGTCTACCCTCCCTTGGTGTGAGATGGAGAACTAGGCAAGACAGCTAAGAGAAGAGCTCAGTTCCCCCTGAAGTAAATACTGGGGGTTTATTCACTACTGATGTGCTGATCAGGTCTTCATCGTAACTGTAGCTCAAACCTTTCACACATGGTCATCTGTGTTTATTCATCATCCTCTGTAAAATGAAGCCTAACCCCTTTTTCTCGGATGCTGTCGTAAAACAGACAGAAAATGTTGTCAGAAATACTTCGGTCTGACATATATGCACCATTCCTAGACTGGAAGTTGGCTGTACTTCCCTGATGTAGGGCTTGGAGAGCCATATTCACAGCTTACGTGACTAAAGTGCAGGCCTTAATATTGATAGTGTTGCAGACAATATTTCAGAGCTTTGTGACTGAAGCTCTGAAGCTGAGCCTCTCATCTCTATCCTTAGCCTGGCTGTCATGGAAGCTGAGATAACATGTATCCAAATGCATCGCTGAAATACTCCTGAGGTAGAAATAACCACAGAGTCATCTGTAATTCACTACTGGGAGTGGCTAGAGACATCCTGTTTACAAAAACAGGGCCAAAAGACAACTAGAATTTGGACGAAAACTGCAAGTCTGACGTATGGTCAGAATAATCCTACCACTATAAATGACAAATGCGATTTACAGGATTAGACTGATTTCTACTCTTTGCCAGCAAGGGTGGCAACATCAAATGCAGCAGAGCTCTTTTGCATAAATAACACTGATCAGCCACCAAAACTAAACACTGACTGCTCATAAGCATAGGGGAACTATGAAACAATCTCACCAAATATTGAACCAGGTGCAAACTAAGCAACTATTTTATCTCTCTGTCTCCTCTTCAATTTTCTACAAGTTAAGAAATCTTGAAAAATATCTGTCGAAACTTTTTAAGCTAATCAATGTTATTCCTGGCAAGAAATTACAAACTTTACCATTTCAAAGTAGAAGCAATATCATCAGAAAATAGATTTTTTCACTGAATTCTGAAGAAACTAGTGGAAGATGCCAAAAATCTTTCAGCTCTGGTCCCATCTTGCGCTTCCAGTTCCCAAATAATAAGCATCAAGTTTGAACAAGACATTAAATCAACAATCAGAGTCCAGCCTCAGGCACAGAACTGAGATTACTCTCGTTTTATCAAACTGTGACCTACTTGCAAGATCCTGGACACAGTAAGAACTTACTCAAAGTATTGCTGTCTGAGCTGCTTTTAATACGGTGAATTATGAAATATTTCTGGCTTGCCTTTTTTATAGATTTTTGTTGTTATTTTTGTTCTATAGTTATATAGAATCTGAAGATAGACATTGCAATTATTAACCCATTCAGCAAGAGCTTATCATACATGCAGTATAAAGTGCATGCAGCTGTTTTAATAAGATGTATAGATAGTCCTTGGAGGAATGGAACAGCTATAAGAGAAGCATTTATAAAATGCTCAACAAACATCCTGCTTTACAGGGAAACATCACTGCTATTTTTATAAAGGGGAGACAGGAAGAGCAGTAAGCCTCATCTCTGTGCCTGGGAAGAGCAGATCTCGTAGAAGCAGTGCTACAGCACATAAAAGACAAGGCAGTGATCCAAGGCAGCCAGCACAGCTTTGCTAAGGACACCTCGTGCCTGACCAACCTCGTGATCTTCCATGACGGAGCGATGGCAGTGATCAAAAAGGGAAGACAGGCAATCTAGGTTTGTAAGGCTTTTGTTAAGGTATCACACAGCATCCTTTTCTCCAGCTTGGAGGGACTTGAATGTCATGGATGGGATGTTCAGTGGATTGGCTGGAAGGATGCAGCCTCTCTGCTGACAGAAGCCTGAGTGGTGTTTTTAATGGCTCTATGTCCAGGCAGAGGCCAGTAATGAGAAGTGCCCCTCAGGGATCTGCCTTTGGACCAGTGCTCCTCCACACTTCTATCAATGACACAGCCAGGGGGATCGAGTGCACCCTTGGCAGATCACATAGAACTGAGTGGTGTAATTGACGCAACAGAAGGATGGGATGTCACCCAGAGGGACCTGGACAAATTTGAAAAGTGGGCCCAGAAGAGACTCGGGAAGTTCAAGTCCAAGTGCAAGGGTTGAGGCAATCTGAGACATGACTGGGAGTAGAAGTCATCAAGAACAGCCCTAGAGAGAAGGACCTGGGGTTCTCCTGGATGAAAAGCTGGACATAAGCCAACAGGGCACACTCACAGGCCAGAAGGCCAACTGCATCCTGGGCTGCATCAAAAGGGGAAGGAGGAACATGATTCTCTCCTCTACTCTGTCCTCTTGAGATCCCACCTGAAGCACTGCATCTGGATTTGGGATCCTCGACACAAAAAACCATTGACCTGTTAAAACAGGTTCAGAGGCGGGCTGTGAAGATGATCAGAGGTGGGAGTATCTCCCCTATGAAGACAGGTTGAGTGAAAGAGAATTTGCCCATGGTCGTTGATATGGGTGAGTTACACCAATCTCTACTTTAATTATTGTTTCTTTTTGCTAGCTTTAGTATCATTGCTTTGATATAATTGCTTTGATATAGTGCAGTATCTTATACTGTACTATACTATACTATACTACACTATACTATACTATACTATATTAGTATTTTTAGGTTTTGTGCTGTTTAGTAAATAATTCTGATTAAGATATTTTTGTCTATTGATTTATCATAATAAATAATTAATTTTTATATAAATATATCTAATTTGTTATCATTAATCCTGCAGGACAAAGTTGGGCAAAGGTTCAATCAAACCTCCATAATTTCTTAGTCTTGAACCACTGACAGTCTGAGACTAAGATTGGATTCATTTGCCCCTAGGCTTCTTTCTGAGAATTTATAAAGGGGTTCTTTCTGCACCTCATGATTCAATGGGAGGGCTTCTCTAATAAACTTTGTCTGAAGCTGCCACTCTCTCCTGCAACAGAGGGTTGGGGTTATCCAGCCTGGAGAAGAGAAGGTTCCAAGGAGACCTCAGTGCAACCTTCCAGTAGGTAGTGGAAGGCAGGGGGCTTGGAACTAAATGGAGGTTCCTTCCAGCCCTAAGGATTCTTTGATTCTAAGATTTTATGATTTCTTTTCTCTGATTTTTTCACTGTATGTTCAGGGTTTTTTTCCTCCCTGGATGATGTAATAATACTGCCTTAATTTCTGCTCCTAAGCCTGATTTGGGGTAGCTTTATTAAATTTTATTCATCATGACAGAACTGTACTTAAATATTTATTAACTGCAGTTTCAGAATATCTGAGAAAAATCACAAGTGCCTATGATCCTTAGATTAATGACAGGCAGTGGATCAAACTTTCGAAGTCTCTACTGAATCCTGGATGAAGAGCCAACAGTTTTTGTGAGAAATATAAAAATTCTGTACTATAATCTGTTCTTTTCTATGAAACACACAAAGATATATCAATAACTGGTTAGCCTTTCCTTATTTGAGGGAGATAGTAGACACAAAAATAAAAAATGGGAAGATATAGGCTTATTGAAAAAGAATATACCATTATGAAGAATATGTTCTGGCAATGGCTTAAATTCAGATACTTCAGGTAAAACTTCAGTATAATCCTAACAAAAAAACCCTACATAGTAAGTATATGAAACCAAACATCCATTTATAAAGGTCAGGTGTATAATAAACAGGAAAATGTGCCCAGAGTTAGTTTGTGTGTGATGCCATTTGTCCTTTACAGGGGAGAAGAGTAGAGAAAACTTTCTCTGAAAACAAATTAGATATGAGACTTTGCTACCATGGAATTAGGGAGTATTACTTTACAACCTTTTACCAAAGCAGGTGCAAGAGACTTTTGAAAGTTAAAAACAAAACCAAAAAATCCTCAAAGGGATGAGAATTCATATTTACTTGATTCCAATTAGGACAGCAAGTGAAAGAGAACTGCACAGATATCAAAAATAAAACCCCTTATCTCCTGCTAAAATGTCACTTTAATTAAAGTAAACCTGTAAAATAGCCATGCTACAATTAATCATAGAGATAGACTTTTATCACACAAATCTCACAGGTATTTTTTATACCAAATCATTAAAGTTCAACTTTTTCCTTAACATGTGGTGTTGAGCAATTCTGGCATTAATATTAAACAATTTTTAATCAGTTTTGCATAGGTGGGTAACAGCAACTACATTTTGTGAATGCCCTTTTGTAGCTACTGTGTATGTCTTAGCTGTGCTGACTTCTAATGCTTGAGCAGTTGAAGTAAAAAACAGATATCAGAGTACTTAGAAAGGGTCCATTTTGAAAAAGGGTAGATCTTTCCTATCTTGGAAACCTTGAAGTTAAAATGTGGCTTGGAAAGCTGTAGGGTGAGATTTTCTTTAAACTTAGCAAGATTAGGGGTTTGTATCATAATTTAGGTTTCACATTTAAATTATAACTTAGATCTTCTTCAGGTGCAGGTTTCAGTTTTCAAATAGTCACAAAAAGTACAAGGAGCGAATTTTTTTTGTAAGAGTTGCACTGAAGAGCCTGCCTATTGCTACGAGAAAAAAATCCTTGTTCTGTGACAGTTTCCTCACGAACAGATGCTTTTGAGGGCTGTCAGTTGGCCATTCCTTAATCCACTCAGTGTGGGCTGTACTTACTTTTCATCGTGCTCATTATTAAATCAGCTCAACTTTCCTATGGTAAATTACGGATTGGTCTCTGAGCCATCTGTGACTGTAGATCTGAATGCATAAGCTGATGGATGTCTGTTTAAAAACAAGGCAGTGAATGGATGTTCAGAAAGGAAGAGGAGCTTGAAAAAGAGCCTGTTCTAAACATCTGAAAAGAAATTGTTGCTTTGTGTGGTGCATCTTGGCCAGGCTGCAGCCCACGCAGTACCAGCATTGCGACTGAGCAGCAGTGCTGCAATGTCTGCAGCAAGCTTCCAACATTTCAAATTTTATATATTCTTCTAATTCTGGTGATAGATACCTCAAAGATGTTTGTTTTAAAGTGATAAATATACACATTTTTCCTTAGTGAGGAATGTACAAACGACTCTTGAAAATAATGTAGGCTTCAAATTTGGAGTTACTCGTTATGGGATTTAATGGGGAATAACTTTTGGGATAATGAGCTAACACTTCCTCTCTTCTGGAGAAAATTATATAGAAGCAGTGACTTACACCAGTGACCTAAAAGATCTTTGTGTATTTATATCTTATTTTTAAAGTAAAATCAAAGGTGATATGGCACAAGGAATTACAGAAGTAGTCAAAGGTACTTTATTTCCTGAAATTTTGAATATTTAATTGTGCTCATTTGTGGGTTTTATATGACCTGGATATCTTTCTTTCCTTCTTAAAAATTATTTTCTCTATTGACTGTATTAGTGCCATGAGATTTCTGTTTGTTGTCTGTATTTTTAACCTACAAGGACAAAGATTTTTCAAGTGTCAAAGGCATCAGATTTGTGAAGACAGTGAGATTATGGATTTTAATGATTTTTTCAGTGGTCAGAATCCTTATTCTAGAACTAAAGGCTCTTATTCTGAATCACAGTCCACCCTGACTTATGTCAGCTGCATTTAATACAAAGCAAAATAGCATAGCCATCTGAGCTAAGGGGCTTTCCCTTCCTTCAGAATTGGACCAGATGTTGCCAGATAGGTGCTTCTGGGTGCCTTTGTTCAGTAAATTTAAATTCTTCTTCAGTATATCTCTCAGCAATTTTTTTTTTTTCTGAAACAAATTTGTAAGGCTTCTTTAGCTCAGGAGAAATTTCCCCACAATTGCTAAAACTTCCTTCTTTCACAGATTCTCAACAACTTTATGAATTCCTGCATGGATTCATGTGCTGTCTACTGGTGCCTTCATTCCATGGATCAGATTGACTATTTCCTGAAAAGCAAATTGATTGTACTTTCCACTGTCCGCTCTTAGGCTCCTGAGCCAAATTACTTGCTAAAATTCCAGCATTGTTTTTACTCTCAGCAGGTCTTATGTTTGTAACCCTGAGGTGTGCTGCCCGTGGGCAGACAATGTGATTTCTGCCTGCTCTACCTCTGCCACAGAGCACACAGGATCTGCCTGATCTTCACATAAGGTGGAAAAACCTCCACGTTTTTTTTAAACTTGCCATTTTGTTTCTCAACAGATTGCAAGCAACTTTCTTCCACATTTTCAATAGATAAAGATAACAAATGAGCTATCTTTGAGTACAAATCCCTTCTAAGTGAAAGCAGGATGCTTATTTCCAAATTCTCCAGCACTGATACTCTAAGTTGGAGGGAAACTGTATTGACTTTATCTTTAAAAAACTCAAGGATTAGAAGGAGATGTGGATTTTTATTATTACTGGGTTTTTTTCTCCTGTGAAGTTCATGATGCTTTTCAGGAATCATGGTTCTTTAATTTTTTTTAGGAGAACGTCTACCTCTTTCACTCACTACTTATCATTAATTAGAAATTTAAATGTGACGAGATGGGATGTGAATTCAGTTAACCCTTCCACATTGAAATGGACCCCAAAATAAAAGATTTATCCCATGTTTTAACATGAGAGTGGAAAACTAGGGCAGAGAATTATAAATGCAAGGGAGGTGATAATTATAAAGAACCAACAAATGTTTTGTTCACAGGGTGATACAGTGAAGTCATTAAGAAACTGCTACATAAGGGAACAACTATCCCACTCTATCACTTTTACTAGCCAGGCTTGTACCATATCTCCATTGGGCCAAGGACAATGCAACATCCTAAATCAGAGCAGCTGTGTTCTGGCCAAAGCAAGCAAGAGAGAAGAAATATCTCTTATGTTTCTGTACAGATATCACCACTTAGTAGGATATATGTAACAGAATATTTGCTACCCAGAAGACATGGACATTTCCAGTTCTCTCCCAGAATGAAAATCTGAAAAGGTGAGAGGTTGTAGAATTTGTCAATATTCTGTTATTTGATTCAAAAAGGTGAGTGACACTTTAACCTGATTTCACTTTGACTGTCTTCTGTTCCACACTCCATTGACAAGGTTTTTTATCTTCTTCAGAAACAACTGATGCAATCTGCTCTGCTGTGGTAAAGCATATTGTAATCCTTCAAAGTATGCTTAATGAAAGCAAAAATAAAAAGGACTATTTAAGTACTGGGAAAAAATGTTTCTACAATTTTAAAGGTAAATAGAAGTCTGGAATCTTTTCTGTCCTGTTTCTTCCTTTCACATAGATAATTTTTCATTAGCAGAGTGTCTAGGAGATTTTATTTTAGTATCATCAGATTCTCAGTACCACAAAAATCAGTTTTTCATCAACATTGATTGCAGGGAAGAGACCTGTCTGCTCAATCAGGAGGCATAGATCAACTCAGGATCTTTACGTACCACTGATGGGAATAGGAAGGCATTTACTTGACAGCTCCTTTTCCAAGGGTAAATTGCTGATAGCTGTAGTGCTCTGTAAAGGCACTAGAGAGCTTGAGAGTTTGGAAGCCTTTTTCACACACACACACACACACACACTCTTTTCCTTTCCTCATGTGCTTTTGTTCAAAACTGGTCATTCTTCCTGATAGAAGGAAAAACTGGCGGTAACTTTGTCTTGCATTCGTTGCTCCAGCATATCTGGGCTAATGTAATTTCTGGTCTAGATTTACAAAATTGAAGGTTCAGTAAGTTGTGTTGGTCGAGTCAGCTTGCCTTCTCTTTCTTGTGAGATATGTGATGGTGGCTTTGTTAAGACTACTGGGTCTGAGGTATAGAGCATAAGCATTACATATAGAAAAGATACATATCTTTGGGAAGGTTAGAAGAGCAAACGAAATTTACCAATTAATAGCCTACTGGGAATTGTATGTGGGCTCAATGAAGAGCCCACTAAAGTATCTTTACATCAACTAGTAATTTGTGTAAGCCAATATTTGGCTTACAAATATCTAATTTGTCTGTCTCTTGAACTCACACATGCTTCTCAGCCTCTGCAAATACCTGAGGGCCTGAGACCTTGGCCAGCCCAAATCACCCAGCTCTAGGCTCAGCAAGAGTGACAAGAGTGTCCCCTGATGAGATCCCAAAAAAACCACATCAATGGATGGTGATGAACTTCACTTCTCCTGACCCTAACACAGATGGGAGCCACCTCAGCTAGTGATAAGGGAAGGATCTCTGCCTGATTCTTTCCTCAGGGCAAATGTGATCTGAGGCCAATTATGAATTTTAGCCTTCATCTTCCAATGGTGCTTTTTCCCAAAAGTGCAGTAATACAACCCTCTTTTCTCAGCTGGTGGTCTGAAAACCCTTCATGAGAGAGTTACTACCCCAGGTGTTTTCTACAGCCCCTAACAGAATCGAGCTCTAATATGGGATGGAGCATGAGTGCACCACCATACCCCAAATGCTACTTACACTTACCCTGCTCATTCTTCGCCAGGGCTGTGCCTCAACAACAGAGACAATAAATATCTAACATAACTGAGTATGGCTCAAAACACCAAAGGATATTTATTTCTATAAGGGATGAAAGTATATTCTTAGCTAATGTTTTCTTTCCAAACAGTTTATAAGAAAGAGGTATAACATCTGTATTAATAATGAAAGGCAAATAGTTGAAGCTGTGCTGTACACAGAGGGGTACAAAAATGCAGTGCTCACATAATGTGTTAAGTGAAGTGTTAGTGATTGGTCATAGCTAGAAAAAAACACTGAACTAAATTCCTAAAATAACACTGTTAAAGAAATTTGGGGAAAGCCAAATGATTACAAGCAGAATAAAATAATCTAAATCTGTTTGACACATAAGACAATACAAGCTAATGAACAGTGTTTTCCAGCACTCTTTATAGAGATGATTTAAAAAATGTGAGAGGGAATGAGGCAACAAAAACTGTCAAATGATTTGTTTGTGCTTCCCTTCTAATAGCTCTTTGCATATTAATGCGCAGTAACTGTTGATCATTTAAGCCTGGATAGCAAAATAAAAACCTAAATATTGTATTTTAGCCCCTTGTCTAGTTTCTTAGCATGAGTTTCAGTGTGTGATAGCTGATGATTATTGACCATGAATTTAAGTGATCTTTTTTATTCTGGGTTCCAAAACAAAAGAAAATCTGGGACCAAATTACCTTGTGGCAGACACATTTTGAGAATTTTGTTTTTTACTTATATTTCATTGTCATTGTTTTGTTGTTACAAGGTACCCTGCTTTAATATAACTTCACTTGAGAAATACTATTTGTGTTTTCTTCTAGTGATCATGCTACTGTCTTCACCATGTCTGTGTCCTCTGGATACTAATAAAAAACTGCCAGTCATTGCAATGTCCACACAAATATCCCTCACTCACCAACTGAACTGCCTATTAGATGATATCCAAGTGCTTGTTGATAAGGTCATGGAGTAATAAGAGACCAGCCTCCAGGCAAGTAACACATCCAGTACTTCCTACTCTGAAAGACTATCATTAACTTGATATTCTGTGTATGTGCTCTTCTATATATGTATCTTAGAATAATAACAAAGTGTATTTGATGTTGGAGAAGATCTTTTTCTCCTCCAAACAGACAAACAATAAACACTGGCCACTGAGTTACCTGCTGAGTGATGCAGCCCTGGCTGGCCTTACTTATTTAGCTGAGGAAAAGATGAGAAATATGTCTTGGATGGATATGGACAGCGTATGTTAGTGAGCCTCTTTCTGTGGCCATGTGGACACAGTCGTTTTATTTCTGGTGCTAAGAAAGTGGAAATGGTATCTGCTCCTTGAAAGAAGAGGCAAAGAGCTGGATCAAAGCATTCACTCCTGACAAGTCATCTGCAGACGCTCAGTCTGACCATATGACTACTTAACAAATATGTTCCTGGTAAGGCCACTTGAGAGAAGCTTAGACCTCAAAATGTGAACTAGGCTGGTACACCCTTTGCTAACAGAGCTGGCATTTCACTTCAGCCTTAGAGGCTCCAGCTGGGATGTCCTTTTGGGGAAGCATTACATGTGGAGGCCTAGAAGGAACATTGCTACTGACATTCAGAACATACTGGGTATTTTTCTTGGTCCATTTTGACCAGACATTTAGGATGCTTAGGATATTTCTTTCCACATTTTCTACACAGTGGAAGAAAAATGACTCAGTATGAGTTCACCAAAATGTACTCCTACTGTGTTGTACAAATCTTCCTAATCCTTGCTCTTTTTTACCTCTTGAGATTTAAAAGGGTGTCAGACCTTATATTGCACTGACATGTACAGCCACATAACAGCTTCAAAACTTTACATTCACCTAGATTTCATTAATCAGATACATCCCATCAGCACAGTTTACATTTTTTTGTACCCATTATATTCAGTAAGTAGCTTATCCCTTTATTTTTAACAAAAGCAGGGATTTCAAAGAAAGTGGTATTTTAAAGAGGTGCTATGATGATTCATGTTGCTATATGTGTAGTTTCTGAACCTTCAGTTATTTAAATGACTTTCAATAGAAAAGAATCACTCACACTACACTACTTTCCAGATTAATTGAGGTGAGTAATACATGAGAAAAAAATGGCTATCTCTCTTTGAAATGACGTGATTATCAATATTTAGTACTCCCTTTCTTTCATAAGTGTCAGAAACACTAAAGAAACTACTTAAAATATGAACTTTTACTTGCTTTTATGTTGTCTTATTAGTCTCTGTGAAGACAGATGTACTGATCAAAGACTGGTAAGGCAAATGGGATGTTTTCCATTCAGCAGAGATTAGAGAACTTAAGTTTCCAATTAATCTTACAATTACCTGTGTCATGTTTTGAGTAATATAATATTATCTACCTTTACACTTCTTCTGAAAGGGCTAAGGGAGCTTTTTGAATACATATGTCACCCATTACTGATTGCAAGCTCCATTTACTATTAAATCAACTAATATTTGTGTTAGATATCTTGTTCCTCACCCGTAAAAATGCTGAAATTTTTAATAAACAGGGATAGGATTTAGAGATATCAACTCATACCAGTGTAAACGGGATCAAACATGATGGACTGCATACTCTTCTGCTGTTAACTTATTCGGTCTCACATTTAAAAGCCCAGAAAACTCAATTGTTAACAACTTTGTGAGAGTGGCAGAGAAAAAACTGTAATGAAAAAGGGCATGCCCTCCTTTGTATGCCTTCATTTATTTTTAAAAATATATTAATGCTATCACAGAACTGGTGAAATATATTTTTCTAGTTTGCCATGGCTTAAAGGCTGCTCCTAAGATTAACTTGGGAACACAGAGGAAAGGTATCTAAATTCAAATGAAGCCATGAGATTTTATGTAGTAACTACAGCTGAGAGCTTTAAGGAAAAAATCCCTTAGAAAACAGCTAGGCAGTTTGTAGCTGTACTGTAGCAGAAGCAGGTGCGAGTTGGATGGTAGTAGGAAGCATTTAAAACTTCTTACTGTTGCTGTCACTGCTGCATGCCATTAGTCCCAGTTTGCAGTCTGATAAACAGATGATATTTCAAGCAGATGGAGTGAATATTAGAAGATACATACCTCCATCCTGGCATCTGCGGGGAGAGTTCAACACATCGTACTTTTAGTCCTGAAGAGGAAGAGGTGGCTGTAGGGGCACAGAAGAGATTGAATATCAATTGAGAAAAGTTACTTCGTTAGCAGTTCTTTGGTATAACAGAAAAATGAAATTAATGAGTTAAGAGGTAAAGGCACTGACAGTCCCTTAAGGGGTACAGATGCTTGTGTGAATGAGTCATATCATTTAGGGGAGTAGCAGTCTGAATGTACATACATTTGCTTTATTTTTGCACAAAGAAGGGATAAAATACAAAAAGGACATTACTCTTCAAAAAGAATATCAGAACCCAGAGGACTGTATATATTTTTTCAGAAAGGACAGTTCAGAAGAAAAATTGGTACCATCTAGTTGTTCTTTTTCTTTTATTATGCTATTTTATGGAAATGTAAGTGAGCAGCATAGCCTGCAAATTTAGCATCATAAATAGTGTGAAGATTCAGAGTTGAAGATAACCTTGTTATCTTGCTCTGTCTTCCTGTGCTCATTTCAAATCTCATTAAAATGTGTCATGAATAAAGAAGAAAAAAGTCCTGTTTTTACCTAATTCTCTCTCTTCTTTTTCTTTTTCCTGGGTAGATCCAGCCAGAATGCTTAAAAAATTGTTTGCCTCTTTTTATGCTTTTCTTTCATTTGCCTGCTCTCTTCTTATCACAGTTCAGTATCTTTAGCCCATTGGAATTCTGATGAGAGGGAAAGCAGGCAAACTGCATTGCTGTGGAGCTACAGCTTCCAGGCCCCTCAGTGCCCAGATCCGTAGGGAACCCCTGCCATGTAGCAGAGTGACACACGCTGTCTCTGTATTTGACCTGGATTTGCCTTTCTCGTTGACTTACACACAGGCTGCTCTGGAAAAAGCAGTTGTTTGGCCCATGCTTGGGCCTGTTACATAATGAGAATTCACATCCAGTGCAGGAACTACTGGGAACCAGACAGGTGAGACTGCTGTAGCCCTGGCTGCAGCTGAATTGTATTTTTTGGAGATTACAGTGAAAAAAATATTTGACAGATACAACAGAAGATAGAGCTGTAAATGCTGCTGTAGCAGGGCTAGTTTGTGTTGGCAACTGGTTAAGTTTTTTTCTGTTCCTTGAGACAAAGAAGAGTGGGAAGAAAAAACTGTATTCGACATGTATATTAACAGGAAGGTGTTTTACATTTCAAATCTTCTTCAGAAAATTCCAAGGCAGTGCTGCTGTGTTTTCCTTTAGATGGTTTTGGTTTTATGCTTGAAGTCCTGCAACTGCTAAATTGCTTGCATGTTTAATCCATGGAGTACTGTGCTCATTGCAAGAATATGAAGAGAAGAAACATTCTCTTGTAGATTTACATCCTAAACTTTAATTCACAGAATTATCTACAAACTGTGGTCCTTCCTAAAATGCACTTTCAAAGGTAAAAAAATCATTCTTTTCTTTCAATAGCAGGATATTACAAACCAAGCCCTGATTTTTCCTTTTTTTTTTTTTTTTTTTTTTTGAGGCTTACTGCAATGTATTGCTTCATGCCCTTTGACTTTACTAGCAGGCCACTGAAGCCTGTGGATTGCTTGCCTGACTGGCTAGATAATTCTGTTCTATTTGCTGCCTTTGTCCTTACATACAGTATATTGTCAAAGTACTGATAGCCAGTCTACTTTTAATATGTGAAGCCTAAGATATATGGGCAAGGCTATCTAATTCCACAATCTCTCTCCACTTCAGTGATATTTGATTCAGATCTGCAAGAATTTGACTGATTTTGGAGGAAACTTTGTTCTGCTAATGCCTGCAGGCACTAGAACATGCTGACTCAAAAAGGAGGACACACTCATTTAAGGTGAGCAAACGTCACATAGTCTCTCTTCCCTAAACTCAGAGAGAAAAAAGCCAACAGGGGAAATGAGCGTGAGACACCAAAATTCTTTGCAATGAGGAAGAGGCAGGGAAAGAGCAGATGACCTCTAACTGCCCTGCACTCTCTGCTCTTTACAAGTCAAAATTCATCCCAAGAAATGCCACTCAGATACTCATTTCTTTTTCTGGTCTCGACATCACCAGTCAAACAGCCCTATGGCATCCTGTTCACTGCCAAATGTTCCTGTCCCTTTCACTTTCAGCTGCCTCTGGAAATGTTTAATGTGGCACAACAAAATGACTGGCAAAAAAATTCCACCGCATTATTTACTATGGTACTTTGATGTTTTATTGAATGAAACCATCTGTTCAGGAATGTTTTCCAATGTTGTGGGCTAGATCCAGAATTTACTGCTGCAATATAGCTTGTCTGAGGGAGTTTCATAACAAAAATGCCACCCAATGTATCACAGATATGTGAGAGTCCGGGTAAGAGGAATATTGAAAAAGCTCCTATTTCCTCCCATAAAACAGAGTCAACTGACTTCTTGATGGTAAAGATTCAAAACTGTTTCATTTTTTTTTTTTTTCATTACAGTCTGATAGCTGTGTTCTATGTGCTCTGTAAACTTGTGATTCAGGACATTTCCTAAATTACTTCAATGGCTCACAGGACATATACTTGTGACTGATAGCAGAATGCACTCTGAACAGATTTATGGGCATTTTACGAAAATATTGGTAGCAGACAGAATATGTAACAAGGTGGCATTTCATTAACTTTTTCTTTTATACTGATAGAAATGGGAGTTTTATATTGAGAAGAATAAATTTTGGGCTTTTCCTCACCCTCTGAATTACTAGCTACTTTGAAGTGAAACAAGAGGCAGCTGCTGATAGAAGTCAGCTGTTTGGTTAATCTGAGGGTTGGGGATTTAAGGATGTGTTCCAGAACAGCTCATATATGACCATATTTAGCTAAATAACATAAATAATCAAAATTGCAGCCTGGGCCTTCCTCATCAAAGTGCTTAAATACACCGTTGATATTTGTTTGGATTTTCAAAAGTAAGGAAAAAGTATACTCAAGTTAAATTGAAGCATTACGCAATATGTGCAATGAGAGGGACATAGTCTCTAAGACTTCTATTTTTGAGAAATGCCCTGGATTATGTAATACATAGTAGATGTATACATATACTATGTACTTGAGACAAAAGTTTATAGGTTTTGAAGAAGAAAATTAGAAAATTCCTTTGACCCAAGTCCTCTGCTAACCATCACAAACATGAATACTTTAGCCACAGAATGCATTTCTTGCTGAGTAATAGTACCTTAGTAGATTAATAAAAATGAATACCATGTGTGTGAGTAGGCAGGATTTAGCTGATACGAAATATAGTCACATACTTAGTACTGTAGCTGTGAAGCTAACTTGATAAAACTGCTTTGGAATAGATGATGAGTGCTTTCCCTTGGAACCTGTCTATAAAGGAACAGTGCAAAGGTACAATTGTGCACAAACACTGCCATTGCCTGGTTTTTAAACACTCAAATAACCAGGAAATACCAAACAGATTTGTAGTGTCCCTTTTCTGCAAATTGGCCCATGCAAGCATTAGCAGGGATTGCGTCGGGTGAAGGGAAAGTTGGTAGTTACCTTTTTTTCCTGAACTTTTTTAGGAACAGAAGTACTCAAAAACTTACCCCCAGTCCATATGAAGTATAAAGCTGAGTTCTTCCCAGATGTTGAAAGTGTTATGGTTATGGAGATGATTTACCACCTACATAGAGGAAGCCAGAGGTTTCAGCAGCATTAAAAAGTCACCTTGGTCTGCCTCTTAGAGGAGAGATAATTTTGAAATCACAGTTGGGTGGTTCAGAGCTCCTCTTCTTACAGGTTTGGAAATTTCCAAAGAGGGTGCTGTTCAGTTGCATTGTCTGTGACACCTGGAGGCTCAGCATCTTCCCTAGCCCCCATAATAGAGCACCAGTGTGGCTTTCCAGGATACAGATCCCTGAATCTGGGACATTTTAAGAGGTATCAATTTTCTGAATTGTTGAACCTACCCGTCTGCCTTTTTTTTTTTTTTTTTTAATTGGGTGGACTCAGCAGCTCATTCATTTCTTAAAAATTAGATAGAGAGGGGAACCAAATACATCCTATTGTAGATTCAGCTTATTCATAATATTTTAATAAATTAAATTAATATTCACTTAGGTTTAGGGGGTCTTTTAAAGTACTTGACTCCAAAGAGATCTGGACTTTTCATCAGCTTTGATTTAGAATATGCTTTAAGTAGCATGTCCTATTTTGTAATCCCTTTGAAATTAATTTTTAAGTTGGTTAAGTGGGTTTGCTATATTTTACTTTTAGCCTTGATTTTGCCTTTCTATCTTGGGAATATGAATAAAAGCAAGAATCATATACTCAAACCTACCCATCTCCTTCCTTGAGCATTTCTCACAATGTTAATATGGTTCAGAAGTGGAGCTCCCAGGAGAAATTGTGGTAATGTTTTGACAAACCTGAATTTTTCAAAATCATCCTACATGATAGTGATGGCGATACTTTAAGGCAATGGGATATTAATGCAAGCAAAGTATCCAGAAGACAACTGAGTATGCACTATATACTGTGCATTTTTTGATGGTTTAACAAAATCACTAAACAAAGGTCATGTCCAAAAAAATTTTTGAACCAACAGAACAAATATTGTTTCTTCAATCATTTATGATGTATTAAACTAACTGGTTAGTAGAAATAGAACAGTAGTCATGGTACTTTTCAGGCAAATGTGAAGCTGAAAACATTCCCTTAAAATATGCTAAACATAATCCAGAAGCAATTTAAAACTAAATGAGGATATATTCTTTAATGGAGAAAACACTGATAAAGGAGTTTGATTGCAGGTATGACTGCAGCTTAGCTCAACTCTGAGTGTGTTTTCTCATGTCAGATCTAGATACATATTTATATGTAAATATAAAACTATAAAGAGCAGTTTTAATAATCTAAAGTGTTCATTTAGCTCTTCATCTCAATAATACTCTATATGGTTTTTCCCTTTATTGATTTGGCTTTGAGACGCAAGAAGTTCACATTAAAATGTCATTGTAAATAGGCATCAGTGTAAAGGAAAGCATTCTGGCAATCAGAGAAAATCTGGCTTTTTTCCCTTTAAGTCCATTCAGAAAACAAGTTTGTGGTTCTCTGTGTAGGTAAGATCCAAAAAGAATGGACAGTGCAGAACACAGCATTTGGAACTAATAAATGAGGTAGTGCAATCACTGTCTATTAATGAGCCAATGTAATCATATGATGACTTAAGAAATCTACGTGCTTGGAGTGTGACTCAATGCAGGTATGCACATGCTAGGCAAGGGGATTGGTATTCTGGATAATGTTTCATCTAAACATGGATTAATGTTTGTTGTAAATTATCTCTAGTTAGATCTGTTTATATTTTGTTGGTATATCACATTTGTGTCAAAGAATACATATGTCAAACTCTGTTATTATTTCTATAAAAACCCTATGCTTAATGCTTTCAACTGTTAATGCTATAGTCATCCTCTCTAAGCCGCTTTAAAGCATGAAGATTGTTTTCTTTATGAGCTACAGCTTAGAAAAATGTTCTACATGATTTTGGTGAAGATGGTTTGAAAAGGATGCTTTGGAAAAAAAATCTTTGTTTCTTTCTGCATAAGGACAGGCTTTAGCTGTCAGGGTAGAGATTCATGACAATTATTTCTTACTTCCTGAAATATGAAAGTATATAATCATGCAGACTCCCTCAGCTGTGAAATAAATGTTGTGAGAGATGTAGTCAGAATTTAGAGAGTAGTGGTAAAAAAAATAGAGCTTCATCTGAGAAAATTACTCAAAAGTGCTCAACAAGACCACATAAAACTCTGACTGCACTGAGACTGTGCCCATTTAAAAATGATGGGGTTATTGTATCTCTCACCTTTTCTTTTCTGTCTCTGTGCTAGAAGACTTGAAAGAATCTCGTTTACACAATCTGGGTGTATTGTCTGTTTTACTGGCAACCCATCCTCAGGGCATTCTCTAATACTCACTAAGCTGCTTTGAGTTTTAGCTTATTGTATTTGAATTTAGTGTACACACAAGGGCAGAGGTAGGTCCTCTGTCTATAATACAGTCAAACTACAGTAATATTTTCTTTAAAAATACTCTCCTGTCTATAACCATTGCTAATAAACTATTGCAGGATTTCAAGTGAGAGGCAGAAAAGTTGACAAATCATTACCTCTTGGGAATCTGTGAAACAGCTATAAATTCATTGGCTTACTCACCTGTAATTCAGTTCCTATTTGTCTGCAACTATTATGCTTCTAAAGATCACATACCTATTTAACCATGGTGCCAGGTTCTGGCCTGCAGTTTTGACAGGGTTTGTACAACATGTGTTGTTACAGTATCAGAGGGTATGAAGACCCACATAAATTGAATCATCCATCTACATTGCATTATTTGTGGTTATTACAATGTGTTGTTTAAATATGGAGAGGCGAGAGTGTTTCTGGAGATGGATATCTCTATGCAGCTGAATCACAGAAAGGATTCTTTAACTCAGAAGATCACAGTATGAAGACAAAACATTTTCTTACCAATCACGCACAACATCTGCAGAAGTTAAAGTTTCTGGTATAATTTCTGATAGTGTGAAATTTTAAAAAAATACCATTTAAAAAAAAAATCTGTATTTTACATTCAAGATATGAGTTATTCCATGCATATTCTTCAGCGCTTCGCATCTACAAGCTACGTATATGATTCCAAGTCAGGGGTGGTCCACAGACTCTGTAGAACAAGAAGAGGAGCAAATGTCTGAGAGTGAGATGCTACGTGGGTACATGAATATGATCACATATAAGCCAGCTATTACACATTCTAGAAATGACTGTGCTTGAAATGCCACATCTCTTTGCAATGTGAAGCTCCCAAGTGAGGCATTTGGGACTGCCTTATGGGAACACCCACACAAGTGTCTGCACTAAGGCAGTAACTGTGCCTGTAACCAGTGGTCACTGTGTTTACTTTAGCAATAGAGTTGATATCTCCTGTAAACTGATGGCACCATTTCACTTCTTACAAGTAGGACATGAATATAGAACTTGGCATGAATGTGCCCCATTTTTGGACAACCTTCGAGCTTGGAGGACAGAAAAAAATAGACAAGGGAAAAAGTGCTGGTACTTTTGAAAAGTATGAGAATCACTTTGATAGACTTTACGCTGTCTTTATTTACACACTTTCAGGAAATATTCTTCCAAAAATCTAATGCACATTGAATATTGTCAGTGACACCTAGGAAAATAGGAACTCACTATTCATCAGTGTACAAAAGTCTCCATTAATCAAGGCATTTAAACCAGGAGGATGATTACAGTGAAGGCCAATTTTCTTGAAGCCAAGTTGAAAATGACATGCTGAAATGTCTCAATGCTTCATTTAAAGAAAGGCATTAGTGTGGTTTCTTCCATGGATGCTAGTTTTTGCTCTTAACAATGCTGTAGACATATGCTGGAACGTCATCATCTAAATAAATTCCTTTTGAATTAATTTTCAGTCAACTGTTAGGTTATCTATGAGCTCAGGGAATAACATGTGTATAGCTGCTGAAAACTGCTTTAGTAATTGCTTGACTCACAGCCAGTGGACTTTTATGATCCTTTTCTAGTTGCACACGTCTCTTTTCTGTGCCCAGAAATAATGGTCTTTCCCCCAGATTTGATGCCATACATGCTCTTAGAGGTGAAATAAAGAGAAGAAATGAAGAAAGCTGCAGAATCTAGCAAAGAAAAGTCCTGAAGGGGTTACAAAAACTAAACACAATCTTGGCACAATGCTAGGCAAGTCTCAGAACTGTTGCTGACAGGTAAGTAGGTCTACCTTAGTCATGCAGACTTTAGGAAGTCTACACTTGAATACTCTTTAGCTTCCACTGAACATATGACAAAAATCTCAGCGAATCTCTGTGCCTTTTCTTTACAAGAGGGAGGAATGCCAGTGGCTTAGCCTGTTCTTTTCTGCTAAGTCTTTAAAATAATTCAGAGATTAAAAAATTCAGAGATTAATGGAAAATATATACACAGCTGGCAGTTTTTCTTAAGCCATAAGTAACATCCCAGTGAGAGAGGCCTAAGGATGCTGAGATTACATCAACCATATAAAGATGAAAAAGTCTTCTTGAGAACACCTCAATAAGTTGCAGAGTATAACCGGAGTTTTTTTTACTGATTTGAACTGCATAGAATCATAGTTTAGGTTGGAAGTGACTTTTAAAGGTCATCTAGTCCAACCCCTTGCAGTAAGCAGGGACATCTTCAAAAAGTTGCTTAAAGCCCTGTTGAACCTGACCTGTAATGTTTCCAGGGATGGGGCATCTGCCACCTCTCTGAGCAGCCATTATTTCTTTACTGTTGTTCATTGATATTGCTGTGTATATTGTACTAGTACAACTGTTTGGGGCATTGTGCTATAAAATGTCATTCAAATGACTCTTAAAAAAAAAAATATAGTCCAAAGGGGTTGTTTCCAAGTATGGGGCATTTACACTCTCTTGACAACCTGTTCTAATGCTTTACCACCCTCATGGTAAAAAATTTCTCCCTTGTATTTAATCTGAACCTACCCTCTTTCAGTTTAAAATAAATATCCCTTGTCCTACTGCTACATGCATAACTGGGTCTGTCCCTATCTTTATTCTAAGTCCCTTCAAGGTACTGGAAGTCCATAAAAAGGTCTCCTGAGAGCCTTCTCTTCTCTAAGCTGATCAACTCCAGCTCTCCTAGCCTTTCCTCACAGGATAGGTGTTCCGTGCCTCTCATAAATTTGTGGATTGAAACTGCAGCAGTACACAGAGCCCACATGATGAATCTAATACTGTGACTGTCATGAATAACTGAAAATCTTGCTATCCAAATGAATTCTGTGCTTTAGAAAAACTACAGATGTTCTGGTAAATCATCTATGCAGTTCTGGATAGTATAAATATAAAGACAGAGAATAGATCCAGTGTTAACAGTCTTTCCTGTTAGTCTCACGTGAAGTCTGTAAACTGAGGCTCATTCATAGAGGAGAGCACACATATTTCCCTTAGGAGTACACTTTGGAATTGAAGAGTGACTCGAAAATCATATGTCAGAACTCCTGTGCTTAAAAAATCATAAAGGCGGCAGACTGCAGGGCCCTGAAGTAATCAGTCAAAAAGCACAAGATTTCTCCCCCATCGATTACTGCTTTCTGTGCTTTCAGACTTAAATACATATATGGAAACCCCAAGTACAAGTATTACGGTTTATTTCAGAAAACAAAGGATCAGTCACTCACAGTAAGAACATTTCATCACTTCATTGGCTATTAGAAACTGATAAACTATTTATATATAATAGATGTGGCTCCATCAATCACCTTCTAAATTTTTTTCTTTGTTTAAATTATATTTAATTGAAGTAAATAGGTTACCGAACAATCTGTCTGAGCGTGTGGCTTCCTATTGGAGGTAATAATGTTGATAGCATAATTGTTTGGGCCACAGGAAAGGCTATTTTTTCTAATGATCATCAGATTTTAACAATGTTATTTTTTCAAAGGCAGTAATTCCTGAAGCAAAAAGCCTGGGCAAATACAACACTGAACTTTCATTTCTCTTGCATCTGTCAGGGACAAAATGCACATAGGTAGGAAAGGGCTCCTTTGAGTGTAAAGCATGAAATGTAACTAGAAGTGCGATGTTAGCTCTGGTCCCCCACAATACTCTCTGTATTGAGGCACCAGAGGGAAGTTGTGGGCAGACTGATGTCCATGGCTTTAGCTGTCAACACCCATTGTATTGCTCATACACACTGTCATTGCTCGTGCTTGAATAGCAGAAATTATTAAAGCACTAGTGCTAGACAGCCCAGGACAGGAAACATTTAGTGGTAACTACTTGTACCAGATTTCCGTTCTACTGTCTAGCATAACTACCATTACATGTAGGGATTCTTTCCCATAATAATTTGCATCCACACTATAGTTCTCAGTATGATTTTTTTTTTTTTTTTTTTTTTTTTTTTTTTTTTTTTTAATTACAAAAGAAATATTTGCCTAGCAGGTTACATGAATGACTGGGAAAAATTATTAAATTGCTCTATGAACACACCATCTATTTTAAAGAAATGACATCTGTTTTAAAATATATCTTTTTCATTTCATAAGCTCAACTTGATTGTACAGTTAAATTCTGTAAAGTCAAAATTATATAAATACAATTTGTTAGATTAATGTAAGCACTGTGTTCCACAGAAAGAAAATTTGTCCAATTTGATAGTGGATAATATGATTTATGTTTACAAAATTCTCAGTTAAATACATGGTTATATGCCAACATACTACAATTATTTCACATGATGACAATTTGTTCCACAGAAAAACTAATTGGAGGTACATTAAAATTAACTATTGGGAGCATGTCCTATTTTTTCATAATAATTTCTCCTAGTAAAGAGATTAACTTTGGAAACCTACTCCAAAATATGTGATATTATGTACACTATCAGGTATTAAGAAAAACGATTCTCAAAACTGTACTCCATTTGGTACAAAATTGAACACATAATGCATTTCAGCACTGATATTTCTCTGTTGCTTTTGGCTTTGTTTGGGTCAATAGTTCAAAAGTTCGATACTCAGGTATCCTTGGGTACTTGACAGACATGTGCTGATGTTCCATGTTGGAAGCTATTAAAACATTACCTCTTTATTGCTAGCTGCCATATAGCATAGAAGGCATTAAAACTGTTGCATTTTAGCCTTCAGTAATGAAGATAGCTTGAAAATTTCCTGCCCTCCTTATTCTGTTTTTTGTCATAGAATCATAGAATCACAGAATGATTTGGGTTGGAAGGGGCATTTAAAGGTCATTTAGTCCAACTCTTCTGTGATGAGAAGGGGCACTATCAGCTAGATTGGGTTGTTCAAAGCTCCATCCAACCTGACCTGGAATGTTTCCAGAGTTGGAACATCTACCACTTCTCTTGGCAGCCTATTCCATCACTGCTTCCCTGAACTGCTGTTGTTCACTATTATTTGCTGTGTATGTTGTGCTAATACAGCTTTTCAGGGATTGTGATATAAAGCGTAATTTAAATGATCCCTGCTTAAAAACAACAACAAAAAAATTCAAATATATTTCCTTAGTTCAGCTGAGTGCCTTGTTTTGCAGTGCCCAAAATAATATAGTTTTGTGAGAATGAGAGAGGGAGGAGGGGGAAGGTCTGAGTATGGCTGAGAATGGGAGAAAGGAATGGACAGTATTTGTTGGGACATCTCTTTCCTGGACAAAATGTGTCCCACAGCTATACAGTCAGTGTCCTCTCTGAACGGGCAGGCAAATTTGTGTTGATAGAGAACACTTTCACTCTCTCTTTGTCATTACCATGTAAGTTTTAGATGCTTTTTTTCCCCATACACTGGGAAACCCTGATCTTTTAACTTCATAAAAATTCTGAGAGCCCTCAAAGTTGTTGCTTGACAAGACTACAGTGCCTACCTGCACTTATGTCAATTAAACATGACATACATGTCCTTGGCCTCTCATTTCGTGCTGGCCCTAGTCCTACTTCACAATAAGCAATTAGTTTTGTTTAGAATGCTATTGTAGGTGGATACTTACGACTGTAAATATGTCTCATTTTGGCCCTCTTTCAGAATTTAATGACTTGGCCTTTCTCTCGAGTTGTTCCAAGCCCATTGTTAGAGCCCAGTTGTTCCAAGGCTATAGAGTAAGTGCACAGCTTCAGTGCTAACCCAAAATAAAAGCACAACTAAGAAGATGTTGCAGTACAGCAGCGCTAGTGGGATAATCCTGTTGGCTACTCAGTCCTGCAGACAGTTGCCTCATTAATTTGTATTTAACTGCACACTCTGCCTGTAGTTTTCCATCACATTATCTGTGTTTCAGCTACTGCTGTATTTCTTGTTCTTTCATGAGTTTTCTTGCCAGAAATGGATGAAAGGTCATCAGTGGTAAAGAATTTACATCAATATTTCATAGTGTTTGATTTGGAAGAATAAACAGAGGGGACTTTGGAGAAATTGGTCTTGATTGTCTTGTGTCATTTCTGCTGTCTTAAATCTCTACCCAAATCCTGCCATTTTCATTTCAGTTTTCATGAATGAAATGTATATTTTCAGATTTGTTTCTGGCTATTGTTCTGCACAAAATAACACTAACAAATTATTTAGTTCATTTGATAAAATCAATATTAAAGCAGTGTGTTCCCAGTCATATGATGACATCCAATGTTCTTCCAAAAATGATGACTAGCAGCCATAAATCAACGTGGATGTGCAAAACTGAAGATAAGAATAAGGGAAATGGCTGTCAAACCTGTTGTCTAAAAATAGATCTCCTACCTGTAGTTATAAATTATGTTAAAAAAAAAAAAAAAAAGAATATTAGATTTTCTTGTGTACTTCCAATCTTAAAATGGAATATTGTTAAGGTGATTATCCTGCCAGTGCTGGCACCTTTCAAAAAGGAATGTCTTTCTTAAAAATAATATACTTGCATGATTGGAGAGCCTATCAGAAGTAGAAACTCTTTTTTCTTGCAGAAATGAGGCAAGTAATCACTCACTCTTCCTATATTTATTATTAGTATGATTTTTATATTAGCTTATTTTCTGTTTAAAGTACCATTTTCTTGGAGCCAATAATATTACCTCCAAAACTACAGATGAGAGAAAACAGAATTTATCTTAAATTAAAAAGGAAAAGCATTAATGGACTTTTTCACATGCCCTGAAAAAGTTTTCAAAAGAATGAAGTTTGCTACCTAACATATATACCCAAATCTCAGAAGATTGGAAACCAGATGATTCTATTCTTTACCTCAATGATTTTTGAAGAATGTCATGTATTTATCATAAGGCATTTGCTGGCAAAAGTCTGGTGGAATAGTAACATTAGTTGTGAATATCCTGCTTTTTGACATTTAAATTATACCATTTGGATATTATTCAAAATCTCTTGACACAGCTACAGCAGGTCCCATCCACTGAAATTAGATAGTTGGAAACTCAATGACAGAAGAAAAAGACACCTAAAACGTTTGATTACAGTGATGTGTAGCTGCTTCAGCCATTACAATGTCACAGCAAGGTTATGAGACATTTCCATTTTTAACAATCTTAATGGGTTTGGGTCCTGAAGTCCTTATTAAGTTACAGACTATTTGATTTGTCAGTCTTAGCTTTGTCAGGCTTAGCCTTTATATCTGGGATGGAGGAATAAATGGTAATGTGATCCATCCTGGGAATTAAACTGGATGCTGCCAGTAGTATCAGTACTATTAATGCCGGTTGTATAACACATAAGCATGTTCTCTGTAGAATTTTTAAGTGCAATACTGTCACTGGCTGAAAGTTTCTGAAGCAGTGAAACTGCTTGGTTGTTATTTCCCCTTGACAATAAACTGTGAATAAGTGCCTAATTAAAACTTACAGAAAGAATGCAAAAAAAAAAAAAAAAAATTCATAAGAAGGGCTGAAATTTCTCTAAGCTTAAGGAAAATGTAGAAAGAATTAATTTTAGACTTTTATAGTGTTTTCCAAAACCTTATCACCTCTAAAGTTTTATAAGCAGTCATGGGATATTTTTGTCTTGCTTTTATTTACCAGCTTATGTTGAGTTTACCACTTTATGGAAAACTGCCTTCAGAAAAGTAATATCAGAGGCAAAAGCAAGAAATTACTCTTTTTATCCTGCTTATTTCAGTAAAGCATTCTCATTGTGATAATCTTGCACTGGTTTAATACAAAAAAGAGTGAGATTTCTAAATGATTCTTAAAATTTGTAAAAATAAATACCAGAATGTTAAATAAGTGTAAATCATGATTAAATACATTTAAGTATATATACAAATGGTTTCAAATCAACTTATCTAAATCAATACTAAAATATTAAAATTATATCATCTCAATACCAGAACCCAAATTTATATGCAATTTGTATAGTACTCGCTCTTGTAAATTTATATTATCTTCTAACATTCAAGATTAGAATTTTTAAGCTTAATATTACCCAATGTTTTGCATATAATAAATTTCATTAATAGAAAATATAGAAGGCAATAATTTTTGGGCAGGGGGATTGAGCTATTTAAATTTTTTTTTAACTTCTACTTCATATGTCTTACTATGAATATGTAAAATTGATTAAAAAAACAATTCTTAGAAAGAATTGAGATTGTTTTAGGACATAGACAAATTATTTCCAAATGCACAAGTAATTCCAACTGTAATTATCACCCATGATCTTTAACAACTTGCAAATCCTTTAAAATGTCCATTAATGAAACATGCTTTCAAAACAGTTTTCTGAGAAATTACTGTACACTCTTATTTTGTGTAGCACTGACTGTTGGTAGTGTCTCCAGGTGTATTTTCATTTTTAACATTTCTGCTTTTTAAATTCATTGTGTATTTTCGTGCAGCTGTGTTTTTATATTTTTTTTTTAATATTCTTTCCCTGTCTTTAAGGAGACTAGCAAAGCTAAACTATTGTGTACCTTAAAAATACAATAACTAGGATGATAAAAGCAAAGCAGTTTCTTACTACAACTGTGCTTTTAATGTCTAGTTAAAGTACTGTGGGACCATTAGTGAAGCTAGAATGTGTCTTTGACACCCCATAAAAGTAAATCTCTTTATCTCGGAGCTCTACTCAGTAAGGTACATCTGGAGAAAAAAACCCCCCGTTCCTGCTCTGTGTTAGGAAAAGACTGTCATCCTAAGAGTACAGAATTGAACTACAAATTACTGTGGTTTTTAGGTTTCTTTTTTCCTGCTTTGAAACCTGTCTACCTACCCAGTGAAATCCTTTTAAGAAAAAATGCAGTATAGCTAAGATAACCTATCTACACAGGCACACATTTTTTGAAGACGAAATTAAATTATATATATATATGGTTTTTTTGTTGTTTTTTTTTTTTAAAGGATTATTTTTATGCAGCTGTGTGAACAAAGAAAATAACAAAGGTGAGAAGCAGGAGTTAGAATCACCAGTTGAATTTAGGCATGGCCACTGCCACATCAAACCATGGGCCTGGAAATGCCCACAGCAATTCACAAAACATTTCTTGGCATTTGACCTCTTATAATGCAGAAAAGTGAAGGGATTGACAGAAGCCAATGTACTGAAGGGAAGGACACCCTGAAGGAACAGCTGATGAAGAGGGAACCTGCGTTACCTCTCTATGTTTGGAGAACTTAGGTGTCAAATGCTGCACTGGACATAGGTGCTTATTTTAATTTGGTTTTTACAAGCCTTAACTTCTCCTAAATTAGAACCATAAATCTTACAGTGACAACTTTATTTCTACCACTGTTCCATTTCTACACTACTTCATAACTCTCTGTAGCATAGCATTTCTTACGCTGGTTCTTGAAAGAAAATTTCTGCTTCAGCAGTGATCTGATCATATGTGAACTACAAACTTCTTAGAGACATGGAAAATGCAAAACTACAGCATTAAGTTTTCCTTGCAGATATTATATGAATTGTGTGTGCTGTTATTCCACACCATGGTTTTCACTGGATATCTTAAAATAACTTTTGTTGTAAATCCAAACCTTATTTTTATTTTCAGAATCTTTATAACTTGTTGCATGGCACCAAGATACCAATTCTATAGAAGCTTGTGTATTCTATGGGAATACACAAGCAAGGTCAAATTCAGATTTTTGGCTTTCACATGATTTTTAGTCTAGATTTCAGAACATTTACTATTCTTAAGTTAAAAAAAGTAATTTTGTGCATTTTTCTAACGCATAGCTATCTCCAATTATCACTCTATTTTTTGTTGGGCTATACTTAGTTAAATGTCTTGTTATTTTGAGGAATTATGGGGGGCTTGCCTTAATAATTGAAGACTAATATTTTAGTTTACTTCCCATACAGCTTTGAGGATTATGTTGATCCCTGGATATGCACGGGTTGCTTCTAGAAGCTCTGAATTGTTAGTGCTGTCCCAGCACAAGCCACTGGATTCACTGATACAGAAGTAAATATTCAAAATTTAACTTCATAAAAGCAATGAGTTTGGTCATGATATCAGTTGTTTGACTGTCCCATAAGAAATGGGGACTTAAAATTTAAAATTGGCCTCGAGGTTCTATGTGTGCGAAAGCCTGCACCCAGAACTAACAGCACTGGGACCAAGGGCGGGGAACCTGTCCTAGGATTTCAGCAGTGCCCAGCAGATACTGCCGGAAGATTTCTGTGCTCCTGCTGGCTTATTCCTCAGTGTGGCAGATCAGTCAAGCCTCTTCCCACTAAATGTGACGGTGCCTGTGCTTATTTGGCGAGCTATGCCTATAGCACATTTAAACCTATTCCTTAGTATTTCCATACATTTATTCAATTACCAATAGATAATTTGTCTCCTGGTGACCTTTCTTCTAAAGACTATTTTCACTTCAGCATTTTATTGGGAGGGGTTTTTTGTTTTTGTTTTTTTTTGGCTGTGAGTTTTGGCACCTCTTACACCCCAAGATATTACAAATGCCCAAAAGTACATAGGTAGTAAGGACGTAGGGACTAAAGGGCGGAATAGGATGATTGTATCAGGCCCTTCATTTTTTCTTCTTATCCATTAGCAAGAAAGAATAAAATAGAGATGAAAAATTATATTCCTGCTCTTTCATACACACATCCTCTTTGCATAACACCACTTCTACTACTGTAGCACTTTCAGTAATTCATCATTTTGAATTATGGGAATGTACTTCGAGCAAAATAAAAGAAACCAGTAGTACAAACCAAAACTGATGACTTCTTTTTAAAAAGAATGCTTTAAATGGCTTCTGCAAGAAGGGCTAAGCATTTATTTTCATTTACAAATAGCAATCACTTTGTGTTCTAATTATTCACCGTTATTATAAAGGCTTTCTAAAATAAGACATAATAGTTTAAAATAGCAGTTTAAAGAGCTGCTTGATACGTTGAAATGAAAAGCGAGAGTATGAAAAACACATTTCATTACTTCCAGCTGCCTCAGTGTCTTGGGGCAGTATATTTACAGCGAGAAATATTAAAAATAAAGTAACCTGCAGAGCAATTTTATGGTGGACTTTTTCCCTTGGTGAATATAGTCATTTGACAACAACTTTTTCCATGTATTTGCATGCTGTACTGCACTACATTTGAAAATCATTTAGTAAGGGGAATGAAGAATTACAAGAAAGGGCTGAGTCCCAGCAGACCTTAGAGAATCAGAGTGCAGAAGAGGAAGCAATTATTTACTTGCATTAAGTGGGGAGTGCAACCTGCAATGGCGAGATTGGACTCCTGCATTCATGAGCTACCAATATGACATCTGTGATATGACATTGCCACAATTACAGCTCTGTCTTATTTGAACCATAATGAAGACGCAGACTGAGTAGCTTAAAATGTAGAAAAAACTTCTGGTATTCCTGGGCATATGGGAATAGACAAAAATGAAAATTGCTGTTTCTGCGCTGTTTGGGTACTGCAGCTGTTTCCTCAGCTGCATGGCATTACTGATGGCCTTGAAAGCCAAAGATTCAACTTCCACACAGAATTGCTGTTCTTTACCCACAACACAATGCTGCAACTCTTGCTGCCTTTTTCTGGTGGTAATCATAGCAGATCTTAGGAGGTGGGAGATGTCTTTGCCCTATTGTCTGGAATTACATCATTGAATTACGGCCTTTTTCTAAGTACATTTCATGACAATACCAGAAACCAGGGAGACTCATAGGTGGGCGATATTTTTATGCTGCTGTAATGTGGTTCTTCCAGCTCTTCTGCTCTGCCAGCTAACCCAGTTCCTAGGGACACCAGGTCTGTGAGCAGCAAAAACAGACCATAAGGAAGTCAGCCCAACTTTTATTTTGAACTCTGTAAATTCAACTAGGACCTATGTTTGTACACTATAAAGAGAATCTTTAACCAAAGCCCTAGCTAAGAAATATGAACATTTTCCTGATAGTACCATTTTCTCCTATTGTATTGTTGGGTCTCTCTCAGATGCTTTTTAGAATAGACATGAAAAAGCGTTGGATCTATAGGTTGCTCTAGTTTTGGTACAGTTCTGCTACTGCTTAAAGACACTATGAAGTAAGTGCTCTTTCACTAACTATTCACAAGACATATATCTCCATCTGAGCCAAAGTTGTCCCCTGGTGAAAAGGTCATGCTTATATAATTAAAGCAATTTCTGAGTTATTTCCTCCTCTCTCCCAAAATCAATGGCAGAAAAGAAGCCAAACCAAAATGGAAACACTGGAAGGAAAATAATTGATAGAAATTGTGTTTCTGGCAACTTGGATTGAATGAGAATGAAAAATTATTTTTGCTGCTAGAGGAGGTCACTTTGGGCTTACAGCTGGAACTTCTTGAAAGGAAAAAAGCTCTCAAGCTTGGAAGGAAGCCTGGGAGTATGATCAAGGTTCCAGATACACCTGGAACCATAAAAATACAGCATGACAAAAGCATTAAACAGAATACATGCAAGAACAACAGTATTAGTTTGAAAAGGAACTTGTAGAAATCAACTATGTGGCAATGGGCGAAATATAAATAATGCCTTTTCAAGCCTAATTGATTACTAAAAGCTAAAACTTGGCACCAGATTTCAGCACAGGAGGCAGAAAACAACAATTCTACCATTTTACTGCATAATTTTCTGCCCCATAAATTTCATAACATCTTGTATCTGAACCATGGAAATAGTGTGGCTAATGTGTTTTATCATCTTTGATAAAGAGAAACAAAGCATAGTTGTTAACAATATTCTGTCATTTTTTTCACTGTTGGTATCAAGTAGCAATAATAATAATTTAAATAAATTCTATTTTATTATGAAGGATCATGTTTTGCTCAAGACAATACTGTTTCTTATCATTCCAGTTATTTATAAATGATTTACAGTTCTTCAGCTCTATCTATGTATTTATTAATGTCACTGAAGCTACCATTTAACACCCTCTTGGAAATGTCATTAAAAATAATATCTGAAATGGGTAAAGCAGCTGATATAAGATAAAAATAGTAAGTTTGTGCCCTAACTTTTAATTTTTCTATTTGTAGATTTTTAAAGGAAGATTTTATGATTCTACTCAGTTGTTAAAGCAAACAGGGCTGCAGTAATTCCCCATTGTTTTTATTTCAGTTTAGCTTAAACAAGTGATATTTTCTGTTCTTAGTTATTATTTAAGTGTCCAGCACATCTCTGAAAAATCCTTTTCTCATGTCCATGGGCAAATATCATACAGTGTTCTATGATTTTTAGCAATTATTCTTTCTGTAACAATTTTTTGGTGCTTGGTTATTTTTGTGAAAGGTGGTGAAAATCCCAGTGAATGGTGACAGAGAGTGAGACTGAGAAGAATTTCACTTCAAGCACTAGCAAAGCTGTCTACATTGGATTAATTTTCATTTTATTTTTTCCTAGAGAATTGCTATGTCACTCCCCTGAAAGGCTATAAAGGCTAGGTCTTAGAAGCATGCATAAAGACCTTTCAGAAATGATAGATCTCCTACAGAAGTAAAAGTTAGTGAAATTATGATGTATGTATTCTGGGTCACCTTACAGATTGAGACATACTCCCAAGAACCCTGTCCTGTCATATATTAAATAAAATATATCTTTTTAGTTTCTAGACAATTGTCCGGAAAGAAATGTAGAACAGATTTTTATGCCGCAGAAACTGAGCAAAACGTCTGTTATTTTATTACCTACCCTTAGGCATTTATGGTAACAGTTTGGTTTCCTTTCTGCTTTGTAACAGGCGTATCAGCCTTCTGATCACCCTTACCATGTGAACAGCTTCCTTCTGCCTTTTCCATTATTTCTCACTAGGATCTGCTCCAGAGAAACAGTGCAGGTAAGTACAGTGTAAATTGTTCAGGCTCCTTCTGAGACACCCTTCAAACACTAGGTTCAGTGTTAACACATCCTCATAGCCTACTACAGCAGGCTCACATGCAAAAGTGAAGCACCGACACGCACACTCAGGCTTCAAAAGCCCTTGCTTAGGGCTGTGACACTGCCTTGTCATTATGTGGTGAACTCTGACTTTAGAAAACCCCACTGCCTCCACTCAGGGAAAACACAGTGACCAAGAGCTGGAAAGGTCCTGCAGAAATCCTAGACCAAGAATTATGAGACCTATCTGGCTCCAGGCTGCTCTCACTGACAAGCATGAGCACAGGCCAGCTGGCCCAAGGATTACCATTCTCTCTCAAATGCATTAGCAAAGGACTAATCACAGAATATTGCAAATCACATTGAAAATTAATTACAGTGATCTGGAGCAGTGTTTATCAGTGTGTGGTCTCTGACAATCAGATTGTAGATATCTATCTGGCTGCTTAAACTATATGATCATCTCTCTATTCTTACTGTTATTAAATCAGATTAATCTCTCTCTTTTTTTTTTTTTTTTTTTTTTTTTTTTAAAGCTACATGACAGGGCAAGTATTTTGAATGAACACTATGAACTCATGATAGAGAGGAATTATGTGACTGAAATGGGAACAATGTCCATTTGCAGTTTGGAATTGAATAGAGTGAAGTGTTGTGTAACAAATGCGCTTTTTTCATAATAAAGTATATTTTCTTAATAAAGTACCTTAATAAGGTACATTTGATGATTCCCAGTTTAAATGGTGGCATAGCTGCTAAATGACCAAGCAGAAAACATAGAGCAAATGTGCTTTTCCATTGTGAGTAGACACAACACAGCTTGACGTACCACTGCACTGACATTCCGTCAGACACTGCTTCTGGGAGGTACAGGCACATTCAGACAAAGGCAGTCAACCACTACCCTCACCCCCAAAAAACTCAGGACATCTGGACTAAGTGTTTTCCTTTGGGAAAAAAAAAATCACATTGAAGAGAGCTGGCATCAGTTTAGAGAATGCAACTGAGACACTGTCTGAGTTTTTTTGATTTTGAGGTGAAAAGATGTATTACTAAATGAAGACTGCAATAGATCATTTGCAAAATATTTAGAAAATGGAAATATATTATGAAATTAGGTGATTAGATAATTTTCTTGACATTAAAATAGAAGTGAAGAATAATTAAATGAAGATTTTCTAGACCCAAGAAAAACTGCATCCAGAATATGTATCTATATTATTTACAAGACAGATTTTTTTAATTAGACAACAACATGTACTAAAAGAAAACATTTGGAATATTTAAAAAACACAGAGAAAAATTCCTAGCAGTTTGATTATTCCCATTTCTTGAATGGAGAAAGAAGAGAGGCAAAAGGATATACCTGTCATACCTTTTCTAGAAACTGAACCAAGTGAAGTATTTGTACATCTTGAAAACTGAGACTGCTTACTCCTTCTTAGCAGCTTGCAAGGTGCTGTCATGGATGAGAAACATGATGCACTTGAACATTCGGGTAACAGGTGGCATGGCAAAGCTTCAGGAAGACAAATATCCAGAAGGCATCTAGCAAAAAAAATGGAGAGCAGAGTATGTCGTTTTAATTGGTTATAGCCACTGTGTTCAATTTGAAGACTGGTAAAAAAACAACTGTGGCTTATAAAAATTAAATGTTTTAATTCTCCTCTACCTTATACAACTTTTACTTGATGTAAAAGTAATTACTTTTTTCTGTGTAATTTTTCAACTTATTTTCATGTAAAAAAAGGAAAATCAGACCTTTTTTGTCTCTGTAGTTGTATGCGGTAATAGTTTAGCTTCTGCTTTAATGCTCCTTGCTCTGTCATGAAGCTAAACAGGAAATTGGGCTAAAATGACAATTTGAATTTCATTCTTAGAGAATTTCAGTGGGGGAGAGCTTCCTGGAAATTACTTACTAGACAGATCTCAGACATGATACTTATCTACCCAAACCACCTCAGCACTTCACAATGTCACCCACCTTCTCAAATACAAAATTCACAGGCCTAGTCATGAAAACTACTGCAGCAAGATTTGATCTTGGTCCCATTAAAGGCACTGTTTTTCTACTGATTCCAAGGAAATTGTTCCAAAAATGGCGTGACAAGTAAACAGTGCTGCTTCATGGTACGGTGTTATGGTTGCTGGCAGCCTGAGCTGTGCTGGGATGTAGCAGCACTTAGTCATTCATACACTGCAAGTAGAGCTAATCCTGAGAGCCACACGAGATGTGACTGTGAGGACTGAACAGCCTGTGCACTTGGCATTGCTTCTAACCTATTTTTTCACACTCTATTTCTCACTGAGAAAACAAACAAGCAAGCAAACAAGAATTTTCAGTCCGGAACATAATAAAAAGCTTGTACAAGCTCAAGCAGTAAGATAAGGTGATTATTTTGCCCTTCAGTTCAAGTGTCAGCTTGTTTTCAGCTGCTGTCAAACACTTTGTCACACCAGATGTCCATCATATCTGTTACATGGCAAAATGTTTCAGTACACAGAAAACAAGATGCATGATTTCCTCATACTTATCTTTGAAATCTCCAAAGAAATTTTCATTATAGTTGTGTTTGCTTATACCCACTGCAGCTCATTTTTAAGTTCTCTTTGAAATCTTTATCACCTTTTTTCTCATGCTTGTGTATGTACATGTTAAAGTTAAGACATCTTTAAGGGTAACAAAACTTAAGGCCACAATTTTTTTTCATTCTCGCTTTCCTTTTTGCTAAATAAATTTACTCCAATGTCCTTGATATTATACACTCATGATACAAAGATGACATGTTCCTTTTATTCACTTTTTGTGTATTTCTTTACCTCTTAGTATGCTTACCTCAAGGAACTTCATTAAATATAAATAGTGAATGAAAGTGCTCCTGTTACATCAACAGCAACAATATTTGCTTTGCAAAGGACTCTTTTACTCCAGTTCATGGTGAAATAATTTTCTTTCAGATTCTCCTTTCCTTCTCTATTTTTTTCCCCGTTTCCTTATGGCTTCATGAAACATAATATAATAACTCATAGCTTTTGCAGTCCATTATTCAGAAGCCAGTTTTGTACCAAGACACTCCTATTTATAACTCTGAGTTTTACTCTATGGCACGGTAAATATACCATTGAAAACATTAAAATTTTATTTAGGCAAGTATGCAGTATTTTGCCTGTACTGATTATCTCTTCTGTCAGCTATAGAATTTTGCATAAGCCTGTTTTAATAAAATACATAGTTTATATTGAATTTAAAAGTATTTCTAGATATGCAATCATGTTTTCAAGCTACAGACTCAATATGACTTTCTATTAACCCATGCAAAAGAATGGTATCAAGGTGAGACAATCCCATGCTACCCTGGGGTGTATGCAGCTGAGTGAGCAGAGTCATGCCCTCAGCTAGTTGGCAGTGGACGAAGGAAGAAAGAGTATTCTACGCTTTCTCTACCCTCAGTGGAATTTAATGGAAGATGTATGGCTCAGCCAGGGGCCAAGCAAGCAGCCAAACATGATGCTGGCCACAGCCAAGATGACCCCTTAATTTGGCTGCGGAAGAGAAGTTCTTCAGCACTTTGGAACAGCTGTACCACAGTTTTTGGTGGATTGCTCAAGACAACAGCAAAGGCCCTCATGTGTAAACATGGGACAGTGACTGGGTCATGACATTGACCTTGTGTGTTCTGGAAGAGAAATACAGTTTGACTATAATCTAATCTAATATATATAAAATAATATAAATACAAAATAAATATAATTTAATTATTATATTTTATAGTGATCAACTAGTTGCAATACTGATCACATGCCGAAAAGTTGATGTTATATTGAAAGCAGTGTCATTAAAATGCAACGTGTTTCATTTTTATCAGCAGACAAAAATTAAATACTAAAAATGGACCTATTTTAATTTGAAGTAGAGAAGGCTGCTTATTTCACCTTACTTAAAATAATCAGTCTTGTTTGTTACTAAGATAAGAATCAAGTCTGAACTAACTTAAAATAAGTTCTCACTACAGAAAATGAAAAGAGACATATAAAAATTACTTATATAAACAGTAGTTCTTACATTATACTTGCCAAATGGCTTATCATAATTTTCAAAAGTAAAAATGGAAATTTTAAAAAGTGCTTTTTTTCTTATACAAAAAAAAAAGAAGAAAAAGATTTTACTGGGATATCTAATGATTGGCTACCAGTCACCATAAATCTGAATAAAATTATACACAACTACTGAGCAGAGGCTTACAAGTGTTACCTGTCTTCCTTATAAAGCACAGGAGAGACTGGGTCAAGTGTGCAGCTGATGCACCACTTGATCAATATAGTTAATATTTCGGCCTTAAGGTACCTTTTAAAAATCCCTACTCCATTATCTTCTGAACATAGCAGAGCCGAAACACAGTTTCTGACTGTCCTCCGGTGACCTGGTAAATTATAGACAGTGGTTCTGATGACATTTTTTAGTCTTTGATCTTACTGATTGGCTGTGACCCCTCAACAAATGATGGTTTTGCCAACTGTTTTCATCTTGGATAGTACAGTATGCCAAAAATGGGGGAAATTAGAAGATCAGAAATAAGTACCTGTATTTGCTGATACTTCATTACATGAGATTTGAAAGTCTTTCATTCTAAAAAAACCCAACTTTTGGTCATTTAATTCCAAAACTACATTCAGGCAGTTAGATGGGCTCATCTCTAAGGACTGACTCATTAACATTTCCTAATGTGTACACTGAAATTTTCATTTACTCTTGTCAATATGTATAATAAGAGAAATGTATGAAGTGCTCTATGGTTACCTGATAACAAACTAATTACTTTCATTTTTTAAAAAACTTTTTATCTGATATTACAGCTTTTTTAATATCTGAATCTTTCTTGCAAGTTTTTGTTATTTGCAACATTATTCATTTGAACAGTACAGGGAAGGAGTTGTTTTGTTCAAGTACTATATAAATTAAGTATTTTGAATTACTTAATTATTTCATATTCTAAGAATAACTTATAGCTAATTAAATGTCAATATAATTTGCAATTATATCAGCTGAAGTATGTGGCACTATTTTATGCAGTTCTTTTCCTTAAGTGTAACATTAAAAACATAATTAGCACCATTATTATGTTCAGTGATACTGCATTCATGAAGTCTTTGATGGTCACTGTATATTGGAAAAGGAGAATATTTCAAGAAAAGTTCTTAAATTCGTCAAATAAAGTTTCAACTTCTTTTTAGAAACACAGAAATTTAAAAGAAAAATTGAAATATTGGTAAGATTATGTATCCAATCCTTTTTAAAGAAAACTGTATTTATTGCTATAAAATTAATAGCAAATTATATAACTACCTTTTTCACAGCAGTAAGGAAAAATTTTGATTTTTATTTTTTCTCAAATTTGAATATAGTGTATTATACAGTAAAAATGAATATTTTCAGTAATACTACTTTTCAGAATCATCTGTAAGTTTACAAGAAGACCTACTAGAGTAATAGGAACAAAATTATGCTGCTGCTGCACAACCAATATTTTATAGAACAGAAAAAGACTTAATTTCTTTGGGCCCTTGAAGGATAGAAGCTATTCCTATAGTACTCTGCTGAGCAGTATATAAATAATTACATTGATAATTATAATTATAAATTTAAAGAATTGATAATTCTTTCTAATTAAAATTATGTTAATAATTAATTAAAAAAAGGACAAATTAATCTTGGAGTCAAGCAAGATGCTTGATATTCACTGCTCAAATTTCACATTATTACATACTTGGACTTTTTAGGTGCCTGTCAGTCACCTGTCACCTGTCAGCACCTGTCAGTACAGTTTCTCCAACTAAATTACATTCCCTGGGTTCCTGTATGCCTTGAAATTAGGTCCCTGAGGAAGGGATTTATAGAAGGATATAAGCAATTAGGAAATTAGAGGCACAGTGGTTAACCCTAAATCCTTACGCAGAGATGTGAGGGAGACATTTCTCCCCGTGTCTAACATCCCATATCTGAAAGCTGGAGACCTAAGTTATTTTAGAAAACCAAAAAACAACCTGAGGCACTTTCAGTTCTTCCTTTCAAAACACAGCAAGGGCATTTCCTCACATTAACAGCTGAGCCTGGAATGTAAATTTCATTGAGATGTATAAAACTTGTGTACAATTTCCAGCTGGAGTTCCTTTCTCACAGATGTGTCACCACATATCAACTCAAAGGTCTGGTTATGGTGTTTTAATGCAAAAGATTTGCCATAAATGGCAATACAAACAAAATTTTGCAGACCCTGCAATGATTCAATCAGGAAAACATCATTAAGTTAGACAGCTCAGTCAACAGTGGAGACCTTCCTCAGTTTTCCAAGATGAAGATCTGTAGCAAGGAGAGAGAATTTCAATATGGAAATCATGAATCATGTTAGACAGGTTAAGTATTGCATTAGTTCCTCAACAGCTCTATCACCAAGTGTTATTCTCTTTTTCATTAGGTCATTAAATTTCTCACTAATTAAAACTTGTGATGAAGGAGTCCAAGATGGGATTTGGCTGGAGCTGAATATTTAATGAAAAAAACCAACATAGAATCAGATAATGGATCTTAACGCCCATCTCTCATTGATGATTTAGTTTTGAAATACAAATCCAAATGTCTTCTAACAATGCACTTTATTGTGCAGCTTTAGCTTTGCTTTCTTATGTATAGCAGCTGTAAATCTCCCATACTGAGTTCAAAAGAACTGTGCATTGCAGAGAGATACTAAAATAAACCATTGAAGACAAGGTAAAAAGGAATGAACTTGGGGGAAAAAAAGGCAAGCACTGAAAGGCTTTATTTGTAGTTTCTCAAGTTCCTATGACATTTCTCTATTGTAATCACAGCATTCACATGGTGGTTGAGTTATTTGATTGATTTTAGTGACTACCTTTGTCAAAGCTTTTGTGAAAGATTCTTTCCAGGGAGCTCCTTTATGCATACTAAAACGTTGTGATTGAGAAATGAGATTTTTTTTACAGGTAGCATTAAGTTTTTGTGGACATTTTTGCCTCATTTTAAGGTGTAGGTAAAACATCTCTACAATCCTTCAGCTGCGTACCCCTAAATTACAGAGTCACAGTGATTAGAGTCACTGTGTTTCTGCACCTCACTGGTTGTGCATAAAGACTAGGTGGTGGCAGTATTATTTCTAACAGTAAAATTTCAAAATGAAGTCAGATTGGAAGAGCCAAATATAATCTATCCAGCTCAGTTAGCAAGAGCTGTGAATTTGCCATATCATGGTTTCAGAAGACAAATAGATGTGGTCAGGCAGAGCAACTCACTTAACAGTTTCACTGTGACCAAGCCTTGACTAAGCCGAGCTCGGTTATCCCTGCCTGTGCCATGTGTGCATCGTCACATCATATTGTAGTTTCTCTAAACAAGCATGACTTAGACTATAAACTAATAAACTACATGCCTACAAGTTATGGGTTCAATCTTGATCATTGCATGCCTATCAGGAAGCCCTGACATTACACTTTGGAAAGGCTTCAGAAACCTTTGAAAGAATTAGTGCATCCAGTTCTGTGGTCTTCAATTTCAAAAGGACATTGGTAAATTTAACATGATTCAGAAGAGTAAGTTGAGGTCTGCTGAGCGATATGTCCCATAAATACCAATCGAGTTTATTTAATTTATCATGAAACATTTAGGTGATGACTTGGTCACAGTGAACCAGTGCATACAAGGGAAGATAGCTGATAGAACTTTAATGTACTTAAATAGACACAGATAGTATGAAGTGATAACAGAAGGAAGCTAAAGCTGGCCAATCTACTTTAGAAATAAAATGCAGACTGTCAGTCAACAACAAAGTTAGGTATCAATGGAACAACATACATGACAATCCATCCATCAATCTTAGATGTTCAATCAAGTCTAATTTTTCCTAAAAGACAGAGATCCTTTACACTGATGCTTGATGTTCTCAGCACATAAAAGGTTGCAAGGCTGACAGAGCCACAGCCTGACTAGGGAAAGGAGTGGGAAGAAGCTTGACTAAAACATCCAGACCTGCAGGCAGACCTAATGGAGAGACAGCAGCCCCTTTCCCCATGACACATTCTTTAAGGTTGCAACAATGAAGATTTAGAGGAAAGAAAGCAGCTTACCAGGCACCTTTCTTGAGCAGTAGAGCCGTAGAAAAAATGTAAATTTTAAACAACTAATTGTATATGCTTAATATAAATTTGTGAGGAAGAGAGTATAAGTATCTTATTAGGTGGGTCATACCAGCTGGTAGTTTATGGACAGATTGTTGACAAGACATCCCATTTAAATGCTGCTGCCTTTTCCAGTTGTAATTCCAGCTTTTTTGAAGTTATCAGCGTATCGTAAAGTTAAGTTTTGTAACCCTGTTCTCCGTTCTGTTCCTCTTCCTTTGGTAACCTGTATGAACTGCCATCAGACCATTGCTAATCCTGATGTGTTGGGAAGCAGTACAAAGGGGAAAGAGAGAGAGAAAGGAAGGAAGAGTGAGGAAAAGAAAGAGATTTGCCTCTCCCTCCCTCTTTCACTCTTCCCATGTTCAGGCACAGGGTTAAGTATCATTTGTGAAAGTATATAGCCTCTTTAATGAGACATCTGAATGAAAGCTTGGAAAATCTGCAAACATTGATAACTGGTTGTTTTTGAATGGCAAAAGAGCCTCACCATTCTCTTTGAGTTATCAATGGATGTACAAGCATCTTATATTTATTCCAAACTAAATATAGACTTAATTCTTTCATTCCATCAAACTTGCAGACATCTGTTGGGAATCAGTAATGTATGCACACAGTGTACTTGGTTTTAGAGAGCGTGAATGTTCTATTTAAAGGTATCATCAGTACACTTCTTTCAAAAATAATGAAACTGGAGAATAAATATATTGGATTTTGTTTTCAGGTACTTTCTCCTGCTTCCTGCATAGAGGAACTGTGTTTGCAGTCCTTACAGCTGTGAAGATAGAAGTTTTGTTTTGACAAGAGTATTAACCACTTAATGAAGTGGAGCTTTAAAAAGGCTATCCAGTACTGTGGAACACAGCATTCTGACTGTGAAGAAAGTGCAAAGTAATTTGTGATACCTGGATGCAGTAGACTGACTACTGCTGTGGGAATAGCCTCAGCTGTGCAGCCTGTTACATACAGCATAATTACTTAGGATCCGTTTGGCATGAGCATGGGCAGTGTTGTGAAAATGAGCTGTAGGAATGCAGTTCATAAACCATAGAGAAACTAGACCCTATGACAGCTGAGCTATTTGAAAGATTTTTATTTTTTTTAAAGCAACCCACAATTACCTTGCTTGGCTTCAATACACACTACACTTGAGATTCCTGTGTACTAATGAGAATCCATGACCAAGAAGTGTATTTTCAATTAGCTACTTGTTGTTGCAGCTGTACTAGGTGCTTACAATCTCTACAGAAACCATTAACTTCATAAAAGGAATACACAGAGCTCTGGCACACCCCCTGTAGAAATTATGAAGTTTATACTTCTAAGGGACTAACTGCCCTTAGAACTTGTGAGGCATCCTTACAGACGAGGCAAAGTACACTACAGGAGTAGCAGAATTATATTTGGATATAGGAAATAAGCGCAACATCTAAATTATACCTGTGTTTTGGGGACATGCCCATGAGACTATCAAACAGGAGTCCTAAACTGGTTTTGATACATACCTTAAGTCCCACAAAGATTCTTGAGTCTTTTCTCATATCATCATTTACTGCAGCCACAAACAAAATGGAGCAGATCCACTGAGACTCTGGGATTCCTAATCCTGTTAAATGCAGAGGGAAACTTCATGTCAGAAACTTCATCTCCATCTAATCTCTCATGTGAGAGTGGCCTTCTCCTTTCCAACGGCATGCAAAGCAATGAAAACTTTGTCTCCTATTCCTGATGAATAACAGGAAGAATTTTTTTTATTTCATTGCCTATTGAACAGCTGGTGAGGGGAGCTTGCCCTTAGGCTTAATTCATTTATCACTGCTCCTTACTTTAGCTAGTATCTTGTTTATCTGATACTGAAAAATGCTCACACACTGTTGTGTACATGGTGCCATGTGAGATATCCCATGAGGGCTGGCCTGTCTACTGAGTGAAAACTGACCTGATTCAAAAGAAATCTTGTCTGAATGTCATTTATGGAGATGCTAGTGATAATGGCTGTGTTGTCTTTATTTTCAGGAGGTAGGATTTAAGGTTGTATTTTGACCAGTGAGTGAGCAATAATTACTCTCACTGGGATTGAGAAAGTGCAAAAATCCTCATCCATCATGCTTGGCTCCTGTTAGGAAAGAGTGGTAGATGCTAGCATAACTCTCTCTTCACATTGCCGAAGCATCCATGACATTTACACAGTCAGTAGCTAAAAGGAGAGAACTTATTCCCCAAAGTCCCATTTCCACTGATTATCAAGAAGACTCAAAGAAATTTCTTAAAAGCTGGGTCAGCTCTCCAGAGGGGGTCATTCCATGGAGCTCTCCAATGCTTTATTTTTATTATTCTGAGAAAGCCCTTTCAATTATGTGCAGCAAAACACTCATTCAATTAACAATCTGTGTCATCCAAAAGTATTTAAAGATAACTTCAGGCTTTCTGTATCGTGGCCTATTTTTCACACTGCACCTAAACTGCAACCTTGTTGTTTTAGACTCATGTAGTTTCTTTGCAGCTTGAAATGAGATACCCATTAGTAATCACATTTGATTTTTAAATTCCATTTTTAAGGCAATTTAGGATGTGATTCGTGAATAAGGGCTAAATTAAGAGCCAAGGACTCTAATTCTGTCTTTCACTATGAAGTTTTCTGTGACTCCTGTCTCAATAACAGTCAGCTTCCAGCTGTCCTATTTACAAACAATCTCCCTATTGACAAAACAGTCTGTCACTAGCTATTTAATGCATTGTGATGATGATCTGTATGGTATTAAAAACATTGCTGCTGTGTACCCCTCTGGGAAAGTGACTGTTGTGAACTACAGTTCAGTCCTTATTATACAGAGTGGCTTCTCTCATGAAAATAGTGCTGCTGCTTGAATAACAAATATCATCCAGTCCTTACAAATAAGTGGACCTCCTGTGGTTATATCCTGAAAAGTAGGAATTGCCCCATTAGGAAAACTTCAGATTGCCTTTACTGTACATTTTTCCATAACTTTTCAGTATCTAGTTTAGTGCTTGTTTACTTGTACAGCAGGGGAACACATTTTTACTGAACAGAAAACTGACTCCCTTCTTCAACTGCAATACTGAACAAAGCCAGAGTTGTTTAAAAATTTTTTTCCAATCTCTGAATTTTTCAGACATGTATTTCATATGGCAGCTTTATTAGCACACCTCAGAATAATGTCTTCTTTCTGTGCGATATTACATTATTGAATGATGATAGTTATTTATCTGCAAATGTCACCATAATTTTCTCCTGTGGTACTAGTGCTTCACTAGCTTGTTTTTCTGGGGGTGAGTTACCTAATCTAAGGATTTAATTTGGCAAGTCTTCCTGAATTTTGTATTGTTCCAAGGTGCAGGCCAAGGTTTCCACAATGACCATCCTGATTGCTAAAATAGTTGTAGATTCTAATTTAAGCTGTGCTGTTTATCATTATTCTGAATAGAATCTGAGCCTCTATGTACTCCTGGGGCATTGCCCTTGAGGTATCACACTGTTTTGTCAGGGTGCTCTTGGTAATTGCAGTGTAGTGATTTTATGCTTGTTCTCTCCTACTGTCATGGGGGAAACAGCACAGCATTGTTGGAAGACAGGGTAGTTCACACTTCTGTGCCTCATTATTCTAATCCCATATCCCCAGAGATTGTTCTGTCAAAGGGAAACGTCCAATTTCAATAATTCTCTTTTTCTGATCAAATTATTGTCCTTTCTAATCTTTTTCGTCTCTGAGTTGTTTTGCTAAGAGTAATTTTCAGCCATTTATCTCTTTAAAAATAATAGCTACCTATTAATGCAAAATACAATCCATGCCAATCTGAGAAAGGTCTCTACATAATACTCATGCTCTTCTTCTGACATACCAGAGGCATGCTGTCACCTAGTGAAATTGAGTGTATTTCGCTGGCAGGAGTCTTAATATGTGCAGAGCTGGAGGTGGCGAACAGTCACCTTGTCCAAGTCCATTTAGGCTATGCAATATTGACAGCTGCTATGGAACTCTTCCTGTTGTACTCCTAGGGAGCTATTTTTGAGTGCTGTGAATATTGGGTATGAATTGGAATGTCATAAGATACATCAAAGCCTAAATTTATCCTCCATTTTTCTGAAAATCTCAGACTAATGTTGACATAGGTCTTACCCTCTGTCAGTGAGAAAATTTAAGAATTCCATTACTGTAGAAATAAATTAGACTAATACACCTACAAATATCTTTGTTATTCTAATATTACACATTGGTCAGAGGTTAATAATGCTGTTTTTCTCTGCAAAATTGCTTTACTTTAACACAAGCCCTGTGATATCAGTGTTTAGTAGTGAAGAAAATTGTAAGACTATTAGCAAAGACTGTAAAATAGACCTTGATGGAAAAGAAGACAATGAGTAGCTTGCACAAAAAAGTGGACCTTTAGGGTATGTTGTAAAACCCAGTAAAGTTGTTAGATCACTTATGTACAACTTAACAAAAAAAAAAAAAAAAATCTAATGACAGCAACGACTCCAGACCTTTAAACTCCAGTCCCTTCCAACTCAAGCAACTCTATGATTCTAAACCCCATTGTTTAAAGTTGCTTGATTAAGCCACAGTGCAGCAATAATCTGGATTCTAAAATGCATCTAACCTGCTGATATTATTCACATTTACAGCTCTGTCCCAAGGCCTTTAAAAGAACCTTTCCCATTTCTTTTTATGTATGTTTTGAATATACAGTTGCCTTTTGCAGTTTAAATCCCTTTCTCATTGCTTCCAAGAATGTTATTAAAGCATATCCTCTATGCAATAGTACATACATAAACAGACAGAATTTTAGTATTGATTCATTTCTGTATCACTCTGTTAGGACATTGCCGCAGAATCAAATCAGTTTTTTCAGTTGCATTGGTTATACTCACTGTCTTTTATTGCTTATGCTCTAACCAGGGCATTTTTAGAATCATGGAATGGTTGGGGTTGGAAGTTCTTCCTAACATCTAATCTAGATCTACCCTCTGTCTGTGTAAATCTACCCTCTGTCTTTGGTTCTATCATATGTTACACCAGATTTTGCAGCTGTCAGCAGAAGTTCTACCTTTAGAGCTAGGGTCAGCTAGCAACTTATGATCCCATGGTGTGACAGAGGCCAGACCATGAAAACTAGAGGTCAGTATTTCAGATTATGGTGTATTTCATAGAAATCACAAGACAATTGTAAATCAGCACCTTACTTATTACCATACCTGTTCTACAACTAAGGGTGTACAACATGTTGCTGTGAGCCCTTAAAGAGCTGCACACTTTGAATTAAGGAGTTAGTTACAGAGTTCCTGCTCTGAATGTATGTTCTGGAAAGAGACTAATGGCAAACACAATGGGAGCACAGTTCTCGCCCTTCAGGAATTTAACCAGAACCCAGGAGACTTGAAAGTACATTTCTATTTTTACAATACGTGCATTTTAGGAAGTGCCTAGAGTGAACTCAATGGGGCACACTGCACTCCTTGCTGCACTCTGCTGCATTTGCTCTGGTAAGTCTCAGCAGCACACGCTGTTCCCTACAGAACTGAACCAGCATCTTTAGTCCTGGAGCAGTAATTCTGTCTGGTAGCTGAGAAAACTCATTAATCAGTTCAGAACAGCTGAAATAGAAATGCACTTATGCACACAACACGTGGACACACACACAGGAGAGCCCTAGCAGGCTGCTGGCTGTTCAAGTTCTCAAACAGTTGTCCCTGTTTTCTCCCAAATCCATTAGAGTGGGACTAGCAGCTTCAGGGTCAGTATCATGCACTAGATATTTGGCAGGCAGGATCAGGAGGACAAGTTTCTAAGAGGAAGTGATTCTAGTTATTTCTTTGAAAGTACACCAAATTTCATAAAGTTTTGAGCTTTTGGAGGAAATTAACCACAGTTTTCAAATAAAGCAGATGTCATCTTCCAGCAGCTGGAACTTCTGAAGTGTCCATCTCATCAAACACACAGTGCATGCACAGACATGAGCTATATTAAGACTGCAAGGGCATTACAAAGCTTTTAGATATTTGACACAGCTTTTAGTGTGCAGGAGGGATGAGCATCACTTGTCTCTATTCAGCAAGGCCTCAGTGTGTCAGCTGGCCTAGTTACATTGTCTTTAGGGGAATTTTGACTTACAGTGCTGCCTTTGTCTCTTCTCTTCATTAAAAACAACACAGAAAGCTCTCAGGGCAAAACAGCCTGTGATATAAATATGAAACATCAGCTTTGTGTGGCCCAAATGCCCTGGGAGGTCTCTGAGACTCTCTGAGACTTTCATTTCAGGAGCCAAAATTCTAAACAGATTCGTTTCTCACACAGTTACACCACAATATAATCCACAGCAGTAATACAAGCACTTGGCACAACAAGAGCTTCAAATATACAGTAAGTCCGCACTTTCAGTATAGCACACACCTGTACTTCTTCTCTCTTTTGAGCTATGCCCATCTCAACATCTTACTCTCTGCCTAAGTCTGCCTAATCCACCAGCACCTTTTCTTTTCTTTATTGAGTTCTAATGCCCTGGCCTTGCCTGGAAAGCAGCTTTGTTGTAAGCACTAATGTCTCTCTGCTGTGAAGCCACTGTCAAAAGTAGTGACCATTTTGCAGAGAGTTCCCTATTTGAACATGGTAACCATGGTAAAAATTTTCTCCAGCTCTCTTATTTAAGTTATTTTTAAATGAGCTAAGTTAGCAAAGTCAGATATTATTATGTCTTTATTTGCTGTGGTTTAAATACGTCTGATCTGAGGTGAATATACGCCAGAGCATATCACAGGTTATTGGCTCCTTGACTTGAGGCCTGAAAATAAAATGCCTATCAATCCCCATTTGCAGGACTAGAGGCTTTCTGAGTTGGGGTCTTAAAATTCACTCACAGCACATGCAAACTTTTGCCACAAATTTCATATTTGTTTTGTTATGTAGCAAATTTAAGTACTAAGCTAATATAAACAAATGTCTTTCGTCATTCCCCTTGTTCCCTTAAGAGGTGTCTTGGGTAAACTGACAACTGAGACCTACCAAGTGTTCCCCTCTGTAGTCTTTTCATCAGAGTGTTGAGTGTTCATTTTCATCCATAAAAAGTCAAGGGGTCTAAATGTGTCAAAGCTGTTTTCTCTTACTTAACAAATTTGTTGCTGAAACATTTTGCTGAAGGCTACAACTTTGTCATGTACATTGTAAACTTTCAGCTCTAATTTGAAGTCAGTAAATCATGAGAAAATATCAAGGATGTAAATGATAGCAAGGTCATGACTCATTTTCAATGTGAAGCAATTAAGAGATAGGACAATCAAGAAAGCAAAGAGCCTGTAAGAAAATGCAAACTTGGTTGGCTGTTTAATAGATCTAAAGACTTCAGTACCTTCCCTGCTGAACTATTCCTAGAGATGCATATCACACTTTTCATGCTGAGAAGTACTTTTTTTACCTGGCAGTCATTTCCCACGGAGACTGAAATACTCCTTGTGGATACTGACAGGTATTTTACACATTTGGTGAATAAGACCAGCAAGTTTAGGGGTCCCTGAACAGGCAACATCCAGGCAACTTCAAAGATCTCTGGGGAGATGTGGGAGCTTGGGAATTCTTCTGCAACATCAAAATTTTGGAAGAAACTGTGCTTTTTTTTATTTCCCCCAAAGTGAGGCTTTTGTCATTTCGGCATCTGTGCAGCTGCATAAAACAAATGGAAGGACCAAGAAAACTCCTGGATGACCATGGGAGACAACATGAGGCTGAATAAGCACCTCTTTGCTACCTTTTCTTTACCCAGTTCTTTCACTCTGTTTTTGGAAACTTGTGAAAACACATTCTTCTTACCACAAGGCATGAATGAATTTATGAGTGGCAAGGTTTTAAAGGAAGAGACCTGGCTAAAATAAAGGTATCTTATTCATTAAAAAGCCATGAAAGGCCAGTAGATGCCCAAACTGATTTATAATCATATTATGTGATTCTTGTGTCAATTACAGGCACAAAAAATAAAGAGATAAGTGATTAGAGTTTCAAGTGGGTTCAATGACTGTGTGTAATTAGCCTTTGTTAAGGATCTCTGCTGCTTTAATGGGTTACTTTCTTATGTATGAGGGTACCATCTTTACAAGAAGCTTTGTGCCTGCTAAGACCCAGTGCATTAAAAAACAATATGCAGCAGACTTCTCCACTGAAGTTTGAATCTACATCATGGAGTGTTCTCAAGTCATTGTTATCTGTGATGATCCACAGCTATGCTCTAAAGATGGCATGAAGTTCAAGAGAAAATATTTAGCAAGGAAACATACAGACTTCACACAAAGGAAACAATGCCAATGTAAAAGCTTTAAATGTACAAAAGTCAGGATTATGAAAATAACCTGCGATTGTCTACAAAGGGGAAATGTCAAAAGGTTTACAAACAATGAAAAATTTTCTTCATTTGAAAGTGGTACTAGAGAGCTGCAGACAGCAATTCAAAGTTAATTCAGTTAAGATCCTGCTTAAAATGTGGGTAAGGAATGGGCAGGAAAGCGATGCCCATTTCAACCATGAAACTGAACTACTCTTTCTTTAAGAATGTCTGTAAAGACATCTGACACAGTTGGAGCAAGAGTTCGAGATCTACAAACATTCTACCAAAGCACAGGAAAAAGGTGTCCATATGTCAGTCCCCCAACATGCAAAACTAGAGTACACCTTCAAAATGTACTGCTGTGGCAGTGCGTCGCATGCGCAATGAAAAACCACATTCAAATGCATTTCTTACTGAGAAACAGCACACTGGGTTATCTGAATTGTTTAAGGCAAGTCAGACTTCATATTTGTATTTCAAACTAGCCTCACTTGACATTTTTGTATTTGAGCTGTTTAGTGCTTGGAACACATCATAGAATACTGGGATAAAAAGCTTAAGGTTTGTTGTCAAAATTAATTGCTTCTGTGTATCTGCTTCTGCTTGACTCATAAATGGACTACGAAGACTTTGTCTATCTAGCTTGTTTAATTGAAAACATGTAAAATTATCTATCCAATAACATGTGACTACAACTTCATTTTGAAAACAACCTAGAACTCACATTTATTTTTGGCCCAGGTGACCCTGCTGTTTTAGTGGCAAACGGATAGTTTCATGTATGAAGCGAAGTAGGAGTTTCACATTGTAGTTGCAAACCCTGCTTCTGATTTGCCTGGGAGTTTAAAAAATGCTATTTAAACCATCTAGATTCCTAATGCAATGGTGAGAAAATAGTTTATTAAAAAGGGTATTCTGCAACACTGCTTAAAATGTTTATAATATCTCACCCATACATTTAACTGATTTTGCTGTGTTTTGGGGTTTTTTTTTAATTGGTTGTAGTTTTCTTTGTTTTTTTGGCTTTTTGGTCATGTTTTTAAAATAAACACAAGTAACTGCCAATGTGACGCAGGCAATTCTACCTAGATTATAGAATATGGTTTCCCTTGTCAGTCAACAATGTATTTTGAAAACTTCTGCACCATTTTAACTTTAAAAACAAAGTAAACAACTCTTTCAGTTCTGTCATTATGCAAAAGGTCATACAATGTGGAGTTGCTTTGTGGTGAGAGCTACGTAGACAGTAGAGTGCCAGATAGTTTTAAATTCTTACCAATGACCTTGATTCTGCACATATACAAATACTCACAGGTGTGAGATCAACAAAAGCATAAATCATCTGAAGGACTGAAATCTAGCATATGCAAATTATTACATAGATCTTATTTTGTGGAGTTCTTAAAATGGAAGATATGAGACACATCACCTTTTCTTATTTTTTTGTGTTAAAACAGTGATATACATTGAACTATGAAGAAAGTACTTTCTCAAGAAACAGTTTTTAATTTTTTTCTAAAAATGCTTCAGACATTTGTTGAATAAATTAAAGAAGATTTTTGCAGTTCAGAGCTGTTGGAACCCATGTCGTCTAGAGAACAAGCTTAAATTGAAAGACAAAAACTGGGAAATAATTAAACTCCAAATCTGCAAAGATATATGCACATGCCTAATACTGCTAATGGACCAGTCCCCTGGTTTATTTGTGTACACAAAATTAAATATATGATGGTTTTAAACACTTGATTATAGGTCTGCAATATTAGATAGCTGTTTTGATTCATAGTTTTAAATATAATATAATACTTCACTATGAATCATTTTCTACTGACAAACTAGAGAACTCCTGTGCCAAAAATTGAACTTTCCTCAGTTCATTTTATTGTTTAAAAAATAATATTCCTTCAGACAAATTAAAAATGTGACAATTAAGTCTCCAGCAAAATACGTTAGTTTCAAATTTCAGGTATGGAGAGGCACACCAATCTTTTAATATGTACTTTTGGAAAGGTATTGAAAAACATTGAAGATATTAAACAATATGACCTACTATGATATCTTCATATTATCTACCCAGAGTGCATTTCAATAAGTCTTTAATAATATTTTCCAAAATGTTAACTGTGTCAAGATGTCACATTAAGACTAGGCATTGCTCCTGATTTCAGAAGCTTCTCTGCCACAAAAGTGCACAGTAATTTAATTAATCAGTTATGAAAGAACTCATATGGCTGTCGCACAAAATGATAAACACTAGTAAATGTTCTACCAACCATGCTCCTCCAGATAGCTCTCTCTGCAGCAAATAATTTCGCCATTAATTAATTCAAAAAACTTTTAAATGTTGATTGAAAATGCAGCCCTTAAACATCTTTAAATTTCAGTTTACCTTTTTGTATCTTTGCTTATTTTTATGTTCTCTCAGACAATTTTCATCTTTATGTCCTTCATTCCTCTCTCAGCTCCCCCATTATCCACTATTTTTATCTTCTCCTTTTCCCACTCAGTATTTTCTTTCCTTACATTCTTTGTTGCATAATATCCCCGTTTTAGCTGCTTTTGGAATGTGGCAATGACTATGCACATTATTCACTTCTAAAGGCCTCCCCACACACCATCCCAATCTTTCTCCAGAGCCTGGAAAGCAGTGCCTCTGTCTCCCCACAACAAAAAATAACATTAAAGACACAATCTTCTCCAAGAGCTCTGCCCTCCACAGCTAACCTGTCATCCTCTTTGGGACCAGTATTGTGCATCTGCCTCCGTGATTAAACTCTAAGACAATAAAACCCTGAGGCATGTCTCTACTTACACCAGTTCAGCACTGTATTATCCCAAAACAGACTCCTGAGTTAGAAATCCATGGATTTCCCCCAAAGGGCTTCTTCTTTCTTCTTGAAGCTGCATGTTATTGTGTAGGAATGATGAACTTTATGCTCCTGGCTAAGAGGCAAGTGATACACTTCCATTGGGATGCTCCGTTCAGTGAACTGGACAACTCTGAATAAACAGGCAGGATCCAAGATGCAATACCTAAGGAAAGGCAATGTTTGTGTTGCCCTTGGGCTCACCCTTGAGGCCGAAAGCCATCCAGTACATACCTCCAGATCCACTGGGAGGTCACAAACTGCATCCTTAGCTTGCTCTTGCCCCGGGTATTGTAAGCTCTTCTGTACCTCACATAAGTCCTCTTTGTGCATAAGTTCCTAAAGTTCCTATGGCATGGACCTTTTCCGGTGACTTACCTTGCACACTTCATTTAAAGGTTTTTACTGCAGTCCTGTGGTGCCAACTCCAACATTACTGACAGATGCATTGCCTGTTGAGCCTGGCAAAGTAAGGGAAGTGCCCCCAGCTACAACCAAGAGACAAGGAGTCAAGTAAGCTATATGCTTACATGCTAAATGGCACTGTGTGTCCTACTGCAATATGAGCTCCTTCCTTTGAATGGAGACAGAAACTTACTGTCTCCTAAAAGCCCTATATTATTACTCACCATTCCAGACAGCAGCAGTTGCAAAACTACCAGTGCCTTGAATGTACCAAGAGGATCTAATTGCCCTGAGCAGTTAATAAAGATCACTTTCTTTTTCTGTGATCCTCCACTTTAACCTCTTTGCATTTAGCTGCCTGTGTCCATGTGTGATACAGCACAATTGTGCATGTTTAGATCTGAGTGCCATAAAAACAGTGAAGTTATGGGAAGCCTTAGCTGGGACCCCAACACATGCAGTCTCCTGAGAATTAATTCAGGACCTGAAGCTGCACTTAGCCTCTTGCTCTAGCCTGAGTAATGGTGGAGATGTGCTGTGCCCGACACTGCATTTTTTCCTGCCTTCCTGACTTGTCATTCTGGCTTGACCTCAGCGTGTCTCTTCACTACAGATTTGCCTCTTCATCACTGGGCTGTTCACTGAATCTGGTTATTGAACCCTTTCTTTCCTCTTTTTCTGGGGTACTGTGAGAGTGAGACAGCAGCCTGAGGGTGATGGCACTCCTTTCCTGCCTCCCTGTCACCATTGGCTCCTGGCTTGCACTCCCTAATAGAGCAGCCTGCTCTGTTTCCTGACAAAACCCTTCAGGGTAAGAAACTGACTCTTTGGTGCCCTGAGACAGACATTATTTTGTCTGTACAGATAGTGACATCCTTCAATCCGTTCCCGTATTCATGTGCTGCATGCATCCTTTGAAGCATGAGCATTGATGTACAAGGCACGAGGTAAATGTATAAAGCCATCAATCATCTTGCCTGCTGTAACTGAAAGGCCTCAGGCAGGTATTCCCAATCCCACACATATTCAGGTGTCAGATCCTTGTGTCTATCCAATATCTGTCATATGGGTCCTTAGCTGTACGCAGGAATGGTTTTTTCTCTCACCTTGAGGCTCAGAGCAGACTCAGACCTGTTGCAGATTCTTTGCGATGTGAGGACAGCTGCTCAGTCACTTCTGTCGAAGCATAAACTTACTCCAAGTGCAGAATTTGCCGGGCTTTCTACAGGATGGCATTTTGTGCTCATTAATGACAGGAAACCCAGCAGTACCTTCAGCATCATGATCTACTGAAGCCCCTGGAAACCTGGGAGTGGCTGACGCTCTGAGGTCATCAGGAACAGTTTCAGTGGGAGCAGATGCTGTAAGAAAATATTACATGCAATAACTAGTTTTGCTTTGACCAGTACTGTTAGAGGAAATAGACACAGGCCCCATAAGGAAAAAACAAATGTGACATCAGAGGTTGAGCAATAATGTTGTTAGGTGAATTATTATTTCAGCCCATATTATTAAGGAACTTACTGTTTCAAAATTTCCTTTAATTTTTAAGTTTATGACATTGAAATCTAGAAATAGATGGAAATGTCAGTTTTAAGAAGTCCTAAAAACATTTCCCATCTTTCAGTTGTGCAGATTGTTTCTGGTATATTCTGATTCTAGTTTTTTAATATATTCTTCAGTATTTTAAATTGAACTGGAGGTGAAGTAAAAAAGAAAGCTATTATTTACTTAGCATAAGAGCTATTATATCTCACTACTTCCAACGGATATATAAAATGCAGTTCCTGATACAAGTGAAACCTTTGATCCTTTGACAGAGAATGGAACTATTATTTACATAAATGTAACTGTTCAGAAAGAAGAAGAAAATTGATTTTTCTGCAATGTGCCATACACATTAGAATTATCAAGGAGTTTTCAAAAGAAAAAACAAGAATTGAAATTCAAAGAAAGAAAAGCCTCTTCACACCATCTTTCCAGCTATGTGCGAGCAGGTGCATATATAGATATACACGTGCATTTCAGAATTGCCTTACTGCATTCATATAGGAAAGGTGAAAAATGCTGCTGGAAACAAGGAAAGAAAAATAATTTCACACTGAGCAGTTTTCTGCAATTCAGTTTAAATGAACATTTCTGAGGCAAAATGTATTAACTTGGCACTCATTTTTTTCCCCATCTTTATATTTGAGATTATCATAATAAACTGAATGAAGAAATAAGCTCCTTTTTAAAGCAGTGACTATGAGAGCTTGCCAGTGAATATGATATTGCATGAGTTGTGACAATCTATGTCCTAGGGCTATGTACACTTGCCAATGGGGTATGACAGTCTCAAAAAGGGGCTGTAAGAAAAGCAGTGTATCACGCTAAGAATATAAGTTACCAGTTGTGAACTGAGACATACCCACAAGGGCCAGCAACCCAGGGATTGCTAAATTATGAGCCTATGCCTGAAAATTCAAACACTAAAATGCAGCTGCCAGGTATAATGTACAGGAACATTTCACTCAGTCTCAATCTTCTATTGCAAAGCACGTCTCCTTATGTCAAGCATGGGTTTACATAGCTTGCCTGATTAGAGATGTATTTAATTACCTTCTGAAATGGTATCAAGGAGAAACATAAAATTACAGAGAAACACTTGAAGAGCTGTAGAATTTCAGAAACTAACCATTTAATAGAGCAAAGCATTGATTCAGAAGTGTGCCATTTCTAACTTCAAATACATTTTAAATGTCTCTTCTTTGGAGTAATAGCCTTATTTCTTTTTTCAGGCAACAGGTATATTCTATTCAACTTTTTCTTGGGTATAAAAAACTTGCTTTTGACACAAACTAATTAGTTTTATTTTGTTTTGTTTTGTATTTAGTTAAAAATATAAAGATACAGTATTTGACAACTGCTTGAAACAATACAGACAAGTCAGTAAAGGTTTACACTGAGTCCTTTTCGAATGTAGTAATGCATCTAGAGTTGAAAGGGTTGTGCAGTTATATAGTCAGTATTAATTAATTATGTTGTTTACTATGAGATCCAATGTTGCATTTCAGCTAGAAACATCTTACAGTCACTCTTATATTCTAAGGGTGAAAGCTATTTACTGAATTGAAAAGACAAATTCTTTATTATGTGTATTTCCCTCACAATCTGAAGTGCAAATCTTGCCATGCTCTGTCTTCTATTGGCACTGTAAAATTCTCCATTTTGCCTCCTACTCCCCAGACTTCCAGGGTTAATTTCCCATGTCAAGAAAGAAATAACAGGAAAGAGCATTAACTTTTAAATGTGATATTTCAAAATTATAAACCCTAAGCTTTGAAGGTTCTTTCTTAAACATTCTGAAAACTGCTCAAGACTAAACATGTTTCTGGAGAAATATATGCCTTCATCATGTAAATTCATTCAAACAGACAAAAACAGCATCAACGAGGATCCTGGGGGTTTAAAAGTATACCAAGAGGTATCTGAATTGTCTTAATTACTTACAACTGTAAAATAGTTGACATGCTATGTCAGAGCAAAGGTCTGTCTAATGAAAGATGCTGTTTTCAGCAGTGGTCATAACAGATGTTCAAAAACACCAGGGTAACAAACTGCAAGCTCTCATGAATCTTCCCTATGACACTTTTCCAGGTGCCCTGACTATCACTGGTGAACTGTGCTGAGGAGGATGCTAAAGATAAATCTACTCTCTAGATTAGAATTGAAGATACAAATCTACTGCTGTTCTTGGAGAAGTGGCATTTCTTGCTTTGGAAAAAAAGACGCTTCCTTCTACTTTTATTCCACCAAGGCTCTGGAGCATCAGTATTTCACTGGTAGGCAAGAACTTGATCTACCCGTGATCTGAACAGATGCAAGTTTTCTTTGGTATATCAAGAGAAGACCAAAAGCCTACTGAGAAGGAGGGCACATTGGCACAGGATCAATGCCAAAATATCTGCATTTGCATGACTCCTTGATGTCTTGGACTGTGAACAGTGACTGTGGCTTGGCTGTAAAATGCCAAGATGCTCTTTCCTGTTTGATTTAAAGAGAAATTCTGAAATTCCAATCTCTGTGGAAATATGTGAAGGAGAGCTGAGGGATGGGGCCCAGGGCTGTTGGGAGGAGAGAATTTTTTTACTGAAATACAAGGGCATAAAGCCAAAGACCTCCAGGATATATCAGTGAAGTTCAATAATTTGATCAGGTGATTAACACCAGAAAAAGACAGCACTGTGCTTTAGAGAGGAAAATTTCCACTAACAATCTTCCTAGACAACAAGAACAGATAGTTTGCCCAAGGACAAATAAGAAATCTGTGGCAACATCTGAAGAGCAGTCAAGATTTTATGTCAGGTTTCTGGGTTTAATAGCAAACAATCCTCTATGTTTTATTCAATGTGAATGAAGTATTCTTTAAGAACTGACAAACAGAAATCTTCTGAAACCTTAAAAATGTTAATATTTTATTTACAGTTCATACTGAATTATTCAAACATCATCAAGAAATTGGTTAAAATGTAGTTTCATCTAGCCAGGAGATTTCAGATTTTATGGGAAGTGACAATATTCTCACTCATCTTTTTTCCTCCATCAAACTACCAAACATGCAGCACAATGGGAGAAGCTGAGTGACAGGAGAGTCCTTAACTGTGGCCTGCATTTAAGGGGTGAAAATAGCCAGAAAGATACTGGTCTGGTGATGAGCACTTACTTTGGAGTGGAGCACAACAAAGAATGCAGGTTGTGAATTCCTAACCTTTCGTGATGCAGTCTTTGTCAGGGGGAGCAAAGCAGCAGTTCTTCGCTTGGGGCTGAGCCAGAGTTGAGTCCAAAGCCAGCAAAGTCCATCTGTCATATCTGCAACAGATTGGCCAAGTTTGTAGCACAGATTTACACCATGGGCTACAACTGGGAAGAAACAGAATTACAGTGATTTTCACTCGTTTAAAATTGCAACTTTCTTAAATAGGGACACACTAAAATACTTTTTTTTCCAGTGTGGGAGACATAAATACGGGTGTAATCAAGACATTGGAAAAGCTGCAAAAGTGGAACTAGATTGGAATATGATTCCACCTTTAGCTGCCTGGCTATAGAATCATATTGATTGATAATCAATTTCTGCCCTAGTGAATCTCACCATCCATTTCTTTGCAATGACACAACTTTAAAAGAGCAATAGGGACACTGCTGATTCCTCTCTCAGGACCAGCTTCAGAATAAACAGTAGAACTCTGTGGAGAAGAGCGATGTGGTTAAAGTTTTTGTAAAAGAGCAATTGGTATGTCAACTCACAGCAGTAAATACTTCACTGTGGAGCCAAGGGAGTTTGGCTATTTCTCTTCCATTTCTGTTTCTAAAAGAAAGGTTACTCTTGCCTCCCTAAATCAGCAGAGTTTTAGGAAAACCTCCTTGCAGTCTTGAAATCATGCCTCCACCCTAGAAAGCAGCAATTTAAAGTCAGGCTGTCATTAGCAGTTGTTATTGACAAGCTGAAGTGCTCTAAAAAGGCTTAATTTTGCTAATTTTAGGTAGCCACTCACACAGTCTAAAGCCCCATGCACTGAGTGACATTGACAATGGGGTTTCATAATGAATCCCTTGTGTCCCAACACCTGTGTATGACAAAGTCCCTCTTTGAATCTACTCTAAGTCCTGAGCTGTGCTGGAGTGATGAACATTTTCAATGATCAGCCATGCAATAATTAAAGATGGTTTATTGAATATAATTTTAAGTAAATTCCGAGAAGACAGCTTTAAGTATTCAGTCTTCTTTTTCTGCTGCAACACACGTACATTAATTTGTGTTATTTCTAATTCTATAAAATTAGTCTGGTATAACCCTATATTAAGAAAATAATTGATTCATTAAAATTCTATCTCACCACTTTTTTTTTCCCAAATGGGGAAAGGATTAATTAATTTTTATTAAAATTCATTATACTATTTCTAGATATTATTACTTTTCCTGATATTTTTCTTGACATTTCCTGACATTTTCCTCTCATTTCTTAAATTTTCACATAATTTGTGCTTATCTTTATTCAGGAGAGGTATTTCCATAACTGAATTCACCATACACATGTGGTCCAAATCTCATATTTCATGTGTTTATCCCAGCAGCCAAATAGTCCACAAAGCACCTTACATATTTTAATTTCTTTAGTTATTTTAAAAAATTATTCAACAATGTCGTTATTAGGATTTTTACTTAGTCTGAATTTGCTGTCTATTCTTACAGCACCTGAAATATGTTTCATATACAAATATGTTTCCAACTCACATAAATATAATTTTCAGTCCCCTGATCCCCATTTCTATCTGTTCCTGGCAATTAATTTCCTACATCTGATTTACTGTCAATCATTTCTGCTTAACATCTGCCTGTTTCATAAGTGTAAATCTAGATGGCATTCCTGGGCACCTCTAGTAGTCTTCTTTCTTATGATTGCTGATGAAGTCTAGACTTCTATAAAGGAAAAGATGAGAAAATTGGAGAAATTATATTCAAGCCCTGTTAGGAGCTGCTACCATTCAAGAAGACAGCTGCAGAAAGGCACGACAAACAGCATCAACCAGTCTAAGACCACATGGACTGAAAGAATAATCACATTTTTTCTCTGCATTTACCAGTTTCATTTCTCGACAGTTTTTTGGGGGTGTTTTTTGCATCTCTTCTACCCCATGGGATCACCTGCCCTTCTCTCCTTCCTTATGAGTCTGTATTATATTTCTGTACTTACCTTCCTCATCCTTCAGTGTGGTAAGGTTATTTTCCTACTGAATTTGTCACTATCAGATTTTTCAGAGAGTCATAAGATGGTTTGTGTTGGATGGGACATAAAATATTGTCTATTTCAAGGATAGCACCCTTTCAGCATGTTGTACATGCCAGTATCTTACGACCTTGCTATGCCCTTCAATACCTGTTGATGCCTCAGTACTAGCCAGTGTCATTAATTTTTTATACCTAGCCCCTCTCCAAAAAAAAAATCATAAAAATCCTGTTTATTAACAAACACCTTGGGCTGGATGACATGGCTGAACCTCTCTGCTTTAGTCAGCAACAGGAACATTAACCATCCATCAACTGTGAGCAGAGATTTCCCTCAGCACTAAGTCCTCTGTCCTGTCACAAAATGCAGACTTTACAAAGCCCAGCCAAGCTCTGCCATCATAGAGACTGTCACTTTATTCACTTCGGAAAAAAATGAAGCTCCATCCACATTCAGGATAAGGTTCATATATGGTATTTTTTTTAAAGTGAACAGTTGGGGTTTTTCCCCTCAAGGCAGGATTTTCCCTTTATTTGCGCTGTTGACTATCATATCCCACTAAGTCTATGATCAAAGCTAGGACTTCTGTTTACTGTCACATGAACTACTCTGTGCTTGACAAAGACTTTGGCAGAATCTGACAGGCTCTGCAATGGGAAGTATTACACACTGTGAGCAGAAAAATCTAGCATAGCACTAGGGAAACAACAGCAATAAAAAACCTTACAAGGCTTCCACTGAGCTGTATAAACCAGCCCACTCGTAGTAATAGACTGCTTCATCTTTGATTTCAACATGCATGTTGTTTGTGGGTACAAGAGGGACGTACCCCATGCAGCTCACCTTGAGAGACTTCGATCTGTAAATGTGCTCCAGCTGATGGTGCATCCACTGCAGGATGGTCCATGCATGGGCAAGCTAGTTGGCCACTTGAGATGTCTACTGTTGGGCTGAAGGTGTATCTGATTCTTTTATTTCCCATGGTTATAAATTGAATGCTTGTCAGTGCGTGTAACAGTTTTCAGTCTGAAAGTCCAGAGAGTAAATGCTCTGTGACTGGGATTATTTTGTGACTCTTTGAAGAGAACAGAAATGAAGTCACAAAAACTACATATGTCAAATGATAAGATTAAAGTTTCAACTTTTGTCTATCTTTCTATCTACCTATATTTAGCTCCATATCTATAAAGGAAAAAAACTTAACTACTTCCTAAAATGTTAATATGCATCTTTCTTGATACCACATGCCATTAAAAGCTTCAGTGAAAATGCAGAAGAAGCAAAATTAAGGCAATGCTTTAGTTGCTCTTAACGCACTGTTGTACAAGCCATTATTTGGTCTACAAACCTCCAGTTGAGTGCAGTCTGTTAAAACTAATATTGTTCTGAAGAACTTCTGTGGCCCCTAAGTTTTGAATTCAGCTGAAGTAATAAACAATACTGTAAGAAAAGCAATGATGATTGCGAAAAAAAAAAGAAAAAAAGGGCGGAAAAAGCATCAATTGTTTCATCATTGAACTCCGTGATTTTTATCAATAATTTCAGCAGAAACAGGATTATACGGGAGGGAAAACATTTTGTCCCTTTGTTCAGGTAGAAAAGTGGTCACAAATCTGAAGAGCTATTGCACTAACATTTTCTATGACATTATTCAGTGTCACTTATGCCTTATGCCAGAACCAGTTCCAAGGGTGCTTTCCCAGGGCAGTCCTATTAGCCAATACAAACACAGCTGTACTATCCCTCGTGGTTCTACATTTTCACCTGCAGTGACAGAGTGCTTTGTAAACTTGCTGTCTCAGGTGCATGGGGTCGAAGTTACTTTCTCCAGGGAAAATGCATAAAGTAATGAACATGTTCTGAGGGCAAAGTCTTCTCAGGATTTTGGAGACAACTAAAGGAAAAAGAAGCGGCTGCATGATAGCCATCACAAAGCATTTCTCCAGAGTGTGTGATTGCAGCTTTCCAAATGTGTCAGATAGAGACACAGTCAATGTCATCAGCAGACATGCAAGGAAGAAATACAGTGGCAACGGAGAAAAGCTTCTGATGTCATCAAAGGGATTTAGGTGAAGCTCATGGGAGAGCACAATGGAGAAGATGCAGGGAGCTGGGCTGACAAAGAGGAAGATAAGGCAATGTGCTTGCCAATATACTAGAAGGATAAAAGGACTGGAATTTTACTGAGAAATAGCCATAAGACCATAGAGTTAAAATTAAAGCTAACAGAAAAAGGATGAAACCTCTGTTAGAGAAAGGAAATCTTCTGAAAGGCCTCCATCTATTGAAATATACTGGGGAAAGTAGAGGTAACAGGACTAACTCTCTCACATGAAAACTCCAGGCTAAAACCAGAGGTATCTTCATACAGAAGAAAGCTTAATTTTTTGTGAAAAAGCAAGTGCTGTGTAAAATTGAATATTTTTAATAAAAGGCCTAAATTATTGGTGATTTCATTATAACTACATGTAGAAAATATAAAATAATCTGCCTCTAATAGCAGGTGAGTGGCAGAAGCATGAAAAGCAGACAGCAATAGCAGCTACTACTACAAATTTTTACAGGTTCCTGGCTTTCTTAAAAGCAATAGCAAAACACTAATTTCATTGATGTTGCATTTCCTAAATGAGAATATTTATCAGATTTTCAGTACAAGGCCAGCCCGCTCAGATGACATCTTATTACAGTCTTGAAACCGCAGAGATGAGAGGTATAAAGTAAATGGGAAAAAAAACCCCACCCCATAAAAGAATCTCCTGACCTTCCACTAGACACAGACTTTTTCATGATTTAACTCTCATTTGTATGAATAGCAAGAGAACAGTTGATGTTAATATATGAATCTAGTAGAACTAATAGTTTACAGTAATCTTCATGGTTTTATCACAAGACTATGTGGAAGACTATGTGTTGCTTATTAGTGATTAGTGTGCAGCTGAACTATTTAAGTATCTCACATAGTCTTTACAACAACACTCCATTGCCATGAACACTCTCCAGGTATTCAAACTGAAAAAAAAATACAACAGAAGGAATATAAAAGACGAATATTTCTTCTTTTATGAGAATGGTGTTACTTAATCTTAGGAATGATCTTCTTGAAATATTTAGTATATCTTGCAAATCGACATATGACAAACTATCCTCCAAAAGCTGTCTCTGCAAAGAGTACTTTCAGTTCAGGTTTGCTCTAAGTGGTGCAGTTTTGAAAAGGTCTAAGATGCTGAATATGAAGACAGATAATGTCACTTCTTTTCTTGAGAGGGTCCTATCACCAGCTCACATTGCAAGCAAATATTACAAGTTTTACATCTTTTCACAGATGCCCTCCCTTATATCCATCCAGCTGTTAAAGCCTTTTCCTGAGGCTTTGTGCTTTTTGGTATTTCAATCACACTTTAAGAAATGAAACTGTCATGTCGCCTGTACTTAAAGTCTTGCACCTTTCAAGGCATCTGTGTAACACACTGTATTTGTACAGAGAAAGAATCAGCAGCTGGTTCTGTTCTGGTAAAACAAGTACATTTAGAGGTTGAGATCAGAGATTTGATTCACAGCTAGCTGATTTAGATAGGCTTCCAGTCCAGAAATAAAAAGGATGGATATTGGCTGCCTACCAACCTAGAAATCCATGAATGGAAGGTCATTGGGTTGGGCCATAAATACAGGCGGCTGTCCCTTTAGCAATTTTGCAAGAATATTTGTGCTGGTTTGAAGGAGGGCAGAAGGTCACTTTGTTCTGTTCTTCATTTGCAATGAGCCAGTGCGGCTGCCAGTCGTTTCTAGTCCTGCCTGGCAGAAGGCACCATTAAGCTTTATACACCAATATGGAAACAGAACATACAGACATAAGCCCTTACATTCATACACACATTTTCTTTGATATTCATTCAACTGGCTGGTTTTGTAAAGTAAGCATTCTAAACATTAATGAAGTACAAGCTTTCCAACATAGAAAGCATATTTTGTACAAAACCCAGAGACAACAGCATGATTTTAGTGGCCATCACTGTGCCTTTCTTTAACTAGAAATAATATTGACTGTCTTTAGTATAATCCTGCAGCGACACATAGATCTATTAATGCTGAGAGTCAGATGAACCATATCCCTCCTGAAAATAGAAATGTATGTTCACCTTAATAAGCTTTTGTTCTTTGGCCTGCTCTGGCATAATCAGTGCTGTGGTTGTACACTCTCAGAAAAGCAGGATGTTGCAAATTCTGCGCAGATGACCACTGCAACATTCAGCCTGTTTTCACAGCTCGTTTGGAGTAAATATCCTGGGATGCATCAGGAATACTGTTTATGGGTTCAGTAGCACTGCCTGTCTCTCTCCCTTTCGCATAGACCAATGGATGACCCAAGAAGCACCCAACAACAAGACAGGGGCAGTGGTGATGCCCTAAGTTAGTTAAAGTCAGACCATATGTGATTCAAGCTAAGCCTTCTATTTTACTGCATAAGACAGGGAAACTAATGCATGACCTTTTAGTTATTAAAATTGCAGTTATTTGATTAAAATTACAATCACTTCATAAGCACAGCAATGAGTAGAAGTGAACATAATGGAAAGTAATTTGGACAAAAATAAAACCTGTACATATGAAGAAACAGTAAAAAATGGTTACAATTAAAATCAAATGAAAACAAAATTGAATTTCAGGAAGTCTGAATATGATTTTTTACAGGAACTTTGATTGACATTGGAATATGTGTTTTCATTCAACAATCAGCATCCACAATGTACATGGCCATTTAAGAACTTATGAATTTAAGAAAATAATCACTTTCTATTTTAAAATTAGCTAAATTATGCAGAAAGCCTTTATTTTGTGTTTTTACCTTCAGAAGTGGCTGGGAAAAAATCTGGTAAAGGTTTCATGATTTTCAGAGATGTGTTTAGCTCCAGAGGATGCCTTTGTAAATTGTCAACCACTGTGAATGTGATAAACCCAAGAAAAAAATTTACATTAAGAAAAGACAGATGCAATATTTAGAGATTCTTGATGGAAAAACTAACACGTGTTAAAGGATCTTTTAATTCACAATTAATTTCTCTTTTCCTGACTGTCAGAAAAAAATGCATACTTATTTGAAGAGCAGCATAATTTCTTTTATGTTACAAGGTCATAAAATATTTTTTCAAGCACAAAAGATTGAAAAGCTACGTTCTTGCTATTTAAAAGAACCATTGCTTTCTCTCCTTCCCACAAAGTTTTTATCCATCAGCTGGTTATAACTTTAAGATTACATATGTACCATCTTGCTTTGTAGAAGAAAATTTGTCAGGAAGAAGACAGGCTGTGTCCTTCCTCTTCATATATAAATTTCTTGCAATTTCATAATTTACTGACATCACATCTGGTATAACAACCTAAACTACCTTCCCACAGAACATCTGACCAGAGAGAGATGCACTAGAGAGTAGGGGAATAAAAGTGTGTAAGAACTTCCCTGCCAGAAAAGATGAAGAAATTTCATATCTCCTATGTGTAATTCAAAGTACACCAACATGAACAGTCCGTTTAGAAGACAGTATTCTGGATGATAAACATCATCACACATAAAACTGAAATTTAAAATTTATACAGATTTGTTGTTTACATAGGTGAATTAAATACCTTCTTGAAAATGAAAATGTACAATTTGCCTAATCTGACAAACAGATTAATTACAAACACATGTAATAAAGAACAGGTTTTTTTTTCAGGTTTTGTTAAAACATGAACACTGTGGTGGAGTTGGAACAAAAATTAATTTGGCCAGAAAGATGGAATTTTGAGAAGCTCAACAACAAGTAACCTGCCAGCAAAGACATACATGAATATTCAAAGCCAAAGAAATACTTATTTCTTTACTGTGAATGTTTATCGTGGGTGGTGTTATAACATTGTTACAGCGAGAGCTGTATCACTATTGAAGGATGAACTCCAAAACTCAGAGAAATTAATGATTTTATTCTATGGCACTTGGCAAAACAAAACCACAACTATTACATAACAAATGCAAATCCCTTTCTTCTTGAGTGCCAAAAAACAGTGATTACATAACTGAATAAAGAAAATAGAAGGATGTGACACAGTAAATCTTAAAGCTTTTATAGCCTGTAAGGCAATAGAATAAAACATTTAAAGGAAAAAAGCCAGTTTTTGTGGTAAAAGTAACTCTCCCATGTGAACTATCTGAAGTGTGGAATCTGATCTGACACAACATTTTGAGCCAAGAATGTGTTAGCTCCTGGGTGAAAACATGTGTTATTTTTCCTTTTTCCAAGTTGAGCTTTCATCTAAAGATTACTTAAAACCGTAAGAATACAAGTCATAGGCATAAAGCATCTGTACACAAGCCTAATTCTGTTGTTCTCTAAAAACTGCAAATAAAATTTCTCATGCATACTTCCAGAATATTTGATTCTGCACGATTTGAGTGTATTTCCCTCTTTGTGTCTTATGATTTTAAAGCCCATTTAACCTGGACCTTGACTACTCAAATTCAAAACTGAGTCTCAAAAATTTCAGGCATTAACCACCCCATGGTAAAGCAGTTTTTTTTATACTTCAGATTTTCCCATATTGAGACACTTGTCTCAAGTGCTGAGCAGCAAGGTACCAAGTCTATATACAAAAGTCAGAAGCCTCAGGGGAATGCTGCCTGCCTGTCTTTTCTCCATCTGTTACAATTCTCGTACAGCATGTGGAAGTCTGGCATTTAGTTCTGTTTTCTGGATGGTGAAGTTCAAACTTAAATACTTCTTTCCAGCAGAACGTTAAAGCTCAAACACCACTCAGACTACATTCCAGTTAACTCCTCCTATAGTATCTTAGTACTTTCGGGTCTCTCCTAATACATAGTGAAAATCAAACCCTTCATTCCCTAATGTAATAATGCATCCATACAAAGATTTTCATTTACGTGTATGAACTCAGTTTGATTTCATAGTTAATATCAGTTCACAATAAATAATACATGACTGTCTTTTAAATAGATGCTTATACTTTTGTGCCATGTTTCAAGTTTGATTCACATAACAGAAAGGCCCTTAGAATATCTGTACATCAGTACAACTGATGCAAATAAAAACACTTTAATGAGGAGTTTTTACTGGCTAGTTCTATTAGTCAGCAAGTTTATGTCAAGCACAGTTTGATAACTTGATGAATAAAAGTGGCTCTGACTGTGAATAAAGATTTTCAGTTCACGTCTATGGCCTAATTTTGCTATCCTCACTAAGCCATTTTTCATCCTTCTAGTAGTCTCACTGAGCTTTATTCATATCTTCATGTTCACGTCTAAAGGTAAAACTGGCTCTATATAGAAGCACATAAACAGAGAACGAACTATTTACTCCATAACCTGAAAGCAATCTGAACCAGTTCAAAAATAGCTGCTATTAATTGAAAGGGAAATGTGGATTGTATTTTACAATATCAACTGCCTTGGTGTTTTAAACTTTGAAATACTAATTTTACAATTGTGAAAGGTAATATAAGTTCCAGTCTTTCATGCTGTATTGACAAAAAATAGAAAAGGGTTATAGGAGGTGCAATAGTCTATCAAAGTCAATTCCTGAAAGCTTTTAAAAACCCCCAAAGCTATGGAGAGGAAACGCAGATATAGATGAGAAAATACAACCTAGATCAGTTCCGAGACCCATTTTTTAAGCCCCGGGAAAAGATACATTATTCTATCAGTAATTTTTACGAACTAATTTCCAATTAATAAAAAATGTGAAATGAAATTAAATTGCCTGCATATTTTCACATTAGAAAAACCCCACCAAACTTAGACAGGATGTAAAATCCCATTAAACTTAGAAAGCACATAAAATCTCAGCAGTAGAATCAAACTATCTGAATACATTCAAGACAATTTGATGTTACAATATGATTTAGCATACTTAGCTAACTGTAATGCAATTCACAATTAATACATCTTGATAATACATTCTGTATTGAAGATCTTAGTTTATAATGAAGTTGCTTTAAATAAAATATTAATTCCACAGGGAATCTTATTTTTACATTGGAGTTTAGTTTTAAATTAAAATCAAATATTAACTGAATAAAATAATGCTTTGATAAAAATTATTCTTGAAACCTAAGTTCTTTTATACAATTATTTATACATTCATGTGTTCCTATTTCTATACTTAAAAATGTTATTTCAGCCCCTCAAATGAAATATGCAAAAGCAGAATTTAATCACTAAGTCAACAGGTCAACTTTTTACCAGTGTCCAGATAGATTATTTGAATTCTTTCACATTTGTTGTTTTCTTCTAATACTTTTACCAGATTTCAGTCAGTTCCTAAATGTATTCATTGCATTATGTTGTATTTGATATGTCAGTGATTCCTCCCTTAGAGTGAAATGAAAATATAATTTTTTCAGTCTTTGAGTTTTGTCATAGTTTATTGGACAGTATTATATATCAGATATTTGCAAGCCTGTGAAATAATTATTTTTCAGATTTAGCTCCTAGATACATAGGAAGTGAATCCTTTATCACTGCACTTTATCAGCTTCAAGACAGTGCCTCTTTCAGACTGCCTCACAAATCATGAGCTTTAGAAGTGTGAAAGATTTATAGGTCCAGACCTGGGAATATTTTCTTCCTCTCCCCCAAGGTGTGCAGTCTTCAGTGAAGATTCAACTCTTGTCTATATAATTGCAAAGCTGTTTACCACTACTTTATGGCTTTGAGTAGAGAAAGGTGTGGTTTTTTCCTTGTTCCAAGAGGCCTGGGAGAGGTTTCTGCTCCAAACAACCCTTGCAAAAGCTCTGTTATGAAGTAAATCATGCTGTCTCATATGCTCTCCACAGAGATGACAATTATCCACTAATTGGATCTCCGGTTGTGTTTTACAAGACTTTCAGTAGTGTTACACAACCTCTTAATTATGCCCTCAGAGATACTATCTTCAGTTCTCCTGTCCTTATCAAAACCAAATTTTTCACATGTTGTGTCATTCCTGTGTCCTCAAATGCTGATTTTTACATCTGGATTTTATAACTTTGAATTTTTTCCATTTCCTCATCTGGCATTTTAGTGTACAGCTCTTGTGAAAACCATGCCTCTTTGTAGCTGTTATTACTGGGAAGGAGAGTGCTTGTCTTTTGTTGACTTTCTTAGCAGAACCCTAAAGCTTATCTAGGGTGCTGTGAGGGTTTGCTGTAGCCCATAGCCTTTTCCATGACATGAATCCCCATTGGACTATCAGCATGTGCTAATCCCAGCTACTCTGATCAACCAGTTGAGAGTTCTTAACAAGTGATTGAGAGAGCAGCAGCTTCTTGAAGCAGCTCTGACAGACCCCTTGAAGCCAGCCAGACACGCTGCCCTTAGCAGTCAGCTCAGCTGCTCAGTTTTATATTGGCCCTGCAATATATCACTTATTTTGTGCGGTCAGACATGCGTTTTAGTGGAGTACATGAAGCACATGTCTGGTCAAAGCACAAATTCCTGATCCTCATCAGCCACATGCCTTTCTGTGATGCTTTAATTCAACCTAAGTCTGACAGGTTTCCCTTGCACATATGTGGTGTGTCAAAACGTTGTTGAAGGCTGAAAACAGTTACATGCTTTCAGACGAAACATGATTTTCTCTTAACGTTATACAACCATTTATTAACTTCCTTAATTTTTACTTAACTCTTAAATTCGAGTTAAGGTTTGCTTTTGATTCATGTAGTTTAACTAGAAAAATGTGCAGGCGCCTTATTTAGCTCTCTCTTTCACTTGGGCCAGTTAAATAAAATTTGTAACATGACAGCAACAGTGTCACTCTGATCAGTTAGGCTCAGCCTCAGCAGGTTTCTCATGAGACCAAACCCCTGCACTTATTCAGAAAATCCATAGATAAAGTACTTGAATGTGGTGAAAAAACTTGGATTTGAGTTTGACTCCTTCAATAGGCACAGTAGTGAACGATAAAACAGGTCTCAAAAGTGTATTTTATGCTATTAATATTTTCTATAATAATTATTTCAGTGCATTAAAAATAAATGGAACCATAGCAAAGCAGCTCTTCCCTTTCTTGCTTTTCATTAGGTTTGCTCTGGAATAAAAACTTGTTTTCTTGTGTCTCATTTTGGACAGGCTCTGGGCTAAAAACATTTTCTTGTATAAGCAATTCATTCTATGACTTCACATTCATCTCTAGTGCAAAAAGGTCACGACTTTTAGCTTTCAAAAAAGCTCTAAAACAACATCCTTTTAATAAATGAAGACAGTTTCACTAAAACTAAATCTTTGGCACAGGTGAATGAGGCAAAGTATAATTGACAGAGGACATTCAGAAAGTGTTTTAGTTTATCTGAAGGCAAGTAAATCAAAGTTTCTTCAGTTTGAACACAAGAAAAGTTGTATCCTTTTCTTTCAACTAAATGTAGAGGAAGGATATAATATTGGTTTTCACCATGAAATCAATGCAAATCTGGTTAGAGGGGAAATTACTAACAGCGGTAATGGGAGAGGTGAAGTAATGGAAATTTCCCCTTAGCTTTTTATGAATGCTTATTTTAAAACCAGGCCAATTGCATTGACACATGTATCCATTGACAGATAAATTATGGACATAACACATAAATTGCATTATCAGGTTGGACATTGGCTTCCTAAACCTAATCACAAGAAGTAAGACTACTTATTTTCTTATGTTGCTGGGGCCATAACAGCACTGGAATAATCTTTTTCCAGTGATCCATTATTGAAGCTTGCATATTTTATAGTAACAAAGACAGCTAGATAATCTCCTCTGTGTGTGTTCACACATATGTATTGATGGGAGGAACTATTCCATACCTGCTGTAGTTTTTTAGAAATGTATTAGATTGTTACATCTATTTTTTATGTAAATAAATGCTGAAAAAAACGTTCTATGCTCCTGTCTCCAATTTGCTTGTCAGTGTATTCTTACTCTGAATGGCCTCTTCTAATGAGCCTTATAAATGTTCTTGGCAGCTAACTGAGAAATGTTAATCAAGGGTTTCACTTAACAAGGAGCTGCAAATTATCCAACTTGTTAAGTTTTCCGATAGCCATCTTTCGAATTTAATTATTGACACTGTTTTTCACCCACCACTCAAAGACAATGATTTAACCATTTTATAAATTGCATTATCAAGGATGTTACATCACTTTAATAAATAATTATTCTGCCAAATCCTTATGAAACGTCACTCTAGTGAGCTATTAACAAGCTCTTAATAGTTATCATTTCAACATATCTGATAAGTATCATAAGTCTTAATACAGAAAAGTTATGCAAAGAGAGAAAAGCCCCATGGGCCTTACTGCAGGCATGATTATGTTGGCAATGTATACAGAAACAGAGAATGTCTTCCCACTCTTTCAGCTGTTTAAGCAAGTACTGCCTGTAGGACAGGTCATAATTGTTATGTGAACACTTGGGATGAAAACTTCATGTATTCTTCTGCATGTTTAAGTCATATAATTTAAATCAACAGAAAAACAAGCCAAAGCTCTTGGAACACATTTATATATCCCAGGCATTGAGCATAGTGGGATTACAACTGCATGAAGGTAATTTCAACTACTTTGGCATCTCTCTTTCTCTCATCAACAAAAGAAAATTTTGTCCCGTGCTAGTAAGACCTACCAAAAATAAAAGCATATATGTATGTATACATATACACGTATGACTATCTCTATGCAGAAAAGTGCACCTTCCTTCCCCTGGGCACAGTCCCTGCCTTCCTCCCAGGCAGTGCAGGCTGCCTTTTGACTCCTTTCCAAAGGTTTTGAGGAACACAGGTAAGTCTAGATCTGGTTCAGACCTCTTCTGAGAGGCTGCAGCCCCCAGAAATTGTAAATCTTTCTGTCCATTTCCACTTTCTTTTCTGTTGCTTTCAGAACAGAATTTTGTCTTGCAGTTGTATCTAGCGTGAAATTAAGGACTTACTCCATTCCATGCCATGGGTGGGACACAAGGTACTTCTGTGGGCATATTTAGGAATTAAAGGCCTATTGGACTTGTTTGGAGACCCGTGAAGGTCAGAGGGAGAGCCCTTGCCACTGGCTCTTTGTCATATTGCAAAAAGTCTCTACTGAACAGTCATTAGACCAACACCTGGATTTTGATTACCAGTTCCTTCAATCTGAAAAGGGAGTCCAGGGACAAAGTGATTCTCAAATAGAACTGACATCTACAAGTGATCCAAGTCTTTGGATGATGCAGGCCTCTGAACTGACATTTCTTTGGCTAGTTGACAGAGCTGGATGATGTTTTAAAAACTAAGATATGACACTGATGGTAAAGCAGTGCTTTAAAAAATAAGAAATGGTTGTTTCTAATTGCTTGTTTTTCTAGACTAATGAACAACACTGACTGACTTTTTTAAATGGTTGACCTTTTATGCCTTTAAAAAAATTGTCTAAATTTATTATTTCTATAAGATTTGCACTAAAATACAACCCATTACAATAAAAAGTACTAATAGCCATGAATTAAAAGAACACTATATTCTACTAAAACTTCTAAAATCTTACTCAAAATACTTCTTGCTCTTTCTATTGACATCCAAGTCATCTTCTTCAGGCTGCGTTTATGGTTGTTTTATGTTTCTGATCTGTTTCAGTTCAAATCGTACCACAATGTAAGTTATTTTAAACAAATATCATCTTGTCACTGAAACACTGAGTAGCTGGGTAGTGTTTAGCAATTTGGCTGGAAGCTTATTAATAGACGAAAGGAAACTAAATTTTTTTCTTAAAAGGAGTGATTAATTTCTCATTATTTGATCTTTTTCTCAATGCTCTACAAAGAAAAAGCGTACTGAAATATGACCTAAAAATAACAATTCAAACTCTGCTTTTCAGACTTTGAAAACTTCAGTTTAAAAAACTAGTTATGAAATCATCTTTTAATAACAAAAGGCAAGAAAATATTAAAAATATTCATTTTCCATATGTAAGCCTCTATAATTTTTAATGTGTTAACCAAGAATTTGTCAAATTATTCATGTACAATGTTCACAAAAACCCTCAAGAGCTAACCTTAATGAGTTATGAGTCAAAAAACATGAGTCATAAAACAATTTGCAGACATAACTGGGATTTACAAGTTATGTTACAGGACATAACTAGGTTAAACTGGACCCAGAACTCTTTTTCCTATCATCTTTCTGCATACATTTGTAGACTGAACCTTTAAAAAAAAAAATTAAAAATCTTCTACTCCAGTTTTTACTCCAATTGTAAAATACTAACCTCTTAAAGTCAAAATATTTGTAAATATTTATGCTAAAAATGGAAACATGATATAGAAATGAACTAATTTCCTCCCTTTATTAGACCTTGCACAGCTACAATTCTTTTCTCTGATTCTTACATTATGCCATTTTGGAGCAACTGTAAAACTCTGCAGAAACAGAACTTATTTGAAACTCCCATTCTTGAGAGGTGTAAAGTGATCTCCAACATAATGTTGGTGTCAAAGCATGGACACTGTACACAGAATGAACACAGGAGTGTTCATTTTTAAAGGATTTCCCAAAGAAAGTTTAACCTTCCAAATTCAACCAACTATAGGACCAAATGGACCCATCATTTCATTACTTTTTTAAATTGAATCACACCATGGGGAGTACCCTTCCATAATCTCTGCTAATGTTTTGACTGAGTCTAGCTGAAATTCCAGTACATCAACATTCTCAAGATTTAATATAGATGTATTACTTTTATTGTTAGAATGATAGTTTCATGGAGTTTTTTTTATATCATACAAAGCTCTGAACTATTACACTGAGTTTTCAAAGAAAATGTGTGAAAGAGATTAACACCTACAGTACCCAAATCTGAACAACTGCTTACTTAAAAAGAAAAAATATAGGGATATCTGAAACACTCACCACTGACTAAAATTAATGCATGAAGCAGGCGCCTGGAATGTGGGTGAGATGGTACGGGCTGAAGAAATGGAGAAGTGTGGCTGGCACACATCCCTGAAGACAAGGTAATCTCTTGGCTAGAGGATGTCTATTCAAATCATCACAGCAGGAAAGTGAATACAGCTCTCCCACAGACTAGAGGCAGATTATGAAATTCTTGGGCGAGATGGGATTTGAGGCACTCCCACATCTTCATTGAATTTCTTCAGCTAGCTTACCCCTTTGGCTGTATGTTGTTTTCAGCGTTATTTTGATGTTCTTTGGTGTTACTGCACAGTTAGTGAGTTGTCTAATTTGGATATTGTTAAATCTTCTGGGACATGGTTCAAACACCGTGTCACCAACATTGTGACACCTGATTCCAGTTTACTGATTAGTCTGAAAACTAACTAAGAATTAACCTTTTGTGTAGTGTTGGATACATAGGCTCTGATTATTCAGAGCATCTCTTCATAGAAAACATATTCAATATCCTTGAAAATTCCCATGACACCAAATGAGTTAACCAGAAACTGAAAAACCTGAAGAATCTACTTCTGACATAGGATGGGCCAGTAATTTATGGAAAATGTGGGGTTTAGTGAAAGAGAATTTGCATTTTATTGGACACAAACTACTATTGAACAACCCCTCATTCCAATTTTTTCATTTGTATCTCGATATAGTTGCAATGAACTTAATTTCATTTTCTTTCTTCCTAATGCTAGGAATATAATTACCCCTCAGAGAAAAGCTTTCAACCAAACCACATAGAAGCACTCTTGCTGCAGCACTGGTGTCTATGAACCATTGTTTGCGCATTTTAATGTGCTGCTGTAGCAATAGATAAGGATAGAAATGTGTGGTCAGAGAGGCCAGAGTTGTTTATAAAGACTCTTTGGGGACTAAGAAACAATCTATTCACTAACATAAATCATGAGCTGTTAAAGTGAAAAATAAAATCTCCTTTTCACGAATGAAGAAATCACCAGACATCAATGGAATTGCATTTGGTGCACTTATGTATTATTCAGTGGACAATAGAGAACGTAGTAATTGATTTTGGAAGAGGATAAGATTTGTCCAGATGAATCTTTCAAAGCTAGCTAAAATCTTTTTCACCCCATTAGTATCCCCAGCAGCTAAGTCATGGCCAGAAAAAAAAGCACTGAAATGAAGACAAGTTAAAAAACCCCTAAGGATTAAGACATTCATAGCAGTGCGGGTGCAGTTTTTAATGTTTTCCTACCAAAAATCAAACTTCCTTTCTATTTTTAAGTATTCTGTTTAATCACAATTACCACAGGCATTTCAGACAAATCCAATTTGACTTGATTTTCATGGATGTTTAGAAGATACCTCTGCCCACAGATAGTGTCAGTAGCTTATTTGCTTTTCTTTAGAAAAAGGGGGATTTCCAAAAGTAACCTCAATGTCTCTCTGCTTCTCTGTAATAAAAAAATCTTTCTCTAAAAGGGAGTGTTTTTCTGCAGGGCTTAATTGAACAATATCAGAGATTAACCCTCACTTTTCTAGGCAAATTTATCAGATTCAATGTTTTTCTGTCATAATGAAGATAATGTAAGACTGAAATCCACTGTTAAACAAAGTCTAGGATAAGAAAAATCTACAAAGAAATTGACACCAAAGTCTCTTTTGATATATAAGTACTATAGATTATCACACTTGAGCTACGACAAAGTGATTTCTTAATCCATTACTAGATCCTAGAGAAACACTTCTTTTCCACTATGATTTCTCTTTTTATTACCAAATATTTGTTTCTCATTCCAAATTTTATTCAGTGGACAAGAAACTGCATCCACTTCTCTCAGCATGGAAATACAGACCCTGAAATAGGGAATTTACAAAGATGTAAAATTGCCTAAATCACAGCATCATCAAAGTTTGATTAGACCGTTCAGATCACCAGATTCAGCCTTCAGCCTAGCACCACCATAATCAACCCTAAACCATATCCCCAAGTGCCACATCCACATGCCTTGAACACTTCCAGAGACAATGACTCCTCTACTTCCCAGGGCCATTTAATTCAATGCCTAACCACTCTTTCAGTGAAAAAAATTTCCTAATATCTAATTTGAACCTCCTCTGGTGCAACTTAAGGCCATTTGCTCTCACCCTTTCACATGAGACTTGGCAGAAGAGACGGAACCCCACCTCACTACAGTCTCCTTTCAAGTAGGAAGCAACGTGGAGGCTGCAGAGAAGCAGCAATTCTAGAGAGCAATAAAGTTCCTGCTGAGCCTCCTTTTCTCCAGAATAAGCAACCCCAGTTTCCCTGTCACTCCTCAAAGGACATGTTTCTCTAGACCCTTCACTACTTTATTGTCGTTCTCTGGACATGCTCCAGCATCTGGTTTTTTATGTTCACAGCCTCCTTCTGGCCCTGAAGTCTCCTTCCAGATTTTTCCCAACATTCTTGCTTCTGAGAATACAATTTTTGGCAATGAAGATTGTGTCTTTTGTGTCAAAAAGATCCACATTTATGACACTGTGAACTTCAATTTCTCTGAGTTTGTCAGATGAAAGATTGGCTTCTGTGAAGTTTCTGTGAGTTCACCCTTTGCTTTGAAGGCCAATTCTCCTGCTGTGTTTGAAACTACGTAACTGATGTGTAGATAAATATTATTTAGATGAAATGGAAAGTCTTACAGGTTGGATTAGATAGCAGTGTGTTCTACGGTTGACTAAGGACTATTCAGAGCAACATTTGTTGGTGGAACTACATCTTGTGTTACAGAACACATCAGTTTCCCAATGAGTCACTGCCTTTTTGGCCTTTCTCATGTACTGCAAAACAGCTTTGTCAAAAGAAGTTATTTAATCTTAGGTGATTTTATTCACTACATTAATATTAATTAGCACATTAATTTTTATAACTTAAGTTGTTTTCCACTGTTCTCATTACATCCCTTTTCTATTTTAAGCAATAGTGGACAGAAAATATTGATCTGAAATTATGAAACTGTAAGGTCAGATGACAAGGCTCTAGAAGAATCTGAGGGAAAGCAATTTTTTTTTGCTGCTGACATTTTGAGAACTGTTGCTTTCTGCTTGACGTGTGTTATTGTATGTTCTCTATACTTGAAGAAAGCTAGTATGGTGATTTCACTAGCAACAATAAGTATCCCATTAGAAGGGGAGCTATGTTGTATAACTACTTCAACATTGAAAAATAAGAAAATATACCCAACTTACAATTCCAGAAACTCTTGGATAAGTTTAGTTTTTTAAATAATGTAGAAATATTCCAGTCTGCCATATAAATAATTTTCAACAGTCGATGAGTCTGTCCATGAAATGCAGTAATAACTGCAGAGGATTGCTTACTGGGAAGTAAGCAGTGGTGTCTTTTGAACACCATGTATAATAAAAAAAGATTTAGCCTCAGGCTGGTACTGCACAATCATTATGGCACTTACATTATACACATATTTTAATTATGCTAATATGGTTATACTGTCCATTGAACCCATATATTAAATTCAGATGATTAAAGTCATTAGCACCATAAAAAAGCCAGATGAAACTATGGGATGAATATGAAGAAGCACAAAAGATAATGTTTATTTTCCCAAATGTTGACCTGTAAACTGTATTAAATCTCTTTTTTTCTTTTTTTTTTTTTTTTTTGGAAGTATAAAAATAGCCTAAACATTTTTTATGCATTTAAAAATTTTGAGTTCTCTTAAAGTTTTGTGGAAGAAGTCTAAATAAGATTTGAAAATTCACAGGAAAATTAACTTAGGGTGTGAATGTGCTAAATCAGGGCCTTTTGCAGACCACCTCCTCCTTACTCTTTCAGTTCTCACTTTGTCTCTTCTTATGCTCCAAATCTACTACTCTTACCATAGATGCAAACCTTTTGAACAGGGAAGAAAAATGAACAGAGAAACAAGACCACACTGACCACAAATACGTAGCACAAATCAATCAATACCAGCCCACTGCCTTGGAAATACCACTTTTTGTTTGTCTTGTTTTCATCAGCTTTTCTTGACTTCTTCTTCACAAGTACACTAATTATGGTAGTGGAATTGTTTGAAATTGGACATGGAAAGTTAAGATTTTATGTTAGATTTTGAACTGAAGGGCGATGCGGAGTTACAAGAAAATTATACCTTTTGTTTCATAGCATTTAGAGGACAGAACTGGTAAGAAATACGAAGACAAAAGAAAAGAGAGAAAATAAGCCCACAATAATTGCCCTGACAACCATAGGTAGGCTGCTGCTAATAGATGTGATTTTTCAGCCCATCTCTAATTGTAACTCAGATTGGATGAACAATCATTTTTTCTCTTTCAAACTAAATAACAAAACACCCTCAATAATTGGCATTCATTATTAATAATGTTAGATTGTCATACAACATTTATGTTTCTGAGAAGCTTGATTTTAGAGATGATCTAAGAAATAAAAGTAAGGGTGTGTCAGTGGACAATCATCTAGACAAGTAATACAAATTTGAAACATCTTGTCACTCCCACTGAGAAAGTGCTTAAGCCTCTGCCTCCTGCTCATAATGTCACCAAATACTGGAGGTGTTTCCAGCCTATCTTTTTAAGCATGGATGTTCTTTTTAAGGTAGCACCTTATGGCATTGTTCAAATTTTTTTTATTATGGCTCTTGACATTTCTAGTGAACTGTTCTGTGAATACTCACTAGTTTCTTACATTGAAGTCAACCTTTGGCATATCATTGATAGAAAAGATTTTTTTAAAAAAGAAGAAAACTAATTCAAGAAAAGGAGTGAAATTAAAAATATTATCAAAGAAATAGTATGTGAGTAAAGACAAGGTTAAAGTTACAAATAAGTGCTCATGATTAATCTGCTTTTCTACTCTGTTTCTCTCAACATCAGGATAGCCTGTCTTAGCAGAGTTACGGATAATGCAAATGAAATAGCATTCCCTGAGATCTCTGTGATGTTTGCTCCTTCAATCAACACCCTCTCTGGCCTTTATCTTCTATTTCCCTGGCCTTAAAACTGCCTTGGAATCTCAGATGGCCCTTGCCAAGATGGACCAGCATGGACAAGCATCTTTCCCTGAATGCTTTGGTGGTGGAGTTACAGCACTGCTTGTGTTTCTGCAGCAGACAGAGCTGAAGGAGTACAGACCAATCTCTCTGCAGGGAGTGTTCAAGTCTCCTGTTCATCAGGTTTTGGTAGTGACTCTTGAAAACTCTTACAGGAAATTAGAGACTGAGGTTGTATAAATATTTAAATACTCATACTATAGTCTGGCATACCTTAAAAAACCCTCTCAGCAGCAAATATACAAGACTTTTAAAACAAAATATTTTCAACAAAACCATAGAGGTTACACCTACTCGGGAATTAGTAATAGGAGACTCATATCCTGCATCCTTTACTTGTGTAAATAGTCCTCTTATCTTAACAGCACTTACAGGAGAAGTATGACAGTGTCCAAATTGAAGCTATCAGATCCTCAGTTGATGTAAATGATGAAGCTCCATCCAGGTCAAGATAGGTCTGTCATATCAACTTGCCGCTAGTGAAGATCTGGAAGGACAGCACAACTCAGCAGGATGCAAGTAGCAAAGCAACAGAAAGCATCTAGGTCACTGGGATGTGACAGCACCAGTCAAGCTTATTTGCATGTTCCCTGATTTCAAAAGTCTTTGTGGTATGCAGAAAAACAGGGATAAGGAGCCTAGCCACACTGACACCTTGTAAATTGTGTAGGTGCAATGTGCTGGCCCAAGTGCACAAGCCAGCCCTCTCTTTCAGCTTTTCCCGGAGAACATGACAAAAGAATTCAATTTAGTCTCTTCCTTTAGTCAATAGGCACTATAGCACTACTGTCTCGTCTGCTTTTCTTCTCTAGAATGCTGTCTTGGCAGAGTTCGTGTGACACAGCACAACCAAAAGTTACATTTATTCTAATACTGTCTCCTTTTGTCCTCCATCATATACACTCTGCAGATTTTCATAGATAATACCATGCTCATTCAACACAGGCATTTTTCTCAAGGGAATAGTTTTTATCATCTAAGTAATTAGAAGTTTAATGAAGTAAGATCAAAAGATCTGACAGAGACCATTGAGAAAAAAGTTGAAACAAGTCTCTACAGTTTCAAGCAATCCAAAATCAAATGTTTCATAACAGTTATGAGGTTTGTTTTCATCTGTTAAATTTTTAGAACTGAAGTAAAATTTAAATGAAGAAAAATGTCAAGTTAAGGAAATGAACTGTACATTTTGAGTCTGCTAGATGTTTTTTGGTTTCATCACAGTTGTTCAGCTATATATTGTAAATTGTAAAATGTTCCAGTGAACCTGAATATTCCAAATGATTTCATGGCATTTTTTTCCAACAGAAGGCAAGCAAAAGATCATGCTCTGGTCTAAAATCAAATTCTATTTATTCTTAGCTTTCTAGACACTGAGGTTACAGACCATATATTTCTTTCCACATACACCAGATGTGAAGAAACTGCAAGTAGAAAATGAACAAAGAAAACCTCTCAGATTTTCTATGTACTTGTGTAATTTCACTCTTCAAGCACATTTTTGTGAGGCTCATTTGAGCCATGTAAAGTTGGAAGCAAAGCAGTGATGGATCATAGGGTACAGCTAAAGGGGGGAGGCCAAGCCTGGGTGAGAGCAGGCAGTTACATGTTCAGATGGAGCTCCATAAAATGTTAACGTTGCATATCACGTGCAAGACAGTGATACATATATTGACATACAATTGTATATATAGAATGTTTAAAAATGTTCAAGTTGTAAAAGACCTCTAAGATCATCGAGTCCAACCATTAACCTAACACTGCCAAATCCACTACTATCCCATGGCCCTAAGCACCAAATCCACATATCTCTTAAATACCTCCAGGGTTGTGTACAAAACCTGCCCCTCCATATAGGCTATTTTAAAACTGTCTTTACTGATATTTGTAGTTGATTCTTCCACTTATTTGTGCAAAGTAAAGCTGTGTTTCAAGTAAATACTTCTCTGTACTACATGGTAGGACCAAAAGATTTTTCACACACTTGATCACTATGTGCACGCAGATGTTTGAATGTGTTAAAATTTACATAAAACTTTCATTTATCACTGCTGAATAGGAAAAGTGGTTAGCAGTTTAGATATAGCAAAGACTACCATTTTAGAAGGTTATTGAAATAAAAGATAGTATACTAAAATATTTGAAGTCTTTCATTTATTTACCTCTGTGCAAGGCTGCTTTAAGATCAGTAATGTTTGAGAAAGGTGCCTTTTGTTCCAGATCCTGCTTGAATAAAAGTGGATGTCCATGTCCATTTTCTTTATAACCAGTAGACGACAACTGTAGAAGAGAGAAATATTTTACAACCTAGACTTTTTGATGGTTTGGAGATAGGGGGCTGGGGGTTGTGATGTTTGTACTTCTCAAACCTCTGTTTACCTTCCTACTGCAAACGAGGTACAAGTAATCAACTTTGACAAAAGCACATCTTCATTACAAACATCAACTGACCTTTCTGCACATGTCAGTGACAATAAGCAGGTTTTTGCAACAAGTCTGTGAGAGTGAAAACAACTTAAAGACACCCTTGTAAAGACAAAGATAAGCTTTTAAGGGGGGAGGGTCATAAGAGCTGAATTTCAGTGTGTAATCAGTAACTTCGAATTCATTGTTGACCTTTCTGAAGATCAGAAAAACAGAACAATATTGTAAATTTCAGGCTGCAAACAGCCTCCATGGAAGTATTGCAGTTTATTCCATTGATAGCAATCCCAAGTCATGTCCTGTGAATTTTAATGCAGCTTAGGTTCCGGAAACAGGATCTGTAACAGTAATATAATTTTATTAATCAGGCTTATTATCAATAAGGCTTATAATCAATCAGGCTTATAATCAACCCAATTATTTGGGTTGATTAATTTATCATTTGCCTGTAAGCAATCAGAGCTGTATGTTGGGCCATTCAATTTTTTTACTAAGTCAGGCTACCTGAGGAAAGCAGTGGTTTCAAAAGGCAAACTGATAGGGAGTATGAGAACAACTTAAACCTTCATCATCTTCTTTGGTTTCATAGAACCCCTCCTCGCACTCCAGCTACGGAAGGTCAGCAGGAACCCACAGCCATACTTCTCACTGGTTTGTGACTCTCCCTACTCTGAACCCTTTACTTCCCACTGCTGCTCAATCAGGATGGAGCTCCTCAGAAAGCTGAAAGCCATCCCAACACGTACTTTGCTTTTCTGTTACATAATTTTCTCAGGAATGAAAAGGTTACTTCTGTTTTTCTGGCCTAAACCCCATGGCCCAAACCCCTACCATGGATCTCAGATCACACAAAGCTCAAGTCCTAATTTTTAGTGTCAAATCAAAGGCAGTTCTGTTCTTTCATATCTTTTAAAGTTCTGATATTTCCTGTGTTTTACTCCCCATGCGGCTCAGCTCTTGGCATAAATGAAAATTCCACTTTAAAGAGCATAGAATTGGCAGACTGGCATGTAGATGAAGTTACAGATCTCAAGGACACTTTCAAGTTGCAAGAGGTGAATGAACACCCAGTAGATTATGAGTCAGAAAATGTCAGAATAATCATATTAGGATACTCCTGTGGCTTACTTGACCTTTTTTTCCCTTTTTTTGGGAAAGAAACCTTCAACTTTCCTTGCACTTGTTTTCTTCCCCTTACTCTGAGATTAAAAACATGTTCTTAAAGCCAAGAAAGCAATTGGAAGCTGCTCATATTGTTAATATTTTATACCTTGATAGTGGAATGAGTGCCAAAAAAAGATTGCATTTTCAAATGACAATATATGTACTTCAAGACATTTATAATTAACTCTTGTAGAGCTCTTTAAAAGTAGAGAACAAAGTAAAATAACAGCTTTGTGTAGGGAGGGATAGACAGAAAATAACTGTTGTTTTCTGAAATATTTTCTTATCTGACGGAGTAATGCACAATAGTAAAACAAAAGTATCTTCAGAATATTTTATCTCAGGGATACTGAGCTAAAGCATATTGACTCAGACTATTTCTGAGATAAGCACATTATTCTTTTCTTTTTTGCAAAAAGATGGGCCAGCAACAGTCTTTAGTTCTGTTGAGGCTGTTGTGAGCTGATTTTTCAGGTTCCTTGCTTCCCCACTAGCCCCACAGCCAGGCTCGAAATTGTCTGAAGAGATGAAGATATTGATATGTCATCAGGTACCACAAAATCAGATGCCTTCTCCCCAAATTCTTCAGCAGGTCTGAGGGTTTTTTCTGCAATTCTAGAGCCAACTGATCTGCAAAAGCTGTTCATGCCAGCCTGTGGTAATGGTCCTTCACTTGGAAGCTCCGGTGACGTTCTCACCGTTGTTTTAGAAAGCATTGATCAGTTTAGTTCTGTTCCCAAGTGAGGAAATATTCTCCTATGCAAAAATCCAGAATATTACTGCAATTTGACTACTGTAGCAGAAGGTGAGGCTTTTTTTAGACTGAATTTATCCTATAGAGGGAATACAAAATTCAGTAAAAAGATCATTTTACTATCAAAAAATTATTCCAGAGATGTGATTTTCTGTATGTAAGTGAGGAGTATTATAAAAGCTTGCTCTCCCTTCCTACGATAAACTTCATGAATACTATATAATGGCTGTGATTAATATATGCATGAAAATACCGTGTAAAAAGAAAAAAAATCTGTATTTTGCCATGGCCTATAGAAATAAGCAGCCCTTTTGCCTAAAAAAAATTGCAAACTGTTTGCTCACAGTTATTGTTTCATGGAAAATTCTGAAATCCTTTTCCAAGTGCAAAGCAACTCCATAAAGAACTTGCCTGAAGCCCCTGTGAAAGCCTCCTTAACCAGAAAGGGAGCAGGACACAGAGGTATCGTATCCAGGGTCCAGTCCACAGCACTTCCTTCAGCACCAGCGTGCCCGAATTCCCTGGCCATGCTTTGCCACGACTTCTGAATGCACCCTGTGGCATCACAGAACTTAATGTGGAATGGCAAAGGAACAAGTCCTTGGGATTAGTTTACTGCACCCACTGGCTGCAGTCTACATCTCATTCCTGCTGACCTTCCACCAGTTTCCCCAGGCAGCTAACACAGAGTGCAATTCATTGTCTCTGCACGTGGAAGATGACTACGTAAATTTCAGAAAACTCTTCTTATTACTCAGATGTCCACTTTTTACACAGCATCTGCCTTCAAAGACACTGTGCAGAGCAGATAAATCCTATTTAAGTTTACTAGTAAGGAACTATGAGGTAAGAAGATGCAGCATGTCAGTTCCCATGTCAGTTTTCAGTAAGATGCTGGCCTGACATTGCTGATAAGGAATAGCTACCAAATATCCTGATCTGCCCAAGAGCCCACCAGGATGACACTCAGCAACAACTGAGACCCCATGCCCTTTTTCAATACAGATTTTCATCACTGACAGCCCTCTATGTGGTACCTACCAGCCTCCTCCTCTTCAGGGTGTCTTCACTAAACTCATGGTGTGCCTGTTCTAACAGAGAAGCAGAAGAAATGCCATTGAATCATTAATTTTACAATAGAACCTGGTTTGTTTCTGTTTAAAATCAATAACAAAACTTCTGTTGATATTTGTGGATAAACAATTATATCTTAAAATCCCTGAGATTCATGGGAAAAAAAAAAAAGAGACACCATAACAGTATTTTTCCAGCCTGTTAACATCCAATTCTAACACTTTTTTTGCAATTCTACATTCCCTTTTCTAGATATACTCTTCAGTCTTCCTTTTACAAGACAGATGTTACCATCAGATATGAAAATACTATAATTTTACAGTGAAAAATACTTTTTAGCAATAACATCAAAATTGCTTGCTGTTCCATATACTTATGAGCTGCAGACTGTATTTATCAGTAACAAACATTTATTGGCAAGATTGGCTTAATCTCTAGATTATTTTTTGTTTTCTTTTTCTCCTTAAATATCAATAAGTTATTATTCATCTATTCTTGCTAAGAATAATGAATTCTTATTAAGGACAGTCTTCTCAAATACTTATTTTCTTTTTAAAAATGTGGAATTACAAGTGAAAACTTAGAAATATTAAAATAAAGACTTAGAAATAATAGGCTTTGCACATGACTTTGCCTGAAGTGTTTGTCTTTTTTGTGCTTTGGTATGTGACTATAAATTTAAACAGTAGAAGATAATAACTTTCTAGAGAACAGACAGACTTCACTACAGTGGATCAAACATTAACTTGTGCAGTTAGAAATATAGGAACTGATGTTTTCCCATTGATATTCACTTTGCATATCTTTTCTGTGTCTCTCCCTAGTGGGCTTTCCCCAAAGAAACGAAATAGTCTGCATGTGGTAGAAAGAAAAGAAAAAGCAAATGGGCAAATCAGGAAAAGAAGGATGCCCTTTCTTCTCCTCTGGCCAGAAAGCAGCCACCAGCAGGCCAGGAGAAAGTCTGTTGTGTAGCATAGGGAGTCATCAACAGCCAGTGATTGCCAGCAGTGACTGCACTGACTGCTTCTGCATTATCAGATGCTGAATAAAGATGTGTCATCGCACCGGCAGCGGTGGTCAGGGTCAGGCACACAAGGCGTGTAAGCAAGTGGCACTTTCTGCAAAAGCATGCGTGACAAATTAAAGCTGAGGATTTACTGCTGGGTTTCTTCTCTTTGAAAGGATCAATATAAAAAGGAATCTTGATTATATTCTATCAACATGAAGGAAATGATGTAACAAAACGTAAGAAGTTTTTCTCATTGAAGTGTAGGGAGTTCTTGAACTATACTGTTTATCTTGTGCCTTAGACGTATTTCCTTATTGTTTCACTAAATAATAAGTGGATATTTTTGTTCACCACATGTCTACTCATTGTTTACTTATTGGATACAATGCAAATAAGAGGAATTTTGAAACAGCTTTACAGAAACAAAGCAAATGGTTTTATAAAATATAATCATGATAGTCCCACAGCTAAAAAAGGACAGCATGGGAGAGAGAATAAAAGCATCTATCAAGCACGTAGGAGCAATGTTGTTAGTTAGCAACATAGTGAATATCAGGAGGATTGAGATTAAATGGCAAGGAGAAAAGATGGTACATGGTATTGTAAAGGGAATTCAAAGGGAAAGAATGACAAGATCAGAGGAAGGAGTCATAAATTCTTTTGACAACTTCAAAGCAAGCAGAGTTGAGAGGAGGAGATGTACGCAGAAGTTTTCATTTTACTGCACTGCATTAATTTTCACAGCCTTTTCCAGTTATGCCCTACTTATTTTCTATCTGTAAATGCATAACCAGCCCGAAGATCCCAGTTACTGTGGGAATTGCAGCAATCTCGATTACTACAGAAACTTGCTAAAATTACTTTTCTACATATCTGTGATACCAAGACACTTTAGTCCCCAAGCCGAGTAAAAGCCTGAGGTTGGAAATAGTGCAGATCACAGTGTTTGCAGGACTCAGACCATTTACATGCATATCCATTATCACGTTTATAATGAACATCAATTCACTTTACTATACTGGAGAAAGAAAAATATATGAGGTGTGATATTCAAGATATGAGGTCAGTCAGCAAAAGGGATGATAGGTGCTTTTTCTTCACTCTCTTGAAAGAGGAAGGAGGGATTGTGAGAGATAATGACCATGCTTCCATTCCCTGCTCTGTTTTCCAAAAAAATTGGAGGAAAACCCTAAAAATATACTCATACGACATCCTGGCTTCTGTTCAGATTATTGCTTACATTTTAAACAAGGGATGCTAAACAGAGGTTTTCCTGGCACGTACAAGAAGAGAGAATGTATTCTACATTATTTAAATGCTGCTGAATAAAGAATGCATGATTTATGCTGAAGTAGATAAAATGATACAGGTCAGACTCCCTCATGTGGCTGTCCATGACTGCACAAAAACTCTCTCTGCCCCGATGTATCATATATATCTGTGCTGCTGTCCAGTTTTCTGGCAGAAATAGCCCAGGGGACAGAACTGAGAGATCTGTAACTCTGCTTTTTCATATCAAATGGCTGTAGATTTTTCTCTAAGTGCAGTAATGAAGCAGAACAGCTTCCTGATGGCAAAATAGATAAAGAAGAATTATAGGGAGAAAACCAGAAATGAGTCATGCATTGTTTCCAAAATTAACTATAAATACATATAAAACTATAAAAACTATAAATGTATAGAGTGTATAGAGATATAGAGGTGTGTGTACATATATGCCTACATTAAATATGTACAATCAGCTGAGCAGTTGCTTAGAATAAGATGCAGGGAATGGCAGAACTTTAGGGGAGTATTCCAGTACAAAATTCCCAGAGGAAGTTTGAATAACAGTAATAAATCAAGTGGAATAAGCTGCATTACTCTTATGTTTCTTAAGCTATGTAAAAGAAATATACATGAGCATTCAGCATTTAAACATCTTGTGCAGTGAGTACAGAACTAGAAATTAAATGTACTTCTTCATATTTTGTTTATCTACAGATGGTGGCTAATTTTGTTCAGGTGTCAGTGGTACTTCAAATTGAGTTTAGCATTGGGTAAACATTTGACTCAGCCTGACACAGGAGCCTGAATCCTGTTGACCAGGATGTCATGGTCACCCCTGTTTGATGAGACACAGAGTGCTCTAATTCTTGTCTTTGCCCTGTTGGCAGAAATGTACAAGTTGACAAGTATTCATTTGTAAGTCACACCACCTGACAAACAGTTGCAGAGCAAGAGGCCTGAACTGTTGTTACTCTAAAGTTCAAAATCTTTTATATCTGAAGATTTAATAGGGTTTTTTACAATGAATTTGTACCATAAGACTAAAATTACTTCCACCTCCTTTGTATTGAGAAACACAAAAGTAATTTTATTGCCATTCCTGACTTCAGTGCTGAATCAATTGCACTGTACAGAATCATACAGTCATTTATGTTGGAAAAGACCTCTAAAATCATCAAGTCAGCTGATAAAAGCCACTGCCAAGCCCACCACTAAACCATGGCTCTAAGTGACACAATTTACACACCTTTTAAATACCTGCAGGGATGGTTTTAAGAAACACACTTACCTCTGGCTTATTTTAAGAAGCTAACATGACTAATTTTAACAATCAATTAATAAACTCAGTGCTGCTGCTTTTTTCCCATTATATAACAAATATTTATACTTCTAAGGCTTTGGTAGTACTGGGCAAGCAAATTAAATACACCATTAACTTCCAAAAATTAGATGCTGACTTCTTTATCAATAACAGAGCATGCAATGCTTAGGAACCAAAAACAGTATTATAAGGGCAATGTACTCTGGCTGGTAAAGAGCCTTGAAATTATAATTAGTAGATATATATAGATATATATATATAGATATATATATAGATATAGATATAGATACATATATATAAAGTTTGCACTGACTTTACAAACATGATATAATGGATTAAATGATAGCAGAATGTGATGACAGATGAATGTGTTAAATATGACAAGGCTACCATATGTCTTTAATACAGCCTGTTAACAGCTTGTCATGATGTTACTTAGTAAATGGCAATTTAAAAAAAAATATGGTGCATAATTGCCAAAATATTTCTTTTATTGGGTTTTCCAGTCAGTACTTAGGATTGCAGTCTTAGTATCACTTTATAAAGAGGAAGCAATAGTTTTGAACAGAAGGCTATACTACACAGCTAAATGAGACTTTTAAATAAAAACAGAGAAATAAGTTTTGACAGTAACTACACAAGTGAAATGTGCATATGACATCTTCTACCTATATTTCTTTTAATAGCTGTGGCAGCATGGCTTTTTCAGGTACACTAAGCATATGAGGTTAGCTTTCCCAGATGCTTACAAGAATATAAGCCCATTTTCTTTCATGTTTAGAGTGGAAACATATTGAAATCAGTTTGAAAATCATGTTTAACTCACTGTTCTAATAACATAAAATATATGTGATTTGTCAGACCTCATGAATGGTAACTTACTGTGTATGGAAGAGCATGACAATCCATTTTCAGATGCTCATAATTTCCCTTCAGTCTCCAAACTTCATCTGAGAGACGAGCTGGGCCCTGATGAAAATTGTTACAGGGTGACCTGGAAAGAGATCAGACATCATGCTAAGGATTTCTTACCATTTTTCACAGCTGCTGCACTGCAGAAGCCACAGGAAAGTATGATGTAAAAGCAGCAAAAGAAATATAAAATATTTCACTGTTATGAACAAACATTACCAGTAGTTATCCAGATAATCGAATTGGTCCTTTCCAAGAATGCTACAGGATAGTTTTTCAGATGTCCTTTCTGTCTTGTCTCTTTCCTGCAAAGTGCCTTTTCCCTGGCCGTGTCAAAGTTAAGGACTGTTACCCCATTGCCATTGAGCAGCACCACAGGGCAGCTGCACAATGGTGAAAGACAGACTTATGGCTTAGGCTTAGCAACCTGTCCACTACTTCAAGGGGAATTTTATGTGCATTTAGGAACATTAATTCATGTAACACTTTTCACACAAGCCTTTTCCTCAGAATAGTGGGATACTTCTCTAACAGGTAAACAGCAGAAGAAGACTGCAGCATCCCATTTAGGATCAGAAGGGCCTCTGCATGCTGCTCACAACAAACATTTTCAGCTGCTTTTCTCAGGGTGTGGTGGTCATCAATTTTTCTACCATTCAGAGGATACCCACATGAAGAACCAACACACAGTTTTACTTGTGCAAAATGATATTTCAGAACAAATGTGGTACCATTCTGCTTTAATTTTTCTACCTATCTGGAGGGCGAACTCAGTATACGAAAAATTGCTACGGCATTTTTTTTTATGATTTGGTCATGGCAGCTTGTTGCACATTTTGTTACTCTGACTATAACTTCAGACAGTTCTAAAAAGCTTTGGATAAATTTCCCATTACAAGAAAGACATGTACCAAGCAAGCAGAGAGACTGACAAGATATAGGCCAATAATAAAATATTTGCAGGTACAAATTGCAGATACAGCATGTGCCAAAAATAATAAAAATTGAGGTGTGGTGTTGTGCATTACTTCTGTAGTTTCTTATCTTCCTAATGTCAACACACCTATTAATTTTTGTGTCAATATATAACATAACATCCTACCAAAAAAAAAAAAAGGGGGGGGTTATTAATCTTTTTTTTCTTTACAAAGTCTGAAGAAAATAACTTTGCAATGGGTATCTTCAGGAGTTTTTTTACATTTTGCTGGCCTGACAAATTTGTGATCTCATGTAAAGAATTATTTGAACATTTCTGTTAGCTAGTTTTGGAAGTTTTTGAACCTGGAATGACTTTCAAAATATATCTTATTTGAGAAATTATAAGTGACACTTATCTTTCATTTAACATTTTATCCATTAGAGATCTGAATGATGCGCTTGCTCTCACTTTCTCTAGTAACATCAAACCATTTAGACTCACAAAGGCATAACTTAAAAGACATTTTAAGAAGCTTTTAAGTAAACAGAGAAGTTGCTTCCCTTTCTTGAAACCACAAAAGTTTTATATAGTGTCCAGTGAAATTAATTACTACTGTAATGAGTATAAATCAATTCATAGAGACCAAGCAGTGAGCAGGGTCAGGTGCTATTCAACCATAGAGAAAAAATGAAAGGTGATCTGCTGCCATTTAAACACAAATATTTAGGATGTGATGAAAATCTTCTACTGTGTAATAAAGCATCATAACTCATTACCCCAGAGTGTGCTGGTTTATGGCAAATTCTTGTTTCTACATACTTTGTTACTGGTTTTATCCTACTTAATTTTGATTTTGCCTTTAATGAAGGGATACAATAATAACTATGCTTAGTCTTATAACATTCCTTTGTCAGTAGACAAAATTTACTGGTTGTAATTGTATTAAAATTGACTAAATTTACAGGCAATCAAATTGTATGTATCATGTTATATATGTGTGGTTAAATATGCAGGTGAAAGGAAGGATAATTTTTTCAGGGGAAAATCTTTAGTTTCAACTCACTTGAAAACTTTTACATAATTTCAAAAATGCCACATCCAAATAAGCACACTGTGATTAGTTTATGCCCCAAGTAACAATACAGCAGGGAATATATTATCCTCCTGTTGTATGCTGTGCTTTGGAGGAGAATTGCTTCTTTGGCTTTCTCGGTGCTCTTGTTCCTCCCTCTCTCCCCACACAGGAGCCCTAGAGAGGCTGATACCATAATGCAAAGGACTTAGTCGGCACAAATATCCCTCTTTCGGCTCCCTCCAGTTAAATTTCTCAGTGTGTCCCATGCAGTATGCCGAGCACACTGGAAACTGAGGGCCAGTTACACCTCCTTGCTCTCCTTCTGAAGTGGTTTGTCAGCACATGCTTCTCCTGGTTCCCCTAAACTCCTCTCCACTCTCTGGGCAGCCACACCCTTTGTATACATTTCCTGTAGCACACAACACCACACACCTTTTCATACTTCTGTCTGATAATGGCACCTGATGAAAAGGTGAGGAGGGTTGTACATTGCAGGAAATTTATTCATGTCAAAGCTCATGACTATTCAAAAAGTACAAGACAACACCCCACTCCAAGCCTCTTGACACTGTGAATAAAAACAGCTTCTCAGCATAGTATCTGCTGCTCTTACTGTGCTCTGTCCATCTATAATTTATCAGCACAAGACTCTCAAGTCATGTGCATTCCTCATAGAGTCCCCAGCAAGAGGAGAATCTGAGACATAGATTTGATTCTGGTGAGATGTGTTGCCATTCAGTTCCCTTTTATGAATACTTTGGGAAAACACTGTGGATTTTGCTCTTTTGTTTGTTTTTCAATTTTGATCTTAGTAGAAATAAATGAGCTCCAGGTAAAGGTCTCACTGGGCATTGTGCACAAAATTCTAGGTATAGATCTGTAAAAATTTTCTTGCTTTTTAGGACTTCAAAAGAGTTTCATGTCCAAGCAAAGCTAGAGAATCTCTTGGGTTTGGGGAGTACAATGTCAAAACAAGCTGCAGAAAATTTATTAGTGTAGATCTGTATCTGAAAATGCCATCATTTCCTCATATAATGTATACAATTCCACTAGATACAAATTAACCCGACTTAAGAGCCTCAACAGTAATAAGGAAAAGCATAAATACATAAACTACACAGAGAAGGAGAGAGATAACCCCAAATGAGTCTTCTACAGAAATAGCATCATAACTCCCTCAATTATCATATAAAGATAGAGAGCAGAACTCAAGAAATAGAAGCTGTCATGAAACATTTATCTCTGAATAACTGAAGAAAGTAGGAAGAAAAAGTGAACTGAATACATCAAAATAACTGATTTATGCAAACTGTTGATCAAATTTTTTTAAGACTTCATGGTAAGGGTGTTCCACGAGAAGTCAGAGTAGCTACTCAGTGGAAAAAAAACAGTAAAGGATAGACTTGAAGAGAACAGCCTTAATCAATTAAAAGATAAAATTATTAAATAATTATTTTGTTTGTGGTTAGTTTTGGTCAATAATAAATGACTCAATGCATCCTGCTGGGGCTGTGGATTATTACCTTGATCTTATTTACTTTTCAATAGTTTCACCTGTAACAACATATTTACTTAGTCATTAGTGAGAGCAGACATTTTGAATGACAGGAGTTTTTCCCATGTGTTTCTACATTGCTTTCTCCAGTGCTTCTAGAGATTAGTTTTGTAGTTATCCATGCCCAGATGCAGATGAAATTTGGCATATTTCATATTTTTTTATGTCATGGCATTTAATCATTGCAGCATAACAAATAGATTATCTATTCAAAAGTCACAGGAAAAGCTCTCTTCTCCACTTTTAAATACATTCAATTTGTTCTAATGTAATCATATCTAGTAGTGTGAATTTGCCTCTGATAAATATGCCACATCCTGTTTAAACAGTTGTGCAGAAAGTCACATCAATCTCCCATGAAATGCACTCATATTCCTGCTATGCCTACAATATTACCTAAATTATGGAAAACTGGCGCAGTTTGGACTCTTTTCTCAACATCCTCCTCACATAACACACATCAATTGAGACACCACTTTTTTCTAAGGCAAACATAGCACACTGAATTTGTCCTTTCAGTCATGCTACAGAGCATCAGGGTGTGGTTTTATGTAGAACGAAGTTTCCCCAAAGTAACAGCACAAAATACTGAGTGTGTATCAGACACTAGAGCATGTAAGTTGTGCGGCTTATAAAATTTCTTATTATCAGAAACATTGAAAATTAGAGAGAGGGTTTATTCAGTAAGGTCAACAGAAATCTTGTTGCTAGTATGTGGGAATTACAGACATTGGTGTTTTTATACAATCATAGAATGGTTTGGGCTGGAAGGGACAAAAAAGATCATCTAGTTCCAGCCCACCTGCCATGGGCAGGGATAGCTTCCACTAGACCAGACTGCTCAAATCCGCATCCCACCTGGCCTTGAACACTGCCAGGGATGGGGCATCCAGAACTTCTCAGGGCAACTGGTTCCAGTGCCTCACCACCCTCACAGTAAATATTTTCTTCCTCATATCTACTCTAAACCTAGCCTCCCTCATCTTAAGGCTGTCCCCCTCTTGTCTTATCACTCCATGCTCTTATGAAATGTCCCTCTCCAGCTCTCTTGCAGCTCCTTTAGGTACCAGAAGGCTGCTGTAAGCTCTCCCTGGAGCCTTCTCCAAGCTGAACTGCTCCAAGTCTCAGCCTCCAACTCTCAGCCTGTGAGAGACTGTGTTCCCACCCTTGGATCATCCTTATGATTTTGATATGATGAAGTTTTAATCAGTTCTAATATTGTTTAGTTTCTTCATGTTAATGAGTTAAAATATGCTGAATGATGCCAGCCTCTTAAAGTGATCACTACTTTTGAGCATTCAGTTTAACATATTCCAAGACTTCAGATTAATTTGATTTAAATACTTTTGTTTACATTGTGTACCTAGTTAACATGAAACAGGAAACTTTTTCTAATGATAAACAATATATACAAAAAATATAGAATGGATGTCATTAGTCGGCTAAACTGACAATGAAGAACCATCCAAAGAAACTTCGTAAAACTTAAACACTGGCTTTGGCCTGAAAAACCCTTTAAAACCAGAACTACTCTTGATTAGGAAGATTTGTGTATAGACCATAGCCGAGGCTGAAGAGAATTGTCCTTTAGTCTGATATAAAATACTTGTCTTAGACAACTCAGTTAATTTTTTTCTCAATTGTAAAATGAGAGTAACAGTATTTGAATATTGCACAAAGTCCTCACCAAGCTTGAAGTACTTGAGTACAATGTGGTGTGTTATCAGCAAGCCTGTCTGCATCTCAAAGTCTTGTTCCATGTGAGAGACAACATGATTGTTGTCTAATGATCCTGCTCATAGGCAGGATGGAGCAAGTATTTACTCCGAGTTAGGCCATCTGGATTCTTGGTTCAGCTGGTAAAATTTTATTAGTAATATGAATTTACCAACGATGCACCTCTTGACAGATTGTAAAACTACTTTGAAGGGGAAACACAGAAGGAAATATGACTCTTAACTAATTAAACTTTATAATATCCCCATGAGATATTTCTTATTTATTTTTGAGGAATTGGAAGTGTGCTGCTCATCTTCCTATTTACTGGTACTGTAGATGGTCTGAACCTTGAAAATGAGATCATGTCTTTAGATGCCTGAAGTTGCTATGATGATTTTGGTTGTAGTGTCTTTCTGAGATATACATTAAACTACTGGCAGAAATGAAAAAACCCACTCAAAAAATTCTACATACTCCAGGTTCATCTTTATCTCTCTGTTTTAACGCGAAAACTTACCTTTTCTTTACACCTCAGCTTTGCATTGTAGCATTCCTTTAACATATCCACTGAAAATACATGCTGAGCTGGGGAAGTGAGTACATCCCATCTGAAGAGCTCTGGAAAGTATGTTAGGAGCTGAGTTGTCCTAGCACATCTTAATGGCTTTAGAGCGTAGCTCTGCGTTTTCCTGTCATTGTTGGAAACTGACAGACTGTCCCTGGGAGGAAGGTGGAAGCCAAACAAGTGTTTGCCAGCTGGTTCACAAAGATGCTGCAGTGTCAGCACACTGCAGAGCCAAAAGGCCAGATGGTGAGAGACCAGAGCATTACTGGAGAAGATTCCTATTCTCACTGCTGCAACCACCCACAGCTGTAGTTGGGGCAAGCCAGCTCATTTCTGTCCATCTTTCCAAGTGCAGCTGATCAATCCGTTACTACTACTTGGGAGTAAAAAGGAATGAGGAACTAATAAACTTTATGAAGTGAAATCTGTGTTTCTCCTTAACACTGCTGGATCCAGCAGCCTAATGTATTGATCCCACTCAAATAATATTTCAGTTTGTTGCTTACAACATTATTCTTTTTTTATTCTCTATTTCCTTTCCAAAGCAGCTTTCTGCAGCCCTACTTCTAATGAGCTCTAATCCACCTGTTTCTCATTGAGGTTGATAATAAAACTTTGCTCTGGATGAGAGGGTAGGGAAAGATGCAATTGCAGCCTTTTCCTATGTGAAATTCCATTTTTTCCCCCATACTGTGTTCTGTACACTCACCATAACAACAGATACAAATTACATCGAGACCAACTCCACCAACAACAGGACTCCAAAAAGCAGTGGTAATAGGAAAAAATAGAAACAACTAATAGTTCATACATGGAAAAGCTCCACCTTTTCCTCATAGTGCCTTTCTCCACTGCTGAGAATGACCCTCAAGAAATGCTTTCACTTTTAAATATCTTACGTTTTTTCTTCTGACACAGTTAAGCTTCTGTAACTGCATAAGTGTTATTATGATGTCCCTCTTTCTGAGAAGCACACAGCAGCCTGGAGGGTAACATTGACCCACCACTACAGGATCAGAAGCGCTTGCACTGGGCTCAGGCAACTTCCTTCACAGGCAGCTTCATATGCTGCCTTTCTTATAAATTTGCTTAATTCCCCTTAACAACAAATAACCTTTTTGGCTTATACTTCACTTATTTGGAGATGTAACCTCTCTCTGTGATGGGTAGAAATCTTCTGCAGTTTTCAGCCTGAATATAATTACGCTTATTTGCTTTGAAGCAGTCTTTGTTCCTTACCTCATATAGCTCTTTTCCCTCCATGATGTATATCCATTTGATGTAGTTACAGAAGCAATGATACCTCCCTTATACTTCTGCAAACTCAGTTTTCTATTGCTTTAAATTTCACCCTCTAAGACAGGCTGATTATTTTCTGTTTTCTTTTTTCTTAAGAAGTGAATATTACTGGGAACTTATTAATCCTATATTTAATAGAGACTATAGTCCCTGACCTTTAGTGGAGATACTTCACATGTGATATGTCTTAGGGTCGTATTTCATTTTTCTCAGCCTAGATCAAATTGCTGACTCACACATGCATTAGGAAAGCCAGGTTTTTTTCCTTATTGTTGAGGTAATACCTCTTAAATAAATTGTCATAATATATCTTATATTTAAGCTGCGAAATTCTATCCCATCACCATTCTTCTACACATAATTCTCCTAAGGTATGTTCTGGTCCCCCTGTAGAGATAATATAGGAATATAAATACCATAGTATAAAGGACCCAAAACCAGGAAAAAAACCAAACAAAAAAGGCCAAAAATATGAGATTTTTTAAAAAATCCCAAAAATGGAAATTAAAACTGAAGCCTTTCTCCAAGTAGCCTCCTTATTGGAACAACCTGTAGCTGGTTCCATACCTGTAGATCTAACACTCATCCCTTCTTCTTCCATCTGAATGAAGGAATTTCAGAATATCAAATATTGTACTCCTAAAAAGCCTCAGATCACTTTCTCATGGAAAAAAAAAACTGTCAGATGGTCCTATTATGATATTCCTTTGATACATGGTCAGTGCAGCAGTTTACGACATTTCCAATTTACTACTTTACTTCTGAATCTGATGAAGTAATCAGAAGTAAACACTTTATTCTTAATCTTTCAGTCTATCAATTAGGTTTCATTGAATGGCTTGGATTTCAGTACACATGAGAAACTGGTTAAAAAGTTATCTCATGCTTTGGCAAAACAGCATAGAAATTTTTTGCTTTATACTTTTTTTTCTTTACTGGTCATTCATTACGGGCTAAAGCTGTCATTCAGATTTTTGTTTTCAGAGATTTCTTAATTCCAAAATTATAACAAAAAGGTTAAAAGACACTCCACAGCTTTGCTACTTGTTTTCTGTGCTTAGGATGTGACATTTCTCCATCTAATATTATATACTCTAGTTTTCATCCAGCACACACAGGTGTCCCATTATGTTTAGCATAAATTAAATCAGATTTGCTCAAGAGAAATGCAAAAGTGCTAACATTAAAAGACTACTTTATATTCAGAGAAGAATGAAGTCATTTAAATAAACAATGTTTGTTCCTAGAACTATAATAAAAACATTTACATCTACCTGTTTCTGGATGAGATAGTCTAGAGAAATACAGTTTCCAAAGGCTCTTAAACACAGAAAGCAATTTCAAAAGAGAGAAATAATGAGCTCTTCAAGTTAAAGAGAGGCAAAGGTCTTAAAACAAAAGGATTTTTACATGCTGATACAAGAGGTCTCTGAGGAGCATAAAGTCAAAATAAAGGTTAGAAATATGTTTTTGGAAAAAAGAAACTGTGAACTCTTTGTAGACTCTGTGGCACACTAAGCGTTTCCAAAGTCCTTTGCCTATTCACTGCCTAGCCAACAGAAATGCAACTTCAAAATTTAATATTTCTATTTAAATATTAATGGGGAAAAAGAAAAAACGCAATTCTTTTCTGAACTTTCAGAGTAAAGGGCATAGCTTTAGTTCAAAAATCCACTGATCTGAGATATATCACTTCTGCATGACAATAAGTGTGATCTTTGTTAATCTAATTGCTGGAAATACAGCATTCCAAAGAATTCTAATGCATCACATAAAGAAAACTTATAACAATAGAAAAACCTTGACTACTTATATGCCCTTACATTCCTGTCAGCTCAGAATAGTACATAAAAAAACCCCAAAGCAACAGGAATCCAACGTGAAAAGCAGTATTGTTACAAATACAGGCCTGGATTTTAGTATTTTTATGGTTTTTCCAATAAAAAACACAGCCCTCCATACTAGTAGAGACAGGGAATTTCCCTTTCTTGTCATTAGTGAAAAATTACATAAAGTCAGGAGTGATTATTGAAATGATAGACATTTAGGAAAGGATCTCTCTTTCTTAGATTATTAGATACAAACATAATCCCATTATTAAACAAACAAAAAATCTTTACCACAAAACTGGAGTAAATCTGATTTTGAAATACATGTGCCTTTAAATATAATTTTTCTGAAGATAATCTGAAAAACAATTAAAATTAAGTGCTTGATCATACATCAGAGAAGGAATTTATTTTTTGACTGTTTTGGCCAATATTATTAGCATGCAGTATTGACCAACATTCATCAGATATGCAGACATCCATGGTAGCATAGATCTATTTTCTTCCAAGAAACTGCCTGCAAAAACACTACAAGGAAGGCTATCAAAACTAAAACCTGCCAGGTGACTGGTTTGGGTTTACGTATGAATTACAGACAATTTTTTTTTTTTAAAGTAGCAGTTTAAACTCAGATTTTTTCATGTGCACAATGCTTGTGGACATGAGGTTCTTCTGTCATGAGAAGAGTTTCTAACTAATGTTCAAACACAAATTAACCCCCAGGTTACCCAGCTCACTAGCACTAGGTAAAACTTAAGAATTACAACACCGATGTCATGGAAATAATTATGCTGTCAGAAACTCAAGTACATCGGAGATTTCCTTCCAGAGTTAAGTAAGTATTAAGTGTTTAAATAATCCTATTATTTTAAAAGTTGCCAAAGATCAAAGAAATTATAAGAAAAAAATAACATTAAATGAATGAATCAAAAAGAATTGATTTTGTGTTTAAAGATGTGTGTTTTGACTGAAATGCCAAGGCATAAATCAAATGAATCCTTAAATTTAAAAAAAAACAAACAAACCGACAACAACAAAATCAACCCCCCAAAAAACCCCGCAGAGATTTTATCCATTCAAATTTTATACAGTGAAATATTATTCATCTGTCCATTCAATTATCTTAAATAAATTATTTTTCTCAATAGAGAAAATGAGAAAATTGGCAAGAATCACTGCCAATATCCCCATAAAACCTTTCCTTGTCTTGCACTCCATGGTGGAACAAAATGTTTCTGGTTAAGGGAAGATCTCTGCAGTGAATTTTTTCTTTGAAAATTCACTAGCAATAATACTAGTGAAATCATGCTATGTATAACTTCAAACAACCTGAATTTAAAGTCCTACTCTTTGAAATAAAGAAAAGAAATCTTGAGAGATTAAAGCTGCCATTTTCCCCCCTTCAGCATCTCCAGCAGAACTGTTTCTGTTTATCAAGCAACAACAGAATCTGTGTTTTGCACAGGGATATAAACATGATTTTTAAAAGTTAAAAGATGTACCTAGCAAGATGAAAAATACATAACAAGAAATACTGCAATATTTTTAAGATAAAAGGACCAGCTGAAGCTACATAACAGGCAGTACCAAAAGCAAAAATAGCAAAAATGAAATAGAGCCGACCACATTGTCCCTCCTGAGCTGAGAAGGCCGAGAATATGCAGCAAAGAGCAAGACCTGAGATGACCTGCAGCAGAACATAAACAAAAGTCATGGATCTTGGAACAAGAAAAGAACATTAAAGTATTTATCTCACACTGATTTTGTGTTTTTCCATATCTCAAAGTTTCTTTGAAGTGATTTGTGAGCATTTAGCAGAATTTATGAGGCTTGCTTATATTTTAGAAACTTTGCTACCAACTTATATGCATAGGGAATGAAGCGGAAGGGGAAGGAAATCAGCTGAACCTTTCCAAGCAATTAGTTATGCATCAGATAAGTTGTTTTCTACAGCTGCACAACTGCACTTCTTTTTTGATTTGGGATTCAAATTGACTCATAAATATTGAAATTATAAGCTTAAGGAAGTGGTACTATTTGATGCATGGCCTATTTCTAAGAATTATTCAAACGAAGAAATCGTGGCTCAAGCGTCACCATTTCAGTGTGCTATTCTTCTAAAACTTTGCTGACCCTTTCAGTGGAAGGCCTGTGTAGAGATTATGGTGCCACTGCACACTATTGCCTTAATCTTACTACTACACAGTTCCTAGAAATTCCTTGGGTTGGATTTTCATTCATAAGTGCTTTCCTCACTGTTAGCTGTTGCAGCACTAAAGGACCCAGCAGCATTCTGCTGCACAGACCACTCATACAGAATCTACAGTATTTGTTTTGATACTGTTTTAAAGTATTTTAGGATTTTTATCATCCTGACTGTAAAACGAGCTGTGTTACCAAGTCTTCCTCCTACACTCGACTTTTCTTTTTACTTCTACAGCCATTTAAACACCCGTTTTCTGCACAGCATAATTAATATTCTGCTTTCTGAGAGCAGGCTGTCCCCAGGGTGTAGTGACTACAGCTTTAGAAGGAAACCAAACTGTTTCAGCAGCTGCAGTTTTCCTTCTAGATCCAGACTGCAAGTTCTGGTGCTTTGGTCCTCATGTGTATGACTGCAGTAATAACAATAATCAAAATGACTCTTCTATATCCTGACAACTCTTAATTTTTTTTGGTCATTTTGGTTTGGAACATCCAATAACTTCAATAAAACCAAAGCAAAAATATATTTTTTCTATTAAAACAAGTTGGAATGCAGGATTGAGTAGCCTTTTTTATGACAGTGCAATCTAAAGGTCAAATCCCTTCTCCCTCTTACATCCCCAGGACTGCTTTCCATTATACGTAGAAAAGAGCAAGGACTTGGATTTCCATCTGTTTTACAAATCCCAAGCCATTTTCCATGCTATCAAATCCTGCATACACTTACTATTCCCTACCAAAAACTGCATTAACCATTAATATCCATACTAACAATTAATATCCATAATAACCATTAATACCAGTAATAATCATTACAATGAGATTTCAGATGGAAACATTTTAACCTGTTTGGTTGGGGGTTTTTTTATAACATGCAAGCATTCCACATACTTTTGTTGGGCCTCTTTGCCAATGAGATTTGCAGTTTTATGGCATTCATATGTAATTCCCTATTATTTGATGAGAACAATTTAGGTATTTTTAGCTACCAAGTCATCTCATAGCTGATGTTAACGTCATCATTACCTGTTATAATGTCCTTTGCTAATGTTTTGATAAGCTTCTAGCATTCAATGCTGTGATCTCCCCCATGCACTAAATTGGAGTGTGGGTCAGACCCTAACTCGGGATCCTAGGCCAATGCAGGGGTAGCTCTACTTTTCCACCACCTGCATTTAAAAATCCTTCATTTCTTATTTCTCCTATTTCAGATCACTTCTGTCTCTTGACTCTGAGAATGCAGGACTCTGGTGAGGTTTCTCTGTAGATATTTCTATCACTGCTTCTGCTAGCTGTTTTCCTATTGGGTTGCTTTGTTTGAGCATACTGATTTTTTTTGCCCACATGCAAGATTTTCTGTCGATGTTTCCTTCTAAGAGATGAAGTTTCTCAGCTGTCAAGGTTTTAAAACTCTTACCACTCTTGAGCATCCAGTTTTCAGCCACATTCATTCTTCTCTTTCATCTTTGCATATCTTTTGCTCTGTGCTCTCAGCTGCCTCATTGAATCCTGCTTAGTGAGATGTGTCACAAATTGTTACATAGGTGAATAGCAGAATCTGTTTAATTATGCTACTATTTCCCCAGCATATCTTTGCTCTACAATGATTCATTTTTCTCACTATGTTAAAAGTTTGTTTCGACTCCCTCCTTCGATAACATTTGCCCTTTAACAAGTGTTTTACTTTATCACTCTTGATAGCCGGTATCAACATTTCATTGAAGCAGATGTGAAGGGTTGATAAAATCCATACTTTACAATATTTTGGAAAAGAACAATCTTTAATATATTACAACTTATAGTAAATATGACTGTTAAAAAAATTGTAACTCATGTAAAACTAATTCAGTATATTTTTTTTCTGCCCCGAGAGTATTGAACGTTAATGTCCTGTTAATCAACTTATTTTAATTGCTTAGAAACCCTCTCTATGGTGGGAACAGTAACTCAGCTGTCATATATGATCATAAAAGTCAGTTGCATTAATGTATATCATCAGATGTTGGCTTGTTCCCTGCAGTACTTTTTTGGAAGTTTATTGGGAGTCTAATAATTAATTACTGAAAAGCTTTAGACTACTTAAAGTCTGACTGTAACATGAAGGGACAGGTAACCAGCCAAACCCTGCTCATTGCGATGAAATCACTTCCAGCAGCAGCTTTTTTTCCTCAGTCTATCATCCAAATCTAAATCAGGCATAGCCCGGGCTGACTGAATACTCACAAGGCTCAAAGCTGCTAGTCTTAGGTGATTGTGTCCCATCACAATCCAACAAGGAATGAATACAGCTTACACAGGTATCAGCTATGTTAGAAACATTAAAGTCTTCAGCAGTTAATTTCAGATCCACCTGTGCTGGTTTTTTCTCTGATAACTTCTGATACATTTCTAAAAACCACATTAGGTAAGCACAGAGGAAAGAATTTGCAAAGACAAGTAAGAAAAAAGGGTATGTCTAAGAATGATCTTTGCAGTGCTGGGTGGTATTTTTAGATATTGGAAGTCTGAACATTTTAGAAATCAACGTTTAGTCAGTCAGGCATGCGGAAAAGTTAAAAACTAAAATAAACCATCTGGACTTTGGAATTAGACACAGGAATACAAACAATTACATGAAGATGCAATTTTGTAGCCAAATACAACTGCATTACTGAATTTCTCCGCTCAGAATTAATTCTTAGTTACTGACTACAGTAAATACATTCCTGTTGCTAAAAGATTTCCCAGTGATTAAAGTATGAGGAGATACCTTAATCCAAAATAGTTTTTATATGCTCTGGACAAAAATGAAGGAGAATTCTGAAGAAAGCTGGTTTCAGAATGACGTAGTAGCATCATTAAGAGATCTTGAAATCAGAAGATGTGAACACACTGAGACAGAATTATTGCACAGGCGATATATTTGTAATTTTAAAAAGGAGGCAGGAAGAAGAACCAAAATATGCCCAGTATAACAAATAGGCTTCATTTTAAAAGACAAGAAAGAATACATATCTATAAACATGGGTCTAGAATTTTCTGAGGCTGAGGGCCTAAACACAAGACCAGATCAAACCAGTCTTACTACTTTTTAGAAAACATGAATTCTTTTCAGTAAAACTTTGTGTTATGTCTTACCTTAAGATTCACAGCTTTTTTACATGTGCTAAAGATTGACTTACTATTGTAAGTAATGAAGCTTAAATATGTTCTGATTGTAGTTTTAGTCTAACAACTGACATGATCTTTTCACCAAGGAATGGTTCTCAGACTGAAATACATTTTAAAAAGTGTTCTTTGTTAAAGTATTTTTGTGTGGTACAGCCTAGACCTTTGAAAATAAAGACTGCAGATCTGGAAGCATGAATTACCTTTTCACCAGTCGACCGCGCAAAACACTTCACACAAATGAGCAAGTGGATACACATTTCTCCGAAATACAGGAAGAAAAGCTCCAAAATTAAACAGAACATTTTTCCTTACAAATGATTCAGACTGGAACTATGCAAGCTAGTTTATTCAGAGATTGAAGACCAGAGAGGCTGCACAGAATTTTTCTTTTGTTTCAACAGTCTCTTTTCCCATATCCAAAAAAAAACCCGCTTTTAATCTAAATTTAATGCAGCTACTGTGATACAGAAAATTTTTAGGCAATTTCACGCAGACTTAAGAGGAAGGAGGGAGCAATGATAATACTCATGAAAAATTAAGATCGATATTTACCCTGCATTCATCCTCAAGCAAAAGGGTAAAGTATTAAAATGGCTTCTGCTGCAGTCATCTGATGCCTGAGAAACACCTAATGCTCAAGGAAGAGAAGCATGTTCTAAGGTTTGAAAAAATATAAAATAGTTAGGCAATTGTTTTCAGATGTAGGCTGGAAAGCCTTTACAAAAGGCTGTTTTATATATATATTTGTGTGTGTATATATATATATATATATATATCTGACTAGTTTAATGTGAATCTGAGTTCTTTCATGTTTGCACGTCAGCATTATAAATTTTTGAAAATGGCTCATAACAGCAATAATACTAAAGAGATTTATCATTACTGCAGCTCCTCCTTACTTTAAAAGGATGTCTACAACTTTCAGTCTTGCCTCAGGCCATTGAATAATAAACCAAAAATTACCAGAAAATTCACTGGGAGCTGCTGCTTCATTATTAAAGCAAGATAAGGTTAAAAACAAACAACAAACGAAAACAAACAAACAAAAATGGTGGAATTTTCAGAAATTACTTACATTATAAAATAAACAAAAGCTGATTTCTTTCCAAGGCAAATTTTGTGCTTGCAGGTCAACTCATGTACTACAAAGGCAAAATAACTTAAAACATAATGGGCAATATTAAAATGAGGTTTGACGCCTGGGCAAAAGAAATGTCGGTTGGAACAAGCTTTCCAAATAAACCAGGCATTCCAATATGGATGAAGTAAGACAGCAGGCAGCCTGCAAATGGATATCCACAGTTGCTAGGCTTTAGAAAAATACCACCTTGCAGAGCCCCTTTCTGGTCTGGCCCTTTAGCTGCTCTTTTATTCACTGTGCCACATATTCCCACAGCGTATTTCACAAAGAGATGATGTAAGCAAGGTCATCGTGGAAACATGCAGGTGTCCACTGCTCATCTGTCTGACCACCGTGCAGATTTCTTGGCTGTCCTGAGCAGGGTTCAGAGGCCTAAACAGAGTTATTTGGTGTCATTTAGGATGGCATGTAGCTGATGGAAGACGTTTTGCAATGACTGTTCCCAGCATTACAGCCAGTTGCAGGAGCACTTCTGAAATGGCTGCTTGACCATTCCAAGCACAACGCAAGTGTGTCCAGGTTTCGAAACTTACTATAACCACTTCTAATCAAATATTCTTAATCACAGAAAATATACAAAGACCTACTAGATCAGTCAAAATGCAATCTAAGAGGTGAGTGTTTGAGCATTTTGACACAAAGAAAAGACTGCTGTAGATAATAATCTCAAGTGCAACTTTGCAAATTAGGTAAACCATTGAAGTTTAACCTATAAATTATACACTGACTCTGAGTAAATGGAAGCCACGTAAAGATAAGAAAGCTGGCTGGCTAAAAGTAACACAGAAACATTTTGTTATAAAGGTTGTAAATGAAAAAAACAGACATGAAAATATGAGATTTTCCATAGTGTTGCTGCTCTCTTGAATTCTGCATTAGCCTTACTATTTACTTGGTTTAAACAGTGTGCTCAGAGCTAATAATTTTCTAGAGATCGCAGATTTGTTTCAAACTAAATGTGAAGTAAAATACTTAAGATTTGGAACTATATTACTGCATTAGAATTGTGGAGTAACAAAATAAGTAAGTTCTCACTAAGTTCTTAGCTTAAAACACAAAGAATTTAGTACTGTCAGTGTAATGATCCGAACACCATTGTACTAAATGGTTCACAGTAGAATTATAAGGGCTAAACACCTACTGATATCTTACTCTGCCATGTTTTTCTTGTCCATGTGTATTTATAAACCTACCTTAAGGAAAAAAAAATTAATTTACTAGAATATTTCCAATATACATACAAAGATAGCATTGGTTTCCTACTCATACTTTACCTGATGAAAATGCTTTTGAAAATATGGTAGCTAAGGAATGCTACCCTTGCATAAAAATTGCCCAGAAATAGTTTATTAGACAAATTACCATATTCATCTGAGCTTTTTGCCCAAGAATACCCACCTATGTAAGAAATTGTTCTAACGTGTTCTATAGTTTATGAATGAGTTTATGAATCTCTCTATATAGCATCACACTTCACAATTAAAGCTATTACTGTAAAATGCAGGAAATTACATTCATGGTTAATTGCATAATTCATTAACTCAGTCAAAGTATGAGCTTGGTAAATATGTAAAACTTTTCAATCAACTCAAGTAGAATGAAAGAGGAAAACACATTCTTGCTGAAGCTTTATATAGCAAATAAATGTTGAGTTGAGAAATTCATTTTGTTTTACATAATCATTTAATATTAGAGGAAAAAGTCATGAGCACAAAAAAACAAATGGCAATTACCTTAATGTTTTGGGGAGTTTTTCTTATGGTGGAGATAGAAAAATTTAAAGATTTCAACTAGCTATTCAATCTAGTGTTGATTTTCTTGACTTACAAAGCACCTAACTGAAAATGAAGATAGCACTGTGCACTTATTTCCATTTTTATTACTTTTGATAGGAGCAAAGGGTGAAATAGGAAGAGGTACAAATCTTTGAGGTACAAATATCTTTGAAAGTCTAGAATTCAATATTAAATGGAATATGCAAGTCTGAGCCTCTAAACTGATTTATTTTGTAACAGCTCTGGTTTCTGTTCCATTTAAGGATGGATTACATAAAAACACAGAAAAAAAATCTTTATTCAAAAGATAATTACTGTATTGTTAAAATTAATTTTTATCTATTGAATCATGACTTATTTTAGCAATCTCTTCATGATCTTTCCCATCTTGGTCATTCCAGCATTATGGCATATGACTGTAACTATTACTATAGGGCTTAATGATACTATTAGACCATGCCTACAATTTTTATTTTATATACTGCTCTCTCTTTTATCCTTCTAGAGGGAAACTGAATAACACTACTATCATTTAGAGAAATGTTTTGAAACCAAGCAATGGGAACATTTTCAGATTAAGAAAACGCTTTATTCACATTTTTTTATCCTTTATTCACATTTTGCTCCCATTTTTCCATCCTTCCTCAGTCACATTTGGATTTACCAGGAATGTGCTGGTAGCCGATCTTGCTCTTTTGATTTATGTCTTTATCTATTCAGGTAAAATACTGATAGATATCAAGACCTTAAGAGTAGTGTACTAACCTCTTTAAAACATTCTTGCTTCAGATGAAGATGGAAACACTCTAGCAAATAACCTAGGAACCAAAGAACTTGCCCCTCAGGTTTTAAAGCTATATCAAAACTTTATTCCTAGAAAAGCTGATGAAGCCTTTTCCCTTAAATTTCAAACTACAGACAGAGGTAATTAAATGGAGTCAAGAGCTTACTTTGAGAATAGACCCCATAATCTCTGCAGAAAAATAATGATCTGGGAAAGAAATGCTAAATGTGAAATTAAAGCTAAATGTGGAGTTTCTAGTAAATGGTAACTTTCTCTTAGATCTGTTGAGCGACTTTGTTGTTTGGAACATTGTTTTGTAGCCTTATCACTAATGAGCACAGCTGTGTTTTGCAGGAGATGGTTCTCTGTCAACACATTACACATAAAAGCATCCTGTGTGGAGTCACTGGTAAAGTACAGATTTTACAGCTAAAAAGAATTTTCCTTGTCTTGATCTAGCAAGACTAAGGAATTCACACAGAAAAGCACTGACAGCTATAAATTAATATGCCATAGCTAACAGTTACTTGCAGTACTTTTATCTATTATCTGTACTTGTATATTTATTTGCACTGTACTTCACATTTAAAATGCAATTCAAGCTCTGCAGAAAAACATAGGAGATTCCAGAAAACCTCTGCTGAGTCACACAGTAAAAGTGAATTACAAGTCATGTTACCTGTGACATGGCACAGATAAGAGCTGCCAGATAAGGAACACAGTAGTGTTTATTACTGCTAATAGTTGCAAGAATGTGTTCTATTGATGGTGCAATATTCTGTAGCAGATGTGAAACCTTCAGTATCAATAAATTAGTTGAAGACTTTCTTATGTAACTATATCCTAATCTAACAATATAAAATTCAGATTGATATCAGTATAGCACAGAAAACATTAGAATAGTTGATTTTACAAGATGTGCTAAACAACTTTCAGCTTTTCAACAGCTTTGTAACCTTTAGCAGATCTCTCTCAGCAGCTGAAATCTGAACACTTGATAAATACACGGGCAGAATACCTGCACCATAAAAAATAAATGCAAAATACTAGAAGAACAACTTGTGCTATACAAGGAGTGCATGCAGTGGCTATGGTTCACCAGGGACAAACTGTCTACGTACCTTAGAGACAGGAATGCTGAGGGAGCTTGATGTATCCTCTAAGGGAGACATGAAACAGAGGAATGAGCCAGACAGCAATTGAAACCTAAATTTTGCTTCACTAAAATACATATTACATACTCCACCTAAACGTGAAATGACACCACCTGTAACTTTACCTTTTCCCCTCCCTCAGACTGAGCAGGGAGGTCAGGGAAGACTCTGCTGGAACTTCTGGGATCAGTTGATGAGCTGAGCCTGCCTTCTCCTCCATAGGGATGCCTACTGGGTAAGAACCATCTTCTATGCTAAATGATTATCTCGAGATAGCTTTCATTGGTGATTAGAGCTTGTCTCTATGGGGCTTCCAAACTGTCTTTGCAGTCAGTTAAGGTGAACAGCAATCTCTGAACCTTAGCCTGTCACCGTCTTCTATTATCACTTCATTTGTAAATGAAGTGTGTTATTCTGCAAATTGTTTAGAGTGAGTCCTGCAAGGGTGCTAGCAGTGGCCATCAGCGAATAACATACTTGGAAAAACTGAAAATATACCAACTAAGAGTGGGGATAGTGTTGGCATGTGCCCCTGGATAGGACAGCTGAGCTGCCTCCGATACAGGGGGCTGTTCTGTGGGGAGAGATCACTGCCAGGCTGGGCAGGTGCAAGGCTCTTATCTTTCCTGGAGGTGCTGCTAGATTGGCCAAATGTAAAGGTTTCAAGGAACCCCTTTCATGTGACAGGAGTCAAGAAGAGAAAGGGGAGAGATGCACATCTATCACACAGGGTAATACGTAAGAAGAACAAAATGTCACAGTGTGTTGCTGCCTCTCAGTGAGCAAGATATGCATTCTTTTTTTTTTCACAAAAAAATATAATCATGTTACTCTTCTATTACTCCAGAAAACACTGCTTTTCTGTGCCTATCAAATGGCAAAAACTGGTTACTGTGGATCTTACAATTAAGAATTCTCCTTATTTAAAGGAATTTTTTAGAATGGGCTTCAATCATTTATTTCTCATGATAAGCATTCCAAGTTAAAGCCCAAAATTCCCACTAGTAGGATCAATCCTTCTACTAAAAAAAAAAAAAAATTACTAGATTACTTCTTTCCTTTTTAATGGAAATAAAGATAAAATAAAATTAAAGTTCCCTCAAAAAAAAAAAGTTTTCATTTCTGTCATGAAAGGTATTTTTTTAAAGATAAAATGTATTTTTCAACATCAAACTAGTTACTGTAAGAAAACCTGGATTTCTCCTTCCTTTCATTCAGTCTGAATCCAAGGTTCTGTCACAGAATATCCTTGTTCAGCTTGGAATTTGCTTACCTGGATTTCCAGTGCTAAGTTTTGAAGTGATTTTTCTAGTTGATGTTTTACCACTAAAGGGCATCTTATGTACTTTTCCTGCTGCAGTTGCAGCAGCTACTTCTTGTGTGAAGCTCTACTCACCTTGGGTTACAAGAGAAGTTTGCTGTTTTCTCGTGTATCCTCATTATTTATTAAATGACCACGTCCAGTACCACAGAAGATGTTAATGAAAACTGTCCTAACGTAAAGATTTTTCCATCTGAAATTATTAATGCAGCCCCAAAAGAGAATTATTTCTAAATAATGCCACAACCTGGCAGGGCCTCCCAACTGTTCGATGAGCCTTAGGTATTCCACAGAAAATGTTGTTAACTGAAGGCAATCAAATCAGAAGTTTGGAGTTGACAGTGACCTTTCTGCCTAAATGTGTTTTTCCAGAGAGAAAGGATTAACAGCCTTGGGCTTCACTCATAGAAATATGCAGGCACAGTAGGAATAAGGTATTGGAAATCCCATTTAAGGCAAATGGGAAAGATGAGATGTTGAGAAGTCAGGGAGGGAACAGTAGTAGCTAAGATGAAGACAACTGACAAAAACAGAGAAAAACTGGCAGAGACATAGCCAATAAAGTGAAGAGCAATATTTTTTATAAATACGCTTAGAGAGAAAGGGCTTACCATACTCTAAATGGAGGATTAAATGAAATCAGTAGCTTGATGTGACTTCAGATCAAAGTATGCACAATAATTGTTATATTAAGTATGTAGTCTAAAATACAGTCTCTGGGTTTATATTGGTTTAAATATTCCACAGTGTTATCAAGTTTAATAATTTTTTTAAAATAATCTTTGTTTTAGAATTCTCTCTAATTCCTATGGCATAGCAGTGCGTATATCCTTACCCTGGCTCACATAAAACTAGATCTGAAAATAAGCTAAATACACTCTACAGATGGATGAACATCTGAAGCTAATGTACTTGAAAGAGATCAACAGTTTGGAAAAGACAACTGTGTCATTTACTGGGTCATCAAATGGTAACCTTTCAAATTAAATGCAAATAAATTGTAATTTCAAATGCATTTTATCCAAATGAAGCAAAGACTAAAGTTCACAGTGTTAATTGCTCAAATCCTGAAAACAGTTATGAAGTCAAAGTTCATCATATAAATGACAAGGCCTGCAATTTTTATTTAACAAGACATGATGAGTTTACATGTGGATGTTCCACCACAAATAGAAACCTCATCCTACATTCTGAGTCTGGTATTTTATGTCTTATGAATCTACAATTAATTACTCCAAAAATTAATTTTTCAGTGGAACTTTGTCCTACACTCTACTTGGCCTCTTTATATTGAATGATTAGCACACAGATTTTAAAACCGTATTTATAACCATATTTAAAATGTTTTTTAATAATTTATTGTAGTGAAAATTTATTGTCTTCCCATTCTTACCCTTTTTTAAGCTGGAAATGAAATCATAATTTTTTTTTTTTTGTACATGAGGTCATGTACATTAGACAACTCAGGATTCATTAAAAGTTAACCCTCTTATTGTTAAAAGAAGGTAGAAAAAAAGATATGGACAAAAACCACACGGAGAAATAATCCTAAACAACAGTCCATGTTTTTAAATTAAGAGATTACATGCAAAAACATGCATAAAATCTGAGACACCCTACTTACATACACTTACAAAATAGTTAAAATATTTCAAAAGTTCTGGACCACATATCTGGTTTTTGGACCACCATGACATTCTTGTCAGTGATTCTTTTTATTTCAGTATTGATTGTATGTGTTTATCATTAGACAGAATGTCATGATTTATGAAAGAAAGGAAAATTCTTAGATTGACAAATGATGCAGTCAAACCCAATAAGAATTCTTTGTAGAATCCTTGTACAGGTGATTTGGGAAGTAATTTTCTTTTTTCCACTATTTATATTTCCACATAGCATTAAGAATATACCAAGACTGCCTCCAGCTGAAAGCAACAAACCAGTGTAGATCTGGCTGTGGAAATAGTTTTAACACACTGTAGCAAGCTCCTGGGAAAAACACACCAATGAGACTTTATCAAAAGCAAAGTATTTTGACAGCAAGATCACAAAAGTAGAATACTTTCTTCCCAGAGTAAATATCTGCACTGGACATTGTTGCTCTAGGTTATAATTACGGGAACTATGAAAATCGGAATTCAAGCTCAATAAGTTATTGGCACTATTTCTGTGGAAACTGGACAATACACAAGTGTTTATTTCCACCTGATGTTTAATTTCAGGCAATTTCTCTAACATGAATTGACCATGGCTTTTTTTCCTTTTCAAGGTGAAAAGTACGACCCTTGCCATCTTTGCATTTTATTCTACTTTCTCCAGTTCTGTGTTTCCCAAATACATACTGTATACTCCTAACCATCAAATAAATTGGCTTATTACTGTGCCAGTGGACATAAGAATGCTTAGACCCACGTAAATGACACTGTAACTGCTCCATAGTAACTGCTCCATAGTAACTAGTGTACTTTGGATGGAAAACAGCAAAGGAAAACTGGAAAAGAAAGATAGTTAAATCAACTTTCTACTGCTATGGTCTATTTCTGCAAAGTTCCCCTGGTTCAGCATAAAGCTGCTTCCCTCATCTGTTTATTTACCTTGTCAGAAAACTTATTCTGGAGTGGAAAGCTGCTGCAACATGGTCCGGAGCTAGTTAGTTAGTGTCTTCATGGCTCCATTTCCATGTCTGTGCTCTGCAATAAGAAGGAATTTACTACTGTTTGGCAAATTATTTCATGGAAGACATCTAAAGTAGTTTGCAGGTAGGAATCTGCTGACAGAAACTTAAGCACTGAAATGGCATCTGAATATTAAACTTAGCAGCTTCATGGAGATTATAACAACCATCAGAAATAGCTGAAAGGTGGAAGCAAACCTGCAGAGTCCCAGTTAATAACCAAGTCCCCTTCAGAAATTTGCCTTCAAAGTTGATCTTAAGTAGAGCTCATCTTAATGTTGCATTGGGATGAACCTCTTTTTAACAGCAGATCCCTGTTAGAAGCTTTGCCGCAATAGTTTCTAAATGATGCAGTAGTGGAGTCACAAAAAAACTGAGGACAGGCAGCATTTACAGACCCTTTTATCTGTTCATTTCAGAAGCTTATGATGAACATAAGATAATTTCAAAGCAATTAAGACAATTTAGAGAGGAATGTAAAAAAATCCCAGAGAAAGAAATGAGAAAAGGATGCTGGTTTAATTCACAGAGAATTAATTTGAGAAAAACTTTTAGAATCTTATATTTGGAAGAGATTCATCCATGCCTAAGTTTTAATCTGGGGAACATTGATTAAATTTTATACACGTACAACAAGGTCTAGAAGGGGAGCTAGCAATACAGATATTATGGGGGAGCTGTAGAGAGCATTCTCTTAACCAATTTACATAAGTCACGTCAACTTTCTTTAACTAAAGTAAACACTGTAAGTGTTTCCAGTATACCTATCAGAGTAATAACAACTAGATTTATTCTACTCCAAGAACCTAGGACAAAACAGCACAGCAGATTTATATATTCTTTATTGCCTTTTAGTGACACCCATTCAAAAGGGAAAGGAACCTCTGAGTTAAAAGGGAATGTAAATTACAATGAAAATTTAAGGGAAAGGATAAAAATTAGAAATGGTTAGAACCAATACAGAATGTTATTTACTCTTCTGAATCTTCCTGCTAGGCTTCCATAAAGATGTGATTGACAAAAATAATTGACACTGACATTCTGTTTACCATCAATTTATGGTTTCTCTTATCTACAAAATGAAGTTAGTCGGAAAATATAATTCTAGAAATCACACAAAAATCACAAGAGTGTGAGCATATAAATAATAAATACTAATATTTAAGTCTATATATTCTTAGTCTGCTTGTCCATGTGGTGAACACACTCAAGTATTTCAGGGTGCTTGGCCACTATCCTGCAGAGATTGTGGACTGGCCATATGTCATTGAACCTCTTTATCAAGTAGGTAGTTTTCATTAAGTATCTTCCATAAAGAATGATTACAAAAAGATGACTAATTTAAGAATTACCTGTATTCTTCCATGCGATAAAATACATATTCATGGGTACATATATGATTCCATATATGCTGTTCAGAGATTGTTAACCTCATATACATAGACTGTGATTTCCTCCCAGATATATCTTTTAATGGCAACTCTTTCAAGACTGAAATAGCTTAGCAAATCTCATCTCTGCACTTTTTACAGCACATTAACCACATTTTGAAGTAGCTACCTGAAGTCCAGAATGCCGAATGATTGCTAGAGGGCTTCACTGAAGTAAAATGGTATTAAATGTAAGCATCAGAGCTTACACTGTAAGCTCTTAACCTTGCAAGCTTGTGAAAAGTAAGCAAAGAAAGAGCACTGGTACTGTTCATCAAATGTGTCTGTTACCAAGCGATAATGAACACCAATCTATGAAGACATTTGTAATATATCTGTCTAGAAACAGATGAGATAATAGAATACTGTGAATTAAGGATGATATCCTAAACCAGAAGGAAGAATGCTTGAGGAAATGGGTACCAAGTTAAATGTAAGATAGTCAAAAGATACTTCTTTTTTCCAAATCCTGTGAGTTTTATAAAAATGGTCTGGAGAACTCTAATTCATGCATATTTCTCTGACCATAAGACTACCATGACTTATGTCAGTATCACTAAAATCAACATTTGACCTTTTCCACAGGTATTTCTGAAAAGCCTATTCACTTTTTAATCTAAACATCAGAACACCAGAGTACCAGTATTAAGAGGCACAGTACTAAATCTCAAATATTTTTCCTATCAAAACTGAACTGTTTTATTAGTGGGTGTATTTGTTAATATTCTCTATTTAGAGAACTATCCATCAGATAAAGTTGGCTTTCTGAAAAATACTGAATTTAACTTGCCATACTGAGAAAGAGATCATGTGAACTATTTTCCCAAGTTCTTTCTGAGTGTATAATTAAACTGGCCTTTAATATGATGATTTAATATCTTTAATATCAATAATGGAAACCTACTTCATAGAGTAAAATTGGAAATGAAAGGCTAACTGCTCACAATGAAATGTTACTGCTACTTTCCGTGCTTAAATAGTCAGACAACTCAACCAGACTCTTCAAGAAAAAAGTCAGATTACATTAAGTATTAACCTCACCTCTACTCTGCTGAGTAACCTTTCAAGTACTTGCATTTGATCACATAGGTCATGATGGCTACTGAAAAACTAGAGAGAAACATATTTTGTCATCTTGTACTTTAAAGGATTTTATGAGTCAGAGAGACCTCATACTTCAGCACAATAAGCATTACATTGAATAAATATCAAACATAAGAATGCAATTCAGACGTCTGCTCTGCATTAAGTACAAAACACCCACAAGTTTATATATCAACTTCATCTGTATTCTCTGCTTTAAATTAAAATTCTAAAATATAAAGTACCAGGTTATGGAAAAAAACATTCAGAATGTTGACTTCAACTTAGTTCCAGCTGCTAAAACTTGATGAAAATACTGTAATTATTTTATAAGGGCCATGTGACTGCAAAGTGAAATAATTAGAAAAGGGTTTCTTAAAGACAGCTCCCATATTTTCTCGTATTTCTTTTAGGGTCAACTTCTAAATGTATCTATACATACATATAATTTACTCACCATTACTAGTAACTTCCATAATTTTGTTTCTTCTCTGCATTACATATCAGTGCACCAATCCCAATTTATTTGACCTTTCCTGTAATGGCATAAATATGCATTTAGCAAATTACTGCATTCCCGGTCCCCTCATCACCACCTTCCCATCCCCCTCCCCCCAGATAATCTGGATAATGGCAAGCACAAAATAATAAATCTGACATATTATTGGAGTGCCCCTCCCAGTCTTGACAGGATTAATCTGAAAACCTACTGTTATTTACAGGAACACATTAGGGACACGATCCAGTGTGCAAGGAATCAATGGTAGACTTTTTACTCTAATGTATAAGCTGTAATAGAAGCTGAAAGAAGCCAGCTTCTAGATTTCCCAAGTGATAGGAAATTCAGAATCAAATGATAAAACTGTGTAACTGTTTTCTAACACCACAGTTTTTCTGCTTGGTAGACTTTGGTCACTGTGCTCTTGCCTTTTTTTCTGAGCTTTCTACATCTTGAAGGATGAAGACTCTGGACTGCATGGTATTTTTTCCTAATTAGAGAAAAAAATATAGATACACTGTTGAAAAATGCACATCCAAGTTCAGTACAATGTTGAATACTTTAGAACAAAACACTGAGCACAACTCTAGCCTTATTTTCCGCTAACACAATTTAAGTGTAATTGGAAATTAAGACGTACTTGTATTTAAAAAATTGTAACTAAATTTAGTGGTTGTGTAATCGACTTCTGAAAGAATGTTCCCCTCAACTGTTATTTAAAGAATTTGTTTTAATATTACATGGAACTCAGAACTTGCTGCTCTCATCACATAGAGTACATAGAGTACATTGCTGAGCTACTCATCTGAAAAAGGGCATGTAAATATGTTCATTTTTTCCCCTACTGTAATTCAATGATAATTATATGATCCAATAGTTTTTATAGCTCATCTGGTTCAAAGTAAGAGGCAAAGCTCTGGCACAAATAGTGAAATAAAGGATCATCACTTATTTTCTAAGGTAGGAACTGCATTTTTAATTGTTAATGCATTGTTAATGCAGTTAACTACACAAACGTCAGAATTCAATGTCATCATGATATTTCAGTCAGAATAATGAGTGAGTACTTAAAAAAACCGAAGAGTTGGTAGGTACTTAACATAACAGTGTGCAAAATAAGTAATAGAAAAATATGCAAGGCAATGTTTCAAATAATAGAAATAAGAAAAACAAATATTGATGTAGATACAAAACTGTGGATTTATGTCTTGAAGACATAATGAAGAAAAGATTGAGGCATACTTCTAGTTAATGGCGGTTAGCATGCAATTTGGTAGTGGCATTAGATGAAAATTTATGCCAAATATTTGTTAATGGGAACCTGAACTATCATGATAAAATGTGTTTAACTTCATACTGAGGTATTATGAGCCTCCACTCATTTATTTTATTATGCCACCTTATTTCATGACAGTAATTCTGGATTGCCATTACCCCCAAATTGTACCTGGATGAAGCAGTAGAATGCAGCTTGTTAAACATCTGAGACCTGGTTCTACATGTTTGTTAACAGCACTGGAGGAAGTCTTAGGACCCAAAAGTCATCAGAAAGGTAGCGAAGCCTGGGAATAGAAGATTTTTTAGAAGTGTCAATATTCAGTGTGTGGAACCTGCTGTTTAGGGGAATAAGAAGCAATTGTGCATCTTTGATCAACACACTCAGATTGGCCTCCCAGGAAAAATCAGGCAAACCAGGTCACAGTTTGAACAGGAAGAGGAATCTGGTATAAGAAGTGCTGAAAACTCCCCTTTTTTTTTCACAGAATAACAAATATTATTTGAAAACAAATTCACCCCTCAACAACTCTTTATTCATCAAAGCTTTCTTTCCTTACTATTTGTTATTGTTTACTGATTGGTTTACGATTATGGTCTGGAAACAGAAGTCTTTGTTCCAAAGAGAGGAGATGTGATAAAATGCTCAACAAAAATGCCAGGATGATATGTCTATAAAAGATCTTTGAAGCAGATTTCAGAGAAGTTTTATATCACAGACGTATTACTTTCATAAAATTCTTGTACGTATTTGTATCTGAAAACCGATACTGAAATTAAATCTTAAGATAGACATAAAATTACTGCCTTAATAATGGAAAATTGGCATCCAATATCCAGAATATCTATGGTAACATTTTCTCACTAAGAATCTCCCTATGTCTAGACAAATAGTGCATCATAGTTACAGATTATTTCCAGAACACTCATGGATAGAAACTGCTGTTCTCTGGTTAAGTGATTTACCAAAGTTTCCACTGAGATTGAGAGATTAATCCTTCTGAAAATACTACTTCTCTTATTTTAGTAAACAAGTAATTTATACTCATTAACTGCATTTCACTACAACAATATATTCAATAGGCCTTTGTAATAGAATCTCTGTTGGTTGTGAATTAACTGCTATGCTGAGTTTCATTTTGTGAGCACAGCTGAGTGATCAAGAAATACTTGAACCCCAGCTAATCAATTTAAAAATGCTCTGCTCAAAACACTCTTAGTTTACTGAAGAGTAAATGTGGTTAGGACGTACTTTCAGTTTGAAGGCATGGTTACAAGTTCATAATAGAGCTAAAAAGGCAAAAGGAGCTCACTAGCCAGGGATAAACAGGAGAAACTGACATTGAAGAGAGAAAAGCAGAGCTGGCCAGATGGTCGATCTTGGTAAATTATAGGCATTATAAAAATATTAATCTGGAACTCAATTATTTTTTGCTTATAAGATTAATTTTATATTCCACAACTCTAAGCGTCTCCCAAGAAGTCACGGCAGATATAAAATAAAAATCCTCCACAGAAGTCTTCACATAACCAATGGCCTGCATATCAATGAGAATGTAAAAGAGAAGCCGACTGCATCCTTGTTGTCTGGAACTAACATGAGTGGCCAGCCAAATACATAGTATTTCTGTTGTCTGTGAATAAGAAAAAAAAAAAAACCCTCTTCTAGTATTAATATACTCATGCTAAAACCTCATGACTGTTTGTCCAATTTTTAATAAAGATAGTTCTGCATACATTTATAACTCCTGAGTATGATTCCACAAAGAAAGTGGCAAGAGTTTTCCTGATACCACTAGAGAGAAATATCTTCATAATGCTGTTCCTATGATCCTTCATATCCTAGGTAGGAAAGCCGTTTTCAAAACTATTTGAAAGGAACAGAAAAAAAAAAATAACAGATTTCTCAGAAAGAAAATAGAGCTGAGCAAAATGATGGTGATTCACATTTTATAATATAAGGGAACAGTAAAATACTCTAAGTTCCATTTCACCTTCCTGGAACAGAAGACTTTTTTTCTTTCTTGACAGAATAAATCAATGTAAAACTGAGAAATGGCCCCTTCTAATCAGCCGCAAGAGCCAGACTGAAGATCAATTGTGAAGATGCAGTGGTCAAGTGAGGTTATCAGGGAAAAGCTTTTTCTCTGCTCTATGTCGTTCTGTTTTAGTCTACATGAGTGCTCTCCTGGATGATAGTAAGAACCCTAGCATTATTATGCCTGCATTTAAAAAAGTTTTATTTCCTTGGAAAGAATTTTCCTAGGTAACTTAATGCAAAGATTTGATATTAGAAGACCAAACAGTAATGGGCATATTTGCAATCATATTATCAACATCCTTTAATTAGCAATGATGTTGAATTGTCATTTGATAAATATTTCAGCTTTTCTGTCAAAATGATGACAACTACAGCTGGATTTTTTAGGAGGAAAGATACATTTCTGAAAGAGGCACTGCAGTTACCTTTCCATGTGCAGAACTGGCACAAAGAGACAGAAGATGTCACCGTGCTAAAGCACACTTTGGGCAGCCAGCTTTCTACAGCAAGAGCTCTACAAACTGAGCAGAAGGGAGAAACTGTTACACCACATCAACTGAGCAGGCAGCATCACTGTGACCTGGAAATGAGAAATCAGCCTGAGCCCTATAAGGATTAATGTCAGGACGGGGATTCCTAACCTAATTTTCACTACACCTCTATATTGTTTATTTATTGTACCCCTGACTGGAGAGTGGGAAAAGAAACAATCCAAAGGAAACATAGGAAATGAGTGGCGATTCTCCTTTTCATTCTTCCTTTCTTCTCTTTGAGCTTTGTTTGTGTTTTTTGGTGGAGAGAGAAGAAGAGAAGAGATAATGAAGGACTTTTATTTCCTTTCCCTGATACAGGATGAGACACCGTCTGGATCCAAATTTCCCAGACAGCAATTTCTAGTGTGGGGAAGTTCTTAACTGCAGAAATGTTAGCTAGAAGGTAAGGAGATTGGGGCATACCTTGTTCTGCTTACTCAAGGCTGACAATATTTGGAAATATTATCTGTTATCATCAGCTTTATAGCACGTTATCATCAGCTTCACAGTAACCATGAAGTATATATATTTACCCCTCAGCATCTGCACTGCTGAGTTCACTTTAGTGCAACAGAAAATCCAGTTTTCAGGATGTTTGAAGAAGTATTCCAAAATGCCGGAAGTTCTAAAAATCAAAAAATTGGTGCAGAAAATATCCATTCTGGCATGTTAGTCACTTTTGATCACTACCCAGAGGCAAATGCTAATGTACAAAACTGTCAGAGCTACTGCTTTCCGCTCACATCCCCGAAAGGACAGTCCTCTTTATGATATACAGCAGACACCTACATTTGCAAGTGCTGAAATTGGACAATTCAACTTTGTTGCTGAGATTGTATCTTGCTGTACTTTTACATACTTAGGAGATAATGAGTGCTACCTTTTCCACACAGCAATGATAGCAAGGAAGAAACATACAACATTGCTACAACATATTACGGTCTGTTCATCCTTAGGTCAACTAAAGCAACAAAGGCTCTGTGTTGGGCATTCTCTCGTCCCACCCACTGTAGTCTACTGATATTTATAGTCTCCACCAGACTCTTTGAAAAGACATCATGGACCAGTGATAGTCTTTTATCTTGACATCAAAAGCAAATATAAACTCTCTGAAGAAGAGAGTGCTAATATTTAATTTGATAGCAATTGCAAATTTCTGTCGTTGTTGTAAAAGAAACCATAACTGCTAGCAGCACCAAGAACCAAGGGGTTGACTCTAGGTTCACACAGAGGAAAATTATAAGTGACTCAAAAATACACTAACATAAAAACACACTAACAAAAAAACTGGTCTGAATATATACATTGCATTACAAAGGAATCTACAGCTATTTTCTGAGAAGGATTTTATGTTTTTTCCCCTGCCATTTGTGATCTTGCACCACTCTTGCTCTTTGCTCTGTGGCAAACCAATGTTTGCTGCAACCACTAAATTCTTACCAGAGAAAAACAGTCATTATAGCCATAATCATTCATGCCCGTTCAAGATTTCCTTCTCCTACCTCTTAAATGTTAAGGAAAATCTTTTAGGGGGAAAAACATGCTCAGGCACATCTTACACCTTTCCCTCCCGTTCACACTAACCTACAGAAATAAGTCCTCTCCTACAATTCCTCTCTGAGCACTTACAGGCCAGAGCTGGCTGCCAGGTCATGAAGATGGCAGAAGATCAGCACCCAGCCCTCTCGAACAGATTACATTTCATTCCTTGCCCTGGAGCCCAGTTTCATCCATGTTGTACTATTGCATCCAGTCAGTATGAATCATGAAAGATCATCATGAAAGAGTTCCCACACGCAACAAAAACCAAACAACCCAAATTTGCCTCTACCACCTAAAATATAAAATCAGATTTGCATTTCAAAGCTCAGGATTCAAATCAGTCAGGGAAAAAGAAAGTATTTCTCCCCATTCCCAAATTGTTTCAGAATGCCATCCTAGAACAATACTACTTTTTAGATAAGTTAATCTTGCAGCTAGAGAAAAAGCCTTGAAAGCAATTTTTCATATATTTAAAAATCCAGGTAATTTTTTAAATTTTGAATTTTAATTTTAATTTTAAATTTTTAATTTTTAAAATTTAAAATAAGTTTTCTAAAAGGTGGAGGGGGCAGGAGCAGAAAACGTGCAGCATACTCTAGGAACTTCCCAGTTTGAAATTATAGTGTCTCAAAACATGCATATAGGAGAGAGTTCAGCTGAATGAATGCTCTGTATACTCTTTACTAATGCTTACAGAGAATCACAGAATGTCTTAGGACCTAAATCACCGTGGTAATAAATAGATAAATGAGATAAATGATAAACTGAAACATTGTTGATTGTGAAACAGATTGATTATGCTGAGATATGATACAGTGTTCAATTTATCACAGAAAAGGCTTACAGGAGACCAATGGTGGCAGATCATACCTTATATAATGTACCACTTACCATAAGGGAGTAGCTCAAAATACCCTGCTGTGGGAAAAAAAAATCAGATCAACATAAGTCAGTGATAAATGTAGCAAAATGCAATGACACATATGAAATTACAATCAATTTTGTGAGAGTGTAGACAGTAATTGGGCAGTTATTTCCTTCTATCTGGTAACCAGTGGCAGCACCTGAGGGAATGGCCTGAAGCAGAGTCAGGGGAGGTTTAGGACAAGGTTCTTCACCCGGCAGGTGGTTGGGACTGGAGAAGGCTCCCCAGAGAAATGCTCACAATGCCAAGCCTGACAGAGTTCAAGAAGCATTTGGACAACACTCTCAGGCACATGGTGTGATTCTTGGGGCTGTCCTGTGCAGGGCCAGGAGCGGGACTCTATAATCCTTGTGGGTCCCTCCAAACTCAGGATATTCTGTGGTTCCTTCTGACATAATACAGTTCTCCCCGGATAATAACCAGAAACATAAGGAGCTGAAGTTTATAACCAGAGATCGATGTTTCTAAAAGTCTAGAGCACCTTCTAGCTGAGCTTTCTGAAACATATGCTTCTGAAACATGTTTCTGAATGAATATAGTTTGGTTTCTAAATAATTAGATTATATGAAATATGAGCCAGGTTTCAGCTGGGATACATTTAATTTTCTTCCTAGAAGATGGTACAGCACTGTGTTTTGGATTAAGGACTAAAATAATGTTGGTTTAAAAAAAATTATGTTTTAGTTGTTGCTAAGCAGTGCTTACACCAAGTCTAGAACTCTTCAGCTTATGTTGTCCCACCAGGGAGGAGGATGAGTGACGCAAGAACTTTGGAGAGGACACAGCTGAGACAAATGACCAAGGTGACATTCCATACCCTGAGAAGGCATGCTTGTATTTAAATTAGGGAGAAAGCAGGCCCAGATGGAGTTGGCTGGATGTCAGTCAGGGTGGTGAGCAATTGCATTGTGCATAACTTGCTTTGTATATTCTTCTTCTTTTATCACTATTTTCCTTTCCTTTTCTGTTCTATTAAACTGTCTTTACCTCAACACCCTTTCTTTTTTTCCAATTGTCTCCCCTACTCCATGTAAGAGGAAGTGAACAAAGAGCTGTGTGGTATTTAGCTGCCTCATATCCAGTGTATACAAATATGTCACACAGAGAAATGTCCAGAGGACTCTTCAGTTGCTGTTTAGTAATGTTTTTGAAGACTGAATTCTGCTTAGCTTACGCATATGTAATTCCAAAAAGCTCACTGAACACCCTTAGCATAATTTTACAATATTACTCTTCAATGCCTTTTTCTTAAGCATATAGATATTTCTGAATAAAAATAGCTGATTGCAGTTTATTTTATAATAGAACATGGGACATTGATGTTTATATTGCTTGTCTGTACATTAACATAGTCTAAAGCTCAGATATTTGGAATAGGAGCATCTTACTTTTAGTTTGATTTACCTTGGAAGTATCTCTGACTAATTCCAGGTGGGGATAGGGTCTTGGAGTTTTATACAAAAGCAATTTTGCTCATGAAAGGGCTGCACAAATTATTAAGTCTTGGAATATTTCCATCAGCTGGATGTTGAATGTTTTCTTATCTCTGTGGTAAGGATGAGTAATTTCAGGAACAGGCGAACAAGTCAGTGAATTTCATGTAGCAAATTGCAAGTAGTGGCAGAATCACATCTGAGGGATTTTTAGCTTCTAGCACTTGTTTGACCTCATTGTCCCTTTCAAGCACATTTACCTGTAAAATGGCAGTTTGAGGCAGAGGAAGTTGAAAGGGCTTAGAATAGATTTCCAAGGGTCTTGAGTGTCCTATATAGCAAAGCCTTCTTTCACTCAAAGTGCAGCTATACACCTGGATTTCCTTCAATAACGTGTTTCTCCGATGTATCCCGTGAATGTAAGCTGTACCTGAACCACAACACCTCTTCTAAGATGTGTGTGAATGGAGAACTTTGTGAAACATGAGATGTCTGAAGGGTTCCAACAGGCTTTAAAAACAGCAAAACGCACATGCTTTACAAAAATAGTATTGCAATGGAAGGTGACTGAAAAGGAAACATAAGGGCTGGTACATTTTGATTACTTTAAATGAAAATAAATATCCCATAATTGCAATCATCCTCAGAATTTAGTTAGAAAATAATAAAATACAAATAATAAAACAATAGTGGCATGGCACGAAACAAAGCTTATGCTAAATATTTCACACTAATATTGAAATTTTTACTTACTATATAAACCCCCATGATTCCCGGTGTACAAATTATTGTCATTCCTCTCTAGCAGCTGTCTACCAGACTGGTGTTGCAGATTTCATCTCTACACTTGAATACTTCGGGATTTTCTCAGACAAAATCAGCCGGGCTAGTCTTCATAATTTGAATAAGCATTTTATACTGATCCAGATTATTTTCCCTAAAATGTTTGAGGAAATGCTTATAAACGCTTCTTTGCATATCAATATGAGACAATCAGACAGGCAGAAAGGACCAAGATTCCATTTATTATGTAAAATAAATGGATTTGCACAGTGCAAGTAGGTGCTACCTACCAGCCTTTATTCCCTTAGTTCCATAACTAAGAATTTTTCTTGTTTCATTGGGTTATTTATTTGATTTATAAAATTTTTATAAGAGTGTCAAAAAATCCAGAACACTACTAGAAAATGGAACAATGGAATTCAAAGGCACTAAAAGGCAAAACCAGAAAAAATAATACCTTGCATTACTTCACCTCTTTTTTAACTTCAGTAGGTCTTTAAATATATGTAAATCTAGGTACTTTGGAAAATAAAACATAAAACAGAAAGCAATTTCCGTCAAAGCCAGAACATTTTAGAAAATTGTTAAAACAATGTATTTGATGACACTGTAGCTCTGAATACTTTAACATCCATTAATGTAATTAACTAAAAAAAAAATCATTAATTGTTAGTGTGCTGGCATTGCACAGGAACAGGAGGCAGAAAGATTATGTAGAAAAATTTGCCAGTAGACTTTAGAGACAGAATATTCTCTCTATAGGTAGGTATATTCTTCTGCTGAAGTTACAAGGACGGAAATATTTGCCACAAAATGAATTTGTATAGGAAACGTACTATTTTCACCAGCTGAGATTGGTAAAGTACATTCATGTACAAGTTTAGCTGTAGTCAGGCAGGTGGTGACATGTATGCCCTGAACCTGTACCACCACAATATGTTAATTTTCTTAATCGTAGGAACTAATAAAAATCTGTTCTGATTTTTTTTTTTTTTCCCAATGTACCAACTGGATTAAAATGTACTTTGGGTAGAGCCTAAGGCAGTTAACCCTCAGTCCGAGTTTCAATCCTAATGCTGTCTTACTCTCCCAGTAAATTCAGCCAATGTCATCCTTAATAATCATCATAGTGATTTCACAGTTATGTTGAACAGGGAAGGATGTGACTGACAGTTGTCCAGAAGCACTTTCAAGGTCAGTATTTCTTAACTTTAGACCAAAGACTACTTGGCTTTCCTTCAAATATCCAAATGCCACACGCTGTCATTAACGCCAACCAAAAACATTATCATTATGATTTCCACTAATTTAAGCAAATAATGTTTAAGCTAAATTTGAAGTAATTGTTTGCTACTGTTCCTCTTGATAGTGTGGGGAAAAATGTTCATGTTGCAATGATTTTTTCACCCACCTTGTGATACCAGATAGTTCATCAGCAGTTCACTGATCGAGGGCATCTTTCTGTGTTTCACTTGGCAACTCTATCCAGTCTGCACAGGCTGCTAACCTGCCAGCGATAGCGTGTCAACATGTTAACAGGAGCTGCAGCTCATCAGGACTGGATCTCAAAAGCAGCAGAGATGGTGTTAAAGGCCATTTCAGATATGCACCTTTGGGCTGTGGCGGGTGTTACAGATTGAACACTTGGTAGCCTTTAGTGTGTTGGGTTTGTCCTACAAAGCAAGCAAATTTTCCTGTGGAAGGCATAAAATCTGTGCAGTAAAACAACTTTCCCTGGTGTAACAACAAACCACGTGCTCTGTGGCTGATCAGGAGACTAGGTTTAAAATTGCAACCCTAATCCAAGCACAACTACTACAGCAGATAAAATTGTTTCTTCATCATCATTGCAAACAATCTAAAAAAAGAGTAATCCAAGTCAGACTTAAAAATATGCAGCCAAAAGTACTGTTCTACCAGATGACCAACATGGGGAGAATGAGAAAGCCATAGAAAACAGCAGCTAGAACATCAATATCAATAAATCTAAATAAAAAGTTCCTCTCCCTTTGTTGCAGTAAGGAGGCAGGTTCTCTTATTATGTTCAGCACAAGGTGTTTTCTGCTTTATTTCTTTGAGGGAGTATGTGCAGATCTCTGCGAGGCAAGGGCTGCTGATTTAAATACATACTACTCAGTAACCAAGTAACTACTGGACAAGAAACTTCTTGTTAACAACCTGGATATAAGATTTCCAAGAAGAAAAACTGTCAGGACAAGATTCTTCACCAACTAAGTGTATTAAGTGACTAAATGAAAAAGAACAGTGTCTCTATGAACAAGCTAATATATGTGGAGCAAGTTAATGTCTGAGAAAACAGCTTTGGTTAAAAGGATTTCAACATAATTCTTTACTTTTAAAGTATCAGATATAAGTAAACTGCAGAGATTCATTCCCCCATAAAAACAGAACGTATTTTGCCCTTGGGGACTATACTTACATTTTTGATGGAGACTTTCTAAATATTTCGGCATCATTGAAAGAGCCTTGTAATGGGAAAATTATTTTTTCCTACTCAAAATACAGTATATCCTCAAAATGAGGATATACACATGAGTGATCACTATGGTTTTCTAAGTAGAAATCCTTTTTATTATACAATAAGGCAGTGATACAAGGCAAGGACCTTGAGGAAGAACTCACTCAAATCCATACTTCAGTTAGCATCAATATTAAATAGGGCTTAATGTGCAGCTGTTTCTTTCAGCTTTAATTTAATTTTATTTTGGTTAGAACAGACACTCTACAGTTGTAACCCCAAAATGCCATCTTTAATTATTCTCTGTTCATATTTTTTCCATTGTGGATGCCCAATTTCAACTCAGCACCTTTGCAGTTTTAGAGAAGCCACAGCACACACCACCCCCCTCTCCTTTTGCTCTGTTTTGTCCAGTCCCAGAATTTAGGGCAGCTTCGGAATGAGCTGACATGCAAAAGAGTAATTATCCCTCAGTCTGCGTAAGGAATTAAGACATCAGTGGAAGACTGGAAATCTAGCATTAGCTTAACCATCAGTTTGTGCCCATGCACAAGACCCAGCTGTAGCACATGAAGATTATTCTATCCGTTATGATATCCATTAGCGTTTTAGTTGTGCTGATTGACAGCCAAGTCTTTTGTGATTCAGTTGATGTTCAGTATTCGCAGATAGAAAACAATTACTTTGACATTCTTATTAATTGATTTAATGTTATTTAAAATGTTGGTTTGTAAAAAAGTAAAAGAAAGGGAGAAAAAAAAAAGGCAGAAAAGGCAAAGTCTCCTAAGCATAGTAAAATGTGTCATTCTAAGTGACATATGTATGGCTTGGGTGGTGGACAGTTTTTTTAGCCTTTTCTAATTACTCTAGTCTTTCCTGAGTGACTGCGTGTTTAAATTTCCTTCAAATAATCAAACCCTTTCTTTTACTGCTCTTAAGTTCTTCTGGTTTGTAGCAGCTTGACAATTGCCTTGCTTGAGACATTAGCTCCAAGGCACCTTATAACAAGATACTAAGTGATGCCACAGAGAGCAGGAGGACCCCTTACTGCTCTGAAAACTGAAGTTGATTAATGATTGATGGGAATAATACTTAAATATTCTAAGAGAAGAAAGGTGCAAAGAGCTCTGCTAAAAAGTGTGCTGCATTTCAACAGCCTCCAACATTACACAAAAACACAGTATCATATGCAATTATTATATTGTCTGAGCAGTTTCTAGGATGGTGCATTCAGAGTACTTGTGATAAGCCCCAATGAAGAATTATAATCAGACATACAAATCAGTCTTATTGAAGTTTCTTTTCTTCAACAAAAGAAAACCCAGCAAGACCCTTTAATGCTAAGTCCAGACTGTTGTGGATTCCTAAGTACCAAATTATACAAAACAAAGGGAGTTGTCAAATGAGAAGCAAACCTTGAAGTGTATCTATTTGGTGCCAGTGGGACAAGGGTTTTATCCTAGATATTTTGCCACTGAACAGGTAGTCAAAATGTCACAGCAGTGTGACAACATAGACCTTCCTCACAGTCATAGGTATCAACTAAAAACACTTGCAAAAACGAACTGTTCAGCCAAGAAACATTTAATTATGCACCCTTTAGACACCAATTCTAATTTGGTTGCTATATGAGTCCAAGTTGGTAATGGGTTTTTTTGTGGAAAAATATAAGTCAAGGGAAACTAAAGTAGCAAATGCATCGCAGTGGTACTCAAGAGAAGAAGATGGAATTTCAATGCTTTAGTTTGACAGTAACAAACACCTTTGAGTTTTCTGGTTTGTATATCATCCACTATGTCTTTATGGTACTTTTCTGGGACCTTAAATACTTATGCATCGTATAACAGCTAGACTTATATACTTATAAAAATGTTCTTGGATTTTTTCACGGATTTCTCTTTTTTTTTTTTCTTCTGGTACTTCTGTGGCTTATTATCCTATTGCTGACTTCCTCATATATAAAACTGCAGGTTTTGCAGTTTGCTTGCTCTGTCTCATGTGTTAGCATTATCTAAAAATGATTTGGTATTAAAAGAGTTTTGTTTGGATTGTTTCCTTTGTTTTAGTTTTTGAGATAAGACCTGCTGATACAGCATTATGCTGTTTCACTGTGAATGCATACGTTGGCCTTTCAATTGATATTTTGTGAGCTTCATAAGGAAAAAAAGTAAAAAAGTTTCACATTATCTATTTAACTGCTGCACCAGCTACAGGGAAGCATTAACACAAAGCTACAGCACTTTACATATAATAAATGAAGAAAACAAAATACAGGATCACTGTTGTTATATGCCTGCTAAGAAGTTTTTCTTCAAGAGGTCAAGGTTTCTATTATAAAGAAATAGGCCATAATAATGAAAATGAAAGTGCTTACCCTCCAGCAGTCAAAGAAAGAAGCAAAGTCCTGAAGACACCTTATGCATTTTCAGGTATTTCCTTAATAATAATAGCTAGAAGAAACACAATCATATAAAGGTTCAATACATGTTTTTCAGAAAGTAAGCATTCAGAAGATCTAATTCCAAGTAAATCCTGTATCTGCAGTTGAAGACATATGGTTTCCTGCCAGAGAAATTCTTAATCATGTATATGATATATCCTAAATACAGTAGCAGTTCAGGGCCATTTCCTGAGAAGACTGAAGAGAACCCATGTTTTGGTACTGTAGTGTAATTAATAGTGACTGTTAAGCCTAGGTAAGAACTTCTAAAAGCCTTGTGGTTGTTCCATTAAGTAGCAGAGACCACGTTTTCTTATTCAGGAAACTGAAAAACAGAAAAGGCATGGTTCATCTCTTACACATGGAAAACTTCCCTCGCTATTAACTGTGACTTGAATGAGCAACGTCTCATTCCTTACTACACAGCAAATTCTTCAAACTCTTAATCTGCAGAAAATTAATGCCTGAGAACACTGTGAGTTTTTATGTATGCATATAAAACACAAGATGCTGTAGTGATGAATATCATATAAGTGACTGGGTATATAAATTTGCTTTGTGTCCTGCATGTCCTAATAGTAAGAAATACTCATATTTTTCCAGACAAAGCAAGCTGTTTTACTCATTGCTATATGGCTAATGAACAACTTCCAGCTTGATTTTTATCACATTATACCAAACTGCTGAAATCCAGACAGTTTCAGTCTAAATTAACTGAAAAATTTGTAATTAAATGCATCACCCAAGATGACTGATATCAGCTAACAGTTGGTTAACACCCAAGGCCTTGGAGAAGACCTTGAAGGACACAGTGAGAAGTAAAAACCCCCTAACCTAAATTCTAGTTCATGTGTTGACCAGGATTTAGGGAGACCTCCTCTTCTAAGAGGATCTTTACTATTTCCATTACTTCCTCTCTTTCGCAGTGTCTTGTTTTCCTTTGTCACCCCAAGGTTAAAACTAAAGTGTCATAAACAGCATGTAGCAAGAGCTAAAACCAACGGCAGAGGAGAAATGTCAAGGCAGTTGTTTCATCTAACTGAGAACATTAAAGCTTCCTGCTTGAAGGGAAAGGCCTTATTTCAGTGGGAGGGCCACAACTAGCGAGCATACCAGACAGCACAGTGATGGCATATGGAGTATTTTAGTTCTGGGTCATTGAGCTCAAATCTGACCTAGCTTTTAGTAGCCAGTAGTAATTACCATCTGTTGGCTATTAGTGGCTATATGAATTAGTCCTCTGTCTAAATCCCAGTAAAATTATTCCCTTTCACAGATAGACAGTATTCCAGTTTGTTTGGCATGCCTCCACCTTTTTGTCCCTTGCAGGATGGACACACTACAAGAAATCACCTTCTTTTCCACAAATTGTACCCTATGAGGAAGAATGCAGGGTTATTATGAAGGATGTGTGCACTGGTGCTTATTGCGTGGTACCTGTTGTGCAAATGAAGGGAAATTCTCATGCTCCAGGGCTGCCAGTCTGGCCACCTTTTATAAAGGCAGAAATGTTAAAGCTAGAGAGGAGAATAAAAACTGTCTCATCAAACCTGCACTTCACATGCCATACAGTACAATAACCAAATGAGATCTACTCTTCAACACTGTTTTGAGCTATAGCACTCCTATGTTGTACTCTTTTACTCCAATGATCCAAGATATTATTGATAGAACAGTACTTTTCTAGGCAAATTGATAAATAAAATAATCCTACCATTGACAACATGCACCTTCTTTTGAGTCTGAATTTAACAGCAGCTTTCAATTAGGTCATTTGGTATCAAGAACCAAATATCATTAGAGATCTCATTATGAGGTAGTACATGCCATGGTCAACTCTGCTGAGTTTTTAGCTTCTAAAGGCAAGTATCTTTCAAAGTTCAAAGCCTTCCTATGCACTTTGGAAAAAATTTTAACAGAACAAAGAAAATTTTCAACTTTTATTCTGAAGACAGCTGGGATTTATATTGCTACAATCAGAGAAGAAGTAATCTCCTTACTTTATGCCTCCTGCCTTTCTTTCTAGGGCTGTTATGTCAGTATCTTAGTATCAGTGCACTAGAAACTTATTTCACATAACCTTTAAAGCCTTTATGATACTGTAATTCATGTTGCAAGACATACAATAGTCTTAATTCATAAATAACTTCATTTGCATTTAGCCTCCTTTCTATTCATCAAATAACATCCGTGTAGGAAGAAATCCAGATGTATAGAGTCTCCATTACTTTTCACCATTTTTCTGTCCTGAATCCTACTGGGATTATGGCTTTTCCAAAGCTTACTACCAGTCAGTAGTAATTCTGTGGCAACAGACAACTGGGTGAGTGGTGCTAGTCCTTTCTTTTGCTCACTGTTCTTCTAGAAAAAAATGCACCTACTTATTTTAAAATACTAATTTCAAAATGGTGGGAACAGGGGGGTGGGGGAAAGGCCTACAAATATTTTTTTGTGAAAGAAAGTTTCTCCTTCCCCTTAATTCTCTGTCTCTACAGCTGACAACTAAACCACAGCAAACATTCTTACCATCTCCCTCAGTGTTTTAATTCTTCCCATTCAACATAGTTATGAGCTATCTACAGGATATCCCACAGACTCTCTTTTAAAACCCATGTTACTGAACTCCAGAAATACCTAACAGCCCAAATTCTTTCTATGTGGCCCATGAGCAGACATTGCCATTTTGGTGGCTCTCAACAGATTCTATGTGTATGCTCTGCAAGTAAATGGTCTCCTCCAGCACCAGGGGAGTGAAGGGTGAGTGTCCTGGAAACTGAGGCGACAAAACCATCAGCCCTCTAGAGCAAAGATTCAAAACTACTAATTGCAGGTCCTGCTGGAATTCCTCCCTGAGCCCATCCTACAGATACATGCAGAAACAAGAAGTGCTTCTATGTCTATTCCAGAACCACCATATCATTAAAGGCAGGGCAGATTGTGCTGGCCTGTCCTCTCCTTCAGGTCGTTTCACCCCTTACTGACCCTTCCCTCAGCAAGTCTCTAGGCATCTCTGACCTAGTGTATCGCCCAGAAGACAGGACCATCCACCACACATTTTCTCCACTCCCTCACCCTCCGGTTCCTCATCGTAAAAGGGCACAACTGTAGTTTGACATAAAAGCGTCTTTCTGCTTTCCTAGATTAAGCACATTTTTCCACAGACTTCTAGTTCCACAGACAGCTGAGAGGCTTAATATCATCACAAGAATTTTCCTCTTCTTTATGTCCTTACTGAAGCCACTGATGATCTCTTAATCAAGGTAATTTGTGCCATGGCTTCCAGTCATCAACATGATTTTTACCATGCTATTCAGACTCCTATCAACCCTCTGTGTGATCTATGTTTTTATTGCTTCAGGAAAACACTATGAACACTTTCTGTCCTTTTGCCCTCTGCTGAATGCCTTGTCTACTGTTCTTAATGTCAGGAATGTTGAATTTTTCTTTTTTTTTTAAGGGAAAAACATCCCATACCCTATGAATGTTGATGCTGAGTACTCCTGAAAAATGCTGATGTGCTCTTCTAAGTGATACCCTTTAACCATCAAATATCTGCACACATATTAAATTACCTCTGTGCTTGCTATCATGTTAGTTTGGAGAGAAGGTTGCATTGAAGTGTTTTAAAGGACACTTTTATGTGTTGCAGTATTAAAAATGCAATGCTTCACCTTTAAAGGGTGAGGAGCTTTCTGAAAACTGTCTAGAGGCTTTAGGGGTGTTTGTGTTTATGGCAATTGTTCCTGTCAATGTATAATGACAGCTAAGTATTTTCTCCAGTGACTTTCACAACCAGAATCAATCAGGTAGCAGCATGAATACACAGCAGTACATACTCAAATATAAATTGATTTACAGGGTCATTACTTTTCTCACTAACTTAAGGGAGCAACTCCTGTTAGTGACACCAGGAGATGCTTGACATTCAACTGCTCCTAAAATAATAAGACAAAGAAACAAGACTGAATTTTTCAAACTGATCCTAGCAGCAAGTGGAAAATTACATTTAAGCTAAGCTAATATAACAATTCAAGATTCTGGGGTGACCCTGATAAAATAGCACAAATAAGCTATATGGAGCATATATTGCAGAATTAAACTTTCAATGGTCTAGAATTACCATGAAATTACTTCACATTTATGTGTATCTGAAAAAAAAAAAAATCTTCGGGAAAAGAAAAGCAATTCCTTAGGGCCAACATTCTAACTATGTATTGCTTATATAAAATAGCAAATTTCATTAAAATTTGCATAAATATATATAGAGATCTATAGATATTTAATATAATACCAATTCATTGTTTAATTCATGTTACAGTTGTTTATCATATTCAGGACAGACTTCCTTCTGATAGATATAAATAGAACTATCAATGCTATGTCAACTCTGCATTCTAAGATTTTTTAAATCCAAAATGTTTAAGTGATATTTTACTGTACAACAACATTCACGCCGCTTAATACTTGTCATCACCGCCCTCAGACTTCTAAGTTTTGCATGTTCTACCACCAAACCTATGTTCTCTACTTCAACTTGAAAGAGGAGTCTGTCTCCTGATCATCAAAGGCTGACACTTCAGAGCTTTTATGTTCCTGCCTGTACTCCACCTGTCACAGCAGAATAGAGACACTGCACTGAGAGCTCACCTGGATCAGCTTTAACACTGCAGCTCTGCAGTAGCAATGCTCCTTTCTTTTGCTAGCCCAAACTGCCTCTTCCCCCATTCTTGACATTGTTTTTAGCATTCCTCCCTGAACTCCATTCAGAACTTGCCACTGCTATCATGAAGATGCAATGGAAATTGTAGGGCAATTCCATCATTGTGGCACATTCCCTCTTGCTGTTTTAACTTGTTGCTCAGTGATGTTTCATGATAGAGAGGTAACAAGCATAAAGCCATCTGAACTCTCAACTGCCATTCCTGGTTATGCAGTGATATTTAAATGTTGTTTGTTGTTTTGTTGTTTTGGTTTTTTTTAATTACTGCATTACTTCTTCAGGAATGACTTGTTTCAGGACTAGAATGAATCTTACAAACAAGCCGTATTTATGGTGCAAACAACAAAGCATCAGTAAGATAAGGGATCTTTCATCTGGCATCTTCCTCGCCACTGACACAGCACAAGTATACTGGGAAAATTAGCAAGATGGTATAATCTGCCCACTATTTACCTTCTTTAGTATTCTGGAAAAGTCCAGGCACTTGATAAAATCTATGTTAAGTTTTTTTAAAACAGAAGTACAAAAAGTAGCACAATTTCTTATGTTCAAATTTTCCTCCGAAACTTCAAGTTGAAGAAAGGACCACCACTATGTTTAGTTAAATTTTGTCTCAATAGAGAAGAATACTTCACTGAAGAAATTGAAGGTTTCATGTGTTTATAGGTTTCTTCCATAGCTACTTTCATGTCAGGACCTTTTCTTTTGTCACTCTCGATCTTCAGCTCCTGCCTTATCCTACCTTTTTTTTCCTGTGTTTAGATAACATCTTTATAACATGTATTTTCTTTCCAACAACAGGCATCTCCTTTAGCTCAGTCACATTTACTGAAAGACTTTTTGATCATTCTGTGGGTATGAAAATAACTAAGATTTATCTGTGTTTGGGAGCCTGTATGAGTTTGTACTGTGTGTTAGAATAGCACTGTTGTGGAAAGGTTAGTGCAAAAGCCTAGAAAAACAGATAAACCATTTTTCTGGTAGCAGAGATGCCCCCTTGGACTTTCAGAGGGCGTACTTTGATCTGTTTAGAAGCAAGGCTGGCAGGGTTCCTTAAGAGGCAGTTCTGAAGGGCAGAGGAGTCCCGGAAGTCTGGATTTTCTTCAAGAAGAAAATCATAAAGGCACGGGAGAACGTTGTCCCCATGAGTTGAAAGATGAGACAGCAGGCAAGAAGACTGGGTTGGCTGGAATTCAGGAAAACAAAAGGAGAGATTATGACCTTTGGAAGAAGGGTAGGGAACTTAGGAGAACTTCAAGGATGTTTGTGAGATTATGCAGATTAAAAAATTAGGAGGGCCGAAGACCAGCTAGAAATTGATCTGACTGCTACTGTGAAAGACAACAAAAATATTTCTGTTAATACATTAGCAACAAAAGGAGGGCTAAGGAGAATCTACATCCCTTACTGGATGCCAGGAGAGCATAGTGACAAAAGAGGAGAAAAAGCTGAGGTACTTATTGCATTCTTTGCTGCAGTCTTTAGCAGCAAGACCAGTTGTTTTTTGGGTACCCAACCCACCAAGGCAGAAGACAGGGACTCAAAGATCATCTAAGTCTTACAGTTAATAAAGAGACTATGCTAAAATAAAGCAACATTATTATTTTGTTATTTCTCCCCTGTATTGTTTCTATTAATAAAATTCTTTGTAAAGAACCAACCCACTAATGTGCTAGAATCTCTACAAACACAAATTAGAAAAATAGTTTCTGGCACAAAGACTCCACAACCTACATATAAGAACAACAGATAACAGGTGGATACTGTGAAAAATAATGGACATTTCAAAAAACCAGAACTTTCAGTTTCCTGGTTAGACACAGAAATGATTCCTGGATTAGATAGAAATTGAATTCTATGACCAGGATTAACCATCATCCTTCTATATCAGGAATATATTTTGTTCAAAGTTTTCTGTGAATAGAGGGGAATATTAAAGATGATAACAAAGCAGCTTTGTGGCTATTTATGACACACTGTAGGAAAGGCATCGTAGGTCAAGGTTTAAGGGTACCTTTTAAAAATTTACAAGTGATCAGTAAATGCTGTTGCTACAATATAGTTGACACTGATGAAAGAGAAAGCTCTTGTTTGCACTGAATGTTTCTGCTGTAAGGAAAATATTATTTTCATTGTGACTCTATGTCATAAGGCAGAAAGCTTCTGCATGAGAAAATCTATCTCCCTGCTGTGTGTCATTCTTACTTCCACAAATAAACAAGAGCATTTCTTAACACAGCTAAATGCTCTTGCTAAAAGATTGTGTTCAAAACTGCATGTTTCCAATTCATAAAAAAATATGCCTATCCTCAAGATGAGTTGTTTTCAGAGAGCAGAATCTTTTTCCATTTTAAAGCATATAGCCCAGGATTTTATTGTTTTCAGATTCTCAGTTCCCTGGTTTTGATACCTATTAAGGAAAATGTTGTGTCTCTTCTCTAAGACTCTTTCTAAGACTCTTCATTCCCTCTACACAGTGCACAAGCTTGAAAACATGTAGCAGTGTAATAGGCAAAAGCTACACAGTTCCACTTTTGAGCCCCTGCCTCTTCCCCCAGACCAAATTGTATTTTGACAATATTGCCATTACCCATTAGCCCTTTGACAATTAGCCAAGCACAGGACCTGCACCTCCTGTAGCAGGTGATTCAGAACTTGCAGTTACATCTATTTCCCACAGCTTAACACTGAATTATTAAAACACTTAGGGAACTCTGATAGCAAGCTGTTAGAAATGAAAATATGGATTAGATGCAGTAAAAAAAGCAGAAGGGAAAACTTCAGGCAAACAGTAAAAGACCCTTATATATACAGCTGTACATCCTGTGAGAGAACACTAAAGTAGAAGTAGCCTTCAAGCTAAAATACCCTGGATCTTATTTATGCATTTGCCGCACTAAGTCTCATAGCTACACTTGCAGAGCTTTCAGGTAGTTCATACAAACCTGATTAGTTGTTGGTATGTATTCAAAGTAGGTACTGATTTTTCTAATTTAGCACACAGCTGTTTTTGTGAGACCTCTGTGCCACAAACCTATTCCCTGCTATCACACTAGAGACAGCTTCAATGCCTGAGCCTTCAAGTCCTTGTGAGCCTGCAAGATTTTTGCTGTTTTAACTGTAGGACATAAATGATTTCTTGGGAAAGCAGACCTCTGCGTTGTAGTTTTTAGCCAATTTGTGCACTATACAGGGAATTCACACAACACCCTGTCTTTGTACAGATAAGAGACTGCAGGAGTTCCACAGGAGAAACTACATAGAAATGGCCACTCTTACCAGGACACATCTGAGTTCACTCCTTTTGTCGTGGGAGCTCTCGTGACACTGCTGGAAGCCATTGCACTGCCTCTGCCCCCAAGAAAGGCAGAACTGCTAGATGGATAAGCAGCAAGATGAGGAAAACCATCCCTAGAACTAGTGTCACGATGTGCTTGTTACAATGTCATTGAAAAGCAGTGCTTGAAGGCAAGGAGCTCGTTCAAGAAAAGATTGTTGATGTTTTGCAGCAACCCCATGCACTGCCACAGCCTTGGGGCGGAGTGGCTGGAGAGCTGCTCAGCAGAATGGACTCGTGTGTGCTGGTGACAGCCAGCTGCGTGTGAGGTGGCAGCATGCCCAGGTGGACAAGGCCAGTGACGTCTGGCGCTGTCCACCAGCACCCCCAGTTCCTTTTCTGCCGAGCAGCTTTCCAACCTCATTTCCAAGCCTGTAGTACTGCTTGGGTTTTTGTGACCCAAGAGCAGGACCTGGCATTAGCATTGTTGAACGTCATATGACTGCCCACTGCTTCAGCCTGTCCAGATCCCTCTATTATGTCCTCTATTCCCTCCCTATATCAAGTAATCTCCAATAATTGTCCTGAAATGTAAACCCCAGTACAGCAGAGGGCATATGCAAAAGAGAAAAAAGGGGTAACTCAATTAAAAGAAAAAAAAACAAACACAAATACCATGTTTGCTCTGCATTGTCCTTTTCCTGCACATTCACCGCCTTCAGCTACAAGGCAGAAATGTGCTACTTTATAATTTCAATTTTTCATATGCTCTGCATGTATTCGGTAACTTAACAACCATTTCTTCTCCTCAGTCTTCTGCCATAGGCACGAGTTTGTAACAAATTCCTTAATGAAGAATGTGCAACATAATGGGAAAAAAGTAAGAAATAATCACTAAAGAGAAATCTGGGCCCTGACATGATTCTCGGTCCTATTTTCCTTTTCTTTGAAGGCAATTTCAGATCACCAGCTAAATGTATCTAAAAGTAGTAGACTTCCTTCCTGCCATTTACTGATAATCTTTCCTTCTGGTGCAGATGGATCCTGCTAGAGGCAATTAATATCTGTTACCCAGATAAAAAAGAGTAAGACAACAAAATATAAATTATCAAGTGCCAAAGAAGCAGTTCAAATATTATGAAACAGCCAAGTTTGTTGCTGTACTTCTCTCATTTCTGGTATAATGATAATTGAGGTATAGAGCTCTTCCCTCCAGAATGAAATAAATTTGTCTAGACAAAAAAAAACCAGCTCAGACATCCCTCCTTCCCAACCCACCACAGCTAAGGCCTATGTACCCTCAAACCCAGGAGGTTTCTCCCATCTCAGAGATGCAGACACTCAATACTGGTGTCGTCTCACACAGACTAACACAGGCAGAGCAGTGCCTTTTCCAGCACCCACATAAAACCCAGTCTTACACACATGTAAGCACAGACACCCAAGGCTTGTATCAACTCTCCAGCTTCACTCCCTAGATTTGTAAGATTGCCACTTTTTAATGGATAAAAAAGGTTTCTTTTCTTCTAATCATAAAATTAGAGAATTATAGAATATTTGGGTTGGAAGGGACCTTAAAGATCATCTAGATCCAAACTCCCCTGCCAAAACCAGCACACTGGGGAAACACATAAACACAGTCTAAAGGCATCTTTTCCAGTTTCTATCACTTGGATCTGTTAAATGTTTCTTAAACATGCAGGTACAGAGAGAGAAAAATAATAGGACAATAGCAAGAAGAAAAGCCCTCAGTGATCAGACATTGGATTCAGCCTGCTGAGCCTGCTGCTCACCTTGCTGGCAGGTGACTGGCCACTTTTATCCCCCTTGATCTCCATTTCTCTGTGCTAGGTCATCTCCCATCAATCTTAAATCCTCTCTAGGTCACCTCAACCTTAAGCACTTACACCTACGTGTGTTTGGCCTTGCTGGAGTGCACTCTCCAAAATAACCCGAATGCTCCTCCAGAATTGTGTGTGGAGTGTCCCTCATATCACTTCCACTAAACTAGTTGTGAAATCTTATCCTTCCCCAAGGTCCTATAATCAGTTTTGTGAGTCTCTGGCTCCTTTACGCTCAGCAGTCTCTCATGTTGTGTCTAGCAGTTTCTTGTGGTTTTCTCAGCTAGCCAAATCCTGTGCCAGGACCGGAACACCTTAACAATGATTATTTGGCAAGGTACTTATCCCCATGCATAGGTTTAACTGTATGCCTAAGTTTCACTGGGTTCCTCGGTGGCTAATTTCTATCTACAAAAGGAAACAAAAATGTTGTATGTATATGTTACCATTGGACAATCACTGCAAGATGATTGCTATTAATCATAACTCCACAATTCAGAGAAGAAGTGTAACAAGCACTTGGGACAGGAGATATGATCAAATAAAAGGCAAGGGGAGCAAAACCAGAAAATTTGCAAATGGAGCAAATACAACACAATAGATTGGGATGAAATGAGGGGCAGTGAAAAGGAGCCAAAGTTGTCCAAATTCTAGGGATTGAATTTTTGAAATCAGAAAACAAAGGGAAAAGGTGAGACAGGAGAAGAAAGTCAGGGAAAAAAAGGCTAAAAGCAAACGGGGAAAATTCTGCACCAAAGTGCAAACAAGTAAATGGCATGGGATTATATGTTATATTTCACCCTTTCCCAAAGGTGATTGATTTTTGAGCATTTGATTTTGAATTTTTTGCCAGTAAGATTTTGTGTGATTTTCACATCTTTGATAATATCTCCTGGGGATTTCTCCTTTGCGCTAAGTGAGAGCAATAGAACCCTGAGTTAAAGCCCTGGACCTAAGGATCCGGAGGGCTTCACAGATGACACCAGTGTCAAGTACACAGTTTTAATCTGAGCCACCTATAGTGGTGAGCCCCTCGGGTCCAGTGCCCAGCCGTGGGTAGGGGCTAGAGTTACTCTTGAGAGACCTAAAGAGCCTCAAGCTGCAGGAACACTGCCGCAGGAAAGGGCCTGCCAAGATGATAGGGGCAGAGCCCCAACATTGCTGCTACCACATCTTTCTGATCTGGACCACCCAGGTCTTCCATTTGAGTAATTAACTATGGTTAGGGTTAGGGTTCTGCCCAGGGTTAGGGTTCAGAGATCTAAAGAGCTGTGAGCTCCAGCAACACTGGCTCTGGAAAGATCCTGCCAAGGTGACTGCGACAGGGCTCCAACATTGCTGCTCCCACATCTTTCCGATCTGGACCCCCCACAGGGGTGGGCACCTCGCCCCCAGTGACAAGCTGCCCTGCAGCTTGGGCTTATGCTTCAGAGAGCTGTGGGGACACTGGCACTTGTCAAGACATTGCAAGGACAAAACCCTCTGTGTTCTCCATCTCTCTTCATGTAGGAGTACCACTATTTTATCAATGTTGTAAGGAACACCTGCAGACAGAGATTTCAGTAAATTGTAATGATAGTTGTATTCTTATATCTGTAAAAATCCAGCTTAAGAACCCAATAAGACAGCATCTAAAATAAGAACTGAGAAATTCTCTTACTTCACATGGAAGTTTAGATTTACTTTAAGGCAAAAATGTACATATATATACACATACATACATACATGAATACATACATACATATATATATATATATATATATATATATATTTGTGTTTGTATGTATTTAGTTTAGTCAGCATCTCTTCATAGCAGACATAATTTTTCCCAACAGTTTCCTAAGGGCTATTTTAAATTATGTAATAATGCAAAAGCAGTCCTCTTCTACTTTAAAGCATACTGTAAGCTAGAAGGAAGATACTACTGTCTTCTCCTTTAGAGGAATTTCAGTTAGTGTTTTGGCAACTTAAATTTTACATTTTGTGAGGCAGATGCCTTCATACTGCAATCTGGAAATAATTTTACTGTAATGTGCAAGACATTTACTTGCCTTCATCAGTAATATTAACAGTATAGTCTGTTGATTTTTCTGTGGTCTTCGGTCTGTTTTAAATATGATCTAGGACACTGAATTCCTCCAATTGCTTGTTACAGGAGCCATCTGGTATCTGGGCATAAGGAAAGAATAAACATATACAAGGGCATACGCAGTCTACAGCAGCATGAACAACTTCCAGTGACAACCCACTTGTTTCCATCAGCAAGATGGGGCAAGACAGGAGTTAATCAGGAAGGACATCTAGCTTGTATGATATTTGGAGTAAAAAACAGACCTTTAAGTTTGCCTATCTTTATGCCATTTGAAGATTGTTATAGATTTAGCAGTCTATAGAGTTAGAATTTTTAAGTGGGAAAATCAAACTGTCTAAACACAGAGGAAAATCATCAACAAAAAATGTTTCCTCTCTCACAGAATATTGGAGCTGTAAACTTGCAGCAGTTAGTTATGGATTTTAATACGGCTGGAGCAGCTTGAATTGAAATCACTTACAAGCCAACTGAGCTAGGAAATTTGTGAGTCATTTTAAAAATCCTCCTCCTTATGTAAACACTGCATATGGTAAAGATGAAATAAGTGACCTAGTCAAGTGAAAGTTTGCCCTCTGGCTCTGGCCTGTGCACTCAACTAGCTGAATAATAGACTGTCTGCCTGGAAAGATTTGCCTTTTTGTTATGGTTCAGACATGCAACTCAGAATTCACATAAGAAGGAGACACAGTTTAATTCTCTGCAGCCCATTTTTGTTCAGGATAATCACTAGGATGGCAAAACACCTGTAGGAAAAATGTCTTCTTCTCGCTAGGAATGTAGTTATTCTGCTGTACATTGCACACAGAAATGGAAAATGCTCTTAAAAGTCTGTATCATGAAACCTTAGCAGTAGAAGTCATTCCAATTTAAATAAAGTCAAGCATAATTAAGCATAATGCTTTTTATTATTTGGATCAATACACTTTTTATAATAAGGGGAGTTTTCTTAGCTGGAGAGCCTGCATTGCCTGGTGAGAACGTTCAAGGATATTACAAATTCAGTTATCCAACAGGTGGAATAGATAGCATCTTTACATTTTCCTGGGTATTTTTTACAAAAAGAAAAGATCAAAGTTAAAAATGCCTTTGCCTTAGTTCAGATGACAACAAGGCAAGACTCCCTGAACATTTAGACAAGCAAATAAATATTTCTTGCATTATGAATTTTTTCTATGTACAAACATTCTTTTTTTTTTCTTTAAAATGCAACAATTAAATTACTATGAAATAATTCGGTGGGATTATGTTCTCTTTTTAAATATTGATTTTGGATATCTACATAGTGTTGACACTAAAGATCAGTTTTCTCTGCATGTGAACTGCTGAACTGGGAAGGAAAAAGGAATTTCAAAGGAGAAGTCTAGTAGTGGTTAAAAATGGAGTTCACATATGAATGCTAATGAAGTAACAGATGCAAAGGATTCAGGTAAATTTGAACCAGAGAGAAAAGGTGAATGGAGATTGTCATGTAAGGCACATATACAAAGACAATGTCAATTTTTATGTGCAGGATCTCAAGCATGTAAGAAATCTAAATAGGTGTTTGGGGCTCACTTTGCTCCAAGCAGCATGTGAACTACTTGTTCTCCCTAATTTTCTGTCAGTGTAGTGTATAAACAAAAAAGGATTGATAAACTGAAATACTAACCACTTCAGACCTTGTTGAAAAAATTGACATCTTACTTTGATTAAATACTTTCTCTCTCATACATATGGGATACACCCACAGAGATGTTCAGCTGTCTCTAAGCATAGGCAAGGTAGGCTGTTTTCTGGAAGTGCATCCTGAGAGGCAAGTGGCTGTGGCTCTGCTATGCATCCTGCAGTGCCAGAAATGTTGAGACACCAAAGACTGTCTGATGTAGCTCAGCTTATAGTTCCAAAATTCAGCCTGCAACTGCTTTCTGTGGCAGCATCTAGCTAGTCCTAGCTTATATCATCTCCTTTGGCATGGCAAAATGAATTTATGTCTGCCTGTTGAGAAGTACAGAGATTGTTCAGCACCCACTCACAGAAGTGATACACCATTTGATCTACTTGTCAAACAGGCTGGAAAGAAGGAAAGAAAGGAGGCTGTTTGTGTTGGTTTTAAATACTCTAGATTGGTGGGTGATGAAGGCCATAAGAGCAGATAAAGAATGCCTGGAAAGAGCAAGAGGTAAAAATCATCACACTGCTGGAGGAGAAGCTACCAGAAGAGGCAGAGGAAAACAAGATTATTTCAGAGGCAAATGAATCTATTTGGACTTCTGACGGATGAACAGTTTGCCATGGTGTCAAGTATGTGTTGATAAGGGGAAAGCTAGACTAGAGCAGCAGGTAAACCCCAGCAAAAATGTTTGTATCTGTCATAACTGGTGCATGCACCTCCAGGGGAGGAGCACACAAAAAGAACACACATCAGTCAAAGGCAGCTCTGTTTATGCCCTTGAAATTTTCTTTTTTTCTGAACCTTAAGACATTTCAACCTTAAGACTAATTAATCTTATCAATTACTGTGTATCATACAAGTCTAATAACATTTCTCAGGTATTGGAAGTAACGTTCATCCTGGATTGACAACTACCTGGTTTTTACTCCTTCATGTAGAAGATAAGCCAAAGAGGAAGCCAGGTATTAGTCTTCAGCTGCTTGAATATTAGTAGTTTTAATCAGCATAATGACTTTACATTTCTTTTGCATTTTCTTTTAAAAAGCAGAGAGATGAAGCCGAGCTACTTTTCATTAGTCAGTATGGCAATTGCTATATTATTTCTCAGTATCATTCACGCCTACAAACCTTTATTTGTAGACTAAAAAGCATTTGCACTGAAATTGTCTGAAGAGCATTCACAGTCACAGTAATTAGGGTGTCTTTGGCTCTAAAGAGAAGAAATGTTTTCCATTCTGTATTCAGGACCAATGGCTTAGACACAAATCGAAACAAAAGAGTACTTTCAGGAAGCACCATGCTATTAAATGCTCTCCTGGTCACACCTTCTCATACACAGCAGGCTTTTAAAAGCCTTAGAGCATGAGGTTATATTGCAGTTACATGACCACTGTATTTTAAGAAGTATAACAGTGACATCTAGTGCAATAATATTACATGGCAGGGCCCAGAAATGGCTTTGATAGCTTATTTTCATTTTTTCAAACACTGAGGAAAGGCATTGCCAGTCAAATTTCTGCAAACTAAATTTACTACGTGATCATCGATGCTACATTTTATTAGACTAGCATTTATTTCTGAAGTCTTGGTCAGTCAAAAGACAAACACAATGTAGAAGAGGAGCAAACAGTAAAGGAAGAAATGCAACTTTTGTTTGATTTTGATGCTCTCTTAAAGAAAGAGGGACCTACCATGCTGTCCTGAGAGGCTCTTTTGTACCAGTTGGGTCACTGACCTCAGGTGCCTCTTAGGGCTCTTATGCAATAGAAAAGGAGGAAGTTAAATGGAAAGCTGTGCAGATAAATGAGGAAAGGAAAATATTGTGTCTTGGGAGTGCAAAGTAGAGAAGGTTACCTAAAGAATCACTCAGCAAAGGAGAAAATAAGATACTTGAAAAGGAAAAGGGGGAACAATTACAAGCCATCTGAAGAAAATAAGAAAAATGAGAGAATGACAGTGTAATCTGATGTTAGCACAGGGGAAAACCCCCTAAATGCCAAGTCTAACAATATGAGTGGGAAAAAAAGAGGAAATAAATACTGAAGGAAATATTAAATAAATTGTGCTATTTCAATTTTTTTCATACCAAAAAGTAGGCCCCTAACCTGTTCAAAATTCATGCTTTTTAGTGGTCATGACCCATAATGATGCTTAAAATCATTGGTGGGGGAAATTTAATTGTATCTCAGTTTTAGACCTAGCAGAGATTTCAGAATGGTCTGTCACCAAGGAAAAACTAAAACTGTGCTGCTGGGTTCTGAGTCTGAATAGGAAACATTTGCTCAGTTGTATTTAATCATTCTATTAGAATAAGGAAAGCAGAGAATGACAACACTTTCCTATTATTTGCTGTGAAGATGACATGGAAGGAACAAGAATGAAGCTGATACTGTTGAGACGTTTTAATACTGGTATAGCAGAGGATTAAATGTTTTGATAACATTTGTTCGGCTCCCGTTGGCTAAATATCAATTTTACTTGAGATGAAGCATGGGTGACAGTGCAAAATTGATCTTGTCCTGTTACCCTGAAATAAATACTATAGCTGCCTTCTCTGACTTGTGATTTTACAGTGTCTTAGTCACTTCACACTGTGGCCACTTTGCCAAGGAAGACAGTTCTACACAAAGAGCCTTACACTAGAGACATTTGCATTTGTTTGCATTATCCCTGGCTGTCTTCAACTGTCAGTTCTGATTGCTGAAGAACTTTTTGGATCCCTAGGGCTCAAGAAAGGGCGAGGTGGGCTATCTAGAAAAAAAAATTAAAACTGCTCTATTTCATTCAAAGAATTCCAATACGGAAAACATGATGACTTACTGCATTGTTTATGCACAGTAGATCCAAAGACTTGAGGACATATTGTGTGGGTGAATACTCTGTGCAATGCGGGCACAGTAAACCCAACATTTTCCAGAACTACAGTACCAAGTGTGTGCATGCTACGGAAATTTCCAGACTTACCAAAGTCACAATTGCTCTGTCAGAGCTACTGTATAGTAACTCCAAAAGGACTGAATGATGGTCAGGAACTGTGGGGAAATTAATTGTTTTGAACAGTTTTGAACAATTTTCAATTCTGTTTTATTATTCAGTCCTGGATCAAATCCTTCAAACCTGGAAACAAGACAGGAGAGTCTGATTTACCTCTCATTTGCCACTGTTTTCTTGAACACCTTATAAATTAAAGCAGAGCAGTCTGTAATACCTGTACGAAAATGGTGGTGACTTTCTGAGGAACAAAGACGACTGGCTTCCTCCTCCTGAGCCAATCTCAAGTGAGGATTCTACTTCCAGACATCAACCAATGCCAGGGAAATGCAATAAAACCAGAAGAACCCAAGGGACAAAGAAAAAGATATTCAGTGACATTTGGAGGTTTCCAGTCGCAAAAGATTAGAAATGCTTAATTTAGGAAGGAAATTAACAAGAGGAGAAAAGAGAAGTGTATAAATAACATAGCAAAGAGGAATCAGATACTTACCCATCATCTCAGAGTACAAATGGGCTGTCACAAATGCAAACACAAATTAAGCAGAGCAGCCTTAAAAAAATCACAGATAAATACAATCGAGCAATCTTTGACCAAAAGGATCATATTACACTCTGACAAGTTTGCCACTGGAGTTATTAAAATCCTGTGTCTCAAGCCAAACCAAAAGCAGATCTCATGTTTTCAATGGAGCAAGAGCTAGTAAATCACAGTTATAGGAGGCCTGTGACACATGCTTGCTCCTGTGGACAGCAGATCCTGCCCACACATGGTTGCCACCTGGGCAGGAACCTTTCCCCTCACCCAGAACTTTCACCTCAAAAGAAATTTTAAATTAAACCCCAAGCGTCCTCTCCCTCAATTCACCACTGTGTCTGCATTTCCCTGCTCATGACTTATTGAAGCTGTGATCAGCAGGGATCATGAAACCTTGCACGGGCCCCTCAGTTTTTTCTGGGTTTGAAACTTTCACTTTTTCTTGCTTTTATAATTGATTGTTTAAAGCTTTCACTTTTTGAGTCCTGCTATGCCTGAACTTACATTTTTTAAAAGGTAGACTCTCCCGTCAATATGATGTTGGTTAATGATTAAGGCTATATACATGACTGCCTCAAAACCAGAAAAATCTGCTCTTCTCATCATTTTCAGTCTCTAATGCGATGCTATAATGCCACCACAATCTCTTCTTTTCACTTCTATGGGCTTATTACATATAGTTTGATTTTTCAGCTGACTGTACAAGATTTCTCTGCCTGGCACAAATCCATTCTACATCTTCCTCATCTCCTGTTGTAGTTACAGTCTCGAGTCCTGTCATCAACTCACTGAGAACTCAACGGCAAGTTACTGTACTCAACTTCTTCCTTCATCATCCTGGTATTGCCAGTATCCCCACAGATTTCTTGCCTCCTAATTCAAAGAAAACATTGTCTTCACATCTTTGAAAAAGATCTGAAGAGCTGTTTTTTATGTTTAACTACACTTAGAGCCAGTTTGATTTTTCTTCTTGCATACCTCTCATCCTCACCTATTCTTTGAAGTTATCTTCAATTGTTGAATAGTCTTCATCTCCTTAGATACGCATTGACCTCCCTCTTCCCATTCAGTTTTTTCTTGTAACAGGTCTTTGTTTCAATACTCTTTCAAAGGTTTATGGAGAATGTGCTCCCCGAGGCCTCCTGTACTCAGAAAGTACACCAGGCTCAGGCCTCATTGCAATTGAAAAATAGCTGTAAGGATCCCAGGAGGAGGTTAAAGGACACGTGATCAAAATTTTGCCACATTTCTGAGCCAGTCAAGAAAGAGAGGCTTCTCTGGCTCCTGACAGAAGACTGGATTTTTTTATGGGATTTGATGCAACAGCAGGTCCACCGCCTACAAACTCCTATGTGAACTCTGCTCTCCATCAAGAAGCTAAAGAGTGGGTAATAGTGCCAGCCCTTGGTGAATTGCCAGTATGATTTTTGATTGTCCAAGGCATAAAATATTTTTCAAAGAAGTCTAATTTTGCCCATGGTTCTTCTTCATGACACTGAGCAATCTGCACCTGGCTTTATGTGCATTATTCAAGGAAAATGTGAAAGGTGGTTTGCGCATGAGGCAGCAATACACTTTGTCTGACCTGAAGCTGGAGCTGTTTTCATAGAGAAAAATCTTTCTGGGATATGGAGGGGCAATTACATTTTGTACTTCATGTTCCATGTTTGGTCTCGGCCTACAGTTGCCAGTCAAGGCTTTAAATACTCTACCGAGTCTGAGAGAGACTGTTTTGGGTTCTTTATCCTTACACAAGTGTTACAGGTCTTCAGATGCCTGGTTCTTCCATCTACAGTCTGTTTCTGAAGCAGTCTCATTTTTTCATGGCTGTTTTACAGACCAATAACTTAGAATAAGTAAATGTCTCTAAATTCAACCAGTAATTAAAAATGGTTGTCTGTGTAGTCTCACCACTGTAAGCTCAAATAAAGTCTTTTAAAGGATTTTCAGTTCAGGGAGTTCAGACAGGACCTTGGATTTGCAGCACAAAAGTATGTAAAATATGCAGCATACTATATTCACCTTCTTTTCCAGCCTCTCCACAAAGAGAAGTCGCAGGCATAAATAGATTTAAATTTTGTACTCTGCAATGGAACAGAGAATACAGACATTTGCAGTAAACCCACCTAGAATGTGTAAATAATACAACTGAACTCTGTATGAACAACTCGGACCTAAAAGTGGTCAGTAGATGAGTCTGCTTTCATAGCATTGATGCGCCACAGCTAATAAACCCAGACTTTTTTGTTTTCTTGACCATGATTTGATAACACTTCCTGTTCTAAGAAATTACTTCAGCACATCTGCACCAGCATGAGTTTAGAGGTACAGCATCATAAAATTAAAAGTTATCACATAAAGATATTTAGCAATTTTTAGGGCTGCTATGAAGGAACTAGTTTTCTATAACAGATAGTTAAAAACGGAAGTCTGGTAATATGGAATTCAATTTACATTGAACTAGAAGCAGATCCAATTTACATTGATCAGAAGCAGATTAAAACAGCTCTCCTTGCAATAACTAAACAGTATGCCTAAACTTTCACTCTTTCATTTTAGATTTTAATTTGTATAGGCTTTTTAACCAGAAATCCCTATGGGAGATATTTAATTGTGGAATGTGCTTCAGATAACTAACATTCAGGTGCTCTTGAAAAATTGATCTCTCTTCCAGTAGAAATAAAATGTTCACCTTATGCTCATACTTACAAAACCCAGTGAAGAATCATCGCCATTAACAGTTTGCAGAGTGAAGTGGGGTGAGGCGGCTCTTCAGACTTTGTGCTTTCAGTCCCATCTCCATACCACTTCACAGGCCAGTGAAAGACTTGTGCTCATTTATTGAAATCCCAATCTGTCACATTTTTTAAAAAATCTGCTATTTCGCAGACAGCACAAGACTGAAAAGGCATGTAGAGATTGGCAAAGAAATTAAGAATAACACAATATTTCATTAAAAATTTTGTGTAGTTGTTCACACCTCACTACTCCTTGACATAGCACTATATGTACAAGGCACCAGCCAATACTGTAAGATACATTGACCTGCAATCACAAAAGATTTAAGAACACAGTTTAAAGGTTGGTTTAAAAACTCATTGGAAGTTTATCTGAAAAAAAGCATTGAAGGTGTACCTATACCACTTCAATTAAAAAACAGGCACACCCCTGGTTTCAGAGTACATCCATTTCTGACTTTACATTGATGGTAGGGCTACAGATATTTTGTTGCTTCAGCAACTAAAGTTGCTGTGATCAGAAATCTAGCAGTAGCTAGATGTAATAAATATTATAAGGCACACAGCTGAGCAACCTTATTCAGAGGTACCAAAACCACATTAATAATTTTATTATTTGAGATTTATGATGATTAGCTTAGATAGAAAACAATTTTGGAAGACTTGTTATATTACTTCTCCTTCTTTGTGGTTCAATTGTGCACTTGAAGTAATACCAAAGAATTTTAAAGATTTTTTTTTAAAAAAACCCCGTATTTCTAAATGGCTGCTAAAAGCCCGTGGGCATTTATCTCAGGGCTACTTTAAATGATATGCTCCTGACTGTAGAATGCAGGAGTTATGATGTGTATACAGAAAGCCTGAAAAGAATGGAGTAGTGGAAGAATAAAGATAGAATAATCTGAATAATGCCTCTGGTAGCAAATAATTCTGACACGCCTGGTTATGTGTTCTGTTGTCATCTAACCATAAAGAGAATGGAGTACATCTCATTTCACTTAATAGGAGCAGATGGATGCAGTACTGTTCAGCATCATCTACAACAAGTAATTGTACTGCCATCTCATTGACATACAGTCTATATCACTTTTCTTTTGTTTGGCATGTACATATTTTACAAAAATGCCCCAAAGATGCAGCCGTGGCACATTATGAGCTACTAGAGGGAAAGATGAGACATTCCCACCTGTTCCATCTTTTATGGTCCTCAATCTCACAAAGCCTTTGGGCTGTCTTCCCAAACCCCTGCAGAATAAACAAATGTTTCAGTGTAGCAAAGCTGAGAACATGCTTGGGTGCCCTAGTAATTTGCTCTGCTCCATTTGTTTTTAACTCAAATCACAAAGGTCACTCTCAACACTAAAAATGTGAGCAAACTCTTACTTCGCAAACAAATAAATAACGTGCAACGAAACACAGAAATAACCAAAATTTGCATTGGTTTTCTAATACATTTACTTCAGTACTCTTAGAATTAACACTTGTAAAATGTGTCTTTTTCCTTTGTTAAATACTCTGCTTACTGGTATTTATTGTAAAATTTTCTAAAGCAAGCCTGGTCCTAAGATAAGCACACATACCTCAAAACTATGAATTTGTTCTGAGCTGTAAACATGGGATCAATGTTTTACTTCACCAAACCCAAAGAAAAAGGGAGCACTTGTCTCAAACACAGAGAGGAATTCAGCTCCGAGTCCTATATGACACCACAAGTCAGTGCAAAAGTCTGAAATGGAAGGTCTCAACCACTCCTAGTGCAGGCTGCTAAACTGTGAAATGACCTGATGGCCTCTTCCCCTTCTTGAAAAATAAAATACCTCTTTCCGTTTTTCCTGCTTCTCATCACAACCACCTACCTCTGCTCATCTGGCCAGGAAGAACATAAAGAGGGGGTAATTGCTGCCCCTGCGTGTTTGAGACTGCTGAAGGGCTGACTGCTGGTTACCTTTAATCACTAACACAAGCATAGTTCTTTGAGACAAAAGTGTGTGACACACACACCACAGTTTCTCACTTCCCTTATACAGCTAAGTTTTGTTTCCTCTCAAAGGAGAATGCACTGAGAAAGATGCACTCAAAAGAAAGTCATCCTTTCAAGAGTCCTCCCAAATACAAAAAATGATGAAATGGAAAATGCAGATCATGAAGAAATCTGTTCAATCTTTTCAGAGAACAACTGAACAGGAATAAGATTTGGGTTGCACATGGGAACAAAAAAGTCGCACGTGATGTGAGCACTTTCTGCTCTTTGTAGTGAATAGGAAGGGATCTGTAATCATGATAATTACGGGTTTAACCAAAAGCACATGCAAATGGAGAGGGGGAAGGTGGCAATTCAATATTATTGAATCAAATGTCAAGTCTGATGGTTTCCATTACACTTTTCCACTAAAATCTTATGTATGTACTTGAACATATGTAAGTTATATAAATGCAGAGGGTATTTAAAAATATTTAGAATTATCTGGACACTTTATGAAACTGTGTTAATTTTTTTAATTACCCTTCTATCTCAAAAATATGATTCAGATTGTGTCTCAGGTGTTTAGCCAACCGTACTGCCAAACACCAATAAAATTAATAAGATATCAATGTGGGAGCTTCTTAATTATTTGTCTTATCACAGAATTTTCTGATGAACATACTTTGTCACTATCTTTTCAGACTTGGAAGTATATGAGGGAATCTTTTAATAAGCATAACAAACAGATACGGTCCCTTTATATCGACTAGAGACCATAAGGAATTCAGTTTCTTTCTACTTTTATGAAAAAGAAAGCATTACAATTGTTTTATGGATACCATCATAATTTTGTTACAGTTAAAATTGAAGTTATACCATCCTAAATTACCACAACAGCCATTTTAGGGTACCCTTCTGTATCGCTGGTATCAGTTTCATTGGAACATAGCTCAGACCACCCACTGCTCAAATAAAAGACACCTTGGCCTTAAGTGTCGGCCAAAAGGGATTGCACAGAGCTGTGGCTGATAGATAAACTGTTTACACAAGATGAAAGTGCTAGCAAGGTCAGGAGAATGTTACAAAATACACATTCCTGTCAAACGTAAGTAATTGAGATCAATTTATTAATCACAGGATGCTGCATGGCCAAGGATAAGGGAGGAATGTGAACATGGGGATCAGAGGATAGGTCACGACCAATGCTTGTGGAGAGCTGCAGGGAAGGTGGAGTTGGCTGCACAGGAGGTCTGGGTCGGCACATACCTTCTGATTGCTGGAGAGAAAAATCACCTAATACTGTCCTGACCAAAGGAGCACTGCTTTCTGCCAGGCATACAGACACTGACACCTCAGTAGAACACCAACCCAAGCAGCATCCTTATGAAAATAAAGCTTGCCAAGCCTCAGTCAAACTTGTGGTCATCTCTTAGAAGAGATGAAGCTTTCCAGCCGACCTCATGCTAGCACCACATCCTGTGAGACCATAAAACTACCAGCAAAGGACAGTAACAGCTATTATAGCGCTTAAAGGTCAAGCGGCTCTAAAGCAAGATAGACCACGTAATGCATGTATTTTCCATATAGAAAACAACATAAAAGAAATTAACTTAGAGCAAATCTTATCAAAGTCCAAGTCTGCTATTACATCTTAAAAAATACAGCTGTATGGGCAACAGTGCAATGCTATTGCTTTGAGGGAAGCAGAGCCACTCAGTCGGAGGAAGACTGGCTAATCACCTTAAAGCAGAATCTGTTGAAGTGTTAAACTAGCTTTTAGCCCCAGCAGTTCCTTCTGCTCTCTGGTTATTTCAGTTCAATAACTCATTTGCTCAAGTTGAAAACCAACTAGGAGGTGAAAAGAGAGCAAGGGTTCTTTTCTTCATGGAGAAGAAGAGAATAGAATAGTAGAATAAAAATTATGTGATAGCTGATAAGGTCTCCTACTTCTGAAATGTTTGGTATGTACCAACCAGAAACAACAGTTAATTAATTGCAGATAGTATTGCATTTTATAATTTAATTTCTTCTCAAGTACTGGACATGTTTAAGGTAGATTTAAATGGCTGATAAAAAACACCATATAACTCATAAACACTTTCATCTCATGGGTAAATTCTATCCAAATGTGGTCTCAAATGAAATACCAAAAATAAGCTTAAAATAAATGACATTTTTTACTTTCTCCTATCTAAGAGACACAAGGTGAGATTGAAACCAGAACTGAAATGGTTGATGTATATCAACTGATTTCACAACCGACATGCCCTGCTTTATTTCTAATCTATCACTATCATAGGTTCAAAGTAAAAAAAGTAACCAAACTAGCAAAATATGATAAACCCTTTTTGGTTTTGGTTTTTTGGTTTGGTTTTTTTTTTTTGGGGGGGGGTGGGGGTGGGTAGAGGAGTTAATCAGAAATACTGTTTTTATCTTATTCTCAACATTCCTCCTATCCCTTCCATGCCTGAAGCAGCTGATCACAATATTTAGCCGTTCTTAATCCAGCCAACACTGTTAGCTCATCTACATGCTGTCTAGTGTAAAAGTCATTGAGCCACTGGCTGCTGTCTCCCCTTTCCTGAAATGCCCTCAGTAACTGCCTTCCCCACAGAAAACAATTAGACACGAGCAGCAGGGCATCCAGGCCATTTGGAGCTTGTCCAATGCAGCCGCACATCGAGACACACACTATTCATTTTAATGCTGGCTGCTTCAGAGATGACAACAAAGTATTTATTATCTGAAAGCTGTCAGCATGTGTAATGAAGAGAAATAGGAAGCTGCAGCTCTGTATGTGTTTTGTAAGCCATAGTCACTGCTAAGGAAGTAATATATTCCTAAGTTGTTTAAGCAGTGTATGCAGCTTAAGGCTGAAGTGATTGTTGATGCATTTGTAATAGCATTACACACAGGATTATAAGTTAAATGGTTAGCAGATGGAGGGACAGAAATTTCCAAGTCTTTTTATTAATATTACCTAGGTTATTCTTCTTTGGTAGCCAAAGAGTGTCTTGTGAAAAGAAAATTACATACCTCAGGCCAAGGTTTATAAACTTGACTTCAATCTGCTATCCTGTTTACAAATAAATGAGATAAACATTAAGAGACTGCACTTATATGAAGACTGCCTGCAAATCTGTTTCAGTTATGTTTATTCATAACTTGAGTTAAATCTTTTGCACTGATTCAATGGTAAAATTCATATTACTTCCATTGAGAACAAAAGGGAGACCAATGTTGCTGTCATGGAGTGGCCTAAATTCCACCTAAAATCTCCATATTAATGCAGTGCATTTGTCAATTACGGTGTTGAGATGCAGGCCCCAGTTTACCTGCTCAGGTACCTAACTGCAATACTGCAAGTCTAACAGAAATATTGCCTGTCACTCTGAAACAAAAGGTGAAGGTGATAGCAAGGTATTTGCTTTCACGGTGGCATGCCAAAGGAGCAATTCCTGTTGCCAGAGCACATAAGCAGAGAGAAGATTTGCAGAGTCTGTCATTACAGAAGTTACTTGACTGCTATGCAAAGGCAAACATTGACTTAGTTTTTATATTCTGAGAGCAATCTGCAGCTGAAATCAGAGCAACAACTATTGGTGTATTAATACTTGCTCTTTATGGCCGGTCTGCATCTGGTCATCAACACTTTCCAGAGCAAAATAATCTCAAATAGATCTGAATCATCCTGTTTACCAGTATGATCAGTGAAAAAAAAAAATCCCTTTTACTCATTTTCACCTTACCTAGGAGTAAGGCCAAAAACCAAAAGCTGTTTCTGAAAGGGATTTCCCTTTAATGAGTGGTAGCGTAGGATGCTTTGAGACATCAAAGGAGGGAAGATACTAGAAGGAGTGGGAAGCATTTCACTAAGATGGCAAGAGCAATTTGCCTAAGGAGGCTGCAACAGTGCAGCAAGGTTTATCTGTGCTGAAGTTCTCAATTCTTTCAAAAGGAGGAACACCCTTGAATAGCTTAATCCTTGCTTTTTATCACTATTTTTTTCCTTGCAAGACATTTCCCTTTTCACATAGCCAAACAGAACATCCAGCCAAGAACACTAGTTGTGTTCATTAGTTCATCTCGTGCTCTAGGAGAAAAATCAACTATCTTCCCGCCCTGACCCTATATGAGCATGAGCCAAGGTTGCTCCTTTGTGCGTAGGTGTAAACAGATGTTTAACTCGGTAACTGGTGTCCTTGAGCCTTGTAATTGATTTGCCTCTTCCTGTGGGGATGTGATTCATAATACCCTCTCTCTCTTCCTTTCATATTTATCCAAATACCTCAGCAGAAGCAGCCCCACAGGCCATTGGCCAGCAGAGTTGAAGACCCGTTCCTGTAGTCATTAGAGTCCAAAGTACAAGGTGGAAATGACATTAAAATGAAGGTTAGTCTGCTTGATATCTCACCATCTTCCTCACCAGAGGAAAAGGGAGCAATTTCTTTCAAGTAGAAATGTGGAGGCGAAAATTCCTCTTCATACTGGGCACCAAACCCACAACATAATTCTAAAGAGAAATGATTGTATTTAGATGCTGGACTAATATGCAGAAAGCAGAAGACAACTCATTCTACCTACTATTTTAAATGATAGTAAATTGCGTTTCAGTAGTACAAATTCATTGTCCCAGAACATTAAAGCAAGTAAAGATGAGATACAATCACAAATTCCTCTAGAAATTAAAATTCCTTACCTTGGAGCATAGTGCTCAGGTCAGTGGCCCACACCACAAAAGTCAACATTGTTGGCTTTTACTTTATTTTGGCACAGAACTTTGACTGAAGTTGCCAATCCCCTACATGGATCAAGCTGCACAGCCCTTTGGATCCTTACCATATGGCACTTCAAATCCCCCCCCTTCCTGGGACATGATTTTCTTGTCCTTTTCCCAAATGCACTGCTGTAGGTGTTGATTTTTAGAAAAGATAGGGGTTTGTGCCTTCTAGCCCCTTTCCTGACAAGTTGCTGGGGCCCAAGGATGGCTATAGCATATATGATTTTTTATTTGTGTCAGATGCAGAAAGGCAGTAAGAAACTGATGCAATGCTCCATAGCTAAACCACATGAAGTTTCTCTTAATTTCTGCTTTGTATGGTCCCATCCCAGTACAGCAGGAAAAGAGCATCAACCCATTCACTTCTTGCATCCAGCATAACGCAGCCGCTGCTCTACTTCTTTCTCTCTCAAACTCCACCTATGCCCCCCAGGATAGCCAGTAAACAAAGGCAATGTCTAAATTAGAAGTCCAAACCACTGCAACTGCGTAATGACAACTTCTCATTTTCCCATTAATGATGGTGGACTTCAAACAACCCTTCCCACCTCAGCCTCATTCTTCCACATCGCTGATGCCTCAAGACCACTCCAGTGCCCTCTCCACATATAGCCAATAGCACTTGTTTACACACTTATTTAAGGAATTGTAAGGGAATGGATACAGGAGGCGGAGAGTTCCTTTAAACGAAAGATTATTGTCTCAGTCAAGAATATATTTTACTTGGAGTCTACTAATGCATTTATAAGAGCTTTCTGCAAGTGACTTGCCATCTTTTTATCCTTTAGGACTTAAAGGTTACACTAAATTTCAGAGATGTCTTGTATTAACTTTGATCTGTGTGTTAAAAATAAATAGATGAATGGTTCTAAAGTCTTTTCATTCCGGAAGGATGTTGGTTGATAAACTGCAAGGGTCAAAATCTGACCTGCACAACCCCAGAGCAGAACTTCATTACTTCAGCTGTACAGAGAGCTAAAAAGACCTGATTTCCTAGTGGTCCCAAGAGACATAATGACTGACAGACAGATAAATAAGGAAGTAGAGTTCTAAGAAATATGGGCTATCTTTGAATTTAGAGGAAATGAGAAAAGCAGAAGGACCTTTTACAGTCCAAGTTAAATGCAGCTTAAAAATAAAAGGTATAACATTAATAAATTTTCAGATTAAATAATATTTAAGACAGGAGAAAAGCAAATTGCTAAATCATAAAGTATTGAAATTTGGATTAGAAAAGACAGCTCTTCAGATAAAAATATGTCTTCCTTGAAAACCGTATACAAGTTAAATGGAGGAAAGACATATTGACTCCCAGTAACAGAAATATTTTTCCTTCAGGAGATACAAATGGATAAACCGCATTTCGGGAAAAAGTGAACTAATAGCCTTAAACATAGAAAATTAAAGGAAACATTACTGAAATTTTGCCTGATAAGAAATAAAATTTAAGAAATCCAACAACCTCCAATGCCACATGACAAATTTTTAATTCATTTCCATTTCTCTGCAGACAAGCAGGCAGTTATTTTTCCTCCTGATAGCAGCTTTAAAGACAAATGTGCAGTGGTAGAAAGAACATAAGGCATTTCCGTGTTCAGAATTTGCCAAAGAAAATTCCAACAGAAAGCTGCTGCTGATTTAGTTTATAATAGATATGACAAATATGGAAATCCAATGGAAGGTATTGTTGCATTTCCTACTTTCATAGATGTCACAATGACTACATTATCCCATTTTTGTATGTGTGCCTATCTATTCTTAGGTAAGGTATGCCTTCTGAAGGAATAGCAAAAAAATTTCAAAATTCTACATGATCTTTGGGTTAAATCTATCACATGAAATTGTAAAAGCTAACAGCATTTCAGGAAGAAATGTTGTATCTTTGTTATTTACATTTTTGCAGCACATAGCAATTTCCAGTCACTTTACTTATGGGAACGGACTTTTTTTCAAGTTTTAATTAATTACTTAATATGATCTCTTTTTTTTAATCACATTGCATGTTTTTTGGATAGAGTCATAGGATGAAAAACAGACCTTGGAAAAACACAGATTGACTGGATATGGCCATTAAACCCTGCTGTGGTATACAGCAATAAAGTTACTGTAGAAATCTGATGCTTATCAATAGCAATCATCAGCTCTATAAATCAGACGAGACCTTACCTATGTTGATCATGTGATCTCAAATGAATGACACATGGTCCTGGCACAGGCAATGAGAAGAGTGATGTAGTCTGTAAATTTCATAAAAATAAGATAGAAGGGACTAACTCCATTCTGTACACAACAACAAAAAGGTAATAATACACTTTGTTTCAAAATTGGAATGCTTCACCATTCATCCACCAATCTAAGCCAAATGCAGTTAGGTGATATGTTATGATCAATAGAGAAATGGGAAAAATAACAACATTACTGAAATTTAAAGAAACCTCAATGAAATGCTTTTACTTCTATAAATGCCACTGAAGCTTTTGTGGAGTGCCTGGTCACAACCACTATTTCCATCTCCAGTTTCCCTGAAATGCTCCCTTGGTGCAGAATTTAAAAGCCATCACTCCAGAGGTCCTCCCCTTCCTTCTTCTCCCAGCCTTTATTTCCTGCTGAGCATGACATCTTTCAGCATGGAACATCCCTTTGGTCAGTTGGGATCAGCTGCTCCAGCTGTGTCCCCTCCCAACTCCTGGGGCACCTCCTTGCTGGTTGGGTGGGGTAAGGAGCAGAAAAGGCCTTGACTCTGTGCAAGCCCTGCTCAGCAATAACAAAAACATCCCTGTGTCATCAATGCTGTTTCCAGCACGAATCCAAAACACAGTCCCATACAAGCTACTGTGAAGAAAATTAATTCTGTTACAGCTAAACCCACCACAAACATCTTCATGTTTTTCTCAACCTCAGTTTTAATCTACCATTCACATGTTCTTTACAACAGAAAAGGAACAGATTAAGAAACTCAGGTGTCATATTTTCCATTTCCTCCTGTATTTGTTAGATTTCACTCACCCCTGTGATTAATCTATTTCTTTATTTGGTCTTTTCTTTCTTGCAAAAACCAACTGAAAGATTATCTTTTTAATCCTGTTCTTTATTTAATTTTTGCTTCTTTTTAATGACCATCTTGTGACTGAAGACTCTGTACATCAGGGCCTTTATCCCACAAACAAGCTGGTGGGACTGGACACTTGCAACCTGTACTGCTGTGTATGCAAGGGCAGGGGATGCTAGAGAATGAAATATTAGTTGGTGAGCTACTCTTGCCCTGAAATATATTTGGGACATGTAGGAATAGAATGGAAATTTCTGCATGTTAATGAAATAAGAGAAGCCAGCTAACTGACATAAAACTCACCCATATTCAGTCAATCCAACAAATCCTCTTCAAAGCACTCGCAATTTATTTCAGAGTCCATAAGGGAATAACCAAAAAAACAATGTCACAAACTATGCCATGTTAGCCACTAAGATTTAGCTGAAATGAGTATAAACAAAGTCTCTCTATTCCTCATGCCTAATTAAAGAGCAGTTAATTATGATTGTCTAGAAGAGACAATTTCACTCAAAAGAAATTTCCAGTGGGAAAGATGAAACCAACTTTAAAAAGCATCTTGATAAATTATTTTCTGGGTGGGAATTTAGTTCAGTGAAGAAATATGGCAAAATACAAAGCAAGCAAGATGTGAATGTAGGCTGGGGTAACTGTAGGTCTCTTTCAGAACTCTACTGTTCCTGCCAGGGATTCATTTCAAAATGTAATCCTGATGTTATCCTACCATAAATTTTAGTATGAACTCATGTCTGATTTCCCCTGTATTTCTTACACTTTGAATAAATGAAGTGGGAAACAGAACAACAAATTCTGAAGTATTCCTCAGGTGACTTGTATCAGAAAAAAGTATTTAATGAAGTGCCATAACAGGCAACTGTAGTCCTCCTTTTTGGAAGGACATCAAGCACTGGGGCTGTTGGCAATAGCGTACATTTTTCATTTGAACATTATTTCCAGAGACTTTTTTCACTTGAAACAATCAATCTCATTTAGGATGCAAACAGCTGTTCTTCATTCAACAACTTCACCCAGAATAAGAGATTTTAAAGGACACGTTTGGGGTATTTTCTGTATTCATATCCAAACTGCTATGAAGCTCATGACCAAAAGTGAAAATAAAAAAATAAAGGGCTTCCCTTGTGTGCAGAAGCAATAACACCACCATATTTAATCACAACATTTCAATTTTTCTGTTCTTCCTTAGTCATTCTACACCATAGTCAAATCCTATTTTCAGATTCAGGAGTTTCTTAAGGCATGTTGTGACAATATCAAATTGTTTTTAGCAATGGAAACTTAGAGATTCAAAACCTTTTTGTCTCCAACTTGCTCTTGCAATGTCATTTGCTTTGAGATTTTAAATAAAAGCAGTGAATCTGTAGCTTCCCAGAAGAGACAGAATATATGCTGTGCTCAAGAAAAGGAAGAGGCAACTGCACACGTGTAATCTTACTTCTGACAAACTTACTCCTCTTTGGTACAGGTTGACTTTGATTAAGTAGTCTCAGTATAAAAGAAACAAATTTAATCCAATTTCTATTTCTAAGTATTTTCTCTGTTTTTTTCAGTGTGATACACTAAATACACCAACCAGTCCAAGCTTTTTGGGTAAAAAACAGCAACTGCAGGGATTGCCAACTGTCTTTTCAAGGCAGAAACAAATCATCTTGTCTGCTTGTCTTCTCAGGAAAGGAGAACCTCAGGCCAAGGACCTTTTAGAAAGGCAAACCCAATAGCTTCTCATTCCTAGTTCTGCCAAACCAACAGCAAGTAAGACTTAGAATCAGTGCTTCTAAAATAAAATAAAATAATAAAAGACAGCCAGTCTGATTTTTATTCATACAATTATTCTCATTAGAATTAATATTTTCACAAGGCTTCCTGCAACAAAAGTATTTTGAAACATTCTCAGCAGAACTTTCATTGCGGCTATAGATAAACATAATACTAACATGCCCTCTGCAATAGAGAATTTGGGGGACAGATTTTCTGTAAACAACGCTGAGAGCTGCCCCTCCTTGCTTGTGTCTCTCTCTCTCCGTCACATTAATAGGGATTATGGTAGGTTACCACACACTAAATTCATTTAACACTCACTAAATTTCTCAAATGTTAAGGTCCTCCTTTATAGCATTAAAAAGAAAAAAAAATCCTTCCAATGATATAATAAATCAGCTCATTCTTTAAACAGTTTCAGACTAAGATTAACACCAAGACAATTTTATGTCCTACAGGGTAAACTGACTAAGAAAATTCAGGATTTATCTACTCTAAAATGCACATTTTAAGAAGTATTATGTCAATGACACAGCAATTTCAAGGAAGGTTCACTTTAAAAGGATAAAAATTGAGTTACTGCTATGATTACTTAGAAATATTCCAAAGATGCCTTATTCAGTGTCTTCACTATAATATTGCCTTTGTTGACATAATAACAATCAGAATTTTAAAGTAACTAATTAAATGGCAATAGGTAATATTTTCAGCTCTGTGTGATCTTCCTATATAGCATAGTCAAGGCTATGGATTTTAGTAATTAAAATTGTTTGTCTCATGACCACCAGAAGAAATAGCAGCAACATAAGAAAGACAAGCATATTAGTAAAGATGCCTCAAAGAAGTCAGTTTTTGTCCAAGCAGCTCTTCAGAACATCAACTTCGTAAAGGCACCTCAACAACTGTCAACTCCAGCTATATATTAATGTTCTACTTGAGAATTTTTACTCAAGATGTCCAGGTTGCAGATGGGCGTCATCATTGCTTTCTGTCTACTGTAACAGAAGTGTGTTCATCTTCACTAGCTACAGTGCTTTCAATTGCAGAGGTGTATTGCTGTTACTATTAAATTCATTGAACAGATAGCAAATGTTTTGCACAAATTTGATTTTAATAACTGAAAGGCATATTTGGGTATTATTCTTTCTCCATTAGACAACATTCTGTACAATATGGCTCCTGGTATTTGAGAGATGGGACTATCATCCCTAGGAAACTATTCTGTCTCTAACACTGAAGAGGTCTCCTGACATTCAGCTTAAATATTGTATTGTTCAGATTCATTTTTTTTACTCCTACACATATTCTTGAAACATGTTCTAAACAATCTCACTCTGTGAGAATCACATGCCATATGTGAGCTGAAATATCTCTTTCATTTTTCCTTTTTCTATAACTTCCATTCATTGCATTTCATTGTGTGGACACTTAGCTGACATGTCCCTAGAAAATAACGTTACTGTGGAGGGAGAGAAAGGCCATTGAGTTTATATTCCTAATGATTTTAAGACTTTATATTCCTAATGATTATTAGCATTCTTTTTATTTCAGATGTTGCTATCATATGGTAAACACCCTCTAACATATATGCATAAATTCAGGGACCCTTTCCAGTAGTTCCAACGACACAGGAAGAACTACTACATCTGAAGGCCATTGAAGGCATTCACACACGTAAAAAACTCTGTCATCTATCTTTCTATTAGTCATATCACTTAATCTTGCATTAGGATGAGATTTGATAGTTTACGAATAAAAAACAGAAAACAATTGCAGAAATGGGATCTAAATAGACACACCCAAGCCTTGCTAATGCTTCCTTTTGCTGTTAAACCAATACCACTGTACCCTAAATATTTTTTGCAACTGCCACAGCTTGTTTTCTTTGAAAATTCAGAATGAGAAACCAGGGGAAATTAAAACATTTTCTAACATGGAATAACTTGCAAAATGTATTTTCCTCTGTTCTTTTTGCTTTAATCAGACTTCATCCCAATTCCATGAAACAACAATATTAAGAAGATTATTATTATTTTGATTAATTGAATTAGATCAAGCAGATTAACATTAAAAAGATGTCCCAAGTATTCAGTTTAGAACAGCAAAACTTGAAAGTGGTAGAGGGGACAAAAACTCCTAAGAGCTATAGCCCAGTGTTACTCCCTCTCACAAATGGGTAGTTACTCTAGATATATGCAATTAGGAAGCAAAGCAAGTAATTTCTTAGTAATTTCTTCAGTTCTCCATTTAAAAAAAATCACTAACCAATGTAATTAATCATCTAACTGTTCCCTAGGTAAGTGAAAGCAATAAAGCATTTTAAAAGAATATGAAGGATGCATTGAAAAAATAATAGATCAGGAACAGTGCTGACTTTGGAGACTCCTTTTTTTTATGTAATGCAGCTGTATCTGTGGTAGCTTTATCTTTTGCTTTTTCAGGCATTTTGTTTGTTCTAGCTCTTCTTTATTTTTTTGACTGACCAATTAATAATCGAATCATAATCAGCAATGATAAAATCAAAATAAGAGCAAGTCCTTTGGTAAGGTTCTGCCAATCTGTATGATCACATATGTTAACATGATTATCCCCTCCTATTATTCATTTGGACCCAATTTAAGACCTGAAGTCAAAGCAAAATTCTCCTCTGGTTACTGACAGGTCTATTTTAAGATTGAATACTTTCCTGAAATTGCATACACATATCAGGCCCCTAAACTCTGAGATCTGTAAACCTTGGCAGAACAGAACCATTTAATTATAAAATGTCCAGTGAGCCTCGATGATGACCACTCTCTGTGGCGGTGCAGCGCACACACAGCCTGGGAGGTCAACAACAATTTCCTCTGTTAGAACAAATTAGGTGCACCACTTGCACCCCTGACAGCATAGAAAAATTGCAAAACTGACTCCCCAGGTGGATAAAGCTTCCATCCAATTAATTTAATTTTTACAGTGATTCAAAAGCAATCTGCTTTAAATGAAAAAGTAACACTGCAATATTGTGTTAAGGATCTGATTTGGCTCTCACCCATGCTTAGGTCAACTTGCTGTTTCATGGGTCTCAAGGCAAGGCAATATTACTCAAATATGTTGTAGACTATGACAAAAGGCCAACAAAGAACAAAGTATCTGCTGTGTGTGCACCTACCTTGCTTTATTCACTTCAGCTTGACCTCCACAGCTTGTATGCAAGGCAACCATTTTAACTGCTTTCACTGATAACTTTTTTTCTTTTTAACTTTCTTTTCTCTTTTGTTTGTTTGGGGTTTTTTGGGGTTTTTTTAAGCACACAAGGAATGCCTCTCACAAACATACCTTTCATCTTACCTGAGCAGGACATTGATCACAGGATTTGGTCTGCCACAGGCTTAAATTCTCCAAGAGCCTGTCTGCCAGGCAGAACCAGCATATTCCATCAACATAACAATATATGCTGAATATAATAACATTAAAGAACAATACTCAGCACGTTAGAAGCTCTTTATGTAGTTGAGAAGTTACTTTATGCTCCAAGAAAAGCAATTTAAATCCAGCGACTTTGCCACAGTCAAAAAAGTTTGTGTCAAATAGGAAGCAGAACCAGTGAGTATTATCTTCACCTTGATGGGAATGTTGCCAGTAAATGCACTGTAACTAGATCTCAAAGCCGAAACTGCTCATGTGGATAACCCACATTGCTCTTCACAATTTCAAAAATCAAAATAAATTATTTTTTCATTATTTTCTTATTGCTATGCTATTTATAAGGCATACTTCCCTTGAGGGAGGAGTTCACTGCATATGTAATTTTCATTACATCAGGAAAAATCTCCTAGGACTTGTAAATAGCTATGTTTTTAATAGCATCTGATAGCACCATGAGGCACTGACTAGGATCATGGCCAAGGAGAAGATATAACCCATATGGTCCATTTACCATCAGATAATCATTAAGAACACCTTCTGCATTTTCACCGCTCTCAAGTATATGGGATCTACAAAGGAATAAGCAATTAGAGATAGAAAATCAAACTTTGTGTTTGAAAATATGGCAACTACTCTCTTCTGACTTCTACATATTCCATGTGAAAAAATCCCAGAAATGCTGTGCTCAAAAGCAATACTTTGGTATGACTCTAAAGGATCACCTTCCACAGGGTTTTGGAAATACACCATACCATGTTGCCCCCAGTCCAACCTCTTCTCCATCCATTCCAGCTGCAGTATTTAACATAGGACAGTGGGATTTTTACAGGGGACAGTATGAATCAACAATAACAAAAGAAACCCTTACAAAATATAATGATCTTGGCTCAACCCAGTGGTTATTAGAGTAATCCCGAGGGGAATAAGAAAGCCAAATTTAGAGGAAAGGAAGACTTTAGCAAACAGAGAGAGATAATATTAAGGGGAGACTGGAACAGAAAAGTGGAAAATAGGATAGCATGGAAACTTGCATTTGCTCTCAGCCTCAGACCTTCCCAACTCCTTTTGATTAACCATGCCAGGGAGACACTGCTTCTGCTGCCGCTTGCTTTTCCTTTCAGAAACTCAAGCATTGGAATTCCACCCAGTTGATAAATTATGTAACAACATTAAGAATACATGTTTTATTTTTTTTACTCTAGTTATATCTCTGCCTGAATTTTGTAATAAAAGACCTTGGAGAAAATGTTTGTAGTTCATTTCTTGATCAAACAACCTGAAAAATGAGCCAAAAAGACAGTGGAGCAGCATAATAAAAATACAGAAATTATTAAGTTTTTGAACTTCACACACATCAGCTCTTTGAAAAGAAAAACATATGAGCAGTTATAGGGCTGTTAAAACAACCAAAGACACCTATACAGACATTCGGTTTTTATTTTTATAAAAAAGGTCAGATTTATTAGTGCCAATGTATGTTCATAGAAGGAAACAAAAACTAAACTAATCTGAGTAGCAACTTACATCAAAGGATATCAAAATAATATTTCTTGTAAGTGAAACATAATACTTTGTTTAAACTTGATTCTTGCAAACTAGAAGTCCTTGTTATCTGTCTATGAAGCCTTTAAAGAAAAGTTGCTACAGTCAAACGGGGTCCTGATAGAACTTGGCACATAAAGAAACAATTCCATATTCACCCATACAATACCTCTCACTCTCCTGGAGCACTCATTCATACAATACTTACATAATGCATATACATTATGACTAAAGCCATGTATGGCCTAAAGCACATAGAATATCTCAGTTCTAAATGTAACATATCTCTACATCAAAAGCAGGTCACTGTATTTACAGCAGATGATCTCTCTCTGCAGATGGGGCTTTTGCTTGAAGATCCTTTTGTTAGTGTATGCTAAGATGCTTGAGTTGTCAAATTCTTTATCAAATTAGAAATGTATCTACAGGAAGATCTGTCTGATTGTGTGCGAGGATTCTAAGGCAATAATAGTAGTTGTTCCACAGGAATAGCACTGCCATTGCAACCCACTTTCCCTCGGAGCAGTAAAGCCTTCCTTCTCCAGATGCAGCCAGGAATAACAAGACATTCATGATCTGCAAACTGTTGGCTCAAAAGTCTAAAACTTCTTGGTTTGTTTTTTTTTTTTTTTTTAATGTTCATGGAATAGCACCATAGGAATTCACACTTAATATCAAAAAAATCCTGGGTCTATTGTTTCGTTTTGCTTTTTTCACCATCATGGATATTCTCACTGTTAGGAAAAAAAAACCCAACAAAAACCTCTTTGGAAAACTTCTCTTTTGGACACTACTGCAGCTTCATTTCTGAGTAACTAAATCAGGCAAATAGCTCATTCACAAAAAGGTCCAAAGAAATAAAGCTTAGCAGTTGTTTCACATGTACTGCTGAAAACAAATTCAGTAGGAGGACTTTCAGATGATCCTTGACCATTTCTCTTTCTCATGGATACTGATTTTGATTCAGGACAGGTTTTCATCTCAGTCTCTTTCTATATTCAGTGCAAAATAAGAGCACATCATCAGAGATAGCTTACTTAACCAGTAAACCAAGCATATTCAGATGCTTACACCATTCAAATTCAGTCAACTAGTAACTGGTCACTAGTGAAGACCGATGTAACAGTTCAGACGTCTCAGTCATTAGTAAAACAAAATACTCTATAGATCAGTTATGTGTCCAAAGCAGGATTTTCCAGTTTCAAAACACTGATAACCTGATATGACAGATGAATTTATAAAAAATGCAGAACAATGCAGGAAGGTCTTCCCTTTTCATATCGTCTTCCGTCCTTGTACAACCATACACAGGATTCAAAGTCAAAGCAACTAGGTAGGACAGTCTTTTGACTGTGTGGCCTAAAAGAGCTTCTTTTCCTGCTAGACAGCATACAATTGTCAGAAGGAAGAAGGGTCTACGGAGTCACTTCCCCTGAATGTAACTGATGGAATCCACACGCAGTTCTAGCAAATACTGGACCATGAACAAAAGCTTTTATATTCTCTCTGCATGCAAAGTCCTTTCAGAAGCTTTGCAGAGACAGTCAAGTATGGAGCCTGCACATCATCATCTTGACTATTCCACTGGGGTAGGTGATTTTCTTTTTTATTCTATTTCAGTCTCTGGTCGTATAAGTCAGCATTTCAACTGAACTTATATTAAACATTTGTGCTAATAACTTCAGTTTTAATAAAAACGACACGCCTTTCTTCCTTTTCACTGTGCGCTCTTTCATTCTCACTCTCCTTTTCTGGCATAGAGGTTCTTGTGTTATTTTTTGGTGTGCACACTATCCGGATATTTTATACTTCTGTATCGTATATGAAATCCTTTCTTGTTGATTGTATCATCAGTGTGAAAGTGAAGTAAAAGAGATTCCCCCGCTGAATAAATTTCTTCTGGTGGCTAAAATGAATGAATAAAGAAATAAATTATCTGTCCACTCTGTGTATTCATTCTCTTTTTTAATAAATATTTATATTTTCCTGATATGTCACATCATGTAATTCCACTGTGTCTCACATGATGCCATCTGACATCATCAGAATGTTTGAGCCAGACTGAGGAAATAACCTAAACTCCTAGTTTTTCTCTAGTTCTCCTGGAGTAAGAAAAGTGATTGGGCAGGACAATATACAATACTCTAAATTTAGATAAACAACAGAGCTCAGTATCTACTTTCTATCTCATTCTTCGCAGCCCTCACGATGTCCTGTTTTATTATTGAAGCACATTGATCAGAAGTATCAGCTGAACAACCAAATCCTCTTCTGAAGTTGAGAAGCTGGTAATATATACTAGCAGTGCATTTTTCCCACTCTAGTTTGGACCATTTTGTTTTCTATTTTCAATGGCTTTTCTATTTAATTGCATCTTTCCTATGTAGCATCTGAAGCCATTCATTTACATCTTACCAGAGCCAAGCCACCACCACCAAAACTCAAACATTCCACCCCGAGCCCCAAAACAAAGAAAATAATTCAGTTCATTTTCTTGTTCGCTGCCCTTCTACTTGTAAAACACTGTAACTTGCAAAGAAAAGTATTGTTTTGTGTAAATTAGTAGATTTTAGGCTCAGTTGTAGGATTTCCCTTAGAATGCATTCCCTACAGTTCAAGTGGAAGCACCTTTTGTGCATCATTAAGCGTTCAAAAACGCATTAAAAGGATTCAAGCCAGTTTACAGGTAACTTGTCTGAATGACTAAGACGTTTGATCTAGCACAGCGGCTCAAAAAAGTGACACATAATTACTTTAGAGGTCCTGGCATCTCATGTAGAGTCTTTGAAGCCTTTTATCTAGACAAAGACTATAGGTATGAAAGTGTGCTTGCACTGACGAATATATAAAGAATTGATGAGAACTTGTGGTATCATTGCACGGGTTTTCACAAGGCAGGTAGCCAGCAGACCAGTGCAAGTCTAAAATGAGAAATAGGATACAGCATTTTCAGGGTGTCACCTGGCCAGTTTCCTCCATGTCTCACAGTTAAACCGTGTCAGAGATGCATATAGGATTTCATGGTTTTCTTAAGGCCCCTATTAGTCACCCAGTTTAGAAGCACATTTTTTTCCTAAAATCAGACTTAGGTAGTCGATGAGCATACTATAAATAATTCCCAACTGCCCTTCCCACTGTAAAATGTGGCTTCTACTTTTGAATTGAAAGAATTTGAATGTGATAATTTTCAACACCTGTGCACGTCCTGCTATGTAGGGGAAATAGCTGAGAACTTTTTTTGGGTGCTGATAAACATGCCAGTGCCAGCTACTTAAAGCTCAACATAACGTTAGAATACTTTGATCAAAAAATAGGTAAGAATATTTATTGATTAAAATATTTCAAGGGAGCGATTGTACTACGAGCTGCAAATGTATATATTAAAATCTGAAGCAGATAATCTGGTATCTTCATTATAAGGTGTAGTAACTGACTCTCTTGACCCTTACCTTCCTCTGCCCTGCCTTTCTTATTCCTTCAGTAGAAATGAAAAAAAAAGTTTTATACCTGGCTACTTACCCCAGAGCCACAAAATCGCCCAAGTCTCACAGCTGTCTTATCATGACCATCAAAAAGCTCCACGTAATCGTAGCCACAGTCTGCTTCTTCCTCAACCTCGAAAGTCTGGAACATTAACTCGACACGAGAGCCACGCTCAGCCACCAGGAGCCAGTCACAGTCTGCCTGAACTGGGTAGTTGTTATCACCAAACTGAGCGTGTGAGTACAGGTCCTTGGGCTTGATTTCAGCTTTCAATCGACCACCACACTCTAAAGGGCATAAAAAAAGGATGAAGAAGCATATTCAGTGCAAATTTGCATTTTCTTTTCATAGACACCTATGTTTTATTCAGACTGAGTGAATTTTAATGCCACAAGCAGGTTAATCAAACATGTGAGAGTGAAGCACTACCCAGTAGGAATATAAATCCATCATTCTGAGTTTTTCTTATATAAATTCTGTTTTATAACTAGAGAGACTCCAACATAGCTCATAATTTTCAAATGAAAGACAAAGACAGGGAACACCAAAGCTCTAAGGGATGGGGCTTGAGCAGTATGACAGTCCTTGGGTAGGAACTCGAGAGGCTCCTGCGGCCAGCAAGACATTTGCTTTACTGTACAGGTGAATAAGCCGTCCAACAAACAAATAAAGTGTTATTAGAATCCAACCAAGAATAGATAGAAATTGTACTTAAGGAAAAAAAATGCATTGTTTATCATGTTTCCAAAACGTGGGTGAAGGGTTTTTTACTTTACAGGTACAGAGATTTCAACGCAAACAGCATAATTTTGTTTTGGTTTCTCACCAAGAATAAATCTTATCTTACAGCACCCATAAAAACATCGAGTGCAAATGAGCTTGAACAAAATACTGAGACTCACAAGTTTATATTTTATTTTACAAATAAATGAACAGATAATTTTATCTGCATTTAAAAATACGTAGATATTATTGACTGATCATTTGAGAGTAACCTGAAACAAACCCCAAGATTTAAATCCTTCTAAGCTTTGGTGAAGAGACACTTTGAGTTCGACTTCAGTGCCACAGATTCCACCCACATTAATATGACCAATTGCACTATTACAATGTGAGGAGTCACATTTCAGCTAACAGTTAAAAATGGGAATTATCAAATCCCTACTTTTTAAAAAGAGTGGGTTTTTTTCTTAATAGGGAAATGAAGGAATAAAACCAGGAAATATAAACTATGTAAGTAATCCATTATGCATGATCTGTTCAATCTGGAACTTCAAATTTTTTTGCTTAAAGAATGAACAGGAGCACATGATAAAACATCAGCAAATAAGATAGTTCAAACAGTTATTTCTCATTGATATTGTAATATACTGTTTTTTCTCCCTATTCTAAATTTAATTTACTTCCTTTTTCTTTTTCTTTTGTTGTTTTTGAGGGGAGAGGGGGTTGTTTTGGGTTTGTTTTTTGTTTGACTGGACTCTCGCCAATATTAGGAGTATCTCCCTGTCTCAGACACCAAACAGCTGCAAAGGAGAAAATGTTTAATGAACTGTCTGCATTCTTTCCTTCTGCTCACTACAGAGGACAGGAGCTTAAAGGAAAATTGTAGCCATACAATCACAGAAAATGGCAATTCCTGCTCTCCTCCCCCCCCCCCTTCTCTTAGAGATTATGGCCTCATATTTTAGAATAGAAATTACAAGTCAAATTTTCAGTTTCTAAAGAACTAAGCTGCAGTTCCAAAAGTCTACATGCAGCCTGCACAACGAGACACTGCATCAGGACATGTGGGACAAGCACAGAGCAGCACTGCTTGTTTAACCTTGATCCCAGAGCCACACCACCCATCGCGATTTCCATCGCGCACCCATGGCTGCTCTGCTGTGGGCAAGATGTGTGCTTCTGACTGTCAGGAAATATGTCCAGCTTGTAAAATGATAGTGACCTGGAAGCTTCAGGTGAAAGACTTTTTCTAGATCAGCCAAGGAGCAAAAACCCTCACATGTTTCATGACCTTTCTGGGGACTTTTAGGCTTCTTACAAACACAAGAGCAAACCAAGCATTAGTTTCCTGACTGCTTAACAAGCCAGACAGATGGGAAAAGCTTAAACCCCCACCATCTGAACTAATGAAACAAGATTATAAACTTGATGCAGCATCCCATACTGCTATTTATTATTTTGAATTATTTATTTTGAATTATTAGAGCTATGTTGGAAGCAACACAGGCCTCTAAACTGAGTGACATCTGAGATATCCAAATTTGTTGAGACATCCTCCCAGCACTGACAGATAGGAATAGGACCTACAGTAGATCTGCAGCCTCCTAGAGCAGTGGCTGGAGGCCAGGCACCGTAAATGAAGCTGTCCAGAAGAGAACTAGATGCCTGAGTCAGGGCAAACAGATCACTCCCTGAGCAGTGATGCTTAATGTTCTGTCATGAGCATTTTTATGAATTCCTCTTGGATGGGTTATGCTTTTTCTGAGAGGGGAAAATATGACAGAATCTCCTTCTAAAACTGTGTTGCACTTTCAAAACCGCATTTTGTAAGTTTTGCTCCACCCAAGGAAGACTTTCTATCCAGTTCATTTTTTCAAACTTTACTGTATTTGCTGCTACATTTTCATCCTGTTTTCTGAAATATTAAATGGAAATTTGGCAATTGGATAGCACTTCAAGCCAACAAGTGCCATAGAAGGAAAATCAACATCATTGACAGCATCTACTGGAATAAGAGGCCATTAAATCATGAAGATGCCAGGAATGCAGCAGCAGAGATAGCTCTGGGCATAGAAACCAGCTACTCGTTCACTGCTCTTATGTTACAGCAGTCATTTTACTGCCAACAGCTCAGAATTGGAATGAGTGGCTTCCTCAGCACTCCCTGTCTGCCTGCAAATGTCCTCTCTTAAGGAGGCAAACTTAGTAATTTTTTGTAACATTCTTAAAAACTGGGTAGATTTTATTCTTTGTAGTTTCTCAGAAAAGCACATGCAATGAATTTTTTTTTATTTAAAGCACATAAAGCTCAGAAGGTATAAGGGAAAATCCAGCAATTTATAACAAAACTTGCAATCTTTAGAAGTTAGGCAGTAAATATCTGTACTTCGTTCACATACTGACTGTTTCAATTCTGCAAGCTGAAAGTGAGGAGAATAAATGAGACAGCAGTTTTACAACACCTGCTTCTATCAAGAGTTCTGACCTTTAACTGCGCACTGTGAAGTAATTAAAAAATGCTTCTATCTAATTTTGCATCTAAGGGAAAGTGTTACTGCAGTAGGGATGGCAAAATATTGCATGCTTGTAAAAGAGGATTTTCCACAAGAAAAAAAAAATTGCATTACAGGTAGCTAAACTTTTCATTTTCAAGGCCCAAATCACTAAGAGTTCATGTATTGTTGTCTATTGTCTTTCTCTGAAAGGGAAATTAAATTACTTAAGTTTTAGAATTATTTATAACAAAGCAGAAGAAGAATAGAGAAAATGCCAGCATTTATATATGTGAGGATTTTTTTACCTGAACACTACCCATCAACTTGATGGATATTTTGGGTAATATCAAATTACATTAACAGTGACTCAACGTCTTGATTACTATCTTCAATTAATAACTGTTACCTGTCATTAAACCTTATCTCCTAGCAGAGATATTTATGAAATATTTTCTGCACTAATATTTATTGCCTGGATAAATAACAATGAACTCTGGAAAGTAACGACAGAGATCATGGTTGAAGATGAAAACAAAGGCCAAAAACCCCCAAATCCCCTTGTCTTACAGCAGGCACTGGATGTTCAGAGGTTCAGCACTAGGGGCCACTGTAAGCCAAGCAACGTCAGGGGAAAAATCTGCACACTGAAAATGTCCCAAAATCTCTATTAAGGCAATTCCAAACCACTGTTTCTAATTTCAGTGACTTCTGTCAAACAAGATAATTGAATGGTAAATATGAAGGACATTCTATTCTAAACATTCTAAGAATGGGGTTTTTTTTTCTTATTCTTCTTTGCATGTCTTTCCTTTTAAGCGCTACAAGAAAGTAGTATCTGTTTATACAAAACCCAGATTTTTGTTTAAGTTAGAACAGGAAAGTAATGGAGGTGCATCACATGACCCAGTTAAGTGTTGTCACTACAAATACAGTGAAAAGATATGGAATTTTTATTTTATGATCTCACGTCATGAATCCTAAGGAATCTCACTTTTTATCAGACTTTGTTTCAACATGTTAATTTCTTACCTATGAGAGTGAGTCAGGGAGAAAAAATACCTAAAATATTACAGAATATTTTCTGAAATCTCAGACTTTTCGTACTGTGTTTAAGGTTTTATTAGATACAGCTGTTACATTGTCTTATGTGTGAACTTGTCCCATTCCTACAAAAAAAGTCTAAGTATCTACCACTAAAGAACAATGGGTAAGATATTAGTAAAGCACATCCTGATTTCTGACCTGTAGAGTGCGTTGCTTGGAAGCCTTTTCTCTGAACTGATGCATCAGAAATAAAGCGGAGAAACATTTTGTTTCCGGTAGCAATAAGAGGATCTGGTATTTTATTGCCACATAAGCGTCCCAGGATTGGTGATTTTTCACTTTCGCCATCAAACACTTCCAAGTGGTCATAAGCACATTCTTGATGTTGCTCTATTTCAAATTCATTGAATGTCTAGGGGGAAAAAAAGTAAAATGACCCATTTCGGTACTGTATTTACATGGTACATACGTATATATGTTAATATGTTTTAGAATACAAGGATGCAGTTACAATTACAGATTTAGTATTACTGCCTCTACAAGCCTGTGGATTTGAATAACATATTGATCTCGAGGAAGTGGAATAAAAGTTAAGACAGGGAACTTCAAGAGTGCATCATCCTTCATAGAGAAAGGCATTAGAAACTTTACAACCAATCGGTATCTATAAGAGAATATTAAATCTAAAATAAGGTGGCCTTTCTGCTGAATTTGCACTGTCTGTAGGATTATTCCAAATTTCACAGAGCATTCAAAACAGCAAAAAGACAGAAATTATTGTTTCCTGGCATAGTTGAGGATTGATTGAAACATCTGCAAAACATAATGGCTCCCCCCCCCCACCCTTTTTTAAAACCTACATCACACTGCAACTAAAGCCTCTGAGAATGACTTTTCCACATGAAGGTTTATGCATGAAAATTGTATTTTCTAATCTCTTATCTAGAGATCTATTTTTTTATTATTACAACTTAATGATGTTTCAGGCTGCACCCTTCATGCTAAGGTCACATTGTTGCTAGCAAAAGCATTGCGAAAAATAACAAAATTATATTAATTGTTCATTAGAAAAACTTCAGGCATTTCCAGAAAGTGTATGCCATACCTGACAGAGACTGTTAACACACATACAACTAATATCTGCATTTCAGATGTGGAACAGTGTCTTCCAAGACTAGAATGATATAAACACACTTATTTCAAGGGGACATTTAAGAGTTTTCAGATAAGAATTTTTGACCAGGGCTAAATTTCAACAACAACCCTAAAGTTTAATATCTGGTAATTTCCACTCATGTAAACACTAAGAAGGCAATATACACCTTTGTGAACTTTCAGAGTAACCTACAATTTAATGTGAAATTCAAAATCTATTTTGTTTAATGAAATAGCATAAAAACACCAAGTATAAATGCTTTTGCGAGTAGTCATATAGCAGACAGTTTATTAAAAAAAAAAAACAACAAAAACAAACAGAAAAGGATTAAGAAACAGTAATTAAAAGAAATAAACTGAACTATGAAATGCCAAGCAAATATCACAATTAAGCATTTTCTCTGGTACACCAAAACAAACCTGACTACCAAATCACTTGTGGAACCCTGAGAGTGTGAAATGTGATCGTAATTTATATTAACAGCTGACCTAAAGAAAGTTTTTTTTCCCAGAGAATTTCAATATTCAGAATAACACTTGTATTTTGTGAAGACCTCTCTGGTGCAGTGGATACAGGTTCATTTCCCTGTAAAAATTTGGGGTTTACATTAACGGACTGAAACTGCAGAGGCAGTGAAAACAGCTGTACAGCAGTCACTCCTGCTGCTCTTAAACTGTGGTCAGCCATCCTACTTTTATGATGCCAAGAATGTGTTGTCATTTATACCCAAATAAAATCTGATGGATTAAGAAAACCCCAGAAAGCCGAGAGCCTTACTCTCAGTAAAGGGAGTTAGTTAAACACAATATTGAGTCAAGCCAGCTTGGAATCAATGGGAGCAATAGACGTGATCCAAGAGCAGCCTGCAGAAATTCGTTTTCTTTTAGAGGAAAATTATATCTGTTTTTTTCACTTCTCATCAGCATGAAGAAAAACCAACTAAACCAACACTCTCCAGGAAGCATATCTCCCTATGAACTGTAAGACACACCTATTATTTGTGTGTGGGATTCCTAAGCCTGCAGGAGCACAGTACATGTTATATGTGTCCTTTTAAGTTGACAAGAAAAAAAAATTCTAAATCTGTTGTGGGTCTAGTAATTGATTCTAGCAATTCCAAAGAGAACTCAAGGAACTTGTTTTTAAAAGAAAAAACAGATGTTAATATGCATAATTTTTCAAAAGCTCAAAATGCCTGATATTCTAAAACACCCAAAGACAGTCTCCTTTTTTAAAAAATCAGTCAGTTCCCTGCAGGTGTGAAAGAGAACTGACACAAACTTCCCTTAAAGTTAAACATAACTGAAGAGTTGCTGCCAACAGGGTTCACAAATGATTTAATAAAGTTGGTAGTATAATTAAATCACACCTTACCTTCCTGGGACAAATACTTTAGAATTCCTACCCCACCATGACTATTTAAACCCCATGTGATTTGTCTCCTTAGAGGGAATGGTGTTCAGAAATGTGACATATAGCTTCTGACCATCCAGCCCTTTCTATCTACACCACTCAACTGAGTAGATATGTTGGTGGCACTTATGGATAGGTGCCTCCATGGGACACTTAAGTCTGTCTCTTATAAACATCCAGCTGATTAGCTCATGAAAATCGGTCTCTCTACTACATACATTTTCAAAGCCATCTTTATCTACATGTTTCATTTTAAAATTCTGAAGTGCGTATCCATTTTTTTCATAGGCCTCTTAATTACACCAAATACTTAAATTTAGCCTGTTCATGAAGAGACTTTTCAATGATTAGCAGTGAGAGCAATCACAACAAAAGATTAGTTTCTATATACACACCCCTCTCAGAAAAGAATGCACAGCCTCACAATTCATGTGGTCTGTTATGACAAAGTAATCAATTCTCCTCTTTTTCAATTTGAACAACGAAATTATGAAAAGTAAACTTAAATACAGTGTGAAAGTCCAATAAAAAATATTGATCCATTGTGGAATTATGGTATTAATATTGATATAAGGCCTTGCTGTAGTGCACAATTTAAAGATATACACACAAAATTTGGTAGTTGACCCTATGGGCTTGCACAGAAGAGCAGATATCAGACTCTAAATCATGGAGGTATTGTTGAAAATGCTATCTAGTCAAATTCTGTCTATTTATGCAATTCTGTTGGCAAAAGCCAATTTAAAAAAAACCCTTTTCTTTGTAAAGCAGACTATGAAATATTTCGCTGAATGAACCTGAACGTTGGAACTTTACCTGCTGTGGTTTTAAGTATTGGAAAAGCTTTTATAGTAACACGCCCATACCCGTGCCCATGCCTGGCTGCCTTTGGTTTATTCAGCCAATATGAAGAATGCTTGCTCAGAAGCAGCAGTAGGAAAGTTGCCCAAATTAAAAACCCATTTTTCACCCTTGGAATGGACAGAGCATGCACACCACTCATTCTCCACCACCCCCACTCCCTCCAGTACAGTTTAACTGTTTTACTTCTGGTGAACAGGGATCAATACACAATCCCATATCAGCTCCAGTAAAAGGAATGTCGTGGTTTAACCCCAGGCAGCAGCCAAGCCCCACAGAGCCATGTGCTCGCTCCCCCACCAGCAGGGATGGGGAGAGAATTGGAAGTGTAAAAGATAGAAAACTCGTGGGCTGAGACAGAGACAGTTTAAGAGGGAAAGCAAAAGCTGCACACACAAGTCAAGCAAAACAAGGAATGAATTCACTGCTTCCCATGGGCAGACAGGTGTTCAGCCATCTTCAGGAGAGCAGGGCCCTGTCACATGTAATGGTTACTTGGGAAGATGAACACCATCATTCCAAATACCCCTCCCTTCCTCCTTCTTCCCCCAATTTGATATCCTGAGCATGATGTCACATGGTCTGGAATATCCCTGTGGTTAGCTGGGGCCACCTTGTCCTGGCTGTGTCTCCTCCCAGCCTCCCATGCACCCCCAACTTTCTTGGCAGCAGAAAAGGCCTTGGCTCTGTGCAAGCCCTGCTAAGCAATAACAAAAACATCTCTATATTATCAACACTGTTCAGCACAAATGCAAAACACAGCCCCATACCTGCCACTGTGAAGAAAATTAAATCTACCCCAGCCAAAACCAGAACGACAGGTCAGAGGTTGGGTGAGGTCAGTAGTTATGAGATTACAGTATCTCTTTCGTCCCTGCATCAGTATTGGCTATTGCTTCTACCTCTCTGAAGTAGAGACGTCTCTCTCCTTAACTTTGTTTGCTCCAGAACAGTTGTAAAATCAATTTATGAAATTTAAAAATATGTAAGGCCAGCTTTTCTTGTGGCTGTCCTGCAAGTATGCTGCTGAAGGAACACTAGGGCTGAGCTCAAAGCAAAAATCCCCAGGGCAGGACTGTGCCTTTGGCTTCATACAGCGGCTACCTAACTTCAGTAAACGTACAAAGCAATGTAAGCTCTGCTAGGCCTGTCTTTGGACACCAGCACTGTCCTCAGCCAGCTGGAAACAAAATTCACAAATCTACCCCAGGTTGCTCTTTTACTTATATTAAAATCTGGAGCCACTTTTAAATGAGAAATCCATATTCTCAGGGTTTTTGTATCTCTTTTTCCTCCCCAAAAAGAACAGAAGAGAAAAGGTGTGTGCAAGAGGACGCTTCATAACTCAAAATTTTGCTTTTTTTATATATTGGAATTTGTGTAAATGGCCTCTGCCATATTTGTCAAAACTTTGCACAAGTTTTATGAGTTGCAACAATGATATAGTAATGTCTGACAGGAGGAAAGTATTCCTCCTGTCTTTGCTGTCCAGTGTACTTCCAATCACCATAAACTTAAATCACAGCTCTATGATACTGAGTAGTCCCTGTTAGCCAGAAATGGACAGGAGTCAGCAAGTTTCTAAAATAGTTTACCTCTGGGATGCGAACTGACAGTAAAGTTTAGTAACAGTTTCGTATAATTGAGGAGTCATTTGAGAAGCTGATTTGGTGCAAGGAAAGCTAAAAAGGAAGGGTAGGCAGAGACTCACCAGTTTGACCCTCTGCCCAGGGGTGGCACTGATTTCCCACGTGCACTCCTTTCTGCTGGGATACTTGTCAGGCCAGTTGGGACTCGTGATGATGCCATTGGGACTGTGGATCTTCTGCTCACATTCAGCTGTGCCAACAGTGATAGCATCAGTTAGTCTGAGGGGTCTGCATTCAGAGGTAGTCAAAAAGGAGTATTTTTTGTCAGGGCAGCCCCTAAATGGAAAGGATCTTTAGGAAGATAGGTAAGCATGTTCTTCAGAATGCACAGTCATGTCCTTCCCTCAGGTGTGTGCTTCAGAGCATTAACCCAACATGCTGCTTTATTGATGGTTGTGAAACATACACTGTTTACTTTTTTTAGGAAAAAGTATTATAAAGGAAGAAACATAAGATAAATATTAAAAACTAATCAAATACTTTCCTATTCCCCCCATCCTACATACAAGTAAGTGTGTAAATCCATAAAAAAAGTCTCACTACTCCAACTTCAAAAGAAATTTCCTTGAATGATTTGTTTTCTCTTCTTGCTAATTTTCACTTCAGCTACACAGCAATCAATTTGATTTCTAAACCACAGTTTCTAGGTATACATATACACAATTAGAGAACAGCTAAGACTAAACTGGGAGTATGTACAAAGAACAGCTTAGTCATTGACTTTGTAACTAAATCACTAGTGCCCAGAACTAAAAGAAGGCATTTTTGTATTTAGTTTTTAACAATCTCAAGTTGTTTTCTAAATGTCAGAGAATTATTTGAAAAGAAACTTTTAGAGCAGGCAAGTATCACTCCAAAACCAGTGAAAATGCAAATGATTCACAAAGGGCATTTCTTTACTCTCAAATTAAATCCATGCTAGAAAACAACATTGAGAAACTACAGGAGCTCACATGACACTGCACACTTCAGGTTAATTTGCAGACAATCTGAATTCTACTTAAGTCCCAAAGCCTACTGTTTTCGTGGAGGTAGCCACACCTTGAGAGAGCCAAGAAGAAGAAAGATGCATAGGGCTTTGACTGGAACTTAGATTGTCTGAATATGCCACCTAAAATAAAACCAGGAAGGGTAGATATGTTTTCAACCTGACCGTAAGGAAACTAACTGCCACTGCTACAGCAAATCACAACCTTACCAGGCTTCTCTCCAGAAACACTACCCCTCTGTTTAATACAGCCTTAGATAAATGCTTTATCAGAGCTGTAAATATTCTACACTTCATAGAACTATTGAAAGTAGCACTCTGTGCCAATGAGCCCAAGTTTTCCAAACTGCATTCCTGTGGACCTCAAACGCAGCCCACACAAATGCTGGGGATGGAGGGGATGGGAAAGGGGAGGGATGTTGTAGTGCTTAAGCCCAGATGTCTAAAACCCCATTACCAAGAACTTTTGTCCCTTCTTTTGTTTGAAAGGAGAGCTGCACAAAGCTTTCTGCAAGACAGTTGTATAACCAACCACTCGAATGCCTTCCTCCTCACCTTCCTTGCAGTCATGTTTATTCTCGTGCAGCACAAATCCATTCCGGCACTGGCAAACGTAGCTTCCTACCGTGTTGATGCACTCGTGCTGGCAGCCACCGTTGTCCTTTGAACACTCGTCCTTGTCTACAAAACACACAACAAGCTCGGGTGAGCACACAGCTCCCAGCAGATCTTGCTACCAAAAGGAGCACAGAGGCTGAGTCCAGAGAAGGATAAGCTACAGCAGCACAGTCACTCTTCCTTCTTCAGCAAGGCAGGTCCATGGTACCTCAGTTCTAGCCACTCTTTGCCCAGCCTGCAGCCTTGCGCTGTGGCACAAAGAGTCTGTCTCATCTTTCTAGGAAATGAGGGTCAGTTCCTAAGGGAGAGGAACGCTAGTAAAACAAACAAGCTAGAACAAAGGGGGCAAGAGATTTACCAGCTTTTACTCTTTCAAGTGGTCTAGCTGGTAAAAGTTTCCTAAGTATCCAGTTTTATTTTAATAAACAATGGTAGTGTAGTTTATGGACAACACAAATTATTCCAACTATATGCAAATTCCACCATTTAATGGTGATATCTTGAAAGGAACATATAGATCAAACAAGACTTCAACATCTACACATTAACATGTAAGAGAAAGATTCTCAGATAAGCTTTTCTAACAAGTTGGGCTTTTTTCCCCAGTAGAGTGACAGTGTGCTTTACTTTTAATGAATCTGGGCATTATAGAGCATCACAAAAAGAAAAACATTTCATTGAAAGAAAAAAAAAAGAAATTGGCATTAGTTAGTTCAAGATCTACAATACAGCATGAAGTTCTGTTTATTAACATATAATCCTTCAAAAGAGCTTTTAGTGTGTTAGAAATAAAGCAGAGAGTAGTGGAGGAAATATGACCTGCATTAAACAGCTACAAATTCATTGCATGGACAAAAGCCAAACTAGATTAACAGGCTGTCATTGCAGCAAGAGGCCTCAGCTGCCACACTTCTATGTCATTCAGCTGTTCTTGTTTTAGGTGAGGCTGGTCCCTTTAAAAGAGGCAGACTGCTCCTAACATGTATATATACATACATGCATATATGTATGCACATGTATATAAGTATATGTGTATACACACACACATATATACATTCTTAGATATAAAAATATGTGTATATATAAATATATATAGATAGATACATAGATATGTGTGTATATATATGTAAACACAGATATGTGTATATATATATGTAAACACACACATATTAAACCCCCCCTTGTATTTTACTAAATGTGTCATTTCAACATGCAAAAGAGAGGAGGAAAAAGAGCAAAGGAATTTTGGTCATCCCAGAGGTCTGGGTTATTGCAGGGTTGGAATTCAGAACATTTACCCCCTTCGGTCTTATATACCTCAGAAAGCAGCAGTTAACATTATCTCCAAACAAGGCAATATGTGCTATTTCAGACTCTAGTAGGTACAGTAAGAACTTCTATAGATTAGAAGCCACTAAGGATAATTTAAGTCTCTTTTCATTGTCTTACTCGTGCGTTTTTTCCTGCCCTTACTGATGCTCATATTCAGTAACACAACAAAGGAAGTTTGCATTGTAATTGCATACACATCATCTTCCTCTGACAAAATGTATTCAGCACTTGACCCGTTGACTTGCAGGTATTTCCATAAAAATCACCTTCTACTTATAACACAAGATGATAATGCACATTTATAGATAAATTCTGCAAGTCAAACCCAAGCAGACACTGCATTTTGTACTGTAAATCTCAAATCTGTTTGCACTGAAGTTTTTGGAAACTTTCTGCAAATGCGCGCAGATTTGAAGGTTAAGAAACAATTGAAAACATAGATACCTCTTGGAATCATACATTCAAAGACTTATACTACTGGTCATTTTGATGATGAAACAAGCCTAAAAGCTCCCCAATACACTATTTATGCACCTTGCAAAGCAAGTCCCCAACTGAGGTAGTAAATCTATGTAATTTCAAACAAAAGTTGTAGTCTTTGCAAAAGCAAACACCGTCGTAAATTATTTCCACATTGCAAGTAAAGAACAGTAAAAAGCAATTGAGAAATTAGAAGTAATATGAACAAAAGTCTCCAATATTTTCCTCCTAAGCATTCGTTTGTAATTTTCCACCAAAATAAAAAAATTAAAGGATGGCAAGCTCAAAATGCATTCAAGTTAGGCTTTCAAGTACAGAGTAGGTGCACAAATTCTAAATAAAAGCCAAGTCCATTTTCATCTTTCACCAAACTCAGTTTTCAGTGAACACACTGAAAAGTATGTTAACATTAAATATGTTTATGTTCTGTAAAATAATCTCTTAAGAGACAAGTGCATAAGCAAATAGTCCCGTGTTGGACATCCTCAGAAATAAAATAATGGACAGAAGGTAGAAAGGAAAAGTTTTGGAACACATTTGAACTACAATAATTACTTGTACATAGTTAATCAAGGATGCAACTGTTGAACAAGCCTTCCTCACACTTCATAATTGAGAACAGACTTTCTGTCAAGTTGATTGCCCAGTTTAAAAATTTGTGAAAAAAAAAAAAACAATTAGTCTGTATTAGTTACAAGAACAAATGCTTTGCCATGTAAAAACAAAGCCATTTGTTATGCTGACAGATGGAGTCCCCCCAGTTTTGAATGGATACTTTCTTTCTTTTCTCATGTAAGTACTCAGAAGAAAGAAAAATCCATTCTCAAGAACATATTAGATTGAATCATTCAGAGGACAAACCGTCGTACCTCTGAGACCCTCAGAGGCCACCAGTCTGTGAATAATACGTACTCGGCCTGAAGGGACCTGTATCAAGTCCTTGCAAGATTCAAAAACAAAAATTTTCTCTTTGCAGGCAGCTTTCTTGTCTGTGGAAAAAAATGTACCAGGATGGCACCAGAGACGAGTTTGTGTTCAAGGCCTGAAAAGTTCTAGCTTTCTCTTTTTAACTGCTCAATTAATCACCAACCCAAGAAAAGATGTCCCAACAAACCTCATTTCTACATTACATCAAAAACCACGTATATTTTGAATGGTTATGCAAGGAATCATGTTTATTTAAAACACTGAAGTGAATCTGAAACTTACGATAAATGGAAGGAGTTTAATGACAAATTATGACTGATCCTTAGGTAATCTTCTCAGAAAGATCACAGAAAAAAATTAAGGGGTTTTTAAAAATACATAGATTATCTCCTTGGAATTATTTAGTACTTCTCTAGTCTTACAGGCCTAGGATTGTTGGGTCCTGCAGGCACTTACTGCTAGGTCTTGGTCTTGTAACAAAAGCAGAAGAGAAGGACAGAGGAGGACAGAAGAAAGACGGAGGAAGAAGAATAAAAACCTAATTACTGGAAGTTTTTAGTTTAGGAACCTAATATCCAATTCTAAGAAGTTTTAATAAAAGTTTGTGGGTTTTTTTTAAATAATATATAGGACTCCTGAATTTCCTCTCTTTATCCAAGAAACTTGATTATAAATATACATTAGAGTCTCTGTAGATGATCTAGATCCCTGCAGCGGCTCCTAACTGAGCTTTCTTCAGAACTGTCCCATCAAATGTAAATTTTACAGAATGCTGAAAAAAAAAAGTTTTTCTCACTTTCCAGTAGCACCTGTCTGGCTGTTAACACTATTTTACAGCCAAAAATATAATTACATGTTGTCTTGTATCAACATAAATACCTTCCTAATGCAGGTCATCTGTTGCCCTGTGTAACTGTTTGCTTTCACAGTTTATCACAGCAGGTTTCAACCACCCAAAAACTGCTTTCTGTCGTCTAAGCTGGAGCTAGGCCATGCTTTCCTCAACTCTAGCTGTGGTGCAGAATTCACCTCCAAAAGACTTGCAGAAAAAAAGAGGAGTTATTTGGCTGTGCCTGAGGAACACATTACTGTTCCTAATCTTCACACTAATTTAACCTGTCCAACTTTCTCTCTTGCTGAGCATTGCATATGCCCTGTACTGGTGAACAGAGTGCAAGATGCGGTGTTTTACTCTTTTTTTTTTTTTTTTTTTTTTTTTTTTTCATTATGCATGTCTTTAGAACTAAGTGCTTACACATACTGCTGTTGTGATTTAATTAACAGAATTGCTAAATGTCTCCGATCAAGTATTTAAGCATTTCTACCCAGATATCATTCTAAAGGTATTGCATTCTGATGATTAATATACATATAAACAGGCAAAAAAAACACCCTTCATCAGCTGAAAAGTTATGTTATCGACCCCCAAAAGTCGAAATACTTGAAGTCTCAAGTCTGTCCTTCATTGACAGATCAGCAGCATATTATGTCCATATTAAGGAATTCAGGGATAGGAAAGTCACAGTGTTTTCTGACAGGCCTAAGATGTTTGATGAATTATTTGGAGACAACATCTTCTTTTTAGGTATTTTAAGTTCAGAAGTTTGATCTGTCTCAAACATTACAAAATTTCTGTTTTAATTGGAAAATATTGCTTTGTAATCCATGACCTATAGTCTAGTCTTTCCCCAAGATACAGCATTGGTCGAACTCACTCATTGAAAAAAGTCACTTAAGTAATGAATAAAATAAATAAATACATATGTGAGGATGAACTATTACTTTAAAACCAAAACTTAACTGACTGTAAACGTACAAATGATTAGGATGCCCAGAAAACATGACTTCTGAACCACAGAGCTTACATTAATTACTATGCTATCATTGCCAGCCTTATCTGAAATAGCTGTATAGATCTTCAAAAGATTTAACAAACTTCATTTACAGTTGTCAGAACTTGAATATATCAATATTTATTCCTGTAAAAAGTCAAAGTATGTGACAATTCCTGCTGGCACAACCAGACCTACATAAAATGACTATTTGTGTAAGTGTTCCTAGGAAGAAGCTCTGTTGTGTGCACATATGTATTTACTACAAATAATGAATAAATCTTGAAAGCTTCCTGCTAATGTAAATCATAAATTTAAAAGTTAAAACTGTTACTATATGTAAAGATGGATCTTTGTACAACTATGACCAGAGAAATGTGATTACTAGAAGGTAAGATTAGAGGAGGTAAAATGTTTGTTAATGTCTTTGTATGAGATAAAACACCTTTTTCATCTTTCATAACTGCTTAATAAAAACATCAAAATATTCATAATAGAAAAATATTCAAAGTCTAAATTGTTTGCCTTGGTAGATATTTTCTCACTTTCCAAATCTCATCACTTACACATTGGGCAGATTCTTATTAGTCATAATTATCAGTTATTCACAATAACCAATGAAATACCATTTCATTTCAGTTTTGATAAGTATTTTATCAAGCAAATGTTAATAATGGTGGTGTATTTTACTACATACTAAGTGTAATAAGAATTCTCCAGATTCAGATCTTTAACCACAATCGAAAAATCTGAGGCACAATGCAATTCCCAAATTCTTCTGTTTGACATCCAGTTTAGGGAGGTGGGCAGATGGGACTGGGTTTTTGTGTTGTTCCACACAAGATAAGATAACTATGAGTATGATGAGTGTATGTGTAAACACACAGGAAAAACACAAAGCAAAATTTTGCTACAAACACCAAGTGGTCTCCTGCCAGATCCAGATTTCTATATTCTGCTCTCAGTGGGTAATTACAGAGGCCACTGTTCTGGAAATATTTCCTCACATTTTAAGCTTCACTCGTGTCTAACTTTATTCAACAATGTATGTCCTCATATGATATAAACTTCCACTGCTCTGATCTGCCTCAGTAAAATTACTCTCATAAATAAAAAGACACAGCTTTTTTGCAAGCTCGAGATCTTAAAGCCTCTTCTTCTGCAAAACATTAAGAAGTGCAAAGTTTGGCACAGAAGTACCCATAACGTTAAACAAATGTCGTACCACAAAGTGGTAATTTCCCAGCAAATGGAATACATTAAGAGACCTGAGCAGAAAAAATACAAGCGTACACAGTGTGCAATTCATACCACATTACAACTGGGATTTGAAAAGAAGAGCAACAAAACTTAGGATAAAAGAAATCTAATAAAAATATAGAAATACAGTAAATTTTCTTTTGTCCTCTGTATCTCACAAAGTTAACTTGCCTCTGCTGTTATTTAAATATACGTTCCATATATTTTCTGCAGACATTACAATGCAGAATGGGATTTTAAGACAGGAGAGTGGTTTATGTAAATAAAACAATTAAATGTTTATGTAAACCAAACAAATTCAAAGCTACCAGGAAAACAATAAGCAAAGAAGCCACTCATTTTGATACCAAAATTGTGGTCACTCCACCTAGTCAGGGGACAGTCAGAGGCACTTACAGGTATACAAGGGTACTTTTCTATACCTGAGAAGAAGTGTGCCTTGAAGCCTTTTTTGGATACAGTGTTGTCAGATCGAAACTCAATTCGCATGTTGTTGTACTGAGAGGTGATAACTTCAGGCACTTCTGTACCGCAGAATTTACCGTGGAGTTTAGAATCAGAAGAAAGGCCACTGCGAATCTCCACATAATCATATTTGCAAACCTGAGAAAAGAGAGAAAGGGGAAAAAAAATGCTAGTCAAAATAAAAGCACGAAGCTTTTTACAAATGTCAGAATTCTGATTGGTATATGCTGCTTAAATAATAAATGAACGATATCCTTCTTCACTTTCTCCTGAATGTGACAGCATTTGCAAATTTTCACAAACATTTGTTGATTTTAGGTAAGAATATTTTAAGGTTACTAACACAGTTATACTGTGAATTAGGTTCAAGATTATATGTTTATGGATGCTGACCTGTGTTCAAAATCTAAATTTCGGGATGCTTAGAAGCATTTTTATTTAATTTAAAAAGTAAACATTCCATTGAGAGTAAACAAAAATCTAGAAACATTCATCCTAAAAATTATACCTATCTGTGCTATAAACCACATACCTCAAACCTACGAACCTTCTTGCCTGTCAAAGATTTAAAGATTTTTAAAAAATATTAATTTTCACTTAGAAACTTACAAGGTAATTTTCTATCAAAATCTATATAAGATATACTCATTCATTTCCAAATATATAATTCTCCACTATTAAGACCATACAGCTTTCATTGAGAGTAACTTAGCTATAATTTGGAAGCAGGATGCATGCTATTTTCATTAAAAGGTTAAAAACAAAGTAATGTAATGTAACAAAAAAGCCTTATGCAAGGCCTACTACTCATGATAATATTTAAATGCATAATCTCTTGGTCAACTTAAAGCCATCCACCCAAAAACTTCTAAGCTTCTTAGGCTCAACTATCAATCATTTAATCAAAAATGTCCTAGTTGTCTGCAATTAATAGCTTAAGTGAAAACATTGGCCAGGAGGATTCATATAGAGCTTATATTGTCCATTTAAATCCAAGTTGTCTTTGAAAAATTGCAATTTCTAGTCAGAAAAGAAGTGTCAGGGGAGCTGGAAGGGAACAATAGAAAAGGATGTTTTGCCTTTGTTGTTCTCTCTCTATGAAAAATTGTCATTATTTCCACTTGGTTTAAATACAATACATTGAAGATGTAGATTAAACTTTTATTGTTACTGGAAGAATTTTCATCTATTGCAGAGCTGGAAAGTGACTAATTCAGTTGAAACTCTTTCTGTACAATATAAAGAACACAAAGATTCATAAAACCTGAGTTACTGCCACATGCTGACCCGTATTAATTGGAAGACATATTTATAATAATGCATGTGATTTTCAAATATAGCTCACTACATTGATAAATCCCACCAATTTCAGCAATATAATAGCGGTGAGTTTTTATGGTTCCATAGGTTTAGATTGGAAATGAAATGTAATTTCAGACAGGTCTAACTTTCTCAATACGACACTGCATTGAAAACAATTTACAAGTTAAACTGCAAAACGTGAATGTAAAATATTAAAATTGTAACAATGTAAAAGATATATTAAACTTGGTCCTAAATGGATCTCCTATAACGACAACAACAAATATTAAAAAAATAGATTACTTGATAAACGTGTACATTTTATGTCTGCACTTAGACAATATACTAGAATTTTCCAGATATTACATGTTTCTTCTGATTTTCACAGACATCCATCCTTAGTACTATTATTTAACAGCGTAAAATAAAGACATAATATCACATGAGAGGATCAAACTGAAATTCTGAATGTTGAAAGACATTTAGGGTTTTTCTATCCGCTTACGTTTGTTACATGACTTGTATGGACTTGGAAAAGTGATTTAACTCCATTACACATTCAGGTGTTTTCCTTGCAAATCTTGCTTAAGTACCAAGAAAGTGGAAGAAAAACATTTCTATGATTTGTTCGGAGGGTAATTAAATTTTAATTCTTTGTGATTTTTAAGTATTCATTACATCACTTGCAGTTCTAGTAATTATGATTACAGTACATGAGTGTAACATACATACCATTGAAAACTGGAATTTCATGGACTTTAGAACCCACTCCAAATAATTATAGGGGGGGAAAAAAAAAATCTCACATTGTTGCCTCTGAAATAATATTGAGGTATTTTGGAGAAGCCCTGGCTGGTTTGGTTCTTAGTTACAAATTAAACTCCAGCTTTTGTCCCTTCAAACACCCCTGCCCAAACGGTGAGCCATCCTTATGTGAAATACATTGCTACACATCTATTTAGTCAGAAACAACATCCTGGGATCTGTGTCCTTAATGCCATGTGAAGAATATACACGTAAACTCAGCGGTTACGGCACAATATGGTTGGAGCATGGCAAGGAATTCAGTGATATGACAGAGAAGTGCCTTTGAAGCAGAACAAAGGCTGAAAAGGATGTTGAAACCCATATTTTACTGCTTCTCGTCCAAAAAGCACTGCAACCCCCATCACTTTGTTTAAAGCTGTGAGGAGCACCCCTTACCACATGGAAGGCTCTGCACTGTCCCTCCTCCTACCTGGGCAGAAGATCCCCCATGCCTCTGGGAGCTGCCCAGCTAAAAAACTGCCGCTGTTCTATTGTGCCTTATTTCTGGTACTGCTCATTTCAAAACATTCCCCCAGTGAGATACTTGTAAGTGATTTAAACGCTCCCTCACTCCATCACTAACCACGGCTTATGTGTACTCTTTGTAGTCAGTCTGTAAAGATGATTTGGTTTCTCCAGATTTTCTTCTCTTGAATTCTTTCCAATATGCTTCAGCCCCATTTGCTCTGTTTCGTTTTGTTGATAAAAAAGTCAGCTGAGATTCAGCAGGGAGCATTTTTTAAAATTTCTTGTAATACATACACATTTAGATGATATGTAAAAGAGAGCTATTCTTTCCATGTTTGGTTGAAAGAATCCAGAAACAGTCCCAAAATGAAAACAAGAATATCCATGCTTATTGTCAGCATATGAAAGGTCAGCAAGGGTTTTAAAAGATGATATCTATTTTCAAATGCTTGTGAAACTGTTTAGCGTGTAACAGATTGTGCAGCTCTTTGCTCACGGTTACTTACTTCATTCCCTTCTAACTCAAAAAACTCAAACTTCATTGAAATTCGGTATTGCGTTGGGGCAACCACCTGCCACACACAGTTTTTGTTTGGAGGATACTCTTTTGGCCACCCTGGCGTGGTTATAGTCCCATTTAGCTTTGTCAGGAGTCCTCCGCAAGCAGCTGTAAAATTAAAAGAGAGCATCATTTCTTGACTGAAACTGTTTTACTATAAACTGAAGCACACTGAGAAGGATCAGTCCTCTCATTACTTGTAATGCTGCAGTGCCCAGACACACTAATCAGAATCTTGCTTTATCATTCTTGGTGCAAACAAAGAGCAAAAGACAGCCCCTATCTTGAACAGCCTGCAGGTTTGTGGGCAGAGAAAAGTTTCAGGACTACACAAGGCGTTATCATATTCATTCATTTCCCTTCCCTCCAGAGACTCTGGTTATTCTCCCACAGCATTTCCCATGCAAGTCCTCTGACCTCACCACCCTCCCCCAAGACCTTGACCACTCCTCTACTGACAGAGGGATACTTCAGATGTGCTTCTCTCCTTGGCCATTGATACAGAATCATCCCTACCTGTCTCAGCTCATATGGCTACATACGCCCCCCATAACCTACCAGATAGGGTCACTTCTTTGGAAGAGCAGTCACCTACGCTTCAGTCACAATTACTTTTGCTGAAGTACAGATGTTCAAATAACAGAGAAAATGCCTATTATTTCCAAATACATGCCAAATAATCACCTCCATAGAAGAGAAAAACACTGTACTATGTTCTTGAATGCGGTTCAACTAGCAAAGGATAAACTCATTAATCTTTTCCATCTGTGTAATTTATTTTTTTTTTTTTTAAGGAAAGTAATGGGATTTAGAGAGGCTCTCGATCACACTCTGAAACACTGATACCATTACAGCTCCGTGACAGCACTGGAAATCATCCACAAATCTCTTTCCAAAGAGCTGAAGGCGGGAGCTCTACTCAACTGCTCTCTGCTAACAATGAATGTTTTAAAAACTGGCTATTCCAGTCTTGCTGATGATCTCACACACTGCATCTACTCCATCTAACACAGCTGGGAGAACTCTCCAGTTTCTGTGACAAGGCTCATTTTGTCAACTTAGACACACACCAGTGTTCCTCCTGGTCCCTAGTTTTCCATGCAGCACACTTCTTGGTATATGTGTAAAAGTCATCTGATGGGAATGGGTGGACGCTGGGTCACACCTCAGTGTATCAAAAAAGACCGGAGATAGGTTTAAAGACTGCACCCAGATGACACAAGCTGTCCCCTCAAATGATCCAGTCTGGGTCTGAGCAACTACTGCCAGATTCTGATTTCTGCTTTTGAATGTTGTTCTATTGATCCTTGAGGCAAGGGCAGGAAATGTGGAAAGAGTGAATAAAAAAAAAATAAATCTTAACACTTCCTAATATGCTGCCATTGGTGGAGACTTGGGTCAGAAGACCATGAAGCAAATTTCTGTGCATGCCAATACTGCAGTGAAGTATAGGGCAAAGTTTCTGACTTAGAGGCTTCTACTCTGGCATCATGTGTGAATGAATACAGCTAGCTCGCACCCCAAAGGCCCAAACTATAACGAGGATGTAATGTTCACAGTAACTGCACAGTAATTTTAATTCAGCAGTCCCAAGTACTATCTACACACAGTGAAGGACACTTCATGTGGCACTAACACACACCTTTAGGGAGAGCTCAGTTTTAGCTCTACGCTGCACTACAGCGCTTAGAGTGACTTCTTTTGACAGAGTGGCTTTACTGTTTGGGTGTCAGGAATGGTTTTCTGGTTTTCAGAGGCAGGAGGAAGAGTATTCTCAAAGATTGGTATTCTTCTCTAATATTCAAATTCAGGTCAGCAAGCAGACTAAACTGAATTCCTCACATAAACTTGGGCTGATGATCAAAAGCCCAGAGATCAAACCTCTGTCTTCATGGCCCCCTCTTCGATTAAACTTATTTTCTTATTGTCTACCTAATATGCAGACATCCAATTAAATTATTTTTCCAATGTTCTCTTTATTAAAGGTGGGGGAGGGAGGAAAAACAAACCAAAAAAACCCAACCAGCTTGATGTGAGCTGCAATCTAACTTGCCTTTAATCTAGGACTATCACCACCTCACACAAACATACAACAAACAAAAAACCAAAACCAGCCCAACAGATCCAAAAGCAAAACAACAAGAAAGAATTGCAAAGAAACTAGGCAAAAGTACCCCAAATTGTGACAAATAAAGAATTAAAGCCAGGAAATTAGAAAAAGAGACCAGTGAATTGCATCTGAAGAAAACTAGGACTCCAAGTACTCCAATTCTCAAAATCCATTTGCTAATCAAACAGATGAGCTAAGGATAAATTTGTGCTATCCCTTGAGTTACTGGTGTCTATGAGTAAAAATTAAGCAATTGGTACATAATGATCAAGAGCTTACATTTCTTTCCTTTGATATGAAATATGCATAGAATGCAAAATGTTATCTCAATTCAATCCTATGTTTACACAGACTTCCCCTTATCTCTTTTTTTTTTCTCTCCAAATAATTATTTGAACATGCTTTGCTCACCCTAAAAAGTAAGAAAAGTCCACAATGTGACTAAGAGTGGGGAGGATTTCTCTGAGCTTTGAACTAAAATAAAGGATCTTGCTCTTCCAGACCTGCCAGCTTCCCAGGCACATCCCAGTCAGAGGTGGTCAGAGGGATCATTAAATACTCTGATTCTGAGAAAGAGGCACATTACTCTGCTGGTAATTGTCTCCTCCTGAGTAGGAATAGTGCAATAAGTGGTATGAAGTCCTACTTTGCACTGTTCGTGATCAACTAACAGCAAAATCTACAAAACGCAATTGCTGACAGACATCGGACGAGCATGGCTCTGGCACCACCGCTAAAAAGGAAGTGCTGGTTTTCCAGGTTGGGCTCCACAGATCTCATGCTGCTGAGACAGAGCCTATGAAACATGCAGCATTTCATCCATGCAACTCTGAGAGCTTTAAGAGCCTGAAAAACATGAACACACTGTACCTTCACAACTCTTCTTGTCAGGACCAAGCTCGTAGCCAGGATCACAGGCGCACTGGTAACTGCCCAGGGTATTTACACAGCGCTGCTCACAGCCACCATTGTCAGGTTTGGCACATTCATCTTCCTCTACCAAGACAGGGAAGAATGCAAAAATGTGTTAAATAATTACCTTCCTCTACTGGATCAATATTAACCCACAAAGCTGTATAACATGCACTACCTAACACACTATGGTTGCTGAGAAGAGGATTTTCAAATGCTAAGGAAACCTGCAATGGAGAAAATAAAAATTTTTCCTTTGTGGGGTGTGGGTGTTTGGGTTTCTTTTTATTTTAACAATATCTACTGACAGCTGCAGAACTAATTTATAAACACTTTGTGTGCAGCATACAGTAATTCAGGCAGCCATAATCTAAAGGTTGTACAAAGTATTGAAGGAAAGATTGAAAATCCATAGTAGGGTCACTTGAAGGGCACTTTATCTCCCACAGAATCAATCTGTGCATTATCCTGAATTCATACTCAAAAACAGATTAACAGAATCCTCAAATCCCAGGTTTTTATTCTACTGATATTAAAAGGAACAAGATGAATCAAGGCTGGGGGAGGGAAAGGAATTGTGTATTCTCTCTACTAGCTCTGAAATATACCCATGAGATTCATTGCTAAAATACTCTTCAGATGTTGGAATATTGTTTCCTTACACCAGGACAAGTAATTTCTCAGAAAAAATATCAGAGCTACACCTGTCATGCCTATAGCCTTCAAAGTTATAATTATCTACAATAAAAACCATCAGTTAGGATTAGAAAAGCCATGGTTTATGTCTTTTCAAGAGAGCAAAAATGGGTTTTTTTGGTCTGGTGTACAGGTTTGGTGGCATTACCTGTATTTCGGGTGTCACCATGACCACACCACTGCCAGTGGCTTTAACTGTGCCACAGGCAGCACAGGGTGCAAATTACAAACTTTCCATGCATCAAATGCTTCAGGCATAGCTGCAGTTGTATGACACCCTCCTCTTCCCAAAAGCACCCCAGACTGAAGACTATGAGGTCACTGCTCAATATGATTTCTCATCTGTTTTTTCTTGGGTTTTTTCCTTGCTTACAGAGCGTAATAACTTGATAAAGCAGACCAATCCAGAAAATGAATTAGAAAAAATTTGCAAGATTTAGACAAAGAAAAGAAACAAACTTTAACAGGAAAAAAGCAATTTACAATTATACTGTTTATATTTGATAATACAATGTAAAAAAAACTCCTCTTTTTAACAAAATTAGATTTGTTTCAAGAGTAAGTTGATTAATTGAACCTGAAGACAGTAAAAAATTGTGCTGAATATGCTTCTTCATTCTTTGGGCACATTTTATTAGGAGATTCAAAAACCTTTATTTTCGTTTTGAATAAATTGTATGCCCAGGGAACATATATCTTAGAGACAGTACAGTCTATTCGTAAAAAAAGATTGAGAAATATTTTTAAATCCTGTCATAATTGTTCTAGTCCAAGAATAGTGATAAGCTGTTCACAACTCCCAAAATATGCTTTAACACTTACCTTTAAAAAAGTTAGCTGCAAACCCTGCTTTGTTAACAGTTCCATCAGAAACAAACTTCATCCACAGGGTATTAGAGGTAGATCTAATGTCTTCTGGCTTGTCATAGCCGCAGAAGTGACCAATTAAAGGACTGTTCTCATTTGTTCCATCTCGGATTTCCAAGTAATCATACGCACAGTTGTCATGTCTTTCAATCTGTAAAAGAGAATTTTCAAAGTGACCTACCTGAATTTGACCACAAATATCAAATATCAGTCAGATAATAAACAAAATTGAAATTTTTCAAAGTTAAGGTTAAGCTCTCTGTTCAGGGTTCAAGCAGTAGGAAGATGAACAAGCATCATTGAACTAATTTTAACTATACTAATTTTCTACAAGAAAAAAATATTGAAATGTTACTAAGGACACAGCAGTCTAACTGGAAAAAAGTAACTAAAAAAGACATGCTGTCTCTCCTCTAACCTTCCTAGTATTCTGTCAAACTTCTACTCTGAGCCCAAGTAAAGTCCTCTTTGCTGATGTACACTCAACTAAAAAAGATTAATGGCTAAGCAATTAAACAGGTCAGAAATATTCAGTTTTAGCAATATTTAAAAGCTCAATTTTAATCCATACAATAATATTTTTAGACTCTTCCTTTATCCTCCACACAGAGCAAAATTTTGCATTTGTCACTATTCACTAATGTTGCAGGATAAAGGTAAAAAATTGCAGTGCATAAAGAATTTGATGGATCTGAAGACTTAGAACACACACCTAAAATTATCAGTTCTTAAGTAGTCAACAGAACAGAAGACAAAAAGAAACTTATAATTTTTTCTGTGGTTGACACACCTATTTTCTGTTGCACAATCCCTGATTTCAGGTGTCGTCTTTTGATTTTCTGGGTCAGTGAGTGAATCTTCACTGTACTGATGCAGAAACCTACTGAAACCCAAACAACTGAAAATTTCCCTTTTCATTTCAACTTCCTGGATGACATTCAAACACAGACTAATATGGGAGTGAGCATGTGTGCATGTCTACTTGAGTAGCACGCCTTGTGCTCTTTACATAATAGTATTTGCAGAGTCAGTCAGAATGGGAATTGCACCAGAGAGGAAAGCAGTAGTAGACCAAATATGACCTTGTCCAGAAACTAGATAATTTATGATGCTTGTCCTTACTGAGGGAGTATCATTCTCAACAGAATTAAAAACCCTCTTGAGCTGGGTCATTTTACTGCTGGAATACTTCACATCACTCCATCTTATTTATAAAAGAATTAACTAGAGACAAGCATTCAAAAATAATTCCTCTAAGAATACTCTTGTTCAACGAACTGGCTGAATCAGGAGAGGCAATTTCAGGGATGAGGAGGGTGACAGGATTGCAGTCAGGTAGAAGGGGTGGGGAAAGCCTCAAATTTAATTCATCCAAATTCTGTTAAAACAGAAAAGAAATCACAACTAAACCAAGCCCAGAAAAATCCACATTTGATCGCCAGAGAGAGCCTTTCTTGTACCTCAGCTTCACAGTAAGTAGAGGTATCCACTGGCTCTCCGCTCTAATATTACGCACCATGATCAACACGAAGCTCAGGAACCCCCACAGATTAAGGTGGTCACTTAGCACATTAGGACTTTTTATGTAAGAGGAAAAACTGGGGGAAGGAACTGTTTGATTTTATGCCATTTTAGTGGCATCAAAATATGGCACTTACACACAACATTTCTCTGTCTTCTTTCCAACTTTCCAATGCTTCAAGCATTTACATGCATAATTTTCTCCCACTCACTTCTCTGTCACAAACCATATTGCCATTTACTGTGATTTCCTAGATGTTTGCTCAGGAATTACTTTTGGGACAGAGTTTTGGAATGAGTGAGGAAAGTCAGGAAGATTTGGGATGCAACCACCTATTGCTGATTTTAGTGGCAACTGCATGTTTGCAGCTAACACAATCAGGAATGTATCTACATGAGCACTGGTAAGTTTTTGACAATATTGATTCCAAATTTTCATTAATCTAAACAATAAATTCATTACATCATATTACAATTTGAAACAAAGTCTGCCTTGTTATGTCAGTAAAAATGGAGAAGTGAAGTGGTCTAAACCTACTAATATCAATGAAGGAATTGTGCATTTCCCCCATATCCATGGTCATTTCAGTACTCAAGACTTTTAATTAACATCAGTTTTTTCCCTGTTTCCATGTTTTATGAGCAATATGGAAATTATGATTATTCACCAGCCCAGTGTGGCTCTGAGTAGCATGTGCCAAATTTCCACTGAGGTGAATTAGTAGTTTCTTTTCTGCCCAAAATAAAGTGGTCCTCAGAAGAGAACAGTTAAAAATACATTTCATATAGGAGTAAGTTTCTAAACTTCCTAAGACTATAAAAATCATCCAACTTGCAAAATGCTATTGAATTTCAAAAAAAAAAAAAAAAAATTGAAATGTAGCCATTCTACCATATTAATTTAATTTTAGTTTACTACTAGTGGAAGTGATGCTACTACCAATATTACTATATTAAGTGATTAATGTGTTACACCTATATATAACCTAACAGATAAGTATTGTGGTTTTGAGAAATAGGTGGTGTTAAGGCACTTAGTAATCAATTTAAAAAACATTATAAAATGTGGGGTTTTTATCTGTACCTCAGGTTTTAAGATGATGTGGTACTATCATCTGAGAACACTACCATACAAAGGTCTATTACACGTGCAACAGTCTCTTATTCCTCCTACTTCCTCCTATATTTTCTGTCTATCTTCTTGATTCTTCCTACTTCCTATTTGTTCCTTGAGAAAAATCTCCTTATTCCTAGTGAGTTTGGCTGTAACAGGACTGATCCCATAAATCTTGTTTACAGGAGGACTAAAATTTCACAAGACTGATATTACACGTTGATGAAATATGTGAAAGATTAGCAAATTAAAAAATAACATAAATAAAAAGCTTTTACAGAAAAATGCATTTCCTTTAGGAAAATGAAAGATACCCTCAACTCCTGAAGGCCTTGGAGGAAACCTTGGATTTGAATGGTATCAGAGAGCTAAGTTGAGAAAATGCCAGAAAAGTTACTAATGCCGGCACGTAAGTGTAGGAAAACACTATGAAATCTCCCAGAGAAATGGCAAGCCAGAGACATTCTCAACATCCATTCTCAAAAAAAACCACTGGTGCGTAGTTTCAGGTTTAGAAAAACAACAACAAAACCAACCAACCAACCAAACACTCCAGAGTGTCTTTGTCTTATAGCACTGCTCCAACAGAAAAAAAATGAAGATAAAAAATAAAAATTAAAATAAACAAACAAAAAAAAAGCCCCTAAAACTGAACAAACAAAAAAACAGAGAGAAAAGGATATGAAGAGCAAACCTGGGAGCAATTCTATTGCAGTAAAAATCTTTACTTTTTGTCATTGTTGATTTTTTTGTTCATAATGTCACATTGCAATACAGGTAAACATATCTGCCTCAGATTGTAGATCTCAGTCATAAAAGGTAGCATATATGCCTAGTGAAATCAGAAGATCAGATCAAGTTTATTCCCTGATTTATGTAAAAATAATTTAAATGGTCACTATCTGCACAGACTTTAACAAGGTCATTCAAATGAGGAAGATTAATATGAATCTACTCTATGATCACTGAATTGCATTAGCTAGTGAGACTGAGTGCCAAAATAAGGTCTTAAATAAAAAATTTTTAAAACCCTGCTAATTTTCAAAGAACAATATTATAAAGGTGACTGTAACAATGAAAAAGATGGAGTTACCAGTCCCAACATCTCTACTGTCACACAGATAGTGGAAATTATAGCAGCCAAGTAAGAAAGTGTAAACCTGTACTCAGTGGAAAATGTGTTGCCCAAAGCAGGCAAAACAAGATGACTCATTGATACAGTTTGAAATTCTCAGCTTCCCTAGTGCTTTCATTTCAGAATGAAGGTTATTTATACAGTTATTTTTTCTAGTATTACAGAGGGATAATGAGAATTCCTCTTACTTAACTGTACCTTTTAAACGACAGAGAAGTAATTTTCTCACAAACACACTGCAATAACTCTCTGGCCTGACATTTACTTTTTTCTATCTCAGCTGGCACCAAGAACTTGATTTTTAAACAACTTTTTGTTTTACTGGGCAGTGCACCAAGGATTCAGTCCAGAGAAGGACTCAGTATCAAAAACCAGAACACCTACATTCAAGCACTTGGAGCAGAAATGGAAATCAGACCCAATGGTGAATGTCCAGGCAAGGCATTCCAGAGCAGCTTCCAAAGCAGCTCCCATCCTCAGCAGGGAGCCCAGTGGATGAGTCAGGAAGAGATGCCACGAAGACTGATATAACAGGCTTGTGCCTGTCTAGGGCACTTCATTTGATGCTCAAGGGCATCTTACCCCACTGGAATTACAGATCAGACTCTCCCTGGAAAAGTATTTTAAGTCTCTACTGCTAGAAATTTTTATTTTTTTCCTTTCAAAACACATACAGTAGAAGCACCAACTTGAGACTACCCCCTGACTATATTCCTGCTCAGTTTCCTCTTTCTTCTTATGAGGTGTTAGTCCACATGTTTCACCTCTAGAGAGTGTCATAATACTAAACAGGCTAGAGGAAAAAGTGGACATTTCTTCCTAGAGCCTTAATCGCTTGTCTACTAAAATAATCTGTTGTTTGCTGGTCCTTTGCTTCTGGTTATTTCCCGTATGGTGAGGCATAAGCATGCCATCTTCACACTTGTAAATAGTCCATAACTTGGTTATTAGAAAAAGGTCCTGGAAGATAAGGAGAGATGTAAGTTTGATTCTCCTGGCGATGGTATCGAACTGAGGTCAGTTCAAGCAATAACGCATCGCACACGTAGACCACTGCCGAGCAGCTGCATGCAGATCCAATATTGCAGCAAGTCTCTTTTGCAGAGGCATAGAGCCATCTCCCTTGACATCACATTAAAAAATACTGAGCACTGATGGCAGACTAGGAAAGCTCCATATCCAGTAAGTAAATTATATAAAAGGTACTCAAAACATTGTTAATTTTCAACAGTGCTTAAATGAAGAGGCTAACATACTATGTTAAGTAATCTTGAGCCAGGTCATGCAGACTCTGAAGAGCATTTGGAAAACTCTTTCAGCAGGGGAAGCTGATATTTTCTGCACTAGAACTGGCATTAATTCAGGATTTAAAAAAAAAAAAAAAAAGAAAAAAAAGGAAAATTAAGTAGACTCTGTGAAACTATTAAAATTTCTATACTTTACATTCATAATTTATGATAAAGTCACAAACCCTTCTCTCTCACACTCAGCTGTTTCTACCAGTCATAGCAAAAACGTACTATAACCTTGAAGTCTGCAAGACTAAAATATGTCATGTTGGAAATTATAGCTATGTTTACTATACCTGTATTTATATCTATGTACAACATAAAGCCTAAAAGTTCAGATTTTTAAAAAGTGTTCTTCATGCCATTACTGCTGATGCATAATCAAATAAAACAAAGCGTGCTACTAAATTTATCTATTCAAGACAGTGTATTGTGTAGGAATAAAATAGACATATGAAATATTACTTTTTTTTTATGTGATAGTTTAGCACTGTTTAGAGATAGGACACACCACTGTGTATAACAAAGATATACATGTATGACTCAACACATCCTTTTTCTTCCCTCACTAAATAGAAGTTTGTGATCTGAATATTAGTTTTAGGGGTTTTTCTTCTCAAAATAGAAGCCAAAGACACATTTCTCTTTAAGAATAAGATTTAGCAAGATAAAAAGTCCTGGTTATTTAACAGAATATTAAAGTAGCCTTGCTGAGCTGGATTATGCATTTGGTAAACTGTGACTGTGTTCAGTAATTTAATTGAAACTTTCTGTGGAAGGGAAGCTTTCATGGATTCTGGAATTAATTTTTCATAGAAAATTCTTAAATTCACTCACAGGTTTAATAAGTATTCCTTTAAATTTCACTGTCACTTAGCCACTAGATGCTTTTCTGAGATTAGTTGAAAGGCTTTACCTCAAATGCTTGAAAGGTTAATCCTACATTGTAGTTTTCTGACACTGTTATTTTCCACACACATTCCTTCATTGGTCTGTAGTCATCAGGATAATTGGGAGACTGGATCTGGCCTTCATTTTTGTGGATTTCACCTCCACAAATAGCTGATAAAAGCATAACATTTGCACTGTCAATAATGGCATTGTCTGTAATTTCCCCACGCCCAAACTGACATTATATGCTCCCATTTTTAAAACTAATAATAAGACTGTTCCTGAAAGTAGTTAAATCTACCAAGGATAAATTATTGAAAACACAATTGATTTAAAACAGGATATGTATGTCAGTTAGCAAATACAATTTAGCATTTCTAATAGCTCTAAACATGTCTACAGTGTTGAGGAAGATTTTGTAACCATGGATAATCTGAATCTATACATTTTACAGAATATATTTAAAAGGTCAAAATAATTAAATTTTTGTTCACCCTTGAAATATATTTAATAAACATCCTTCATTAATATTTGCTAACCTTTAGAAAGAGACAAAAGAAAGCAAAATCTCATATAAATTTTATAACAATCTATGCATTTTAACCTACAGCTTATCACTTCAAACTTGCACTCAGTTTGAAGAAACAGGTAATATAAAAAAATATTTTCACGAAAAGTACAGGTTCTATTTTAAACAGGTGAATGTTGACTTGCTAACACACCCACTGTGTGAGAGTGCCTCTATTAACTATTCCCAGAGTATTTGGAAAATATAAGGCAGATTTTTCTGAAGGATAAACAGAAAGTACACACAGAAATCTTTGCAAACAGTAAGCATAAGAGCATGCATATATAGGTAATTAAAGACTGGTAAAAAATGCTTGTGATTATTATCAGTGGTTTCCCTAAAAAAAGAGCTCAGCTGAAATCTGATCACAGCAGGAGTTTCAAAATGCTGTGTCTAGTAAGTTAGCACCTAGTGTCTCTTAGTGATAAAATACTAATTCATATGTTCGTTTTGGTGAGGGGTGATTAATATCCAAAGGTATCTGGTTAATATTTTACTTCCATAATCAATTCATTTTTAGTGCTATAAGAGGCTTACCTTCATAAACTGCTGCAAAACCCTTCCCAACCCAGTTGCTGCTGCTGCGGAACTCAATCCACATCCTACTGTCAGAGGATACAAGGACTTCTGGCAGTTTGTCACCACAAAACCTGCCTAAAAACATGCAACCAGTAACTGCATTTTCTGCCGCCTCTGAAGCCAAATGCTGCAAACATTTATACAAGTGTTTAACATTATAAGCACAAGTAGCAGAACCGACTCAGTGGAACTATTCATATGCTTATGGTTAAGCACATGTGTTTCTGCAGATCAGGACCTAATACACAAAGATTTTATTATAAAGCTTTCAGAACTTTTTATTGCAGTCAGGTTCACAAGTCTCAGTATAAAACCTTAGGGGACTTAATGAAAAAAAATGGTTGTTAGAGATTGTTTCTATACATACAAACACATGCATTTTGGAACGGGAAAATGAGCATCAATCTTAAGAAAGAAAAGCAATGTAGGTCACAGTAATACAGCTCATTGTTCCTAAGGACCAAAGAGATTTAAAAACTAACATCTAAATGGCCTATACTACATTATCCTCTTAAATTCTGCCAAGGTAGTTAAAATTTCTGATTTTCTAGGTGATAGGGAACAGGAGAAAGGATAATTACTGTCTGGTCTTAATTCTTCTTTATTTTCTGTCGAAGGCCAAGAAAAGAAACATTCCTGCCCTCTGTATCTGGGCATTAGTATTATGGATGGTGAAATCTCCCCACCAACCTTCTGAATTAAAATAGGATGACTGCAGCTTTTACATATCAGTCACAATTCAAACTTAATTCATTATTCCTTTGCATGTCTCTTCTCTACAAGAGCAGGGAAAGACAAAGAACAAATAGAAGCAATCTACTCATAATCTTAAAGGTAAAGGTACAGGCACAGAGTTTGTAAATACAACTCTACAGCAGATGCATGTGCTCATCACATGACCTATGGATTTCCCACCACACACTCTACAGATCTGTCTGTAACCTTCCCTATTTCTCTGAACAAAACCATGGCAGCTTCATGTTTCAATATCCATAAGCAAAGCAAAAACTTGCACATTCTGTAGTTCGCATCCTTCCACACATGCAGCTGAAAAATGACAAGCTGCAGGAAGGCTTGAGGCTTGAAGTCAAATAAATTAGTTCTATTATGCCATTCAGAGGGGCTTTTTCCCATCCCCAAGTTTAGATACATTCTATACACCTAAAACCCAAGAAGTTTGTTGTGGGTTCAACAGCAAGTCCACTGAGAGCCCAGCGAGTGTGGCACAGTGGACAGTGCAGCATTTAACAGTTGCATACCAAGCAGAGAGGATTTTCTCCAGTAGCCATCTCTTACTTCAATATAGTCGTACCAACAGAGGCTGCTCTTGTAAAGGTCCATGGTGGTAAAGTTTAAAATGATCTGCAATCAGATGAGAAGGACTAAATGAATCAAGTGTGGTTAATAAGAGAAAAACAATCACAACAACATTCTGCAGAACTGAAGCCAGAGTGGTCACCTGTAATGGGATTCCAACTAGTTAGACATTTAATTAACCTGTCTTCAATTATTTCTTTGAGTAAGTAAACGTTTCTTGGGAACATGAAAAGTTTCTTTTGTTTAATCTTATATATTTGAGCGGATTTGAGATAAACTACTCGCATTTAATTGCTCACAGGGTGTTTTTCCCCGAGGAATAAAATTTGAGAAAGCTAATAAGGTAAAATATTTTGCTAATAAAATTTTAAGTATGTTACTTGATAGTTCTATTGCTAATCCCTCTTCCATTACATTCTGACCATAATCAGCACTGATTATAATCAGCTGCAAGTAAAAAAAAATAATAATTGTTTCATTTTGCATGGTGCTTCCTTCTACTACTGTTTTGACAGGATATTTTACTTGCAGACACATAAATGTTGACAATGGTGGACAGTAATTCTGAAAGCAAGATCACTAATAAGAAATGGTATATAGCCACTTAATGATTCTTAATGAAACTATACTAAAGCTTTTTACACAGAAATCTGAGTCCTGAGCACTTCTGAAACTTTTGAACTTGGACTCCAAGTTTTATTGAGAACATCTGTAAACAGGCATGTTTTCAGTACTTATGATGAGGACTACCCTTATAAGAAATTACATTATCCCTGTTTTAGAAATACTAATACTACACTGCTATAAATTTACACCTTGAACACAAGAATAGGACTTGTCCCGATCAGACATTGACACAATAGCTACAGTTTAAACCCTGACTGACTGGGATAGTCTTAGCATCATGTCCTGCAATTCCAGGGATAAATCCAAAAAAATGGATTACAAGTTACTTATATTTTGCATTATAAAATCATTTTCAATTAATACCTTTTTACTGGATTTAGGTGTATTTTGAAAACAAATTCATCTTCTTCAGAATCAGTTCCTCAGTATACATAAACAAACACACATCTCTATTCACATTTGAGCGTAGAATTGGTATTATTTTAGCTTTGATCCTACGAACTCACAATTGAAACCTGCCATTATAAAGCAAACATGAATTTCTGCACAGTAGCAAATACTTCACACTGCAAAAATACATCTCCATGGCAGCCTATGAAGCAGCTGTGACTGTCAGTTGAAAGGAGAGGAATTTACCCTTAGTCCAGCAGCAAGGGAAAAATTATAACACTGTAACTGGAACAATGAACCCAGACAGTCAGACAAGGTGGTTTAGTTCCATCCCAAACTGCCTCTAGGTTTTGTGCACCCTTTCATGGATATCTAACCCATGGGACATTTGGCCTTTACTATTCAGGCAGTCCTCCAGGAAGACATACTGAAGAAATAAGTGCACAATTGTTACCAGAAGTCCATAGCCACCTACTTACCATAAGAAATATGAAGATCTCACTAAAAGTACAAACATTCATATGCTTTACTCTGCTTCAGTTTTTTATTACATTTCCAAGTGCTATTTGAATCTACTTCCCAGGATGGCAGAGAGATCATTCTCTCATTCACACAGCAATTCTCTGTCCTTGGCAGAATTTTTCTCCTTCAACTTTTCTTTCAAGTAAAGACGTCACACCAGGTACAAAGCTTTTGTTCTCCTCAAATCATCCACTTTGCAGTTCAGATTCCTCTAAACTCCTACCTTCTTTTTTCCTCAAAACATTAAGTAGGTATCTCTGTTTGTATCTAGCCATTCTGCTTGAAATTACTGCTGCCCTCATCAGTCGTGTCCTTTTCCACCCATGCCGACTTCACCCCATCTGTGCAGGCAGAGGGGTTCACAAGGGGAGCTCTTTTTCTTTGCCCAGATGAGATGCAGACAGCTGCTTAAGCTAACCCAGCTGGCTCTGTCGGAAACAAGCTACAGAAGCCACAACCTATACCTCCTTCATTGCTTCAGCACTTTATAGTCCAGAGGTCTCTCACCAGTCTAACCACAAGTTTTCCTTTTTCCATTACACAGCTGAGACATCAGATTTCTCTGTTCTTTCTTTGGAAATTCACCTTTTCCCAAGCCTTAGTTGCCAGGATAGAGCTGGGAAATGGATGGTTTCACTTAGGTGTGATCATGTCAATGCCTCAAAGTGCTGCAATCTAAATGGAAATGGTTAAAATTTAATGAGTCTCCTCAATGGCCCCTGCTTTTGAAACTGCACGAAATAACCTTTACAGCCTTTTCTCGCTCTGACATGCCAAGGTATTTGATGATACAGCAATTTCTTAACACTGACCAGAATTCATTAGCTATACATAGGCAGAACCCCCAATCTGTCACAGCATGATTTCTGGTCATGAACCAAACAAGTTTAAATATATTTAAGATTCTGATTTGCTGTTCTGCAAGGTATTAAATAGAGCTACAGACAAGGCAGAGCTTGTTCAAGGGGACAGGATGGCTGAGAGGCTTACCAGGAAAAACAATCAATGGGTATTTGTCAGCACAATTAAACAATTATTGATTACACAGCAAATTCAATTGTGCTACTGCAGCTACCAAGAGAATATATCATATGTCCTACTGCCTGAGATAAGAAAGCACAAAATATACAACAAATACCAGTAGTACAAACTCAGGTTTCTGCAGGTGGCATTTTTTTCCCATATCAATCAAGGATTTTTCTGTCCCATTTTATCTTTCATGCAAAACATTAAGGAAAATTGAAAAGTAGCGTAACCTATTCAAAAAGGCAGATTCAAATAAAACACTGGCACAGCTGTAACCCTCCATATGCCAATAAAATTTCTACACACCAGACAGCAGGATTTGCCCTGGCTGAGGGCATACATCATTAATAACACCATCCTCCCTCCGAGACTTTTCTGTGTATAGATATACTGAGTACATCTGTTTGCTATGTAATCTTTAGTCTCAAAAGTAAAAGGTGAATGGACTGCCTTGTTTTACTAATAGGGATACATGTATTTTGGGTTGGTCTGGCAATTTATGATGCCTTGTGAATAAAAGTAACTCTGCACCTAGTACATGCCACTGCAGTCCCAGCCTCCATTAAATTTCTGGGCATCCAAGATCAGAAGAGTCCTTACTTGCAGAAAGAGGCATGGATAGAAGTCCTCCAAACAATGCTCATACAGCAGAATGTTAAATCTCAATAAATAAATAGAAGAGAGCTAGGCAATGCCTTTGCAGTTTATTTTTAGGTGACTAAAGTGCTCAGTGACCTTTTGGAATGCGACATGATGCATTTATACATACTCTAACCTCCACACAATATTCTTGAGATTTATCAGGCTCAAAGCAGCAAAGGAACAAAAATTTGAATATATTTTCATTGTCTCCTCACTATATGAATGTGTTATCACCGTTTTCTGAGAAAAATTGGGATCAAGTATAATGCATGTCCAAGGTCCTATGATATATGCATTAGCTCAGATTTAGACCTCATGGCTGTGAGTAGGGTTTGTTATCTCAAGACAGCCAGTATCCTACAGGAACAGCATGGACAAAATAGGCTTTTTGACACTAGCACAAATATAATTTACTCTGTTCTTGCTGAGCTATATGGAGACTAGAGAGCTGGAGGTCATAACACTGCCCTACAGTCACGACTTGCCATGCAAAATTTCAACTAGAAAATTCTTATTAGTCTTTTCCCCATTTGAGGCAGCAGGTAAAATGGGAAAGGAGCCGGTCCTCTCACATTGCTGATTTCAAGACAGGGACTTTCCCCCATTAAACTATTGCACATTATAATACAGCTTCAATGGTGGTTACAAACTCAAGACTTTTTTTTTTTTTTTTTTTAAATTATATTACAGATTTATTACAATTACACTGGTGTCCATAGATAGGCTTACACAAAGTTGGAGTATGCTATGCATACTTAAGCATAAACATTAACTCATACATTAGTAGTTTTTTCAAAAGCAAATAACTGTAGATGAACACTGATTTTTAATTTTTTTTTTTAATGGAGGGGTGGGAAAAAAACCTAAGCCATTTTTGTTGTTATTATAGCAATGTCTAAAATGCAACACAAATAGTGGGGACATAAATTTACTATCTGGATTAATTTTCGTCCTTTGCACAAATGATGAATCTTTTATTCATCTCTTTTCATTTTTTGTCCCCTGACAACCTGCTGAGCTACCCTTTTCCTCCCAGCAGAGAGTGTTTAATTTTCCTCCTGTCTCTGGCTCTTGCCCAGAGGAGGGCAAACACTCTCCAAATGACTTTACTTTCATCCCCCACAGTAGCAAATGCCCTTATAGCTCCTCAGGATCTATTAGAACATCACAACTATATATTCTTGCTGTCTACCAGGACCCTGACCTGAAAGAAACACAAAACAAAGTAACACAATAAGGAGAAAATAATGTTCAATAGATAAATAGTGGGAGACCACTGAGAAAAATGACTGAAATATTTGGGAGCCAGTACTGAGTCTCATGTTTGGTTCTATATTTCAGTCTTTAAATTCTGTATTTTAGTCTTTAGTATTTGACTTTTATATTAGTCACTGTTTCATGTAAGGAAAGTTACAGCCTTTTTCCTGCATATTTTGTCTCAGCTGAAGCTTTTCATCACTCCCCCTACCCTTATTTGTTTTGAAGTAGCCTGATATTTGAGCCAATAATTTAAAATAAGGTCTAGCTAGCACATTTTGGAAGTGTACACAAGAATAACAGATTTTGCTTTCATAGCATTACACACTTCTCTCTCCAAACGGCTCTCACCAAGCCCATTTTTCCCCACTTTTTTTCCCATAAAACTGATCCCCAGAAAGTAAAACTATATGCACTAGAACCAGCACCAGGGAGCACCTACAATGTCACTTTACTTGTGTTATTATGGTTTCATTTTAGAAACCTTTTATTTAACACACAAAGAACTTCCTTACTTACAGCCCAGCTATCAGCCCCATGCGGCTCAGTCAGCTTGTCTGAGCCCATGCTGGAAAACGGACCATCCAGGAGCCTGAACGACCTCTTCCACTTTTATACTGAATCATAAATTGAACTGGGAGCTGGTTTTAAAGGGAGTTCACGGTGCAAACATACAGTAGGTTGAAAACACACCTTCATTTCACAACGACACCCATTGAATAGATGATGGCTCTAATGCCACAGATCAAAGTCAAGTCAATAGAACGTAGCCCATGGTCCCATTTTTTATGACATACCATTATTTTCAACAAATATGGATCCTTTAAACCTAAAAAAAAGCTAAATAACCATAACATTGTACTTTGAAAATACTATCTGTGTTTTGCTAAAGGAACATTAAAATACCTTCTCTCCTGGGGTCACAGAGATTCTCCATATGCAGTGTGTGTAGGAAGGATAACCATTTGGAAAGCCAGGAGAAGAAAAGTTGCCTGTAGATTCCTGCAGCGTTTCTCCACAGGCTGAAAGAAACAAATTACAGTAAAAATATAAAATTTAATGTGTCTGACAGAGAAAAAATGCATCTTTCCAGTACTGACTTGGAATACATTTAACTCACTGCAGATGCAGAATGGAAAACAAACCAGTTAGTTTACAATTTACTCACAGCCATGATTTTAAGCCAGTCTGACATTTGTTCCATTTTATGCAGGATTTTTTAATTCCTTGAACTATTTCACTTGTGTGTTGTCTGCTGACATAACCAAAATTATGGCAGTCTTAAAAATATCATTGCTGTCAATCAACTGCAACATTATACATAGAACTCTTTTGGTACCAAAAAAAAAAAGTTAGACATCCTTTAAGAACTAAAACAAATGCTAGCACAACATGACTTGCACTACACTGAAATTTTGTAAGTGGTTTCATTTAATTTAGTACTTCACCCACAGGAGAGACAGATCTGACCTAAACACACTCCTTTATGTTGCTATAGAAAACTAAATCCTATATTCAACAAAGTCTCTTGCAAGAGTGATTTGTAGAGATATGACTAATAAAAGCAAAGCAAATGTAAAGCCCTAAAATACCAAAGGCTTTTATATTCTTTATTATTAAAGCTTTTAGCACCATCTCTCACCTGTCAATCATGCTGCTAGATGTTGGTGGACTGGTTAATAAATCATCTTCTTACTAAAATATAACTCTGGAAAGTTCCTGTCACTCTCCACCATTAAAACTGATTTTGATAGGGTGTTACACCTTGATCAGTCATCTTTTTTGACCTTAATCAAATTGTTTCACCCACTGATTTTGCAGGTGTGACACAAGATATGAATTTGAGATTATCCCATGACAAGAAGTGTAATCAGATCTGCAGTGCTTTCAAATTACAGGGCTACCATTGCCAGCAGGTGAACAACTGTGTCATCAAAATATCAATGAATTATAAATGATCTGGAAAATCTTTAAAAAAAGAGAACAAAGGAAAGGATTGTTTATGACAAAGACAGACAACACAGCTGTAAAGGTTGTCTTGTTAAAACGCATCTAAGATGTGATCTGACAACTACACTGTAATATCAGGCCTAAATTACATTCAAGGCATTAAATATGCTCTCTGACACTCAATTGGTTATCATGATGAGGAGAGAAAGGAAAGACTGGCATGGCCTTCAAGAAGTGAAATGGCTAGAGCCATCACCATTGTGTCCTTTAGGAATGAAACAGGGAAAAAAATTATTTTCCTCCATTCAAAAAACATGATTTTATCTTTAAAAAATTGCAGCCAGCCACAGCAGATAACATTTCTGCATAAACCTTTTCAGGGAAAAGGCTACATCTGTCATTAACCACAGCTGATTTTTAGCACAACAATGAATACAAACTCGAATAAGTTGCACAGTCCTGTACTGAGTTCCCCCAGAGTTGGTGAGCAGTGCCGCAGCTTATAGTACATAAGTAAAGCATTTAAGAACAAGCCAACTGTGAAATTGTTGTCTCACTAAGGAGCAGAGGACAGCAGAGCCAAAGATGAGACATCCATGAGAATCCAAGCACTCCTCTCACCCCATTTGGAGCCCTATCTTATTCTTCCCCCCATGCATGACTTCATTAAGACTATGCTGCAACATTCCATGCTCCATGTACAGAAGACGTGTACAGACTCAAAACAATGCCTTTTAAGTTGGAAAAGGAACCGTGGAGCATGTTTTTCCCCCCAGGACTTATAGAATAAAGCTATTTAATATAAAAATTTACCTTATATACATAGTAAATTCCTGGGAGCTCCCTATCAAATCAAAATTATTTTCAGAACTATCTCTAAATTTAACAGAAACATAAGAAAACTTGCAATTAGATAACATCTACTAAGAATTAGTACAACCAGAATTTATAAAATGCATTTGGGCTTTATGTGTTTTGCCATATTTATCTTTTAATTTTAAATTCTTGATTACTCAAGGGAACCATAACAAGAACAGCTTATACCAATCAATAGCTGAATTAATTTTCTATGCGATCTGAGCTCCAGGCTGGCTTCCAAAGCTCTGTAGACAGGGTGATATGTGGGAATTTCTTGTTGAAAAGCACATTTCTCTGCAATGGGATACAGTTAAAATTCTATCACTAGAGAATGTAAAGGTTTTCTTTGTATTTGGACTGTAGCAACTGCAGTATTCATGACTAAGCTTATAAAACAAAATATTATAAAATTTTTTACTGTATAATGGTGCACTAGTAATGAAATCCACTTTGGGGGAGAAATGTGGAAGGAAAATGAGTGGTAAGGGCCACTTATTTAAATTTAATTTCAAACTTATTTTAGTATATTTCATGTCAGTAGATATCAATTACAACTTCAGTCATACACAGCTCTACCTTATAAAGTAGATATATATAGATTATATATACATATAGTTATATATAGATACACACAGTACTTACAAAGTATTTTTATTCCTTTGCTAATCATTAACATTTGTCAAGGTTTTCCCTGATGCTTTTTCGCCCCTTTCAAATGTCATGCCTTATATCAATTTTACTAGGCTAGACCACTTGCTGAAATGCCACTTTAGCATTCCCCACACACATACTCTAAACATAAAAGCCTCAAGCCTCTGTTTTACGGCTTGAGAAAGTTAGACATCTAATAAGACTCTCTGTGGTTAGGAAAGGGGAACTATTTTTGCTTCTCCTTGCAAAGATTAGCAGTGGGTGTAGGCAGCAGGTAGATTATATGCTTATACAAAGCAATTCCCCCCCGGTGTACTCTGCAGCAGAGTTTAATTACACAGCCTGTGTGTAACACCTCTCTGGGCTGGCTGCACACACAGTCAAGTCCCATCAAGGATTACAGTGAAATCTGCAAATGATGAAGCCCAGATCCACCAGGACACTTAGAGAACCAAGTCTCATTCCTTTTAACATAGCAAGTACATACTATCATTTATGGCTAATTTGAGTTTACCCTTTTTCTTTAGAGTCTTTAACACTTAGACACAAGTCTGTACAACTGTACATATATGGCATATAAAGCTGCCACAGAGCCCTAAAAATATCTACTGCTGATCGTGCATTTGTTAAATCAAAAACTTAAATCAATTTACTACAACTCGGGGTCTTACTACTGACTTGATTCCCCTTCATAGTTATAGGGAAACTGTCTTAATCTAAAAACCCTAATCCTCCTTATGCAGTTAACAAAGGCTGACTTTTGAAGTTGAATATTCTTTTTGAATCTAATAGAGATGGCAGCAAGTTAAGCCTAAAGAACAGTAAGAGCAGCACAAAAAAGAGGCAGGCTTCAGCCTTCATCTGCTCTTTTCTACACACACAGATATAGGCAATTTGTAAATTTGCTGAACTTCATCCATTCACCTTCTCTTCTTTGGAACAGATTTCTCCCACCAGTCTGAGACTCCTTCCCTATTCATTATTCAGTCCCATTCTATGCACTTATTTTTTGTTCTCTCTTTTGGCATACAAGTATCTTTCTCCATTTTCCTTGCTTACTTTCCCGCTCCTATAAAACTGCATATGAACATTAAATCAATTACAATTTCTATATAAAACCATAAAGGCAGAGCTGTGTTGAAATTTTAGCGGCTACACCTGAAGAAAACACATTCTATCACTCCATTAGACTGTCTGAAAACCACTATAATACATCCAGCCTTGAAGTTCAAGTTTTATTCTCAAATACCAAGACACTCAAAATTTAAAATCAGATTGGCAGAGGAAGGATTTCAACTTAGCTGCCTTCTTTCCCCTTATTATTCCATCCTGTAATAACATAATTTGGTATTAAAATGTAACAGATCCCTATCAGTAATTACATTTTCCTTTTACAGAAATCCCAAGGAAAAGTTAAAAGCAAACCAAAATTGCTACATTTTAGAGACCTGGCACTTACCCTGCTGCTGAAAGGCAGGTTATCAAATCTCACTCCTTGGCTTCACTAATCTCAAAACTGTTTCTTGGTCATTAAGCCCCTTCCTGAATAATGACTCTGAATATCCTGACTAGGTAAAACACCCTGGAAGGCTCAGCTGCCTCCCTGCTGTGAGGATCACCTGTATTTTCCAGAAATACTGAGCTCAACTTCATGTTCACGAGGCCCAGAAAATGACTTGGACCAGCAAATGTATACAGAAATAATTAGAATTTCAAGAAAACATGCACAATACCATAAAATCCTTTACCATAAAAGTGTGGGTCTCTGGAATATACCAATTAGTTTTGTTTTCTGTATTTTCATTGTATTACATTTAAGGCAGCACAAATGAACACATGAAACAATGGCAGATATTAAGGATTGAAATATTCACTGCTGTTTTATCATAAGCAGGCATCATGACTAATCTCTTTGGTCTGAAATAGGGACCTCCAAAACCAAAACAGTATCAGGGATTTTATTGCTAGATACTACAGTGATCACATTCTTTACATAAAACCAAAAGCTTTACGTCTGTCTGAATTTTCAGCTTCAGTATTTGTTGGAAAATATATTAAAACCGAAGTACTGTGCAGCTTTCAGAGATTTACTTTCTTTATTGGATGCTTCCATTTGGGTTGTGTTATTTAGCTATTCAGCTTCTATTAAAAATATTAGCAGAAAAAAATAACATTTTAAATAGTATGCTATTTAACATTTGTAGAAAAACCTTCTGCCTTTTTCTCTCTCTTAAAACTCACTTTCTTTTATGGCATGGCTCATCTAAGTAAGGTTGGAAAGCGGTCTTTTTTCCCCAAGTTTCCCAAAGCTAAGTGCCAGAAAAGGAGCATGATCCTTCAACCACTGTTCATTTTTGTTATCCATCTGACCCATGCTCACCAGTGCTGCAAAAAAAAAAATCTCACTTTTCAAGTGCACACTGCTACTGAACAACCACAGGGGGTTCACAATACCATAAAACTAACTTTCAATAAGACTTTCACAACACTGAAAGAAATTACAACTCTCACTACATGTTTTCATGTCATATATGAAAAGGATGTCTTCTCTGAACAACTCTTTTAATGTTAGCTCAAAAAATACATTGCATCTTTTACCGTTGACTGAGAGTGCATATTAGAGTATTATATTCACACTGAAAGCATAGCTTATAACTACTTTCTTTTTTTTCTTTCTTAAGTAAATGTGATCGTAAGATAATACCTACTTTCACAGTGGCTTTACTTTTATAGACTGTTTTTTCCTCCAAAATTTGTCTTTCGTCAAAATATATACGTATTCTTTGTGTTTATGAAATTGTTGCTCTCTGTATGCTTTCATTAGAAATAATGCTGCCAAGCGCGGCATTATTAAAGTTCTTTCTGTACCAAAAGGAAAGAACAAAAAATTGATCCCAAAGGAACAGTGGTTAAAGAAGAGGTGTTAAAGTGATTTCTCCTCTGGCAGGCCCAGAAGTGCTGTGCATGTTCTCAGTACATGTAAGACTATGATTCAGAGTACTTACAGCACAAAGCAAAAGCGTATTTCAGCGGAACAGTGCACATCACATGCACGTCAGAGTCCCCAGATCTTCAGTAGATCCCATTGCTCCTGGTACAAATTTGAAGCAACTCCATTGTTTTAAGCTTTATCCCTTTCTTTAGTCCTTCTGCATTGATCAGTTGGTTAGAAGCAGCGATATATCTAAGTTAGAACAGTTACTGAGATTTTATTAATTCCCGGGAGGAGCAGCAAGGCTGTAAGCCTACATGGCACAGAGCTGGGATGTCTAGCCTCCCACAAGGACCTTGCTGGTAAATTCAGACTGAGAGATGGCACTTCTGAATTTCTTTGATTCACACCAAAGGTTAACAGTAGTATCAGCCATAACTAGAGTAAGGAAATTGAAACCTTTTCCTTTGAGATTTCCAGCATTCTGTCAGCTTCACTTACTGAAGAAAGAGCACTAGAGAACAGCATGAACCACAGCATTGACTCTGGGTTACTCCAGGCTTGCTACTGATGTCTCCAAGACAGACTGCAACTCTACCACACTCTTTTGAGATAAAAAACTAATACTCATTCAAATTGTAGGATGCTATAATTAGGCAGAAGACATTAAATAGCAAATGTATCTGTTAAAACCGTGGAAATTTTGTAACAAGACGTAACCATTTGATCCATAAAAGAGTTTACAGTTTAGTTGCCCTGGCTTGATATTTTTCAACTTTTAAAAAAATACAGTGGGTTCAGAGCTGAGTGCAATATTTCATTTTGCTCCTTCTGCACTCAACTTGAATTCAAATAAACGACTGCAGCCAGTATGCAAACCAGAAATGATATTAAGCATCTTTCTTTTTTTTTCTAGTTGGTGAACAGCTAAGGAAAGCAGATTGAAATGACATGTTATTTCATACGGTTTATCTGTCCTTAGGTGCTTTGCATTCCAGTGACCTTGTCTGTAAGATTCTTTCATGATTCAATTCTTGAGCAGCCTATGTCAGTTGCCAACACAGAAACAGACTACTGACCAGCTGACTCAAAAAGTTTATCATTCCTCTTGAACAAGTCAAACAGTTGCTAGTATGTGGTTTTGGTTTGTTTGTGGTGCAATACCTGGACATCTATACAGCTTTCTTGCCTGTGCAATATCTCCTTTACTTAGACGGGTACGCTGGCCAATGGCAGGTCGTATACCATTGTCATCACGGGAAGGGAGAATGGTATCCAGAAACATGCCCCTAAAAAAAATAAAAATAAAAATAGACCCCAAAAACCCCTGTCAGGTTTCTGTCATAAAACTATCTGAGTTTCATGAACGTATACCTGTTTTGTAAATTTGGTTTTTACATTTGGCATAAATAAGAGGGTAACATACAGAACTTTAAATACAGACAACATGCCATAAAATTCCTCAGGTTGGCAAACTTTATGCAAAGTTACCAAAAAAGAATCTTCTCTCAGTACATCAATTAACATATCAGCTTTTATATTTCTTCTAGACAGGAGGAGGAAGATCTCTTACTGCTATTAAGACTACACAGGGAAAAGACACTGCCATTAAGTTATTGTTATATTGAAAAAAATTATAAAATTTCATAAAAATACATAAATTAATCTCTATCACAAAATTCTTAATCACAAAGTTCCTATTTCTAACAAAATTTTTATGAGAAGTCCTCAAGTCTGACTTACACGTGCAAGAGCAGGTAGAGTCAGACACATTTGCCAATCATGATTCTGTCAAATGTTGTAAGACATCTAACTCCACTCTAGCTGATGCTGTTGTTTTTGAAACAGAAATGCTTACTTGCCAGGCTTTACTTGCTTCACAATAAAATATATCAACTTACCATATGTGATTTTAATGACATTAACCTTAAATGACAAGACATCATAGAGAACTACACTTGTTCCAAATGTGCAGTTTAATCAAAATTTCCCAGATTTTAAATAGGATATAAAACATTTTTGTGTTCTCAAATTAATTTTAAAAGAGCAAGGTACAAAACTATATTTTATTATCATGTTACAGAATTTAAAAGCCCTGAAATCCCATAAAATGGAAGTTAACAGAAGAATATGTTCCTATAATCACTTTTTCTTTAATTTTTTTTCTTAGTCTCTTGTACACTTGTAGGGCTTTTACTGAAAGGTGAAACCAGGTCTTTCAGACATAACATAGGTCCAAAAATGAAGTAACACTAAGGATCTTAGTAGGTAGAAATACCATTTATAAACACATATTAGTTTTTAAATTATAATAAATGAACCATTTTGACTATTGCAGATACATACTGCTCTCTTTATCCAGTTAGATTTTTGTGGCATCACTAGAAATTTTGCAAGGAAAGAATCCTCTCAGGATGTTACCTTAAACAGTGAAATAAACTACATGTGGCATTAATCAGTTTCTAGAACTAAGGCACATTATTCTTTAGAAAGTCATTGCATCTATAAATTATAATTCTATTTTCCAGTGAATTTCAGTACAACCTGAAACTGATGCTTTTCATACTTTGAAAAATTGCAAAAACAATCCTCTCTTAAATGCCTCAGCCCTTTAATGAGGGAACATACTGTAAGTTTTAATACGGCATGAACAAAATCTTTGTGTATGACTAGAACTTTATGATGTTTTGCGATTTCCACTACTTATCCGGGTGAGCAAAGTCGCACAAACAGCTGGCAACGTGCCCCACTGTGCATGACTCATGCTTGCAAGATGAATTAGTGCAAATCAATATCTGACCTCAGGGGTTTCCTGGCTGTTTTTAGACACGATGAAGTAACAACCTCTTGTAGCTTGGGGCAGGGCATGCCTACTCTTGGCACTATCGGTTTTTGCCAGCTCGGAAAGTGGTGAGATCAGGGCCAACACATCAAATTACCTTGATGTTGTCATTGCCCTCGGACTCGGGGGGGTTCTGTCTTGTTCAATTACTCTATTTTATACAGGTTCTTATAATCTCTTCCTTAAGGTAATGGCATGTGTAACTGGATTAAGCAATGTGACTAATAACTACCTCATGTGGCTCATTCCCATGCTCTTCCAGGGGTGAATTATGTGGATGCTGAATAATACAGCCTTTGGTTGGATTTTTTTTAATAATATAATTTATATTGAGAGAACAAACCCAGCAAATTTCCAAAGGCTGGTGAGGTTTCAGTGGCCCTCAGTTTATTTCAAAGTGTCAGACTTTCTAGTATTTTTGCCTTAAAATGCATGAATTGGAAAAATAAATTTAAAAAAACACCCAAGCACATAACTTTTCAAACTAAAAATTTTGTTGGGTGTTTTTGGAGATTTCTTTTAATCTTACATTAGTCTGGTGTTTTTAGAGAATAATTATCTGAACTATAACGTGGTATGAACTATAATAGGAGACTGGGTGAAAGCCTCCTTCTTCATTTACTCTCCAGAGCAAGGCTGGCCTGTTGGACCAGCTCCTTGTACAGCTCCACACACCCTGAACTCTTTCAGAGAAGGCCCCAGTGAGTTACTTAGGAGCTGAGAATGCATCAGCCTGCAGCAGGACAGAGCAAAACAAGCAGAACTCTTTACTAAGGTTATGATGAGAGTAACCATCTGTATAAACCACAGAGAGGAGGCTGCAGCCTCTGTTATAAATGGATGTTGTCCGTAACAAAGGCTGTGGCTTGTGTGGCAGATGTCTGAATAACCTGTGTTCTACCTGCATAATCCATAGTTATGAAACATTATGAATTAAAGGAGATTTCTCTTTTAGAGAACAGATCATGCTACACATAATATTCCTAGCCATTTCACTCATTGATTTTCCTAAATGCAAATTTTTGTGGACACGAAAAGAAAGCGAGTATCATATAAAATTATGTTTCCAGATTATCTTGTCTGAAAATCTGGAGAACTGAAGCAAGATCAAAAGGCTGCTTTGAAACTGAACAGAAAAGAAATGCATTAAAAATATAATTAAATTATTTTGACTTAAAATAAACAAGCTGTGCTTTGACTGCTGTAAGAATACTATATCGCAAGGGACATTTTAAGGGATTTCAAAGTACTTCAAAAAGCATAGTTCTTAGCATTCACACACAGGAATAGAATTAAAAGTCAAAAGGTATAACCTGAGACTCCAACCTTGAGAAGGTGTTCCTGGCATAGTGCATGATGCTGTCAAAGTCATATGGTTCCCCAAGGGAGTTCACCTCTCCAGGCTCCATCTTCAAAAAGTTATATTCCTGACCTACAAAATGATTGATAATTATAGATTCTTTAGTATTTTTTCTGTAAAGATAAAAACCAAACAGGAAAAGAAAACCAACAAAGATACTAACCTAATTACTCACTGGCATACATAAATCTTTGCCATTTGAGAGAAAGTGTGAAACTTCATTAAACCTTCTAAACTGAGAGTGCAGACGTCTTCTGAAACGCACATCAAATTTCTATATTTGGATTTAGAAGGACTTATCTCATTCACCTAACACATAGAGGCCCCACATATCATGAAGTGCTTCATGTAGAGTCCACACAAATTTTTGGTCTGATTCTTAATTCCAAAAAGAAATCATTTTGACAGCAACGACTTCAGAAGAACCCTCCTCACTAATTAGACTGGATCCTAAGGGTCTAACTGGATACTAAATCCAGCACTAAACTATTGGATACTGGAGACTTTGCTTCAGCAAAGGCTGCTCTCTGAGGCTCCATGTCATGCAGACACTACAAAGTCACATTTTCCAGATCCAGCTGTTGCAACTTAATAAAAGCAGAACAGGAGAAAAAGAATTATACTTCGTTCATAATTCCATGCTGTATGCTCTTTGGCCTAATCAGTGTATTAGGGATACAAAGTACCCCCTACTCCAGCTCATGTTCCCACTGGAGTCTTTAAAAAAAAAAACCCTGCAGTGACATTTAACATTTTAACTAACACAAGTTGCATAATATAACAAAATCCATATGTCTCACTGGTCACGGCTTCCTGATCCCATTTAGTGATCCCCAAGCTCATGCCACACCACAAGAAGTGGTTTCAGTCAGAAGGAAGAGAGACAAATGAAAGGGAGAGCAGGTGGCTGAAGATGTCACTCCAGCTGTTCTTCCCATCATAGTAAAAGAAAAGGGGAAGAGCTCTAATTGCATCTGCACAAGTCAGTAACACAGAGAGACCAGAAAGAAGGCTCAGACATGCATGCCCTTTCAGGACTTGACAGCCTTAGTGGAGTGTGTGTCAGCCGCCAGTGCCCTTCTAAGTCCTAGATGAAGTGGTGAAGGTTCATTGTATCTCAAATATATTTCACAGAATTCCTGTAAGTCTAAATCTGTGTGTTGCAAAGACCATACACACTTATGACCACTGCAAGTGAAACACTCCTAGTTCCCTCCCCGTCTTGTCTACCCAACAGAAGTGAGGGCGCAACAGGTAGAGTGGCAAAGAGCTGACAATCACACTTTAAAGTTCTCAAGTTCCTCAGATGCTTTATCTCACCTACACAAGGTCACTAACTAAAGCTGCAAGTTCAGTAGAGAGTGAGGTGAATAATGTGTAAACTGTGGGAACCGTGCCTGTCTTTGTCACAGATTCAAAGTCGTTCACCTTACCCCCCAGGTCTAAGCCTCTTGGGCAGCTAAAAGCTACTGACATATTTCTACTTATCATTCAGTAAAACCTACAAGAGAAATGGCCTTCCTCAGGCTCAGAAACATGATTTTTAAAGGGCTTTAAGAGCAGTGGCTTCTTTCAAAGTTTTTGAGCATGATTGTTATTTGGCTCCTTCTAGCCTCGTATTTAATGGCTTGCTACTTGGACAGACCTTTGGAAAATATTATATTATAATTTCAGTATTTTATTTGTGAATCAACTTGAGGTCAGTCAAGCTAGAAGGAATAGCAGGCAAAAATGCTACTTCTGCTATTCAGCATTCAGTTACAACAGAGTTGAGCAGATGAAGGAAACAAAATAAAAAATAAACATGATTTTTTCCCCCAAATTACTTATCAGAATATCTCACCAGGTTGGATATTTTCTCTAATGATGGTGACATGGTCATCACGGTCTGGTCGTGTATGTTCATGCCAAAAACCAATCACATGACCCAACTCATGGACAACTATGCCAAATTTATCACAGTTCTTGCCAATAGATATAGCCTGAGGACCATTTCCCCTTCGACCCACATAAGAACAGCACCTGTAATTAAAACACAAACACAGATGAAAGTTTTTGCACATATCTCGACAAACCACACAGCAAATTCAGTTAAAACCTGAGAAAACAGTGTATAAAGATTCAGCAGTATAATGCCCAATGTAACTCGGCATTCTCACAAACTCTAGATCTTTTACAAGGACAACTTATTATTCAAAATACCTTATAAGCAACACAAGAATGGGCCTCTTTTAATATTATTCAAGGTCTTAAAAGATGGTAGCTTTGACCAACAGAATTATCACTGTTATAAGATTCTATTCAGTCATTCTATAGAATGACACAGGAACTTGTTTTCAGCTAAAGAATCAATAAAAGTAAACGATGCTCTGATGAGAGCATGCACTATCATCTCTTTGTGGGTCATTGATAAAAATGTTAAAAAGGACAGGTTGCCACATAAGCCCCTGCAATACTTCACTTTCAGTCACAGTTTGAGCCCAATCCATTTACTACAACACTTCAAGCCCAACCATGCAACCAATTTTAACCTATTTAGTTTTCCATTCACCTACAATCCAGCAAAACATACCCTGGAGACTCAACACATTGAAACACATTTGTTTAATTCCTGAAATTTAATTTACAGTTAAAAACTTTTATGATCTTAATACAACATGTGATGGCAGTGTAAGAGACTGAAGATAATAAAGTTAGGATAAGGCACATATAATTGAGAAAAGGCAGAAAGAATTCTTTTGTTTAAAACAGTTTAAACACTTCTGCAGAGTCTTCATGTTTGCCACTGTGTGGAAACTCTACATAGAAAAATTGCAATGCAGAACTAAAGAACATTAATGTTTATATATGGCTTAAAACAAAGAAATAGGTTATTGAGACTTAAAGATGTAGAATATTGTACACCTTTTCAATAGTTATAACATGCCTATTTTACTGACTTCATATACGTAGCATGCTTCAGGTAGAATGGACATATTTGGTGGCCTAAAAATTTCCCTACGTATTCAATATAGTTATTTCACAGTGATACTTTGGAGATGAACAGATAAAAAGGAAAAATTGCTTTGCTTTTGTTGGCACTATTTATGACAAGACCAAAATAATAAACAAAGAATTTAACTACACCCTATCTTTTCCTGTCCTTCTTTTGGACCAAAAGAGTATCTAACCTTTTAAGACTGTGCACTGTATCTTGAAAAGGTCAGGCAATAGCTGTGTGCTAATAGCAGAATAACCAAATGGCCAGTATAAAACATTAAGTTATTAAGACAATTTTTAAATAAGAAAATACCGAATTAGCCAATTTACCAAATAAAACTAACAATACCAAGATGACAATTGTTTCTTGAAAACAGAGGTGTTTCAAATCACCTCTGAAATCTTTTGGTGGTATTTCATAAATCAGATAGATTTTTAGGTGTTTGACAAAATAATTTGACAGAATAAAAAAGTTGAGCATTCCCAAATGTGTTTAATGACTGAGGGCACCTCATCTGACAGATTTGAAAAGTAGGGGTTTTTTTCCAGAAGAAAAAAATTAACTGTGATCTTTTACATAGTATTCCTCTAGGTTGTCTAGCACTGTACATCTAAACTCCAACATACTGGGAATTATTTTTTTAATGCTAACCTGCTCCTAAAAAGTAAGCAGTCAGAGGATGAGAGCTCCCTTACACTGGTTACTTAACAGATTTCAAGTACTCCCTAGAAAATATCAAGAAATTTATTGAGTGTTTCTTTACATGCCAAGGAAAATTAGAATTAACACCAAGTCTTAAAATAACAACAGCAGTTCACACTTACAGAGGGTCATTAGGATTTGCTATGTTGAATGTCTTGTCAAGCACAACAGATACATCCAATTAAGCTACAACAATTCACTTCAACAATTGCACTGAGACAAAGAATAAGGAAAACGAAAATAAAAGAAATCTATGTAGTAAATTAATTTGCAATATTATGGGTTTGACCCCAGGCGTGTTTAGCAAAAGATGAAGATCTCTCTGTGCTATATGAACACATGTCACACCCCTTAAATTGAATCAACTGGCAGGTTTTAAAGCTCATCTCTTTAATCTTTATTGCACCAGACAGCATTTGGAGACAGTAACTATTTATGAATCTCTAATTCCATTTAATCAGTCTAGCTGATCAATGATGGTGAGCAATGAGAAACAAATGACAAAGAGAAAGTGAAACGACTGGAACAATGTACTGATTCTTTTAAGTAATACTATTTCACAATTGCTGTCAAAAATGCTCTTTAATATGAAGGAGGAGACAATCAGGTACGATCAATGTTGTCCTTTTTTTAAAAAAGCTGCACTCTTGAAAATGTGATAACATAAAAATTATCATAGACCATGACATCAGCTTGCCATGGCACTGACCGTATGAAGGTGTGGATGAAGAACTGTAGAATTTAATAAGCATACTAGGACCATGTATCATCACCATTATGTTATACAAAGCAAGAAAAAGGAGGTTCACAAAACTCCCAAACAAAATCTCACTTAGGAAGCAGAGTGTTTGTCGTGGTGAAAACACCTGTTTCAATCACAAATATAACTTGTGAGGAGATATTGGCTAAGACCTGGCCTGATGAGTTTGCTTTTTGTCAGGGATCAAGAACCAACCTTACTTAAATGTTAATGTTACCTTAACATGTTAAATGTTACCTTACTAAATGTTCTGATTCACTGCCCTAAGAGGACTTCTTGTGATGGCAGAAGTGTCCACTGCTTCTTTATCCGCTCAATGCCAATGTCCACCCCAATACAGTAACCAGCACTGCTCAGCTAACTGCTGCCTGTCCCAGTGTATTTATAGAAACCATCCCAGTGTATTTCTATAAACCACCCCCCACAGTTTCTGGCAGGGCACCGAGCTTTGGCCATGGCAGCCTGTGCCTTGCTCACACCCCTCCCGCAGGCCACCCCACAGCCAGCTGGGAAGCTGTGCCAGCTGCCAGGGTTATTCAACACCTGAGAGCCTGAGTCAGCCCTCCCCCGCACACAGATTTAGTACAACTCTGCCTTCTTCTCATTTTATAAGAGTGATGGAGCACCTTTCACAACATGTTCTTGAGCTGAAGTATGCTACAAAACTGCACCTCACCTGTTTTACCAGCTGTTTTTACTTGTTTCACTAGCTTTAAGAACTTGCGTGCAATGCCTCTTTGATATACTAGCTAGTTTGAAAAAAAGGTTAAAGCATTCATCTGTTCACTCTACAATGTTTGGGGAAGCATATGAAAGAGATTTGATTCTCCTGTATCTCAGACAGATCTGTCAAATACTTACACAAGATGATACAGTAGCAATTGCAGTAAGTCATCTAAATTTTGTCATAAAAAAATTTTAAGTCTTCTAGTGGAGAAAAACATTGCCACAAATTGAGATCAAAGGCATGCTGAGCTACCAGAACAACATGACTAAATGTTCCTTTCTTTTTTGTCTCACTAAGTAAAAAGAAGCTTGTTTTATACTCAGTAATATTTATTAACATCATGTGACTAGATGCCATCCTAATTTGCTGACCCTTTTCTGGCTTTGCATACAGAGAAGTATACTGACTGTGTCTTCAGGCACTTCCATTTTGATAGGAAGAAATATAAGGATAGAGAAGCAGTGGTAAACAAAGAGTGTTTTGAATCTGTTACCGATTAGAGTTTTACTTGCCCTAATCATTTAGATTCATAAATACCTGTTGTAATTGATATTAATGCCAATGTACACTGCTTGGTAGTAGAATCATAAACACTAGTACTGTAATACTATATTCTTATTCTCACATCTGCAGCTCATGGATACAAATGACTATTACAAATTAGAAAATTTCAAAGTATTGAGTTAGTGATTCTGCTGTATTATTAAATCATATTTTAATAATTAACTGTTATCAAACTCGGGTAAATAAACTAGAAATTATGACAAATAATTATAGCTTAAGACTTCAGCAGATTAAACTATTCTGATGGGAAGGAGGGATCCAGCTGTAATGCTTTTGATATTTTTCCAAACAACTGTCCACAAGCAAAGTCGAGAAGTCTGATATCAAGGGGGGTGTAAAACTGGTTGGAATATTACATGTCGTTAAGATAGAGAAGATGCTTTTGTAACTTGCAGTCTGAGGAAACACTGCTAAATGCCACAAAGACAAGCCTAGAGCTCATAGCAATTTTAAGAGATTATAGAAGAGATCTGGAAAGGGAAATATGGAAATACTTGACGTCTTAAGATGTGCAAGAGATGGTACAGACTGGAATCAATGATGGGGTGTCAGTGCTGTGGAAAGAGCTCTGTCTCTTGTTTGGAGTCACATCCAAGTGACCACGTGCTGAACGTGGCAGCTGTCGAGAAACCTGGAGGCACCGTGCTCAGGTGCCTAAGTAGAAGGAGAGGCTACAAGATATATGAATTAGCTCTTACAATGGCTCAGCAGAAGTAGCGACTCATTAGGACAAACGTGCCCTAGTTTTGGGGCTACCAGTTTCAAGAAAGATGTGGACTAGTTGAAAAGCATCTCAAAGAGCTGTGTGATCAAAGGCCTAGAAAACACTGTTTGCCAGGGAAGATTAAATGAATTAGGTGTCTTCTAGCCCAAAAGAATATAGAACTGAGGGGGGACATAATAGCAGTCTCAAATTATATAATAGATTCCTTCAAAAAGTAAAAGGAATTTCTTTTCTATAGCCATAGTGAAAAGGAAAAAAGTTAATTTCCTTTAATTACAATAAGAAATATCTGGTTTAGCTATGACTAAAAATATTGTCCCAACTTCCTATATTTCTTACATTAAGGATGCTGAAGCAATACAATTCCTAAAAGGCTATGAAATATTAATTTTTGCAGGTTTTCAGAACCAACTTAGATAAGCATATATCAGCAATGGTATAAGAAGAGCTGTTTCTGTCTTAAGAACACATTAGACATCTTTCTGAGATCCCTTGCAGTCCTATGGGCCTATGATAATCAAAGCTTATCTCTTCTTCATTGCGGATATGTAACCTCTCAACTTTAAGAATGTCATGTATCTCTGATAACCAGCTGCTATATTTCAAATATGCTTTTTCAATCACTGGCGTTCTGGGATGATCTTCCCATGAACTGTTTCAAGATGTAATGCATTACACTCCAAAATACCCTTATTGTTTACAAAGGCTCAGTAACACTTCACTTGCTAGGGCGCTAATGCTGTCATATGAGACATTTGTAGATACTGCCACCTGAATTTCCACATATATGACTATCCACTTTGTTCCATTTAATGCGCTATGTTTTGACTGTGTGCTCTTTGGGGCAGGGTTTATCATTTAGTTTTTAATTTCACCAGTGCTAAGTACAATAAAGTCTCCGTCATCTGTGAATGTTAGCTGCCATGGTAGTACAAACAATACTGACACAATGTGCTAACAAACCAACACAGCAGGGTGCCATGGGAAAGAACTGAAGATTAATTTCAATGAGACTGGCCATGTAGCAAAAAGTGTTTGCAGTTGGTTTGGTGTCACTTTAGTCTGGGGTCTTTCCGTGGAAAATCCTGCGTCAACACTGGATGCTGGTGGGTAGTGCACAGTTCCTGCCCACCCAGAGAATGTGTGCCCTTATTTATCTGGATCTTCCTGAAACAACTTGTGGACCCTCAGAAAAATCATTCAGCTGCCTCTTCTGTTTTGCCTGACTTTATTTCATCAATGATGAGCTTTTCATAGCCACGCTCTTTTTTTTTTTTTTTTTTTAATTTTAAACTTGTTACAGTCTTTGTAAATTATTTATATTCTGCAAAGTACCCTTCAATAAAACAACATGAATAATAAAGAACAATATAGACTTCGGAGGTAGATACTGAATATATTCCAGCCTTCTGGTTAAAGCTGGTTATAATCCAGCCTTCCCCCTAAAGTGATTCGATCTCATGAAGCATCAACCAGCCTAAGGAACAGTTCTTTGGCTGGAGAGATTTTCTGTCATTTGGCTTTGGGTATTTTGAACATGTAGAATTTACATCTGGCAGATGACAAATCCTCATAATTTTCTTTCTAAAGTGCCTGACAACACATCTTTCACACTCTTCTGTTTAAATTGCTTTCTGCCTCTGTGAGTTCAAGGGAACCATCATTATTATTCTCTGCTTCCCATTTTTCTCCCAGCTGTGTGTCAGTACCCCTGAGTCCTATTTTATGGGTGAATCCTATCTTACAGGTTGCATTAACTAAAATATCCATGCTGCCTCAGAACAAAAGTCCATTTCATATGGCACTGCTTCTAACAGGGGTCTACAGCAGACTACAGTGGCACAAGAACATGACAGGAAACCATAAAATAAGATCCCAAGCTGCAAGGATCTGCAGCTCAGAGACAAAGGCAATATCTTTCAAAAGAAGCCTAGGAGTAGGTTTTATGATATCTTATAGGTATTCTTAAGAAGGATATCACGGGTACTTTAAACAGAGAGTTCTACATGCAATTTTAGAGGTTCTAAATTAAATACATTCAGGATCATTCCTAAAATGCAAGGAGGTCCCAAAACTTCTGGTCACAACCCTATCCTGTTACAATTCAAAAGTAGATGAGCAAAGGGCTCAGTGATCAGGAAGTCAATAAGACAGAGCTGTTCACTGCAGAGCCTACAGCCCAAACAGGAGGTGACTGTCACAAGTACAGAATTTCCACAGGCTGTGTGTGCTCTTCTTGGGAAATGAACATGGTGCACTCAGGAAGTTCACTGAACACTATATAAAATTAAGAATTCTGAGTGAAATAAATAGCGAACAGAACTGACTGAAGCATTTGTGAGCAGTAATATCTGAAGATGGAACATGGTGATTAATGGAAAGCTGCACTCATGAGTAATAAAACCTGTTCTGTTCACTTTTACACATCAGTGACCTGGAAGAAAGAATTTGCAAAGTAGCCATAAATTTGGTAGTCAAACAAATCTGGGGAAGGATAGTCTAGCAATATGAGAGTTAAAATTACAAATAAAAACAATTTAGCTAGAAGAGGGATATGGGACAGATGTCCGTACATAGTTCAGCAGTAAATATATAACATGGAGAAAGTTAAGAATAAACAAATGATAAACCTGAAATACCTTTTGAACAACACATACAAATATTGGAAGCATGATAGAAACTCAAAATTAAAAGTCTATCTATGTGCATATATAGCAAGATAATTTTATCTAGAAATAGACAAAAGAGGTGCAACTTCACAAAGTTACCACACATACCAGTTTCAACGACCTTAAAAGCCAGGCAGAATGCATGTATCACTCAAATGCATTTTCCTGTGAAGTGCATATCCCCTTACAAGTGCAAAGCAGACAAACATGGCCAAAGGCTGACGGCAGGAGTACGTGTTACCATGGGTGCACGCTTACCCACAGGGTCTGTAGGTAAACACAATATAGCTTTCCTCATCGCTGCGCTCGATGAACGTCACACACGTGTACTTCTCCCAGTGCCGCATGGCCTGCTTGAACATGGCGCGCTGCGTGCCTGCAACGACAATGGCAGAAGATGAAAACAGGGATTTTCCTAACTGCAGCTTGCTCCTCACGATCAATACTAGGAATAACAGCCTGAAAGGAAGCCCTGTGAGTCGCACTAGTCCCATGTATGGCAGGACTCCAACTAAACAGATACTCAGGCCATCAGTTCGTCATAACATCTGTGCCTGCAAGGGGGCTAATACTGCCTGACACACCCCAGTAAACATAACACCTGCAATAAAGACCACAACTATGTTACACCAGAGGAAGACAGCAGAAGAAATACAGCATTGTTTATGTATCTGCATCAGCATAACATTTGCTAAGCAATTTCCCAGATGAAACTACCAAGTGAACCACACTGGGGGAGAAAACAAAAAAAACCAGAAAGAAAAAGAACAAACAAAATTGAGTAACCCCAGACAGTATCTATCTGGTAGAAACAAAAAAGAAAGGAAAAAAAATCCTGCAGCCTTCAAGTCTGGAGACCAGTTTAACCTAAGCCATGTAAATAGGCCAGCAGCAAAAAACATTTTATTTAAATAAGGCTGTCATGAACAAAGACCCGTGTCCCCTTCTTTGCATCAAAATCTCTCAGAAAACAAATGATCCATCAAAAGCGGAAAATTCAGAATTTGGTAAAACACTAAGCACACCTAGATATTTGCTTTAACAATGAGAAATACATCCACAAAAGGTCAGAAGTAACCAGGTCAACTCTCAGCACAGAACAGAAAGCAAGCTAGTATACAGTACTTCAGAGAGCAGAGCAATGTAATTTCATTGCATGACAAAAGACAAGGCTTGTTGACATAGAGGCAGCATGTAAGAATAGCGCTGTATCACTTCTGAGCTGAAAATCCACAAAGAAGAGTATCATTCAGCAAGAAGCTGCTAGCAGAAATACACTCACCTTGCAGGTTACAACATAAGATAATTAATCAAACAAAAAATCAAACCTCAAAGTTTGTAAAAGTAAGTTCAAATCACATCAGATTCTAAAAAATAAAGGTTATTCCATCCTATCTTGCCCTTTTCTTTTACCTTTAAGCAGTGCTTTCTAAGCTTTAGAATTTATCTTTCTTTATGAAAAAGGCAAAATCTTTAATATGTGCTTTCATTTAGTTCACTATGATTATTTCAGAAGACAGTAATCCTAAAGCAAAGGTCACATTTGGTACAGTACTATGTAAACACCCAAACTGAAAGCTTGACTGTGGCTGCCAGTTTGAAAGGAATGACTCTGGTTGCTCCATATACACACAATGTGTGAGCATTTGCATGTTTCTTTTGGTTCCCTGTACTATCATGCACAATAAGTGTTATTTCACACATTTTCCCATATCTCTTTGCTTTCCTTGCTCCATTTTTGTTTTAAATTCTCTCTTACATCCACACTGATATTCATTCATTTACATTTTTCAAGGATAACAAATGTTTTAAACTTTTTCTACAATTATCTGCTAGGCATTCTATACACAGGGTAGCCAGTCTTTCTTCTTGTCGTATACAATGTCTTTGTGTACCCATATGAAAACCAAACTGAGGAATAACAAAACGCACTTGAGTCAGTTTGTTAAGTGAAATCAGTTTAGAAGAATACAGGTCACACCAGTTCAATTGGAGATACTCTTGTGCTAAATATACTGCATTAAAAAAAAGATTTCTTGACATCCTGTTACTTAGGCTCATGGAAATAAATGTGCAACAAAAAATATTGGGTAAAGAAATAGAGCTTTCCCTCTTTGAAAAGTAGTTATATATTTTTTATCATGTAGCTTGCCTTTGAAAAGAATCAAGTATGACTAATATTTTCAAAACAGATGTACTCAGGCCTGCTCCAACAGAAACCCTTCTATTGACTTCCAAAGCACAACTCCACATTTAAAAATAAAAAAAGAATAGAAGGCTATTTTTAAAAAATCCTCTTTCCTCTTTTCATCCAAAGCACAAAGCTTACCAGTGAAATTTCCACCTATTACATATGGAATGACACCACCTGGCCATATTCTTTCTGTTCGTGATGTAGCAGCTCTGGGAAACCGGTTTTTCTCATTTTTCCCTGAGAATTTTACAGTAGTTCTTCCTTTAGATGTATTATTTTGCTCAAAACCTGCAATGATAATTAAAACACTGAATGAGATCACACACACACATGAAAACAAGAGAGCAATTCTTTTCCAGCAGGTCAAACTCAGATTATCTCTTTATGTCCTTTAAAAGTGAGACATCACTGTTATGTGACAGTCTATCATTAGTTAGTTTTCTGAGAAAGAGTTGAAGTCTTAATCTTCATTTTCTTAATATGTCTAGAATAAGAATCTTGCACATATGTTTATCAACTGAATTGTGCATTGCATAATTGCATTTAAATTTTCTCATTGAATAAAAATGTTTAAGAAATCACACTCCCTGTGGTTTTGGTGGTGCTTTTGGGGTTTCTTTTTTTCTGGCTTTTGTTTTGGTCTGTTTTTTTTTTTAAATAAATGAGGATTTTTCTAGCAAAGAATGAAAGACTCAAAGTAATCAAAACATTCACTATCCCTTTCATTTTCATCATATGATCTGGAAAAAGCAAGTACATGGCCATCTTTAAAAGGACTGGACAGAAAGAAATCCATACATTTTTTTGTAAACTAACTTTTGAAAGCTCACAGGTAGGTATTACTCATGGCTGGAATTTCTCTACAAGAGAAAAAAATGTGTCTGCCATTTTCAGGGATACTACCACCATTCGTTCCATTACAGGTAGGTCTTTCTAAATCAGCTGAAACCTACTGTGAGAACAGAAAAGGATAAGGATAGTTAGACAAGGACTTGTACACCAGAGCAGGTGCTTCTTCTGAACAAATTATAAATTAGTTTGTAGTTGATTAAAATGGATCACACAAAAGGTAGTTAACAAATCCTACTCAAATCAAATCCTTACTCCTCATGGCAGACTACATTCTCCCTCTGTGATACCAGCTGCACTTAAGTGTTAATGACTGCCAGAATCAGGGAGGATTCCAGGGCAGAGTCATGGTAAGGAATCTTGGCTTAGCCCCAAGGCTGAGGGAGCAGCAGTAGGAAGAAAAGGAAGAAGCTACAGCACAGAGAAAGGAGAAAGCTCTGATACACAGGAAGAAAAGCTGCCCTTGTGACAACCAACATATAACTTAAATTATATCAGGAATTATACAGAAAATTCCAGGGTTAAAAAAAAACCAAACCAAAACCAGATAAAGCAAATAACTTATCCTTGTAATTAAATGAATGTGTAAATGAGAATTACATAATAAATTGCACACAGTGTCTACAATACAGGCAGACATTTTACAGACAAACTATTTTTACACTTAGTATGCAGTCATTACTGAACTACATCACTTGTTTATCTAGACATTTTACCATTCCAAATTCTTTTTATTGGTGCTCTTTAGAGGTCTAAGCAAGAAATTTATTCCAAATTGCACACAAAAGATGACAAGAATTTATGCAGTACTAAATTTTTTATTCTCTTTTAAAGAATTAAAATTATATATCAAAGCACATCTGCAAAGGCAGTTACCGTGCTCTGATTAACACAATGTGGTGCAATTGCAATGGAGTTTCATATATCTTCCTTTTTGAGGCTCAGGTTTCACATGACATTAAAGTGATGTCTTCTTGCATCAAATACAGAGAGTAAACAGCCAGAATTAGTGGGGATTCCACTTGTATAGCCTGCTCAATTCAACTACATTCATACTGACAAGAGTATGATTAGTATAAAAATACGCTTGTTCAGCACAACCCATCATAAATCCTTCAAACAGTATGAATCATCAGAATGCTCCACCCGGATCCAGAAAAAAAGTAAGAAACAAACCAAATTAGCAGTTTTTCAGCACAGTCTACTTGCAATGAAAAGACACTGTATTGCTATATGACATTTAAAACTATGTATTTTAGCTTTCAGATTTCACGCTGGAAGAAGAACTCTAAGAAAATGGAACAAAGAGCTAATCTCTTCATTACTACACTTGCACTATTTATTTTATAATTTGTTTATGCCACTAGTAATACAGAAAGGCTTTAAAGTGTTAAAGTACTATCATCATTAATGTTCATGATACACTATCACATCAGGCAACTTGCTAATTTAAACAGTGAAAATACCAGAGCCAAATCTTCTTATCCTCTCTATAAGCTGATAGAGGGCACTGCGTTTTTTTGACATTCCATGCTCTCCAAAGCCACCTTTAAAAAGAAAAGAAAAGAAAGGAAGGAATTTTCGGAAGTTAAAACCATGGAATTTTACACTTACAGCAACTATATTAGCCTAGAGAGGCATCCTAAAGGAAGCTTCATATTCTTCAATAATTTCCATAAAAACATTTCAAGTATCCTTGACAATGCAATAAAAACACATTATTAGGTGAACATTTTTCTAATATGCATTCCATGAATGTAAGCCAACACGTCTTTGTTATTCAGGCAAGTCATGACAATTACATCATCTAATTATTATTTGGAGCTTTTTTCTTCCTGGTGACCTTGACACCCTCAGAGCCGCATTGATTGACAAGTAAAAGGCTTACTCTCAAAGAAATTTCCTGAATGCATGCCATAATTTTCTCATTCCAAGGGAGGGGAAAGAGAAAAAGTAAACAGGCAAAGTTTTCATCAGAAAACAAACAAACATACAAACAAACCCAACAAAACTGATGCAAACTTAATATGGTTGATTTTGCTATGAAATATTTATTTTTCTTTGCTAGAATGCAAATAGATGTTAATGCACTCTAAAGACTTTGAAATATCACATGCTGGCATATATTGCACTAAGACCTGGCAGGTATATATACATATATGTCTGTGTCGTTTCAGCAATCAGTGAAAAGCTAAGCTAGGAAGCAGTTTATTTTAACATTCATGCCATTTACAGAAATAAAACATATTTCTGGGTTTACGGTGTACAGTCTGCCACATTCTCCCTTCACACATAAACCTTCTCTGGCTGCAAGTGGCTTTTCAAACACCAGTAAACCAGAAGCAAGAACACTGAGGACACTATATGAGTCAATTTAATCATTCAGAATTGTTCTGAAAGTTTTGTGATTTTAGAAGTTTGCAGTAGGTTATCTTTTACAATTCACAATCTATTATAGGACAAAGAGAGTTTCTAAACTACTTTTACAACTAAAAAAGTAAAAAGATAGAAATAAACAGACCATTGACACACCCAACTGCCACTGAAAAGACCTTTCCCAACCTTCTATTAAAACTTTCAATATTTATGTAGAAAAACATATTTATTAAACAGCAAGTTAAAATAATATTACAGATGAGAAAATTCCATATAAGGCAAGTGAGTGTGTGGCTGCTCAGTGAATAACAATGTGCCTAATTATTTGGATTACACTGTCACATAGTTGCTGGCTCCCCTGAGAAAAATTTTCCAAATTTTTAAAAACAATTTAGATAGATGAGGTAATAGTTCAACACATTCCTTTCCAACAAGTTATGGTAACTATAACATAAACTGCAGAGGATATAACATTGATCATCCTTAATGTAATTGTCTCTCATGTTAACATCCATTTTATAAAATAAGGCTTATAGCTAAGCATTCCAAATGAATATTAAAAAAATCAATAAAAGCATCAAATGTCAAACATAACAGAAAACCCCTAGTGAATTCATTAGTTTCTTAAAGAAACTATTATACTATATTTCTAGGGGGAAAAAAGAAACCCAAACCACTCATTTCTGTCTTATTGCATCCTGTGTATTTCATTTAGTGAAAAACCAAAGAAAAAGTGTCTCACTTAACTAAGCTGTCTTATATGAATCACATGCAGCCTTGCCAAACCACATAGACTAAAAAAAGTTTTAATTCTTATTTGCTGCATCTTCTCATAATTCAGGCAGGAGAAGTAGGATACTTTTGGCAGTTTGGACGTATAATAATATATACATAAAAATGTTATCACCTTTACTGTTTTTTCTGTTTACAGTGATTATGCATTTTGCTTGGATGAAATGAAAAATAAAACGACAGAGCCATACTCCAAGAAGCTCACAGATTATCTGACCCTGCAAATCCAGGCAGATAATCCTCACAAAAAGGAGTAGTCACATAATGTGAATCCAGTGAGCCTCAGGATTTTAATTAGAGTTGCAATAACAACTGTGAGTCCAACACTTCGTCTTGATGGTTTACAACCAAGTATCTAATCCTTCTACCTGATGTCACCTTTAGTTTGTGAAAACCAACAACAGAAAGTGCTCAGAAATCAAGCTTACAATTAACTGCCATTCTATCTGTAACTAAGATCAAATTTTGTTTTCTAGATTAGAGATGTCTCGCATTCCTTTTATAGCTTTTCCAGCTGCTACCTAATATTGACTAGCTAGCTGTCAGTTTGCTCTTTTGGAATTAGGGGGAGAGAAGCACATTATGCTGTGCAGTTTGCAAAAACAGGCCAAACTCCTACCTTACGCACCAAGAATGCTGTAAATTTAGAAAAATTAATTACATTTGTGAAATGTAAAATTGACTTCTCCAATGCCCTTTTTTGAAAGATCAAGAATGTTGAGGGTTCATTGAGAGCAACTATGAAGTCATTAACTTAAGGGAGTTTGCTCTCCAAAGCTGAGACCCACTGATCACCACAATTGCATTGACTCCTCTTGTGCAATAAAGGTGAAAAAAATTGATGCAAACACATTAGTAATACTTAACAGGGTGCTTCAATATCCTGAATAGGGTACCATCCACAAGAAAAGATAATGTGCATATCACAAAACACGTAAGGAAAGGAAAAGCTAAGTAATAGAATATTACATATAATTTTAAAACTGCTTAGAAATGTATATTCTTTCTGTGTTAGTTTAAAGAAAAAAAAAGAAAAACTTTGCAGTTTAAAAGAAAATGTAGGAAATAAAAAGAAAAGGGAGTCAGTAAGCCAAAGAAATCACTTGACTGCATCCACTTTAAGGGGAAATGACCAACGTTGTTCTACATTTTTTCAACACAACTAGTGCCTGAAATACCTTCAAAGGCAATTAAAATTATTTGTTTGGGGGAGCGGGAAACAGGGAGACCACTGGTTCTATTAACGTTTTAAAATCCTGTCTAGATCTAGAGATGATCAAAAGTTTTCCTGTCTTGGGAAAAAAAGGGGATGTAAAAGGAGATAAAATACTTTTTCAAGTTGTCATAAAAACACTCTAATCACAGCAACTACTTAGAAAGAGTAAAAATATTTTAAAATATATCAATATTGAAATCTTATACTTAAAATTGTTTGTTTGGTCTGAAATTTTTTTTTCCACATATCAGGAATAAGTTATGGTACCTCACTTCGGGAACATATAAAACATGCTTTATAAAAAACAGATTTCAATTATACATTTATACATTTTCTAATAGCACTTTTTCCAGACTTTTCCTAAGTAAGCTGTTTTTCTTTTGGTATCATAACCTGAAAGTTTACAAATTCTCAGTTATCAATTTACAAATCACAGCCTTAAAACATAAATATTTTCAGACATTAGACAGACATCCATTTAGGCATGGATTATGTTTTCTCTCACAAACAGACATATTTGCACATAAATAAAATCTCTTTATCTATCTGTCTGAATATCCAGCTGCCTCTGTTAATCAGATTGCAGCTTCTGGTGCTAATGCATTGTGTGCTAACAACAGCATAGAAACATATATTAAAATGTCAAATAAATGTTTTTTAGACAAGGCAGATCTAGCAAGGATGACATGCTCTAGTGTTCCTTCCAGGTCTGGTGCAGAACTGGATGAAACAGTAAAAAAAGCAAAAGGAGGAGTTGTAAAGCAAGGCTTCCAATTTTGCCTCCAGGATACCACGTACGTTCCCTATAGTGTGTTTGGGCTCTGCTACCAGGAACTTTCAGTGATGAAATCAAAGCTTTGTACAATTTCCTTTCCCACATGACCGCCTGCAGAGTAGACTCTACAGTTTTTGCTCCTCAGTTCAACAAGATATTTTTAAACAGAAATGCCAGAATAAAATTAAATTTTTTGCTTCTCTTTTCCTTAAAGTGAATTAATAATCTTTGTTTAATAACTTTTGTGAGTGTAAACTAATGTTTTCCAAGGCATTGCACTGAGTTTCCACATTTAAAGCATTTAAAGATATTGCCTTCTATGCAGAATTAACTATCAGGAAAAATAAGTTAAAACAAGCTTGAAATAGCATACCTGTGTTATGGCCAAGTCTTTCGTTGGAGTGCTGCGTAAGGTCAATCGTCCTGTCAATTTGAAAGATTTTTAAGTCTTCATCATCTAAGGCAATATCTCCCCAAAAGACAGCTTTAAATAAAAAAGAGCTCAATTTAATTAAAGAATTATTTGGACAATAAAGCCAATCTGAAGAATATAATGCCATGTTTACAACCTTTGGGAGAGTATATGACAAACATATATTTACATCACATATATTTCCTTTGAGATCTACATTTTTATATAAAGAAAGAAAGAAAACTACCTAGCAAAAGACAAATAACTTATTTCAAAATCTTAGCCTATTTGGTTTTGTTGCACATTACCTATATGTAATAATTTAAATGCAGTGTACTTCTATTAATAATGTTTTAGCATGTGGTTTTCTCTAAGTAAATACAATAAAGCATAAAAGCCATTGAGATGTGAATATTTGAACTATGAAATCAAATCTGTACACTTCTGAAAAAACACAACTTTTACGTCTCCTATCATCTTTCTGAAAATGGGTATTATTCAAAGGAATTTTTATTACATTTCTCTTTCTTTTGATATTACATTATGTTTTTATCAGATCATTAACTTTAACTGTTTTCTGTTAAACTGAGAAAAAAAACACCCTTTATTTTTTACTTTGCTCTCAGTTCATTTGTATGCTTTCCTTTTGGAGTTAGTCTCACTACTAGGATGCTTTCAAATTCTTTGCTTTTCAAAACTCCAGTCTCTTTCTAACCTTCCTTTGGCCTTTTTGGGGGATTTCTCCTTCTCTCTTTTTCTTTTGCTCTATTTTCTTTCAGATTTTTTTTCTTTTTGACTTTTGCATAGGTAACTCACCTTTCCTAAGCTGCCTCTGCAACTCAGTGGACCATGATAAAATCCCTCTTCTAAGAATTCAGGATCTATAACGTCAAACTTTCATCTCTGCCTATTTTTGCTGAGATTTTATCCCGAGATCTCCCTGCCAATTCAAATTTAGCATTAAAGCTGAATTAACAGCCATATCCTCAATTGCTGTGAATGAAGTCAACAGAGCATGTACCAATTAACATGGCCTGAAGTGTTTTACCGTCTTTATCAAAATTCCCCCTTTTCCTGCTCCCTCTGTCCACAACTCTATTTTTTGTTCCCTCAGAGTCACAAAACGCAGGGATTCCATCTTGGTGTCACCTTCCCCTCCTTTCCTTCTTTCCCCCATCCAGGGAGACATCTCCAACTGCTTGGTTGTTTGTTACACAGCTCTACAGCAAACTGCTTTCTTCACTTCCACACAACTAAACCCTAGTGCAAAGTGCAGCTGTTGCCAAACCAGTCTCTCTGGTCTTCTGCCATTCAAACTGATCCAAAACGTTATTGTTAATTGTATTCTTTTTCTCTGTTTTTTATATCACATTTTAAAGACCACACATCATGCGTGTGAGACATAACATTCTCTCAGTAGTTTTATGTTGTTGCAAAAGTTACCCATTTCGCAGAACGTGATGCTCACATTCATTGGTAATTAATCAAATCCGTATAAAAAAAGAGTTTTTACTTAAGCAAAAAGATAGGTATTTTTAGTAATTCCAAGATGTTGTACTGCTTCTTCCAACTTACATTATTTTTCTTGAACACAAGGCAACTAGGAGAAATTACATTGAATATGCCTTTAGTCGGCCTTGTAAAATACCTTTAACCCCCCCAGATCATCTACACAATGTTGATAATGAAATTATTAATGAAATTAAAAATGAACATTTTCAATTAAAAACACAACACATTATGTCTCCCCCACATATTAATATTTCCATGACTATGATTTTTCTACCCAAGAAAATGTTTCTTAGAAACCACAAGTATTTGAGACCATTACTGAAACTGTTCAGTGAGTCCTATCAAATTCTGGAACACTATCCTTCCAAGGGTCACCGTTCTCATGCTCACATTGACCACACTGGCAACTTCATTCCTCTAGTTAACCTGTTCTCACCAGCAGTGGTTTTACCATCACATCAAGAGACAAAGCTAGTGACAGCTCTAGATGTTCCCTTAAGCTTCTAGGAAAATAAAAACCTCAAATTATCAGGGTTTTGAACAGTGAAGGAAGAAAGTCAGTAGTCTCCATCTGGTTGAGTTAAATTTTTATTTACTTTTATAAACGCCTTCTAGAGGTTTCTCTTAAATGCCGTTCATAACAGGGACTGCTGTGTAAGTACATGGAAATATTGCAAACTTGAACAAACTGAACAGAAAGTTGTGAAAGGAAGAAACTATGAACATTTCTGTCTATAAAGACACAGCGTGCCCCAGCAGATGTCACACAGATTGCCCACACCAAGCTCAAGGAAGTGCTAAAGTTTAATAGCAAGCCCAGTTTTGTTTCCTGGAAATATTGAGAGTTAACAAAAGAAAGATTCCAAATTAACAACAGATGATGCAAAAGATAGCCTGTTGACAGAAATGGATTAGCAGAAATCACTTCGGTTTCTGTGTGTAATACTGATGTGTAAATAAGAAAACGCAAGGCAAATCAAACTTCATGCTGATAACAAAGTAGAAAAAAAAACTGGAAAATATCTGCCTTAGTCCTGGTGACGCATCTTTATCACTTTTACCACTTCACTGCGGTAACATTCACTTAAAGATGAAAATACAAATACAAATACTAGTTCCTGTGTATTTGTCTGACATAAAAGTATAGAATTTGTGTGTACATATGTAAAATACACCTTAGAGTTCAAGCAGTGTACAGTAACTTTGTCAGCTGTGTGAGAAAGAAAAAGAAAGCTATTTTTCTTAAACATCTGGCCTATTAGCTAGTTTTTGATTAGCAACAAGGACAAGGTTGAGCTCACCAATAATATAACCACAGTAATATAATAAGTGGTGATGCAAGTTTCACATAACTATAAACAACTATGTGACCAATAGAAGCCATATTCTCTGACATACTAAAGAAATATGAGTAATTACTAAAGACAAAAATATATAAGATTATTTGATTAAAATATAATGGGAAGTTTGGAACTTTCTTCAGGCCACTATTTCTTTTTATTCAAGGCAATTCTGTTTTGCAGAAGGTAACAAACATGGCCAAACAGAAACCTTGATAAAATGATCCCATTTGACTAATGTGTCACTTTGCTTCTACTGAACTAAACCTCTGATCTTCTGAATTTAACTTTACTTATCAAAAGAAGAAACAGTTAACTGTACGCTCTTTAATTTCAATGTAGTCCAAGCAATCAGCAACTGAGACAAAAAGGGAGCCAATAACTGTTTTTTAAAATTACCCCTTTTTCCAATGAAAGGTCTGTGCTAAATATTAATTCTGCCCTTCAAAGCCTAAAGCACAACCCCATCTGAATTATCAAGTTAAAAAAAAAAAAACCTCCTATAATTACTAAAAGTATCATTTAATTTCATGAATGCCAGTTTAAGTGTCAAACTACTTTGTAACAAGAGAAGACCATAGTTTTATCTCCTGCCTTAAAATTTTATGGCCTGAAACCATCTGAAGGAGTCACTCCGAACACCTCATCATGTCACAAACCAATCTTAATGTTACAGAAAGCAAGCAGAGGATTGTTTGGGTATGCAAGGCATGATGTTAAAGGCATTGCTAAGAGCATGTTAGGATTAAGAGCTTTAGTAGCTCCCTTTAAGGAACTTCTGACAGAACTGACCAGTTCAGCTGTTCACTCACATATTTAATTCATAAGTTTCATCTGGAAAATTAACAAGAACCTGATAATCAATTGTCTAGGCAAGAAAGCAAACTTGAAACAAATGGACAGAAAAACTTTTAAAGTGATCCGAACAGAACTTTAATGTACTTCTACTAATTTAAGGTTCTTTCATGTTATCTCTTATCCTACCTATTTATTCAGTGATCACAAAAGCTTGATATTACAGATAGCTTTTTCCTTTAATTTGGAAATGCAAGACTGACAATAAACTTTAGAAATATCTGTCGAAAATCTGAGACAGCATTAACTGCAGAGAAAAAGTATTTAAATAGCTTTTATTATATAAAGGTTCTTAAGAAAAAAGAAAATAGATCTTTTTGTCCAATAATTGATAAAGACAATACCCTGTCATACCAAAATTCATGCCAGTTAGTTTTTATTTGTTTTATATTTTTTTAATGTTTTATATGGCCACAAAATTATGCACTTACACAAATTCAACAGCGAAAGCACATGTATCAGTTTCAGAAAGGTGGACAATGCATGTTTTTCTGTAACAGTGGAGAAGGATTTTTGCGGTGCTGTTAAAATAGAGAAGACGCTCAAAAGCTCTCAGTTAAGCAGCACCTTCAAAAAGGTCTTGTTTTAAAAGAGAAAACACTGTCATATAAAAACAGATAAGTTTGCTACCTGTAAACAATCAGGTCACAAGCAGGAAAACCAGCAGGAAAATAAGTAGGTTGTAAAATATATTTTCCATCCAGAGAATCACACCTTAATATTGCCACAAACCATATTAATGGAAAGGAAAAATAAGATTATCTATAAACTGCAGATCAAGCACAGGAACTACAGCTACACTCTACTATTTGAAACAGAATCTGTTATTTCATGATAAATAATTAGTATTTGTCTGTAAATGTCTCCTTGGTAATCTACTCTCTCCCAAAAAGATCATCACCACAAAAAATATCCAGTATTCTAAAGGAATAAAATATACGACCAGGGACAGAAAATAAACACCAATAAATTTATAAAATATTTTTTTTAAAAGACATTAAAACTATTTTATGTTTGCAGATATACACACATGGTATGAGTCAATGAGCATATACAGTGAGAATAAAAACACATCTTTCACAATTTTCAAGATGGCTGGCAAAAAGTAATTATTTGCTAAATACCATGGGAATGCAATATGTACTAGAATGGCTCATTCTAGGATTTGAAATATCAATTAGCATGCAAAATACAGAAAGGAGTACATTCTTCTCATCTCAATAAAAAATTATCTACTTCAGGCTTCATTCACAATTTCCCCTACAATTACTGCTTTTTTAAACTTAAATTGTAAGCAGCCATTTTTCAACAAAATATATTCCTGATAGCATTCATACCAGTATTAGTAACAACACATAAAATGCAAGTAATTCAAGATTGCTGGTGTTTGTCCCTATAGCAGAGCAGCATAGCACAAGAAAACCAACTTGACCATGGGGTAGGTCGGGAGCACTCAGCAACCCAGCAGAGACCCACACCACCCAGAAACCATTCCCAGGACCTGATTTGCTCTAAGGACTTTGCAGCTAGAAACATATTCAACAGAGACCTTCTATAACTGAGACATAAACTGTGATCAGCCACACAGGCGTTCTCTTGTCTTGTGAGCAGACGCAGAATTTTGACAGGGGGATTACTCCTCTACTGAGAGGATACCAATGAAAGGATTAAGGCAATACTAGTAGGCATTTTGAAAGGGAAGCCTCAAATTTTGGTCTGCTGCTGGGAGTGGAAAGCACAGAAAGTTTGTGATTTATCCCTTTCACAGAAGCTGCCAAGAATGGACAACAAAAAATATTAGCTGACTGCTAGGCACAGCAAGGAAATCTGAAAAGCTCCTTCAACATCCTTCGATAGGAGGTGGACACCCAACGCAAAGCAAAGTCTGAGCAGTAATTCCTGCAGTAAGAGGTTCCAGAAGGTGTGCTGGCCAGCTTCAGGGCACATATCCATCTAAACCCACACACAGAGCAGCTCTAATTAGCGGACTCTTCTAGAGCTGAGTCACTGACTATTCCCCTGTAACAACACAGCTATGTGCACTATATTCCGTCTTGGTGAGTCACTTTATTTCATACAATCCATTCACAATTTACGTAACTGCCTCTAACTCTGAATAGAAAAAGGAAAGATTAAAGCTAAGCAAGTAAGGACAATTTTACCTCATTACAAGGAAAACAGGATACGCTACTATAATAAACCTTATTCTGTATTACCATTGTCTTCAAATTATTTTAGTCTTTCCAAGATTTCCAGGTGCAATACACCTTTCTTAGAAATTATCAAAATGGGAACAAGACAGGGCAAACAAACAGCAAAAGATCTTGTGTACAGCCACAATCACACCACTGCACACCATGCCCTGAACTCCATCATTGCTCACCACCAGTGCTACCTTCTATTGTAACTGTGTAAAAAATTTCCATGTTACCATATAGACCTCACAAAACTTTCAAGATAAAGTTAATTGAATCAACTGTTGGATAATTATCCAAATCAATTTGCCTTTTTATTGGACAAAAATATGACAGAAAAGGAAAGAGTTAAGTGAAACTTTTACATCATTAAATAAAAAAACCAAGGCAGCAAAAATGAAAAGCAGTGAAAATATCAGACACATAAAATAAATGTTAGCTACTTCATGAATTTCACCGTGCAGCATTTTCAAATCTACACAACTATAAGTAATTGTTACTGAAATAACAGATATACTGAAAAAACCTATATACTTGAAAAAGCTCACACAGACACACTTGAAAAGGGATGTAACACCTCTGACAGGCTGTTTCCATGTTTCCACATAAATTATATAAAATAGCAAGTTCATCAACACTCATACCAATTCTATTTTTCAAATCCTCTCTTCAAACTCCCAATCAGAAAATCATTTTCCCTAAGGAATGTATCATTTTCACTTCTATCAGAAAAGAAAATAATGATGGCAAAATACTTTAAATATCTCCAGACTGTACACCAGTTAGAAATTCGTTCCTCCATTCTTTTGAACATGGCATCCCTTGACAACAGCTCATATGGACACATAAAGTTACCCTGAAAGCAGCTAGCCTGTATGGGGTAGTGATGTAGTCTTAGAAGCACAAGTTTTAATGCAATTTACTCAGATCTTCTATGACCCTATTTACATGTCAACAGCAGTCCCTGCAACTCACCAGTGTCTCATGTCATCCACCCCTAGAAATTTCCCCTGTGTTCCCCACGCACAAAGCTTCTGTCTTCCTTCCTTCCTTTGACTATGTGTTCACATTTATAGGTAGGATGTTGGAAAGCCAACATCCCTGCTGGGATATGCAGATGCAATACAATTTTCTTGAAAATCATTAATATGAGAACAAGACAGGGCAAATAAACAGCGTACAGTAGGGAACTCCCCATTTTTAATTTCAAAATAGTTACTTTTTCAATTCCATTTCCCTTCTGCTTTGTTTTTCAGTGACAATTTTAATATTTCTTTAAAATTAGTACAATAAAAAAAGTTAAAGCTTAAAAAAAAGCAAAGACAACTCTGGCAGAAATTGTAATCTTAAGTAAAAGGACAAGTGTCACTCCTAAATTTACTGAGAGGTGTTTTGAGGACAGGCTCTTCAATATTGCAACAGCTACTCTGCGAAAGGTTTAGTTCTTGCTTAAGCTGCTCAACCTGGCAAGCTTTCTGATTTTCAGTAACCATTTCTTTTTTTTTAATTCAAGACCATCATCAACACCACACATCCTTTGCAGCTGGTAAAATCTATTCCTTATGTAATGGGTTAACCACTGAACTGAATGGAGAGGACACTGCTCAGCAAACAGTAGAGGTGTGTGCACACTATTGGCAAAACAAGCAGCTACACAAAGAACCTTCTTCACCACTGATGACTGCCTCAGGCCAGATATTGACAAAACAAACCTATAGAGAAATAATCTCAAGAAGACCCATTTATCCATCCTACTATTCATACTTATAATGATTATTTTCTTCTATTTCAAGTTTTTAGTATGCAGAAATAGTCAGAAGCTTCATAAAAAGTAAAATGAAACATAAGCCTTTCGTCAGAGTAGTTATTAACCGCTTTGAAAGGAAAATCATAGCAAGAATCCAGTGACTCTTGGGAAGATCCATGAGTGCCAAAAATACAGGGCAATCACAGCTAATGTTTATTACCACAGCAAATGCTGACCTGCTTTATATGAAACCACATGCCAGAAAACCCTAATTTCCTGAGCCTGTTACTCTTTCTGCCACCAAAATAGCAGAGGGAGTGGAAAAAACAATTCCCCCTCTTCCTGGGACTGGTGCATGTCACCCCTAGCAGAAATCATTGCAGCAGTATTAGCTGAACTTCAACTTAGTGATAACTGACTGTGATTTCTGGCACAGGAAAAGAAGGCTGAAGGTCATGAGGGGTTTTTTGCTGTCCCCAGACACCTGCAAACACTGACTTCTTCTGCTATAGCTAGTTTATTAAGGAGGCTGGAAAAATACACCAGAGGGCAAATTTGGATCTATAATATCACAACAGTCATAATTATCCAAGTTAGTCCTGTGTGACCACTCTGATGCTATAATATTCACCTTCATTATACTTTGAAACTCCATTATCCTGCATAGCCTTAGGGTCAAGATCTACAAAATTAATTATATACCTAAGCTTTCTTACACTAGAAAGAAGAGACTCCATAAGGCAAAATTATCATTCTTAAAGGAAAATATTTTTAAATATTGAAAACTCAAACACATAAAACTGGAAAGAAAAAAATATAATTTGCTCTGAAATTAAGAACAGTTTTTAATTAATTCAGTTACTTAGAGAATGGGGAAACTGATAACTTCAAAAATAAGCCACATATAGGTGAATGGAGAAAAATCTTTGATGGAAAGCAAGTTGTCAGCCTGAGTGTGCCACCTACATGAAACAGCTGTTAAGGCGGAGACAGATACAGCAGCTGCTACAAGGCCTCCCCAAAGATGCAAGTCTTAAACATTTTCATTCAAACACCATGAAAACAAAACTGCAGCACCAAACTAAGTGAATTACAAGCTAACTGTTAATGCATGGCACAAGCCAAAAGATTAAACAAACTATTTTATTCTTTGCATGTACAACCACACCCATATTAATCAACCACATCTACTTGTTCCAGACTTTTGTATAATGCACATGGTGTTTTACAGCTTTTGTTTTCCTCATAATGTCTAAATTTCAGGTCAAAATGCATCTCTAATTTCACAAAATAAATTATACACTTGAAACTGAAGTACCATAGCTTTCATAATTTTTTTCACATGATTAACAACATGAAGCTGTGTTGGCTGTGACCAATGACTGCCTTGTCCTTCAGGTGTTTTTCAATACCTCCCAGAATAATCTTCTCCAAAACTTTAACCATCTTCAATGAACTTTAACTTTTTGGGGTTTTTTTTTGAGAGAGAAAAATTTTAGTGAACTGGAAGACTTGAAAATACAAAGATAATTTCAGGATTTGCCTAGACATTTTTATTTCAGAAGATAGAGGTAAAATCCTTTTATGCTTTTCCACTCTCCAGACTTCAGAAAACAAAAAAGGTAAGTTCCTACCCATTCAGCGGAATTGACATATTATTGAATTGTAAGGATTTTAGAGAATAAAATTCCTTTCGAAAATGAAGAAGAAAATTAATAGAACATTTATACCTAAATAGACTACTACTAGGGTGGGGCAAATCAATTTTGATCACAACTGCAATTTAACATCCCAGCCTTTCAGTGACAGTAAGTTACAAAATTAAGTAAAAAAATTATTGTTTCTGATAAGCTGAATGACTAGATTTATATATACTACAGGGGAGTAGTAGTTCCCTGGTCTTACACCTTTGTAAGCGTATTTTCCTGGAGCTTTCTTCTTCCAAAACACCCAGGCAAGTCAGATAGGAAAGGTTCCCCCTGGAAGAGTCCTGGGACAAGGACAGCACAAGTGTGGCCAAAGCCAGCAGAGCACAAGCACTGCACAGCAGCCCTGAGGGGGAAGCAGCAGCAGCTGTCTGGGGCGAGAAGAGACATAATAAAAAATAAAAAAAAAATGGGAATAACTGTTTAGATAAGATATCTGGCTTTGGCAATAACAGTCTTCAAGAAATTCCACAACCATAACATCTTTCTTCTAGTGTTACAGGTTGTTACTATGGAGTAGAAGTGGATAAGGAACTCAGCAATAAGGGAGATAACTCCCTTAGTAATTTTGTTGAGCTATGGCAATAAGAGGCCACAGATTTATACAACACATTCTTTATAACTTGGCATTAGAATATAATAAGCATGTCACAATAATGTTCCAGTAAAGCAGCACTGATACATACAGAAATCCTCCCCTTCTGTACCTTTTCCTCATCTATGGGAAATTAAAAAAAAATGTATTTCATTTTCTCACAGATAAAATCCCAAGTAGGCTAAAGTAGTACCTCGAAAACAGAAAATCCTGAATAATCATTAAATGCAACCAAAGATTTATACAGAAAGCCAAATGGCACAGAAAGGAAAGTGGATATCTAAGGGATTATCTGGCATTCAGGATCAAGGTTGTCATCATACCACATGAAATAAATGTTGCTCCATTTGCATCATCTTATGTTTAAACATGGAGAATTATTAAACTGTATATAAATAAACGCTTATTATAGGTTTCAGAAGTGATTTTCATTATCAGCTTCAGCTTCCTGTTTCCATCATTTTTGTCATGAACATCACTTAAGTCACTCCATCTCATATTTTAGCACATCATTCTGTGACTTGGCTCTGCAGAAGAGACAAGGACAGAGACTAAATAGCTCTTAATGCTGCTTTTTTTGGCAGTGATCCAGTGCTTAATACCATGTGTTCAGGGTATTGGACCAAGGCAATTCTATTCTATATTCCTGTCTTCATATTCAATAGTTGTCTTCTACCACATTTTTTTCTTACCAGAGTACAAATTTTAGTCAATAAAGCTAAAAAGTTGAAGCCTGACTGCTTAACTCTCTATCATCCAATTCATGTAATCATTTAAAATAGAAATGATGCTACACATGCATCTCATGCATCACAACTATTTTGCTTGCTTGTCTCTGAATACTCTTTCCTTCCCCACCCCCCTCCCCCCCCCCCTTTTTTAATTTAAGGAGTTGGGTTTTTTTTTCCCATGGAGACACTGCACAGCTGCTGATTATTTTTTGGACACAGCAAGTAAAAGAGAAAGTGATGAATTACCCTCAGAGTTAGTGAAGTGACAGTAAATGTACAGTGGAAAAGCATTGATGTTATCCAATGCCTAATATCAAGTTATTAATTAGAATTTAATATTCCATAGCTCTGATTCTTACAGAGACTAATATTCTGAGCAATTTTAGTTATGAGAATACTTGAGACAGAACTTATACAATCATTGTAATATTTTCCCTCTTGATGGATACAACGAAAACTCATTTCATGTTTGCATTTATTTGTTTGCTGTTGAAAAGCACCATTCAGCATATCTGCTTAAAGCTTTTTTAAATCCTTGTTTTTAGCCAGTAAAGAGTATTAGCCTTTTGCAAGTACTCTGCTGCAAGCCAGCAGAATCTCCTCCCTGCTCTGAAGAGAATTATGGCACCGAGTCCACACTTACTCATTTCCTAGTTCTTGGCACAGTGGTAATTCAAGTGTCATCCACAGAACTTCAGCAGGGGAGGTAGGGGAGCGAACAATAAAAAAACAGACAATTTCAGCTTTGTCCTGTCCCTATAGCTTCTTTGCAAGATTGTCTTTATCCCCAAACTTGTGAGGCTGCAATCACTACTGCCACCCCCAGGCTGCCACAAAAGTGATTAGGTTAAATTGTGCATATTTACTGTGGGATTTACATACGGACTTACAGTTTGCTACTTGTTTGTAGCTGATTATCAGGCTAATGCATCACAAGCAAATTAAGATAAAAATCAATCCTATGGTGAAAAACACCTGAGTCGCATGAATTTTAATACAGATCATTCTGCGGTGTAAAATGGTAGCTATGTGAAGGTTCAAGAATTTCACAAACCTTAAAAGAAAGCAAACAGTTATACTTCAGTTAGGCTTTCCATTTCCATAAAGTCAGTCTCATGCTGATCCTCATTTCACAGGGTATTTTAGTCTGCATGTCAAACTGAAATACTAAAGCGCCAGTTCAAATAACAGATCCTGACTTGTTCTCCATGTCTATTATTCTTCTCTTCTTGCCTTCATTAAGCCACTACAGCTCCTTATGTACTGCTTGCCACCAGATTTCTCGTGCTCCTTTATAATAGCAGCCCATATGTTAGCAGGAACAGCATACCAGGGTCCATTTGCCATCCCACTCGCAGACACTGCTTCTCCCTTTTCAACTACAACAGTCTTAATTGCAGCTGCTGTTTGCATGAATGCAGAGAAGACAGATACTAAGTATTTAACTTTTTTTTAAATGGATTAATTTCTCAATTAATAAAGATGTTACTGACTAAAATTAGTCTCAGAGTATTTTCAGATGTCCTTCAGTACATTTCAGCAGCTGAAACAAAGTACATGAGCCAAACATGATGTTTCTAGCCAGCTCACCCTGGGCTAGTATGGTCTGCTGGCTTTGAGGGCTGTGTCTTTTGACAGCAACACAGTAGTGACCTCAAATGACCTCTTAATATATCTCTGGAAATAGGAATTACACAAGATGCTGAAAATACTAAGCTTCTTTCAAGCTCAGAGAAAATACAAATATTTAATATAGCTAACATTCAGAGCAAATATGCCAAATTAAATATTAACCTTTTCAGAGGACTGCTGCTTAGCCTATGGCATTAAGGGTCTAATATTTCAAATTTCCTTGACTATTAACATTTTAGGAAATGGAGAATTTTAATAGGGTCTTTATCGCCTAGATGATCTTCTTCCTTTATTCTTTTATGCTTTCAAAGCAAACAATTCAGAAATAAACATGAATATGTAGAAAACCAAGGAAAAGCACTTGACCAAGTAAAGCGCACTCAGAAAACATGTTACTATATCACTTACCCCTTAAGTAGACCATATGTATTATTCCTGTGTCTAAAAAACCTTTTAATTTAACTTTTCGACATGGTGCTGGAGACAAATCCTATATTATCAAAAGGCATACGCCTGTAAATATTTGAGAGACTTGTGGGAGGGAAAAAAAAGCCATATGCTTTCTTCTACCCACTATCTCTTATCATATGAATTCTGGCCTGTAAATCACAATCCTAAATGTCCACGTTTCTCACTTAAAAATTGTGTCAGCACACATATTTGTTTTAAGTGTTTCCCCAAGTTAACGAAAGAATAACTGAAAATAGAATTCCTAATAAAGAACAAAACAGAAGGATTTGCTGAGCCAGTGCTCTAAAACAGTGCTGCTTAAGGCACTGGTCTTTGAACATGAGGGTGCTCAAATAATACAGTGTATTCTGGGACAGATAAGATTTCAAGTGAATGATCCTCATAGGGTAACTCCCTATGTTTGGAAAGGAATGCTTTAAATTTTCTGTTCATGACTAAAATATCCCCAGACTATCATTTTATAAAAACTAATCTGTTTGAAGCTCTTTTAGGAAGAGTTCAGACTGTGGATTGGTAGCATGAATACTACTTCAGTTATTAGAGAGCTGTAATATCACAGCCCTATTGTGAAAATCATAAGCTATTCCGCTATAAGGTACTCCCCAAGAACACGGATCCAAAAAAGAAAAAAAATTTATCATAATATTACTATTACTGGTATAAATACATTTAAGTGGACAATTCATCCAAATGCCATATAAAAATTAATCTGTAGAAGTGTCAGTTAAAAGCACCTTCACAACTGTGAAAATCAGTGACATTTGTGGTTTATAAATTATTCTTACACTAGTTCTTAAAGTACATTTCTTTCTACCCTTGAAGAGGAAAAAAGCACAATATTTAAAGACAGTCAGCTTTTTAGTACAATCAGTAGACATATATCACTAGAATCTTTCAGAAATTTCATACTCATTTTCAACTGAAGGACTGACATATTAATCTTAGAACTAACAAACACCTAAATAAGATACATGGCAGAATAGGGATAGACAGAAAACTGTCATGTAATCTACAAAACATAATGTGGAAAAAAAAATAAAAAGAAAAAAGAAAAAAGGAAAATCCTGTTCTACAGAACTTAATTGTTTTTTTCATGGCAGACAAAAGTAAGAAGCATTGCTTTGGGTTGTGCATGTACCAGAAAACTGTCTTTGTGGCATCCCAAAAGCTTTTAGCTTTGACAAATGTGTTAGAAAATCATGAATGCACAAGGGACACTTCAGAGAGCAGTAAATGACCTAACACAAAGTCTGAGAACAGAAGACATCTTCATGTGCTAAAATGACTTCATCTGTTTTCATAAAACATGGGAGGAACATCTGTCAGGACAGGAAAGCATTCTGGAGCAACTTAAGGCATCAGAGCTGAAATTGGCAGGAGGGATTTGGGGGTTGGACATTTTTTCTGAATGCTTCTTTGGCTTTGACAAAGGGTACTTCACATTTCTGTGGCTTAGAGAAAGCGAGCTAGAACCTTAGAGCTCAAGACCGGATGGAAAGGATTGAAAGATTCCTGTAAATCTTGAGAAAGTATAGTAAATTAAAGATCTAGGAAGTATGGATTTCAGGAGATTAAAACAAAAACTTAAAAAACAAGTATCAGTTTTACTCCACCAGCAACAGTTCAGTCCATTTGGAAGAAAACACCAAAAAGCTTGTGAGTTACTAAAACCAATACTTCTATTCCCAGTCCTATGCCTGAGTGACTTGATTGATCCCATCAATTTTTGGCAGTGTGTGATATCTCAAGAGGTATTTATTGGATTTGCACTAAAACCAGACATCTTGCTAAACTGAGACAAACATCTCAAGGAAATCAGGCACGCCGCTAACTCCACAGGGATTTTTCAGTAGTAACAAAATACCTGAAAGGCAAAATGCAACTGCCCTTGCTGTGGTTCCCTAGCCTGCACTGGACAAAGAGCAGTGCTCACTACTGGTGCGCTCATGGTGAAAACCAGCCCGCGCCCCACCTGGCAGGACCCACATCCCATCCCGGAGAGCTGCCCCAGGGCATTTCTGGAGCACTGCTGCTCTACAAAGGGCACCTGTAGCCCCAATGCCAGCAAAGCTTCATGCGCCGCCACAAAAACATCATTTGTTCAACTATTGTCACTAGAACAACAAATGTGTTCAAGTTTGGAATCAAATATTATTAGTTCCATCATGGAAGTATGAAAATAATCTTTCTTTCTAATGATTACATTGTTTTCCATTTGGTAAATGGATTTTTCCCATTTTCCATGCTTCAAAAACAGAACTAAAATCAAAGTCACTATTTTTGGTTAGTCCATCTAATTGGAATTTTCTATTATTTAACATGCAAACATAAACAATGAGTGGCTAAAAGTAGAAATTATAAAGCATGATAACCTAGCTTATGAACTAATAGAGCTTATTTTTCCCCCTCCATGTTGCTTTCACTTTCTCTGTATAATAGTGTCCAAAATAAAAGTTCAATCATATATCCAATCCAAATTTTTGTGGAATACACAGAAGTTCACTGTTTTAACAACACAGAACTTAGCAATACAATAAAAAGATTTCACTTTGAAGTTCTGTTAACAGAAATACGTAACTGGTCAAGCGACTAAATTCAGATCCCTGCTGGCACCACCAACTTCACTTCATGCACCTTCCCAAAACTTATCAAGAACCATTTTGAAAACAGTACGTTCCCTTCACTGTTCCTACTGACAACTTTTTCTGTGAGTCTTTCTATTTGAAGCTGACTTTTCTTACTTGGCTTTAAATCTATTTTTTGAAAAATAGGTCAGCACTACCACTCAATTTTCATAAACCAATACCACAAATGCAAATGTAGAGGCCATTCCTACCATATGAGTTTAAAATATATCAAGCCAGAGAGTAAAATTTTGTGACAGTATCACCGGAATTCCTACCATGCAATAAAATTCTGTAAGAGCGTTTAACTGATAACATCCTTCAAGTTAAATACTACTACTACTACTACTAATAATAATAATGTATTCCTATTGAAGTCTTACTGCACAGCAAGATACAGATAGCTTAAAATTACTACAAAGTAATGAAGATAAGTGGACTTTTAGAGAAAGGCATAATGCCAACAGGAGTCAACTTACCAGAAAAACTTTACACTCAAAGATAAAAACAATTACTTTAATACCTTTAAATCTCTAAGTCAATAAAAGAGGGATAAACTAACTTTGTCTTTAATTGGGTAGCTATATCACACTATTATGTCAGAAACTAAATGTTTCTTCCATACACAAGTGAAGCCATTATCTTCGTAATACTACCATTAGTCAAAATCATTCATATTAAATTGATTAAAATGGCCTTTGGACAAAAGAAGGCACAGTTAAATACTAAGAATTATCATTCATCTGCATCTATTTTCTTGCAACTTATCTCTTAGCTTAAAGCTATACAACTATTTTTCAACTAGAAAAATATAGAGAAACATTTATGAAAAATCAGCATTTGGCATGGGGCTACTGTAATTGTATACAATGAGAGGGACAAATCCTAAACGCAGAGTGACCTGGATTTCTTGCTAAACTGAAACCACAACCATCCAAACCAAGAGTTAACAGCTAACTCAGGAGCATTTTAGAAAACTCATATATTCAGAACAGAGGCACACACGTGCATGTACCTGTGAAGAATGTAGATCACATTATAGGAAGCAGCTGTATCTTAGGAAATAGAAACTCCCAAAAAGGATTGTGAGTTTGCATGATATACGACCTCAAAATCAACAGTTTAGTTCAACAGCAGCCAAGAAGCAGAGCACGCCTTGACTGACAACTGAGGCCACCTTGTCACTGCTCATACCTCCATCCACCGCACCAGAGAAACACTGGGCATGTGGATCAAACAGAACCTGCCTGGGATCTTACCAAGCTGGCAAGCAATGGAAAACAACAAGAGAGAGAGCTGGGAAAAAGGCAGCTGGACAGAAACAAGAGAAATTGCTAATGACCCACTTACCAATATGACATGGAATTAGCAGAATGGTGAATTACCAGGCAAACGTGATTTTCAGTGCAACATTGTGGCTTCAGAAGTGTAAGCTATTTTAACAGACAAATGGTGTAAAAGAACAGCAGGTATTTTACCTGGCTAAAAAAATTAGCAGGCCATTGGCAGAACAGTTAGTTCAGCTTTCATACAGGCTCTCTCAACAGAATGTTGACAGGCTGGAACAGGTTCCTAAGGGGTTCGTGCAAATGATTTCTCAAGGTACAGTGAGTGACCTGAGGAAGTCACTATATATAAAATGTAACAGATCACCATTAAAAAAGTAAAGAGGTTATTCACTGTGTGACTTCTCTTGGTCCCACTGACAAAAGACAAAGCAAACAGAAACTAGTAACAGGACAAATCAAACTGGACATAATACACTGCTATGGAATAAGGCACACTGGAGCTGGGAGGGCATTTACAGTGTAGCAATGCTCATTAACTTTATTAATCATTAGTCATCACTCCTCTAATTTTTGTCCATAGTTCATCAAGAATGAGACTGTATTCCACGCTCCAGAAAAAGAGTTGCAAATAGACCCTATGCCATCTTAGGAGAAAGCAAGGAAATGGACAGAATTGTAGTAGGCAGTTAGAAGTGTAAGTGCTTGATGTGATGGTTACAATAAGCGAATTACCAATTCAAAATACTCATTTTATGGTTAGTGAACTCCAGTCCCTGGGTATAAAGGTAAGAGAAACAACTGTCGTTGCTCTACAGATCCCACAGGAGAGTAAAGCCTCTCCTTGGAGGCAGGACAAAAGAGACAGTATCAGGAAAAGAGACAATGAGAAAACAAAATCACTCTCACGTGAGTTTATTGGAGCTAGCAGCCAGCAAAAGTTAAGTGATTTCTAAAGAAAATAGTAATGTTATTTAGTTTTGGAAGAACAAATCATCTCACTTTTGAGAAAGCTGCATATGAAACAAATCTAGCATGGACAATCAAAATAACAAACAGCTCTAGTAAGCTTCATCTCTGAAGACAATGTAGAACCTCTTATCTCTTCCAGAGGATAAGTTTCCCACAATTTTTTTATTAATATTAAGGTTAAATATATACTTTCCCATGCTTTCAGAAAACCTGCTCTTTACTGTTGTTACCATAAAAGTAAACCTCTTGTTGTAAAATATTTTGATGTTTAACAAACATAGAAAATGTATTCCAGCAGTCATACCAGGCAGTTTCATATGATGCTTTAATTGACACACACAAATTGACAGAACATTTTCCCTCTCACTGCTTAATGAGAGGTCAGGACAAAAACATTAAGTAGACAGCCTATGTTTCACAGATCTAGCTTCTTTTGGCTGTCCTTGATGCCTGATGTTTTGCAAAAGAACTCAGCTTCACCCAAAAAGTTTTTAGGGTATTTGTGGCAAGCAGATAGCCAGCGAGCATTCTACAGCTGACAAAAGCTGTTGCCACCAAGATGAGGCTGTTCTACTTTGGACAAGATTTGGTACCAGCTGGAGTAATTTTGCGTGTTAAGATCAACATACTTCCCACCACTTTCTACTTTGGACCTACAAAATACCCTAAAAAAACTGCATAAATTCTGAATGGAAAAGACAGCACAAATTCTTAACATCTGGTTTTAGTTGGTTCAGATGCCTTTACAGAAATATACATTATTTTTCTGAATGGCACAGGAAATGACAGTAAAGATCCACAGTAATCTCATGATCCTTAAGTTTAGCGTAATTACAAAAAAGACACACATAACAAGATTTGACTTGTGGTAAAGTTATCTGAAGAGCAAAAATCTCTTGGCTATACATGATGGACAGATAAATGAACAGTTTTGATCTTGTGTTTTTCCTATCATCCTATTTGATCTGGCAAAGTCATCTGTCAGTGAAGCAAAGGCAGCTTTCAGGAATGGAATCTTTGGTATTTTCCACTGGGGCAGACTAAACTTCTAAGGCAATTCTGTATTATGATAATCAATGAGGTGAAATTTAACATGGAGCACTGTACAAACAATATTAACAATGCACCACTGAAGAAGGTATTTACCGAAATTGCAACTCCCAGAAGCACCCTCATCTTCAGCAGAGAAATACCACAACAAAGCAAAACTCTCATGTCAGCACTTGGCAGGGAAAAGAGAAAGACTGAGCCTTCGGTCTCATTAGTTTGAAAGAGAACGTAGCTTGGGTTGGGAGAGAAAAAAGAAAAGAAAATCCTTAACAGAAATTTGTGTCATCATTAAAAAAACAAACACAAGAAAAAATCTTGACCAATTTTTAAAACACAGCAAATACTTAGTGATAAGTAGCTACTGGAGATAAAAGCTTGATTTCCAACCAATAAACATCAGCTAGAGTACACTAGTGTGCAGCTATATACACATCTTTTCCAATATTGCATCTTACACTCCTTGCTTCCTTAGTCAAAAGCACACTGTTATCACATGTAGCTATGCTATGCTACTGAATACTGACTTTGACATTCTTCAGAATAATGTAAAGGCAATTTGGTTTCATGATAAAACGTTTGGGGGGTTTTTGGTTTGTTTTTTTTTTTCTTTTTCTTCTGAACACATGGAATTTCTTCCCTGCTGTGGAATCATTTTGAGAATTGTCTTTCACTTGGCTGAGAACAAAATAACATTTTGTCCTAATCTCACATAATATCTTCTGTGTGGATATATAACAACATTTTACTTGCAGTAAAATGTCTTAAAGAGCAAAATACTCTTGGAGAGCTATAGTGAAGTATTATTCAGAAGTACCAAGGAGTTGGTTTAATGGTGTATTTCCTGTTACAGTTTTAATCTGTCAGCAGATCAGATACTTAAAAGGAACATATCCTGCAACCAGTTAAATGGTAACAATTTTTAGCATTTCATATACTGACTTCTGTTCCATTTCTATTATTTCTGTCATCTCTTTAATTACAGGGAAAGATTGCATCTGAAAAATCAATGCCTGCAGCTAAAATATGAAAGCTAAATTTAGGCACATGTTATGCAAATGCAGAAAAAAGACTAGTCCACACTAATTACGCTTTAAGGTATCAGAATAAATTTTTTCATCTTCTACATTCGGACATTTTTTATGAGTCTTTTCCCATTTTTCCACTCACCAGACAGGGTACTACCATCAAGAACAGTATTTTTACTTTTTCCCTAAGGAACTCTTTTCAGCGGCACCTATGTCTAGAATAAATTTAATTCCCCCCTCCCTCCCCCCACAATTAACTTGCATATTTCTGTACACAATTTCAGTAACACTAACTCTTGGTAGGAAGCATGAATGAAGAAGTGTGTGACATTTACAGCTAAGTGGCAGGATGCAGACTACCAGGAAAAGATAACTAAAGTCCATGGTGAGCACTTAACAAACGTAAGCCAGTTTGGCAGAACCTGACACTGTGCTGCAGTCGGGAAACTAGATAACAAAAGGTTGGCAATGTGCATTCTGCTCTTTAATAGAAAAGATAGTATCAGATAAGCTAACAGCCAAATATTCACATCGTGCCTTTCCTCACAATAACATAGACAGGAATACCTGGCAATACTAAAATTTAATGGTATTTTGTTTGGAAGAAAAATTAATCTGAACTGTATGCTAAGGTGACCTTTCATTTAGATAAAATTGAATTTAAAAACTACTCTTTCTGAAAAGAAAGCGATAGTGTAACTCATTAAGACAGTTTTTTGTAAAGATGATAAGTATCTAGCCATTGTTATACATTTCACCACTATAAAATGTAAGACTATTCCACCAGTAGAACTCACAGAGTTTTCTGCCAAAAGACCTTAGCTAATGAATTCAAGAAACAGATATTACACTAAGGCTGTTTTGCAAATACAGCAGTCTTCATGGTAATGTTTGGTTTTCCTTGTACCTAAACATGGTTGAGAGTGTACATTTGAAACAACCCCTTTGGAGGAGCTAAAACTCTTCCACCTCTCCCATGATATTTCACATAAGTTAATACCTTAAAAGAAAGGTAAGGTAAAATGAAGTACTGTGCTGTGCTTCCTGTTTTGGGGCCTTGCATTATGGGAAAAAAACTCTACAGCAAAAGAATCTAAATTTAGATGTAACAGATAAACAGACACTTTAAATCTTTTCTATTGTAGGATTATTTTTGAAAACTAAATAATTTGCAACACCAAGGAATGTGGCATAATACGCTTCTACTGCGTATTGTTACAAAACAGGTAAAAGCCATTTTAAAGTAATTTCCTAGCTTTTCCTTTAGAAAGTGAAGTCAGTTTCTAGTAGGGGCAGTAACAAGGACCATGCACCCATAGCCAGGGGTTTTAGTCTGAAATTACAGCACAGACTTGAGTCAGCTGGGATGCAGGAAGTTAACTGGCCATAGAGGAAGGCCTTATCCCAGAGAGGGAGATGGCTCATGGAGCTAAGTGCTGCCTCCAACGTCAGTCAGGGAGCCCTGGCTCAACTAATCCCACTCTTTTCTCGTACTCTGGAGGTGGGATCTGTGCCACATATTTCTGCCCCCAAAGGAGGGGAAAGAGACTATGGTTTAATGGAGAAAGCCTGGCCAGGCTGTCTGCTTCTCCAAGTTTCCCAGCAATTGTGAGAACCTTTTCTCCCAGGAGGTATTCTGGGAGGCTGATGTAGCAAAGGATAGGAGGCAGGACTTGACTAACTTGCTTGCCTCCAACTTATATTGCTCTATTTGCTCTGTCAGCTCCCAGCATAATGTAGTCCAGTGCTTTGGTGGCAGCCTGGGATCCTCTTGCTGGAACAGCCACATTCAGACATGGATTTAGCAGGTTGAAACCAGTTTCCTGAGAAAAATGATCAAGTGAAGGGAAATTGGGTGTCTAAACTGAACTGTTTAAACTCAACTAAATCTGAATAAAATTGGACAGGAATTATAAAAATATGATTTTCTAGCTCCAGGGCCTTTTCCCCTCCAAATTTCAAAGATTTGCAGGGTAACACCTTTCCTCTATCCCATCCTCCCCCAATAGTCAAAGTAATCCTAAAATACCAAAGACAACATCAAGTCTACAGATGAGTGAAGTAATCCTCTCCAATTACAAAATTATAGACAGCGCATTTACAAGAATTTGCATTTGAGGATTATGATCCCCATTCTATAATTCTGCAATAGGGCACAGAGGGCAAAATGGGCAAATTCTAAGACCCAGACTAGGGCACTTGTTAGTTCAAGAGATAGCTCTTCAGCAGCAAAGCCCAACCTTGTTCTGAAATCCATAGCTAAAATCCAGTCTAGGGCCCGTCAGGCTCAGCAGACATTACTACTTAACTATGAGGAAGCTTACATGAAGCGTGTTTGTGAAGCTCAGCCCACACTATCCAGTGGACACTAAATAATTGACAGTTTTATAGGCAGGTTCATCAGAATCTCTATCACAACAGCCTAGAATTGCCATGTAGGGCATTTCATGCTCGGCATCACTTCCTAGCACCCATAAAAAGAAGAAAAAATAAAGCTACAGTGAGAAATTTGTCCATACATTTTGTGTACCTGGAGCCATAGTGTAATTAATATTTTATCAATGAGAATTTTTGTACAAAAGTCTGAGGAAATGGGGTGAGTTCTTTCATACTTATTTGATTATATGTACTTGATAGCTTGAAAAATTTTGTAAGCAAAGTCAAAAATATTGGCCATTTATTTAAGCCATGAATGTAAGCATAATTCCTGTCCTTGCCTTGCTCTCTTCTAAATGCTAACAATAAAGTACAGTTGCTGATTTACACAGTGTTTGTAGATTCACACAGATTTAACAGATTTGTCTTTGCTGCCCAAAGTGATCCTTGTGCTCCAAGTAACTGGTGAGAGGATGAACAGACAGGCAGACATGTGGCTGTGAACGCCCAGAGGACTGAAAACAGTAACATGCAACTGACACACAGTCTTTCCCCAACTCCCATCATGTCCTAACATTTGTTTTGTGTAAACTTTTTTTTTCTACACAGTTATAACTTTGTGCCTCAGTTTGGTGCTTCCATCAACTCTTTATTCTGAAACTCCAGGAGTGAATACTCAGTGTCTTAAATTATTTGAATGCATTAAAATACGTACTTGATTAGTTATTCAAATTATCATCTTTCTTGAATCCAAAAAGTATTTTAAGTCAAGAAAAACAGTAGTTACTATCTATTACACAAAAATAGTATTAAATGTGGATCAAAAGCTAACTTTAGGAAGTACACAACAACTATATAGAGAAACAAGTTTCATAGAAACATTAAAGTCCAAGTTATGTAAGGCTGGCTTACATACATCAAGGAAGCCTTTTTTCCAAACTTAGTGTTATTTTCTATATATGCAAAATCTGAGCATTCACCAGCCAAAAAAGAGTGATACATGTTTTATACATTATATAAAGTAATAGGCAAAACTAAACAGTTTTGCCCATTTCTTGCTTCTATGGTTTAGTAAGACAGCTTTTGGAACTACCATACTGCAGTCACTTCCTTTGCACTGAATAAAAAGTGGGCTGTCTCACAGTCCCACCTCACCAGCCACATCACCAAACACCTTACTGACTACAAAATGCTATCAGCTGCTTCAAAGAGCTCTTTGCTTTTCAGGATGAGGAGGTAGCACTACTTTTTTTTCAAAAAGTCTTGGTCTTTCTCTTATTTGAAATAAAACATTGGCTATTTTTATGAAAGGACTGCTTGTTTTCCTTCTTTGTAAGCAAGAAAGTGTTTAGCTTTTTCCATAGCATGTTTACTTTTGCTGTGAGGACAAAGCTCGTATTGGAGCCAAGAAGAAATACATAATACAAAGAAGAGCTATTGAGAAATAATTTGTAATGTTTTAACAACAGCTGTTTCTAAAATGGAATATATTTTTTCATAAGTGAGTGTGATTGAAGAGCACGTGAGCCAGGACTTACCTGACTTAAGAACATCTTTTGAAAGTCTCTAATGCTAAACCTCTGCTACATTACTGAGCAGGAAGTAGATAAAAAGGGGGAACACTTTCAGGTAGGCCTCAGTAGCTCTATATGAACATCTCCTCTCCATTTGCGTGAATTTCATTAACTGGAGAAACTTTAAAGTACCCATCCAGTTTTGCAATAGTTCATCTCAGCTATTAATGAAAGACTTGACTCTTATAATGGACATTTTACAGACCAGGAAATCTCTGGAAAGAGTGCCTCAATACCATTTTTATTTTTTGTAGCCCATTCTTCAATGTAAAAATATCAAGACCTATGAAACATGCAAAAACAGGGAAAAGTGAAAACCACAAAGAAAAAAAAAAGGGTCACCATGCCTGCAATGTGAAAAAACAACCAGTGCAAAAAAACGTGCTCTCAAAACGCTGTCCTTTACAAGGAAAACTAAGGAAAAAAAGAAGTATCTGTCCATGTAGTGTTAAATCAAATACCAGCTATGTGAATTCACTTGGTAAAGAGGCATTTGCACAGACAATTTTAAGGAAATAGAATACCTGATAACTTCCGCCAAGTTTAACTATTTAACTATTCCCTCCAAACTCAAGAGCATCCCAAGCACATCTCACTTGATCCTACACATCCATACCCACTTTTCCAGCAAGAAGAAACAGATGAACAGGCATTTCAGGCCAAGACCATGTACCCCTGTCTAACGCAGGCGTCTAAAATAGGCAGATCTAGTGACTGACTGATAATGCCACATCTCTCTTCAACTCATTGTAGCAGGATGAGAGATGACCAGTTTAAAATAAACATCTGTCTTTTAGAAGGCTGGCCTTAAAGGACATAAGTGCTATCTTGAGTGTTACTAAAAAGCTTTAGCACATTTCCTCCCCAGTATTTTTCAGATGCAACAGAGAAATTGGATGGACAATGTTGTGCCTCACTTATTCTTGCAGCATAATGACATTCGCCAGTGAAGGCACAAGAGGTAGTGGCAATGTAACTGATCTGAGCACAAGGCAAGAGTGGCATACGTGCAAATAAGAAAATATAAGATTATGTATGCATGAGCAGGTGATTTTTTAAATGGAAATATAAAATACCCTAAAATAATGAGTTTGAGTTCAAAAAATAGCACTGCATTAAGTTCCTATGAAACAATTCTGTAAACAACAAAATACAAGTTACCTCTCTTTTGTTATTTAAATAATGTTTCTAGGATTTGAAACTTTCACTTAACAGTGCACTGAAACTCAGAAGACAAATCAATAGCTGTATTTACTATTACTATGCAGCAACCTGAATACTAAAATGTGCTTGCCAAAATTATGTCTTAATCTCTGTCAAAAGATTAAGACATAATTTGCTCTGGGGACTGTGCAATTACCACTTACTTAGGTGAGTAATTAGCAATTTTGGCAAAAAAGGTCCACATTGGACATGGAACAGAATCTTCCCTGTAGATTCTTAGACTAATTATCTAAAAAATAAAAGACCAAACAATTATAAACTTGAAAAAAAAAATACTGAGTAGAAAAAAAGCAGCACAGTTAATTCAATTATTTTTATTCTGATTTCTGTAATTGCTGTAAAGCAAAGTTTAGTATGGTTTTTATTTTAAGCCCATGTCTGGATCCTTGATTTAATTCTGAAATTAATTAGGCCACACATAAAGCTCTGTACATTAGAAAAGTTTGTTCTAAGGGCCTGTTAGAAGTTTTACCAGTTACTGCAGTAGTTTCAGAGACATAAAGAAATAGTGCTCTCATGGTTTTCCTGGTCTTTCACTCCAATGGACCACAGCACAGCCCTTGCCCTAACAAGAATACACACACACAATCACAATCATTACTTTGTCCCCAAAACAATCTTGGGATTCATTATAAAGCTGAAAGATGATGAAAATTGCATTTTCCTCAGTTCTTAAAGCTTCTGAAAAAGGGTCTGAACAGCAGCATTTTGCAAAGTTTAAGCAGGGCTTAAGAGTCAAGAGTATTTCTTACAAGACTTAACAGCATCCTTTGATATCTCTGGGTACTAGATTGTACTTTTCTGGAAAATGGGCTGTATGTTTTTAGAGAAACACTGTTCAGCCTAATAAACATTTAGAAAAGTCTTTAAGGTCCTTGGATGAAAAGCAAGATCTCATGTAATTTATGATATCACACCAAGTCTTAATTGGCAATACTTCAATTACTTTAATTCAGAGAATAACTTAACCTACCCACTAAATTACTAATTTGCCTAATTACAGGGAACAATCATTCACTATCCCACTAATGGAAGACAGATTTTCAAATTATACACTCTTTTAGGTGAGACCATTTAGTTTAGCTGGAAACTATCTCCAGAAGTGCAGTACTTCAAAGCAGAGCATAAACCACTGGTTCTTGGTATTTTTCTCTCCAGAAAGGTATTCTGCAATTAAGTGCAAAAGCCAGAAGCTAAAATGCTTAATCCTCTTACAATTTACTAATCCATTTGATTAAGAACAATGAAGATATCACTACATCTTTTTCTTAAGCATATCAAGTAGGAAAAAGCTAGTGCTCGACAAACAAAATGCAAGTTCAATAAAACTACATTTTCAGCTACAAGTAAAACGAAACCTCTTTAAACAGTGCCTTAAGGCAATAGTCTCAGAAACATTTACTTAATCAGCACTCTTAAACTTACTTAACTGTATTTCTCCATTAACATCTACTGTGAGAATCCTTAACTTGATAATATCGTAAATCCCTGAAAAGAAAGAATCAAGTTGAAAGGCAAATAGACTAGTGCATAATTGACAAAGGGACTAACATTTGAAGAAAGGTAACACCAAAATCAGGAAAGCTAGGTATAATCTCTAGTCCCTCAAAGCAACAAAGCATCCTTACTGTGCCAGGAGTGAGAGAATTAAAATAAATAAATGAGAACAGCCAAAACACAAAGAACAAAAATCCAAAGAAAAACAACCAAAAAAAAAACCAAAAACAAAATCAGACAAAACCTAACAAACCTGAAAGCCACCAAACCAAGGATTTCACAAAATGACACTGTAGCGAGTTGAAGCTGAGAAGGCACAACTTGTGTTTCAGAGAGAAAAGGCAGGCTCAAGTGTAAGGAAAGCTGACCATGGCTTTGGGATTTAATCATGCGTTTCAAAGGAGGACAGAGAGGAGCAGAGGGGAAAAGATGGGCTCTAACCCAAACAGTATCATAAGCAATAAACAATACGGACTGGAAATCAAAAACTCCTCCATCGTGGGCAACAAGCTCTGAAAGTTTCCATCATTTCAAACTCAGTGTTGATAAGGGTCAAGAAGAAAATCTTTACTTTTAGGAATGTTTGCTATGAACCGTTCCTTGAAAAAATGACAGCTATGGAATGAATCAAGTAATTGCTGTGAAAAAATCATCTGTTCTGCAAAAGGCAACTTCTCTGCCAGCTGGTATTTAAGAGACAATTTTATGTGAAGAGAACAAAACATAATTTACAGAATAGATTCATCCAAATTCACCAAAAGGTAAAACGTATTTATTTTCCTGACTGTAAACAATTTCTCCTCTTAGACATACAAACCCACCAGTATCACAGCTGATGGCAATTTCTAAATCTGAAAAATATTCTTAGAAATCACGAGTGTGGATTATCTGTGTCAAAAGACAACATGAGAAAAAAATTCACCCATTAGCCTATTTACCAGGAATTCTTTCGAATTTATTCCTCAGTGAATACCTAATCAGAGTGGTATAAAGATGAGACACAGAAAGGGCCAGATCCTTCTGAGATGCACCTTCAGTGAAGTTTGAAAGACATACAATTTTAAGATCATTTGTAGTTTGATATTTTAATTTAATATTCATCTTTTAGTTCAGCTGAATTGGTCCCTGAGCAACCTGAACTAAGGGGTAACATTCCTGCCTACAGCAGGGGGGATGAAACTAGATGATCTTTAAGGTCCCTTCTAACCCAAGCTTTTCTAAGATTCTATGATTAGTAGTTATCTTCCAACCCATTCAACAATTACGACTTTGTCTAATTTGTTCTAAAAAACAAACCAGAAAAACCCAACTAAGCAAAAAAAAAAACAAAAAAAAAAAAAAAAAAAAAAAACCAAACAAACAAACCAAACAAAAAAACCCCAAACAAACAAAAACAAACAAACAAGAAAACAGGATTGCAAGGGTGAAATTTGCACATATTAAAATAAAAACATTTTATTTTTATTCTCTAAATACGCAAATAGAATGAGGTCTACATATAGCAATAAAGCACAAATTATACACCTACAAAATACAAATTAAAAATTTGGTCATGTAAATATTTACTTTACAGCTCCACTAACTGCAGAAATTTATTCCACAAGCTGTTAATCAGTGGTTCTGAAAAAACAGATGACTTCAAGCTTGATCTGAGAAACACAATGCAGAGGGGGATATGTAATCTCTATTCGAACCAAACACTGCACATCCAACTAATGTGCTGAGATACACTGTGACCCTGCAAATATTTAGTTACAAGAACATCCAATGGAACTGGCCAAGGATGTCAACAGGAGCTCTACTTATTGACTCAAGCTAAGTGCCCACAAGACAAAAATCTGCTTATCTTCATTGATAACACGCTTAGAAAGTCAGAGGAACTGGACCACGCCTACCACTTTAATTTAAAAGCTCTCGCCAGGCCCACCTTAGCTGCTCAGATAATTTGACTACAGCTGCAGAGTAAGTGGGAGAACGGTTGCAAGCACAAGCTTAGCAAATATACAAGTATGAACTTCATTTAAAGTGGTTTGGAACAGAAACGTTTGAAACATCTTATCTCACCAGGCCCTTATTCACAGCAAAAACTTCTGTTTTGTGAGCTAAACTGGATCAGAAAGTGTTTGACAAACAAGAGTCTTCACTGTAAAAATTAAGGGGCTTACTCAAAGCACCCATGTAATTAAAAGAATTAGACTTGTTTCTCATACCTACAGACTAACAGATTTAATTTAAATCTTAAAGCACATACTTACAGTTTTTATAATGAGTTGCTTCAGTAATTAAATATTTCAGCTGCTTTCTCCAATCTTTCTCTGAGTTTGTATAACTAATTCAGCCTCGTTAACATTTCACACACTGCCTTATTCAGATATCCTCTCATTCCACACATGGAAACACTACTGATAGAAATCAGACACTTAAACAAATGCTTAGATTGGTGTTTAGTCAGCACGCTTTCAAAATATCTCAATTCTGAGATGCACTCTTTACAAAGCATTTAATTCCATCCAAAACCAAACTAATTTAAATTTCAGTGGAATCACTATGCTATCTTGCTCCCTACTCTGCCAGATCAGATCACCTCAAATGGTAGCATTCAGTCAGTCTTATCTTAAAAAAAACTCTGTTTGTTCTAAATGGTAAGTAGGTATATTATCAAATATTATAAAGCTCATCTGAGAACTGTAGCTCACAAATCACACCAATGGAGTTCAATATGTGTCTTATTGTTTATACGTTCTAAAACTGAAAAATCCCATGAAATTAAATGCTCATGGTAAATTAGATATATTAAAAAAAACAACTATTCGTACATACTTGGTAAGAGACACATTTTAATTCAACTGGGTAGACAAAAATAAATATATTTCTTCACAAATGCTACATCAGAAAAATCTTCCCCATCAGAAAATAACCTATGTCTGATGTCACTGTGATTTCACTATATTGACCTAGTGCTTCACATTAGGGAAAAGTAATAAATTTACAAACTATGCAAGCTAAGATAATATTTGATTACATACTACTTCTCTCATCTAAAGCCATTAAGTGGCAACCAGTTTATTATCATTGCTGTTAACTTTTAAGATGCTTTGTCTTCACATCATCCTCTGCAGAGCCCCTCAGTACATAAATGCACAAAGAGTGATTCAGCACTTGGCACCACTGGGCTAGCAACCTGCTCTTTCATGCCAGATCTAGCCTTAGTTGTACTATCAAGGTAAAGCTAACAAACTTATCTTAAGCTATAATTTTCTACTGTGTCTACAATAAACCATTAAGGAGAAAAAAAGCTTCATAGAAGAACCTTCAATTGTACCTGAGAGCATTGTTTTAGCAACTGATTTGACTAATTAATGTTATTTACACGCCAAGTTTGGTGGAATTCTTTGCTTTGACAATGTTTTATGTTGATTTAACTTTGAAACATTAGCACGAGGCGCTCTTAAATTGAAGAAAGAATGAGAAGGCAAAGCCTTGTTTAAATTGATCTGTAAACTTAAGTAATTTAATCACTACACTTTCCTTGTGTACACAAGGCCTCTGTGTTACAGCAGCCCCTTGGAAAGGTGTAGGCTTCAAGGATACTGAGAGAAGCTTGATGGGCCACGAACCCAAAACGAGCTGCAGATTAGATACACGAGGCTTTGTTTGATTACTCCCTCTCACCAGCTTGCCCTATGCTAACAGTTCTTAGGACAGTTATATTTGCATGACAAGGAAGAAGAGATTTTTAACTATTCTGTGTGTAGAATGAGAAGAAGTGGATACCCATTATGCCACTACACTGAACTAAAACACTACAACTTAGGCAAGCCAAGGCTGGACAGACTAATATTTTTTTCCAACATCTATGCAGCATCACATGAACACAGAGAAAAAGAAAATAAAGGCATTACTCAGAAAATAATTTGCATTTAGCAAAAGGGATTTCGTTTACCACACTCTATGCCTAAGCAAAACAAAAGAATATCTTTGTGAAAGCAAATTTCACATACAAGCAATCTGCATAATGAACTTCTCTCCAGTAGCACTTGCCTTTTTCTGTATAATAGAAGCCTGCGTGGGTGACAGTGCACATGCTCCTGTTATAATGCCTTGGGAGAAAACCATAATTCACGGAGGCAGGGCCCCACCTCACTTCCTTTACTGACAGGTGCTTGACAGTCCTTGTGCCCAGGGCATGCAGCTGTGGCTTCCCCTCTCCTCCTGCAACAGTTAACACTATCGTCACCAGCTGCTGGACAACGTAGTGGGGCTGGTAAGTAACTCTATACACACCTCCTTTTCAAGATTCTTAGGCATTTGAATCTCGTGGTAGTTTGCTTTCGGGCTGCTCTATAACCTTCTTTCCACTTCTTTTAAGATCTTCTTCAGATATTTATATTTGTGTAAAATATGAGATGGGTTTGTTAATCTGTTGTTCTCTTCCTTACTGTTCTATTCAGTTGCTTGAATTTTCACATCTAGATCAATAAACATAAAAGCAAGACTTTCCTCTGCAATTTTTCCCATTCTATACCTTCCATTCCTGTGCCTATTTCCTCACAGATCTTTCTCTCATGCTTTTAATTTTTTCCTTTTCACTTCACCTTCCTTACTCTGTAATCAATAACAGCCATCTAGATTGCCTAACTGCAGCAGAGAACCTCCTTTCTTCATAGAGGAAACAGAACACTGATTTAAGAGCGAGGACACACATAAAATGCACTTTAGCACCTGCACAAGTTAGAAACGAGCACAAATTCCAATTCCTCTTGCTGTACCAGATCATGCCGATTATTATCAAAGCACATTCCTGCCTTATATGCCTCTTCTCTTTCACTTTCCAACAGATTTTCAGAGACAAGACAGTTTCCTCTAGTACAGAGCTGTACTTTACCTGAGTTCACATGATAACTGAACATTTAAAAAAACCTAGGCAAAAGTTTCATATTTTTATTCTACAGTATTAGTCCATGAAATATGTAAAGTGTTTTCTGTGTGTCATGGCTGCCTCATTTGTCTTCATTTCTAGAATGGACCTGCATCAGAAGAACAGAAGATGTAGCCAGCTTGAAAATGAAGCTACCTAGGACAATGGACAGCACTTTTAGGCATAAACAAAGGATTTTACATAATTTTTCCTAGGCTTTCCCACTTTGCCACTTATCTTACAACAACTGAGAGTGCTCAGAGATATCATACTACCAATACCTTCCTGGTGTGTCTGGGAAATCTTGCTTTCTGCAAACTATCCCTTACAAATGAGACAGTCAACAAATTTCTGCAAAAAGATTTATTTTAAAAGCTAGTACAGTTTTCATTATCTCCTGTGTGATTTGCACATGGGAAAACTACAGGTTTTTTGATGGAGGTAAAAAACCCAGTTCATTTTTGGCTCTTCCCTGAACTCCACACCCACCTCTGGTGTCAGCTGTGGCTGTGGGCGTTCAGTTTGATCCAGGGTTTGGCACTAATCTTCTATAGCTCTTCAGTACTAGTATATTTGGATAAAGTATTTTCCATCACCTATATTTGCTCTGACATACTCATCTAGCTTTTACATGAGCAAATTCTCATTTAATTTACTGCCAGACTAAAGTTCTCAAGAGTCTGGACTACTATTTATTCATTTATTTGACCTGATCACTTGCCACAGATGGGCAAGCCACTACATGTAAACAGCACATCATGATTAAAACAGGCCAGGGGGGTAGGTAATAAGCTTTCCTGGCTTTCACACTTAATTTCATATATGTAGCATTTTGGGGGGTTTTGTTGCAATATTTTGTGTCTTTTGTGCAGTTAAAAGGTGTTTTCTTCATTGTGCAAAGCTAGTTCTCAAGCTAAGGAAGACTGGGAGAAGGGGGCTCTGAGAAACTAGAAGGACAAGTGTTTTGAGCCACTCAGGAAGTGACTTCAAGAATATTGGATAAATATCGGACTTATGGAGGAGAGAAAATCCAAACCTCGCTCTGTAACTTGCATAATGTATCTTTCTAAAGAGACAAACATACAAGAGCAGAAATCCATAGCATTTGTGAGCTCCATTTACTTCATTAAACCAACAGAAAAACTATTAACATCACTTTCAGAGAAACATACTATTACTGAGAAACTTGTTGGTCTTTATGTTTTTCAGCCAATACACCTGCCCACAAAACCAACAGGATTTGTAAAGCAATTCTGCTCTATTGCACAGACCTGAGCATCTTAGTGAGCATCACACTATATTTTCAGATGGCAGTGGAACTGGGAATTTCTGGAATAAAGTATACAATTACTGACATCTTTCATAATAGTTTTGTTTCCCACCTAGAACCAGTGTTGGAATACTGCCACAAGAATGGTAAATATATGAGCTTATGAGGCCAGACCTCCCAAAGCAGCTCCTGACACAGTCCCTGGAAGAAGTATTCTAGCCAAAATTTCCATTTTTGTCAACAGCAACATATTGGCATATGCACTGAGTCACCAAAGATGATCTTCCAGGCCAAACATCCGTCTATACAAATATAGAATTTGCCTGGGCAGAGTTTGCAAGAGATCATTTTTCCAGATGGAGTGCAAGATACGTTTCATTTGAGGCCCTCAGGTACTAAAGAAACAAAACCATTTTAAAGAGGTCCTATTTTTATCCCTGTAATGGCATGAATAAGTTAGAATAAATAACTAGGATAAGATTGTAGACAATGTACTTGACAGCAAAAAACAGAGCCACAGGGAAGCTGTTCTTCTCCCTTTGAGTCTTCAAATCTTATCTCAGCAATCACCTTCTTCTCAATATTGTTCTTTCATCCACTACATTGACTTTCTTGGACTTAAGGCAGACATACCTCTGAAGTTATAAGTAGCAGCTGTCTGACCACAAAGTTAGTTAAAATCACCAAAAGAAACCCCAAACAACTTCACTGATTCATACTAGCACCTGCTTCACAATGTATTTTAGGCAATATTACCTCTATGTGCCTATAATGATTTACAGTGCAATCCAGTGACACCCAGTATGTTACAAACAGTGGTGTTGACCACCATATATTTTTATACTGAGACAGGACAAAAGTATTTAGGATGATTCATTAGTTAAAAGTAAAAGAAAAGGACAAATTGTGGCTGTATAGAAGCCAGTAGTAAAATTTCTCCTAAGCTCTTAAGTTAAGATTAAAATGAAGTAGTAAATGGATGTCTCACCACAGCTTCTCCCTTCCCACACTATTTGTATTTCACCCTATTAGGCTGTAATACAAGCCAGTCAGCCTTTATACAAATGCCTTCCTCAAAAACATCTTCATGACTCACAGATAGTTCTTCACGATCCTGAGTCTTCAGGAACTCCAAAAAAGCCACCACTTCCATAGTTTCTCCAAAAAAAAGAAAAGAAAAGAAACCTTTTTTTTGTTTCACTCCTTCCTCCCTGCCACCAGCATGGGAAAGGTCCCCTGTGATGACTTCCCCTACCTGCTAGCAGCTCCTCATGGCCATGCAGGCAACAGATCATCCCGCAGCCCCTAGGGATGGTGACATCAGCAGGAAGGAGTTTTTCAGGACTTAACAAGCAGTAATGGTAAGCACCTGCCTGCCATAATCTGTTCATTGCAGGACCAACTGTGTTGAAACCAGGTCACTCCTGAATACAGAAGATGATGCAGTAGGGACATGTAACAGATTCTTGTGACTAAGGGCTCATCAAGTCTTGCCAAGTTTATTTTAAACCCCCAGGGCAGAGAACAAGTTTCCCCTGTGATAAAGGCAGAATCAATTCTCCCCTTCTGTTTTTGGAAAAAAATGACAGAGGCAGATTCCCAGACAGATTGGTACCTTCTTACATTCCAAAATAGATAGGAGAAAGAAGGTACACTTAGTCAGCAAGGTGCAGTAGAGAGAGAAAGACAAAAGATTGCACTGGCCAAGAGGCTCACAGCAGTAGCCATCAGGTCTGCAAACAGTTGGGTGCTGATGCAATGTCCCCAGTTGCACTCCTATTTCTTCCAGCAGTTGCCCCAGGTACACTGGGAGAGAAATAACCACCTGTCTTCAGCTCTCAGAGTTGGTAGGAAATGCTAAAAGTTGACTTAGGACGATTTGAGGGTAAGGAATTAAAGATGAATCCTTGCAGCATTTCTCCTCCCTGTTTTGTACCACAATCACATCACTGTGCCTGAAAACACCATGAATAGCTGATTTGCTAACACACATCAGTAAATTTTTTTTTTTTAATCTTAAAAGATGTTTTAGGCTCCCTAGGCTTCCCCCCACTACAGCTGAATATTACATTCTGACTATTTTAATGGTCAAAGGAAAACACTCCTGTCCATGGTTATTTTTGAAAGGGAAAGGAAGATAAAATTTAAACCAAAAAAATCTGTCATATTACATATTTACACTTCTGCTGTAAATATCTCTACTTTACACAATAGTTCTGAGACAGCAAAAAGTACTATGGGAATATATGAAATAGTTTTTTGAAAGGAAACCAAGAGCTGTGTAGAAGGCATGCTTCAGTAAATGGATAATGTAAAGATTTTTGTTAAACCACTTTTTTTGTTCAATAATCTTTTTCACTGTTAAAGTTATTAAAAAGCTTTTACATGATAAGTTGTCAGCATTCTATATAAAAAACCAAAACCTGCTAACTCAATAGGAGGCTGTCATAAATGTCAGTGCAAGGCTGACACGGGAGTATTACTTTTTTTTTCCCTACCATTAATTAAATTCTCAGTATGACAAAATGTACATTGCAAGAGCAAGTGAAAAAAAAATACAAGGGAAGCACTGAATGAATCAATTCATTATGCATGGATTCACCACTAAGTTCTTTTTTCTTCTGTTACTTTCCCTTCTAAACCTCCTGATTAAGCTTTACATTAAGTCAGACAAGCTGTCTCCTATGAGTAACGAATATAGGGGTTTCACTATAATGATATGCCTTTTGGTACACCAGCACTACACAACTACAATTAAATTTTCTCTAGCTAGATGATCGAGGAAACTTTGATTGCGCTTTCCATAAAAAATCCATGGATAAGAGGTAAAAAACCCTGTGAAATGACAAGCACATTTGAAAGTGAAATACGTAAGTAAGCAGACAGTCGTGTATATGTGTGATTTTCTCTTTTTTCCTAATATAATGTAGAGTGCTGGTTAGCAGCTTAATCACTTGAGAGCAAATGATTATTCAGCATCAATAACCCCTATTATGAGTTGTGATTTTTTTAGGTTAAAAGTGCTTAAAAAACAGAACAAGTATGAATTACTGGGAAAAAACTTCACAAAAGCTTTTAAATAAATCTAATTTCACATGCATTCATATGCTTTGTTCTGTAACTAAGAAGACTTTAATTTGAAAAGTTCATTAGATAAAAAAAAATTCCTTATACCTTGTAACATATTTGATTTCACAGATTTGTTGGTTTCAGGTTTAAGTAATGTATACAGCTCTAGGTTAAATCTTTGGACACCTGTGAGAGAGGAAGAACAAAGGAATACTCAAAGCCTCAGGGAATTGCCATATTCTCTATTTTAGCAATGAGATAAAATCCTGGAAGATTCTGACAGAGATGCAGAATAGCACCTGCATCCAACCCCATACCCTCAGAAAAATCAGTGATGTTTTCCCTTATTTGCAATTGTTGCTGCTGAATTGGGGCCTGAAGAAGAAACTGCAGAATAAAAGAGCAGATGGAAACCCCAGAAGAGCAGATGAAGAACTGCCAAGAGTGACTGTGGTGAAACAGAGCCAAATATTTTTATCAACTCCTAAAAGAAGACATTTTTGGTAGTGAGATCAGAAGCTGAGCAATCACACCAAATTATGCTCCAACCTGAGATGAAAGTTTTAGTTTTGCTCTTCCAGCCAGTATAAACAATAAAAGAAAAACATAATAGGAACTTTTCTAAATATATTGAACAAAATCAGAGTTGACCTTATAACTTATAATCTCTATAAGGGCAGTCCACTGGAAAACAAAATAACACTGGATAGAGGGGAGACGCAATTCTGTTTCACAGAGGTGAGTGCGTTTTTTAAGATGAAAGTTATTTTTCTGTTACTGTTTTTTGGGGTGTTTGTTGTGCTGATGGAAGGCAAAGGTCAGACCTACACTAAAGAAACTTTAGCTGATTATTCAGAAGTCAGGGTAAAAGTTTACATTGCTGCTGTTTCTACTAACAAAACTGCATCTTGGGCAAACTGAAAGGTGATGCCTGGTTCCAGACTACTGGTGCACAACAGCCTGACTCTGTGAGGACAGCTCCTGGAAAGGGCTGTGATGGGCTGAAAGGGCAATAAAAGCTTTCAGAGACTGTTCAGGAATGGATGTGTCTGACTAGAAAACAAACAAAAAATGTGATCTGTCCAAATTTTCATTCACCAAAAGCAAATCTAAAAGATTGTGTTCCGGCAATTTCCCCCTAAAAGATGAAGGGACAGAAATCCTGGGATTCATTAAACACCTCTGTTAAGTATTTTAACAGACAAACCTGAAAAGATTCTGTACAAAGAGCCTTTTATTAATTTTAAAAATTACTAAATAAAATATTTTTTTTAACGTCAACAACAAAACTACATAGTGTCCTGCGAGGAAAAGGAGGACCAGTGTGGAAGACAAAATATGCATCTTTGAAAGGAAGAAACTGTAACAATCACATTTGAACATAAAACTATCTAGAAAAGTGATTAAATCATAGACAGGGACCCATGTGTTTCCGAATATGCCGTTTGTACTAAAACCTGTCCCTGACATGCAAAAAGAGTGACCAGCAGTGTGTGGAACCATTTAACTGGGCTATAACAAATCCTAGCTTTTCTAGGAATTACCCAACAACTGCACAGCAAAGGCATCATTCCATTTTCCCTCTTCCATCCAGCTTCTCACCCTCCTACAGCTGGTTACTCAGTAAGTCTGTTACTCGGTCCACACTGCTTTTTCTGGGCTCAAGTTTTAAGAGGCTGAGCAACAGAAATTGCTTCCCACAGTGCCAAGCATTCAGAGTCCCCATGAAGCCTCAGATTTATGGTGATTTCTTCTTATTCCATCTTAACTTGTGTATATCAGGGAATTGGAGTCCCCAGAGAGTACTTTCATTGGGCACTGGCAGCAGGCAGCACAGGCATGCTGCTTGCTGCTGATGAAAGCCAAGAGTTATGCAGCTAAATCTGAGAGCAAGACCCTAAATGACAGATATGACACAGAAACAGCCAACTGTTCACTGGTTTACACTGCTTGACATAATGCAACTGGAAGTGGTTTTCACAGAATCAGAGTTGGAAGGGACCCACAGGGATCATCAAGTCCAAGTCCTGACCCTGCACACACCCCATGTGTCTGAGAGCGTTGTCCAAACACTCCTTGAACTCTGTCAGGCTTGGTGCTGTGACCACTTCCCTGGGGAGCTGTTCCAGTGCCCAAACACCCTCTGGATGTTTGCTAATATCCAATCTAAACCTGCCCTGACACAACTTCAGTGCATTCCCTTGAGTCCTGTTGCTGCTCACCAAGAGGAGACATCAGTGCCTGCCCCTCCTCTTCCCCTCATGAGGAAGCTGTAACTGCAATGAGGTCTCCCCTCAGTCTCCTCCAGGCTGAACAGACCAAGTGACCTCAGCCGCTTCTCATACAGCCTGCCCTCAAGGCCCTTCACCAGATTTGTTGGCCTCATTTGGATGCTCTCTAGTAGCTCAATGTCTTTCTTGTCAAAACTGCACATAATATTATAGGGCCCAGCTGGTGAAGATAATTTTTGGGCAGCCCGAAGTGAATATTCGTCACCTCTGTGCACATGAGGGTTTGCCAAAAGTAACCTTAATATAATGGTTGTCTACCACTTTAGAGCAAAAGCCAAAAATGTATATAGTGAGTGCAATACTGCACATACAGTTAAAAGAGGTTGCCCTTTATAACATGTACTTTGGAAAATTCAAACCAAAAGTTAATGCACAACAAGTGCCTGCAAAATGTGAACTGGCAATTACAATTTTGGGCAGATAATTGGGCACTACTGATAAATGAAAATGTGGTTTGGAAGGTAGATGTATATTGCATTTCAGTGGAGAACTGGCATTCATTCTCCCACAAAATAGTCCATCAATGCATCAGCTCAAGAGGAATGGGTTTGTTTTTTTTTATTATTATTATTACTAGATGGACATGTTTTATGTTTGGATGAGATAGGGATGACAGCTCATTTTCCCCTTGCAGTCAACTTAATCTCATCCAAACTATGAATACAATATATAAATATTACAATTAATAGAATGTATTAATTGTAAGAGAGTTCCAAGACAGATTTGCCAGTGGATGTTAAGTCAATGCCCACTGACTTAGCTAAGGGCAAAACTCAGCCTTTAAGCAACAGAAGAAAAGTTAGGTGGTACAGCTACTCAGTACCAAGACTTTATTTTCTCTCCATGAAAAACAGATTTTAAACAATATATTCAGGTGACCAAGCAACTTATGTCCTTGTTACCTTTATCAGCATTTTCACTAGTACCTGCAGTTCACTTTGGAATGGCTTGTTTTGTTATAGCATGAGCTCCTATACCACAAACATTTCTGCAAGTAGGGTAAATGGATTGAAACAAAGACATACTTTGTTTCCAGGAAAATCTGCATACTACATAGAACAGTAAGCTTTTAAAGCAAGTCATCTTCAAATACAAAGTGTCCCCCATGCAGATTTTACTACTCTAAATTTAATGTTAGCCTGTTCTGTAAAACAGAGAAGTGGCTGGCAAACGCTTCCGCAAGATTTTATCTAGAACACATAATGACAGTGATTTCCCATTTTTCATTTGCATTACCAAATTACATAAAACCTTCACAATTAAAACCCAATTTCATGCACTTCTTCAAGTTACAGATGATCTCTCAAACTGTTTCTGTGTCAAAGTATACTACAGCTAGATGTTCCAGCACCCTCAGCTTAATGGACCTTATGGAGCTGACTGAGAGTGAAGTCTTGCTTGGTAACCACATTATGTTCATTTTGACAGAATAAATGAAGCAGACATTTTATAACCAAGATCTGCTAATGTTTTAGCACAATAAGTATCTCAAGTCTAAATTGATGATCTAAAAAAATTCAAACTGCCACAGCTACCCACATATGTAAGAATTAAAACACAATGTCATTTATATAAGCAGCAACTGGAATAACAATTTTAGAATTACCCAGTTTCATACTACTCTTCTAGCTTTGCTGTTGAACAGGAACTTGACAGATGTAGTCAGGGCAAACTTTAACAATCTCCTTCAGGCAGTCCTCTTTGGGAATAATTTTAACTCAGATTTTATCTGCAAGCATGTGATGCACTGACAAGCTTTCCTCACAGACATGTCAGTGGCTGCATCAATATTGCATTTTATTACCAGCTATATCCAAACCAAATCAATCCATAGGCCAGTCTACATAAAGAAGCACTACTCCCTCTCACAAATTTGCAGTACCATGTGTGTACTAAAGACCTACTTCCTCCTACATTAGTGTCAGAAAACCGACAGAAAGATACTCCGTGCAAGCTTTATTTCAGAAAATTCTCTGGAAAAAAAAAATAAAACACAACAAACCAAACACAAACTCAGGAATGCAAAACTCTTTGGGGTAAATTATAGATGTGATACAATATCCTTGGACAAATATTACATAGTGAATACAGACATTAAGCAGCTAACTAATATGATGATTACAGTGCAATACTGGTAAAGCATAATAGGCCAGAGTCCTTAAAAGGTAAACTTTAAACACTGGACCCAAATCCCTACTTCAAAAGTCAGGATGAAAATAATATAAATAGTTGAGCCAAATTTTGTCCTGTTAGCAGGATAATAGCAGAATTTGCTAGGTGGTAATATTTTTTCAGAAGGAACATCCACATTTAACTACAGGAATTTAGACCACAAAAGGTGAGAAGAGTTCTTCTTACATAAAGGTTAAAATATAATGAATAAAAATAAGTACAGAATCAAAGAATTTGCAAACATGTATTTACACTGCCTTCTGCACCTTTAGTGTTCTCTCTCCTTAGAGCTCAAAAAAATCAAACTTTCTCCATTATGTTAGTTAAAATCTTACATTTTGTGCCATGCGTGCAGAGGATGAGGAACTGTTGGTGGCATCTTACCACTGACCCTCTGAAAACAGTGGACAGGCACAGAAGTCTCTCCTTCTTCCTCTGAATCAAGAGGAGATAGGACAAGGACAATATTGGAGAGAACTCTTAGGTGCCACAGAAAGGACAAGGTTGTATTGCAGCTCGGGAAGGGGAAGAAATGAGATCTCCCAACTTTCAGCTTTCAAAATCATGATCTTAATATCAAAAAACTGCCATAAAAAGGCAGTCTCTGCTTCCTCCTGTAGCCAACAGTTAAAAAAGCCCATCTACTGTGCCTCCACTAGTGGCGAGTCTCAAAATGCATGGGTATCGATGCTGGGAGCACTGATGGTCAGCCAAGGGCAGCTCCCGTTAGGAAGCAGTTAGCTGCCCATACAAAGGAGTCTGAAGACACACTAGAGGATGGGTTGACATGATGGGCATAATCCAGCTGTTCTGCTTCTTTGAGAAAAAAAACCCAGTGACCTCAACATCAAGTCTGTCTGGCACGATCGCACCCCCAGAGATGAAAAAAGCTGGCAGCTCTTTCAGTGGGACAAGCATTGTTACACATCACCCTCTCTGACAGTATGCCATGAAAGTCACACAGAGTAAGTTTTCATTAAAATTCAGGAAAGCCTGAACAAGGAACACACAGTAAAAACTATGAGACAAACTAGCAGGGGGAAAAAAAAACAAGATAAATAAAACAAAGCAAACCAAACAGAACCTGATCAATACTTTCTTGTTGAAATATACCAGTGGCATTAAATATTTTCTGTACTTTTTTCCAACTATGCCCAACATTTCCAGATGGACAGCTGCTTTTCACCTTCGAAAGATGACACATACAGAACACTATGGTAAGCACTTCCCTGCTCCAGAGGATTAAGAATATTTTTCTTCTTGGATGCAAAACAAGACAAAAATTACTAAAACAATGTCCCATATATCTTCTATTATAGAGAAAGGCCATTGGGAAATGGTGTATATTTCGCCAAGTTTCCTTTGAGTCAGCTGCAAGGTTCTTACTTGCCAACTGTAGTTAAAGTAGAAAGTATAGAAACTGACAGTAACAACTGAATGAAAAGTTTGGTGCTGCAGTTTTAATTAAAATCAGAGCTCAGAGAAGATACTGAAAGTTTTGGGGGTCAATATGTATGTTAAAGAAAATGTACCAAAGACCAGAAATAAAAAAACAATTATTTAAAATCGTCTCTATGCATAGAAGATGACAGATACATCATCTACTGCACTTAATAAGATGTCTGAAATTTGTTTTATTCTATATACAAAAATCTTCATTACCTTATTTTTATACTTTACAATAAAAGTATATTTATAACTTCAGCACATCAATATTAGCTGATATGGGGAAAAAGCCCCAGAAAACTAGAAATCGAGTCGAATGCATATCTAAAAGCATCTTATTTTAAGCATGTCTTTGGTACTTTTTACAAGGCATGATACACTATTTTCATCATAGTAAAATAATTTACCAAATATGAAAATTGTAACATACTTGTAGTTCTTCAACATCTCTTCGTTCTCACGGAAGCTTGCATTAATATGTCAATGCATCTGTTGCTCTCTGTCACAAAGAGAATTTCTCAAGATGTACAAAAGGACACCTGAGGCATTAAGGTATTCATGGGAAGGTAGGGCTTTCTCAAATTCACTCCACCAGCCCCAAGGAGCTGCAGCAAGTACCCTCCAGACTCAGGAGGGAGCTGCAGGATTTATTCCGGAGCATGGGGTGGCGTGCAGCCAAAGGAGTCATTTAGCAGAGTTTTTGGCCAAGCAGGAAAGTGTTCCATTTCTTCTGCCATTCACTGAGACCCACGAGGAAACTGAGACAGGAAGTCAGGCTTCCAGATAACAGAAGTGTTCCTAATGATGTCCTTTGGCTCACAGCACAGAACAGTTCCTCTATGCTCCCCCTTGCTACATCTTCTTTCCATATAATTTCCTACTATAAAGGGGGAACAACAACAAAATTAGTTTTTCTTTGCATCCAATTCAAACAGCCTGGTTAAACTACATGAATTATCTGCTTCTTACTGTGTATTAACAGCAACGATTTGTTTGTTTTAAACCAGCTGATTATGCTTGGAAATTAGCCTACCGTAATGGCCTTCAGAAAGATTTTCCCATTGCAATGTCTGCATATATATATATATATATATATATATATATATATATAAACATTCCAAAACACAAAAAAACCCAGTTACACCATAATTACCTGGTTACCTCTTGTCTCCACTGTAATAGACTGTTGAAAAAAATATACCTTCAGTAAGTTTCAGTAAAGTGACACTAAATAAAATTTTTCTTCAGCCTTAAATTCTGACTTAATTAAGGTGATTGCCACCATGCCATTCAACTCATTAGACGTAACAAGAGATCCTGAGAGGAAGTGCAGTCTGAGTGAAGAATTCAGCCTAATAAGTTGCAGCACATAAAGCATTTAGCATTCATACATAAATGTGCCAGGACACACAAGTCAGATTAAAAATGAAAACACTGCTTTACCATAAAGGGAAAAAGCCCCCAAACAAAACACCTTCATTGGCTGCTCAGGAACCCTGCACAGAGCATAGCTCACTGCTGTACAGTCCATGCCAAGGCTCACCTAACACAATCCAGGGTCTGTAACACATCATTATTGCAGGTTCTTCCAAATCCCACCTGTTGGATCTGCTGTATCCCACGGCAGGATACGAGGCAGTGTTAGTTTAGCTATGATAGTCCAAAGAGATGATATTCAAAGTTTGCAAGGAAGGTAGCTACCTTTTCTTAGACCAATCTCACAGAAAGAAAAAGCATAACAAACTTCCTGACACACAATCTTTATAAGCCATGGCATTTTACCAGATGTAAGAGCCACTGAACAACGGCAGTGTCCAAAAGCAGAACCAAAAGACCTGTGCAAGAACAATTCATACATATTTAACTGAATGACAGATTGGAACAAAATACCACTAGAAATTTCGATATGTGTATCATTAATTAAAAGTCACTACCTCAGCAGCAGATAAACTACAGAGCAGTTTGACCTGCAGAAAAAATGCACTCACAGAAATTTCTGCTGGAAATCATCAGATTGGATGCTTGTGCAGAGGGCTCAGCACAGGACTATTCACCTATCATTTTCATCTCAGTTCTACCTGATTACCTGGCTTCCCCTGGCAAATAACACCACCTCTATGATTTCTCTAAGCACCTACCCAGCCTTAAACACGGATACCTGTGACTTCTCCAGCAACAAGCAGGAAGGGTAACTAAATCCAGACCTGATTCTGAAGAGGGCAGGAAGGGGAGATGTAGTGTGTATTTGGCTGTGCCCCGGCAGGCAAGGAGTCCCTATAGCTCCATCAGTGCAGGAGCAAGTCTGGCTCATGCTCCTTTCTGGATGTAGAAAGGGTTTATTTCCATATCAGAACAGCATAAAAGGAATCACAATTGATTGGCATGTAAGAATGGGAATGTTAACTTTTTTCATTAGCACTTGCAAGTGGATCCAAAATCTTATCTAGGTCTTTGCTGATTTCAATGACACATCATCTGCTTGTTGGAAGGAGAGAAAAATTTCTCCACTGATAAAACTTAGGATATTTTAGGTCAATGAAGTCAAGGCAGATTATGTGAGCAGAAACCAAGAGTCAAATAATTTTTCTTCTTCTATAAGATTATGTAATTAGAACTGAGGGTTACTATTTATGTTCATTTTTGTTAATTTTTTCATTATGGCTGTTATTTAGTCTGACCATGTTCATAATTAGGAAAGACAAACAAAATGTTTGGAAAGGCTTGATAACAAATGTAAGTAATTCAGGAAATTATTCAATTTGTTCTATAAACTTGAACCTAGAATGTCTAGATGAATGAATCAGTAAAGATACATTATATGTGATGGAATGTTATGTCACACGCCAAATAAATCTAAGACACATTATTAAAAATCTCAAAAAATAGCCAAGAAAAATTAATTTCGTCCAAGTTGATAAAGATTGTAATGACAGGCTCTACACATTTTTGATTTAAAGCACCATAGAATAGCTTGCATATCTCACTAAAATTTTAGCTTTAGCTAAAAGATCTGCACATCTCCATAAACACATTACTGATCTAGGAGGCATCTTTGTATTTGGCTCTCTTCCATAAAGCAAAAGGAAGCGTATGTTATAAATTCTCTTTACTCATGTTTCACTTCTGTAGACACACTGACTGTGATCCATCAGCACTGCAATTCATATTTAATTCAGCTTCTTCCAAATTAAAGGTATTATGAATGAAAACATCCAAAAGACTTGAACTAGGTTTCTGTGTTTTCACCTGTATTTCATGCGTGAAAGGGTTTCATCCTCACGAATGCAGATACAAAAATTGAAAAAAAACAAACCAGGAAATCCCTCTTCTACACTCTCTGCTCTCTACCACTCCTTCAATTTAGTGATCAAAGAATCAAAAAACTGTAGAAAGCAAATCTTTTCATGATGGGCAAGGATTTTTCTCCTTACTTCCTTCCCTCATCAAGTAATTCCAGGAAACCCCATAACTAAAGCCAAGAGCTTTCTTCAAACAAGAATCCTCAGTCAAATCTAGACTCATTTATCACCTGCAGCTCTCACTCTGGCCATGATTTAAGTTCAACACACAGAAGAAACAACATCAGAAAGGAAACACGAGTTTTCGAAACACAGAAGTAACAAACTATGTGGTTAAATGCAAGATTTGCACAGAGGTAGGCTATGTGATAAGGTTACTTAGGTCTGTACGGCAATCTACGGTTTTTGCACTCCATCCAAACTACACATAGCCTTGGGGGGAAAAAAAGCAAAAAAGCAATTTTCTGCTTCCTTCTTATTTCGTCATTAACTACGTCTTTAATTTACTAAATAAATGGGGATATTAGTACACCTGTTCCTCCTGGTTTTCCAAGATCTCGTTAGCTTCTAGCAGCCTCTGGATTAGAAAATATGTTTAATTTGGGGATTAATTGCAAGTTATATATATTGCAAGTTATATATATTTATTGCAATATATATATATATTGCAAGTTACTGAAGAGACTTCAGGGCTTGTCAGACATTAGCTAATGCTATATGATAGACACCAGGCCTGCTGTATTTTGTAACAAATGGCTTATTATCTTTGACTTTACATTTCTTGAAATTATACAGATAAGGAACTGTATATGCAACTGCAGCCATCATGTTCATCAGCATATTTAGCCATTTATCAGATTGAACAATTAATAAAGTATTCAGCTATGACAAGAAGAAACCTATCTCTAAAGGTTGAGAAATCGTTGCAATAATCAAAATCCAGTCTTATCTTGTGGCTTCTTATAAGGGGAAAAAAAAGAAAAAATCAGATGCTCTTCAAGCTGCTGGATTTTTTTCACACCCCAGTCCAGCAAGAAAGAACCTGTAATCACAAGGTCACTGAATGTAGTATTTCATGATACTCTTGTGTTAGTGATGACAACTACAGAAACTGGGGCAAAAATCCAACTGCTTTCATTGATGTGCCTGCAAAGCATGTGAGCACATGCATACAAGTAAGCCATAGCCCATGTACACAGAAGTAAATTAGTCAGCTCTGCTTATTAGTTATTCACCTATAAACATTATCTGTAAAGTGACTGGAAACATTCCCACTGAGTCCAATGGCCTCTAGGCCAGATTTACACACAAGTTACCTTGGCATTTACAAGTGGGGGGAAAAGCAAAAAAAAGAAAAGCACCCACACGAGCTGTATGCGAGACTTTAAAGAGCCTCTATGGATGCTTCTATATCTATAGGCATCTATGCTTCAGTGGCAGCTCCTTATGGAGTCAGGTGAGCATGTGCATACATGTGGATAATAGATAAACATGTGCACAAGTGTTCCACTGCACCCATATCGACAATCTGTAAACAGAGGTAAATGCAGTTTTCTTCTTGTACGCTTGCATACATTCATTTTCATCAAATATAGTTAGTCAATGTGTTTACAGTCCTATTGAGCTTTGAAATTCCTCCATTTCCCAAAATAGCTAAATTGCATTTATCTTTTAGGCATGCTACAAGACATGAGTCTTTGAAATAGCACTTAGGGAGGGCTGAGGAACAAAGGAACTGCAACACTGGATCACTTCCAAGGTCCTGTCTTTGACAGCAGTCACCACCAGCTGCTTCACAGAAAGAAACAAGAATTTGCAGTAGGTAGACAAGGATAATCTTGCCACACATTGGGGTTCATCCTTGTTTCACGCTACTAAATACTGGCTTGAACTCTGAAGCCTGAGGTATATACCCACTTGAAAATCATTATTGTTAACATTATTAAACATCAGACCCCCAGATACCCCTGCTACCTATGTACATGTCATATCATATATCCAAATACTGACTCAGTGGAATCCTCTAGCAGATTTCAATATAAAAAAAAGTTGTATAAAATCCCCACATGTCTCCTAGTCTCTGTTCTGAATTTTCCACTTCAGAATTCAACAGACTAATAGAAGCAGAAACAAATATCTTCTACTTTATCTTGTATAATTTCTGAAATTATTCATGTTTATCATGTTCCTTCTCTTTCATTTTCTCTTTACTAACTTGAACATCTTTTTACCCTGTTTGCATTAAACATTTTTTCCAATAATGCAACCTTGGGGGAATAAAACACTTACCCATACAAACCTGGTTCCTTAGCTATTTACAGGCTCAGTTATTATTATTATTTGTCTGAGGTTTTATTGTGGGGTTTTCTTTCATATTTTTTTCCAGGCACAAAAGATAAATCTATATAAGTTATCAGAACATAATGCAATTATGGTATATCAGTAACAACAGAAAAAGGATTACACAATTCAGTCTTGAATCAATAGTCTTGAAAGCTCCATAGTTAAAGACTCAGTAGTTCATATTATGACAAAAGGCTGATGGGCATATCTAAGATGCTGGTACTAAAATGAAGATAATAAAAAGATGGGTAACATGCTTTCAACATGATGCTGGCAATTTTTCATGGAAACACACTATGCTCTTTATTACAAAAGGGCTAAGCAGATTTCCTGAGCACAAAATACCTAATTTATCAATTTGCCTACATATTTATACAAGGGGTGAAGTACAGAATTATAGGTATGAAAACAGTTGTAAAGTAGTATAGCATAACCTACCTACAAATAAAGATGAAGAGAATGATTGTAAGAGTAATGTTGAGTAAGGGAAAAATGCAAGCACAAGTGAAAATGAAGATGTATGCAAATTTGTTATAAATATAAGGACATTTTACCAGATGGAGAAATTGGGCAGTTCATCGTCATGTTCTCACACCCGCAGAGTTGTTCTAAAACTACTCCTCATGAAAGCAAATATAATTCGCTGTGCAAGTAAACTGTTTAAATAAATCTTGATATTATATAAGAACCATCTGAAATTATTTTCTTTCCTTGTCTGAATACATCATCTGGAAACATACAAAGCTCTGCCTTTTGGCTACTCTTTGGACAATCACTGTGCCCTAAGCAAAAATTTTTATATTCCTTTGGGAAAGTGGAAATGTGTTGAATGTCTTTAGTGCTTACAATGCCCATGACAGCAAGAACATACCTAACTAGCACCAATTAAAATAGGAGACACCAATAAAATGGATCCATTTTTCTTTAATAACAATTAAACTTGTTACTAGGAATATATTTAACTGCTGCTACCAGCATGAGAATAATGTAAGTCATCTGCACAGCTGTTTAGATACAACCCCCCCAGCTGATCTCCTTGTCCCCTCACTTCTTACAAGAGCTGATACTTAAATTCCACCATACAATTTACAATATTCAAGGATCAAAATGTGACTAGAGATGCACTGGCACCTTTCAAATGCAGCAATGTTTCTCTGTCATTCAGCTTCTCTAAGAAAAGAGATGAAATTCGTGAGGACAGAAAGATAGAGAATTCCAAAATCAGACTTAAATGCACTGAAAATTAATTTTAAAACAAACATCCTTCCTTTGCAATTTTGTGTCCTGATTTTGCTGATTATTCCCTGATCAGGCATCACTTATAACCATCAAAATGAATAAAAAAATTCAAAATCAATTCTAGTCAATTATTGATGGACCTTTTTATCATTAAAGTATATATAGCAAGGAAACTGGTTTAATAAACACTGCACATCCTATTAGGCATCATATTTCACACACCTCAAGAAAAAACTAGGAGTTATTTTAGAACAATATCGATTTTTTGGCATTGTGGTCTTGACAATCTCTGTTTTGTAATATTGAAGAGAAAACCCACAAACCTACATTTTGGAGCATTATTGCTCTGTAAGAGCTATCTGGCTGTGCTCAAATATTTTCAAACACCTGATACTCACTTATAGCCACTCAACATTTGCACTTGCAGACCATTACTCAGGCAAAACTTGCCCAAAAAAGTCATCTGAGAGTATCTGTTTGAGTGGGAGCTGCCTCCAAAACAGTCTGCAAGAGCAGTCACTCACATGGGTCGCACACCGACACTCCACATATGTCCACAGCACAGCCTCCACCTTCACACTTCCAAACTCAACCTGTTCTGTTGCGTTACTATTTATACAACCTTTACACTGCAAGTACTTAGAATACTCTTATTTCTGTTGATCAGCAAGAATGGTCTTCACGTCAAATGTTGATATTTAGGTATGTGAGTCCAACGGAGAAGGAAGGTTCATGTACGTGTTCTGTGTAAACATTTGTAGCTGGATATTTCAGGATGGGATGTGCAGCGTTTAACAGATCATTGCAGCCCACTGAGCATCCAGCACGAGGCCTCTGAGAACATGCTGGTCACACACAGCCCACTCATCTTTCTCCTCCTCCTCATTTCCAGCTGTGACCACAGGTGCCCAGTTTCATTGCTACAGAGCTATCAAAGCACCAGAGGACAACCTTACAAAAAGTCTGATGATGATGAGCCAGAAGTCATGTTTGGAGGGAATAACTGATAATTGTAAGCAAGAGAAGAACATGACAAGGGAAGAAAATAGGGAGGACTAGAAGACTGGTCAGGCAGCACAGAGAGAAGATGAAAAGCAAGTAAAAAGTGCATTCAGTGGAGGAGGAATCCAGAAGCAAGGGAATTTGCCATAGTAACAATGAAAGAAATTATAGGAAAAGAAGATGAGCAGCAGACATAAAGAATGAACACGCATTAAAACACATTAACAGATTGGCCATTAGCTCTCTCTCAGCCAAGAAAAATATTCTGACAAGACAGAACTAAAAATACACAAAGATTTCTCTAGTCACACTTTCAGTTCTGTTACTCTGAAGGGATGTAGTAGGGAGGTAGAGAGAGGCTGCTTGTGATTAAAAATGGGGGGAATGGACTGCATTCAATAGTGACTGAAACTACTAGATTAGGAAGACCCTAAAGAGGTTGAAAAAGTCTGAAAAACACTATGAAATGCTGCTCATCCAACTGAAAGCTCTGAATGGCCAGAACTTTTTTTTGCTCTGTAATAATGCTCTTAGAATATATCTTTTCTTCAGATACATATTAAAAACAAAAATAATATACCATAATATTTTTCCTAAGTTGAAAGCCAAACTATAAAAAGCTATTTCAGTTTAAGGATAATTACATCTTGTCTAAACAAAGACTAGAGATTTCCTCCCTTGTTCATTTACTGTTACAAAACTTAGAGTACTATAATACATCCAGGAAGGAGGAACAAAAAAAGTCTTCTTCTCCCCAAGGTCCCCCGTGCTTGTGAAAACCAGAAGTTGACTCTCCAATCTTACAGCTCTTCCATTTTACAGACCTTCTGTCACTACTATGCACCACAGACATGACTTTCTCTCAGAAAAGAAGTGAATGAAATTATGTCATAAGTCTATCAACCCCATTGTCCAGAGGAGCAATCAGAATGACATAAGGCAGACATCCAGGTGTGGTGAATGTTTCAGCTTTTACCTTGGGGACCTGATTCCAAGCTCAATTAGATTTGTCAGTTAGACTCGTTTTGCAGTGATGTAATACTGCTCCTTGTAGGTCACTTGTTTGACACGCCGGATGTACATTCAGAAACAGATCCCTAAGGAAAGTGATCTGGACATGAAACTGAGCATTTGGTGTGGAAGGATATTCACAAAGTTAGAATATAAAACTTATTCACTTAATGTAGTTTTCCCAGAGTTTCATTTTGAATTAGTCTTTTCAATGAAGCTGAGGAGAAAAAGAACTTTATGTTCTCACAAATCTCTTTCGAAGGTGTTGAGATACTATATTTAAGGTCATCACAGATAAAGTAATGGTGGAGAATTCTCAGGAAAAAAAATATTTAAAAGCCAAATTTGTCGGTAGTCTTATTTACCCTATAAGTTTATCCACAGCAGGATGGAAACCAGTTGGGACAGACTATTCAGAAAAGCTTGTTTCTGTTTCAGCTGCCTACACCATGCATTTACTACATGAACAGTCACAGTTCTGTCAATCTGGCAAGTGATATTAGCAGCACAACCTCTACATTAGTGCAAACTGCACAATGTATCTTTAAGAGTCTACTACATGACTGAACTATAAATATGAAAGATCTCAGTTATCTGAATCATGCAACAGATTCAAAACGTATAATCAGAAGTTTTAAGAATTTTCCTGTTACCAGACTGCACAATTAGAATGCTTATAACTGAACACACACCCCAGAGCACAAGAGGGAAATTAAATTAAAAAACCACAATGTAGCAGTATAGAAAGCTCCTGCTACAACACCACGAAACAATAGATTGCAGTTACAGATGACACTGCACAATAATTGTACTCAACACTTACCAACTATTTTTCATGTTCAGGTACTTAACAAATAAAATACATTACTAGGTTTCACACTTTAGTGATGTGGGAAGTACTAATTTCCCTGATACAGACAATCCAAACCTTTTTATTATTATTATTTATAACGGTGCAAAGTAACCAAATGAGTTCCTTAGATTCTCACAGGAGGGAGAAATGGACATGGTGAGTAGGGTCTGTCTTAATTTTCTCTAATTCTCAAGCAGGCACGCATGCATACATACAGAATTTATTCTTAGTCAAATAACTGCATGCTAACAAACTTTCAAGTCATGAAGCTGTAAATTTAATTGCTTGTCTTCAATATTCTTTTTTTCACATTTTTATCTAGCTTCATTGAGGGGGAAAAAAAAATAAAAGCCATTTATGCATCATTTGAATGAAAACAAAATCCCAGTTAACTGGGTTTTGCAGGGGGAGTAATCCAAACTAACTACAGTGATAACTGTAAAAGTTTCAGTGAAGTTTTCCTTGGGAGAATTTTCCCCAGTGCAAGACAGAATTTCTGGTGCAAAAACCCCAAGAAAACAAGGCCTACAAAAAGGAAAAATAGTAGCCCAAGGAACTCAACTTCACGCCTATTTCCCAAGCCTTTAACATTTGTTTTAGGAAGTGAAATATCTTGCAGAAGAAATGCTAAAAGAGACTTATCAGAGGACAATCAGCTGTCCAGAGGCTGAAACAGACCTCACTGCTGTGGCTATGCAACAAAACTAAGACTTCTTGCCTAATCTCCCACAGTTCACGGTATTTTAATTGGAAGACCACACCAGAGTACACTCTCTTTTTTTATTTGCTTTGTTTTGTTTTAGGAAAACAAAGTTGTTGAGAAAACAAAACTAAAGCCTTCAAAAAACCTTGAATATCAACTAAGTGCAGGCTATGACCAAGTATTACAGGATGGGAAATTATTTTTCTACTCATCTCACTCTTTATGTTTCTCAGCAGATATCCTGAATACATCATAAACTGTGGAAAGAATGGAAAAAGGGAAAAACTTCAGGAATCCACAGATAAATGGAGGTGCATGCTGAAATCTGAAAAGTTTGATGATGCCCATTGAAATCTAACCAGCATTTTATTCTTTGGAGCGATATCTGCTTATACAAATGCTGATCTATGTCCTTAGGTTCTTTAGAGTGTGGTGTTCCCAGTTTCACATCTTCCGGCAAACTTCATCTTGAAGATGAACTAAGAATGCCTTACACTTGAACTCACAATGGTAAACACTGAGGGCAATATCCTGCAGAGAGACACAAGGAAATATCCAAGACATCAGAAGCACAGAAACTGTGTTACATCACATCCCACTGACACAGTGTGCCAGGATTCTTGTTAGAAGGAGGAGTAGCATGACCCAAAATTCACACCTAGGTTAAAGGTCTGCAGACAAACACACGGGAAAGCACACAGCTCATCAAGTTGTTCTGCACAATGTCAGCAGCTTCCTTCCAATGGTCATCTCCCCAGCAGCATCACAACATTTCTCCAGGCCCTTCTCTTCCCTGAACATCAGGGCTCCCAGCGTGCTGGCTTCATGACTGAGACTGTACTTTGCAGTTGTTGAACAAAATAGCTGCTGGTTTAGATGCAGATAGAAACATCAGTTCCAGAAACAACTCCTAGTTCTACTGGGCATCTGACAGACATTTATCTGTAGATTTTTCACAAAGCTGGAAATAGTGTAAGAAAATGTACTTTTCAGCCTCTATAGTATCCTGCAATGTGCTGTTTCTGGGAATTTTCAGTCAAAGCAACAGTGTGATTCCAGGCACATTCACTACAATGATCCCTTCCTTGTGAAAATATTAAAATACACATATAGTATCCATTAAAAAAAACACAGAATACCCATAAATAACCCCTCAGAGGCTGTCACATTGTGTTTCTGGTAAATTTCTTCTGTTATTTCACAAAAAGCAGGGAGAAAAAGATCTACCAAAGGAACATTTATTCAACAGAGTTGGGACAGTATCTATAAAGAGGTATAGAATTATAACTTTATCTAACTATAGATATGATGCCTCATGTACAGTGTTTTCTGTCATAAGATTACAAACATTTTTGCATGTAGTCTATGCAATAAAAACTAAGCAGCAAACACTACTCACTGGAGAAAAATTGAATGCAAATGACTTCTAAAGTACAGGTAAAACAATCTTGCATCAGCATATTTGGGGGTAGGTCAAATTATCCTAGCATGTCTAAATTTTGCGTGGGTATCACTGGAGTTTTTGAAGCGTGTCACTAGGTAAAAACATAAATGACTCTGGGTGTTTCTCCATTTTGCTAAGTAGCAGAAATTCACTTATATTTGGTTCCTAGCTGAACACTGACCTAACCGTTACCAGACTGAACAGCTTAAAACAAAAAAAAAAAAAACAAACAAGCAAAAGCCTTTTACAGCTTCAGCTGCAGGCCCTCAAGTTGCAGTAAAAGCAGGTGTTAATTATATCTAAGATACAAAGCTTGCATACCTTGAACATTATCTCAGCGAGAATTCTCTTATGTTATCCTATTACCTTGCGCATAGAGTGACCACACAAATTTGAGTGTGAACGTCTCACACCCCTGAGTGCGAAGCCTGGCTTTGTCCTTCTATAGGGCCTTACTGTGGAACCCATCCTAATGGCAGAGATCAGTAAATTTACTTATGAGAGTGCAAAACCCACACCAAACGATAAGACTTGACCTAGGGACAACACACACTTGGGCTGTGCCGCTAAAAGAGGCTGAGCCAACATCTTTGATCAGGCACCAGTACTTTACAGGCCAAGATTAATGGAGCCTTTCAGGAAGGTCTAGCAGGAAAAGTAAATTGGAAAATACTGTTGGAGGATCAGTTTCATTGATATACAGAAGTTTCAATTTTTTGTTAAAAATGATGGGCACATGGTACATACCCAGTGTGCAGCAGTGAGGTGCATTTTTATTTCTGAAGGACTACCACACAATAAGAAGCAAACAAAAAAAAAATGTTTTTTTACTGGATAATGCACCTCAAACTGACAAATTTTAAGACTAAAAGGAACTACACACAGGTAACTCTTCACACACCTACCTGTCTCTCGTCCCTGTAGTACCTAAACTCCATATATTTGTGAAGCAGCACAAGTAAGAACTTCAATGAAATGTTTCCATGGGCCAAATTTTCCAAACAAATGCTTCATTCTCCAGGCAAAACAAAGTGATGGCTGAGAATTGGCAACACAGATCAAATTGCAGTCTCCTACTGTTGTCTTTCTCTCATGCATAACCTCAAAACACTTGGTATCATGAATTATAATTGCTAATTATTCCCACTATGAAACAAGAATCCTACAGCAAACCGAGAGTAAATACCCATTTCTCATCATATGAAATAGATGCATATGAATCTTCTTAAAGAATTACAGACCAGAAGAAAAGAGTTCAGGTTAACTATGCCTAGTTACTTATATTTATTTGTGAGTGCTAATTGAGGAAAAAAAATGTTTTGTTTGCAGTTGCTTCTGTTCTTTTTGAACTTGAACTTACAACTTCAGTTGTAAGCAAGTCAGACCTAACAATTCACACTTAGGAACAAAATATTTTTGTGATTAGAAAAACAGAGTGTCTGCATATTTGGCATATATGTACACCACATTCTCTTCAATAGGTTAAAGAAAACCACACAGATATAGTGAACACAACCTTTGGCTGAGCTAGTTTTCAGAATATAAAATAACTAATTAATGCAAAGGAGGCTGCTAGAAAACCTGAGCACTTGTTTAACAATAGAGCTGTTGGGAATGGACAACCACTGTTGTTGATAACACATTTGGGAGGGAAAAAAAGCATCATCGAGACACACTTGTCTACTGAAGTACCAATGAACGCGGTTCCTAAGATCAGTTCTTGTTAGCGATAACTTTAATGAGTGAAGAATGGTACCTGGCATTAAGGAGGCTGCAGTCCTAAAACAGTAAGATAAACGTTCTAGAAAAGCACTCAACTGCTGTGCAAAGTGAGAAGAAGCTGTAACTCAGCTCTCCCCGCAGTTTAGAAAGGGATCGGTGGGGCGCAGGGCCCGCGGGAGGCACCGCAGCGGCCCCGCGGCACCCGCTGTAAGGCACCAGCCCGCGGCACGCACCGGGAGGGTCACAGGAGCGGGGGCTCGCCCGGCTGAAACCCCGGCACACAGACACCACCCCCGCGCATTCCCTCCCGCTCGGAGCCGCACTGATCACATCCCCATCCACGGGAACGGGTGCCCGGCCGGGGAGCGACAGGTTGGGACGGGAGAAGGCGAGAGGGAGGCGGAGGCGGCACTCGCTCCCGCCGCGGGGGCGGGCAAGGCCCCGGGCGAAGCCACCACCCCCCGGCGGAGCCCGGCCCGGCCGCTCCGTGTTCCCGGCTGGTGCTGCGGGGCACGGTCCCGCCTCGAAACCTTCGAGCCCCGCCGAAAGGCTCTCTGCAACTTCCGCGGCTCCGGCGGCGTCGCGACCCGAGGGCTCCTCGGCCGGCACGCCGCCCCCGGGGCCGCGGAGCGGTGGCAGCCGGTCCAGCCCTGCCCGCGCCGCGCCCCTCTCCCAGCCCAGCCGGACACGGGAGGCAAGTAAGTGGGAACTCCCGGAGAAGCAGGTCCCGGGGACCTTCCCCAGGTAAGGGGGCTGGACGCAGGGCTCCGGCTGCGCTCGCCGCCGCTGCCCTGGGAGGGAGCAGGTGAGCCCGGGACTCCCCCTCACGCACCCCGCGTAAATAAAGCCGAGACAAAGTCACCATCTGGGGAGGGGGCGGGGAGCTGCATTAGACGTGGAAGTCACTTACCGGCTTTGCAAGGATCCTTATAATCTATCGCCTCGGCTTTATCCTCTTCAGTGAAATCGTAAGTGTAGTCATAATCAAGGCCAGAGCAGGAAGAAGGCTTCCCGCAGACAGTCCACCCGGCCAGCCACAGTGCCATCCTCCAGCAAAGCATCTTCATCCTCCCTCGGGCGGAGAGGTGGCGAGCAGGGCGAGGGTGAACTAGGCGGCCGGCTCGGCTGTCCACGCCGGCTTAGGAAAGGAGGGTAAGGGATGGAGAAACCACAGGTTTTCGGGGTGGGGGGGGGTTGGTATTTTTTTCTTTCTCCACCTGGAGGCTCTTCCAAGAGACGGTACTCCCTACGTAGCCCCAGTCAGACGGGTGCGACACAGAGTGAGGAGCATGAGCGCCGCTGCACCCCCTGCCCCCTCGCCGGGGAAAAGTCGCTGGGTGTGTGGGTGGGCGCGGGGGGTGGACTCAGGCCGGGAGATCCTGTCTGTCAGGGCTTCCCCTCGCCTCTGTCAAACCCCAGCCAAACTTCCCGCGGAGGAGGAGGCGGCGGCGGCGGCTGTTGCCCGCGTCCCGCTCCGCGCCCGGCCCGCGCCCCGCTGCGCGCCCGCCGACCGCCGCGCCGCCGACCCCGGTCCCGCTGATGCTGCCAGAAGATGGATCCGGGCTGCACATCAGCAAACTACCACGGGGAGAGGGGAAAAGAGAAAGAAAAAAAAAAAAAAAAAAAAAAAAGGAAGGAAAGAAAAGGGAGCGGAGAGGAGGGAGGGGGAGGTGGGGTGCACTACAGCAAACCGCGGAGCTCTACTGATGGGAGGCAGCAGCTATGCTGGAAGGAGCAAAGTGTCAGAGCTTCGCCCCCTCTGCACAAACACTTACTCTAAGCTCTGTGTCTGGCCTGTCCCCCCTCCTCCGTCCCCCTTTAACTTACGAAAACCTTACAGGCAACTAACACACAGTCGTCAGCATCCTGCTTACTTATTCATACAGTCAGGGTCAGGATCCGGGCTGCTTCTGATCTGCTCCCTTGATAGTGTGTCTTATGGAAACACACGCGCATTCACTATAAGCCTCTATCTCCATATAGCTTTCTCTCTAGATAAGCGGTGCATGGCATTTAAACAACAACAACAAAAGGATCGAGATCAGATAAAACAATGCACAGATCGACACCCGGCAGCCAAAAAAGCGCGAGAAAATGGGTGATGAGGAGGACGATGAGAAGAATTAACTACAATTTAGGAGACAGGAAAATTAATCAGTGTCTGTATATTTCCCCCTCTGCTGCGGTTGCTTTGCAGTGTTAGCCCCATGAGCTGAAGGGTGGGGGTTAAGGAGCGAGGGGGAGGGGGAAAGAGAAAAGTTTAAGCGCCCACAGTTTGTTTAAAACAGAAGAAGGCATTATAAAAGGTCCATTGGTCTCCAGAAGTTCAGCCAAGCAGCTGGGAACCGGTTCCAAAATGAAAGTAAGAACAAACAAACAGAAAAAAAAAATAATCAAGGCAAACAAAAAAGTAAAATTGCAGCATGCAGCAGCAGCGCAGAGATCTTGCAGTCGCGCTTTCCTGCTCTCACGTGGATCTCCAGGAAAGTGGTGGAGGTTTATTTTCCAAGCGAAGTTTCCGCGGGAGCCACCGCCCCGCTCCGCGCTGTCCTGCCTCGCCTCGCCTCGCCTCGCCCGGCTCCGCCGCGCTTCAGCGCCGAGGCGCCCCGAGCTGCCGCCGGCTGCGCGGGGCCGGGTTTTGTTTTAAAGCCCGAGAAGGGATCAGCGCGCAAAGCCTCATTTCAGCCGATCAACCTGGAGAGGGAGGGGGAGGAGGGGTGGAGATACGTGCTGCTGGAATAAAATAAGATCAAGCGGGAAAAAAAAGAATAAATATGTAGATATAGGTAGCTAGAGATCTCCCTGCCTGCCTCCTCCCCTCCCCCGAGACGGGCAGCTCTGATCCTGCAGAAACGCCTGAAACTGTTTCAGACCAAGGTGAGACTTTTCCGTAGCAAACTCTACTCCTCCTCCTTTTACGAGTTTCCATGGAAAAGGGCGGGGGGGACGACGAGGGGCGGGTAGAGGGGTGTTTCTTCTGCTCCCATTTCGCCGGGGTGTCACATTTAACACGGACTTTTGAAAGAGCTGCCGCGGAGCGGTGGCTGCGTCTTTCTCTCACGTCCGAGCCCGCACAGGCTCGCTCTCCCCGAAGCACTTCCCGGTAGCCTTCCCTCTGTCTCAGAGGTGGAAATCCGGAGACAGTCCCTTCCCCTGGCCGTGCCAGGAGCGCAGGCAGCGCTGGCGGCGCGCCCCTTGGCCCCGCGGGCCGCTCCAGGTGCCGCGGGGGCGGGGGGCACGCTGAAAGCACTTACGCAGACTCCAGGTGGGCACAGTTGGCCATCGCAGGGAGGGAGGGAGCACAGCTTTCTATCGCCGCTGTCAAGACTTACTGCTCCCAAAAGACGGGGAGTAGGTGGGGGCAAGGCGCAAAGCCTGCTTTCAAATGACGAAACCTGTGTTGCCTGCCCGGAGGCGCTGCGGCTGCCCCTGACGTCCTGCGAATGAAAGGTTAGAGTTGCTATAGATAGGCGCTCTCGGCAGGTCATAACATTAAAACTGGAAGCTCGATTAAGACAGAGCTAATAGGAGTTTAGCAATATTAAGAAGTCTGGCACCGAGTAGCATCAGTGCCTTTGAAGCATCCATGTGCTTCCTTATATTCCTGGCATCCAGGTTGTGTCCACATTACTCCCAACTCAGTCTTGTTGCTCCAGAGTTGAAAGCTGAGGATTGAGCAGCTGCCGCTGAAGAGGTGCATCCTTCACTAGGCAATCTCTGTCCCAGCAGTCCAGTTTGCTGTGCATTATAAAGCCCTCAAAAAGCACCACATACCAGATGAAAGAAAAGACTGAGAAACTTGTGGCCTGCTCTTTTTCCCTCTTCCTCAATGTACATTCTATGACCAGCCACCTCAGACACTTGGAACTGACTCCAAGGAAGTTATCAAAGACCCTTTCTGTCAGTCTCTCAGAGCAGTGTCAATGCTGATAGCTACCTCTGCTTGCACAGCGTCATGGTTTGGTGGTCTGTGTTTTGCTAAAGAAACCAACCTGATCCAATCTGAAATATGGTTTCTGTTCTATTTTGTGTCCACAAAGGAGGCAGTTTATCCTGCAGTGTTATTAATTACATGCTCATTTGAAAAAGTAGACCCCCCCAACCTGGTTTTGTTACTTTGCTTGCTTTTGCTTCATATGTACACACCTTTAAAAAGTTAGTTTTCTTTCCTGTGCCTTTGCACCTCCACCCCTAAAAGAAACAATCTCTGTCTAGCAAGCACATGTTTGTCAACAGAGCTTTAGAAACACTGACTTTGCTGATTGCTTTACAGCCCAAGAAGAGGAATGTACAACACACAATCCTCAACACGCCAGTCTCCCAAGTGAGGAGATTATTAGAGCCTCTGCAGCAGGAGATTAACTGTCCCAGCAAGGTAGGCACTGACGTCACCTTCAGCCTCAATCTGCCCCCGACCTCAGCATCACCAGCACCGGCAGAGCAGCACCAAGCACTCGCAGCCTTGAGGACAGCTGGCCTTGCAGAGCCCTGACTAAGACAGGAAACAAACTCAGAAACACTAGATGGGAGTCATGCAGAAATCTGGGCACATGAGTGCTGGAACAAATAAATGTGTGTATATGTCAGGATAAAAGCTGTTTTCTGCTTGTAACCCAGAGCAGCTACACATTAGAATTACTCTTTAAAATATGCATTGCAGCTCTGCAGAAACTATTCTACATTGCATAGGTATTAATATTCCCATCAGTCACATTAGTAAAAAGCTTTCCTTATATTAAGAAAATTACTTTCGTAGTTACCAAACTGTTCCACATTAAAAAAAAAAAAACTTTTTCCCTAAGTAACCTGTTAATTATTCAACCTAGCTTCTTTCATGCTGCAAATTTTTGAAACATTTTAAATAAAAAATATTTTTTCGTTATCACACATTCATGTCTACCATTCCAAAAAGCTCACAACTGATAATCCATCTGACAACACAGTCAATCAAAAATTCATCCTACAGCCGTTTCCAAAGAAACGAATACATAGCCAGGAAGACAGAATGCTTAAGCTGGAAGGAAACCAACCAAAGGAACACAACAACAGCAACAACAAAGCCATTTTCCCTTTTCTTTTAAATTTCCTGATTTGGGGGTATATTACAGGGACACAGATAATGGTAAATGCAGTTATGTTAAAAGTGGTGGTGGTATTTATATATATTTTTTTTTTAATCCAGAAAACTGGAGGCTTTTCAGCTCTTCCTACACAAAAGAGAAGCAACCAAAATAAAAAAAAAACTTTTAAAAAAGGATAAGGACGTATGAAAGACAAACACAATCACAGAACTAAAAAAAATACATATGAAACATCATTGCTCACACCTCCTCCTCATTCTTTGGCTATCTGTCTGCTGCTTAGGCCTCCATCTAGTGTGGAGTTTTAGGTGGGTGGACACAATGGGCTTATTCACAAACATCAAGCTCAGCACATGCCTAAGGCTTTGAAGGCTGAAGACCATGGTGGGTCAGCTCCTTGGGACCAGGACTCGTGGGACTTTTCAGGAGGCTAAAACAGAGAAGTTGTGCAGAAGCTGGTTACCTTCCTGCTTTATCTTCTGATAAACATATTCGCTGTCTCTGAGGTACCTAGAGCACTTCTGAAACAGCTGTAGTTATGTTTAAGTATTTTCACATTCCCCGAGTGGTCATTCTGTAGGGAAATACCGAAGCTGAAAGCACATTGTGACAAATAAAGTGTCTGCAGTAGCAAACATGCATATACACATGCATACACACAATCATAACGCTACACTGAGTAAACCATATAAACTAAAACTTTCGAAGTTAAAAATCAAGCACTCATGATCTTAGCACTGAGCTCACCAGAGAAACTGTATATTCTCCCTTCTCTCCTACATGTACTCATATTATGAAAGCTGTTCATTGCATGTTCACATACAATTTTTTTCTGTAGACCTCTGTGCTTAATTAACAAAGCCCTTCAATGTTATGTTTTCTGTTTTATTTTTGAAAGCATGCCCCATGCTTTATTCATTACACATTTATTCAGATCCTATTCTGCATACAGCGTTATTAATTTCCTCTTGGGCATTTTATGGAGCTTGTTGCTACAGTATTCATGGGCTTCAAAAATATTAACTATTTGATTTCATAATACACCTCACAGATGAGGGGATATTGTGACAGGATATGAATATTACATTTGGGAAACAGTTAGAGATTGCCTGGTTTGATATCTTGTAGACCTGTCAGGACTTGGTACTATAAAAAAGCTTATTTCTTCAAGGCCTGGTTCCCACTGCTTTCAATTGTAGTAATTTTACTTACTGACTAACTACCTCTAATCAAACCCTGGAGTTTTCAAGCATCCAAAAATGAGAAGCAAATTATCAAGAAGTGTAATTTAAAAGCCTTGAACTAGCTCCGTCAAGAAACTCTGTGGCAGAAGCAAGGGCTAAGACACAAATTTCAAAATGTTCAGCTCTCTCAAGCCTTTTGACACCGCTTCTCTTCCCATAATTCTTTTTCTTCAATTCATCCTTCAGTCTCTAGAATAAACACAGCCAGACTCCTGCCAGCAAAAGCCCCATCATTAATGACACCCACATAATTCATCCACTGCTTCGAATCTTCTGCTCCTTAACACAGTCCTTGTTAGCATGAATATGTCATCCTGTGTTTGGCCCAGCACTTGAAAAGATGTGTCTCTCTTCACCACTGGATTTCATGGTTATTATTGGCAGAAGAGGGAATCTTGGGATCCCTTCCAAACTCTGGGAGAGGGTGTTTTTAAATAGCACAATCCCATCTACTTGCTTCCCATGTCCATGCTTTGCCTTATCTTGGCTTGTTATTTCAAACCTGTCTTCATTCTCTCTTCAGTCCTGGCTGATCCCACTTTTGTTTTTCTTATCTAGTTAATGCTAGTGTTTGATTCTCATTCCAGTGCCAGCTGCCCTAGTTGCACTTTTCTTTAATCTTGTTCTGGGACTTCTCACTCTCCAATTCATCTTCAGCTATGCAGGGTTCTTTTTTCGTTGTCCTTGTTGTTTTGTTTTTACTCCCTTTATCTAGTTGATCTTTCTCTTATGTCTTCTCACCTGATTTAACTTTCAGTTACGTTGACATCCACCCTCCTTGTCTATTCTTCACTCCAGGTGTGCATCACAAAGCTGGCCTTGCTCCTTGACCTTTTTCCCCAGTTGCAGAGGGAAAGTCCTTGCTCCAGTCCTTATATTGCTCTTCAGGTAGTTTTTTCTTGTCTTCGACCTTCCATCTACCTCTTCACTCTGTTACTTCCCAGGCACACTTTCCTTATGCACAAAATTTTGTTTCCCCAAAATGCATCTATCATTCCCATTGCTGATTTCTCCTGATCACACCCCACATTCTTTCTCAGGAGCTTTGTGCTGACTCTACTATGCTGCAATATCATTTCTTCCTCCCCGTCTATTCAAGTGAGACAATCCCTTCCCCATCCCATAGGCATGACTGAGGTGGATTGAGTATCTGAAATTATTGCTTCTTCTCAATTAAATTAAAGATACAAGCAAGGCACTGCTCAAAATGATCATGTAATGTACTATTGCAGACGAGACACTCAGCTAAGAGAGCTGCTAAAACTACATCTATGCAAGGCTGTCCATGGTGATGTGTAAGTCCATACCAATGTTAACAGTAAAAAAAGATACACCTCCTTACATAAGGATAGATATTCTCCTCCTTTCTATTTTGCTCAAGATTTAACTACAACTCCTACAGGCTGAGCATACAGAAGCCCTTCCAAAAACACTGCTGTGATTTTTATTAGGATCAAACTCACATATTTTCATGTTTCATTCTCAAATACCTGGATAATGTAAGCTAACATTCTCAAAGATAGATGAAGAGAAAAATATCATACCGAATCTTCACAATTAAGCAAAGGTATATAAGCAACTTAAACAATATCCACCAGCAGAGAGTGTCAAGAAATTTTAATATTAGATACCCAACCAGACTGTGTTTATAACATGATTTATGTTATGTCCTCTCCATTTTTAATCTTTCAAAAGCTGCAGAAGAGCAAAACTACATTGATAACATAGACTGATGTTAAAACAAGTAATCAAGCAACAACAAATCCACTGGTGCACTACTTAAATTAGAAACTGTTCTGTGTTTGCTCAGCATCCCTGATCCTCATCAAGCAATAAATCAATTTGCAGTAGCTGTGGACAGCTATTTAAACAAGAACCCAGAAGAGCTTAATTGTTAAAGCAATGTTCAAAGCTAGAAGGTATAGGAGGTTAGTATAAGAGGTCATATTAAATATTCACTTGTCTGAAAATTCCAAGTATTAGGAGGCATCCTGACCTTCTCTTAATTAGAAAAACAAGGCCTATGAGCTTTGAGCTTAGCAGTGCTTAGCTTGCAGTTCTTCGGAAGATAGAGGCTGCCAGATGAAAAACTGGCATCTAAATGTTTGCCAACTTGATTTTGTGTGGTTTACTTTATTGTCTGAAAATTTTTAAAAAACCCAAACCCCATCCCCCCCCAAAAAAATCCCAAACCCAACAGTCCCCACACTCCCTCCAAAAATAGCTAAAAGCTGTTTGGTTTGAAGCTTGCAGTTTATGTTTACCAGTTGATAAATCATTCAGGAATCAATTCTCAACTTTGTAAGAGGCTGGTCCTTGTCAAAGTTGACAGCAAATTTGCATTTGACTTGTATCAGAGCTGGTCAGGGTCACTTCTCAGTCATCATTCTACACACTGGTAACTGGTGAACCGTTTCTTTGGCAATTATATGATAATGTAAGTGTAATTAAATATAAAAATGGTATCATTATTCCCAGGCCTGTTCTTCTATGAACAAATGTTGCTGTTAGACTCAGAAGTGACATTTGTTATTAGACCGACTAGGTGTACAGGGTTAATCTTACCCTCCAGTATTCAGCATACTGTCACATAGCTGGGAGCCAGTGGATGATTTTTGACAGAAGAAAGCCTCTAATGAGCCTGATCTTGAGTGACTGCTGAGCATTTTGATCTTCTATTCATTTCTGGAAGACGAAGCAGCTCAGCACCTTGACGAACAGGATGCACTGTTTTGAGCCATGTGCCACTCAGATGAAAAACTCTGATTTAGTTTACATTGTAATTTATCATTTATAACATCTCTGCCACTTACTGCAGAAAACATGTAACACTGACACTGGAGGTTAGGAATCAAAGCAAATGGAGGAACCCTGCCCTAGTTGGGCTTATGCATAGACACAAGGTATTCTTCTAACTCTGGCTCACTGAATATAAATAAGGCCTGTCACCAGCGCAGGGAAAGAAGAACGGCAATTGTCTTACAGAAACTAGCATGAAACTATGATACGAGAACAATCAATGACAGAAATGTTGTCCTGTAGTTATCAGCATTGTTTTAGCTGTGATAATACTTACAAAAGTTCCCTACACAGCAGAGAACTTTTACTTTTTTCAATATTGTCTAACATATATTTCTCATTAATACAGGTAGTAATATACTCACTGAATTCTATGGTGCAGCTATCCAAAAAATATTCCTCATATACCTAAGGTGTCTTACTTAGCACCTTTTTCTTATCTTCAGTGTCATAAGATCATAAATGTCTATGGCAAAACTAATTTAATTGCATCCACATAATCCAGCCCTATCCAAAATTATTTGTACTCTGCTTATTGCTAATTCTTTACTACAACAGAATATTTTCCAGCAAGAGATTCTTTTGAAAGAAGGCATTGGTGCACCATGCAGCAATAATTAATAACCTCTTTCTGGAGAATTCAGGGATTATATTTTATTCTAAAGATGAATGCTCTTTCACTCACCAAGGTGATAGTTTTGTGAAGGCACAATCAATATTTTCTGTAAATAATACATATTTCACAGTAATTACACATTCATATATATATATATATATATATAATATACATATGCTTTACAATTTGAGCTTAACTTGCAGCCATGTCAGTATATTCTTCCTTCAGTGTGATCAGAGTACTAAGCTCTTGCAATACATTTTTTGCCCCCTCACCTCAAAGCTATATAATTTGCAATACTAGAGATGTCACAGATGACTGAGTAGAGATAGCTATTGTCAATTGAGGGCACATATGTATCCATATTCAATATAAACGACCCAAACTAAAGTCTGAGACCAAAGCACTTCCAAAATTAATTCCAGAATCTGGAACCAGCCTTTACATAAAATTTTTATCTTTCCGAGAAAAGGGTGGAAGAGGTCCCAGGCACCACTTACACATGCACAATTCTGTGTTGAATTTAATAGAGTTCCTTCTCACTGCAAAAGCAGTTAGGATTTTCTGAGGAATCGGATTTATTATACATTCTCCAGACATCTAGGTTTGTGCTTCCCATGTGCTGGCAGGAATGTCCTTGTCAGATTAGTCACTGAAGCCCTTACTTTATGAGTACCGGCTTAAAACATTGAATATATGAAAAACTCAGAATCTTCAAGGATGAAGCATCAAGGTGTATATTTGTATTCCTGTTTATTATTATGCAGAACTGCCACAACAGGCAAGATTTATTTTTTAAGTAGGTGTGTGCATGTGTATTTTATTTGTTAAAGAATTGCACTTACCATATAAAAACTGCACTTAATTCCCAACATCTTAAAAACCCCCTAAATTCATCCACCATAGCCAAATTTGTATCTGTGTGGATCCTCTTTTTCAGTGAGTGACATGAGTAGCAGTTTGCAGGACAGACATTGCAGATAATAAATTTTGCACAAAATGCTAGCAGTGGAAACAGTCAGAAATATTCCTGGTTTAAGACTAAACTACATTAAAGCAACAGATCATGACTTCTAAATTATTTAAGCAGCCTTCACTTTGTGAGAAACCCTTCTACTACTACTTTTCCTTCTTAAACCTGTTTTCTTCTCTCTTTATTCTGTTCCTGTATCCTGTCATAAATATGCTGAAAACCCATTATTTTGTCACTCAATTCTCCTTAAGAAATTGATACTGTCAGTTCATTTTTATCTTCTTAGGCAATTATTTCATTTGGTGTCAAATGTCAAACTATTGAATACAGGTTTTGATATTTACATATTTCATTTGATTTTTAATACAGTCACTTGATGTATTTTTAACAAGTTCTCTACTCCTGTCCAAGTTCCATTTACTTTAATGAACAGATCAGTTTGCCAATTGCCTCCATGAGTAAATTTGGATCTTTGGTTGTTTTCACTTGTTACATTTCTTTCAGTGACTTCCATTGTCAGTGTCACCACAGGAACAGAATGTCTATTTGTTTGAGAAATAAAGATACAGGAACGTGCCTGAGGTTTGGTTTAAAAAGCATTGGCAAACTAGATGAGAAAGCTCTCTTCTGAAACCCAATCTGTGGTATATTTTAGTATTTAGTAGAATGTTAACAAAGAATCATGTTGACATAGCCTACATTATTTCTTCAGACAGTATATACATAAGTGAGTTAATCAGGTAGTTAGTCAGAGAAGTGATATACACCACAAGCAAGGATGCTATGTGAAAGAAGAGACTAATACTCAAAATTTATTATAATTTTCAACAGTGAGCACTTAATGAGCATAATATAGAAAACACTTCCTGACCAAGTCTCCTGTTAATGACCAGGTTAAGCTCTGCAAAAAAATAATCTCACCTGTACCAGCGACAGGCCTTTTTTATTGATTACCCACCCCATTTGGTTAATAATAATTAGATGTTTAGTCCCAGACTCAAGCCTCCTATCCCGGGCAAAGCTCGGTTTAGGAGGCGATCAGGACCACCCGGAGAGAGGGCAGCGCTGGCCCCGGCACCGTCCCGACACTTGCGCGTTTTCCCAAGAATCGCCCCCAGCTCGCAAGGGATGGCATTGGGGGGAAGGTGCAGAGGTACGGTGGCATCCCTGCCCTCCAAGCAAGCGGTGATTTTTTGGCATCCTGCGACCCCTAGTGAGAGCCGGGGCGGGCGGGAGGGCAGCAGCCACCCCTGCCCCTGCCCCTGCCCCTGCCCCCGCCCGGGGCCGCCAGCGCCGGCGGGCTCCCGCCAGGCCCCGGCGATTTCCAGGTCGCGGGCGAAACATGTCCCTAGGGATTTCCGTTTCCCCCGTTTACTGACTGGAAGCTCCTATAAAAACATCATAACGCGCTGTCTTCGGCCGCTCCGAAACAATGCGCTGATTGTGTTGCAACTTCACAAAAAGCTGCTGTAAACTCTCAAGGCTGCGGAGGGAGAGGCGAGAGACAGCGCTCATCTTTTATACACCACCCCAGGAAAGAAAGAAAGAAAGCAAATTGCCGGCTCCTCTTCTACTTAATTATCTGCATGTAAGGCCTAAGCCTTTGCAAATAGCGACGATCAGGAGGGAAAGGGTATTCGTTTGCCCGCTGGTGCTAGGAAAACATTGGTGAGAAGTTAGTCTCACAGCATGCAAAATTGCAAGCTAAGCTCTTTGCTGTTGTCATCATGCTCAGATCCACCAGAACAATGGAGTTGAAAACAATGATTGGTTCTGTTCTAAACACATTCATGAATTAAAAGCTGGAAATGTAAACATGCAATTATGGGAGAGGAAAGGGTATTTCTTAACCTGGTTCAGTTCCCTCAACTAAGATCAAGCTGGTGTTCATATACGTGCATTGGAATGTGTGTTTGAATATACAATGGTGTGTATCAAACTGTTTTCTGTACATAGACATACTGTACACACACTTTTACGGCCACAGCTACAGTATGAAAGGGGGCAGACTGCTGTTTTAACTCCTGCAATTGACCAATAAAACATGCAAACAATTCTACCTAATGCTAAAAATAAACATGCCAGGACTTTGACATTGTGATTATCCAACAGAAATTATAATACACATAATATCAGTTTTTCAGTGGAAAGATCTTGACAATCTGACTGGGGAAGCACGGTTACCAGATTAAAAGATTCCAGGATATGAAATGTACCTGGTTTTCAAAGGCACATATTAATCTCTTGTGATATATTCACATCCAAAGAAGCAGCAGAGGCCTAGAATGAGGCGGGTTTATTCAGCCTTTTGCGTCAAAATAATTATGGCTTGCCTTTGATGGATAGTATTGTCTTGTGATTTGTAGCTTTCTAAAACCCACTAAACTCAAATTCAAGCCTTCTAGTCATTCAGTCTTCCTAGTTCCATCTGCTTACAACCAAAACTAAAAGTTAAAGATCTTTGGCAGCTCAGATATAAAAACCTACTTTGAACTCACTCAGTTTTCTTTGAGAGCTGAAATTCTCACAGATGTTTGAAATGCTCCCAGAGGTTTGCATAATGGGAGCATGGATAATATGAATGTTAGACAAGACTGTAACTGCCATCTCCTATTTTTTCCAAAGTTTCTTTTACATAGCTTAATGCCTCCTATCCATTGCTCACTTTGCTAAATCACCACTTTAAGCAAAATACTGTCAAGCCTATAAATTGCCTCTGAGAAAATGACTAGTGTGGAGAATTCATTGTTAGTTATACTTCTTTTATGTATTTAAAACACCTATCTATTATATGCTTCAAAGGAAAGAAAGGAGTTCACCTTTCTGCAGTGGTGTGGTGAATATCACAGCTTGCATAACCCATAATAGTACATTAGTGAGCAAATAGTCAGTAAAAGAGCTGTGTCTCTTCTACAAAATCTCTCCTCAATCTGCTGGGCTAATTTTTCTTTGTCGCACACATGGGCAACATACTACACAGAAGTTTTTGTAGGCCTGTTTGGCTGAGCAGAGAGGCTGCAAACCCTATAAATACCAACATAATCCTGTTGTGTCACACTGAGGAAGGGGAGGGCAAACAGTCTATCAGAAGCAGTAAACCTGATTCCGTGCAGCAATGTACATCAGCCTGATGGGTTGGTTCAAGGTTATTGGGTCCTTCACTGCTGCATCAATCAGTTTGTTCAAGAATATTTTTATGCAATTGGAAGTGTACATTACTAGAAATAAATTTTAGAATTTTTAAAGCATAGAGTTTATGTTCAGATTCATGTATCTTATTTACCAAAGACTGACCTAAGCAGAAAATAAACATCTAATTTTTTCTGAACCATTATAAAAGCTTCCTGCAAGTCATTTGTTCTTTAACCAAATAATTCTGGAAATTCTCACCAAAAAAATGCAAATTGTAAGTTGATATTTACGTACATTCTCTGTAGGTGTCAGCATTGCTTTATATTGTTGTAGAGAACTGTATTTTTTTCTTCTCAAATAAAGAAGACATGCAGACTTGTCATTTTCCACATGAAAGACAACTTTTACGCTGCCAGTTTGTCTTTTACCACCTATTTCAGACTAAGAGATTCAACTCTATTGCATACATGCAAATAAAGTCAATGTACAGCAAAAACCTACATTGTTTTCCTATGCACCCATTTTAAGTTTTAAAACACTTAACTGTGGTTATTTTTCAAATAAATATCAACCTTATAGATGTAAACACAAGGTTCGTGTAACCTTTGCAAATGTTTCTCAGACGTTGCAAGGAGCAACAACTCAGTTATGCTAAATAAACTGTGAATCTACCTTCTTTACACAGATGGTAACTGGACCCAAAATAGTTCCTATAATTTTCTAGTGGAATTCTCAAAACGCCACTATAGGGTAAGTATTATTTAATACTTTCATTCATAAACTTATCATACAAAAGAAAATTTACCACTGAGATCTGTTGATAATACGTTATTGAGATGAATTATCCATGCAGAAGAGAATTATACTACTATACTAGAAGTGAATGACCTTGGGAGCCAAAGTAATAGTAATTGGATGAAAATTAATTGCACGAAGTGCAAGGTCATAAATAAAGCATAACGGCAAGGATTGTTTCTGGGATCTCAGGCATAAAGAGTGATTGAAGAATTATATTAATTAAATAGTCAAACAAAATTATTATCAACCTCCTATACCCATGAAAGAGAAACATAATCCAAGCATCTATGAGGCAAGATATTTTCAAGTAAAAAAAAAGAAATACTGATGACATTATTATAAGCTCACATATATATGAACATTACTTAAAATGGTGCATATAATCCTGACTATTCTTTTTATCAAAGGAATGGAAAGCCTCCCTTGCAGGAGGGTATTAGGAGAGCATTTCATTTGAATGGATATGTTAGCTTCCTATAAAAGTAGTGGAAAACAAATTAACTACATTAAAAACATCAATGCAAGAACAAAAAGTCTATAAACTGCTCCAGAATGACATTAAAGCTGGGACAGAGATTCTGACCACCACCCAGAAGGAATAACAAAGTAAGGAATCCCATCTACTTTTCAAAGGAAGATCAAAAGAGAACATATGACCTGTCTGCTTGGTGTGATGGAGTCTGTGTCCCAGGGAGGTCTTAGTAGCCCAATATTTCATTTGCATTACGGGTTTGAACCTGGTGCTACACCATTGCCTATTGATAAAGTCAAGGGCTACTTACAGCCATTGATTGTGGGCAGTCTCAGTTGGTCTAAGTGAAATGGAAAAGATGAGAGTTTGTGGGGTTTTTGGCAGTAGTAGTCTCAGAATCTATTTAAACTGGAATTATCCTTCTTCACTGCAACTGAAAAGCACCTTGATTACACAGACTTCTCAGCACTGACTGGCACAAATACAACATTTTTTGAGATAGGGAATTTAATTTAGACCACTTTTAATTTAGATTCCACTTGGGCATTTACTTAAGTGCAAATTTTACCTATGTATTTCCATAACACACACCCTTTAGATATTGTTGCTTCTAAAGATTTGTTTACATATATATTTTTGTCTTCTCTGCCCCCCTCCTACCATGTCTCCAATAAATTTCTCCATAAAATTGTAGAGCTACACTGACTTATTTTTAGGTCATCTCAAAAGTACTTAGAAGCTCCTATTAATGGCACAGTAGAATGCTGAGTTTTCTATAACTCTGTGGCTGCAGAATCTTGTCTCTATCACAGATTTGCCCTTGGGCTGCAGAATAAACAAAGAGAGTATTTATAGCCCTTCTCATACAAAGAGATTTGATCATTCAAAAAGAAGGCAATGAATTGCACAGTACTTTCTATATCCCCAGGCTAAGTACTAATATTAGTGTTAAGGAAAAGCTGATGTCACCTGATCTGTCACAGTATCTGCTTTTGTACATCTCTGGGTAACAATGGGCCAAAAAGGTTAACTATTATTTTTGAATTAATTTATTTCAACACAGTTCCATTGTCATGACAGATTTAGAAATACTGTCCTCCACCTGAATTACATCAGATTGCTATAGTTGATACAGGATATCGGAAAAATCAAAGTAGCACTTCTCAGAGTTCATCCAAAGAAAGGTTTAAGGAAACAGATGGCTCTGACCATTTGGAAATGGCCCATAGTTATTACTCTTAATAAGAGAAACTGGAGATGAGACAGACAAACCCTTTTTTTTTTTTTTTTCCAGGCTGTAATTTGATTCTAACATAAGATTCAGAAGATAATTCGAAGATTCAAAGCTTTTTGTACTATAAAGTGTGAAGTCAACAGAATAAACTCTATGACTTAACTGGCCTTCTCAAAGTCATTTTCTACTCGCTGAATTCTCCTTGCTTTGGAGAAGTTTGATTTAAGCTACATCTGGCAATGTGGCACACAGCAGAACTTTGCTTTATTGAGAGTACTCCTGGCTGGAAGCCTCACTTACTCAGCTGGATTGACTCCTCTGTAGCTCAGGGTACTTATGCTGCAGTATCAGAGATATTCCCCTCTCCCTCTCTGCTGAGTACACACACTTCCATGCTCACAATCACAGCCATATCCGGACCCTCCTCAGCCCTGGAATATTCTCATAAAGCTCAATCTTTATTATCCTGAACTAAGGTTTATTGCTGTAGGTAAAACTTAAGTAAAAACATCCGATACAAGTTTATGATTTTACCTAGCTTCTGTGATGAATAACTACTTTAAAAGCAAGATAACCTCTCATGACTTTAAAATATATAGAATCCAGCAGAGCTATCACATTGATCTCACTTTTTGTTACCTTTTCCTTTAGTGTTTGCTATAAATCTAAAATCCAAAGTCTTATTAAAAAAAAAAAAAAGGTATTTAAATATTCAAATTCTTGAAACATACTGCTAAAATGCAGAGTAATGACAAATTTGGTAAATGCTCATATGCTAGGAAATATTTTTAGACTACTAGTATATTGCCACGTTCATTACATTTTGTCATGTAATCAATGAAGAGAAAATGGGAGTATTTGCTCAATGAACAATCCCTTCGAAAATAAGAATAAAATTTTGGGAATCTCAGTTTTTCCACTGTAAAACAGTCCAGTGATTTTCAGTTCAGTTACTGCAAAGCATGAGGACTGGAAACCAATAATCTTAGAAAGGTGGGAATCCCCTTATGAGCTATGACACAGAGATCCTGTTTGTATTGCTGAAAGGGATAGAGTTTGAAAATGTCAGAGATAAGGAAGAAATTTTTTTTAATCTTACGATACTATGATTTGAAGAAAAATCATATTCGTATTTTAGCAATAATTCCTCTGAGCAGACTGGAGCTTGCACTCCAACTTTTAAGTGCAGTAGGGATCCTCCTCTTCATTGATTTGCCCTTCCTAAGTAAAACCTAGTTACACAGGAACAGAGGCCAACAGGATTACTTCGTTCTAGAATTACGAAAAATTAATTCTGACCACGTCATTGTATCATTGGCTAAACTGATGTCCAAAAGTAGGTGTTGAAATGGAAAGGGTAATCACTGTGAGATACACGAAGAACAGACTAGATGCAAATTGAATACTTGAAAGCTGGTACACAAGTTTCATTTTGGTTGTGATTTTAAAAGCACCACTTACAATGAAAAGAAACTAGATTATTTCAAAATATTGTAAAAGAAAACAAGTCCTTCACAGATTTTCCAGCTACTGTTGTAGGATATAGAGCTGAGTGTCAAAGATAAATATGCATTGTCATAATAAATTAGGAAACCTGTAGTTAATATGTTCAGTCGTTTGCACTAGTATTTCATATCCATAAATAGAAAGACTAACTTACTCCTAGTGACTTTTTCTAGTTTTCTATTTAACAGTTGACTAAACGTTAGATATGTTTATACAGATAGCTGTTGTTAATACATTGAAGAGCCATAATGAGAGCGTAGAATATGATGTATTGAAAGCACAAGATACATTTATACAACTCCCTTGGAAAACAACTTTTCATGTGATTGCACACTACATTTTCCCTAAAGTGCAAGAATGAACAGTAATCACTGGATTCAACACTTTCTTTCATATTGCTAGTATAGAATGTGGACGCATGCCCTCAGATTTCTCAGGAAATTAGGTGTTTAGCTTTCTCTCTCCTAAAACAGTACCTCACAGGATCTTTTTGGCAAAGACAGTGACAGAAACTCATTCTGCAGGGCAACATACAGTTTCCTCAGCTACAAGATCATCCTTTCTTTTCTTAACATCCCAACTCATTGGAAACGCATATCCCAACTTCCTCAACAAAACTGAGATGAGTCTTGCAAACAACAGACTCTTTCACTGTGTTGTGCTGATTCATTCCAAGCACTGTTCATCCTGCACACTGAATGAGGCATTCCTGTGGGAAAACAAAGGATGAGATCATGTAATTAAAGACTATCTCATAATGTACACAGGGATTGAACTATAATGGCCTCAACAGTCTTAATTCTAAATCTTAACTCTTGAGTGATTAAGAGGTTTTTGTTTCCTAAATCAATAGTTACGAGCAAAGACATTTAAAAATAACCAAAACTCCAAACAAAAAGAATAGCCACATGGAACCATACCAGCTACTGCTATATGGTATGCAAGGAGAATTACCAGTGGATCCAACTGGAGTGGGAAACAACAACATTGCTACTTTTGCTGAACATTCTATTCTCTATTTGCCCATCCATTAATGTTTCTATATTTTCCAGCAATGTTTCAATTTTAATGAAATTCTGCCAGATTAAACTATTTTCAAATCCTGCCTTCTGATTCCTACTAGGTCACAGGCTTGCTTACTCCAGAAGGATGCTGATGAGCTTATTCATATTCCCCAGGCCTACCTGACTAACACAGAGACCCCACAGACCTTGTTCTCTGTTATTTCTCTTCTGAGTGCTCTGTCAAGTTGGATGCAGAATGGTCATTCCATTCTGAGGGAAATTTAACATTTTGTAGGAATTCTAATTTAAATGCATTCAATTTCTGAATCTCTCTTAAAATGGATGCCATTCTCCCCTCCCTCAGCACAAGTTTCTAGTATATGTGCAACTCATTTTGAAGCTGAAAGCCTGAAACTCAGGCGTTCATTATTCTTTGACCATTCCCAAGAGCCGGATCTTCTGCAAGCCCTGACAGCCATCCCACAGCAAGAGATTATTTTGCAAAAACATCCCTCCTCCCTGAAATTCTAGATCTGGAAAGCACTTTGTTTTGAAGCTGCAGAGAAACAGATTTCAGATGATCACGCCTCGTGTTTTGAGTCTCAGCACACCAGTCCTCCAGTGCTCAGCGCTGTCACACAGCAGCCCAGGCAGCGCTGCTCCGCAAGGGAGCCGGCCCAGGAGTGCAGGGCAATCCCAGGACAGGCCTGGGACAGTCCCACAGCACATCAACACCACAGGCAGAGGAGGGCACTGGAAACATCCAGGCATTCCAGTGAAGACAAGGCTGGCGTTAAGACTGCAGCGCGAAACTGAAGGGAGAGAGCTGAGCAACAGCCTAACTGCAATGCAGGTCCAAGGTCCAGCAAGGGAAGCAGGGATGGACAGAGACAGATAGACCAAGCACAGCTCTAGAAGGGACTGGAGGCTCAGGTCTGAGCTTTAATGGAGGCCCAGGGCCTGTCAGGTGTCCCAGGTGAGGCTGCTCAGGGACCCTAATTCCTGTCAGCACACTCAGGGCTTGAGGAGCATTATGTTCAGTGCTGGGGTGAAAACTAGGAATAGAAGGGTCTTCAGAGCCTCAACATGTTTGGTAGTTTTCAGCCTCCAGAAGAGGGTGGGAGCTTCTATGAATAATTCCCATTTGTTCATTTTTCCCCATATTCATTTGGGGCTTTGTGTCTAATATTGCTTATTTAAAGGATTTACTCTTCCTCTCTTTCTTTAGTTATATTTTGACTTATATTGGCTTCATTTGTTTGAAGCCATATCCTTCCTTTCTCTGTTCTTTTTGTTTGTCTTCTTTGTTCATATTTTATGTTTGTTGAAATGTAAACTTCTGGGGACTGCAATATTGAATAATTTCCTCAACTCTAGTTGAACTCATTAATGTTGGGAACAAGAGTCAGCAGAGCACAAAGGATGTAAAAACTTTTGTTCCTCACTCCTGGAGATTTTTCCATCACATATGCTTGGAACTCCACTTCCAAGAACCATTTCTAAGTTTTTCTTGGGTGAAGAACAAGCGATGAGTAGCACAACAAAGTAACACAACACAACAAGGCAGCGTGGCACTGACGGTGAAAAACTGTTCCATAATCAATTTAACCTTAGGGCATATTAGGGTGCTGTTTCATGAGTTTTGCCAGAGCACCACTTTTAAGAGCCGTACAAGATTTCACACCAGAAAGCATGATCCTGTATTGGATAATTTCTGACACAAAAGGTAACAGCTCATAGTCTCCATCGTGTTTTGTTTCCTTTTCCCTGTTTAAGAACCAAAAACTGCCAGCAAAGCAGACAGGAAACTCTCAGTGCAAAAGAACATCACTGGGCTCATTGACACCACACAACACTGGACTTCAGATGCCCGGAACATTCAGAGCAGTATAGATACATTGTGAGATTCAAACAGTAACACCAAAAATCTATTATATAACCTGTTATATCAAGAAGTTGCATGCAGCAACACCGTTGATGCACATCATCTTAGAGTGAAGGGTATAGCACCGGGGTACTCGGCTGACTTCACCCCCAATGTTATCGCTGATCTCTCCCAGTACAGTCGGATGCAGACAGCCAAGACCTAGTTTGCTCACTCTCTGACCAAGCATCACACAAGATTTTATTGTCCCAAAATTCTTCAGAGATTCAGAAGCTGACCCTCTCAACCTCTCTATGAAGCACATCCAAGCAGGATTTACAAGCTTAGACACGGCTCCCTGCTAACATGGTCTAAATGCTTTACAGACCCCAGAGCGAACAAAGTGGTGTCATGACTTATATGCTTGTACTTGGACAGCTATCCAAATGATAGAAAATCCAACCTTAATTAAGTTGTTAAAACAAGCTGTTAGAGATGCAGGATTTGACTGCTTACATAAAATAAATTATTCTGGTTAGATAAGTATGCTTATCATAGCGTTTTTACATATCTTCATTATTCCAGTGGACTGTTTCCAATCTAGTAACATATTTCTATGTATTTTCACTAAAGCCCAAGATACAGAGCAAAGCACTCTGGGCCTTCTAAGTGAGAAGATGATCAAAATTCATAAATATGCATTTAATGTAATTCATTCAGCCAGTGCTAAATGGAGCCCTTTATACAGACTTTTCAAAAACATTCAGCATGTGAGGTGAGTTCATTAATGTGGTATAGCAGATTGGGAGCAGCCAAGATTTGGCCTAGAGCAAGAATGATCAGCTTCGTCACTGCTGGTTTTACTAAAAGATTCCTCTGATAATATAAAGACTAAAGCATCTAAAGAACAGCTGTTCTCCTGGTCCTCTTTCTGGCACAGAGGCTCTTCTTGGGAGAATTTTGAAGTAATTGAACTATAATTCTAGTTAGGAAGCACTCACACAAACTCAAATGAAATACAATACAGAAACAGTTCAAACAATTATGCATAAAGCAGAGTATATTTTAGTGATGAATAAATCAGGATGAGATGGGGTGGAGGGGTAGGAAGAATGTAAAATTTCCTTGTTAGTAGCAGTTACAGAGGAGGGCCATGAGTATGATCAGAGGACTGGAGCACTTCTCCTGTGAAGAAAAGCTGAGAGAGATGGAGTTGCTAAGCCTGGAGAAGAAAAGGCTCATGGAGCTTTCATGACAGATGGAGACTTTTTGCCAGGGCCTGCAGTAATAATGCTAGGGGCAAGAGTTTTAAACTGAAAGAAGGTATATTTAGATTGGTTATAAGGATGACATTTTTCACAGTGGAGGTGGTGAGGCACTGGAACAGGTTGCCCAGAGAAGTTGTGGATGGGGCTTTGAGCAACCTGGTCTAGTGGAAGCTGTCCCTGTCCATGGCAGGGGGGTTGGAATGAGATGGTCTTTAAGGACTCTTCCTACCCCAACCATTCTGTGATTTTTGGATTCTACTCTCTTGATTAATCTCTAAGCATATGAGATTTTATATTATGGTCATTCTTGTTTACATATACTTTGACGATTACAGAAACATTTAATTCATCACTTCAACTCATCTTATGCATTTAAATTAATTAAACAATTTTCTTTAATAGTATAAATATATTTTAAATGTATACAAATTATAAGCTCTTCCTCCTGAAGTCACTCAGTACTTAGCAAATGGTTATATGAATTTTGAAATGTAACTCTGGGATATCTACAGTGCACATTTGAGTTATAGAAAATTCTATTATGGACAAACAGAATAGATTGAGTTATTTTTTTAGATAGCGAAATGTAGTCTGCCAAATATAAATAGCAACCAACAATTGACTTTTGACTAAAATGTAGCAATTGCTTTGTGTCCAAGCACTGAGTTTCAACTGCTAAAAGAGCTTTAGCAAGACAATAAAAAAGCAGGATTTAAACAAATCTTCACCAGTTTTCATGGCTGTGTTTTGATGCAAAATCCATGTTAGAAGAAAAAATAAACAGTATTATATTCCATTTTGCTTGATAAAAGGCTTGAAAAAAAAGCAGTATCCTAGCAACTAGACATCAGAACTTTTCAGTGCGAACACCTCGCCCCTTCACTGTGTCAAGCAATAAAAAGAGAATAATAAAATTCCAAACTTGCAATAAATCCTAACATCAAACCTGAAAATAAAACAGCTCAACAATACATAGTAGATTTTAGCTCATTTGTTTTCTGGCAGAAGTATATGTTGAGATGACTTCCATAACACAGTTCTGTGATTGATAAGGCCAGTTAGTTTTGTGTTCTTGTCCATTTAGGTCTCTAACTGTGAATATCTAAAACCTTACTGTATCAGGTTTCTTTTGATGACTTTTATTTCATATCCAACAGCTATCTTTTTCTGGACTTGTTCCTCTTATTTAACACAAGTTGTTAAAAGCACTGATTGTGGTCCTTTCCTCAATCTGCTCCACCTTAAAACAACACAAACTGTCATTAATACATGAGGATACTTGATAAGTATCAGGGAGTACAGATCCCTGGAACATCTAAAGAAAGTGCCAGAAGTGGGCCACGTCACAAACCAATAAACTACAAAGCCATTTTATAAAGCCAGCTGTATAATAAAAGTACATTCATTTAATGTCTCTTCCATGCTTTCAAAGCACTTACTGATCTGATCAAATGGAATCCTATCTCTAGCTTTATCATATACTCTTGATGCCTGTTTCTAGAAGACCATCAAAACTGCCGTTAGCTCTGCAAACACTACAAATCCTTTTTTTGGGTCTTGTATGATACGCACCCATACCGCTGTTATTTCAGGGGCTTCCTGCCTTGGTTTTATTCTGTTGCCATAAAATGGAGAACAATAAAGTGATTTGGATAAAGAGGCTGACACCAGGATGTATTTCATCTGCCCAGTAATCAATAGCAGGCAGGGCTCACAAAGAAAACATGGATTGAGATTTTTTTCCTCTCTTTGGTTTGAGCATGGGTGAAGACCTGAATGTGCTGACCATCCTTTCCAGCAAGCTGAAACGTGTGCACTATTTCCATTAAATTCAACACTCCTCACTGTGACCCATTGCACAGAACAGAATAGCACTGAGGAAGTCCACTATAAACATGTTGGTGCCTTCGCATGAGAAGGGCACACGGATTGAGGGGGAGGGCAGATGAGGGAAGGAATCTGGGAAGGCCCAACACCACAGTGCTCGTGTCAGGCAACATCTTGCAAATGACCATCAGAAGGAAGGAAGACTCAGCTTCTAGGTAGGTTTCTAGCTCAGATATCACACTGATTTGCCAGCCAAAATCCCTCTGTTGGGCCTTCTGCTCTTCATGCTGGGGCTTGGGCAGAGGTTATTTGGGGAGAAGGCTCACCAGCGCATCCAGAAATGGCTGTGGCTGTATCTGAGAGCCAAAGGTTAGTCGCAGCTCACGTGCTCACTCAGACTGATTTGGAAAAATGCCCCTCTCTCCCAGCGGGATATTGCAACCATCAGGTTATCATGCAGTTTCAATTCTTCTGCACACAGCCATTCCACTGTGATTCAGAACGTACCACATTTACAAGGGAAAGAGCAATATACTACATAAAATTAATAACCTAGGCAAAAGAAAACTGAGAAGATCAAGAAAGTAAGTGTATTTGGCAATGACTAATGTAAAAATAAAATGTTTACTAGTGCAGGTAATTGAAAAGGCTTAATCTCTGCACTGCTGTTTTCTATCTGGAAAAAAGGATGAGATACTCCATCTTTAAGGGAGAATGAAATTTTCAGAGTGGACTAGTTACTACAGAATATGTAAAAAAACCTTATGCTATCTAGAGTTAAATATTTTTAAATTCCACATAGGACTCCCAGAAGAGAATCTGAGAGGATTTCAACTCATTGTTTTTATTTTCTGCCTGAGACTTTTTAATAACTTGAGTCAACGTCAGAAAACTGGAGCAGTACCAATATTCTTTTGCTGTTATTCAAAAGGTCAAGCAAGATGAGCTAGGGAACAGAAGGACAAATGGTCTGACGTCAATCCAAACACAGAGAACTGAAACAGATAAGATGCTTCATTTTTATAAGGTATTATTCATACTATAACACAGCTATAGGATCATTCCTTCCATCAGCCTGATGTCTTCCCAGGAGATCTCCATTTCAAAACGCCTGGCAGCCCCAGGCTTCAGGCAGTTGTATGGAAGGTGGGAAAACTTTCTTCTTACCAGGGTGAGAGAGGAATGTGAGCCCTTTTCATGTGCCCCAAGTAGGCATGCTAGCACTCGGACATACAGGAGAACCACCTCTTTCTTGAGCATCTCAAGCCAGCTTTCTTATGTGTGCAGTCAAAACAATTTGGATGTTTCAGAAAAGTTCAATATAACCGAACACATTTGCCGTATTGGATCCAATCTATGAGTTTGGATATAACAAAAATAACTGATAATACCTATTTCAGAAAACCCAGCCCTAAAATTGATCAGAAAAGGTTCTTGCCATCACTATGTGTTTTCTTATTTAAAGTAATTTCTAAGAAAATTCTAATATGAAAATTTTCAAGTCCTTCCACATGCAAACCGCGCAGTCAGTCTGCCCATCTCACCTTCAGGCAGCTGCAGTATTGTTTAGTTACAGCACATCCTGCTTCCACACTCATCAGCCGTGGAACAAAGTATAAATAAATCCATTTATGAGCAAACATGCGCATACACAGGTCCACTACACACACCACCACAGCTTCCCTCTGCTACCTTAATCTTTGCCTTCCTTAGCTCTACAAATACAAGCAATGTAAGTACAGGTGCTTGGCAATCTAATTAAAGTAATTGGTTTTTTCTTGAATTACACAAATTGCATTACAGCTTTTCAATCTCATGTTACAGTAATACTATATTGAAATATATTGCAAATTAAATTATTGCTATTTATTTAATTCATGAATTTCCATACTGGCAGAGCACATAAAAGAAATGATCCAAGCTCAAAACCTAATTAGGGAAAATGTTTTGAAAATTGAAAATTGCTTAAATATTTCTAAGTGATTTTAAGTAACTCTATCATGTTGTTTATCCTGTTAACTTAAAATAATCACTTAATTACCCTGAAAAAAAGTAAAAGGCAAATTTTCTAGGGAAAAAAAAAAGTCCCAGTAGCACCAATATCTGTGTCATCTCAAAATAAACTATATTTAACATTGACCAGTAGTTAATGTTATAGATGCGAAACTGTCCAGAGGTCCAGATCCATAATGTTCACATTAATTCTATACAGAGCTATGTCACAAGTCTGAAACTTGGGCTTCAGCTTTTGAGCTGAACTAGGTATTTAACTGAATTTTCATAAGCCTCTAGGCTCTCAATTTGCCTTGAAATCAAAGAGATTTAGGGACAGATCTAAACTTTGAGTGCATTTGGCCCTTTGTTGCATTTTTAAATACACAAGGGCAACATTTTTATAGGCACTTAAATAAGTTAGAATTATAAATCCCATGACTTTAAACCCAGATGGGAACCAAAACATTTATGGCTTTTTGGCTTCTGAAAGATCTTTCTATCCAAAGTAATTTCTGATTACAAGAACAGATCCTGCTGTTGGACTATAAGGTCATTGATCCTTTATTTCAGCTTATGCCTTTTAACTGTAAGGATCTGGGCCTTTTCTTCTAATGGAAACAAAACCTTTGTGTAAATTTGTGAACCTGAATACTATTACAATCACCAAACTATTATACCTTATTTATGACCAAAACCAGTAGAAATAATAATAAAAAGTTGCTTTATTTAAAACACACCTGAAAAAGTAATTCCAAGAGCTTTTTATTATCTTGTTAAAGTAATGACTTTTCAGCCACTCTGAACACATGAACTCTAGAAAATAGACAGAATTTCTTAATGAAAAATGTAGTATAAGGAAAGCAGATTCCTACCTATGTACATACAATGTGAGATTCTGAATCTCCCATTTTAGGTCTCTCTTCCGCAATGTTTTCTCACTGCCTTCTGAAAGAAAAGCTTTCTAGTGCCACTAGAAAACAATGCCAAATAACTTCACTTTCTCTACCTCATAAGCGGAGCTGTCACTTCCCTCGGGGTGCAATTGTGCAGCCAACCCACCCAAAAGCAAAGCTATGCCTGCAGACAGCTCCCACCAGTGACAGCTGCAACAGCTGTGGTGGCTTATGGTTACCTTCTGGTCCCTGGAGGAGCTATGCCACTGGTACCTGGCAGCCTCCTTGGATCAAAGCATAATTAGAAGTGTCTCCAAGAAAAAAGAATTTTAAAACAGCCCAACACCTATTCCTATCATTCCCTATGGGTTACCATTCCCCAGAAGCTGGGGAAACACTGCAGTTGCTTTATGTTGCATCCCCTGGGTTCTACATCCATATCTCACATCTGCCCCGTCAGCAAGAACAGCAGACTCATAATTCCTATTTGCATCCCTCTATCCTCACTGTCTCTTTCTCTCTCTCCAGAGACCCCATTTAATAGTGCAGAGCTCCTTTGATCTTTGTATTCCCAGCTTGAACAAAACAGCTGTGTAACTTTGCAACTGCCTCTCCTGCTCCTCCCAGAACTCACCCACATAATTTTCCTGCCTCTCTTCTGGAAATGTCTAGTCAGAGAAGATCAATATGCAAGACAGAATCACTTATAAGCTCATATACCATTACCACTTCCCCCCAAAATCAATCCCAGAAGCAAAAGTCATGAAACTCTGAGACAGCACAGTAGAGAGAACCAGTTGTTACAAACTCAGCTTCACTTTACGTTAATGAGGCTTTTTAGCTTTGTTAACTTCAGTTGTAAAAGAACATCATTATAAAAAAGCCTCTGAAACATCCAGCCAGTGCCAATGTTTTGCACCTGTGTGCAAAGCCTTTATCACATGTATATATTTCATAAAAATATGTCTGTGCATAAGATGATAAAGGTGGAAATACAGGAAGAAATATATTTTGCCATAGCTTTAAGTGAACCCTCACATGACCCACTTGAAGAAGTCAGCAGGTGGTAGCTTTAAATGACTGACTTCTATGATCATCTGTTTAAAATGTCTTTGGTAGGGAAGAGTAAGAAAGAAAAGACTTGATGAGTATAGTGTCCTGCATTTGTTTGCTATTTGAAAGAAAAGTACCAGAAGTAAAGAGCTCATCTTCTGACAACAGGTTGAAAATTTGTTTGCTACTTGGGGAAAAAGTAACACAAGAAAATTAAAAAAAAAAAAAAAAGACCAGTTGCTGTATGTCACCAATTTGCTCTTTCTCTTTCAGACATCAGAATATTATTTTTGCATGAATGGAGTTTAATAATCATGACAGCATTAAGGTCTAGAAAGACGTACACATGCAAAATTGGTGAACATGGATATAATACAAACAGGATATTTATACATTGCTTTTAAGCCATAAAATAAAAGTCCACTTTTGTTAAATACCCGTCTCCTATAGTAATTTATTTCCTATACTAATTGTTTATATAAAATTCACAGTAAACCTCAAAAAAGTAGAGAAATGAGTTGAAATCTCTACTGATTAAAATAATATTATTTTCAAAATGTTTTTCCTCCAAAGGAAAGATAAACAGTTTCCCAAATGAATTCCTCCCCTCCTACCAGCATCATGTACTAACTCCCATGGAGAATTAAACTCAGGACCTTCAGAACAGATGGCAAAGGCCTTATCTGCTTTCCTACCACAGCATGAGGCCATATAGGTTTGCCTGATAATGCACTCACAATGAGAAAAAGGTTTATTGACCCCTCTCAAAATATCTACATCCACCAAACAAATGCTTTTTCAATTTAATGTACAGATTTATCTTTGACTTTTGCAAGTTAATTTACAAAACCTATGCCAAGTATTAAACCTGAGATACTAAAGAAACTGTTTTCATTTTAGTGCTATTCCAGCTGTACATTTTGTCAAATCTCTGGCACATTTCATTCTCTGTCTTTAATTAAAAGACAGTTAATTTTCAGCCTTTATTTTAATAACCTCAGTGTTCATTTTCTATGCATTTCACATCTTCCTTCCACATTTGTTCTTAAATTATACCATAGCTTTGACACTTTGTCCTGTGCTGTATGCTGAGCTCAGAGTGGTTTAGCAGAGGAGTAAGCTCAGTTCTGACACTGCATGAGCCCAACAGCTCCTTTTGCTCTATGCAATTCTAAGCTGCACACCTATAAAATTATTACAGAATAAAAAAATAAATAAAATATTTCCTGCAAACTATGAAAAATATGTAGACATCAGACCAAAACCAGCTGCTATCCTGAAGTCCTTTCCCTTTTCAACAAAGCAATCTAAAACTAGTTAATACTCAATTCCTGAATGTTTCAGCTTTTACTTGAATGCAAGACTCTTAAAATTTGACACTGTTTTGCATATTATTGCATTAGTCAAGGTCATATTAAAATTTATTTTTATTTTTTTGTGGTTTGCAAAGGCAACAAAATTAAGTTTAGGATGATCTTTAAACAAAAGGAAAAAATTGGTGAAAATGTTTTGAACTATTAGGGAGTGAAAATCAGTACCTGATGGTAGCAGATCTGAGCCATTGGGGTGCTGGAGGTTATGTTGATGGGCTCCCTATGGTTTCTTCTAAAAAGGTATTTATTTATACAATTTTCATTTTTCCTAGGATCCTTGTTAGAATCACAGGGAACCAGAAAGACATACACCTTTTTACAAGGAAAAGAAAAAGAAAGGCAAAAAAATTATTGAAAGACTGACTCACTAATACTTCTAAACCCTGAATTTTTGCTGTTTGTATTACAGCAATAATAGCTGAGCTTTACAAAGCTTGTTCTAATTAACTCACACATGTTCTTTCACAGAATGGCAACAACAATGGGACCATTCAGCTGTTTACCAACAAATGAACAAAACTTGTAGGAATGTACACAGATATGTAAGAATGATTGTAATTATAATCTCCCCATATAAACATTGCCTGTGTACCAAAATAACTCTGTTATCAGCTGGGAAGAGATGAAGGCCTGGTTTACCTATAGAAACACTATTGTTCTTCTTGTGACCTAAATAGCTCAGAGTTCCCTGCAGCTACCCTGACTCTGTACCAAATTACATCCATGTCTTCTTCCTACACTGCTGTTGTCTTGACATATTCTTGCAGCAAGGAGCCCTGGCTTTGTTACATGTGATGGAATCCTCACGACTTCCTTACACAGTCAGTGAGATTTCACACTTCATTAGAGGCTAACACACACACTTACGCAAGAAATAAAGACTGAGCAAGTCACTGTAGTACCAAAATCTAAAGCATGACCCAAAAGAGGTTTCTGGAAGTCCCCTTTATCAAAGTATTCAATGCTCATGCATTCTTTTGAATCTGCAAATTGATTCTAGAGTTGATTAATATGGTTTTGCCCTGGTGTTTTCTTCAGTGCAGCACAGAGATGCCCAAAAATTTTTAACTAAATACTTAGAAAATACTAAACAGTTTGGCAAAATATCTTTAGCCAGCTGTTGCAGCCATCTACCTGTAGAAAACTTCAATGTTTCCACATAACCCAAACACCTCGATTAGACTGAATGAAGGCATCTGGAAAACAGTTAGGAAAGCTGCTGAGAAAAGGAGGCTTTCAGCCCGTATCTTATATTATTGCTTCTGGGAGAATATTTTCCACTGTTTGGTGCCTGGGTGCAATCTACGATGAAAGTAATAAAAAAAGGAAAGGAAAAGTGGTAAAAAAAGGGGAAAGGTAGAAATTGAAATGATATCATAAACAGCAGCCTGCCACATTGTTAGTTTTTCAAATGTTTTTTAGGATATCTGTGATTATTTAGAATTAATAACTTAACTTGGGAAAAAGAATGAGCATAGACTACCTACATGGTACATCTAGAGCAAGCATAGTTATTTTTAGTTAAAACATAATTTTTATATCTTGCTATTTGGATGAATGTCCTCTTTGGTCTTTGAATTAATGTTTGGTCCACCCTAAATACTACAAGTACTTTCCTCTTTGTGAAGCTTCTATTGTATTTTTCCACAATAGAAAGGAAATGGGAGAAGAAAGAGAAAGAAGGCTGGCCACAAGGCTGACCACAATGAGACTGGCCATGCTTTCAGCTGGGACACTAACACTCAGAGATGGAAAACTTCTTGGCAAGATTATTTCCCCTTGTGTAATTTCAAAATGGAAGTGCTTGAAGGTATCTCTTGTAGACTTATTAGAGGGGGTGACATGAAGAAAAAGGCAAAAATATTTCACAAGTAAAAAATCCCTACTTTCAAAGCATGTGTGCATGTTCAGCATCAGAACAGTCAGACAACTCTTTAAAATCTTTAACCAATATTTTATAATATTCCTTAATTTTAGCCCTGCATGCACAGATTTTGTTTGACATTTCCAAAGTTTGATTCTGTCTTTTTCTACCGCCAGCAGAGAAGAGCCTTAAGACATACTTGTTTCTTCCTCTGAACATTATTTTCCCACTCCTTTTAAACATTAAGAAATTGTCTCTAATTATAAAGATTCTGTAATACAGATTAAAAAAGTCACATTAGAAAATGGTGCAGAATTGAAAGGCAAGAATGACACTTCAGCTCTCTCACAGCTATGTATTCATCCCCATTGGGTTTTCCTTATGATCAGAAACCAGCACAGCAAACCATCCGCAGGTAATGTATGCTCCTTGTAGCTAAATTAAACTTGCCTACCCTTTCCATCTTTTCTAAATGCAGCAAAACTATTACCAGAAAACCTTTTCAGTAAATACAACAATAAAAATTCTTACAGCTCTTTAACAGGAACATCTTCACTGCCCAGCCTGGCGAGGGGTGCACTAGGGCCTGCAGGGGTACAGCCTGACACAAGAGACCAGAGTCAGAGAGCCAGGACCAGGAAACTGGCTTTTTACAACCCATTGTTATCCCCCCACTGGCTTCTTGAAGGCAAAATAAGCAAATGAGCCATTTCAGGACTAGATCTGGTAGCATGGTGCAAGTAAAATTGTATCGCTGGTAACTGAGAAGTTTTTCTTGGAAATGTGTTCAAGAATGAAGGAAGAAAAAGGAAGTACATTCAGGCCAAGCACCAGTTTTGAACAGTTGCACAGCTGACACCACGATATGCTCAAGGGGAAAATGGATTAGACAGGAGGCTCTCCAGCATGCAGCAACAGGCCAGATCTGTCTGCAGTAATGGCTTTAGAGCATCCACATGGCTAAGAAATGAAAATTATTATAATTGCAAATACATATTCCCTTTCACCTATGGGCATAGTAAGGACTGCAAAAAATTAAAAGGCTTATTTTCATTTTATAGTTCAAGAAAGTCATTTTAGAAGTCCATGTAACTGGAGGATACTAACACTCTGTGAGTAAAAGCAGCTGGAATATAATTAAATCTAGTGCTAATTACCATACAAATTGTGATCCTACCCTTATATCTGTACGAGTAAAATGTTTATAGTCATTCTTGAAGGCACTTTGTATCAGAAACATTTCTCTTTCTTATCCACAAATTTTCCAGGTATATCAGTTTTGCATTTTAAATTTGAGAACTTAAAAATAAAGAGAAACTGCATTAAGTCAATAGCATGCAAAATATCTATATGCCATTTTGATTATTCAAGGCTCAGTAAGTGCAATATTTCCACACTTTATCGTGTTTGTTAAAAGCACTTTTACTTCAGATGGGATTCTCTTCCTTCCCTTTATCTATTCACACTGTCAAAATGCCATGAATTCAAAAAAATACTCTTAATAGATATGTCTTATTAATCTAAAAGCCTCAGAATCTGCTCATCTGTAAGGTATTTTTGGAAAATAAGAGGCTTCATCAGTGCCTGGCATAACTATCATCCAGGAAGCTACTCCTTTTGTATGTTCCATTCATTTAATAGAGAATAAATAAAATGAACCAAGCTAGCAGTGGCTGAATGGAACAAATGAAACATCTGCCTTTGTGACAGAATTATATTTTTAGAAGTTGTGTCTTCAGCATTGTTTTCTGTGACCGTAACAGACTTGGCTGAGAAAGGGAGAAGGATACTATTTGATCACCTGTAGGGTGACCAGCAGCCAGACCAGCCAACAAACCACTTGGGGCCCTTGCTGTATTTTTTAATTAGAAGGATACCAGTATGTGGCATGGTTACTACTTTTTCTCCTCCTCCTCTTCTAAGAATGGCAGTGAGGAGGCTTATTTTAAGGACCCAGTCCCACAGAAATCAAAGGCAAAGCAAAAACTTTATTTCCTTTTTCTGTCTTATTTTGTTTTCATGTGGACTATTATGCTTATTTTTCAAGTATCTGAGAATGTCTGGGGATATAAGGAATAGTATTTTTTTTTTCTTATTGCAGTATCTTTTCCTGTCAAGTGAAGGTGAAAATTCAGCTCCAATCAGAGAACAGAATATCATGTATCTACAACAGACATAATACTTTTTCCCAATTATATTTATTAATAGATCCTGCTGCAGGTATTAGAGAACTCCTCATAGATCAAACCCTCTAACCAAGTTTATGCCTCTGTCATTTTTTCTCATTGTTTACAATTCTCCCCATAAGTGAGTAAGATTTTATTCTTTTTTATTCTGTAAAGTAGCATCAGTCTTCCACAGATGCTACTATCTCAAAAGTTATGTAAATTCTGAGCTCCATTGTCACTTTGAAAAACATGATGAGTATCTGATCACCTGTCTGCATTATCTGTAATCAAAAATTTCTTGAAACTAAGATCTAAACTCTAATAGTTTATTTTTAAAAACTAAGTGAAATTTACCTCTGGTTTTGTGGATGTTCATTGTGTGAGGTTTAGCTTTTACTACTCAAACGCAATTTAGTGAAAAAATTTTCCCAAATCTGAACTACTTCGTAATAGTCTTCATAAAGACTCTAAAATCATTTATTGGGTTGCTCTATGATGCAACTGCTGACCAAATTATACCAGGCCTTCATTTTGTATGGGCAACAGAAATGACTGTGTGACTCCCTTTTTGGTTTGCTAATCAAATTTTCAAGCTGAACATGCTACAAGTTAATATATTACCTCCTTCAGGTCTCGTCTAACTGATACAAGTCCAACTGCCCCAGAAAAGTATATGTGACTATCATACAGCTGCTGACTCACAGCAGGGGTTTTCTCCTCTTGAATTTCATTTCCAGGACCAGATTAAGGAGCAGTAGCCTACAATATGGAGATTTGCTATCCCTGTTACCAGTCACTCCTCTGCGCTTCGCAGTAACTTGATAGAGACTAAAAATAAAAAATCATAGAAACATACAGAATCACAGAATAGCCTGAGTTAGATTGGACCTTAAAGATCATCTAGTTCCAACTCCCTACACCTGCGGAGAAGGATGGTGCTCACTAGGTCTTAAAATAAATACATAATAAAAATAAAAACTGAGAGGTACATTATGTTAGTAGTTGTTGATTCAGTAGGTTGCCTCTTCAGAGGATAAACTGAATAGACAGATTCTCTTAAAAACATATTATTCCCTGAAAGTGTTGGGTTTTGCGCATGCAGCATACAGGAATCAAATCAAGCCACTTCAATGCTTATTGTATTAGCTATAATGACATGACTAGCAAAATACAAGTCCATTATACACTAGCAGTTCACAGCCAGTATTAGTTATCTCAAAAAGGGAAAGATGTGTCTGGAAAGCCTGCATGAAGGGAAACAAACATCTCTAATACAACTCTTGGCAACAAATTTAATATGAAAATGTATTTTAAGTTGCTTTATAATGAAGGAAATTCCTGCTCACAAAGACATATTGTGCAGAGAAGCACATATTCCATCTGCCTGGGCAATGTGAGGACTCTTAATGCTGAGTAGAGTGGAATGTCTGACTCCAGCTCCTTTCTGTGGTCAGGCTGTGCACCCACTTTGATGAAACAGAGCAAACTTGTTTTGTTTTGTTTTGTTTTGTTTTATTCGAGGAAAATAAATGCAAAATTGGTCTGTGGGGCTCCCATCATGTGTTAGTTACCTGCACTTGTTTTATTGTGAGAATGAGCCACTGAGGAGTGAGTTCAAGATTAGTTTTGGCATTCCCCGAGAGGACCGAGCTTTTTCCAGCAGTAGGTAAGCAGGCAGGCCTGGTGGCTAAGCACGGGCTGCTCACAGGGAACTGAAGAGTCAGACACCATCTGCACAGACAGCTAAGGTGAAACACTGTAGTGTTACAGCCTCGGTAACTATAAGCTTTTGCCCAGGTTTTTCCTTCCTCTCATGCATATAGACTTGACCCAAAGGGACACTGTTAGAACAGTGTTGCAGAAAAGCAGTCAGAAGTTGGGGCTTATGCACTGATTGCAACTCATTGTAATTCTATATACTATAAAATAAAAAACTTACACCCACAACCACCAAGCCTCATACTTAAGAACAGATAATATCTTTGGGAAATGTCATTATAAATTTTTAAAAAGTCTCTTCTAAGCAAAAACTGGTATCATATAACATTGCATCTGGAATTGCATAACACAGGATGTACAAACGCAGGCAGTATGTATATATTTTCTTTTATGTATATATTGCAGTTCTTTGTATTCTATTTCTATGATTAAAATTTCTTTTATAGCAGTATTGTTTTCATCTATCTTGCTATCTACTAATCTAAAATAACTGCTATTTTAAAGTTATTTTTCAGTAAACTATAACATTTCCAAAGGCTAGAACTTGAATATTTCATAACCATTACACGATAGTGTCAAGCACAGTTCACTGAAGAGATTTCATAGATGTCACAGCAATAAAATTCATACCCCTTACTTATTAGTGGGTCAACATATCCTTTGATACCCTGCTGAGCTTCTCAGGTTACATGTTTATATATAGATCTTTCTTTTGTATCCAGCTCATTCTCCCATAGAGTTGCAAGGCATACAGAAAAAGCTGGTATATCGTTCAGAACAACAATGAAAATAGCACTATATAGAAATGGGGTTCTGTGTTCATCCAGGAAAGCTCAACCAAAAATATTCCGTTTCCAGTAATGCCATTGGATTCCTTCTCAATCTGTGCAGCTGCATGAAATCTGTGTGAATTGCCTGAAGCAGCAAAAGCCATTCAACCTCCATTTCTAATTTGGATTCTTCCAACCCAGTGCTATCTTCATTTCATCAAGTCTCATATTTTACCATTGCAGAGTTCCAAGCTGTACAGACACAGAGTTTCATTTCCACATTAATTAGGAAAAAGAAATTACTAGATCATAATTCCTTTCCTTCCACAAGACTTGTGGAAGAGGTTTGAAAACCTTCATCACAGTCAGCTTTCATAAGCTAAGCTGTTCCCTAAAATCCTTTGATATCAGTGCAATTGCACCAGCAGAACGAATGAATCAAATGGAAAAACCATACCCTCTTCAGAATTCATGATGCCCTGAGGACCAAACAGAATATTTAGACACATATTTATAAGGGGGAAAGATGGCATCCTCGATGGAAGGACAGAACTTCACTGTACTTGTCATTATCACAACAAGTGTAATCATTAACCATGCAAACAACTTTTTTCTGAATGTGCATGTAAAGACAGACAGTATCATGCAATTACACATTTTCACCCAGTAAAGAGCAGTCTTCTCTTCCATTGAGAAGAGCTTTTCCATGCTCATATTTTTAGCTTTATTAATAGGGTAATATTTCAATTTTTTTTCCCTTTCTACATTGAAGTTTAGAAGAAAGTAATGTTAATATCAGAATCTGAAACTAGTATAATTTTCAGGAGTCATCTTTCAGTTGCTTAAACATCTGCAAACTGAAAAGCAAAATTTTCTTGATTTTGAGACCTGACTTTTAAGATACAGGAAAAACATTACTTGCTTTTTGTCTTTGAAACAGATTTTTAGTTTCTGCTGGAGCGTTCAGTATATAATTGCTGTTTTACAGAGCAGCACTGTGAGGGCAACTGTAGATATACAAAGACTTATTTTCATTCTGTGAAGATGGGAAGGGGAATCCAAAATACAAAGGAGAAAGGAGTTAGGAAAAAGTCTGACCCTAAAGAAGAAAACTTCTGTTTTTCAAAGGATATCCCTTATGCTGACAGTCTGCAGTAGTTTGATCTTGCTAGTGTCAAGTCAAGTGAACCAAGCTGGCCAAAGAAAACGCAGCTGATATCATATTTTAGCAGGTCATCGAGCTTTTGGGGGTGAAAAGGAGAGAGGCTGTGAAGCTAATCCAGATGAGATACCTAATCTTTTGTTTATGTTCCACTGTGATAATGTCATTGCAGAGTAACCGTAATAATGAAAAGCGAGGAAGTTGAAAAAAAGTGGAAGGACAGAAAAAAGGGGTGGCAGAATTATTTGATTGTCATTTTGTTTTGGCAGATAACAATACAAAGTTCAAAGGTTATGAATTCTAATAAAAAGTTTCTAAAACAATGAACTTTTGATATCAATAGTGCATGCGTTGAAGGACATAGTAAGTAGTGTTAAAAGGGTGTTCCAATAAGAATGTCCCATGCTATAAGCAGAGTAACAAAAAAATGGCAAGAATGTCAAAGGGAAATGGTTATTTTGCTCTTATCTGAATACAAGGTGTAAATCGTTTTCTCCCTGTCACCCTGATGATTTTGATTTTCAGTTTTTCCAACGCAATGTAAATTTTAAGGACAGATTCAGAAAATGCATCCATGACCAGTATATTACCACAGCTGAAAGAATGCCATAACATACATAACATGTTAGTTTTTGAAAAGTTCTTTCTTAGATTTTTTCTAAGAATAATAATTTCTGTGCATAACAACCCTACTCTCAAGTAATGCTACAGAATTCCCCATTTTGTACATCATGTCAAATAAATTCTACAACTTTTAATTTTCTCTGTTTTCATAAAATGGCCAAAATTTTAAAAAATGACATATAAAGAATCTTATGAACTTCTCATTTATTAAGGATAGAAGAGCAAAAATCGTTCTGGACCTCGGTAAACCAAGTCAGTTCTTTTGTGCAAATACTACATCTTCATTTCTTTTAAAAAAGAAGAAAAGAATACTGCTTTATAAAGGTGCTTAAATGATAATACATACATTTATTAACAGCCTCTTATGAAATGTATGTTCATTCTGAAATCCACAGGGTTTCAGAAATCCCCATTTAATTTAATTTTTAGAAGCAGCTTAGCATTCTGTACAGAACATCAGACAGAATGAAGAAAAAGTGGGTGCTCAGAGTTCAGTCAATGAGGTCCAGGAAGTCCCCAGAGCTCCTATTTGTCTGCTCTGCTTGCTGGACTGTGATGAATCATTTAAAATATACATAAGAACTAGTGAACAGCAACAGTTCTATTAAAATTAACATTTCTGAAGACCATTTTCTAAGATCACTTACATTAGCAATGTTAGGTAAAGAATCCCTCCCTAACAATTTTCCTTGCAGATTTGAGGCTTCTACCTTAAGCAAATGATAACTGTTCTATATACTATTTTTTTTAAAATTTAATGATATTTTAGTTCAATGGTGTATTTGTCCCTAGAAGAACATTTGCATGGCCTAGTATTACAAATCAACATCTGCAGCTGTAACACATCCAGTCCCTCAGTAGCATTTAGCAGTCTATACAGCAGTTTTTTGCACAGTTTAAATGTGATTTACTTTTAATGTTGTTTTACTTCAGCCTTTCCCAGGCATAATGAAATTTTACTTCAACGATTTTACTTTTATTCTGTGTTTTTGCATGCGTGGCAGATTCAGATCTAGAGGCATGATTCCGTGTACAACATACATTTTGTTGCTTGTTTCACAGCTGATAAAGAACATTTGCATTCCAAGAGTTCCCTTGTTACTCTTCAGACATGGGTGAATACTGTGAAGTAAGTACTCAGAGATATGTATTACAGTAAAACCATGAATTCACCTCAGTGGTATTTATGACCTTTTGTATTTATTTTCAGAAAACATGTGAGTATTTTTTTAGCCAAAATACTTGAGGAAAACAAGAAGTCTCATGAGTACTTGTACAAAGGCTCACGCCTAGGAATGTTCATTAGGGCTTTCTCAAACCTCTGATTTTCCTTCTTCAGTCATCTGGTCACTGACCACAAATATTAGGCAGCAAAGAGTTAGCTGAAAAAGTTTGAGAGAAATCTTAAATCTTGGCTGAAATGAACAGCTCAAATACATCCTGTGTTCAGTAGTTTGTGGCCTATAATCCATAACTGGTCCGGAGATTACTTTCTGTCTCCAGGGAAAGTCATCCAGTCACCCACTACACTCTTACTTCATCTGCTACATCACACTCAGACAGAGTAGGAATACAGAATTCCCTGTCCTGCTATTTTGCATTAAACAATTCTTATGCAAACATGTCTCTGGAAGGGGACAGGCTGACCCTTAAGTGGTGCTAGTGCAATGGAAAACTAGCCACTATAGCAAGTAATATGTTTTCTCCTCTGTTGAAAGCTCCCAAATGTGTCTGTCTTTACAGATAATTCATAAAGGAAAAGCAGCTGCTGCTATTGACAGTTTGAGCAAAATTTGCCCAGTGCATTTCTTAATGAAAACCTTTTAATCTTAGCAAAGATTTAAAAAATTACAAGATGACTGGAACTAGTTCAAGGGACTTGAATTAACTAGACAATTTAAACCATCCTTTTTACACTTTAAACTCACAATTCACACTTTTCAAAAGATAAATTTGACATCAGTTTTCCAGTTCACTAACAAGGACGTTCCAAACATTCAGTGTATTTTCCCCAATGTATCTGCATATGTCATGATAGAATTACTCACAATTTCAATGAAATTAGATATTTGGGGAGAAGACTGCAGTATGTAATTAAGCTACGAAAGGAGAATAAAAGAGTGCAAGTTTGCATAAAGAGAACGCCTCAGCTCAAATTCATGAAAAGACAGACATCCAGGACTGAAATTGCTTCCCCATCATGTAAGAGTAGCACAAATAGCTCTGAAATATATATTGGTCTGAAGTGCTGCCAATGCCTAAGGTCTTAATTGCCATATGAAATCGCTAAATATGACCATATATATATATATATATATATATATATATATAAAAGGGTATAAAGGCAAAATGCAATCTTAAGTGTCTTTGGATCAGTATCGTTTAGAGTAATAAGGCTCAATTTATAAAATGCACTTGTAAATAATTGGTGAAGTTCAAGGTATGTTTTTGTATAAAGATTGACCTATTCATATGTAAATATCCTTATAAACATAGTCACCAACTGGAGACATTTATATTACTTCGTTCACTGATTTCTTTTATTACACTATGGTCAAAATCTAGAGTACAAATTATTGACAGATGTTAATAAACTTTGCAACATTTAACATGGATCTTACTTTAAACAGAGGATGCAATTATCAAGTGTGAGCTTCTACTCTTTACTTTTATATTCCTGTAAACTTAACAGTTAAAAATAATAAAAAGCCAAATAAGTTTGTAGCAGATATTTCACATTCATGCCATGTTTAGTATTTGTTTAGCACAACCTGGCAGACACAGCCAAGTTGTAATTAATGTCATAACATAGAAATTAGGCCAATTAGTGCTTAACACTGTTGGCATAGTCTGATGCTGTTATAGTTCTGTTCTTCATTGATTTCTAGTATGCTGAGTTTGATTGATGGGGTCTATATTGTTTTTAATAATTAAACTTAGCTGTTCTCCAGAAAAGTGTCCCCCACTTAGATTTGAAACACTATTACCAAGTTTTAAAACAAAATTTCTTTTGTTCTCTAAAAACTCTGAACTCTGAGTAAAAGCCTTAAAAGTTGTTATTTATATTTATGGACTCCTAGCAGATCAATGTATGGTTTTTGCAAATAAAAAGAACAAGCAGTAACAGGTAATTAATTGGCTGTGTTGAATAACATTTAAACACAGCCAGTGACTGGTAGCATTCTATGAGTATCCATCCAGTTACAATTACTGGATCACAGCAGAAATTGGAAACCCACTATGATTAAAATGTAAACAAACATAAACATTTATGCAGCCTTAGGGGAGTAAATCCTCAGTAATTCCAACCGAAGTATCTTCCATTTCCTTGTGCTCACAGCTTCTCATACTGCAGCTATTGCAGTGGCAGTTATGGTACACCACTGTTCCCTATGCTGTGTGGTCCTACCAAATAATGCATGGAAAACAGAAGGGAAAAGAAACATTACTGTGACAATCTGGTATTGGCAGAGATTTCTTCAAAACAAGGTTTTTAAAACTCATTCTGTGGTCCAGACATTCCACTATTACTAGGAAATATAAATCTGCTCCCTTTGAGGGGAGAGTGTATTACAAATTAGTTATCCTTCAACAGACAAAAGAAGACTTTGGACACTCCTTGCTCCAATTAAGTCAGAATGTTTTACTGAACAGATCTTTAAAACCCGACAAACTTCTACTTGCTACATAACAACAACAACAACAACAAAAGATACATTTTTTAGTTTTCAGTTTTAAATGAAAGGCATCAAGTTTAACTGACATACACACACACACACACATAAGATGAACCTCTCTCCCACCTCTGTTCTTACATATTAATTTTCTCTTGCACTTGAAGTGTTTTCCAATTTTCTTGGGATTCTTTATAGTATAATAAGTTCCTTAGAATATGAACAGTGCTAGTAGAAGAGTAGAAAAAATGACTTTTTATTCTTTAGACATCAAGAAAAAATCCATCCAATTCAGTTCTGATCAGTCATGCTAATTTTAAATGAGTGGATGTCCATGAATTCCTGTGAATTGACAGATTCATATACCACAATACCCAGCAAGGCAAGAAGACAGTTACTTGTTCTGTGTGACACACTTATTACGTGTCTCCTTTCCACTGAAATAAGCTTTTCTAAAATGTAAGATGTTTTTGTAAATGTATATAAGAGTCACACAGGTAGATTATGTAGACTTACTCAATCTCAACTTCTCAGCAAAGTCACACAAGTGAAAATTCATTTATTATTTCTTATCTGATACATACTTAGTATAAAATTCTTCCCTCCTTGTTTTCCCTGGGAATAGACCTGGTTTCTCAGAGCCCCACCCAGTCTTGCCTTAAACACTGCCAGGGATGGGGTATCCACAGCTTCTCTGGGCAGCCTGTCCTGGTGCCTCGCCACCCTCACAGAGAAGAATTTCTTCCTACTATCTAGTTTAAGATATTAGGAAGTCTAAAACCGTTACCCCTCATCCTGTCACTAACCTTCTTTTGCAACTGCTTTTTCCTAAAGTTTCATGGAGCTGAATTTGCTCACCATACCATCCAAGGAAAACCTGGCTGGCTTGATATGTGATAACACAGTAGTCACCCTCTGCTACCACACTACAAATAGTGCAGGCTAATGGAAATTTCCTAACACCTGTTTCTGTTGAATGTTAAAGAAGCCATAAAGGTGGAAAATTAGTAACATCAATGAAGACAAAAATGCCACTTGAAAGAAATCTTTGTTCCAACCCCTAAAGAAAAGATCATCAAATCTTGCATATATTTTCACAAATCCAAGAATTGCACTGAGAGACAGGTAGGACACGTGCAGAGGAACACATGTACACACAACATGGGTCTGATCCACTCACTGTAGAAGTAAAACCTTGGTACCTTTAGTTATGGATCTTGAATTCTAGCTTAACATTCTTTAAACTGTGCAAGCCACTCCTGATTTACAACATGATCTTAGCAGAAACTCTCAATGGAACTGTGCTCTCTGTAGTCAGAATGGCCCATGTTATATTTTGATACACATCATATACAAAACATATAAACTGTTATTTTAGTGATTTCTAAACTTTTATGGCTCTGATCTCCAGAGGTGCACTATAGAAAAAGTAAGGTTTTAAGCGTGTCATTAATTTCTTCAAAGACACATTAGTACACATAAGTGGACTCATTAATATCATTCTATTCTGATGAATATCATAAAATATTATAGATAGTTAACGAAGTATACAACAAAATAAAATAATTTATTTCTGTTTAACCTCATCACAACTTCCTTTGGCATGCAGAGTAACTCCAATTAACTGCAATTTTTCAAATAAGTTTCAGAGAAAAAAGGGAAAACCTGCTAGAGCTATCAAAATATAGTTCTTTATATTCTGTTTTCAGGTATTTATTTGGTCTTGGAAATGGTAGGACCACGATGAAACTTTAGTATTTTGCTAAAGGAATGTGACACAATAGTATTTTAACCTTTTATAGCCACTGAACTTTCAAATTTCAGAGCAGTGAGTGACTCCTCTGGGAACTGTTACAGGAACAAATGAGCTCTTGAAAGTACCAGGAGCTGAGGAGGGGCTTTGCAAGAGTCACCCTGTGTCTGGTTACTCTAAGGATGACAAATAATGAACATAAACAGGCAAATAGTAACTTCTCCTGCACAGTTGAAAGTCCTGGCGTGTCAGAAGGTACTCAGAGCAGGGCACAGAGGCACAGACTCACACCCACTTTGTGCCTACGGCAGACTTAAGCAGTTGAATCCTAAATTGTATACCACAATTTCCACAAAATCCCAGAAACGGGTCTGCCCAGCACCATGTGATGCATCTTCCTTTTATAAACAGTAAACAAAATCAGCTCTAAACTGGCTGAAACTGTAAATTCTGTAATTGAGGGGTGGCATTGGTCAAGTCCAGGCAGCTGACCCTCCCAGAGCTGCAAACAGATGGCTAATAACAGCCTAGGACATCCAACCAGCTCTGACAATTTGTCACATTTCCAAGCTGTGGTGACAAGCAGCCCCCTGACACCTGCTGCAGCTCTAATGTGAAATCTTGAATGTTACCGATAATCACAACTAAGGTAATTTTTTCCCCATGGTGCTATAGCAGAGGATTTTCAGGTGGCTATTTAAAGGAAATTTTTTGTCTAAGTTAAGCATATGTGTATGTGTGCTGGATGAGAAAGGGAAAAAACCTCACAATGAATTATGAAGTTATATAACAGTTTGGAAAATAACTTTGCATCCCAGACACCCTACAATGGGTTTCAGGAGAGACATGTAGGAGTTACAAATTAAAATGCTTTGGCATTTTTCCAGACAATAATTTAATCTTCCCGGGGTGAATCATTATATTTACTTGGCTTAGATTACGGTGTAGGGTCATTAAAAACATTCTGGTTCCTCCACCGGATTGCAACAGCTTGCATTTATCCAGCTGCAACTACACACCGCGTTTAAAAAAATTGGTTCAATATTGGCTAAAAATTGATGAATCAGGCAATTTTTATGATCAGTTCTTTGTGACTGATTAGAAAAAAAAAGAAGTGTAGGCAACTTTTATGTTTGTTCAAACCCTATTAAAATAACACTTTTATCTTCCCAAACCATAAGTGAAGCGTTTGTAGCATCGGGGCTGACCCTGATCTTCTGCATATTCTCTGCTTAAAGGACATGAACAGGAAATGGTCAGCTTAAGGACACAATGAAAGGAAACACAGCAGCAAAGGTTTCACTGATAACATGTGATTTGAAGTCAGTGAGCAGATTCAGTCAGTCATCCAGCTGTTTGGGCCAAAGTCTATACAGCACTCTGCTGACTCCTACAAGACTGTGTCACGAAAACATGTGCAAGACTGGCGCTTGACATGGGCAAGGCAGGGAAAGCGGAGTACTTTCACATCATCAGATGCTGTGGGTCGGTTATTTCATGCCAGAACCAAGGAAAATTATGCTGGTTTAGAAATATTTGTTTTTCTAAGAGTTAACTGGGCCAAATAGAAATAGGATGCTGATGTGAGGGTGTATTCATATGTCAGTGCATGAGTATCACTAGGTATAATGGAGTTCAGGTCAGAGCCAGAACTGCGAAGTATTCCACACCCACAATTAACGACTAATAGTATTATTTTTTATTTTTCTTTGAGGGAGAGAATTTTCCAGAACACATCAGCACTTTGGATACTGAATGATTACAGTGTGTTTAAAAGGATTTATAAACTATAAACTTTATGCAGTTTATAATTTCTAAGTAGTTCTTTTCTTTCCTCACACAGTCAGCAATAAACTTACACCAGCCAATAAATAGAAAGCCTTATTGAATGTAGCAAGGAAGGGAATGATATTATAAGCCTTGGGTGATGTGCTTTCATACTGACTTTAGAAGCACAGTTTAACCTAATTTCTGATTTTGGATTGTGGTAGTTACAATTCTTGTGCTTGGACAAGAATTACATCCTCCATATTTTTCAAGGCACATTAAAAAAGAAAGAAAACATTCTGAGTTTTTTTTAAACAATCATTTAAACCTTAACAATTTCTTAAATCTTGCTTAACTGATTTCAGAAGACAGTCACTGCCAGGTTATGAAAGAGCATTAAAAATTCTTAGAGTATTGACAATTTATCAAATCATCATGCAGGTTTCTATGTCAGCACTACTGGCAATTTTTTTTTTTTTCCAGTCCAAAATGAACTGGCTGGGCAAAAGCAAAGTAATTAATAGCCTGACCACTTGAAAGGATTCTGGATGACTCAGATTTCAAACTCCATCTTCTACCTGGCTCAATGTTTTCTGTTCTTTAAGAGCTGTACCATCATGTTCATTTTATGTATTTTTATATAAAATACCAATATTAAGACAGATAGAAAAAACAACTATATACTAGAGGAAAGAAACTCTGAGTATGAAATCCCCCACACTCCAAGAGAAGTTTTCTACCCAAGAAATTAGTTGTGCCAGAATGAATCAATACTTATAAGAAATTCTAAAAGGTCATGTGAATGTTCCACAGCAGAATTGTTGTATATTTTAAACCTCAAATAGTTTTGCAAATAGAATTCTTGTTTTCTGGCCAACCCTTCTCTTAAAACAAGCAGACTTGTAAAAGCAACTGAAACTACATAGAGTTTTTCTTTCTGCTTGTCATTTAAAAGTTCTGTCATAAGTGTTCAGAGTTTCCATAGCCTTTTGTGACCCTGGGGGTCTTAATGAAAAGTGGTACTAATGCTATAGATATATGTATTATATGGGGGTTTCCAAGTACAAAAGACAATAAATAAATGTGCTATTTACTCACAAAATTTGCTACCTACGTATCGACACAAGAAACCAAATGGAGATGACCACCTCTGATACACAGCATTTTTATTTTTACACCCTCAGTATATCTAAACTGTGTGGGCACGGTCAAGAGAGAGGAGACTGGGCAGCAATAAATTAGATGCATAAAATAAAAATCTATATTAAGATATGTTATGTCATTACTGAGTAAGTCATTAGATAAATCCAAACCCAGTCAGGAGCTTTTTTCTTTCCTATTTAAGTGTTTTAAAAAGAAAGGGGTACATTTTCAAAGCTCAGGGAGAACCACTGAGCAGGCAACTTTGTTTGCATTTAGATTTAATGTCATCCTCCCCCCATTTCAAGCCAAGTGCTAACCAAGAGTTTAGACTCATGTTAACTAACATGAACACATGGTATATTTCTCTTATAAGGTTTCAGACAGTACTTTATCTCTGATTCATAAACTGCTAGTTTTTAGAATACCATGTGCGTTATTGCAAATGTTCTGTCTTTACAACAGCAGGAATACCCAGAGTTACCAGCATATAAATGAGCTGGACCAATATTGTGAAGAATACCCTCGCCTGCACGAAAATGATCCTAAATCACTCTCCTGTAATCACTCTATCAAAGGAATGAGGTCAATATTTTATGCGGCCCAACTGTAGTCCTGTTAGTGATTTATACAAAGTCCAGTTTTAGCAGGTATTGCTATTGTGGAAATAGGGGATGTGAAAGACAGAATATGCATTATCAATGGTTTGTTTTTTGGGTTTTTTTAAATTACTGGTGGACCTAACCTGTGTAGAGCTGTGCTGGTGAGAGCGAGTTTGGCAAATGGACAAACTTCCCTCAGAGGAAGACCACAGGAAGTCTGAGGAAGACTGACTTAGGATATTCAGAAAGAGAAATATTGGATAGGTTCCATATTATGAGTGTTGTTCTACACAACATGTTCTATACACAAGACAAGAAGGATCCTTCATTAAGGATCTTTTGCTCCTGGAGATGGAAGAAGAGGTGGATAACAAAAGACAGCTGCATCCTTTACTGTAGGAGACTTCCACAACTGATTTAGGCTTTTCCTCAAGTGCCAGATTCTCAGCTCTGCTCTCGACTCCATCTGTCATAATCTCCTCCCCTGAGCTTTCATTCCTTTCACTTTGTAGCATCTGCCAGTATGCATCGCCATTTCTCCTAGCACAGAGTTTCCACAGTGCACCAAACTCCCAATTAGCAGCTTGTGGCTATAATGAGGCTCATAGCTTCTACAGCAGAGTGCAAATAGAGTAAAGACTGGCATTCTCAACTTTTGGGGTTCATTTGTCCTTTTTCATTGCAAATGCTTGAAGGAGTTTATTTGCTAGACACAGCTTTCAATGAAATAGCTTTGAAAGCCATGCTGTGATTACCACAGAAAATGAGTAAGGACCTTTACCTCATGAGGAACAAATTTGTGGAGGTCGTGATTATTGCCTTTGTTAATGGAAACATGAGAAAGACGTTTGCATCTAGATCTAGGCAGGTAACTTTGACAAAGGGTTCCATTACCAAGAAGATGTAGATTTGTTCATCTCAGATGACAAATCAGTTTGGATCTAATATATTGAAAATTATCAGCCAGAAAAGCTTTGGTTTTACAGAAACTACAGGAACAGAAAGGAGTAAATTGGATAAGCTATTGGATAAGAGAAGCCAAAATAAATGCTCTGAATGTGGGTGATGATCAGGATTCAATGTTCACCCTTGGAGGAGGGGATCTTGATTTGACCTGCACTGGTGACTGCAGTGGTTACAGGAGTCCTCCTTTTTTACAGAAAATAGCACTCTTGCTTCTTCAAGTGACTGGCCATCTAGTGAGGCACTTAAACAGGTGCCCTACCCAACCTGGACACATGTATATCTCAGTATTTATAGCTTTAAAGCAGATTTAAAGAGCTCATGCAGCAGGGACTGAGAAAAGCTCCCACTAGAGAACCTGGCAGCAGGGTAGTTAGGGGAAGGCAGTGCTACCAACTCTCACCCTGAATTTGGCGTAAAGTGATGAAGACACTGAACTGTTGTGGTAAGTTTCTAATATTTTAATGAACATTTATTCACTGGACTGGTGCAAATGTTGCCATGGAGGAGCAAGAACAGCACTTCTGGCTCCCAGTCAGTGCCGTCAACTTCCTCACATTTCATACTATTAATGTAGAGTTCATACATAAGGTGTACTGCTTTGTAAACACAGGAAATGACAACAGTTCCTTGACTTTTCTAACTAGCAACCCATCTCCGGCTCAGCACCTTATTTCTGCTGGGTATCTCTTAGGCCTGGAACGCTAGAAGCGTTCTAGCGTTGCTAGAAGCAACTATGCCCCCCAAATGCTGAAACAGCAGAAGCTGATATTTCAGGTAGGATGTGCCTGTCTAGAAGGAGCCCTTTACCCCTGCAGGGGGTTTGCCCACGGACCAGGGTTACAAATACGGCCCAGCTGCTCCTAGGTTCATTCAAGACCTAGCACATTTCTGCTGCATCACCAGAAAGCTGGAGAAAAACACAGCCCCACTTGAAATGTATAGGAATTTGGTAAATTATTCTATAGAAAAACAAAATACTTGTCTTGTTGCAAAGTTTCAGTCTTGCCCCCATCCACTCCATCTATGCTCTCACTCCTAACTAGGAGTTCAAATTCCTCAAGCCCTGTATTCAAGATTTTAAAGGAAGCACAGTTCAAATAAATACTTGGCCTAACCAGTAGTTTTCTTCCCAGGCAAGACCACAGCTGCAATAGACTATCCTAACCCTTGTATACAAACCCCAAGACCTGTTGATTCAGGCAAGGAATAGTCTGGGACAGGTTTCATGTTTCCTAAGGCTTTCCAGTGCCTCCCATTTTAAGCCTTCTTCCTGGACCTAGCTGACAGCACAAGTGTAATAGAACAAGGTTAATTATGCCATTATTCCACATCCTTCCTGGCTGCAGCTTAATTAACTGTCATCTCTCAAAATGTTTATTAAGAATTGTTTCTCGTGCACTCTGGATAACTATTCCAAATAGCACACTCAGGTTACTCTTTTGAGCAAGCTTAGTAAGCACTTTTTTCCAGGGCTTTTTTGGATAGGTTGTCACTGAACCTTTTTAGACAGCCACAGAATCCATGCCTTTTGCCAGCTTTAACCATACAACTCACAGTTTTAATTCTTCTTATAAGTGCACCCTGGATTTGTTGTTTATGTAGCAGCTCAAATTCCTTCCAAAATAATCCATCTTTATACCACTTTACTTCATTTTCCTGTCACTGAGGAACTGTTTTCCTAGGGCCTTGAATGTTATTTTTTTCTGTGAATCCCTTTGAAACACTTGTTCAAGCGACAGTGAAAAACTAAAAAATCAAAAAGGAATGCACGCACAAGCATGGATCTTGTTTCTTAAAATAGTACCTACCAGAATTCTGCAGGTTTATCAAGCATACACAGTTAAGTAGCATTTGCCTTATCCTGAGTGCCCTTCCTTCTCTTATACATACCTGATTCTTTCCTTCACAGAAATGTTCCTCTTTTTCATTAATGATTTTATAATTCATTTCCCTCCAGTAAGTTAATGCATGGGAAGCTTGAATACTTCTCTTCTGTTCTTGATCATTACTCTCTTTCCAAGAAAGCACTATCAAAGGCTTTTCACTCACCACATTTGGCTTCCACTCTAACACACACACCCCTTCTGTGGGATCAAAGGTTTTACAGACTTCTAATCCAACCTTGGATGTGCTTATCCATTAGCACCTTCCTCTGTGTCTTCCAAGCTAATACCTAGTCATAAGTGGTTCACTACTCTTCTGGTTGCAGTTTTCCTACTTGTGTCCTGAATTTTAATCTACCTGTGTCTCTTCTGAGGGTTTTCTAGCATTTCACTGTCACACTGAAGCCTCTGTTTTGTAGGAAAGCCTATGATTTTGGTTGGTAGTCAACGCATCTTTCACTGAAGCTGCATCTACCTGGAGCTAAAAAACTTTGATCTGAGTGAGTGGTATAATTGTCCTTTTTGTTCATGATGAACATTGCCCAAACATACAAACTGCATCCAGTGCACTCTTTTTACAGATCTTTTACTTGCGTTACTGGTGTTGGTTGCCATGCTGAGCAGTCTGGTTGCATATACTTCAGCTTTATGTTTTGAGTCACTTTGCTAGTTCTTTTCACATGGGCACAGGCTGCAAATAGAACTTTTCTTTTGAATCCTTTCAAAATGTCTCTTCCACATTCCACATTGTTTCCTTACCCAGACTACGATATTATAACCTAACACTTCATTTTATCTGCCTGAGTTAACAGAAAAGTATTACATAGACTAAAACTGTACAAAATAACATTACCTTCAGTATTTTCCCTCTGAGTAGCACTCATTGCTTAAGCATATAGAATCAAGCTTTCTTTGAATTTGCCTCACTTGACTCGTAACTTGCCAAAAAGTTTCAGCTAAAATGGGACTTTTATTTATTCCATTCTCCCCTATGAGATAGTTTCTTTATTTCTATGCTACTGGCAACATCTGCTTTTCTGTGACAAGCACCTCAGAGTTTAAGGCACCTGCAAGAGAGATTTTTCCATACCTTGCAACTTTACCAAAATTGTGGTTTGCTGAAATCCATGCAATAGGGTTCAAGAGATTATAAAAATACTTTCTACTATATTGAAGAACCCCACCCAACCTTCTTTTGTTCTTGAAGAAATACTTAAAAACATGAACCCTCCTCACACAAAACAGTTTCAGGGAACTGAATCTGTTTAAAATCTCATTATTTTTAAGCCAATTTCTTGATTCCTCAATGCTTAGAATAAGCATAGCCATAGCTACACGGAAAACTGAGATAGCCATGACTTCTTCATCACTGTTTTGAAAGAGTGAGAGGGACATGGCTCTCAGTCACGTTAAACTGTTGCTCTGGGATTTGCAAGGAAGCTGCATATAGAGATGATACAGTAACTTAATCACCAGCAGCTGCATCCTACCTTCTAATAAGTAGTGTTTCACAGAGAGAGTCTATTAAAAGTGATGCTGCAGAAACCTGTAGTGAATGCTGGCAAGTTTATGGGCAGGATTTAGACTGATGTTTTTAATTTAGAGTGAGCCTCAAAGGTTTCAAATCTGATTATATAAGAGACCACCTATCTTGCAATTGATTGTGTTGTATTAGTGGTCAGAGGAGGAATTCAAGTTAATAGCCTAGTCATATAGGCAGAACAGACTTGGCAGGGGGAGATCTGGTGGACAGCTTTGAACTCTGCAACTTATTCTTCAACTGTAAAATGGGGATAATAATGTTCTTCTACCTCCCAGCAGGGTGCTTAGGCTAAATTCATTATTAGACATTTTCAGTAATGCTTCTGTTTATGTTTCCAAGGTAGTGAATAGGGATGGGCTGGAAATCCCTTAACAATAAAACTTATAGAGCTTAAAGGGCAGTGGGAGCTAAGGGGTCACAGCACTTGCAATAGGAATTATTATCTACTAGATAGTAGTTGTAAAATCTGGTAGATAACTCCCTGCCCAATCAGTTCTTGGCAACACAGTAATAAGGCTTCCCTGATGCAGGCTCAGGCACCCACCTAATAAGAAGACTGCTCAGAGATACTTTATCTCATCTTCAGGAGGACCATTCATAATACTGAGACTGAGGGAAAAAACCCACCTCTCTAAGCTGTGTGGTACACTGGAAAAGCAGGTGCTTATCATCAGCTCCATCCTTGCAGCCAGGAGTACTTTAGCCTGCCCGGACTGCGTATGTGTCCAGGATGATAGCAATAGGATTCCTTGCAAAGCCCATCAGTCATTAAAAGATAAATCTCTGCACATGGATTTTAAAGTTAAAGAAAGAGCTCAGTAAAGACCCCCCTCTCCCAACAGTACTTTGCACAGGAGCCCCAAACTTCACCCTACAGGCAGATCCCTTCACTGCCTAATAAACTAACCAGAAACCTCCACTGCCAGCTCCCAAGGTCAGCTCTAGGTCACGCTGCACTTGAGGCTTCATGCAGCTCAGAAGACACTAGAAGGGAATCTTAATTTCTTCATATAACCGGTAAACATCTCATCCAAATACTGAGTTTATGGTTCATCACATGAAGTGTCAATCAAGCTCTATTCTGCAAAGGCATAGCCTAGTGTCTATGGAAGGATGTCAGGCTTGTGGAATCAGCCTCAGCAAAGGGCTGAATCCATCTTGGCTGTTTGCCCTGAAATGCTGCTGTTTGAACAAAAGGGAAAGCAGAAGGAGTAAACTGTATGATACGAAGTGTACTCAGCCTCCTACCAGCACAAAACTTTTTGGTCTGTATTGCTGCATTTGTTCAATATACATTCGATTCCTTCAGTTTCAGCAGCTGCTCAAAAACCTGCTAAGAACTGCAGCTACAGTATGTTATGTTCTGATGTATATTCCTGTAAGACTTAGGTGGCATTTCTTCCTGATATTCAGGGTTAGACAGATAGCTCAAAGTTTGAAGACAAAATTGAAAAAACTTTCTACATTTGAATGTCAGCAGAAAGTTATAGTATGCAGTGGTTGCTGACTGCACCCTCTATTTTTGGCTTGACTCACTGAATAAAGGAAAATCTGTAGATCCTAGTCACAGCTGGTATACACCAGTGCCTGCACTGTATTTTTCCCTGTATCCAGTGTATTCAGAACACAGCAGAGGCTAATGAGCTAAAGAAGCAGTGCATCTTGCACTGAAAACCATGTTAGCAAAGCTGCTAAATGAGCCTCCTGGCACTGGGTGGGCCAGGGGCTCCCTCAATAGCATGTAATGCATTTCACATTGGCACACCACATCAGGAAATCCCATTTCCTCCCTTCTGAGAACCGCAGCACGCATTGTCAGCTTGCTTGATTAAATGGTTTCTACTAGGGTCCCCTTTCATTTATTTATTTATCAAGAAGGGGTTATCTAAGATACAACCTGAAAAGGTCTTAAACTGGGACAGCCATCATCACTTACCCCCAACTTTTTACAATAAAACTCATCACTGTTGGGTTTAAGCAGCAGCAGTTCAGTTTAATTCAATTATTATAAGTGTCATGAGTAGAAATAAATAGTGATTTTGTTCATGTTTTTATTTAGACTAAGTGTGGTCCCTAGGCTTCTGGCAAGCTGTCAATATAGCCATCTGTTTTGCAAAGTTTATGGATCTCTCTGGAAATAGACAGCCCAAAGCTAAAGTACACTAAGGATTGTTTTTCTTTGAACCACCTGCTGTAGAGGAAGAACAGTCAGATTTCAATAGGACATGGGCTTTATGCTCCACGTATGCCCAAAGTCAGACCCACTTAAGGATGCAAAATTATCTTAAATTGATTTCACCTACATTTTCTTACAACTCAGCTTCAGCAACTTGCTTATAAATTTATGATATATATTTACAAACACACACACATACTAATACAGGTAGAACTAGACAGAGAGAGAGTAGGAGACCTGAAGTCTAGAGCCAGGTCACCTCAAGATCTTATACAAATGTCTGCTTCAAGGAGCTCATATATTCAAAAGCAAACATAGCACCTCAAGTATATAAACAAGCAAGCCATGATGAAGACAGAAGGTATCTGATATGAAATTCTGAGAGCAGATGTGCAGTTTGCAGGCCATCAGTAAGAACAGATGTCATTCTTATGAGCCATGAAGGGAGACAAAGCATATCAAACCACCACAAAGAATTTGAAAATAAAAGCAAAAAAACCCTTTTTAAAAAAATTTTCAGCTGGACTTTCTCTGCTATCTTAATAGCATGTTACACCTCAATTGTCTCCCTGATTTCAGTATCGCTTACTCAATTTTAAACTGACTATGCCATGTCAGTTGGTATTCTATTATGTTTGCACATAAATACACTAACGTGTGAATTGAAACATATACTGCCATAGAAATATAAATAGAGGACCCAGTACTAATGGGCTTGGTCCTGCAATCCTGAAACAACTGACCAGGGTGTGGCTGAATCTAGATTTAGTAGATTTGGGGAGTTTTTTGACCAACATGGCGGAAGCAATTAAAGTCTGTTATTCATTGCTTTTACAAAAAGTTTTTGGATGGATTTTTCATTGTTTTTAGTACATTATCTGCCCTTAGTATGGTTTGAATCTCAAATAACTGCTGTCAGGATGGAAGAAGTTGTACTCAAGATCTCTAAAGCAGAAGGGAAACCCCACCTAACGTAATTGTTTTATTGTATTACCAAAGCCTAAAATGTCAGCAGCACAGTGCTGATGTTCTCAAACCTGCAGACACAGAAGTGATTTCATGGAAGCTTGTTTTAAAGGAAGATACTTCTAACAGGGCATGAGGATTGGAGATGATATTACATATAGTAAATTAGAAACCAAACTGGTGAGAGCCAAAATGACAGTTTCAGTGGCTAGTGTGTTAAAATTGAGAACTACAAGGAGTACAACTGGTAATACAAATTTTAAAGAGATATTTGTTTCAATGCAATCAGCCTATAGGTACACAGTACTGTACCATTGCTTTATTCTCTGCAATGTTGGCAGATGAGCCACTGTGGTCCCTTCCAACCACACCCATTCTGATTCAGTGAGTCTGTGATTCAGTGAATGAAGAAAGAAAGAAAAAAAAGGCAAGATCACTCCTTTGATTGAAATCATACCTGTGTGAAGCTGTTACTGTTGCACTGTTTTGCTTTGGCAAAAATTAGCTAGAGGCTATAGATAGAGCTCTGTTATGTTTCTCTGCCTCTGAGGCAGCTGACCTGTGGTCTGTTTCAAATCCAATTGGAATCCATGGAAGATTTTACAGTGGTTTTCATTTGTTTCGGTTTTTTTCTAGATCGAGTCCTGGTGGACTTGGGTTTCTGCCACAAGACGGAATTGGGATTAAAACTCCTTTTTCATGCAAAATCTCTCCTTAGTCCTGTACATGTTGGTTTCTAAGCCCATAAGGTAGAGGAAAAACACTCAGTTTCATTGTACAGATTTACAGGAAAAAATGCTGAGTATTAATAGCACCGTATGATCCTTATGAAATTCATACTCAGCAACCTTCAGCTGCTTATCTGAAGATATGGTAAACAGAAATTCTCTGCCATGGAAATTTTCATTTGATGGTTTATTTTCAGATATGATCTACTCTCCTTCCCCATTCAGATTTCAGGAGTATCAAACCTCTGGCACAATGACAGCAATCAGGCATGCTGGTGCAATAAATGATGAGCTGTCAACAGTGATTCAGGCTGGGTGGCAGCCATATAGCAGACCATATAGGGGCAGATCTGCTATTGTTTTATTTTTCATGTTGGGTTTCAAATCATCACATCAACATTAATTCATTCTTGGTTAGAGTTCTGTTTCTTCCTTGGCCATTGCTAGCTTTGTAGTTCTCCCGCTGATGTCAAATATTGGACTTCTACAATCCTGGAATTTAGGTCCCGTTTGCAATTGTAGACTTTGCAGGTCCTTGATGCAGCCCTGAGTAGGGGGTGTAGTAAAACAGCAGGTAGTGGCTATTCATAACTTATTGAATCACACTCCTGCCAAATACCACTTCTGAATACATGGTCAGCCTATTACTGCATGGAAAATTACATTTCCCCCTGCTCTTGTTTGAAATATGCGTTTATTTGGCATTACTCCGCAGGCTACTATTCATTCAAGTATATTAGAACTGAAGAATTATGCAAAAGCAAATGCTGGAAGTTAATCAGAAAATCATCCATTAAAATTGTCTCACTGAAAAGGGAAAGCATTTCAAATCTTTTGTACTGATGCAACCTTGAAACTCACATCTGGAAAAGAAAGGTTTTTTGCAAACAAATGTTTTCTGCTGCTATAAATAAACTCTGAAATGCTAAGACCAAGAAACCAAAACTCTATTTCCTGCATCATTGAAAATCTACATGTTTTTGGTGTGGTACTAACATCGAACAGCTTACCAGATGTGATTTTAAATGCATCTAAAGGAGCCCAAGAAAAGGTTCAGGATCCCACACTTCCTAACTAAGCATGCAAAATGGATTTTTTGAATCCTTTTATAAAAGGTTACAAATGCAGATGAGCAAATGACCAGCCATCACTTGGAAAAGATAAGATAATGTGGTGTTTACTAACAGATGGACAACAAGCCTTTATAACACCTATACAACTCCTATATAATTTTGAGGCTCTGAGCTTATAGAAATATCCTAAATTAAAATTAATTGCTCACTATTATCCTGAAAGCTAAAAGAGCCTGAGCTTCGACAAATGTAAGTTGTCTCAACTAGGCAAACAGTGATAAATCCAAAGGCCTTATTTCCACCTATAATTGTTTAGCTAAAAGGCTTTTTACAAATTGAATTATGAATGCAATTATATATTTCATTATAGGCTCTTAATTCATAATATAGTATTCATTATATATTCATTATATACTCTTAATATTACCTAGCTCTCTGGATGAGAAGTTATACATTTGGGATGTTTTCACTATAAGGATCCTGGTTGTCATACTGTGAAGAGCTTTGTTCTACACAAGGATGAGGAGACATGAGGAGACTGAATGCAGTGGACTCCTTTAGTTGCCCAGGTGATGCCCGAACAATCTGAAAAGACACGCTTGGTGCACTGAGAAGATTCATGTGCTTTCAATCTTTTGTTGTCACAGAGTAATCATATTTATTCCAATATCAGTATTTTTTTAAATACATGTTATTCAGCCCATTCAGATCATATCGTGGAATCTACACACTTTTTAATGAAAATAAGTATGCAAATAGGGTCCACTGTGCAGAGTTTGACTGAAATGTAGCTGAATCCATCCAAAAGAATTACGGCCATTAAAGCAAACTTGCAGTACCAGTATGAAACCATTGCTTTCCTTATTGTACACATTTAAGGCCACTCTGTTTATGTCAGCTACCTTGTGTTTCTATCAACTTTCTTTCAACTATTGTACTCTGTTCCTGTTTCTCCAAGACTGTTTTGTAGAGCTGATTCAAGAAGAAAAGAAACAGAAAGTTGATTTTTTTATATTTCTAGAGCTTTTACTATTAGCACTGTTGCAAGTATGCCTTTCACCATCTATTGCTGCATCTCCTCAGTTGTTGAAGCTTACTAAACAAAAAGGAAATGAGAGTGGAATAGCTCCATCTCCAGTAATAAACTGTGATTCCTCTTTTTTGTGGTTAGTGTCTGACTAGACAGATGAGCAGAACTGCAGCTCTGCAGTGGAAAAACATCATTTCCAGCTCAGCCAAGAAGTGACATTTTAATGAGCAGATGTGCAACCTTGCTAAAGCAAGTTAAATCATAAGTATAGCTTGTATATATGAGTAGTCTTCAAAGACCTACGTTAGTCACTCCAGTTGTCTCATAGATATTTCAAGTACTGGTCATGACACAGATCACAGCACATTTTCTACTCTAGGTCAACAGAAAATTATGTACATGCAAAAGTTTAAATTCAGTATGACTGAGCAGTGTATGCATTGAGTTACTCAAACACAGTGAGCCGAATTGTAAATGAGATAAAAGTTATCCTCTAGGTTCAACTGGAAAAAAATCCCGAATACTGTGATTTATTCCATCAACCAAGCATAATCTCAAGCGGAAGTATCTGGTCTACTAAGCCACTTAGACATATTTATTATTCTTATTCCTGTAGTAAATCACCTTGGCTTCAAAAGGGAGGGAAGGTGAGACTGGCAGACACGACAATGAGGGTCTTGCTGTCATACCATCTTTTCTGTACATGTCATAATCTTATAAACCAAAACAGAGGTCAAAACAACTGAGTTACTACTTTTCATTAAGCACACCCTAATTTATTTGCCAGCATAAAATATTCTGCAAGTTTTGCAGAAATATAGGTGGCCCAAAGCCCAGATTTACGGGTCTTCTTTCATGCAGTGTTCTATTGCGGATTTTTAAGCAGTGTCAGCTGCCAGTGCGATTTGTGTAACACTGAACTGTGTTGCAAGGGGAGTTCACTCCTGCCAGGCTTGCTGAAAGGATGTTAACCAAGTACATTTGGGTGTTCCTGCTTGCCTCATTACTCACAGAAAACAAGGCATGTCTGAACTACAAGTCTGGGGTGAAATCCTGGATTCAGTGAATTCAAAGGTAAAATTCACATGGACTAGAGTGATGCTAGAATTTCTCTTGCCTAATATCTTTCTCCGCTCCAAAAATATGAATGTCCCCTTTTTCAGGACAGATTTTGCACAGATCCTTTTTGCAACTATCAGAGGCATCAAGAGAAGCATCGGGTTCTCATTAGAGACATGATCACACAAGTTATGATGCAAAAATCTGGGATGCAAAGTCAGAGTGCATCTGCTACATGATGTTATCATCCCATATGCACATTTTTCACCATTAGTAAATGAAATAAAATTATTTATTTCTTACTGAAAAATTGGCATTTTTTATTGACTAAGAGAGTGTAAATGGGATGCTATCATGAGCTCACTGATTTTCCATAAATATTACTATTGCATGATAGTAAGAGAATGCATATGGATTATTACTATAGTATATTTTATGTGCTGTACATTTATATTCTTTCTAAATTGTAACATTTTCATTAGCTCAAAAATCCAGAATGCCTACTACTTTGCCAGTCAATCCTTCTATTTTATCAAGTATTTGTATCTATGTAATTATAAACCTTTACTTAAAAAAAAAGTTATTTATTTTGACTTGGAAATCCGTTATTAACTGTATCCAATTGTATTCAGGTGGAGGTCTTGTTCACAAAAATAATTCCAATAATATTTTCAGTAATAGCTTTCTGGTGAAAATGGAATACATTTACAACACAAAGAAAACCCACTCTTACCAGATAGCTAGTGGGATATGTCAAAAGGAATAACCTTAAACAAGATGGAAACTGAGAAACAAGACAAAGGAAACAGGTACTAGAATATTTCATTTAGTGACTATATGACAAGTCCATCATAGACCATTATTTATAGGTCACTTTCCTGTCAGCTGTAGGATTTCTGGCCCTAATCATGAGAGTCAACACAGACTTCCGAATAAAAACTTCCAACATGGCAGAGAGAATTCCGAGCAAGACAAAAGATACATGACCATTATTTACTTCCTCTCTTACTTTTAAAATTATAAGATATTTTTATAATAATTCCTTGTCATTAATATTGCTGTTTTCTGTTGTCACAGAGAACACGAACAAAACATTTCTTCAGCAAGATCTTGAGCCTTGCTGAAGCTGAAGTCCAAGACAGCAAGTAGCTTAGAGAAACTACATGGTTAAATACAACATTTTGTTATAATCCCTTGTCTCAATTCTATGCAACTTTGGAGAACTATTTACCTCTCCCATCAGATTTTGCTCTTCAACATACAAAAATTTCATTTGCCCTTCTTCTATCTTTGTTGGAATTAAAGGGGAAAAAAATGTCTTTCTTTTGTTTCTGGTTTCGTTTGATGTGAAGATACTTGAAAAATATCAGGCTGTCCATGGGAATATGGTCCAAGCAAACTGGATCTGTTCTGGTATAAAGTTACACAAAGAGGGCTGGGACTGTGGGGCAGGTCTGGAACAGACTCCTGTTCAGTGTTTGAGCAGAAAACTGAAAACATCCTAGGTCAGCCTGGAACAAACAAACAAATAGAGAAGTCTTTTTTTCCCCCAGACAGGCAAAAAATCATGTAAGATGCTAACAAAGGCAATCCAGAACCTTCCACCTACAAACACGAAAGGAGGCATTTTAAACTTACTTTAAACTTAATAAAAGAAGAAATTTAAAGATGAAAACCAGATGCCTGTAAACCAAATCAAGAAGCTGGTCAACCTCTCCCTACTCTAAATGCAAGTCAAGTTTTGCCACCTTCACCAGTTGGTTATACTGCACTCGAATTTTCAGCTTCAAATGGCTTTTAAGTGTCTAGTTTCCTGTATACACAAGCAATACTGCAGGACTGATACAGATTGCCTCTGAAATAAGGGTTATCCAAATATTATGTTGCTCACTAAGAACAGTAAAAAATTTTATTTCATTCTTTTCTGTGAACTATAGAAATGTGAAGAGAGCAACCTTTCCTACCTCCAGATAATGCCCTAAAAACCATGACACTATCTAGGGGACAGCAGACCTGAATTAATACATCTTTTTTTAATATGTTCAACCTCATTATAGTTAGACAGCAGGGAGAAAGAGAGACGACAAAGAGAAAAAGTAGAAAAGTGCTATTCAGTTCTGACATTTCAGAAAGAGGAAAATGCCAGGAAACTTGCATTAGGATTTCTTAATTATTTTTTTGTTCACTTGTTCCTTGTAGTTTGGCCTTACATTTGGACTTGGGCAATGTGCCTTAAGTTACAATATAATGTTTCCTCCTACTGCCAGCATCTCTAGGTCACTGAGAAAACTTATCATCTGACCATGCCCTGATGATTATTTTGCATGACTTCTGAAAACACTCACTCCTAAGACTTTATAGTTACAAATAGAAAAACCCAGTGGAAAATCTACAATTTTCAGAGTCAAGGATTTTTTAAAAAATTCTAATTAATGTTTGTATGCAGAGGTTCACAATGTTGTTGTTTTTAAAGCACTTGAGAACAAGCAAGAAAATAAATTTACACAGTGAAATAAACCATACAGAAGTTTTTACACTAAGCTTTAGAGTAAAGACCTTTTATGTTTACTATCCTCTATAAATTCTGTAACAAGGATTCTGTAAAACAAAGCCAAAAGCCTGTTTAAGGAAGTGTACTGCTTCCATATGACAGTGTTATGTTGGTGCAAAACCCAGATGTCCTGACACAACATCAAACAGCCCTGCTAACTTCTAAGTGAAGATAGTAAGTAAACTCCTTCGTGTAATCTGGATAATTTCTGAAAACATCTGCAGTATAAGGACCCTTGCAAGAAAGTGCTAATATTCAAATCAATATTAATTTAATCCATTGGTTTAAAAAAAAATCCACATAAACACCCAGAAGTTACAGAAGTGTAATATTAAATTAGAAACTACTTATGAACTAGTTCTTTATGTTTCAACCAAAAAACTGGATAACAGTAAAAAAAAAAAATTAATTGATTTCTTGAATGAAGACATTTTGTCAGCTTTAGTGCTCACCACCATCTTTGTTATAAAGCAACTAAGAAGTATATCTGGGAAACTGCTGGTAGACCTCTACCTTCTGACTAACAAATAGGATTAATCTAAAGAAACTGTCATGTTACAAAGTAGTCAATTTTTGACAGTAGCAAAATAATGCAGTGTGAACTAATGCAAGCCAGTGTTCAAGCTACCAATTTTTTCTCGCAGACCTGGATTGCTCAGAGGCAACAGGAGAAGTGGACCTTAATTTAGCAGGCACCTTTTAAAAACACTTGTTCAGGCCCAGATATGCTGATTGAATGTTGTGCCTTTACTACTGGGGCAGTTTCTTTCACTTACAGAATGTGCTTTAACTCTACCTAAATTAAAGCAAAATTATTCAAAACACATTTATATTCACAGGAGATGTTATAACATGCATTCTTAGTAGATATTTATTTGGAGAAAGAGATCTAACTCATGTGTGAAGAGGTTCTATGATTAAAAATAAGACCCAAGAGCCGTTTTTAGTTTTTCATCGAAGATGGCCCTGCAGAGATCCAATGCTCATAATGCACATAAAATAAGTGACAGAAATTTAAACAAAGTTTATTCAGGAGAAGGGTTTGACCACACAAGAATTTGAACACAACAATAGCCACTTGTTTATTTGAAAAGATTCATTTCAAATGTTGTCTATAGTGATCACCAAAAGAAAAATCCCGTTTAGCCAACAAAGGCCATAATGAAAAGCAATCATGCAGAACATGGATGTTCTATATTTGGGTTCAGTTTCCTCTGGAAAATCACAATAGATACAAGTTTTTTTTAAATAAAAGGCAGGATTTATCTGTTGTCTCAAAGTTTATTAATTCATTAAGTGATAATTCCAAACAAGACTTTTACTCAAAAATCTCATATTAGAAGTTAGGAAAAGGTGATTCAACAAGAACAAAAGAGACTTGATTTTGCTATCCAAGAAATACAACATACCATGTGTACTCTGTAAAATATCTTCACCACTTACTAGCCCAACCACTTACAAAGATGTGCCAAGCATCATGGAATTATCCCTGGAAATATGTCATCACACCAAATAATTATCTATGATGGCTGAAAAATAATGTGCATTATTTACCAGTTTTCATAACAATAAACTGCCTCTTCAAACTGGGAGAAGGTCTGAGCTCATAAAATGGGACATTCCTAACCACATCCATCTCCAAGGCAAGATTACAAGAATAAGTCCTGAAGCAGGAGCAATTTCTGTTCCAACTGTCCTTATTTATCAATCTATCAGAAGGGAAAAACTGAGTATTTGCTGACCTATATTCTAAGGCCCTCAGTTTTACTTGGAAAATAACTTAAAGTCATGTGTTTGCACTCAGGAATATGCTGTAATTTACTTAAAACTTGGTGTCTCTTATAGGAATTACCTGTTTATATGATGTTAGATCAAACAAACGCTAAACATCTAAAACATCCAGACCCTGTAGAAACAATCTCTATGCAGCCAATTTTAAAATCTCTTTTTTCTACCTAGCTGCTCTTTTGTTACAACACACAGACTCAGCTTCTATACTGAAACACAAAAAGGTGAAAATTCCCACTAATAGTTTCATATTGGACATCTAATTGAATGCTTCTCACCAGCCTTGCCCACGACCACTATTGAACACATCTGTGATCAATGCTGGGATTCTAGTGCTCAGTCCTACAAATTTCGAGGGGAAAATGGAGAAGGAAGAAAAATAATACTGTTTTCCATACCCTAGACTGAATGTTTGATTGACATTAACAAAGCAATAAAATAGAATCCCTCACCTGCCCATCTTTCTAGTTAAGCTTATCACAATAACAGGCTGAAAGAAATTTCTGAGGAAAAAATTTTCATTGGATAAGAATAGATATGCAGTCTGAGACCATCAGAAGAATGACAGGAGAGCACAATTGGGAGAAATTTCCCAGGGAAGCAAAGATGTTCTAAAAATTATTATGTGCAAACAGCAGCTTGAAAAGTTTATAGACAAAGGCAAAAACTGAGATGCTGTAGACAGAGAATGAAGAAAAGGACAACTGACATACTCTGCAGGTAGAAGGCAAGTAATTATTATTGAGAATATTCAAGGTATTCTGTGCTTAATGGTTAGTTATTTTAGGTGTTGGGATGGGATTTTCTGGTTTGGTTTGGGGTTTTTTTCATCTAGTGAACTCCATTGGCCTGTTTTAGGGGCTTTATTGCAACTGGCTCTGCAAGAAAGAAACTCCCTACTTCATGCCTTTTGTTTCCAGAGAATTTCTCCTTCTGATTCTTTCTGGTCCAATTTATATTGAGGTCACTTTCTCAGAAGCACAATGTTGAGTTCCTAATGCTAAATGGAAAGTCTAATGACTTCACTAAATTATTTATAATGGCTTAATCCCCTTTTAAAGTTAGAAATATGTTTTTAAACCCTGAAAGTACTGATTGGTACCCTGGTAGAAAATAAACTGCAGTCCTGTTGCAACAGGTATTTTGCAGAAGAGCTGCTACTGATTTTATTCTATGTCCTAAATGCAAAACAGCTTAGAGACAAAATAAACTACTTCCCATAAGTATAATTTATAGGGAGTATCTCTGTTCAGTAAGAGATAAAGAACATCTAAATAAAACATTAGTTCAACAAGTTTTTTCAGACACATCTTATTTAAATTTAAATTTTAGACAGATTTAAAATAACAATTTGAGTGGAAAGCAAATGTTTTCATCTGGGCATCAGTGAAAATTTAATGGTCCCCTTGGGTTTGCTAATAATGACAGCAGCTTGTTGTTGGTGGTTTTTTTGACTGGATCAAAGCCAAGTTATATTTTTTCAAGAAATTGTGTGGTTTTTTTCTTTTTCTGTAACAAAAATTTTCCCCATCTGGGACAAAAAGGCACAACAAATGTTGTATACATTAGTGTCAAATTCAAGGGCAAATACACAAGATACAATTGTTAAAGTAATAACGTATGTATAACCATCAAAGCTCGAGAGCAGTGAAGATAGGACACAAAGTCACTCCTCGGGATTTTCTTTGCAATTCCGTGCCTGTACCATACTAACATGTTCACAGCAAGCTGCAGAGACAATTTTTAGCTATAAGGCAAACAAAGACTCAAGATGTGCTCTCAGCCGCACTACAGGAGGAACTTTCTGTTCTGTTACAGCTCAGGAGTAAAACGCAGCTCCTGACTTTAGAGGATATCTCATGGGCTTCAGAAGGAATTGTACCTGTTAATGCCAAAGCTTCCTATGGCCAGGGACATGACGCAAGTCAGAGAAGCAATTGTAACTATGAATCAAAAAGCCCAGGGGAACCTCCGCTGAACGTGTTGGGCAGGAAGGGACTCTGTTGGAAAGTTCTAAAAGTGAAACATTAAACCAGCTAAATCACAACGCTTGCTACATTCTCCAGTGGTAGCTACGATAATAAAATTGCTTCCTTTTTAAATAACTAACCAACCTTTTTCTTGTGTCAATGTCCTTCCAGCCTAAAGAAAAAAAAAAAAACCCTAATTATGAAAGCTAATTATGTATGATGTCCTATCCAAGCATTCGATAAGATTCCTGTCTGCAGCAAAATGGCTCTCTGCTTTACAGTAGATTTTTGCAGAAGAACACACATCTCCTACAGCTGGAAAAGGCATTCCTGGGTTTAGTTTTCCCATAGCTGTGGATGGCACACAGCTGCCTGCACTGCCTTACTATCCCCAGGGAACATTTACAAGCAAGGGAGAATCTTCTCTTTAGGTTACTTCTTGAGGTCTTCTGCCTACCAGCTCATGATACTCCCACTGTCCAATTTCATTCTTATAGTTATCATGAAAAGACCTCTTCATAATCTTTTAATAAGTGAATATAAATGGTTTTACCAGCTTAGGCTTCTCAATACAGTGTCTTCACCTAAAACTTGTCATTTCTTTACCTCAGCAAAATACAGACAAATTTATCAGACAAAATTAGGTGAAGAGCTATTTCAGTGTTATTTCTGGTGATAAAGTATGAGCCATGAGGGATTACAAAGTACATCTCAGTGACTCAAAAAGATATGGCAGGCAGGCATGAAAAAAACTTTTTTCAGTAGAAATAAGGTTTAACAGTAGTTCTTCATGCTGAATAGAGGCTCAATGGCAAGAACATCCTTTTATTATAAAATATAAGAAGGTCAGGACCTAAGCACAAAATAGCAGTGATATTTCTGGCTGACATGACTAGAAAATGGAGACGAGACTCCTGTGGCATGGATATATCTGAAATTTTTTTATTTTATTCAGTAATGCAAAAAACATCTTATAATTTTTTCCTGGCTGGAATGCAATAAATAGAACTTTAGAATCTTAGATCATATTTATTTCTCCTACAGGAGACTTCACTTCCAGCCTAACAACTCATGTAAGAAATTAATATAATGTGTGTAAAATGCTACCCCTAAAAAGGGTATTTGCATGGGCTGAATCCAATAAAAACATACTGCTGTCTAAGCAGTGATATATTTGAGCAGCTGTATAATGCATTGGGATATGTTTGATCACTGACTTTAAGGATGTTATGGCAAAGCTTCAATTAAAAACAGTGACTTCATCTCAATCTTTGCCAATTTAGCACTTCCACAACTTTTATTAGGGGTTTGTGGTCTGACATCTGCTAACTAGTTACAGTTCCACTGGCCAATGGAACTCAATGTCTCAGTTCTAAAATGATGTAGGAATTCTCCACCTTCTGACCAAATAAATCAAACTCTCCCACTCCCACTCCCCACCCCTAAAATACTCCTAGAACAGAATAATAACTTAATATGACAATTACTGAAAGATGATTAAGTACAGAGAAGCTCCTGAAACTGACCTATCCAACTCATCAGCCCCTCAACCATGGGGAGCAATATCCCTCAATGGATGGGATAGATATAACCATAAAATAAGTATGTTTCATAGATCTCAATAAAATTTCCTTAGAATAACTTTTCCTAAAAAAGAAATAAATACATAGAATCTGGCATTAGACTAAAGGATAAAACATATAATAGTCTAATAACTTAGAAGGTTTGTGAAAAAAAAAAACCTGGACAAACATTACTGGTTTCTCATATGACTCTGTTATCTCTTTTTTTGAGAGTTAGTGTCTTAGCTATTGATAAAGGGGATGGTGGGGGAAAAAGATACGGTTTTATTCTCCCCTGTCCCACAAGAGGTAAGCTTTAAAATTGTTTTAAAATGTAATTCCATTCTACAAATTTTTGATCGCTGTAGCTTAGTTCCAAATACAGAATACAAGTAACTATTGACTATATTTTGCATGTAGAAATTGAAGACCATGCATGCTAGATATTTTCAAAACAAAAAAAAAAAAAAAGAAGTTTTCTTGGAACTTCTGGCTAATTTCTAGCAGAAATTAGAAAAATCATGGCATCCCTACAGTTCAATCTAAAAACATCTGAGCAAAATTTTAATGTAAATTAAAAGATTAGAAAATCTACTTTGCATCCCTCAACAAGACTGCATGATCCAAGAGACTCTTTGTTGCTTGTTCTCTCTAGACAACAATAGTAGATATTTCAGAATAATTTTTCCTATTTTCTAGTGACCTTTTAGGTGCCCATTCTTAAGCAGAAAAACTTGAGACTTGTGCTTTAAATACCAACAGCTGATCAATCTCCATTTTACTGAAAAACATAGCTCTGAGTTATCTGCTTGTAACCTCAAAGTCCAGAAGCTCTGCTGTTCATTGTTCAGTCTGAGGCAGACTTTAAGGCTAAAATACAATCCTTGGAAAATCTTTTTCAGTAACATGAATACAGTTATCTTCTTATCACCTTTTAAGCCTCGGTTTTACACTTCATAATCTGATTAAATGTCAGACTGACGTGGTGGGGCATAACTGATAAAAAAAATGGAATTTGTTAGGAGTTTAAAATTCATCTCCTGTATAGAGCAAGAATAACTCAGACATTTCTGATTGGGAAACATGGCCATCTATTTCATGCAAGATATAAACACTTGAGTTGCATTAAACATGAATATTTAATGCAGAAGGGCCAAAAATTCATTCTTGAAACAATCATATACATGCTTATTGCTTACAAAAAGTTAGAGCAAAAATAGTTGTGTATTATTTCTAATAGGTAGGCACATTTTTGTGAGACATCTGCATTGACAAATGAATTCTTATATTTGCGTATTGATTGTTGGATAGTGAACTGAGATTTAAGTGTTTGCTGAGATAAGCTGACATGTGAATCTGAGTCTTTACATGTGCAATTCATTTACGTGGCCTCATATTTTCAAGGGGGAATTATTCAGGGAAAAACTGCCTGAAAAACATTCTTCAGGCAATCATTTTAGTTCCTTGGGAATACATAAATGATACCATAATGTTCAGATATTATTGTTCAGATGGCCTAGAATAGTGATCCAGCATGTAAGGCTTTATAGTAAAGAGAAGAGTTATTGTCTGTCTGACCTAGAAGCAGAAGCTCCTTTAAAGTGAATAGACTTTAAAAATTCTCTTTTACCAAGTTACACAAACACAGATGATTTGGCTTCTGGATAGTGAATGACAGCCAAAGAATACTGTACTCAGGGACTTCACTGTGGGGTGGAGTTAAATTGTTCAGAATACTGCTTTTGCACTGTAGTGGAGATAGCTCTGCATGGGAAGATGGCCCTGGTGAATTCTGCAGGAAGAGATAAGGTTTACTTGTATTGAAATTCTGTGAAAGATGTTGCCATTTTGCATGAATTTTATGGCTGCTTTCAACATTTGATCCATGTGTGTTAAAAATCGAGTGGAAAGGTCAAAAATGTCAATAACATTTTCATTTCTGAAATCTTAAGGAAGAATTTTTAGGCAAAACTAAACTTAAGTGGTCAATATTGACCACTGCACAGTCATTTGCTATTTAAGCTCCTAATAATATGCCACATTTCTAATATTCTACATTGCAATACCTAACTGTGGACAGAATTTTGTTAAGACTAAGTATGAGGTAGCTTTAGAAACGAAACTAAAAAAAATTGTCCAGCTAAATGAGCAAAATAACTCCGTGGTAAACAAAACACAAGAGTCCCTGACTCCTCAGAGAAAATAATTTGCATTTTGTGAAACAAAATAAGAAACTGAACAACTTTTTCTCATCCCAACTAAGCAGCTAACACCACTTCAAAAGCTCTATCAAATGTCAGTATCCCATTAATAGGCTGCTTAAAAAGAGACACGGACAAGTTACACAGCTCCTTGTGGTCTTCTCTTGTCAGAAAAAAGAAGTGTGCCTTCAAAATTTTTGAGACTGTCTGGCAGAAATAAATTTCAATTATTTATCTCTTTGTTCTGTCCTACTATGAAGCCAAATATAATTTGTTTCATGGCTCATAAACTATTACTCAGCTAAGTTTTCCATCATGGAAGTAATTTAATTTCTTGGGTGTTCTATGTTACAACAGATTTAATTTTACTGTGAGGCTGTTCAGTGGTAACAAGAATAAAACCTGTTCATAGCTGCTAGTGACAGGCACTAAATGTAGGTCAGATCAGCAGCTGGAGTAGATTTCTATAACTTAATTGATATAAATGGAGCTACTTTACTGAGTGGTCACTGCTGAGTACTTTCTGGTCTTTGAAGAATTGAACCTGACAACACTGACAAGGTGACCAAGTTAAGCTCATACCTAATGTTCTTAAAATGGTTCCTGTTCATCTACAACTCATTAAGTTATTACAAAACTATTTAGAAAATACTCACAAATTTAAAACTATGTACTGTTTTTCAAACAACAGTTTGCAAGAAATTACAAAACATTGAAAGCACAAATGTTTAAATATCAGACTTCTAAATTTGCATTGTACTCCCTTTCCTTTGATACTAGTTACAATAAAACAAATAATGTTCATATTTCCCTCTTCCCTTTCTCTTTACAAGATGTCTCCATACTTCCAGTACACAATGGCAAAGTTTCAAAAGTGGGGGGGTTCACTTTTTTCCCATAATTATTTTTCTGAGCTTGGCAAAGTTTTGAAAAGTCAAAGTAAAAGGCAACATATACACAACAGTCCCAGATGACATAATTCCTTCTCTTTTTAATGAGGGAATAAAGGGAAAACAAAAGTTGAAACTGAAAACACAGGGCCTTAAAAAATTCTACTGTAGTTTCCCATTAAAAGATAGAATTAATAGTGGTGTTTATCAAGATATTTGAAAAAAATAAGCCTGTACTATTTCATGAAAAATGCAGTTACTTTTTCAACTAGATCTGATTTAGCCTGAATTATTCTATATGTATTTCTATCAGGAAAATATTCCTGAGTTGCTATGAAAACCAACCACATACACCAGCAAAATTGAAAATTATGACTGTATCAGTGTCAAAATGCAGTGCTAATCTGTGAAGAAGACACTAGTCAGTCAGGTAGTTGATCAAATTGAGTGCTTAAACCCTTCACCATTTGAATTTTAGTTCTCACTTGCTTAACTAATGATAAGATGCAAGGAGACAAAATAATGTTTCCTTGACTCCAACAGAAAGAAATGTTTTCCTTCTAGTTGCATATAAAAATATTCCCTATTTTAATTCTAAGGGCAGCCCCTTTATGACTCTTCCTGAATTTTAGGCACTTGCCTCAGTTGCACTACTGGCAATTAAGAAAATATTCATTCTTTGGCTTGGAAATTGAACCCAATCCATCTGCCAGGCATTTGAATTTCCAGTGCCAAAAGCCATCATGCCTTTTTTTACAGCAATCCAATACAGAACTTCAGTTTGTGACCAGTCTACTCTGCAATGAAAGGTTTATGCTGGGATTTGCTCAAAAGAGAGAGCACGGAATTTTGACACTTCATCTATTGTGACACTACATACAGATGTGTCACCTGCATACCATTACAGATGCATTATTTTCTGTTTGAACTTCATAAGAACCCAAGTGTGTATTCACAAAAATTACATATCTACCTACCCTAAAGACCTCGTAACACAGATAATTTTTGGTGTAAATAATTTCAAATTTGTCAAGCTATTATTAAAGCTGTGTTGAGGGGAAAAGCAACATCTTTTATAGTAATCAAATGAGCTGATAATAGAATTACCAAGAAAAGCAAAAGACCATCCTATCTTTCCAGTGTAAGCCCAAACTGAAGTAACACAACTTTTCTTTCTGTCCAGAATTCTGTCATTAAAAATGAGAACTGCATTAAAAGAGGACAGCGCTTGCCCTCATTTGTACAGCAGATTTAAATTAAAAAACAGTTATTGCTATAGGGCATAGAGCCATCAGCATCTCTGGAACTATTTATATCGATTGAAAGCGGAAGAGTAAGCTGTTATCCACCTCTTCTGCTCAAACATTTATCAAATGATGAGCTAAATGCCTAACAACATGTTTGTCTTCCCTGTAGCAGATGTGGAGAAAATTGTGTTTTCCAAATGCAGGAGTGTGAGTTACAGAGGAGACTCAGCTGTCCCAGCAGGCTGTTGTAAAGGAGACTGAAGCTTTTGTCTCTGGCAGTGCTTAACTCACCCCTGCAAAGGAAAACAGTAACATTCTCTACACAGAAATGCTGAGATCTTCACCAGCCATTTCTAAGTACGGCAGCAAAACCTAGTGATGACAGCTCTATGATTTCTGACAGGAGGTTGATCCGAACAAAAATGCCAGTCCCTTGAAAGTTAACTACCTCCCAGGAACGTGTCATTTGCAACAAAATTCCTGTGAAAAATAGGCAGGCCTGGCCATAAATGTGCCTGGTTTTCTTCAAGATTGCCTCCTCAATTTCTCTGGCAAATTACTTAAGACTCCAAACTCTGAAAATAAGTTTCTAGCTTTGGGGCTTCAGAACTGCTCCAAAAATGGGCTCTCTAATAACACAAGTGCTTCATAAGGACCATTGTTCAAACCCTTCCTGTGCTGCTCCTGTTTTCCCAAAATCTTATAAAAGCAGCTGAAAAAAAGTCTTGATTTCCTCAAAACAAAATCTTTGATCTTCCACTCCTGCTGAAATGTCACCACCTTATTCCATAAATATGTTTGAAAAGAATTTTTTGTGCATATGTGTGTATTGCAGGAAATTGTGATTCTGGTTCTGAATTAGCCTAGGATCCTAGACCATTCTCAAAATGACTGGGAATGCTTAGAATATGTCTCCATAGAGTGAAAAAAAAAATCCCTAATTCATATGTTAAAAAATCTGAAATGTAACTGTTGTAGAAATCCTTGGGCCTGGAAGACTATAACGGCAGGCTCTCAGCATACTAAAGACCTCAGAGAGACATAAAAGTTGCCTTCAAAATTTGTTCATGCTTCAGTGCATTATAAATGCCTCTCGTTACTCAAAATAACAATATAGCAGAGGTTTTTAGGCATAAATCCAGATTGAAGTTGCAATAAAAAGTCAATGTTTGCATAATACTCTGTCAATTCTTGATAAGCGCATTTCTTAGGGATTCTTGACAATGTGTAGGAGCACAGAAAAACGACATTGGTTCAATGCACATTTTATTTTTAATCATTGTCCAACTATAAAGCTATTTTATATATGCAATATAACATGGCTCTTGTTTGTATAGATGATCCTGTCCCTTTTACTTCAGGAAAAGTTATATAGTGCTCTCTGTAGGATATAAATTGAATGTGCAGCAAGACAAAAATAAAAGGATCAATATTATCATTTCCCACAGATTTATACGGATTTAAAAGTAATAGTTCTTTCAAAACTGGAACAGACTTTAATAGCTTAGAGCAAAATGCCTCCATGTTATTTGAAACCTTGCTGGGTTGTGAATATTGATCCAATATAATTTTTGTATGTGCTTCTATGAATAATTTATAAATGCCTCAAGCAGTAGCTAGATGCTTCTGATGAAGGAAAATAAGACTGTGAAATATATTTTAAATGGATTGGATGCTGAAGTAGAAGGTTAGCTCCAAGTGTGTTCAAAGCTTGGGAATACACAGATACAGAAAGTGTCACAGAGTATTCATTTTACATGTGATATCATTAAAAATGTGGTAGCAAAGAGTCTAAAAACTAAGATGTGAATGAGGGATTTTGAAACCTCTTGGCTCTCTGTTTAGGAATGCAAGGACAAATCATTCAGATGCGGGTCCCAAGAGCAACCTTCAGTGATATAGTGATGAGAACAGCATCTGTAGTGATGACAGCAAAACCTGTCTTCAATGAGCACACTATATAAAATTAAATATTGCAATAAACCCCAAAAGACTCACAGCATTTTTAGCACTTCTGCACTGGTCAAAACATAGAGGAACTAATTTACCAAACACTGGAAGTGGGACTGCCTGCCCTGGCCTAGGTGCTCTGAGTACACTGCACTGCACAAGGCTGCATGATGGGAGACTCTCAGAGCAATTTTGGTACCGGCAGTGTGTTCCGGTGCTCCTGCATGGCACATATGACAGCAGCCACCTCTGACTGCCCCACTGGCATGACTAACTGCTGTGCTGTGCTGGGGGACCAAGTACTTACTGTCAGGCTGACTTCCATGATGTTTGTTCCAATTTAAGATGAAATGGCTGGTGAAAATCAGTTCAGTAAACTAATAACTATGAAATATTCCTAAGCGTCTGATGCAAAATTAAAAAAAAAAACCTAGGCAGAATTCTGCCAAGTGCTGAACTGAAAACCACTGTTCAGCTGCTGCCTGTGCCTACGTTTGTGGAAACACTGTTGTAGCTTTGAACGGCATTTACACTGCCACAGTGGAGTATCCCTTGCCCATCTCCATAGCCACCCCATGTGTTTCTATCCCTTTTTGTCTGGACTCCACTCTAAGGGGAAATGCAGAAGTAGAATTGTAAGGAAATGTAGGTGCTAAAAAGAAGGCAATACCTGCTGGTGTTCTAAACATACTGAAGCTGTCAACACAACCTGCTGCAATTTCTTTTTTTCCAACCTGCCCAAAATTAATATGCCAGTGTGTCTTAAAACCTGCTGTGTCCTTCATGTCCCAGTGCAACAGCACGGAACCAGAAGAGCCATCCACCAGGCTCCTTCCCCTGACACGCACTGCCTGTCATGACTGCCAGACACCAGAATCCTGCCCAATGGGCCCTACCTGCATCTACAGGTTTCCTTTCAGGAGCATTTCCAAGTGGCAAAATGAGAAGCATCAGCAGAGCTGACAAACACCAGCTACTTCAACAACGCCGGTGCAAGTCTGAAGCTGAAAGCCACATGCAGGCCAAAGGATATCAATCAACAGTGGGGTACAGCTCAAAATTTCCAAGAATTCCTGTGGTAGAGATGGAGCTTGTCATAATCTGTGAGCGTTTGTGTTAAGGCTAGAGGTCCACATGCCAACATCAGGGCCTGGAATACAGGAGTCTCTGGATATCTCACCACTGAACCAGAAGACACATGTTTTCATCTGTAGAAAGCCACGTTCCTGTCATTCCACTCCTCTGAAACAAGTTACAAGAAAGCTGATGGCCAAAAGCAGCAGAGCTGATGGGGCTGGATCCTGTGCTCCCTTGTTATAAAAGGATACTGATTTTCACTGTGTGCTGTTGTCCTTTATGAGAGAAAAGCACTGCAGCCAGAAAACTTTTCCTCACATAACTTCCATTTGACTAACACTTTTCTATGAATGGCCTCTTCATAGACTTGCAAACTAGATTTACTAAGGTTTCAAATTTGATTTAACAACTACTTTGAGGTGGGTTTTAAAGAAGAAGGAAAAAAACAGAACAGGAAAATCAATATTACTCCCTTTTCCAGCTGCAGTGGGTTTTAGACAATCAAATTGCAATCAAAACCACAACTTGCATCTATAAAATTTTAAAAATAATCAAACTCATGTAGGTACAAATACAAGTTGAATCAGGAAACATGGTATTTCAGATCCCAAATTACTTGGTTCTAATTGTAAATAACACAAGAGTCATGCATGGCTCAGTGCAAAAGAAACTATTACAGAGCAATATTTAAAACCCTACCAGCAAAATTATGTGTAAAGGAAATTTTGACAGGATTTAGCTAGCCAATTAACTTTTTCTACACCCATCAGCCAGAATCACTATTGGCCACATTCTGGTTGCCAAAATGGTCACGTACTGGTGAAAAAATATGCCAATAATAACAACTTCAGTAGGGCCAGAAACCATTACTATTCCCTGTCTGCTGCTGAATGCACAAATACCATTAAAAGACTAATCAACTTACAAAACAGTAAATATTCATCTTTTAAAGGTGCAATATCACACACATCTAATTGAAGCTTAAAATGAGCTTTTATTTCAGCAAGTTTTCCACTAAAGAGATCACAGTTTGACAAGATCAGGTGTGAATGCGTACAGACTGCCTCATATGCATATGAAATATGGATATAGAACAAAGAATTCTGAATGTAACATCTGGGCAGCTTCGCAGGTATTTTTCATTAGCAGCTTTACAAAAGGGGAAAGGGAAATATGGTTTATGTTCAATATTTACTCTTATATAAGCACTTTCTAATATAGCTTCCTTCTACCATATATTTTCCCTGATAATCTCAGTAGAGAAATAAGTGTGTTCGAAGAAGGTTGTTTTGATTCCTCATAAAGTTAGGTGGGTTTTGATTTGCTTTTCTTAGATGCAAGGACGCAATTGAAGAGAAATAGAGGCTGGCAGCTCACTGGCCAGCTCATGTGTTGACTGCATGTTTGAAAGCAAGATCGAAAAGGGATTACTTTTAGACTCTGAAACAGGAGGTATTGTAATGGACGGGTCATGTTTCAATGGCACTCTTGTGTGCATCCCTCCAGAGAGATCCAAGCACCACCTGGAGTGCTTGCTCAGCCTCCAGGAACACTGAGATTTCTTATCAACAACAGCTGCTGCAGAAAAAGCCCAGAGACAAGGGGTGTCTACTTCCATGTTCTGCAAATCTCCCTGTGAACTATTTACTGGCAATGCTGTCCAGGTAGGGCTACCACTCCAACAGTGCTAATCCCACAGCTGCACAGAGCCTGCTGAGGAAAGCTGGGCAGGACACACTAAATGTTGGTCTCTGCTTAGTGTTTGAGGTAATTTTCTTCTGCCTTTTGCAGAAGGGCTGGAGTGTTTCTATTAGCCAGCTCAGTGTCCATGATAAGGAAATTTTAAAAGCCATTGCTGTCAAAGCTACCAAGGACAGTCTGCAGTGCCAGGCTGACCAGTGCCACTCATATTTAGGGGCTTTGAAGACACCATGCTTCAGCCTTCATATTATGAACCATGACTATTTGCACAAATGCTCTTAATAAAACTCTGCCTCCAAATTCACTATAGCAGCTAATAAATTAGTAACATAACATCTACGTTATTTTTGGGCCTTCTCTACAAAGCATTGTTCCTGTAAACATAGTTGTAAGCCATTCTCACAGAGGCTAACATGGGAAAGAAAACAGGCACAAGCAATTATGGAGAAACATCTGAAAAAAGTGCCAAATGCTATTGCAGCCCAGCGTGCCTGTGTGGGAGAAGGTAACAGAGAGGGAGGCGCTGCTGAAGACATTTTGCCTCAGTTAGGAAAGAACACAGAGTTACTGGCTGAAAAGTTGTACAGATGGGCTTCCATAATGGGAAAACCTGCACTGGCATTAGCATTCAGGGAACAGAGAGCAGTGGACTTCTTCAGGGAGGAGGGAGAAAGAAGAAGAGTTCTAAAAAAGGAGGTGCAGTGCAACATTTAGATATTTATCTTTTTAATTAGAAGACAGGAAGTAGTTGCACATCCTTCTTTTCTTCTAATCATGCAATATAACGTTAAAGAAATAAGATTCAAAGTTGTACTAAGGGTTTTCTGACTTTTTCTTGTTTTTCATTGTGTCTTCAGTAAAAATATGATATCAATCATACAGTAAGCCTTTCTCTCAGAAGTACTATTAAACATGGTACGGTTAGGAAACACATATCAGACCCTCTGGTATTTCCACAGAAATAAATACATACTGAAGTAGTATCACAGAGCATTAGAAGGGATAAACTAATAGTTTAAACAAGCTTCTGAATGTTTTTTGAGTTTGGGTCTCTTTTCCTCACCTAATCTGTGTCAATAATATTAACTAAAAACAGATCTACAAATACTTACCATGTAAAGCAGAAACACATGCAAGACACTTCAGAAAGCTCTGTTCAGCAATCCAATATTTGTTTTATTCAGTTCAACACCGATACACTGGGATCCGTGCCAAGGTTATGCATGTTGTTGAATGAATCCCAGAGTGTCCTTTTCCGCTCTGTTTTGAATCCCCATTAGTATAGTTCACTGCAACAATAAAACTCACCCGCTTCTCACCCGTCTGGCTCCCCGTGGAGCAATACACGCTTCACTCAAGAACTCACATCTACACAGAAACACACTGATAATGTGCTCCCAGCAGCAGACTGGCAATCATAGCAGGCAAAAAATAATTAACACAAGTAATTTCAGATAGAAAAAAGACAGCAAACACATATAGCAGTCAGGTTCTCTTTTTCAAAACACCAGTAAACCCATCATGTAGGTAGGACTGCTACCAAAAGGAGAATTTGACACAATTACTATAACCTTGGGGAAACCCAAGGCTGATGTGTTTTCCCAAGTTTCAGAAAACGTAGGTGAAACCTCTTTCATTAGTGGAACTGGATAGTTCTAGTAAGAATGATTTTACAAGCAGATTTCATCAGCACAGAGGCAAATTCTGCCTCTTTCATGTAGAAATAAAAGCAGCAGAACTAGTAGAGCTCATCTTTTCAAGATGAGTATGTGTATATCACATAGTCTACCCCACACTCTGTGATTTTCACCACTAAGTACACAATAACTGATGAGCTGCCAAGTAGCCTGTGGGCAAGAATTACCCTCTCCCTGGTCAGGCCATCAAGTCCTAAGGATTCTTGAATGTTACAAGTCCTGCAATAGCAGAATAAGTTCATGCTTGTTCCACTCAAAAAATCTGCTGAGAGAGGTTTTTTACCTGCTATAAATAAGAATGCTTCATCCACCCAGTATGTTTCTGTGTTATCATCACTTACATTAATACACAATGCATAAAAAAACTTCACCTGTTGATAAAAAAATGAACTGTCATAAAACAAACACACTGCAAAATCTGCTTTTTTTTATAATAAAGAGAAACTCCACCCTCACCCATCTCTAACTTGCAATTTTTTTGTTCTTTCATTTGAGAACATATGAGCTCCGGTACTCTCATGCCCCTTGTGAGTTCACCATCCAATTACCTATCATCACCCAGTAGTGATTCACACCCTGAAGTTAGATTTAGTAGTTTGAAAATTCATTTCCAGCAAAGTTCAAATGAAACAGGTCAAAGGGACACATCACTGGTAACTCTGAGAGCACAGATGTTCAGCAGAGACAGTTTAAATTTCATTCTGGCAATAGTTTAGCCTTTGAACTCACAAAGAGCTTAGCCTGTTTAGCAAGAGAGTATTCATGATAATTTCATTTTCATACATTTCTTTGAGTCAGTAATACCCAAAACAAGATCAGTGCATTATTGTTTTTAAAAAAAGGTGAGAAATTACTTTGTAAAAGTAATGTAGAAAACTAGTATTTCGGTCTGTGTGAGGTGTTCTATTGAGCAAATCAGATAGGGATGAAAGAATTCAGTGTTAATTTTTATCTCTAAGACATTAATACTAATACCCTTCCATACTTCTGTGTCAGTACAAGACTTAAGTACCCGCTCATGTTTCTCAGCTAAAGAAATAAGTTAGAAACATACCTTTGTCAGGAGACTGATATGTAGTTGTAAATTAGAATGCAGAATAAGATATAAATATTAGTCACACTGAATAACTCTACTGTGATAAAACCATAAGTTAAAGTGTGGAAGACAGCCCTATAACACTACAGAAATTACACTACACTACGACATACAACCTTCTGCATTCTACAGAGCCTAACACTAAATGCATTAAGACACCTACTCTCTTCTTGTCTGCGCCTTTATCTGTGGTTAAGGAACAGGGCAAGGTTAGAGACCTGCATCTTATGCCAGAAGATGACACACAATTCTTCGGGGATTATGCCAGGTCTCTTTGAACATGCTTCCCACCCACCAACTGCAGCCCTCATTGAAATATTACCATGCTAAACTGCTTGTGAACTGCACTGAGTTCCTGTGGAGAAGTGTTATTATAAGTAAAAGATGCACCTTCAAGGACTGATACAAGTTAATGAAACATGAGAAGCCAAAAATGAGGGAAAATTGACCTTGGTAGAGGGGCATTTAGTCCACTTCATAAATATTGATCTCTTAAATAAGCTCAAATAAAAAGCAAGGGATCCTTCTATTATTGTTCTGCAAGTTTAAAAGGTCCAGTTTGCATAGCACAGTGAGTTTGCTATTACCTTGCTTTCTCCAATTAAAAATGTATTATAATACCACGTGCACGAGATCAAAAATAATACAACTTTATTTGAAAGAATTAATAGAAAATTTTTTTAAAAACCCTATACATCGTGGGAAAAGTAGATTACTTTTAAGGAAAATATTGAGTGTATTTAGTGTATTTACAAAAGAGACCCTGGACTGGATGATCTTTCTATTTTGATGCGAATGCACAAAGAAAGGGATTAGCATGATTCACTTTCCAAAATAATTCAGGAGAGGATAAAGGGCAGGAAAATACTTCTATCTCTAGCAACATGACCTATGGAAAGGGTACAGTGTTCATCATTAACTCAGGTTTGAACTGAAGCAGTTGGAACAGTAAATTGAAAGATATATTCTTAGAAAGTAAATTCAAATTCTAAATCACTGAATAGTGGAGGACTACTATTAATAGAAGAAACAGCAATTCCTGATTAGTCTAAAATCTGGAAACTGGAACACCTTCCTTATACACTTGTATTCAGTTATCTACTTTGGTCTCTATACTGCCTAAGAATTTAAAGGATATAAACACATGCCTTGGGAATGGCACCTAGGTTCCTTTGTGATTTCAGGCAAAAAACTGAAACATCTGTTGGACAAAGCCAAAGCAGTTTCAACATTTTCTATTTGGTTTCAATTGTACTCCAAAGCTCTCCTCCAATGATAGAAATATTTTCTAACATCCTGGAAAAGCATTACTCTAGTTTAGGGGATGGGAAGAAGGGGAAGGAGAGAAGGCAGGTTTGGCAAGTAATGCTTGGTCAGTTGCTAGATAAAATATCATAAAACTACTATGGGGACAAAAATTTTAGCAAGGTCACTGGAACAGGTTGCCCAGAGAGGTTGTAGATGCCCCATCCCTGGAAACATTCAAGGTCAGTCCGGACAGTGCTCTGAGCAGCCTCATGCAGTTGAAGATGGCCCTGCTCACTGCACAGGGTTTGGACCTTGAAAGGTCCCTTCCAACACAAACTATTCTATTGTTCTTTGATATGCTGTGAATGTAAAAATATAGCCAGTAACAAACAAGCTAGTGGATAACGTAGAGTGGCCCCAGAGTAAAGTGACCAGGCACAAAACTTCATATGATATCTCAGTTTTTATCACAGGGTGCAGTGAGATTCCAGAAAGAAATCCTATGAGCTGGACAGGATGGTATTTGATTCAATGCTTTTAAAGATGAAGTCTGCTCTCATGAGTAGCTTTTCTACAGGAGATTATTTCTATCTGCTATTAATTGCAGTAAAAATTGTATTTCTCTTCCATTTTTGTGTTGAAATGGCATCAGGTTGGCTGAAAGTGTTACAAATTCTGTGTCGGTAAGAAGAGGTGGAAGTTAGATATCTTCCCAAGTTTTACCCTCTTAGCAGTTGAACACAAGGAAATAGAGAGGCCGCATGGTAGTAGTTAATTTCTGACCAGTACTAATTTAACAAGTATCTTATTTCACAAGATGTTAATGTAAACCTGAGGGTACAATTATACCCTTTAAAATATTTTTCTTAAAATGAGATACTATTTAAACAAAGGAATATTAAACATCAAAATTAGATTAAGCTGAACTGTTAAAGAGTATTAAGAAAAAATACCATAAAGCCAGCACAGATCTGATCCAGACAAAATGAGGTTCTGTGGCCACCAACCAATGAAAACTCCTTGGACTGTATATTTTTTACGAGTACTCTGTATGCAGAAGAATAATTCTGTTTCTTCTCTGCAGCCCAGATACTAATTGCAGTACATTACCACTTTTTTCAACAGGAACACTAGCAGGCATTCAAAACTAAAATCAACCTCTCAAAAGTTTCACATTTCATTGTCGCTTTGTAGTGTGGTTTCAAATCCCACTGCATGAAAGGCAAACCCATAAATATTAAAATGGAGCAACAAAATATTTTCATATATTCCATCGCAGTCCTGGGAGGCAATGAAAATGCTGAACTTTACTGGCAAATTTTACATTGTACAGCACCTTGAAAGACCTACTCCCTCTTTTCTACACATGTGGTGGTTAACTGTGCAAATCTAGTAGGCAATGGAAATTAGCTGAACATACCAAAATCTCATTAATATATATCATGATAAACAAGTAAAACAGTGAAACTAACAACTCTAAGAGAATACTTGTAGTTATGTGTATAAATTATGTGCTCATTGACCTAGTTTCAGTCTAGTAGGGATATTCAGTCATATCCAAGGGGAAAAAAATAAAAATCAAGACTTCAATATACCCAGAAAAATTTTCAGCTTCATGGCATCTTTCATATCATGACTTCTTACTAACAGTAATCCTACACATGAATACTACTTCCCTTTTATATGGGAAAAATGTGTACAGGCACACTAAGAGCAGTAAATACAGATGCCAGTATCCAGGCTGTGATGGAACTGTTTCAAGCATGAATAAAGTTTTCTCAGTTACAATGTGCTAGAGACTCATTCTTTGAAGTTTCTACCACTGCCTCAGTGAATCAATTCCCCCTTTTCCCAGGGACTAGGAGGCAGGATATACAGAGCCCTACAGGGGTGTCATAGAAAACTGGGGGGAAAAGGGATGTAAAGCCCTTAACTTTTTTCTTGCTACTCAGAAGATCATCTACTTCTTTAAACAAAACAAAACAAAACAAAACAAAACAAAACAAAACAAAACACACCAAACAGATTTGGCTGATGTTGATACAAGAACATATTACAGAGGTTAGACAAATTATGGTGATAATTACACAGACTCTTAATCACAGACCTATCCTGTCCTCATGAAGATATTTTACTTCCTCAGAAAAATAAAATCAGAAAAAAGCCCACAAAGTCAGAAAACTCTTGAATACAAGGGGATTCTAGCACTTTAGAAGCATGAAACTGTGATTACCCATGTGAGTAAATTGCAGGGTGACAATCCCTCTAACACGGTGCACAGCAAAGCAGCCAGAGAGCAGGAACCTAACATGTCTAACCTAATAAATAAAAAGCCCCACACAGTAAGAAACAGACAATAAGAATGATTGTATCTACTGGATAATAACTCTAGGTCACTTCAGTTGACATGCATTAGCTAAGTTGACAAAGTATGAAAAAAGTGTGGTAAAACTAGACCAAGAAAAGAGCAGGTTTTCACTGTAAACTTTTCTGCTTTCTTTTTTGTTTGTTTTGGGGTTTTTTTGTGAATTTACAACTTTGCCTTAGCCCACAAGATTGAATTGAGTGGCTCTATTTCTGATTTTTGCAATAAAATTGATAAGAAGACTGATTTTAAATACAAATATCAGGACATAATACTTATTAATGCTGACACTTCTACAAAATAGTATCACCAGTTGAAAGCACTGATCAAAATGTAACTTGATTTTTCAGAGATATTTACTAAAAAGGGAATTCCCCTCTAAATGGGCATTAGTTTGTAAAACTGAAGTTTGAATAAAAAGAAAAAATATATAAGTCAGTCTGGGATCATTTTAAAGTCAACTGTTGAAACATCTTCTGTAGTTTAGAAACAGAGAGGGAAGTTTGAGAGAATATCAAAGCATCAGAGGGCAGTAAGTTTAAGTTTAATCTATCACATAGCTGATGAAAATTCAGATGTCAATATAATAGATAAGAAAGAAAATGGGCTGATTAGATAAACAGATCAGTAGATCATTTAGACTCAGATGAGATGAAAACATTTCAATTTATGTAACTAAGAGAATTATTTACCTTGGCAAAGGGCTGACAAAAGTTTCTACAAGAACAATATAAAAAACCTGACATAGCTCCCATTTCAAGAGAAAAAAAAATAGGAACAAATCTTGAGACTGTTCAGTTGAAGGCAAAATTATTACTAAATGGCATCAGAACTTCACACCAAGGCCATATAATGTGAGGAAATGCCATTACCCAGAGCAGACCTGCCCTGGCATGCCATTCACTTTCTGACAACAGGACTCATCCCATCCAGTCAAACCCAAGCTCTCAGAGCTGAGTGCAAGCTAAAGATATTGAAGATGAGAGCTCCAACACCACTCAAGGATTTGGTTTTAATTCTCAACCCCTGGGCAGGCCCTGGAATCCACACTTCCTTGCCAGAAGCCCAGATCAGTAAGACAAGACTGGGGCAGAGTCAGAGGTCTGACAACACCACGGGGCAATGCTCTGGGACAAAGTACAGCCTTCAAACTTGACAGGACACAAAGGAAAACAGGGTGCTTTAAATTCCACCAGTCCTTCAGCTTGGAAGAATTTGTAAAAGGATTACTCAAAAAGAAATCCTGCAATAGTATTTTTGTGGGAAAGTCAAGGGTTGAAAAAAGGGTGAATTCATATTAATTCAGGCACTAAATTGAAGAATACAATATGGGAGATGTGGTCAGACTGAAACCAAGTGAATATCTTTTGAAGTTCACTTTTAAAAAATAAAAAACCAGAATCTGTCTTCCAGAAATTCAATATTATGTATAGACTTTAAGCCCATTTTATTTGCAATAATTAGTGTTCATTTTAAAAGCAAATTATACTTTCAAAACAAATGCTTCAAAGATGCTAAATCAAAAAAAGACAGAATAAAATACAAAGGCTTTTCTGAAATTGCATCTTTTTGGTGGGATAGTGTTTTAATATCCTTATAAACTAGCCGCAGTGTAACCAAGGGCTTAATGAACTAAATTCTCACATATTCTTTCATCTTCCTTTTATATCTCTTGCATGAATGCTTCAGATAAGTCAGATCAGTCCATATGGCACTAAACAGGGAACTTTAGGCAACTAAACTGAGCCCACAGAGTCCCACGGGCTCAAGAGAGGCATTTCAGCAGCCAGTCGTTTGACTGGTCCTGGGCACTAACAGCTAACATGAGGGTAGAAAGAAGACACACAATGAAGGAATTCAGCTACAAATTGAGAAAGGTTTTACTGGAAACTCCAGCCCGATCTGTCATTTTAAGATTGGCAGCTGTCTAGTAGAGATGGGGTGGGTGGAAGTCACACCTTCACTGAGATTAACAACAGAACTCTTTTGACTCAAATGACTCCAGAACAATACCTACATCCCTTAGCACGGACTTTGTTACACATGTTTTCCTATGACACTGTCATTTCAATATAATAGCACTTCAGAGACATTTCTCACAAAAATGTATGGCAGAATACAAACTATAAATTAATCTAATCCAAGCATTCACTGCTGACAGTAAATGACTCAAGTTTTTTCCCAAAGCAGAGTTTTTATCCTGAAAACAAAGATTAACTTCTGACCTTTATAATTAATCAGCCTTTAAAACTCTGGTAGTACAAGGCATCCTTAAGAAAATATATTTCTTTCATCTCTGTGTGGTGGTGTTACATAGCTTTTCCTGGACAAATTGGCAACTTCTGACTCACTCGTATTTATGAGAAAGACTCTGAGTAGGCAACTTCTAGCACTGGTTCTCAGCATTATATTTCCTCCTCTATGAAAATAAGGAAGTATATTACGTAAGAAAACAACAAAAGGGGAATAACTTATTGCCCTTTTGGGTAGCCTGGGATATTTACAAATCTACATCCTTGCTGACGCAGTAAAAATACAAACTAGTAATCTTGAGAGACTTACTGTCCCCAGGGCAACACTGTTTTTAATTCTTTTATTGTTATTTATCTAGTCATGGGAGAACCGCAAACTGGAAGGACTCACTTCAGTTAATTCATGTTCCATCCATAAATGAGCAGATAAAATTTACAGTGAGACTTCTGAAACATTTGCTTCACTTTTTGGACGACTGTCAACTGTTGTATACGCAACAGCAGTACCGAAAAGATGCAGATGTCATTTTTTTCCTGCAAGCTCTTCCATTTATTAAAAGGAATATTCCCCCTGTTTCTGTGCTGGAGGAGAACTTTTATTCCTAGCCAGAGAGGAGCTCTAGGTAGTGCTCACCACCTTCTGTGGCTGCGGGGTCTTCACAGCAGAGGGTTTCCTCCTTCTGTTAGTTGCCATGTTGCAATTTTGTATTTTGCAAACATCTTCAGGAAGTGAGTATTCGAACCAGGAGACTTTATTTAAAACAAAATAAAACAAAGGTAACCACTCCTCAACCCTTGCCAATCCTAGACCTCACAGTTAAAAATCTAGAAACAATGAAATTAATAAAAACCCAAGAGACTATAATACTTTTACAGTAAAGCTCTTCAGTTTTTTAAGCAAGATGGATCATTCTGAAGAGGCTGTGACATATCAGTTTACCTATTTGGGTTAATAATGCAGTCTTCTTCAATATTAAGTAGAACATTGTCACCAATCTTTCTGCATGAAAAGCAAAATCCATCTTCCTTGAAAAGTGACAGAAAGGCACAAGTCCCACTAATGGCTCAAGCCCCTGTCTTTCTGGCCACTTCCACTACTATTCACTCAACTGCTACATCTGAGTTTGTTCAGCTAAGTCATGGTTATAATACAAGTGTGAGACGAGAAGGTCAGTGTGAGTCATGCACATGCTTCAAGGTGTTGTTAGAGATTTTTACAAAAATAGTTGCACAAGTTTTTTCTTTACTGTGTGCATTTTAGAAACTCCAAAAGGGCAAAAAGCTGCCATAATACTAACAACAATTATTTCAGTTTTGTTCATTTTGGTGATAACCATTTTCATCTGCAAGACTGATTCTGTGATGTGTGCTTGCTTTTATAGACATTACATTAGAATTTAATTTTTAATTTCACAATTGTGTATTGAATAAAACACTTTTTAGCTTACTCCTTTACTAAAATAATAATACAGACAATCATGGATAGAAGAACACTGACTGCCGCTTTAGAACTAGCCGCCCCTATTTTTGAACAAAACCAAATGCAGAGCAAAATGCTTTCCCAGACAACTCCATTTTCCTGGTAACTTCATACCAATGAAATTACAATGCCCTTTTCTTTTTGGTAGACAATAATAGCGTAGAACTACCTGAAATAAGCAGAATTTATCGTATCACAGATATGATGCTAAAGGTTTGATGCTTGTGCTCCAAATGCGCATAAATCAAATTCACAGCTTTTGCAACCAGCAGCACAGCTCACTCCTATCCTCCTGACTCAGAAATTACCTAGGTGATTTCCATGCTATTATTAAGCACAATGAATCTACTAAATCTGAATTTGCTGTTATGAAAAAGTACTGATAACCCAAAACTTCAAATTCTGATAATGTTTTTCATTTCCTGAAAAATTTAAAGTATTCAAACCACTAAGGATACAATGACTATTCACAAACTTGGCTTTAGAGGAAATATTTCTACCTTTGATACTTAGATATTTATTCATATCTGAGTAAGACTACCTGGTATTTCAGAGGCAGTTCTGACCACACAGGTAATTTTATGACATTATTCTACATACCACAAATAAGAGCTGATCTAGTCAGTGAAGAAAAAAAGCCACAACCCCAAAAAACTAAACCTGCTACTTACACCACTGGTAAATGAATGGGGTCCACTTTGACTGTTCTACAAAAGCTCTGTTAAAAATCTTCACTCAGCAAATTTCTCGCAATAAAAGCACAATCTAAAAATAACGGATGAGACACTTGAGAAATGTTGTGCTCTCAAATTAATCCATACTCCCAGCAAGATATATTTAAACATAATTCAAACTCACTAAGATATATCCAAACATATCAGTAACCCACTTTTTATTGATACCTTTAAAAGGAAATGAAAATATTTTCCTTATAACTCTCATGTTTATGCAGCTACAGTACTTTTGATGTCCAACTTACTTGAAAAGGTGCACTGTGCCAGAACAAAAATATCTACAAAAACCTTATATGATTTTGAAATGCCAGGTTAGAAGTATAATTTCTGAGCTTTTCTTGTCCAAATAGATTGGATATTGAATACCTAGCAATGTGAACATGTAGAACACACTGCTTGATATGAAATTTATGTACTTTTTTTTCCACAAGCAAGAGAACAAAAATATATTTATCTAAAAAAAAAGAAATCCTTTGGCTTTTAATTTCCTTCCATTTTCTTTAACTGTCTTTTCAAAAGTTGTTTCTATTCCCCCTTTATAGTAATAAGATCTGGATTTCCTGAATAAACAGTGAACCTACATATTTCCTTATTTATAGCTCAGGCACAATCAGCATATGATCAATGTGTCTGGCCTGTAAAATAGTTTTTATATAGTACTTTTTTTCCCTAAGAGTAACTCCAAGTTATCCATAAGTTTTCTTATCATCAGAATGAATTAATGAACAAGAGAGAAGTCTTGGAAAGAATCTGATAATAAAATATTAAGAATTACTGAAATGCATGTAGAACTGGTTTCATAGAAAGAGTTAGAATCAGCCATTATGACACATTCATCAACTTTTAAGTTTTATATTTCGTAATTCATTTTAGTATACATATAATGTAAAATGAGTATATGTTTAGGGTCAGAACTTGTTATATAGACCATCAAGTCAAAAACATGTGAAGCAACCTTACCTCAAAAGTGTAAAGTCAGGAAGACTGACTTGTGAAATATCACAATGAATAAATTGCCAAAATATACAAAGTACAGCAGATTGAGTTACTTAATGCACATCATCTACAAATACCCTCAGGTTTGACCATTCCCTTTACTTCTTAAGGTATTTCTCAGCATTCTTCTGCTTTCCTGGTGTTCCGAACTGAATGTATTCATGTAGCTATTATCACATTTAATTACACAGGAACGTATATCATCATTGCAGCTAAATAAATCCTGTCTCTTCTTATCACAGGTCACAGGTCAAAGTTCAGGCCTTCTCTAGGCTCTAAACTCTATATTGTATCACATATTTTTCTGTTCAGTTTGACTTGCATTTTCCCAGACTAGCTCCACCACCTCTGTGCTACCAACAAATTGTTAAATTTCCCAGATCTTATTGTGTAATTACCTAGTGCTCCAGGGGTTTTGCCAGCAAAAGCATCTAATTTTCTTACTGCCTCAGTAAGAAAACTAATGCCCAGATCATTACTAATTTCACTGACTGCACAGTAATAAATAAACTTTCATTAGCATTGTAGATTTACAGGTTCCTTCAGCTTGTAGATGGCATTAGTAAACATAGATTTCTCCTTTGTAAATAATTTTGTTTCTGTTTTTTGTAATCCTTGGAGAAGTATGGGACGGTGTCATGTACTTTCTCTTCTTTCTGTTTTTTGTAATACTTGGAGAAGTATGGAATGGTGTCATATACTGCTACACACAGACAAGCAGCCACGCAATTGCAAGTCTTATATTCAAATCAGCACAATGAAAACATCCAGATTGTAAAATATGTGGGCTTGCTGTTCAGCTTACTGGCTCTCACTGCAACTTATTCATCCTCACAAGAAATGTGTGCTGGGCTTGGAAAACAGGTTGGAAAAGTGCTAGATGAATGAATGGTTTCAAATAATTTAAAACAACAGCAACAGCAACAACAGAAACAACCAAACAATGAAAGACGCACAAAATTCAAAGCTTTTTTTCTGCTACCTGTCTGAATCCATTCTGAATAAGTTGGAAGAATCTGACTGGTTGGAATGCAGCCACCTGTAAAGCCTATTCCAACCAATAAACATTTCTAATGAAACGTTTATTCCACTTTTGACGGAGTAATTTTATTTTAGCAGAAACCTCTAGTAACCTCAAAAAGTTGCATTTAATATGGATGAAGGCATGTTTTAATGTGGAGGTATTTTCTTTAGCTGGCAGCCCGATAATTACATGCTGCTATGAAGATTTTTGTACAGTAAAGTTATTTCAATGGCTTAGGAAATATAAAGAGTTATTTATTAAAGGGTATCTATCTTTCATCTTCACTGAATTTCACTGTGCTCCAGTATGATAACTGTGTGTCAATTTTCCTGTACTTTTTTGTTGAAATGCAACTTTCCTCCTGGATTAGACAGCAGCTACTGATACCAGAGCGCTGTCCCCTCCATCAGCTTCACTTCACCACTGAGGCACACTGATGGAAGAGATAAATGGTGCACTGAGCCCTGTCAAATTTACTGTGCACTGGTTATTACCTCAGCCCCTCCCAGGAAATAGCAATGAGCCTTCCAGAGGGATGGCTTGGAGAGGCTGACACATCAGTCACGGAGAGGGATGCTCTCCACTGAACAGACACTGCTCTGCTGCTGTTCACAAAGGATCTTTCTGGCCTCTGAATCTTCTGCTACCTTTTAATCTGTTCATTTTCATCATTCATTTCATCTTTTCATTGGTGCTTCCATATCTGAGCAGGTAAAATTATGTTAAAACTGTTTTGCCGATGTTAGAGTTCGACTGCCTGAAGAATAAAACTGGGCCTCTCTTTCTGTGTAGGTTAAATTTCTACGAATCGATAATACTAGTTCAGCAAGAAGTAATTAAAATCCAAATCTTTACCTCTCCTCCCCTCCTCATTCCCCCCACTGAAAAAAAAAAAAATTCAGGCAGTTATGTATTTTCCAGATGTGAACAACTGGATTAAATTCTACGGAGAGCTTTTAAAAGATCATAACAAGTCAATGGGTCACGGTCTTCACAGCATAAAGGAAAAAAATGCTAAGGCCTCATTACTGAGAGAAAGCAACATGGCTGCAGCAGCTGCAAGGTCACAGAGATTGAAACAGAACCATGGAAAAGAAACCACAGCCACAAGAATGACAGCAGAAATTACTTGTAATTTTTTTTTTTTTTTCCATCATAGCAACTGGATAACTGCATTCCTTTCTATAGCAAAGCTGGCTCGATTTCTATACCAGCAATATTGTTTCCCTGGTCTGGGAATGGAAAGGTTTTCCCACCTCTGCAAAGAGTTTTTGATATTTGAGTCAAGATCATTGAGAAGATTCAACAGTGCAAATAAAGCTCTCCGAAACTCGTGAAGATTATTTATTGTGACAGTTATTCATGTCAAAAATAAAAGTGCCTGGGATGAAAGAACAAGATAGACAATGCAGGAGATGTTACCCAGAAATTTCAAAAGCAGTTTTCCCTCACCAGCTTGGATTCTTCCTGCCAGTTCTGTGAAAGGTAAAGCAAGATGAAAAAAGCCTATACTCTCAGCAGAAAAGTCTGATCTTCCTCCCCTCACCTCTTTTGAAGAGGCTAAATAAAGCTAAGGCATGAGCAGCCGCCTTAAGGTCCAGAGTAAAGCTGCATGAACACCACAAAAAGCTTTATGAAAAGGTATTTGAAGAGGGAACATGAACTCACTTAACATTTATGACTTGGGTTTTCTGTGAACAGTCTTAATAATAAAGTTGCCAATTTTATCCATACAGACTCCTTTGATAAATACTGGATTTCTTTACATGACTAAGTATATAAATAATGCTATGCTTTTTAAGTAAACCAGCATATATGATCAAATCGAAATGCAATTTTTTTCAAGTAAAAATTAATTTTTTTGTTAAAATATAAGTAGCAACTTGTTCAAATTTTCTGCTTTTTATACAGTGTCTGGGACTTAAAAACAAGATAGACATTTCATAAGCCCTTGTATTGTGTTGTACAGAATAAAGGTAAGAAATATGAAATGCACCACTAAGTGGTTCTTTTTTAAATTCTATGGTTTCTTAAGGAAATTTATATGCTTAAATTCATATGAAAGCATAAGGTATAAAAAGGTACCAATAGCATACCTTTCTTTATCTAGAAGTATATCTTTCTAATAAGATACTAAATTAATTGGACGAACAAATCACACTGCCTTTGAGTAACATTTTGCTATATATTAACTTGCATTCAATGCACAAAGAAATGTTTCTTGAATGTACATGCTGTTTCTGCAATGAAACTCTGTAATTACATACACCTAATATGTTTATTGTTACTAGCAATAAGAATTTAATGTAAAAAATTCACACTTCACATCAATTAACTATTGACTCAACCATGTTAGTGGTCTGTTTCAATCTAAACGATCCTACGATCCTATAATAATTAATCCTGCTGAGAAGACATGTATAACAGCAACACTATTTCATACTAAGTGCTTCAATTTTTAAGAAGGCTGCAGGGAGAAATGGCTAAAACCATAATCACTTCAACATTTGTATCCATAAAGCCTTTCCTTTCGAGGTTTGCTGTGTGGAGTGCCTGAGTGCTTTGCCACCCCACCATGTCCACCCCACAAGAGCAGGAATGACCACGATGGTTCCACACGACCTCAGCACTGGTGCCTGTGGGGACAGACAGGTACAGGTCACACATGAGCAGGTGCAGCCTGACAGCAGCACCACCACCCTTTGGAAAAGCACAAAGGATGGCTGTGGATGGGCTAGGACATTGCAGTGCAGCTGAGGGGAGCGTGGGCGGAACCCACAAGACTTGGGTGGACAAACCACATCCAGGACCTTGCCAGGCTTTTTGTTACTGCATGAGACTTTCTTTTGGCTTTTAGCTATACCCATTTCATATGCTAACACAGGGGGAGAGCAGACAAAATGGTCTGGCTTTACTAACCCAGAGAGAGATCACTGGGCTCTTCCCATCTGGGGAAAGAGTTCTTCTTTTACAGGTAGAAAACAGACAAGAAATTTTATCCTTGGTGATTCTGCATTTAAAATGCTAAAGGCTTTCTTATGATTATAATAAGAAGGCTTTCTTATTTTTTGTCTAGGAGGCAGAAATCACCTACCAAGCTTTTAAATTCTTAAATTGCAATTCAAGTTTTAAGCTAGTTACCCACATCCGAGGCCAGATCTGTACACTGGTCACAATTCACTGGCAGCAGCCAGACTCACTAGTATTTTATGCCTCCATCATAATGTAAGGATTCATTATAATTTTTTTTTTAATCACATTTCTAAAATATAATATACCTAGCAATTTTGCTATGTGCTCAACTCCATTAGCATGCTCATTCCTCAGAAATCTTTGATCATGTAAAACTGGCAACAGCTGGTTTACAGAAAATCAGCACCAATGGTACCAAATGAAGATAATTCGCTGTCCATAACAGTCTTATTTTCAGAAACGTTTGATTCTTGATTGACCAACTTGTTCTTGCTATGCATCATTCATGCTAAGCCATTAAGATGTTCAAAGTTCTCCATGATACAAGGTCAGGAAAAGTGGCATGTGAAAATGTGATATTGCTGAGCCTCAAGCAAGGGATGGAAATGAAGCAATACCTAAGATTTATTCATATTTTCATGGTAACAAATGTGAACTGCATGTATTTGCTGGCAGGTAATTTAAGTGGAGACAGATAGCTATGGGGCAAAGTAGAGCATCCTACTGCGGAGTCACATACAGCTCTTCTGACACAGGAGTTCAGTCTTTAACCTTATCCAACTTAATCTGGCTTATCTTTTAAAAACTCAGCCAAGAAATATGATAATGAGATACAAAAGGAACCCCTTTTTAATTTTAAGGGTTTTACTGTGGTACATTTTTTGGATTTGTTACTTAAAATTAGAAGGAAACCTGAGTACGATCCAACAGCATCTATACAAGCATAACAACTGTAAGTGCTTCACCCACTGTTCACTGAAGCTGGGCGATACAGATACTTAACAATTTTTTAATTCTTAATAAAAATTGAACTGAGATTTAGGGAAATATATCCCTGATGCAGAGTCAGTCCCAAATAATGCCAAGAGCCTGAGAAAAATCAATACTTCTCTGGCAGAAAGCTTGCTCAAAACACAATCCCTACACAGAACACTGTTTAGAGATTTTTTTGAACAATCAGCTTTGATTTAAAAATAGGAGTAAATGTCGGTTCTGTGTGAGATACATAGGTTAGTGTTTTACCCTCTGGCAAGAATTTGAAGTCCTCTAAGTCCAGAATTCAATCTGGAAAAGAAACATTTCTTGTTCAACGTAAAGGTAACATTTGTCATCCTACAACTTCAGCAAGGTATATTCTGAGAATACAATCACAGAGAAAATGAAACTGGCCTGGTATTTTGATTTACTTTCTAAATTTGCAAATTAACTTTCAAATACTATATTTTCAGGGGCACCTTTACAACTATTGTGTCACTTGGGATTGAATTCAGGTCTAGCACAAGCAAGCAAATACCACAGACAGTTCAAGCATAAATTTAGGGTCAAATTTCAATTTGATGTGGATGCTAATCTTTAAATCAACCTCATGCTAAGCCACTATGAGAGCAGGAGAAAGTTTATTAGTACACTGCAAAAAACCAGTATTGCTCTGGCCTTGTTTCCATTACCTTTTCCACTAACGACATAGTTTTGCATCCCATGCTAAAAATATTTTCTTTACATTTACAGTGTAAATGTAAAGAAATTTTGAATTCATTTTTGAACTAACTTTTCATCTGCTTTCTCCATACTACAGTAGTAGAGTTAAGCTAAAATATTTTTCATGTTGGTATTTTTATTAAGAGATCTGAAAATGTCATGTGAGATTGTGAACACTTGCGGTTGGGCTCTGGCAGATGTTTTTAGATCTTAGACCAAAAAACTCATAGGAAGGTCATTAACAGAACCAACAATTTTAAAGCAACTTGCTTCCATATGTCTGATACAGGAAAATTTTATGACAATGTTGGAAAGTTATTCTTTCTTGGCTCTCTTCGTCTTCAGCAGAAAGTTCTGACTGCAGATCAATGAAGCTCAAACTTGCATTTAGCTGGCCAGCAGTGGGGTATAATTGAACCAGCAGCACAAAGAGAGGCTATTCTTTCTTACAGCTCTGCAAGGAATCAGCTGGGATCCTTCCTTTGACTCTCAATTGCTCTGACATTTAAAGGATATTTACTACTTTCTTGGCAAAACTCTTTATGATTGACAATATATCATAACTATAGCAAGTGCTTAAGATCCAGAAATTCACTGACTGAAATAATACTGAACAGTATTAAGTGGTGCTTTAATTGTCTTTCCTATTTAAATAATTATTTTTACAGACTTTCTTACAACTCACATGTCAGTGTCTTGAGGTACTAAAGTTTTTGAGTTCTGTATCTAATAGTGTTAAACTGAATTTCTGGTATATTGAAGTTTGACCTTTCTTGACAAGATCCCCCAGCTGAGCACAGATTAGATGATAGGATACGAATCAAACTTCAGATTTCTTTCAACAGCATTAATCTCAGATTTGTCTTTAAGGTGGCATACTAGTTATAGAGAAGAGACTAGATTGTATACATCTTAAGCAAAAACCTTCTTTTCTGGAACAAAATGGTGTCTAATAGCTGGCTGGTAAAGGCAAGCACATGCCTTAAAGCTATGTCAAAAATGTGAGGAAAATTTTGAGTTTCCACTAGAGTTAATTTGATTTAAAATGGTTGCCTTGGATTTAGAGTTATACATTAACTACCACCAGCAGATGCATGAATGTCAAGTGAAATGAAAAGATCTTTTAATATGCTCTTTTAAGTCCTTTTCTTCAGGCAGAGTTACTCTGCTCACTATCAGCTTTCCAGCAAGAGAAAAATGTCCTTGCTTTAACCTTGGGCGGTCAGCTATTTTCCCCGTACTCAACAGACAGCTGGATTGCAGTGCTGAAGAAAGGGAAGGAAAAGGTCCATTGGCAGCCACTGTAATTCATCAGAACAGTGAGAACTCTCATTGGGGGAAATGGAAGGCAGCCATCAGCACCAAACTAAACAATATCAGCTCGATCTGCAACTTCACTTTAGCACCAAGTACAGAGGTTGTACTTCCTATCAACAGTTAGGCAGATAAAAAGGATGAGGGAAAATAGCAAGCATATGTCTTAGCAAATACAAATGTGATCACATTTCTGCTAAGTATCTGGGTGGAAAGCTGTAACTGAAAGAATTTCACAAGAATATTCAGAGACTGCTTCTGTTCCAGCTTTTCCAGCTCTTTGCTTCCAGCTCTGCGGTTATATTTCCTTTTCTTTTCCTATTTTTCAGTCACCACCACTTTTTTATGCTAGTCAAAAGTAGTTTGTTTGGTTTGGTTTTTTTCAACAAAATAATAAGAAAAGAGGTTGAGCAGAAATTTTCCCAAGTATTTCAACAAATTATGAACAGCTCTAGTCATTTCCAGGCTGATGGTCAAACAGATAGATCTGATCTTCCCTCAGATATCAATCTTTTCAATTTCATGCATCTTTGCTGTAAACCACCATCCCATGTAAATAATAAATGAATTCATTTGCCATCAGGAAGAATGAGTGGTATAATCCTGAACTATGGAAACTGGAGAATGGATAAGTAAAAAGCAACACTATTGAAATATTTTGTGTCCTTAATATTATCACCTATAAGAAGATGCTAATCTTTGGAAATTTTAGAACAATGGAAGGAATTAGAAATGTTGTGGGGAAAATAATGTATTTTGCTATTGAGAAATCGCTGCCTTATTCAAATAAACTTATGTTCTTAAGGGGAAAGTATGCAGATACACTTGGTAGAAACAGAACTCTTCATAAATCCAAAGACTGGGCAAAAATTAGTTCTGAACTTGAAAATCTCAAATATGGTAATTTTAAAATTGATTCATTACAGAGTTAAAATCTTCTATTCTTTGGACTCTGTGCATCTCAGCTAACAATCTTCTTCCCCTAACACTTTGATAATTAGAGCTTGCTCATTAGGGAGCCACCTTTTCTGCATGCCAAAAGGACTGGGCACCTTGGGGCATTGGCTCTGTGTTCACAGTTATTAGGGTCACTAATCTACAAACAACACACTCCAGCTGCTACACAGACACAGAACCAAAGTGAGCTCTGGACTAATGTGGTGGTTCTATTTATGTGATAATAACATATAACCACAGCAAGGGGAATCTTAGAAAAATACCTCTACATTATCCATGTCTGTCTTCTACTAATGTCAGCCATCACAATCGTGCATTCCTAGTTCAGTATGACTCCAAGAGTTGGGTTTCATAGGCAAGAAGGGCCAAATCAATCAAAAACTCTGAAGGCCCTTTAAGCAAAGGTATACAGAAAGTCCCTTTAAGCAAAATACCAAAGAATCAAGGTTTTCATATTTGATGTTAGGAAAATTATTGACTTCTCTTGGTCTGAGGTCTTAAGCGTCCCAGTTGCTTGCAATGTAGGAGTACGGCATATACTAGTGTATAATACCATAGAGGGTAATATCTTTGAAATAAAATTAGCTGATATAAGGTATTCACTGTTTCTGTGGAGGTTTGTGCAACAAACCAGAATCTCCTAAAATGAAGAAAAATGCATCTAGGGAAAGAAGAATTATATTCACCCTAGATAAGGGAAAAGAGAAAGAATATTGTCCTCATCTTCCTGGCTATACCCCAATTTAACTGTAAATTTATTGCAGTTTCCCATGCCTTCTTGGTACTAAAATACCACTGATGCTTTTTATTTCTCTGACTCTTTCTTTCTCATTGCCCTTTTAAGCCTTGCTAATAGGGTGTCATTACTTAGGTGAGTTTTAATCTTGTAAAGAAGTATAGCCATGCTCTGGTTGCAAACCAAGAGTAATGCATTGTTAGATAAGTGGAAATTAAATGTTTTTCCATCCACTAACTGATAAAGAACAATAGCCCTGTGCTAATGGCAGTCAGTCATGTGATTTACAATCCCCACAAACAATCTTGTTAGGGCATTTTTGTTGTGTGTTTGTTGAGGGTTTTGGTTTATTTCCTTCTATTCTTTTGCACTCCCAATCTGTATACCTAGCTCTTGAGAATAAATGGTAAAATCTGAGAGCAAACAGCTCCATATAGAATGTCTTTTCTATACCTATCCTTCCTGCCAAGAGCATTTAAAACCACAAAACACAGTCTCTACAAAAATCTTTTTCTTATTTAAAAAAATATATTGAATGATGTTAGCTGAAAATTGGCCAGGATAAATACTTGACCCAGTGACTGTTTTCCTCTCTAAACATCCAAACTAAATAAAAGTTTGAAAATAATTGTTTTGTTGATAACAAACTAATAATAAAATTCCTCTTCTATTTAAAAAATTATTGTACATTATGGTGGGAAAAGTTTCTGATTCTTAACAGTAACAATCCCTTTTATATTTTTTTACATAACTATCTGGGGATTTAGTTCACTCTAAAAAGTTAGACTTAAGAATTTTCCATCTTGCTCCAGTGCAGACAGTACTGCTAGCACAAGCTTCAGGTGAATTCCATTAGGTACACTCAAACGGACTCACCAAACCATCAGAAAAAAGGTACAAAAATTGTAAGAACAAAATCCACATGTTTAAAATGTCACATAAGATGGTAGTGTCACCCTTGTATGAGAACTATGGTATCTCTGACAACCCCCCATATTTTTCAGTGCGGTTCTGTAGCTTGGAATCACAACATCAAGGCTTAATTTCACATGGAATCTTATAAAGTGTTTTGTAAGTACAGAATGCATCTCAACTTTTTATAGGCAAAAGTTTAAAGACGTTACAAATAAGCAAACTCCAGTTGTTTATAGCCTGCATTCCTATGGATTTAATAATATTTTAAAAACATTTATGATCATCAGTAGACACAACCTTTTGAATTTTGACTGCTGTACAGACAGTGGCCTCCTAAACGGAAGAGGTCAAGCTGTCCCCCGTTACATCACTAGTTATCCCACAGACTTCAACTTCTCATCTGGAAATCATGCTGTGTTCATTTCTTAAAGCAGTGTGGCCCTCAGGCCTTATTCTGAGATATGAAGCACTGCCAGAAATACCATCTTAAGCATTGCCCTGACCCTCTCCATGACTGCCCAATTGTTTCCACTGCTCTACAGTGTTTAACTGCAGTGAACTGCAACTCAGTCATGCCAGCCAGCCACATCTGAGCCTGCACGGTGAACCAGATGAGTATCCTGAGAACAGAATTTATTAAATAATAACTATTTAGTTATTATTTCACCCCGAGGTGTTCCACTACACAACTCTACAAACAATTGTGTTGGCACTGCTGAAGAGGCAGCAACACAGGAGGGTTGTGGACATTAATGAAGTAATAGATATTCCCTGAGCTTGTATTGCACCTAACACCTCTGATCACCAAAATGTGTGTGATGATCTGTCTAGAAAAGTAAATGGATAAATAAGTACCAGAAGGGCAGAAGATGAGCAGTCAAATCTGTGAGGAGGAGGATAAAAGGCAAGGACATTTGCAAAGAAGAAATAGAAGAGGGAAGAAGAAACAAGACACACAAGATTAGATTTTTTTTCTCCTTTTATGGCAAAAGAACATCCCTTAGCACATGTGTGTCATGCTAATACATGAGAAGTCACATTAGGATCTGTAGATTTGCAGAATTAAAGGGAGATGCTTAAGAACGCTCTTGAAACAAAGTCACAGTTAGCAATTATGTTTAGAAAATGGAACATAATGCTATACTCCTTTTTCTTCGTAAACCAGTTCCTAAAGAAATTACACAGGCATTTTACATTAAATTTGTTTATTTCTTAAAGGCTCAATGTTTGAAGCTACAATAGAAAATTCACCGTTCCTGCTTTGAGGAATAACTTCCCTAGAAAAAACAGGATACAATGTACCAGTTTTTCCATAATAAAGGTAGTATCCCCCATTAGCCTGTAATGCTGTAATGCATTATTAAACACTTAAATATACTGTTGATGGAATGTACTACAATAATAGAATAGCTGGAAAAGAGTTCTACTTCTTTTTCAGGATAATTTATTCCATATTGGGCCAACTGGAAAGCTATTCAAAGACTGTCAGCACCATTAGCTCTTTTCTGTTGAGGCAAAAGCAGGAGTATTGGATGTGTATTGATTTGATGTTATTTGGAGACTGCACAAGATTTGAAAGCTGGACTGAACTAGATATGTGGGTGTACCAGGAAAAAAAGAAAAAACAACTAAAAAACCACTCATCCACACCAAAGCAATGCAGAAAGCTTATCCAGGCTCTGAAAGCAATGTGATCAGGGATTTCTTATCAGCATATTGATTCCATTCTTTTCCTTATTTATGTATCTAGATGAAAAGACCATTGATGCTCAAAAACAAACCGAAAAAGCCCGAATGAATGAGAGCCTACTACTATTTATATTTTATTCATATTTTTTTTATATGCGGTCTCTTGTATATTCAGACGTAATCACTGTTAGAATTTACTTGCAAAAAATATTTTCCAAGAACATTTTTTTCATCAGCATAGATTTTAGCTGTGGCTGCCTCATATACATTATGACCCTGCAATATTTAATTACTGATATGTTTAGGCTCAGCTAACATCATGCTGTGGGTACATACATTAATCTCATCTAGATGTGCATATCAAGTATTTTTTACAGTTTATAAGTTTTCAGTTAAAAGTTTCAGAGGATGGAGGCCCTTTGCACTGAACATACACATTTTATAAAGAAATTATGCTGTTGAATAATAACACCTTGAGGAGTTTACTCTTAACCTGAACTATTTTGTGGATCCACTTTATAATACATCCCCACAAAAAGCTGTAACCAAGCTGAGATGACAGCAAAGTGAAAGTCCTGTCTGAATGATTCCAGTAACCAACAAAAGTCTCTCACATCAGCTCTTTCCTTGAAAGAAGGAATAGCTTCAGACAGTGACAAGAGCATCAGACCTTCCTTCCAGTCATAATCACCTTCTAGCTAATCAAACACATAGGATGAAGACAGACCTGCAGACATGATTTTTACATACAGAGGAAGATGGGAGACGTCAAAACATTCCGCCAAAAATTTAGAGATAAATAAGAAAGAAAATCTGGATCTGAATGGAATCCCTAGAAGGCTACATGACAGAATTTGGCTGTAAAAGCAAGCACATTTCACAGGGAGCGGGATACTTCTGTGGCAGGCAGTCACAGAATAAGAGAGAATTGCAACCCCCGACAGCCAGAAAGCAGCTAGTAGAGAACTAGACCTCATGAGACATGTTTTTGGTTTGATCTGTCACTAGGCAGATCATAATGGTGAAGAATCACATTCCTTCCCTTTGTTATCTATCTGAACAAAATTTTTGAATTGTATTTTTAGTATATATAAGGTGATAATGTATTTTTACTGTATTTTATCTTGCATCAAGCTATTCCTCACCCAGAATGAAGTAAGTCTACAAAAGTCAGTTTCAAAACACCTCAAGTTGTTCCCTGCTTCCCAGTATATTTTTTTTCTTCTAGCATAGCAAGAGTGCAGACCTGTTTGACAGCAGTTCTTCCCAAGACAGGGGAAGAAGAAAAATAGCAAGAGAGAGGCATGTCTAACTTCCCAAAATCTCAAGGCACATTGAAGTAGACTAGATCCTTCTTTAGAGAAGTAACTCTGATTCATGCAACTACTAACATTGCTTCAGAAAAGAAAACTTATTGTAAAATAAATAGCCATCAGCATTTCGATCATAATTTTATCTTTGCAAAGCCAGCCTCATCACATGCTTTTTATTTTTATTTGATCATTAGTGCAGAATCTGGCCCATATTAGGAAGATTAGATTTTATTATTGACAGACAAATGAGCTGTCCGGAAATTCTCAGTCCTATCAGAAATGACATCTTGATTTGTTTGTCATTATAGTTAAACAAGAAGTTCAGAGGTTTGGTAGACAAAAGAAAGTGTGTTGAGCACTTTACATTAAGGACCTAGCATGCAAGAAAGACATTAAAAATTAAGCCTGAAATACGAACATGAATTTCACCAGCGTATTCCTGGTACATTTTCAGAAAAAAACCAGGGATATCGGTTTTTGAAAACCAGCCAAAACTAGATGTTTATGACTGTTCTATTTATTTAACTTTCAGGAGCTCTTACTAAATGTATCCTATAGATTTGAATTTACTTCTTTACCCACTTTATGGAAGAGTCGGCTTTCACTTATAAATGAAATTTGACTTTTCTGTCCATGTTACAGTAAACAGCCTTGACTGCTGTCATGCAAATCAATAAAATAATTCATACACAGATTTTTAAATGGGCTTCAAAACTGTCAGGCAGTATTTTGCAGCTTTACCCAATTTAAGGATTTTGCTGAAACACTCAGAAAGGAAAGCTCTGCATCTTTCACATCACTTCCACGAGGGTTTTAGAGACTTAAAGACCACATAAGTGAGAAATTGATAGCTGGTTGACAACCATGTAGGGTGACATTTTTCTAACTTGATGGCCCATCAAATATATATTCATCTATTTTATATATCTCAACCCGATAGGCATGAAGCAGAGTGTGAGCCAAAGGTCACTGATCTCAACAGGTGCATTTCATTCACTGAAATGGTTTTGGACATGACTCAGAATGAGCACTGGTTCACCCTTTTGCTGATGTTGCAGTTTCAAATGTAGAGAGCCATATTCGATTACCAATTCTGAAAAAGGGGTCCTGTAGACTGTAGCTCCAATTTACTTTTTTGAAATAGGTATTCTATAAAATTTTATAAAATTTGATACTCTAAGTTGATTTTATACTCTAAATTTCCATAATTAACAAACATATACCTATGTGAGATTACTACCTATGCAATATCATACACAGCCCACATGGGACCTGAAACAGAAATATAATGATAATGGGGTATGGATTTATTGACATCAAAGAGAGCCATGTCATTAATGTAAGCAATATCACCATGGCTCCTACTTTTTAATCTAAAGTTAGACTAGAAGCATAACAAAAGAATGAGAGAATGTCATTGGACAGCAATAGTAACGAAGCAGACCTACTACTGTTTGGAATACATTGCTGGAAAAAATAGTACTGGTTTAAATCCCACTGCAAGTCTGCAACAATTTCTATTAATTACTTAATTTGCAATTATAAATTGATAGTATTATTCTGTGATATCACAATATTAAACACTGTGCTCTAATAAACTAGACATTTTGAATATGAAGTCCAGTTATATTATTCATATAATTTATGGTATGCAAACATGCTGAGGATTTTTGTTATATATTGCCTCAGAAGTTAAACGACAGTCAAACAATAGAATCTATTTTTTAAGTAAAATAATATGTGGTTTGGGCCCCTGGCACTTTGGTAGAATTCCACTAGATCAGATATATCTTCTCCTTCAATAAAATAAAGAACACTTAGATAAATCTGCAACCAGAAAACTGTGAGTATTTTGGTCTTCCGAATGGCTCCTCCCTAAAAGAACTGGACTTACACATATTTAATAAACTATTTGCTTTATCACACTGCCAGGAATAACATCTTCCCATGCACAGAAATAGACTATTACAAGTGTATTACCGAATGCTACAACCTTTCATCCTAACCAAAGATGTATTAAAAAAGAAAGTGAAACTATGATTTATTAAAATAGTATTGCTAAATTTTTAGATAAATCGGAAAGAGAAGTCAGGTAGACATTCAGTAGAAATAAAAAGAACCAGTGACAAATAGAAAGGAAACTCCCTGTGAGTGGGAAACTGGATGGATGTCAATATCTTTGCATGAGCTGGCAAGCTGTCTTGAAAAACAGAATTAATTTCAGTAGTTCCCCTGGTAGTTCTGTAAACAATTATACAATAATTAGCCATGCACATCCAAAAAAAGAAAAATAATGTATTTTTCAAAGTTAAAGATCACATGGATAAGTTGGTGGCTTTCTGACAGCAGATTACTAGCAACCAACAAAACTAATTTCTGATAAAAGCTTAAACACAGTTTCATCATGTTTATTCATCATACAGACTTTAAAAAAAAAAATCAAAGCATGAAATATTTTGTACATGGGGGACAGGCATTTTTCTGACCATTTATGAGCAAATGAATTCATTATGCAAATACACAATCACATGTTTGGCACAAGGAATTTACTCATTTCCTTAGCTTGTCACGTTGTGCAATTTGTTTTTCAATGCAGACTTCTGCTTATTATTAATAATAAATAAATCAAAAGCTCTGCTTTGTGAATGTCTCGCAGCTGGCCCTTCATAAATCTAAAATGCCAATAATTATCAAGTATTGCAGATACGCCTTAGTGAGAACATTCCAACTGTTTTGGTCATACCGTAATTTTTATTTCAGAAATATGGTTTTAATAGGGTTTTTCTAGGGAAAATGTTCAGTGGGCAAGCTTGAATTTTTTTAAACTCAGACTTGAAATTACGAAGCAAATGTGGGAAGATAGGTGGAATCTATGTTGCTAAACACTCCCCATAAAGTTCACGCTCTTGAGATTATTTCTAGTACTGCACAAATATTCTCACAAGTGAAATAATATTTCTTTGTTCCATGTTAATCACAAACCTCCAAGAGAGCCATTTTATAGATGAAGGAGGGGGGAAAGATCTTTGTAAAACATCAGCCACTCCATAAATCAAACATTGCTATGGTATTAAGGAGAAGAGTCACCCTAATTGCTAGCATATTAGAGAAAAGGAGATAGAGGCCTTCTAAAGGTTCCATGGGCCCATCTTTAAATTTTCTTGGATCTTGTCAAATGAACTGCACATGTGCCCACTTTCAAAACGTGATTTTCAGCTCTTCAGAATATTCTTCACTGACTGAAATATAAAGCTATCTTTTTGCTCTGGAATATTTTTTTCTTATCATAAAATCTTAAAACATAAAATTGGAAGGGAAACAAAAAAGTCATTCTTTAAGCTCTTCACCTCCACCAAGCAGGATCAAACTGCATGTCAGATGCTCCTGGTAGACAGATACTTCTCTAACTTCACTGTTCAGGCCCTTAGTAATGAAAGCCTTTTCCAAGAATCTATCCCAATACTTATTTAAGCTTATAATTAGCCATCACATTCTGCTAAAAATCTAACAGAAATCTTTTATGGCACAGTTAATTAACTCCCTCTTGTTTTATCCAGCTCTAGTGGAACCATTTGACTTATCTGAAGACTTAACATGCTTCCTTCTAGTCTCTTAACATTCAGCAATATTTTCCCAGTTTCACAGGGTCTGATAATTTCAGCTGCTCGGACACTGACCGTCTCCAAGAGCCCATGTCTGCAGAAAGAGGGGTGTCCCAAGGCTGACCCCACAAACCATCTCCAATGCTCTCCCCCCTCTAAGTGGAGGGCATTGTGTACCTCCAGCCCTCCCCTCGGACAGATCTCAGAGTGCCAGGGTGACCCGGGCTCCTGTGTGGTCACTGGCAGCCAAACTGACCTCTTGCCAAAGACAGTGGCTCTGTCCTGTGCCCAAGGGGCAATGCCATGATCCTCCCTGATCCTCCCCACGCCGGGGCTTGTCTCAAAGCCCAAGCCCTGCCTCAAAGTGCTTGCTGGCTCTCCCAGGAGGATGTGCTTACAGAGGTGACAAGAGCACTCTTTAACCTACTATCGAGATAGCTAATTAAAAGAGTTGATAGTGGACAGCAAAAAACTGCTGAGTATAGTCTTTGAATCTGAATTCATCTTCTAATGATTCATCTTGTGTCTAGACTGCATCTCCTTTGCCTATGAAAATATCCACAGCTCTAATGTAACAATATTTAATACCTTTTCTCTACTGACAAGGGGTATTAGCCAGTCCTGGGTGGAAATTAATTAGATTTAATGTATTTTTGACAGGTCTGTATTGACTATAACTTACCGTCTTTTGTTACTCTCCTTTTTCAAAGTACGTACAAATACTTTGCTTAATTTTTGGTTCCAGTATTTTTCCATACATTCAGGCAAAGCTGACTCATCAATAATAACTCTTTTTCAGTCCAATTAAAGGCAGACACTAGATTTATCACTTTCATAAAATATGCTGAGTTGGAAGGGATGCATCAGGATCATCGAGTCCAACTCCAGGCCTTGCACAGGACACCCCAAGAGTCACACCAGGTGCCTGAGAGTGTTGTCCAAACACTTCTTGGAACTCTATCAGGCTCGGTGCTGTGACCATTTCCCTGGGGAGCCTGTTTCAGTGCCCAAACACCCTCTGCAGGAAAAGCTTCTCCTGATATCCAACCTAAACCTCCCCTGACTCAGCATCATGCCATTTCCTGGAGTCCTGTCACTGGTCACAAGAGATCCTTCGGGAGTAATATCCAGTGTCCCCGATATAAAAAATATATATTTAGGTTTTTTGCTAAGCAAATTGCAAGTATTAACAAATCCTCTGCTTGAATCTCTTACAGTATGTCAACTCTTCCTGTTCTGTTAGATCATGTCAAAAAGAAATTACATAATTTTTCACTTAAATCAGAATTAGATACATGGGCATAACTCTATATATTCTACATAGCTACACATAACATTAATAGATTTTTTTTTTTAAGAGTTTAAAAGGTAAAGTAATTATAATATCTATGTTTATGAGTTCCCAGGTAAAATGAAATTAAGAAAAGAAAGGATATTGGGAAAGAGGAATAAATTTGTAAGACAGAAGAGGAAAACAGAAAAACATCAGCATTAAAAAGGAAAAAAAAAAAAATCAGCAAACCCAAAACAAACAACAACAAAAAAAGCAACCAAAGACAAAGACAGATGAGAGTAAGTAGAGCAAACAAACTGTTATTGAATCTGGATTTAAAGTGGCTTTTCGATTTAATCATATTCAAGATTTATTCTTTAGGGTAAAGCTACTAAGAAAAATGTTCCAAACTCTATTAAAAATAATTTTAACAACTTCAAAAGTATTTCATTTCTGTTTTGAAGCTTTGGCTAGTACATTATTTATCATTTGGATCACAATAAGACAAATTCCCCAAATTAGCACAGCTTCACCAAAACAGAGAAGAAAAACAAAGAAATATTTAAAGAAACCAAGGTCACTCTTTCTTATGTTCCTTGGCCACACACTGTTTCTGAATCCCTTACACCAGCAGAGCTGACAGAAATATTCTGCTTAGCTTCTCATTAAACAAAGGACAATTATTAGTTTACAAAAGTTTTTTTCTACTGGAGAACCAAGCCCTATGTTTGTTCTTACTTTTTTTCTTTGCTGCAGCAATATTTTAAATAAAGGGAATTCTTATCTGAAATGAAGGAGACAGTCCAATTTACACTTAAAACATTATATACAATAGAAACTTGACATACATATGTAAATATAATTATGCATTAAAAAACCCCAACTCATTTCTGTATTTCAGGCATCACATACTGTGACATCATCTTATACTCTTTCCCTATAGATCCACAAAACATTACTAATACATTTAGCTTATAACCTGCAATGTTTTTAAGGGTTGGGTGGGTGTGGGACTTTTTTTCACATCCCGCATGTTTCGTGGAAATTTCCATCAGTCCTGAAATAGTGTTTTGTTTTGTACAATCCAACAGTCATTGCACTTGGCAGGTCTTTAATGACCTTGCTGTTGATACTTTGAAGATCATCCGATGACTTTTGCAGAGTGTCTGTGTCTGTATCCCAGAGGCAATGGGATACAGAATCCTCTCTGGGGGTGCTCTGATGGTACTGTACCATCCTCACTCCTTCATACAGCAGCACCAAGCAGACCAGAGCCTTATGCCAGATTCTTTTTCGCTTAGTTTTACTTATTCTATAAATAAACAAGACAAGACACAATCCAGCTCTTGAAGAGACCAGTTAAGAAAACATAAAACAGTAATTGGAAAATAGAGATTATGAAGTTAAACTGAAGTTCTCCTAGATCACATTTGCCAATCTGATAAACCGACATGGTTCCTCCCCTGCCACCAACGAACGTGAAAATAATGTCTGCAGAGAACAATTTGTCTTGCTGTGATGAGAAAACTGATCAGCAAGTGCCCAGTAAAATTAAGAACACAAGTGAGATTTTTCAAGAAAGAAGTAAATAAAGCAATAGAGAGGATATGAAGTTGCTGACACTGAGTTTTTTCATCCAGCACTCCTTTTGGTTGAGCCAAAAGGCTATTTGCAGAAAAACAATAAATGCATAAAGCCAAGTAATAAGTGTCATGTCATGGTGCTGTTATACACTGCTTTTTTTGTATGAAGCAAAATCCTTTGCAAATGTTAGCTACAGTTCAGGAATCCTTTACAAAAAAATTTGTTTTTAAACAAAATCTAGGGAGGGAAGAATACTATGACACACAAGTAAAACAATAAAAGGTCACACAGCAGACCAGTGAAGTGATTGGTCACTCAGGCAGTTCCCCTGGCCCTGAATTACACACTGGTTCCCCCAAGATATCTCAGAGTGACATCAACAGGAGCATCACAAAGGAGAAAAACTAAAAGGAACCTTTCAGACCTCATTTCTACCAAGCTTCTCCCCTGTGGCATTCGGCAGAGGACTTTGGCAGTGCTCATTTTATCCATTCTCATATATTCACATTCCCCCTTCTCTATTTTCCATCTGTACCACCTTCAATGTTTAGATTCACTACTAAGGACTTACAGAGGAGGTGGGGAGGAAATCTTCAGGGGCATTGCCAGCAGCTTTTCAGATGGATGGTGACACAGTACTTGGGAGACTACTTGCAAAACTTGAATGTAATGGAGATTAAAAAGAGATAGAAACAGTAAAATTAATTTAATGTACACTGAAAAAAAAAAAAATCACATTTACCAACAGAACTTCATTCAGTGACTTTCTCGCATTGTCCTACTCCTTAAGTCAAATTTGTGCTTGGATGTTCTGAAAATGGAATAGCTTGCTGATAAAATAGGGGAGTTAGGACTGGTCATGATGGCAGCAGTTTCCATGGCAGCAGTCACCGTGCCACCCGAGCACAGAGCCAGCGCCGTTTGGGGAGAGCACTCAGTGTGCTGCACAGCACTGGCTGGCTCCAAGCTTGACATCTCGCTCTTCCACCCAAGCACAAAGGAAGAGGCTTTGAGCGAACGATGAGCTGTGCAGCAGCCACCCAGACTAAACCCCCAGTCACTGCAGAGAACAGAAAAGTGCCCCAGGATATTGACCACTCTCGTGAGCACCTGATTCAGCCTGCACACAGGAGGTCTGCACATTGGACAGAGGACCTGCCGTGGAGCTATATGGATTTTGGGGTGCTTACAGTGGCCAAACACAGTCTAACTCATATTCCCAAACACAAACCAAAATGCAGTGAAAGGAGAGGATTACCAGAAGATTGCCTTAGAGAGGATATGTTTGATCCAAACAAAAAAGATAATACAGGCACATCATTAGATCCAGAGAAGCTGGAGATTAAATTGCATTAAAATCGTATGAACTAGCATATGGGAAACATTGTAAAGAAATCCCAAAACTCTGTGATGGCAACATTTTACAATCAATTTAAGGTAATAAAAACTGTGGTGACTTTACATAGTAAGCATAGTAAGGCAAACAAATGCTTGAGGGCTGTCAGATGCACTTTATACTCTCTCCAATTTCAGATTCTACTGAGCTGGGTGCCTAAGGAAGATAAATCATTTTGCTGCTACAAAATTTTGATGAAACTTTGTTCCTGTACTCCAAATTAACTAACAAGATACACAGCCCGTGATTACAAATCTTCTTACTGGAATGACTCACACCACAGCTCCTCAAAGCCTATTACCCCCACACTCTGTGACAAAGAGATAAAAATAGAATTTTCCTGTATTTCTTTAAATATAACTGCTTGGTTTTTTTAAGGATCAGTGTAAACTTGGGTGTGTCTGAAAATTTAATTCTGGAGGAGAGAGGTCAAGGTAGGAAGATAGAAGCAAATTTGTACTGCACACATACACTGTTATGTACGATCTGTGTCAGTTCCTTCACCGGAACCATCTGACTGCAGACAAACATTGCACAGCATTAAAAATTATGCTAGTGATGGAAAATCACTAGAAGCTAATCATCTTTTAGAGTAGGTGGAAACTCCCACATCTGAACTGCATTAAGTAGGATGAGATGGACCTCCACAATCTGCTCAAGTCTAGTCCTTGGGAACTCTCTTTTATCCTCTTTTATAGGAGCTGAAAATTGATGGGCCAATTTCCCAAAGGACACAAGCAGAAATAGTTCTCTACTTCCATCAAGATTTCAACAAATGAATGTCTGTTACATTTTTTTAAAGAAAAAAAAGAACAAAACCCACAAACCAACAACTAATCATCACATTTAGATTAGAAAACATTGAAATGAATGTTTATAGTTTATTAAACTGTTACAAGGACATTGCTTGCTATTTATGAAGTGCCAGATTTGCACAAATACAGAGATTTGGCAGTCATGAGGAGCAATCATTTCCCTTTTCTTCCCATTTCTGGTCCTGACACGTTGAAGTGCTGAATGCTCAGGCTTCTTGGAGAAAGCTTGATCTAACTTTCACCATAAGATTCCTCCAGGATCAGCCTGAATGGCAATTGCCAAGCAATCTTCCTATCCCCGCTCCGTAGGCTCAGTGGAGCTGCAGGGCTGCTCCACAGAGCCTATTTCAGCCTAGCAGCCACACACCTGATCCCTCCTACCATAACTTCCAATGTGACCTTGGGCTTTGCCAGTGCCTTCTGCCTGCTACAGCCTGCTGGTCTGACAGCCCATGGAACAGGAGCCCTTCCCAACAGCCAGACAGCTCTACTCTTCTTCCACCCTGTACAGCAAGAAGAAAAGGGTTGCATTGTCCTGCTAGGTACCTCAATAATTGCTGAGGTAGGGCATCAAATCCCTCCCACTCCAGGTTATGGGAGAAGGTATTTAAATGGACATTCAATAAATAAATAAATAGTCTCATTAAGGCACTGCAGAAAGCCTGCTGGTTATTTTTGTTTCTTTAAAGCTTACTATTAAACTGAGAGAAGGGAGCGTGCTCCAGGCTTTATTATTCCCTGCCCCAGAAGCACCAGTGTGGGGAAATCATCTTCCCCATCAGAAAAGAACAAAAAACCTGTAGGACAAAGAAGTCAATGGAAAAATATACTACAAAGAAATATATGTGATGTTTCCTGTGACCCCTAGCAAACCAGAAATGGCAGTATCAAGTCAGATAATGACTTCTCTTTGTGAAGTTGAACCCTTTAACATCAAGGGGCAGGAGTGCCTGCTTTGAGTTGGGATTTAGAAAGGGAGGCAGAGTCTGTGGTGTGAGGGGAAAAGAATCATCCTGGCTTCTTTAAAGGCCATCCTTACTGAGCTTTTTATCAACAGACTACATTCTAAAAATACTGCAGCATGTAGGATCACTATTAGAGAAAGGTAGAAAATAACCCTGACGTTAGCATATCCTGCTCAGAAAGTCATTCCTAGAGGTGATAAATTTACTGTGTCATGGACACAGTGAGGTCTTTTAATTAATCAGTAAAATACTGAGAATGTGACAGTAATTATCAACAACCTGCATGGCTTCAGTGCTGAGTTTCCTGTGTTGTTTGATTTTTTTTTCTTTTTTTATTCCATGGACATTTTAAAATAAAAAGAAATACAAAATATATGGAAAGACATGGCAAGAAGTGGCTGTGTCTCTCAGGCACAGGTATTTTCTTAGATACAACAAATTTACTGATGACCTCACATTTTTTATTTAAAAGCTACACAACTTTAGGTTCCACCTATTTCATTTGGAGTTTGCAATACATGCTTTAACAAACCCAGAGTAGGCAGACAACTACACCAATTTGTTTGTCAGAATGGGGGGAAAAACCCAGACAAATCAGCTATAAAAAATGTGGACTATAAACAATTCCAGAACTGCTAGTCACAGACACCTAAAACAGTGCCTTCACTGAAGTTTTATTTTCAGTCTGCTTTAAAATACATAAATATATATATACTTCTATTGAGTTGTAAATGGAAACTATTCTGGCAACATGCTAAGAAATTTTCCTTGGATTTCAGAAGGTAAAGCTGATCATTCAATTAAATCGATTGAGAAATGCAGGGATATTGTACCAGTTCTACTTGAAAACTATAATTAATGATAGATTAGGTTCTCAAACTGGATATCTCAGCTGACTCTATAGGGAGACACACTTACACAATTGTTTTCAAGAACAGTATTAAAATAATTTTCTGATTATGTTTTTGTTAGGATTTGTTTTTCTTTCTTATTTTTCAAGATTAAACTCATGGTTGTTGGGTCTTTTGGGGGTTTTGTTGTTTTGGCTTTTTTTTTTAAAGTAGGGCATATACATAGGGCATATGTTTCAAACAGTATAGCCTTCTAGGTAAAAAACCTGCAATATGTTTTAGGCTGAAATTCAGTTTGTTTTGCATTATTAAGTTCTAGTGGTAACAAAGGTGGCTTTAAAGGGTTGCCCTTAATGTGAAAGATTCTGCCAAAAATTAAAAGAAATTTTTGTTGTAATACCCATTTCCTGCTGTGAAGGATCCACAAAACACATTGCGCAGAACTGACATAGATGAAGTCTCTCTGAAAAAGCATTTGCTAGCTCAGCCAATGAGCTCTTCATGTTCCATGAGCTTCAAATGTTCTAAATACAGCATTTTCCTTCACTACTCTTGATCTGCGGAGCAACTTATCCAAGGAGCAGACTGTAGCAGAGTAGCTAAATCTTGACAAGAGTCTATTTTTTATCACCTCTCTGACTTCTAAAAGTCAGGTTTTTAAGGATTCTTTCTTCTTAATACACAGTCACAGAGAAACAACATGTGAATGCAAAAATAATTCCAATGCTGAATGGCAAATCACCCATAAATGCAAGTGGAAAAAAAACCCCAAAGTCCTGCAAGTAGTTTCCATGGAATCAGTGAAAACTACCAATGTAGAAAATAAAATTCTGTTCCAAAAAGTAAAGTCATTCTACCCAAGGGCATTGAAGACTTCACTCATGCCAAAGAGCATCAGGAGGTGATGACCACACCATTCTGGGAAGTCCTGAGCAAGGACACAGTATCAAGTGGTAAGACTGGGTGAGATAGAAATGTTTCAGGTTGTATTGGCTTTTAATTCCCATGAATCACCAAGGAGCTGATGTGTTATCAGCAGTAACAGCTCTGTCCCTAAGAGAGGGGGACGATACAGGAAGCATATGCTCCAGGCTATTTATGAGGATCTTGCCAAAAACGGGTGTAACATTTTGAACATGGTGACCTGCACTTTTAGGTTATAATTATATGTGAAGTCATAAACTAGACAGAAAGGACATATAAGAGGGACACGGAAAGGAAATATAATGAAAACGATTAATACGTGATAGTTTCCAATCCATTATTTTCTCAGGGAAAGAACAAAACAGCATGGTGCAGAGCTCTTGGACTCCACCTTTTAGTTCCTTTAGTCAGGAACAACTATATTGAGCTCAAGTTTCTGATTTATCTATGACAATGACAAGAATCTCATCTAGCAGCAGAGTTATTTGCTCCCAGAGATAGCTGTGTACCTCTGGCAATGATTAGGGAATGACTGGGATACAAGAACTGCACTGGTGGGCTCTGTGTCAACAGGGGCAGACAGTGCCCATGTACATCCATTTCTAGGATCACTCAGAACAAACTGTCTGTGAATTTGTGCCAATTTCTTCATAACTTCGGCAATAAGCTTCAATAACTTAAGAGTCAGCAGATGCAAGGTGGCTGAAATGCAATACCATTTAAGATTCAGCTCACGTTCTCCTCAGTTATATCAGACATACAAAAAATATTTTAGTACAATATTCACTATCAATTTGCTTTGTCTTTACACCGATATACCCCACATCTACTTCTTCCCTGGCTGCAGAGATCACTAGAGCTGTAGCTATTCAATGCCTGTGGCCACAGCTTCTCTGGGTTTTTTTTCTATATTACTCTTCTGTCTATATTCACATAAGAGAACTGACTGTTGTACTAAACAGACTTTCTAATGACAGATGGGCTTCAACATCCAAACACTAACATTTAGGTTCTTGCAGAAAACACTATTTTTAACTTGTCTCGCAGATCAGCAGTAAGCACAATGTAAAACAAAATAATAAAAAAAAGTTGGATAGCAAAACCTAGAATAGCCCAATCTATGAAAGAATGAGAAACATTTTAATAAACCTATGGAAATTTCTGGACGAATGTGTCACAATTAAAGTGCTCATTAGAGAGACACTGAATTCTCATTCATACAACTTTCCATATAAAACTCTAATCCTACTAAAACTGCCTTGATGTACCAGTAAAAAAGCCAAAAGCTGTTACACAGCAGAAATGGCTGTGCATTTTTTAACCAGATTGGATGATCAGCTGTCACTGTTGTCTGATCATATGGACTTCTGCATAGCAAAGCAGTTTGTCTTTGCCCAAATACATTAAACTAGAATTTCAGATGTAAAACCACAAATAGCATTGATGTGGTGTTTAGCAAGGGGGAGTTCTTTGTTAAGACCTTCATTTCAGCGACTTACTACAGAAGAAACAGATGGAATTCAATTTTTGCCCAACTGTTACAAACGATGAATATCTTTTCAGTCAATGCTGAGGGACTACAAAGGTGTGACAAAACAGTCTGAAGACCAAAATATAAAATATAATTCAACACGCAGGATAAATACAACCGTCTCCTGATTTGTTGACTCCACCACAGCTTCTTCACACATAGTGGGCCACCAGCTTGCAAATACCTAGATTTAGACCTTTGCTGCTATAGGTGCTCTGGCACAACAATTTCAATCCAATTAAAAGCCTGGATTCAAAGCCACTGAAATCAATCAGCACATCTCCTTTGATTTAAAAGGTTTTATTTGCCCCAAGAAATTTGAGTTTCAGGTCTTTTCCATTCCAACAGATGGTCTTTGGTTTTAACCTAAGTTTTCTTGCCCTTTATACTGTTTTACCATAACCAGTTTTTCTTCCAAGACTTTCCTATAACAGAAGATACAAGTATTGTTTACTTCTAATGGTTGAAACTTGTCCTTCATAGTTATTATAATTTTTTTGGGTAGTGGGGTGATGTTGTAGCTTCTGGTACTGTCAAAGTGGTTGCAACACCACTGGATGCATTTCACCTTACCTGTGAGAACCATTTCCATTAAATGTGGTTTGCATTTTCAGTCATTTAAAAGGGGAGAGGGACAGAAGAAGCTAAAAAATATGTTCATAGTCTGTTTTCTCAATGCTGAATCTTTCTCTGAAGCCACTTGGAAGTTTGCCACTGATTTAAATAGGAGACTGATAGGGCTCTAAATCCACTTTACTCAGATGTGCCCCCATTTTTTAAACATCACCCTGATTATTTTCCAACATTCTCTTCTTCCATGCTAGAATAGAACATAAATCAGAGGACTTTGTTTTTTGTCACATGTTTTCCTGGAAAATTCATAGTGGGGATTTAAAGGAAGAAGATCAGCAATACATGCAAGATGTGTATACACATTTTTCTTTTGAACTCGTGTCTAAGGTGGTCTTCAGTGCTCTATGATTTTTTCCTATTGTATGCAGAGTGACTCATTTGGACTTTGGCACTGTTCAGTATTTTCCTGCTGTGTGAAAAGAAAAAGAAGTGAGTGTGAAGAGGCCGATGCAGACTGGCTCCATCTGCACTTCCTCACCGGCTCCCAGGCTGTCACAAAGTCAAGGGCGGCTGCGGTCCCCTTGTTCCAGCATCACTTGCTCTTAACAGGGCATTGTTTCCCTAAACACTATTATTGTTTCAGGCTGTCACTTAAAGGAGATGTAACATGTACGGTTACTTCAGAAATGATGGGTTGTTCTGCCCTCAAAAGCCGTGTTTACAGCTTTACCCTTTGCAGAGGATGGCTGGCTGCCACTGCTGCTGGCTGCACTTGGAGGATAGCTGCAAAAGCTCTTCTTTGACCTAGTGGCTCTTAAATTTGTATTTCCCCTCATGCTCCACGCTAAGATGTGAAGTTTGCACAGCCACCTCCACCACTATGAAGAGGAATGCTAAGTTCCTTTATAAATTAAAGGATGTTTCATTGCTGAGGTTTGGAGGAGTCAGGAGCGGAAATTTCTGTGAAGCTACAGAAAGGTTTCTGTTGGGAGCAGACAATGAGAGCAAAAAGATTTTGTCAAATTGCTGTATAAATCATTAGTTAATTATAGGCCTTAATCATCTGCATATTGTAGAAAACAGCCGTGCTGCAAATCAGATCCACTCAGCCAGCTCAGACGGGCACAGAACTGAAGACTAAATGTATGGGTAGTTCATAATCATAATAATCTCTTTAATCTGGTGGTACTGCTGCACACAATGATATTCTGAAAGCAAATCTGATGCAACTTTAATAATACTAGGGAAAACAAAATACAGATGTTCCTAAAGTAAAGGAATTTATAAACAATATACAGAACATTAAAAACTAAGATTAAAAAGAATTTACCATCTGCAATAACCTAAAAGAATAATAAATCTGACAACCTGAGCCAAACATTTAAAATGCATTTGTATATTTTCAGAACTGCTGTGCTGTTATTAGGAAAAAAAAAAAAAGGCAAACCATCCTACGTTCATCAACCTCTCTCATTATCCAAGGCTCTCACCATACTTGGCTCACAGGTGCCAGACCACAGCACAAGCCAGCAGTTGGAGTCCTTCACCCAAGGACTTTCAGCTGCTGTGGAGCACCCATTACGGCAAATTTAGTTTTCTGACACTTACAGTTATCATCAGGGTAAAAAAAAAAAAAAAATAAATAAAATTAAAAAAAAAAATAAAAAAAATAAAAACCCCGAAAAAACAAAACCAAAAAGCAAATTCATATGGCATGAGAGATAATAAAAAAAGAATTAAATTCAATTCCTCTTCTGGGAGATTTGAAGAATGCTCAAGGTTCAACTTTACAAAGTTTCATCTACAAATGTCCTCATCCAACATGTGGTAGGATCAGGGAGGATTCTTGCACTCATCTGAGGGGATTTTTTTTAATAGTGACAGTCTTGTTCAGATTAAATCATCGCTGTGCAAATCTCATGCAGGTCATTATGAACAGCCTTGTCATGATGCCATTTCTTTCCCTTTATTTTTGTTAAGCAGGTTATTTCTACTCAGTAGGGCTGTGCAGCCTATTACACAATGGAGATATTAAATAAGGCTAAGAATTGTTTGCTCCCTACCACTGGAGTCTCTGTCACTATGAAAAGGGTAGAAAAGGGTAACAATAAATAAGCAGTATCTGTGCACCACATTCAGTCAAAAATCCCAGTGAACATTTAACTAGACTTAACTCATGTCCACAAATAGTGGACCACTAAAAATTGTGCAGTCCACCGACCTACCCAGGCAACTGAGCAGTGCAAAGCTGTAAGACAAGGAAAGGCAACAGATAAGTAAACTTTTTTCCTTATGAAACCACCACAAAACAAGCTTCTGGAACTGCACTAGTGATAAAAAGACACAAAACTACAGCTGCTGGGAACACCCATGTGACAGCAGGGCTGTATGATAGCAGCTGTCTGTATCCCCACTGGGATGACCCCACTTGTCCTTGCAGCAGTGGCAGGGGGGCGGCTCATGCTTGTTCTGCATTTCTGCATTTCTGCAGTCATCCTGCAAAACACAGTGTGCTCCATCGCCAAGGGGGAAAAAAAATGTATGAACACATTCACTACAGTGTTTTTCCTTGGACCAGGCTTCACAAGCTCAAAAAGAGATGGATTTATGGTTCCTGAATTGTTACGGCCCCCTCTCTTGAACTCAATGCCAATAAACAGAGGAAAACGTGTTGTATAATATGAAGAAGATGGAACAGTGGCTTTCCAGAAGTGGAAGTATTTTGCACTTGGAGCAATTTCCAGGACCCTGCAGCACAGCAAAGGTAGAGGTCCTGTGCCCAAAAGCCCTCTGTTCTCAGTTGTACTTGCCAGCCTGATGCAGGTCATACTTTGGTTTATGCAGAAATTGTCAGTTTTCTGTACTGAACTACCCCTTCCATCTTCCTCCACTTGTACTGCGGCTCATGAAGTTTCTTTGTGTTTCCTGACTGCCATATCAGCTCATTTTTCATCATCTATTTAGATGTTTAATGTTTTATGGTAGGAAGCATCTGTTTGCTGTGAAGAATAGCTAATGAAACAGGCATCCCATCACCAACAGAGATCTGATTGTTACTCACTATTAATTAGAAAGATGAAACCTTGCTTTTCTTCTCATTTTTTAATATAGAAAATATGTTGCTGGCTCTTATTTTGGTTTGTGTTGCTTTTGTGTTTTATTTTAAAGATCTCTAATGAGACAAATAGCACACCTTTGCAGAATGGCAGTAGAAAAGTCTCTAGAAAAGAAGCTTCCTTACCTTCTTCAAAAGGACATTTATATTCTTACACCACTGTGTATTATGAATATAAAATTCAGCAGGTGACAGGAATCAAAGATCAACGCCGTAAAATGAACTGCTTTGTGAACCCTTCCTCTCGTCTAAATGTCTTTGCATCATGTCTTATAATCAAGAAGTCCTGATGAATAATTTTCAATTACGAAGAGGCACTATATTCCTGAGGAAATCAGGGTTTCTTTTCTGAGTAAAGTAATTAGTAATGGGCAATAGAACAGATATCTGAATAGAAAGTGACTGGAAGACTAGTAGCAAGAGAAAAAAAGAAAGGAAAATAGGAAATATGGGATGGGAGGGGAAAGGAAATATGTATTCTGGTCCAAATAACATGTCCCTGCAAATTTACACAGTCTAGCTGATTCACTAGAATTAGATTAACACAACATTGCTCATTTCCAAGTGCAAAGTCTGCGTGCAGAAAATGCTTAATGACAATAAGAGAAACTTGCTGAAGCAGTACGACACAGATGGCCAGAATAAAGTACTGAAACACCACAGGAGTCAAGTTGTACTGGGGCTGAGATGAGATTTCCCTGTTCACTGATCTGCTCTGTAGAGGACAAAGAGTGACTATGCCTACTCTGGAGAAAAAAGGAAACGTTAGAACAGCTATGTGCAGCAGATTTAGGGATGGAGATGTGCCAAAAGAAGTTTCAAAATTTGTTTCTCTTGCCAATAATGAGTAAGCAGATTGAGCATTTTAACATATAGATAGCATTCTACATGTAGGTAAAAGAAGAATGAAAAAAACCCCTTAATCTCTGTATCAAAGACCCTGGGGACAAGGAACACATCAATAAGCTATCAGGTATAGAAGGATTTATACTGTCAAACCTTTAGACATTCTTTCAAATTAATAGCATGTCCCTGTCAAGATGCAAAAATTTCATTTGCTCTCACTTGATATGAACAGGATTTAGGGATTGTTTTCAAATAAAGAATATTGTGAAGGAAGGGTGGGGTTAAGCATTAGGGAAATCAAAATCATCTCCTTGGCTTTACTACAAAAAAATTTGGATTACATTGAGGCAAGTCATTCAGTTTCAGTGGATTGTTTCTTTATGTACTTAATACTGAGATTAGAATAATACTGCTTTCTCCCTTCTGCTTTTGTGTGACTTGTGTATTTCACTCCCTTGAAGACTGCATTTTCTGTAATAGTGGTTTCTCCAAGCATAAAATATCCTACATCTAAACTGAATACTTTAGGAATCATAATTCTAACAAGAGGCACATTTGTGCACCTATCATTTGCTAGTAGATTTGTTTTACAACAGAAGAAAAATAGCTCAGAGTTGAGCATAATTACAACACACAGGAACCCATATTTAACATTTTTATATGAACACTACTATTTCCATACAGAACTATATGCAATATCATTAAATAATGTCCTGAATGTAGATGTTACATGTTTATCCTTACAGCAGGATGGAATGAGGCATTGCAGGTATAAAAAGCCAAAATGGTTTTGGATTATAGACATTCATACTAAAGATTTAAATAGTTCCCTGAAATCAAAGTTGATGAACAAGTTTGTCCTGCCATAAATTTTCAATACAAGGTGCAATTACTGCCACTTCAGGGCAACAGGTATCACCCTTTAATGCCATTTTAGGGTATTGGATGCCACTTTTCAACTACGATCAGCGAAATAAGGTCTGAGGCAGACAGGGAAGAAACAGCACATTTACTTCGAAATGGAGAAGTAGAGACAAGACAAAGTGTTTGAACAGCACTTTCTAAATAGCAGTCTGTTACACCTGCCATCAGCACATTTTCAAATGCGCTCCTGAGCAAGGGAAGATAGTACACTGTCCCAAATTACTTACACACTTTATGCCAGAAGCGCTTTAATTAAGCCATTTTTAAGTGAGTGGCATGACAATGTTTAACCTTTTTATTTACTACAGAGACAGAGAAAACTACTTTGGTTCCATACATGTAGACATCAATATCCAAGAGACATTTTAGAAGCTCCAAATGAGACAAACTTTCTGAAGCCTTCTTGTCAGTTTTGTCAAGAAGTTATTCAGAAATACTTTAAAGTGTTATTCAAAATCCTGTGGAAGTCCCTGCTCCACTACATTCAAAAGACTTCTCCTTCCAACACAAATTAAACCTATATACACATACCTATTCTGGATGCTGCAGCTTAAGGATATTTCATCACAGAAACTTTCACAAGGTAAGTCCTACAGCTCTACAGATTTACATTGGACACAGTTAAAATGAAACATGGAATTAAACTCATAATCCATACTTGATTGGATTTTGCAGAATTGCCGAATTTTACAACTCTCTTATTCATCGTGCTGAGCTTTCCAGTGTTAGACCATAGAATATGCTGGGGACAGTCAGCTTTGTAATCAAGCATCCAGACACACAATCCCAGACACTGACAATATGTATGTGCCTTTATGATCCGTGATTTAGGTCTCATTCAAATCCCAGCAAAGTTTATAATCAGTCTCTTGTCAGTACTGGCATACGCTGAGCTAGCTGAAGTCTCTGTCAGCATGAATGAGGTCAAGTGCTTAACAAATGCAATAGACAGAAAAGTAGCATTTAAGGAGATTTAAAGATGGATGTATCTATCTAAATTTTAGAGCTATGTAGTTCATATTGAATTCAAAAAAGAGAAAAGTTCTGAGAAATTAACAGATTAAGTAAACACCAAATAAGGTTTTCAATAGTGTAAAAATAATCATCTCTTTTAACAGGTTTGTCCTTCAAGATATTACCCCAGCCCAGTGCCCAGTTTCTCACAAACTCACTGCTCTGCTTGGCTACCAGCAGATGCTCCCACGCCCAGGGCTCTTCATCTTCTTTGCAAATACAGCTGCAACAAGCTTCATGTGTGCACAGCCTCTGTCCTTGGCTTTCCACTGCTCTTTGGTTACATAAATATATGATCTCCCGATATGAAAACAGCCTATAAAATCTATACCTAATATTAGGCACGATAACAACATAAAGACTTTATGTGGATGGGCATGTAAAAGCCAGGGAGAGAACAAGACAGAAGTACATGTAATTAACACATTGTAAAGGTGATGATAACTGGAGAATTTTGAGTTTCAGTACCTAAGCCAAAAGGTACCAGGTTTTCAGATGCAGAGAAATAACTAGATAATAATTATTATAATTAAACAAGCATAGATAATCATTGCTCCTGAACACATATTAATGCAGAATATGTGCACTTTTGTAGCAATTAATAGTGCAGTTTCCTTGCTCCTCAAACTGGCTTAAGCCATTGTACTACACTGCAAGTTCTAAGACAGATAAAAACTGAATCATAGTTAACACTAAATAATTGCTACTGAAATGGTGCTGAAAAGCCAAGGTTGCCAAAACTGCAACCCTCAAATTCCTTTTATGGAGTTTATACATGAAACTTTCAGTTGTGGTGGACCTCAGCAGAACCTGCTGCTTACCACAGCTGCTGCGGCCACCAAATCCCTCCCAGGACTGCCAGAAATGAAGATCTGCACTAGGATCAGTCTGAGAGATAACACACCACATCTGGCAGCAGGGGTGGTGAGATCCCCCTCTAGGAGACAGAGAAGAAGTGCCAGCTCCTAACAGAGATAAAAGATATTCTGGGCTGATGCATGACCTGCAAACCAAGAACAGCCAGGCAAGAAAGGCCAGCTGCCATCTCTCTGATAAAGAAGAGGGAGGCCTGGGCTGTCCATACCATCCCAGACAGCAGCATTGGGCTGTGACAGCGACTGAGCTGCACAGGAAAATTCTTCCCACACATATCCTGAAACAGGAGTTATCAAGAAGGCCTGGCATCCACCAGAGACAGAAAGTTATATTGTCTGAAATAACTGTTAGAAAAGTCAGCTGCATTAGTCCCTCTCCATGATTCGTTCAATAATGGTACTGGATTCTCCCTTGCATACAAACATCCTGTAACTGACTTGGAACAAAATGCTACTATGGCACGGATTAGTCTTATTATAAGGCCCTTATTCTAAGTCCAAACTATTAGGTACAGTCCACGAAAATAACTCTGGGAACTGCTGCTCAGAATTAAAAATCCATTCAGTAAAAAAAATTCCTGTTTCTGATGTCCAAGAACTTCACAAATATAATTATAAAAAGTTCACAGTGCTGTGACTACAGACAATTGACTTTTAGAAGTAAACTAATCCAAGACCTTTTCTGGTCATGGATCACTGAACCCAGAATCATGCAATCCAATAATGAAAATGGCATACACCACTGAATGTGACTATACCACATAACAATAAAGACCACACCACTTTCTCCACTATCCATAAAGCCTTCCTTTATGCAGTCCCATATCCCAAGATAACATTAAGCAACTTGTTTCATAACCTCTTAATCAGAACACTTTTTATTTCCCCTTTTTCTGTGATTCAGATTTTTCTACTGAAAATAAAATTAGAGTGATAATTTAAGTACAGATGAGGTCAGCTTCTTTTTAACCTGTTTTTGAGACTTCCACCCTTCTGCATAATGTACATAGCTTATTTACAGCCAGGTACTGTCAGACATAGCTCAGAGGCTAAAAATATCACGAAGACAAATTCACCAATGTGTGGCAAATTGAACAGCTTAAGACACGCTCTCTGGTGGTTTTGAACAGACTGAGACAACTGTGGTTTGAGAAGGAAAACTGAAGTTATTCTATTGAAATGGCAGCATTTAAATAGGTATCTCACAGTGAACCCCACCACTCATGCTTAGATGTCCTTCAGTCAACTTTAAAAGACCAGTTATTGAGGGAAGAGAATTAACCAAACTTAAGGACACATAAATAGGCTGAACATACAAAATGAGAGTGTACATCTGTCTGATGAGCTATTCTTCCCTAAGGAGGAATAAGTGACTACTGTCTCACCTTCATCATTGCTAGAAGCACCTACGCAGAATAACTCAGAGTTTTTCTAAGTCATCACAGTCAACCAACAAACAACAGACATGTTGTTCTGAGCCATGGCAATTCACAAGAGTTAACTTTTGGACATTTATTTAGCTAGATGCAGAGGACAGAACAGGAATTCTTTAAACCACTTCTATCTTTGTAGTTGTATTCAGTTGGTCAATAAGATAGACAAAGATTATTACTAATAAATTACTGTTTACTGTTGGCTGGCTTCTGTTCAGTGTAGCTTGTACTGTTCAGTGGCTTGTACTGTTCAGTGTAGCTGTTCTCCAAGTTCCCATATTTTCATTATTATTTTGCCCCTCTACAATCTCTCTTCTTTTTTTTTTCTGGATACCCTGGGAAATGTCTGGATTCTGCATGATTAAAGTTAATGGGAGCTTTGCCATCAGCTTCACTAAATATGGGATAATGCTCTGTGCCAAATTCCATAAACCTTCTAGTAAGCCACAACACCTGTTTTCCTTCTCCTCCCATGCCCCGTTTCTTTTCATTGCACATTTTTTTCTCTGCTCTGACACTTATTAATCCATGCACTCTATCCAATCAATCACATTCATCTTTCTTCACCAGTTATGTTGTTGTAGCTCTGTGGCTGAAATTACTAGGGCAGTGTGAACTCACTTATAAAAGTGCTACTTTTCATATTGCCAAAATAATGTCAGTGTATCACAGAACACTAGTCTAAAATGGTATGCAATACCTTTTCATGCATCTTGATCTGATTTTAATTTAGCTTTCAGTCCCACTTGGAAAATCACCACCATATACATTTATTTCTAAAATGTTCTTATACCCAAGTGTTAAATCTTTGCCATTGTTCAGCTTGTGGAATTCCAATCTCCCCTTCCTAGCAAATGTATTGAACATACCTTATTATTTCTGCCAAAATGTTTCAACATTTAAACTTTAGCAGTTCTTCATTCCTTGTGCTAAAACCCTTCCTGGAATTTTTAGTTTAACTCCTCATGAGCTTAATTAAAGACATGTCTTCTAAAAGCACCTATTGAGACAAGCAGAACAAGTGGAACTGTCTAAGCAAAGCATAGAGCTTCAGCTATAGAATAATAGTGACTATGCAGAGCGGAAGCAAAGACGATCATTTGGGAATGATCACTCGGGTCAACAGTCTCAAATACAGATTAATCATGGGGGGAGGGGACAAAAAAAAAAAGCACTTTGGGAACAGTTGGTTCCTTATTGAAGCAAGACCTACTGCCCTGTCTCTTTAGCATATTCTCTCATTTGTTAAGACCTTTCATTAGTTGTGTGAATGTAATCCACTACTTCATCTCCAAATTGTGCAACAGGCCAAGCAGCAGGTGAAGGACATCCTTTATTCAGTTCTGTCTGACTTTGACTTTATTAGAGTGATACATCATTCAGGATTCAAATTAATGTCTATCCCAAGAGACATATTGTATGGCTTGATATTTACTTTAAGTGTTGTTTGAATTTGCTGTCTACAGAAACAAAGTGCAATGCCATTATCAGAAAATTTATTTTCTCCTACTGGAGACTGCTCTGTGAAAGCCAGGCTTCTGCTCCTGGTAGTTTATAAGATGTAAATTTTTTGCCCTCCCACATTTTTCTTGGGAAAAAATAAAGCCTGAGCAGCTACAGTACTAAGTAAATAACAAAATATTGTAAGTTTATTTAAAATCTAGCTAAACACACACAGTTCAGAGTGCAACTGCTAAATGCCTATAGCTCACTCACCGCTTTTATAAGAAGTTAGAACACTGCCTGAGAGAGGCAATGGCATAAAATATTTCATAATAGTACCACTGGAGATGATTTTACATCTTTATCATTATTCCCAAATACAGAATCAATCACCTTAATCCAATCCAACATCAGCACCAGGTTGCTTGGGTGTCTGGTAAAGTAAACTGAACACATGTTACTTTCCGTGTACCATACTTAATTTTTAATCACTACTGCTTCTTCTTCTGAAGGTAAGACTCAAGATTAAAAGAAGCAAAGTAGCTCTAAAACATTTGAGCCAGAGCCCCAGGTTCAAACAGCAGTATCCACACAAACAGAAAACCAGGTAGGGAGATTCTTTTCAATTTCCAGCAGGTAGGTGTAAAAGCAAAGTACAGAAGCGCCTCCCTCAAATGCAGGAAAGAAAATTTTCTCCTGAGCAGCACAAGTACACCAGAGACAGAAAAGAGATACTAGTGCTTTCATAGCCATCCCCATCACCATTCACTGGCTTCCAGAGCTGCCATTCCTTCCCCAATGCTCAGATCAGGGCAAAATTCACTGCAGATGCCCTGATGTGTTATTTGGGGGGGGGGGGGGGGGGGTATTTCCTTATCTTACTTGTATCAGCAGTTCTTCTTTTCAGTCCTCTTTTAGGACTTGATTCTTTTCAGTAATCAATTTGCTTAAAATTGAATAGCAGTTTAAGCTCTTGGGCAATTTAAAAGCATGTTACTGGTATTCAAGTTATTTTATGGGTAGAGAGAGTAGGAACCATGTTTTTACTGTATTGTTTTATCCAAATAATTCCTTTATTAAAAACATATATATTTTTAGGTATTTTTACCCTTATTTATAAGTTGGGGGAAAAAAGCCAGTACTCTAAATGTTAAACAACTTCAACTTTCTTAGCTTACCCCGTGCCTTTTTTTTTTTTTTTTTTTTACGAATCAAAAATATTGGGATTTAGATTTTTATAAACCATGCAAACATCTGCTTCGAGTAGGTTTTAATCTAGGTCACCATGTTGCAAAACAGTGCCTGGAATATTTCTTATCTAAGTTGCTTTCTGTTTTGAAGGTTTGCTCTGTACAGCAATCAACATCAGTGTAATTGATATTCTGCCAACCCCTTAATCCACATTTGTGCACACACACACTATAAACCTGCGAGTTTATGGCAGTGCAATTTACTTCGGTGTCAACTGAATTGTATAAAACCCACTTGCACATCAATGGGATCACCCATTGTGAATTGGTTTTGTGTAGACAGAGAGTAAATCACCTGATAATCTAATGAGGATGGATTGTGTAAATAGTCCCACAAAGAGCAAATGTGCATAGATAGGGCAATAACATGGAATGATCGATGGGACAAGCACCATGGTAAGATCAAAGACATGAGGCTGCAGCAAGCTTTTTAATCACTAGACCTTGCACTCCCATTAACCACTTCCTGTAAATGCTCTCTCAGCACTCTGGATTGGAGATTTTACACTCCTTTTTGCCTTACACCATTCAAGTTCAGTCGGATACACCCTCGAGCAGCATCAGAAAACAGCTGAAGGGCAAACACGATCTCTCTGAAGATGCGTTTGCTTGAATTAGGCAGCTCTGCACTTTGCTACCTGGGGGCTGTGCCACCCTGGCTTCCTCCCGAGTTTCCCTGATGCACACAGTCCTTCACAGAAGTCATTAGCTAAGATTGACACTGCATTCTTGGGGGATTGGGGAGCCAGGAGCTGACATCTCCCCATCCCCAAACCCTCGATGCTGTGCCATGCTTTGTTTCGCAAACCAGCATGGCAGTTTTGCCAGAAGGTCTCAGCACACAGAATGAGCGCAGGCTGCTCCTTCCTGCCTTCACCACCTCATCAGAGCTGCACTTACACTGCTGCCACTAATCCTGAATTTGTTGTCGGTCTAAGTTTCCAAGTTCTCTCTCTGGCTTGAAAAGCTGCTCCCCATTTTCCCTCCTCACCTAATACCTCCTCCACCCCTATGCTCACTACCCCTGTTGTTCCCTTCCCAAACCTCTCCTAATCTTTATCAGTCTCACATAATAATCCATTGCCAATTTAAAACCACTTTTTCTTTTTTTTTTTCCCCTCTCCTTGAGCTTGCAATATCACTGCCTTATCACCCGGCAGAAACTTCTTCCTAAACCTGAGCTCTCTTCCCAGATGCCCTCCATTATTTCATCTTCCCCAGATATTTGTTTCATTTCTCAACAGTAGTTGGCTGCAATAGCAACTGCTTCTTTCTCATCTGATTATTGCAATGAATCTGAACAGGATACCAGAAGAGAGTGCTGAAATGCAATGAGAAATGTTTGAGTACTCACTGCTTGTTCTTCACCAGATTCAAAGTAGTTTAATTACCCAGAGCTTTACAAATACTCATATTATCAAATTATCTCCACTTGTTCTCAAATTTTTCATAATCCTACAGACATTTCAGCTACAAGCAGACACAAAATGTGCTTCTTAGAGAGGAGAGAGGGAAAAAAAGCAAGCAAGCAAGCAAAAATTGCTCTTTTCACCTAGCTCATCCATGTTACATCACGACTTGATCAACATTTAATATTTTATTGTTTATTTTTACCATCACTAATCTTTTTCTTTGCATTTTGATTTCCTTCCACTGAAAGAATTAGCAAGCATGCTGACTGTGCCTCTTCAGAACAAGGCCAGTTTAGCTTTATGGGCAGCATACATAGAACCATTACTTAGGACAAGGGAGAGAGACTTGAGCATGCAACATAGGCGAGATATATATATATCAAAAAGTTATTGAAAGTACAAGTGTAGTACATATATAAAAATATTAAAGAAATTTTATACTTTAGAAAACAGCCATATATTTCTATACTGAAGAGAAAGAAACATATTTCCTCTGTGTTAGTGGGCAGTGGGTTTTTTTTCTTTCATTTGTTTGTTTTGCTTCATCATCTTCCTCCAGTGATTAAAGCACGAAGATCAAAGATTCTCAGTCAGATTTTTAAGATAATCCTGAATACCTCATTCACTTCAAGAGCATAACTATTACCATCAGCTCAACAAGGTGGGTTGAGTCATTTTGGAAAAAGTTTTAAAAAAACCCCATACTTCTTCACAACCCACATGGTATCCTCAGGCACATTTAATGTAAGTCTGGCTTCCAGATACCGTAGTTTCAATGAGCTCATCCACAAAGCAGGCTCCCTGAATAAGCCAAGACATCAAGGAAAACGCATACGCTTAAAGAAACAACTGCTCAACAAAGGGTTGCAAGATTTTTTCCAAAAGACGCAGGTCAAATGACTGGACATGTGAATGTGAAAATTACTACGTCTTAGATTTTTTGGACATGTCTTGTTTTCAAGGTAATAGTCACATGGCTTTTCTCTCTGGGAATTTCAGTCACCTGCTGTGTCCGCTCAACTTAAGAGCTTTGCAGAGCACCATAACTACTGTGGGCATTTCTTGCTAAATTGGTTAAGATTAGTTTTTAACTCACTCCACAGTTAATGCATAGAAACCTAGAAAACAGAAAGTCAGACAGCAAAGCTGTCCAGCCTGAACATTGTAACTAGACAAAATATGTAAAAGGTTTGCAGTGAGAATTATCTCTACAACTATTTTAATTTTAGGAAACAGAACCTCATAATTAAATAAAAACCTTTATGGGGAAGACTTTGAACTTAAAGGAAGCAAACTGCATCACCAACCAGCCCCAACACTTGACGGGGCCAGTGTAAATCCAGCCTAAACAGAAAACAAATACATGCTACTGCAATCACCACCGCAGTGTATCTAACTTACAACAAAGCAAAGACGGAGACAATTCACATCAGATTTGCTGTTTCACATAACAAACTGTAAATAGCAACAAAATGAAAACAAAATTTCAGCTGGAAATTGCAAAGCACTAACGGGCTGAGATTCTGTAAGTGCCACAGAGACAGGCTGACATTCCACTGCAAAACAGTTATTTTCACATTTCATTCATCCACGATTTATTAGATGCTTCTTAATTTTGATTTATCTTGGGAATTTTTGATCAAAGAAGGACCCATGCAAGTTTTCATTTTTATCTCAATAAGCCAGTAATTCTGGAATCAAACAGTTCACTAGTGAACAAATTTTTCCCCTCTTGCTTAAGAAAGCCATTTTGCTGAATTTGCTAGTAAGAACTCTGAAAATTACTTATATAGAAGACTTATGCCTTGAGGCTAAACCGACTACACTGACCTTTCACTCCTTACCTAATATACATTCTTTATATGTTAAAATAACATATGGAATGGCTTCTGCTTTTTTCCGACACTTGGAACTGTGCAGTAGCTTATAAAGCAAGGAAATTTATCTGATATAGAATATTCTGATGACATAACATTATAGGCCCAAAATTATAAAGTGAAACAATTGGTTTGCACAGGTTGCCTTGCTTTTCTACACACAAGTGAAGTATGTTCTTCACTTGTGTGAAAAACCTAATTGTATAAAATTAATCCATTTAATATACTAATCTTCTGCTCTGTATGCAGGTATGAAGACATCTTTTACCCAAGGCTGGTAACTTTATACCTCAAAGGAATATCTCACTCAGAAACTAAAAGGACAAACATCTTTGTGTCAAAGCATCAAATCAAAACATAAATAACAGATGCTAAAAAACATTCTCTAACCAGCTGTGGTCAAAGTAGAGATATTTTTAAAATACGCATAATAGACTTTAAAAATTAGTATTTTTAACTTGCTGACAATATGACAGTAATAAAATGTCTCCAATGGAAGATGCCCAACGGTATGCACGGCATTAGGAAGGGAGGAATTTATTCTGCGGTCCCTTCAGCAATCAAAAACACCAAAAGGATTTCACGGAGAATTTTCAACCAACTTTTATCTAAGGCCATACCAGGCTAGAAAAGCCATTTTCCATAAATTAACGAATTAATTCAGTTTTCACTTTCACTTTCTGTTTCACCTTAAAATAAAGCCCTGAGGCAAGCAATACTGCAGCACAACACAAACTCATGATGGTTTGTAATAGAGGTCCATGTTCAAGGATTGGTCCACTCTCAGTCTTGACTGCAAGAGCAGCTCCTTGCTGGAAAAGAGGCTAAGGAAGGAAGCATAGCACAGGAGCTTTCATCACATTAGAGGACAAGAAGGAAGATGCCCCATCCCTGAACATGTTCAAGGCCAGATTGGCTTTGACTTTAAGCAACCTGGTCCAGTGGAAGGTGTCCCTGTCCATGGCAGGGGTGTTGGAACTAAGGATCTTTAAGGCCCCTTCCAACCCAAGCCATTCTATGATGGTATGACTGGTACAGTCAGGATAAATACATGACAAAAATTAGTCATGCATGAAATCCAGTGTTATATATTCCTATATTTTGAATGTGTATACTAACATTCATATGCTCTGTTGAGAAAACAAATAATCAATTGAATTTGTGACAGAGTCAAGGCATAGGTATAAAGCAATAGTAATACCAAACAAAGCCATCACAGGATTTTAAAAAAAAAAATCTAAATATCTCTGTTAATTCCCTCTAAGACAATATATAAGTTCCTGTTCCCTGTATGTTCTATATACATAGAACAGGAAGAAGGAAAAGGGAGCTAAAAAAAGCAGATGGGTGGATAGAACGGAAATAATAAGCAGAGAGAGAGAGGGACTGGTCTAGTGGGGGAAATACTAGAATTAATTGGGAGATGGAAAATGAAAATCTGAAAAACAAAGTTAAGCAGCTATTTGGGATATAGACTGATATTTGACAAGGTGGATTCTTGAGGTTCATGCAGGATTACTGATGGTTGCCTTCTGTTACAGCAGCTCCTCATACACAAACACCACAAGTACTGAAGAAAACCACCTGGAGTGTCCCACTAATCTTTCATTGACTGAAAACATCAAGAATTTTACTAACTAAGAAGCATTTATTCTGATTGCACAACAAAGCTAGCTGCAAAAGGGATGAATTTAATCTAAATTTAGATTAAAAATTCAACATGTTATAATTGCAATATTAGGTTTTTCTCTTATCATTCAAAAGCTGCAACACAATTTCCCTGTTTGATTCTTAATGACAGCAGTGCTACAAAAGAATCAATTAGAAATTCTGCTGTGAGCAGATATCCCTTAAATTTTATTTAAATAGTTTATGAAAAAAATAAACAATAATAAAAAATAATTTAAAAATAAAAAAAACAAGAAAAAACCAAACCAAAACAACAACCAAAAAAAGCCCCAAAACCACAAACAAACCAAAACCCACCAAAAAACCCCACAAACAACAACCCCAACATAGTTGAGAGAAAGCTTCTCACTATAGTACAAAGCCTTACTGAGTATTCACCACTGGTTCCAGATGAATGAGGAAATCACCTAAATACATGAAAAGCTAAAGTACCGTATATGTTACATCAAATATTATCACAGGTTTATCCATGCCTGGGCTAAATCCAGAAAGGCACAGCAAAGCCTGAGAAAGAGGTGAACCTGAGATATACACGCAACAGAGCTTCCTTGTGTCCTAGAAACATTACCAAGCTATTACACAGGCTTTTGCTCATTGGAAAAAAAAAAAAAAAAAAAGGAAATGAAAAGGGAACATCTGCAATGTCTAAAGTATTCTAAAGGGAATATACGGGAAGGATGTTTCAAAGCTATTTGAGCTAGGGTCAGACAGGGATAGGAGATGCAAAACCTAACAAAGGTCAAATTACATACTAACAGAGTTTACATTCTGAAATAATTATTAAGCTATGTGGCAAATAAATACACTGTTCTGAAAATTATTAAAGAAATTAGAACAAGCAAGAATCAAATTCAGTGGTCCTCTACTGATCTAAATTGGTCCTGTGTTTTGCCTATTGTTGGAATATTTGCTCACTGTAAAAGAGTTAAAGTAAAGCTATTACTTTGAAAGAGCTTGTAGTGCCTACCTGAAAGCACTTTTAATTGAATTTGGCAGTAACCTCTTTATGCAGGTGTTACATTGCCATCTAGTGTATGCAGTATATATTGTAATTCTGTTTCCCGGTGTTTACATCACATAAAGAAGCTGAATTTTCCCTTTAGTTGTCTTTCCTCAATGTATTTTATCTTGAAGCAGAACAGATTTCCTCCGGGCTACTCAATCCCGAGAAACGTGTGACTGGTGTTACTGAGAGATTTAGCGCCACAAAAAAAGCACTACTCCAAAAGCACTTACTGAATCTTGGTGCCTTTGGCAGGTACATCTACTGAAAGTTTTAGGAATTTCAACTGTTCTCATGTAGCAGCAGGTGCTTTGGATTCAATGGTCCTCCCCTGGAGGAGACATGGATCCTCATCCCTGACAGCAACACAACTACCCCACCCTGGAGCAATACTGGGTTGAGGAGAGGGGAACAAGCCCAGTCTTTCTCATGCCACTTCCAGTAGCTAATTAAACTGTTATTGAGACAAGGACAGTGACTAAACTGCACTGACAAGCCCTTGGATGGCAGGGAGGCACAGTCCACCCTGCACAGGCAAAAGACTGTTCCACACCATAGCTGCAGGTTGTTCCCACCATGCACCCCGAGCCACGAGCCACTGCTCCAGGCACACACATGGGAGTATCCCAATCCTGTTCCGAGAGAGAAGGTTTGGGAGACTGGTGTTTCCCACAGCTCACCACTCTGTGTGAGCCGTCAGCAGCTACATATCCCACCTGTGAGCGTGATCCTTCCCTGTGTTACTGGGCAAGAGTCTCTGAATTCTCCAGCTTGAACATTGCCTGAGGCACAGCACACCCAAGTTCAGAACAGGAGACACTTGCATGCTTGTAAAAGTGGAGCTTGGCCACCTTGAAGTCTTGCAATACTGAGTGCTGAGCAATGCCCCACCACTTTGAACATTCCAGCCTCACTCCAGCGGAAGAATCTGAGCTTTTCAACCCAGACCTCTGAAGCACATTTCCCCAATATTTATGGTAAGATTTATGTTTTCTGGAAGAGTTCTTTCAAGACACAAATGGGACCCAGGTCCAGAATGCAAAGTTTAACTTACAACACAGTGAAAGCTACAAAGGAACACATAATTGCCCTGGCACAGTACATGAGAGGCCCTGGCCACCAGGTTCTCCAGGAGGCCACTCTGCCACTGAGCACTCCCACCTTCCACCCATTCCTTCCTTGGGCTACAAGGTGCTGCAGAGAATGCCGAGTGCAAAAGAAAAAAAAATGGTGTCACACTCACCCCATCTGCCAGTGCACCTGAGAGAGAAACAGGCTCTTCACTGTAAAGTAAGAACAGGAAAGAATCCTTATTATTACCAGAAACTGAAGTTTTCCAAAACATGCCTCTGCTTTCAAAATCCATCTTCTACATTATGGAACTGAAGAAGCTCATTTAAGCCTGAATATCAGTTACAAATACCAAGTTACACAAGAATTGGCTACAGCTGGTTTTTTTCAGTGTCTTGCCATTTTAACAATACAGCAAGGGCCTCATTTTATGCATAAATAAAGATATTTTAATGCATAATATTTTATGCATAAATAAACCAGATTTTATCTTCTTTTTTGCTAGCTGTTGGGGCATAAATAACTGGTTCTCCTCGTAAACACATCTGCTCACTTTACTACTCTTACCATATGATACTTTGCACAGGACGTAGTAACAAAAAATGCATTTCATAAACTGCAGCTTTTTTTTGGCCACTATGTTACCCACTTGTACTTGCTCTTCCTATAATTAATATTCAAAATATATCCTTTATCAAATTCAGTTTTGGCTTGTTATTGACCCACAGACATTACTTACACTGTGCTTCAGGATGTGAACACACATGGAGTCCATAAAGCAGCTGGCTTAATAGGTGGAGGTTGGCTAGTACCCTAATTAATTTTAGTCTAAAAGAGTCAAGTTAGCAAAACCCCACTGTTTAAGCTAACCAATGCCCTTTAAAATGAAACACTACACTGGCTCCCTCAGCAGCTTGGTCCCCTCCAGCAGGGAGGCAGGTGAAGGACAATTAGGGCTAATAATGTCTCTTGTTAGTGCAGCTGTTGGGCATTATGCCATGAGAAAAGGTAGCAAGTGTAAATCGATTTCTGGGGTGATAATACTTTTTTTTTTCTAAATATGTTGAACACTAATTCAGGAAGATACTGATACTGTACATATCACCAACTGTGTAAATATTCCCATTCTCTTCTATAGGACAGCAACTCAGCTAAGTCTTTAACAAGTCTGTAATAATCCATAGATACAGAAGTAGTCAAAGATGTTAGTATAACTCTTCCACCCCCTCCTGCGGACTGTTTTCCTCATTCTGTTGCTGTCCCTAAACTTTCTGCAGCCCTAAATTCACAATTTCACATTACATCATCCAAGATAGTTCAGATGTATCTGTAGCCTTTTGGCTTGTAGCGAGTAAAAGCTGCCATTGCTATAACTGGAGTTCAGTTCTTCACCCATTTACCAGAAATAAAAGCACTTACAAATTATTTCCAGCTGATCACCAGCTTACTACCTAATGAGTTGATAAAATAAATGGAGGAGCAAGATAAAAGATAAAAATAAGGTAATTCTTTTTGTAACAAGTTGTAGTATCTGCCTTATTTTTCAAAGGGAGAAGTAAATTTTTGTTAACTGAGGAAAAAATATTATAAACAGACGAGATTATATATAAGTGGATCCTTGATCACTTTCTAATAACTTTTAATGAGTTGGTGGGGGTTTTTTATCCAAAGTGGAAATAGTGAGATCTTTAAAATCCAGAGGACAAAGAAGTCCTCTTGACAGAAGCCTAATAACATAGAGAATTCAATGGCATACAATTGATGAGCCTCAGTTTGTTTGCTAGCTCTAGCAAGGCTACTCAGCATTTAAGTTAGCAGCCAGCCTCTCATTTGCATTCTCTTGGCATGGGAAAAATGTTATTCTAAGGAAGTAGAGGAGAGTCAATAAATTTCTAAATACACTATTATAATAATTCCTAAGAACAGAGGCTGAAGTCTGTACTAAGAGCCCTTCTGTGTGCCAGTTTGATGTCAAACATCAGTAGGTTGAAGTCAAACAACAGGTTTCTCAAGCTGTTCATGTTATAAGTTTACAACAGAGTGTTTGCTGATCATATGGCCACACACAAATTTTCACAGCAAAAGAATACAGAAAAACATTATTTCTATCCATCTACAGAACTGTTTCCCAAAGGCCATAACCTGTCACTGACCATTCACCACAGTGGATGGCAAACTCTACCACTGAATGTAGCTGTGAGGGATGTATGTTCTCACCTGGAAGAAGAGGATTTTACATCCTTGTCCTAAAAATAACATTTTTCGCTTAAACTTCTGCAGTGTTTTTCATGGTTACTATAAAATTTATTTGTTAATAAATGAAGCAGTAAAATACTGGAGGCAAAATTTTAACATAGAGGGGAAAAACTTAATGGAATTTCCTACAACAGTTGTGAGGGTTTTATTCACAGAAGGGGCAGCCATCTCAAATCTAATAACCAGATGTGTCCAGAACTCAGTGCTTCCAAATGTTTCAGGTATGTGAGGTTTCAGAACATGACACATTGTGCCAAAAATGCACAGCAGAGAGGAAATGGGTAATTGGGAGGGAAATGTGCAGTAGTAGCACGTGCCAACCTGCCCTTGCTCAGCATGGGAAAGCTGGAAAGAGGATCTTTGTGGTGGAAAGAAAAAGGACACAAGGTCATTTTCTACTCCCAAGGATGACATTTATAATCCAGAGTGATTCTACTGAATTCAATGGATTCAAAACCACAGTGGAAAATGGACTCTGGCAGTTCTCTCTTTTTAATTACACTGGGAGGTAGACAGTCAGTTCAGCACATATTGAGTCCTTCCTCCTCTCTAGGGACACCTAGGCAGGATAAGAGCCAAACAGGTGCCTAAAGACCTGGATCTGATGACTTGCAAAATGCTAGATTAGGGTGATACAGAGGATAATCAGCTCATCAGTCCAATTGTATTAGTCCCATCTCTCTAACACAGGATGCTGCCCAGCAGGAGGAGTGGTTTAAGACACAACACATTTCTCACTTGACAAAATTTCAAGCTGGAAACATACTAATGTAGTCTTGACAGTAACAGGTCAAGACTGCATTAGTTATCCAATAACTATCAGTAGTTATCCAGATCCTCTTTTAGTTTTGGTCATCAAGTAATAATTAAAAGTTATTTAGGGATTTACACAGTTCTTAATTTTATGATTAGATATTCCACATACTTATAATCCAAGTTCCAAGGGGTTTTGTAACTTTTTGTGTTTATTTTTCAACAAGGTTTCAAGCAAGTTTTTGTTTTTTAAGCAAGGTTTTCAAATATTAAACACTTGGAGGGGGGAAAAAGAAGCTGTAACAGGAAATGTTTGCACAATTTGATTTTTATCTTTTGGTTATTTTGATCAGCAGCTTTCTAAAGGGAAAATATTCTTTGGAAAAGTATGACATGAAAATAATTGAGATACATTCCTTGAACCTGAACACAGATGGGTGCTTCAAGATTGTACGGGCAAGGCCTGTCATCTCCACACAGCTATTTCCCATTGTGTCTCTTCATGTTGCCTCTTTGTAACCTCATTGTAAACAAATCATTGTGGGCTTATACATTACACAGAGGTAGAAACTACACTGTTGGTATAAGCAAAATGAATGTGAACTATTGCCTCTAAATATTCCAGCAAGCTCCTACTTGGCTGCACAGAACAGATTCACAGCTGGCACATACTGGAACATCTCCGCTACTCTCCCCACAGCAGTGCCACTGATGGCCATTGTGGACCTGCAGCCTAATCTCAGTATCCCAAAGTTTCAATGCATAATCAAGTTTCAAGGTTTCAACGTAACTTCTAGAAGAAATACCTGGAAAACATCAAATGAAAATACATGCTTGAGAGTGGCAGCATCTAAGTAACAGAAGTTGTGACTCTGGTATCACAGGAAATATTGCTAAGGAGTATTAGTAACTAATACTAATTAGTTGATGACAGAGAAGGGTAAAGAAGAGTAAATCAAACAGAAACCCCTTTTTAAGCTTCCCCTTCCCACTGATAATCTAGTCAGCTGTGAAAATCCACAGTACAATTGTGCCCAGAGAAGGGACATAAAATTATGTGGCTTAAAATTAAAAGTCTCGTGTGACTTTGTTATTTTCCCTCCCTGTACATTCAGTGTCTCCAGAAACACACAGCCTTCCCATTCTCAGCTCCAGCTGTAGGCAAGAAAGAGTTTCCCTGGACGCGTTCCTGGATGTTTGTGTTCTTAGCTGCTTGCCTACAGTTAATGAAGCTTATCCTGATATTTCCTCTCATTACCAAGCATGGTTTTGATTCTAAGATTAAGACTATCAAAATCCAAGGTCAAAATCCAAGACTATAAAACCATAAAGCAGCAGTTCAAACTATTTGGAAGAATAAGTTTATTAAGTACTGTGGTGGGGATTAGGGTAGGTCAAGCAAAGCCATTTCATGGGTCATCTTCTCTTGCAGGAAAAATATGCCTTGCAAGGCGAAATGAGAATGGAATAAAACCATGAGAATCAACAACAATTGACTGTAAAATACCAAGAAAAGTGCTGGGCCTAGCACCCCTTTAAAAGTCCTTGTTTCCCTTTTGTGAGTGCTTTTTTATGGTGTGCACAGTATCCATCTAAGCAGCCATTTGTATAAAAGAAATTGTAAGTTGTCATGGAGTAGTTTGCCCTAATGTAAGAGACCTAACGATATAGGGAACTGAACTGCACTCTATGATCAGACCTTTCCAGCCCCACCTTCGAAAAGAATAATTCCTGAGCAAAAATCTGGTAGAACATGAAGTGTAATGCCTACTCACTGCCTTCAACAATTCCTCTCTAAAAGCCCAGAGTAACGACGTTGTTCAGCAGAAATGATACAGCAGTGCATGCTTTGTGACCCTATGACTTGCCATTACCAGCAGCAGCTTAGTTTCACATTTTAGGTAATAAATTTCATCATATCATAATCCCTTTCACATTTGCTGATTTGGAAACCAGCACCTTTTGCAGTGCTGAGGTCTTATCAGTATTTAAGCATCCATCTTAGGGGATTTAGAATGAAAAAATGAGGGTATGGAGAAAGAACAATTACAAATACTGAAGTGAGGGAGAAAACATGTATGGCTCTGACATCTTATCCCTCCCCATAGAATTAGATGCATTTCAGAGGAATGGAGACTTGCATTGCAAAATATTTTCTTGGATATTATGGGAGTGAAGATGCTGACATTAAAAATATCACACAAACAAGCCAGTCTTTAATTAGTACATTATAGGAATTGTGTAATTCCAAGAAAACTGAAAAACATGTAAGACTGAAGGAGGAGAGAAAGCCCTTTTAAGCATTTTGATTGATCTGAAAATCAAACACATTTCTACAACACTTCAGCAGGTTCTGTTGTGTTTGAAAATTCAGCTCAGAATTAAAGCTAAAAACTCACTCAGCTTCATTCAGATCACAGATAATAAGGAAAGTAACTCAAAAGCAAGCATGGAAAATCAATACTCAGCTATTTTTAAGAGCATATGGATACTGCCCATGGAATACAAACCTGAATTTTCAGAACTCTGAAATTAGCGAATCCAAAATTAATGAAGCAGAAGCTCAAAGGGATGTGTGATTATCTAAAATCTCAGGAAACAATTAAACCAGGTGGGACAATCAACTGAAAGGGCGTAACCAAGAGAAATAAAGCAGTTCAGCCAAGGAACACAAAAGCATTTAAACAGCTTTTCTGAAGGACAACAGCCTTACTCTAAAAAAATTAATGTCATGAAAAATCTACTGCACAGCTACATGAACTATCTCAAAGGTAAATTAGCCTCACTAAGAAAATACTGAACATTAGTTCTGCTTCTAAGTTTGCCTAGTTTCAGTTGCCAACTATTTGATCTTGTTCAGTCTTTCTTTGCTAGACTGTGGTTTCAATTATGTGGCTACATTAATAAAACTATGAAACTAGTAAAAATGCTTTTAAGTGTAAACATTATACTATAAAATATCAAAAATCTGAATTGTCATTTATATAAATGAAAGAATCAACTTGAAGCAGAATAGTATATTTTTCAAAATTTTACTGTTTACCTTTCAATAACCCTTTTTTAAAATTATTTTTCAACCTACAGTTTTCAAAGGCACCTAAAGCATCTAGGAAACTTTATTATAAATGAATTGTTTTGGTACACAGATATTCATTGCAATACTTTTCTATTTTTTAAAATTTGTATTTGTTGTATTTTTATTTTGAAATTCATAGTGTTTTCTACTTTTATCTGGGCTCAAATTTTCTTAAATTTAAAATAAGAGGTTTGAGATTAATTACTTTGGAAACAGTCTGTGAACACAGCTCCATATGTAATTGCTTTTTTGAAGAAAAATTTCACTGGATAAAAATTTCATTCTTTTGTGCCACTTGTTCAAGTGTATTATACATAATTATCTTTTTTTCGTTTGAACTTTGTTTTCCTGGCAACTATTTATCAAAGAATTCTTAACATTAGTGCCAGCAACTTATGTAAACCCACAACCAATATGACTGCATATTTTTCATGTTAATTTGAATTTATCTTGGCATCTTGTAATACCATCCAGTGCATTGGCAAACAAATATTGAATGACTTAACTTGGGATGTCCTCCAAATTTTGGTTCTTTTCAGTGGAAATTCCCTGCAAGCTATGTCTAACTTTTCAGACATTACAAAAATGATCAGAAGATTTTGCAGATGTTTAACATCTTGCATGTTACCACATATGTTAACAAGCATCTGATGTTGAGTCCTGTCAGATGTACATGGAAATAGAAAGCTGAAGACAGAATCTGTATTTATTTGGAAGGGCATCTATCATGTCCTGGTAAAACAAGTTTCTTTTCATTTAGTCTTTCAGTTTCCAGAAGAAGGCATAAGAAAGCAGTCCCTTTAGAAGTTTCTTTTGCAAAAGCCCTGCTAAAACAGCTAATAAGATTTTTAGGTCAAATGCAGTAAAAGGTTCAGTTCTACAGGCTCCAGCACCGTGCATGATGGGCACCTGGCTCTTCAGAGGCAATGCAGGGCAGCCACACAGTTTGACACAGTCACAGCTACAGCAGAGCTGTATGATACGCATTTTAAAACATTCCTGGAAGCAGTAATTGGATCCCAGGCTTCCACAGCCCCTTTTTGAAGTGCCTGCCTGGCTCTCCCCAGTCACAGGCACCTTCTGTGCCCTCTGGGGGCACCCAGCCCCCTAACACAAGGGTCAGCCTGGGGTTCACTTGCCTGCCATAGGCCTCTAATTTAGACATGATTCATAAAACCAGGAGTCTGCATTCCCTTTATGGCAAACAGAATAGGTGCCTTTAAGGATTTCTGGACAGTTAAATTACTAAAATAGCCTAGGGAAGATGACGTTCATTCTTGCCCTGCTCCCTTGCTCCCACACACACTTGTGTACACACACTTGTGTATATACGTGCACAGCAAACCCAAGAGATAAACTTTGCAGCTGCACTGCTTTGCTCTGCAATAAGATCTTTCTAGGCCCTAAGTTTTTATGCATTAAATCTGTGCTAAAACTGACCTCCAAAAGTTTTAGTTATGTTTATTGAAACCTAGTAGCACTGGGACTGCAGTGAATGCCCTCCTTTGGCACACATTAATAATAAATGGTGTGCAGCACAAGCCAGTCAGTTGTTTTTCAGTGTACTCCTGCTCCCAAAGCCGCTTCAGTATTTTATCCAAAACTTCTTTAAAAAGCATTCCCTCCCCCATAGGAAACACAAAGCAGCTATTCTAATATATGCATATGCAGGGATAAATATGAATAACATGATAAACCTTCAAATACATTACCTGAATCTGAAGAGGAGAGTAGGTAGTGTTATGTTTGCTGATATTCCTTTTCAGATTTGAGTTTCTTCAGTCACTTCCCAGAAACCTTGTCTTGATCACATCTAACCTGTGGGATCCAGGAACACTTCCCAGCTTCCAAGCCTTAACATGTGCCTCCCACACTCTGGTGTGAAATCAGAGGCATAGGCCAGCTCATCCCTCCCATACCGTGAGGAAAGTGTTCTTTCAGCTGTGTTCTGCTGAGAGAAACCCAAGCATGCAGGCCAAAAGCGAGCTACTGGTGAGGTCCCTGTCCTGGAGAGTTGAAGATTCTCCATCCCAGGGCACCTGACTGAACAGGAAGCTGCAGCACCCCAATAAATTCAGAAGCTGTGCCAATCATGGCACGGACAGTGGAGAGGAAGTTGTGAATGCCCCACCCCTGGAAGTGTTCAAAGCTAGGCTGCATGTGGCTTGGAGCAACCCGGTCTCATGGAAGGTTCCCTGCCCATTGCAGAGGGGGTGGAACTGGATGATCTTTGAGGCCCCTTCCAACCCAAACCATTCTGTGATTTTGTGATTCTAAATGCACACTTAGGATCTTTATAGACACCAGAAAGCTCTGTAATCCACTGCTGATGGGTCTTGGCACAAGTGATCCTTGAGCTGCTCAGGCTAGGCTAGTTTTTGACACACCCTGCGAGAGAACGGGAAGCAGCCAAGAAAAGCCACATGAGCGGATATTGAGTGAGCTGAAGGGAGGGAAGTCAGACTGTAGTTTCATACTGTTCTTGGCAGCCCAGTCCTCTCTTGAACGTTGTCCATAGTTTCCAAAATGTGTTTAATTTACCTTTTTGTGCAAGAGGTGCTGGAATGTGGGGGGAGGATGTTGGTTCTGCACCCTTGGATAGCAGCACGTGCACCACAACACACTGCAGAGCTGATGCTCTGCTCAGCTCATGAGCTGGAATCTCCCACAACTGGATGGTCTTGCAACACTGTGGGCCCCTGTGCTGCTGCCATGCTACAGCCAGGTGACATGTTCATCTAGGGCTGTATTTTGTCTCTAAATTAGGGAGGGACCTGATCACATTCTCAGTGGGTGAATGTAACAAAAATGGCACCCAGATTTGCCTTCCTATCTTGCACTGAGCAGTTCAAAGGCTTGAGTGAGCTGTAGGTTGCATCTAGTCCAGCCCATCTCCTTTATTTCTACTTTGTGTCTTGCAATGGATCTTAAGTTCCGTAAGCAATTCTGCACATTGTGAAAGTGGACTTCATCTCTTGTTTATTATTTTGCATCCTTCTCTTAGAAAAGATGAAAAACAACTACTGCTAATGCAGAATGCCCAGCCTTGACACCAGATAGTTCTGACTACTCAGACTCTAGGCTTGAGGGTCTAATAATAACAGGAACCTTTCCAGAGTAGCTTTATCTTAACACTAAAGACATGGACATGTTGCAATCCTGAAATCCCACAGCCACATAACACTATTCAGCCATTTACCAAAAAATTATTAGAAAAAATGTCTGTAATATCTACTTATTTCACAACACCAGACTGCTTCCAGTGCATTTCCAGATGTCAAATTCCCTCTACATTCCCAAAGCAGGAGCCAAATTCTTCAGCTTCTCCATTTGACAATTTCCACTGTGCACAGGGATGTGTGATTACAAAAATCTGTAGCGGCTTAACTGAATATCAAAGAAGAACCAAGATAAAATAACATGGATTATTAACCATTAATTCAGGGAAAATGTAGCCTAATCATGGATGCCTAATCATAGATGTGTTTAAATCATTGCTGAAATACAATGCCTGGGGCATGGAGAGGTGAAATAAGGAGGGATGAAGAAAGATCAGCATTGAAAGGCCATTTAACTCAATTAATATACTCCCATTATCACAGTTAATAAAAGAAAACAGCAGTTGTTTCTAAGTATCTCATTTTTATACTGCTGGTTCCAATACTTGCTTGCTATACTGCTGAAAATCTTGGTCTCTGGATGTACATAGGATTACATCAACTTCTCAGTTGTCATACAGTTCTCTCCCTAAAGCAGGCTTTAAAAACAAAAACTTAAAGCAAGCTCACTCAAAACTCTCACAAGTCAGGAGGCAAACAAAGCCAATGGTTTGGGTTTGTTATGCCATGACTTTCACAAAATCCCCTGAGTGTTTTTGTTTTCTGCATTTAATTATATAAGTCAGAAATAATGGAAGAGAGGCTGTGTCAATGACCAAACTTATGAGCCAAATTAACAAGCAGTATATTATTCATAACAGATACAGCTCTCTACACAAGGAGAAAACACGTACAGGGAGTAAAATACCTGCAAGGAGACACTCAGAACTACTTTGCAAGATTCAGGAAGGCAGAAAGCAAGTACTGCAGTGGCATTTCTCAGTCCTGCATTTCCAGAGCTCACTACAAGCAGGAAACAAGGCACTCCTCCAGTGGAGCAGGTTTGCTGGGAAGCTCTGGAGAGCTGCTCTGACTCTTAGAGAAGCCATCATTAAACTGCTGCTATTCTACAGCCTCTGCAGACCTGAATCAAACTAAACACGGATAGGGCAGAAAATCAGGCTCACTGGAACTGCACCTTTTAACCTTAAATTCAAGCTCCTCTAAACCTGTCATCCTTCTCTGAAACCACTTCCTTTCAAGGCCTACTTTTGAGTGTTCCAAACACACCTGTTACAGCTGTTAAAAAACTCAAAGAAACTTGGTAGTAGTTCTTTCTAACATAGCACCTCAGGTTTAAGTTACACTTTAATTATGTTATTAGCAGCTCAGGACTAGCCAAGGCTACTTCACATATATGGATGTGAACACCACAAACTAGCCATAAAATAAAACTCAGATACAGTGATTTTATTTGACTGACTTCTTTTTTTTCTATAATCCTGTTTTCTTCCTGACTACTACAGTTATAAGGAATGCTTAGTTATAAGGAATGTGTGGTACCCCAGATTTGCAAACACACCACACACTGTGCTTTCTAATCGATATGTAAAAAGATTTGTAAATACAAATACAAATACAGTGAGAGAGACCTGCAGAAGTGTCTGCCCTGTCCCCACCAACCCTGCATGGATGCAGAGCATCTCATTACTATCCCTCACTTGACTTGAAAGCCTCCATGGGAGAAGCACTCAGAAATATGTATATTTCAAAATGAGGATGTTCTGACACAAAGCTAAGGAGCCGTGGATGGCTCTCAATGGGATATCAGCACTAATCCCAGACTCCTTTCTCTGCTCAAACGCAAATTAATTGGCATACGCACCCACTGAGGATGTTTATGGCATAGTTTGCACACATGCACAGCCAAAGAGGTCACATTTTGAACCTGCAAATTACTCACACATTTTACATTTTAAATAAAACTGTAGATTTATTGTACAATAGTACAGCATGTGCCTTTTTAACCAAAAGCTCAGCATCACATAACACTTTAATCTTCCATTAAACATACACAGTCCTACAACACAGCTCAGCTCAGCTAGGAAAGCTACATAATGAATTAATTTATTGAGAGTCCTGGCTACGCTGTTCTTAAGGATGTTTACCTAGAGCAAGAACAGTGGCAGTGGTTCTGGTGTTGTAACATTTAATCACTTTAACCTGTTCTCAACACAGTAATAGCAAGCAGTCATCTAGAGCACGACAAACAGATCACTTAAGGGACACCACATTTAATTGCAAATGTATGAAACAGTAGACCAGAGGATCTCACACACATCATATGGATTAAAAACCTGTTATGAGATCACTTTGATGTAATGGCTGCACTAACTATGCCACAGGAAGACTGGATGCATGACAGGCATCGTACCATGAAGAAGTGTCATTGGATTGATATTCTTAGGTTCGGAAGAGGCAGACCAGAGTGTTCTGTACAAATATACACTTGCCTTATTACATTAGTTTACACTCCTGTAGCCATTTGCCCACGTGCCAGCAACATCTTGTTATAGTTCATTTTTATGCCATTTGCTTCAACTTTACCTGGTTCAGTTAAAAACAGGATCATTACTTCCAGACACAGAATGTGTTCTGTGCTGCATCTTGACCTTTCAAACTGTCACGGACACCCGAGTTGGTGTAACCAGGCACCCTTTATGCACCTCTTGTGCACAGCCAGCCACAAGGGGCTTCTTTCTTCCCTTTCTTCCATTCTCTCTTTGCCACTGGGGTTTCTCATTGCAATGGAGATTCGAAGTTCTTCACTATATAATGACTTACAGTAAGTAAATTTCCTCTGAAATTTGGAATCAAACATCTACTATCCAAATGAGCTACAGGTTACATCATGAATGCTTGATCAGAGAGAGAAAGTCTATGCCTTTTTATTGCTATTCAGTTTATCAATGTGTGTCAAACCTTAAGCCTGTTCCTTAAAATGATCAAGTGCTATTTTTATTAAAGAATTTAAAATCCTCAGAAAACAGTGTTTTCAGTAAATTTTTTAATACCCAAAGGAGGTAAATTTGGATCCTGCACCTGAATATGTGATTTTTCGCTCATGGCAGGAGCGTGATAGTACACAGTTGATAGATTCTGAACCATCATAAGCTAAAATAATATGCTAATCAAAACACAGACAGCGGTATTAAAGAAACAGAGGAAGGAAATCTGTATCAAATATCTGATCTCGAATTAAAAAGTACTAGCAATATATGTAAGCTTTCAAACAGACAAAATGCTTATCTTATCTCAAGTAGCATCCCAGGAGTCATTTCAGAATTATACCAAACTTGCACCTACTATAGTCCATGTGTATTCTCTGACTCTGCAAATTTCACTCAGCCAAAATACTAAAGTATGTTAATTAAAGTACAAAAAACAAAATGGGACCAGGAAGGATCATTTTAAATCACAATTGCTTTCTGTATCACCTTCAACAATTTTGCAAAAATTTCACCACACTGAAAAGATTTTCACTTATCTGTCTTGTTTCTAGTTTTAGATAAGACTAGCCAGCCGAAGAAACAGAGCTGGAAACAAATCCATTCTTGACTTGTGACTCTAAAAACACAATCTCCATAGACTTCCAGTCCATTATCTAAACTGTAATATTTTGTGAACAGATGAACTTTTGGCTGACTATCTAGACATCACTGATACAAGTAAAGATTGTTGAAAAGGTAATTATTTAACTAAAACAGACATCACCTGAAATTATATTTTTTCTTGCTGTAAAACACAAGCAGCATATTAATGAGATGCACTAGCTGTTCTTTTTCCACTCAGAATTTCTAATTTGCTTAACAAGTAATGAGAAATAATTAAAACCTGATCTTCAAACATTATCAACTGTTTAAGGAATAAAGCTCTGCTATTTCCTGAATTCATCCTATGCCATCTTTAATAAAAGAGGTTACACAGGTTCTTTCTGCTTACTAAAATGAAGTCAGTTTATGTGTCTTACATATTTAAATAGCCCCAACACCAGAGACATACAAAGTGTTATACTGAATTTTAATCCTTGTAAAACATTATTACACCACACACTGTTATAAATCTTCTCAATAACATCCATTATAGAACTCAGTAAAGAGCACTGTCTACTACTATGCACTGTCAAATATTTCTGGCAGTATCGGTAATTGACTACAGCATATTTCTTTTTTAAAATCAAGTGTTAACCTACATATTCTGAACTTGCAAATAATACACAATGGATTTTACTGTCATATAGGCTGCACATTCATTCATTTTTTCAATTTTTATAGAAGAGTAAATTTTCTGTAACAATATGAAAGAAAATTAATAACTTATTTATCTACCTAGGAGGCTAGTAGTTATTTGTAATCATATAAATCAAAAGATGACTGAAAAATTCAAAGTTAATTATTGTGAAGTGCACAAAATCTAGAATATAGGGATTTTCCACAGTACATTATACTAAGTCAACATATAATAGATTAAAAGCTGTAAAGCCAAAATCCTCATTTAAAAATTTAATGTTTCTGACATCATCTTCCACCATTCCATCAACTCTTCTTTTTCCTCTTCTTTTCTTTCAGACAATGACTCCAGTTCAAAATCGACCTGATTAAGAGAAACAATCGAGAACATCCATAATTATGAGATATCCACATCTATACAGAGGGTGAATTAAAAAGGCTTCCGAAACCTTAGATGCAGACTAGGTCTTATTACCCACACATACTGGATATCTACACAAAGCAGTGGCTCATTGCTACCTTTCTGTACAGAGCTGAGCACTGGTTTTAATCTAAGCAGGTACTCATTTGACAAATTAGATTAAAAATATGTCTCAATCAAAACCTCAACATCTCTTACTTTTTATGTTGTGCTATTTAAAGATATTCTGTAATCTTCTGATGGGCTATTCAGACACGACCAATAAAATATTTAAGTATCTCAATATTACCCTTCTCTGTGTCTTTTCATTATAAATAAAACCAGCACGAGATTAAATTAGTTTGCAATGAGATTACTCTCAGTGGATGGTGCATCAATAGATGTAATTTCCAAACTTTCTAAATTAGCATGTTCTGAAATATTTTGAAAAATCACCTCCTGCTTACATGAATTCCAGGAGGGGAAAAGAGACCTTTTAAATATATAATAGATGATAAACCGACACACACGAGTGCTTACCACAACCGCAGGGCTGAAGGGCACAGCCACCTTTTTAGTTATTGCTAGATAGCCTGGTGCTGAGGCCGTAACTTTGTAATTGCCAGGCACAAGCAATCTCCAGTAATCACCATCCTTGGCTGTAGGGAAGAAGAATCCAAATAAATATGTATAAAACTAATTACAGAGCTTAGAAGAAACGATCTTATGTCAGTCTTTTATATTCCTACCAACACTTTCCTTTTGACTGTCTGAAAGGATTCTCCCTCCTTTCTTCCTGCAGTAAGAGCTGTATAAATAGACCATACTTGCTGCCTTTCAGGTAACAAAAAAAAGATTCAGACTTTGAAGTTGTGCTGTAGCCTCCATGAAAGATTTTGCCTGCTGAGGTTGAAGGCTCTCCATCACACTGAAGGAAAGGATAATATGGGACATTATTCCACTTTAGAAACACCCCCCTGCCAATGTAAAGTCCTTGTTAAGGTCTGAGATTCAGTTTGCAATGTGATAGGGATTTTTAATGTTCCTCAGCATTCTGATAATCCAAGTGTAAATAAATTTTATTCATATAAAATTTAAATAAATGGGACTACCTTTCTCATCTTTCAGAAAAAGTTACAAACCATAATTTTCTAGAATATTCCATGTGTATTACACTTTAAGCATCATTATCTACATGTTTCAGTATCCAGGCATTGCCTAGGGCTTTTTTCTTTCCTTCAGATAAACAGAGAAATGGAAGCTTGATCCACTCAGGTCAAAGAAAGGATCCTACTGCACTATTACTGCAGATCATCTTTTTCAGTCACAGAATCAAAATGCATCACCATCTTCTCTATAAATGATCCTATCCCATTTTCACAAAGGCTCAAATCTTCCCCACACCAGCAGTGGGCAATTAGCTAATTTGTCACAGGCTAATAATTTGAATTTCTCTACCTCCAGAAAACATTGCAGGGCTGTTCTAAAGTTCAGTTAGCAGTGCAATTTAAAAAACTCAGCCATGCTCTTTCTACTAGTCCCTTAAATGCTTTTTCACCACATCTGCAGCTACATAGTGTACAAAGGGAAATAGTAGTTAAATGTCTGCTAATTGCATGGTCAAAAAAATGTCAGCAGTCGGTCCAGTTGTTCCCAGATTTTTCTCTTCATAAAACAGAAGGGAAAAAAATGCTGCTGTAGAACTACAGTACTGATCTATTGTAATTCCTGTTATTGGAACAAAGCATAATTTCAACTCATGAACAAAGAAGCAGGAGAAAAGCCAAAGAATATATCTCCTTCATTTTGACCGTGCTAATATCCAAGTACTTGTTTTCCTCACTGTTTTGACAATACATAACTTTCAGTCTTATACACACACAATGATGTGAAAAGATGAATTATTAGATGCAATTTTTGTACCATAGAAGCATGAGCTTTTCTCTCACATACTTCACTCTCTCATACCTCAAAATACCTCTTGGCACAGTTTATTCCCATTTTATTATGCCTGAAAATTTATTTCCAGTCTCTATACATTTTGCCTTCTTGTTTACAGTGACAGAAGGTAAATAATGTTTTCACAGACTGTTCTCCTGCTTGGCAGAAGTGCTGGCAGTCTCTTTACAGGTGATGTGCAAACACAAATTGGAGGCACCCAAAGATTCTACCAGTCCTGTTTCACAGTAGTCTGCATTTCTGTAACAGTATAGTGAGGTATATCATCGAGGAAATGACCATAACATAAGCTCATGCATAAAGCAATTACATTTTCTTATTGTTTTTCTAATTAGTATCTTCTGTAAATTTTTTTTTAAAAAATGTCATTCAGGATAGGACAGTACAGGTGTGCAACAAAAGCTGAAAATTGGCACACTGTGCAAGCTACCTTTTGAACTCATTCCTAGAATAAAAAACATCACTGAAGACATGACACATGATTTTTTGTGAACACCAACACAATACTTTCATCTTTCAGAATCACCCTTCTGAAAAAATACCGCATAATTGTAAACAACGGAGAGAATTTATCTTCGCTGATTGAAGTTATGTAAATTGAAAATCTGTCAAGAATTTGCATACCAAAAGGTATGATTGCACTGTAAAAAATATAACACTTTTGGACTAAAATTTAGCCTTCAAACTCAAAACAGCACTGTTGACAGGGCTTTAAATCCTGGCAGAGCTGTGAAGCACTATTTGCTCACAAATCAGAGGACAGACTAAACATTAATAACCAAGAGCCACCAGAACCAATTCACACCAGAGACCCACGAAGTCACAAAAACCAGTCTAAGCTAGTTTGAGAGCAAGACACAAATGAAAGATTAATGAAATCCTGCAGGCAACAAGGTTCTTGAGGCACAACATACCTTCCTGGCTTCAAAATTTTGGTCCCTTAAAGCTTCAGATAAAAAGATGTGAAATGGCTCCAGGCTGCTAAGCCAAGGGACCTGCTGTACAGCCCAGCCCTGCTGAGGTACCACACTCACCTGATGTAACATCGTGGCTTATGCCCTCCACAGAAATTGTAGCATTTGCTATTGGATTGCCCTGAAGATCTTTAACAAACCCCTTCACTCCTCGATGAATCTAGAATAAATAAACACATGGTGAATAAAAAATTCTTAAGAAAAAATGGCATTTTTGACAAAGGAGTATCTACTGATGTATCTAACAAAGCATACTATGAACCCCACAGTCTACAGGCTGACAACTATCAAGGATATATACTAAACACCATAATGGAACAGAGTGTGAAGAGGAAAAATAATTCAGCAGGTAGTTATAATAATTTATCTGTGTGATGCAAGTAATTCTCAGAAATACCCAGCAAATCATAATACGTGTGAACATTGACTTGAAAATCTTTGTCATATTGGGGATTAATGACTGCACTGAAAAGCTTTGAAAGAACAGCCTACAGAAACTTTTTTTTTTTTAAAAAAGCCTCGAAATAAAGCAGCAAAGTACTGTGAAGTTCAGGCTTCTCTCTGATTCCATGACCTTTGAAAAGACTCATGGATCCCAAGTTTTATTTTGAGATATTGATGCTCTCCTTATGAACCTCTACAGTGTATTCGGCTGCTATGGTTTAGTTCAGATTGCTCTAACACACACTGTGGGAGAAGCCTTAGAAAAGCAGAAGTTACATATTTGCACTGTCCTCAGTACTCACAGAGGAGCTAGAGCACAGACCTGGTCATCTTATCCTGCAAGAAGATAAAAACCAATGCCAGACAGACCATCTGAACTCCAATCATAAAGCCAGCAGCTCTGCAGGAGCAAAGGAAGTTGGCAAAATAGTCTCTTATACATGAGCAATTTTGGAAATACAGTGACGCCATGATTTTCCATGGGTCAGAGAAAATTAACCCCTGTGCAAAAGGGCTGAACAATTTGAGATGGATCCCATAATGAATGGGTAAAAACCTGCAGGACAGGTACAGCTTTTTCTGTAGCCCACAGATAACTTTTTAAGGGAACAGTGTAACACTTCGTATACGCAAGTATTTCAGATTTCTGGCTAACTACAGCATTTCTGCATAAATAAGTCCTTAAAAAAAGAATGTCTTAATCGATCAGCTCTTCTAGCAAAGTGTGTTTCTCATTTCACACTCTCCGGTGTGCAGCCTCTAATGATATCAGATACATTTGTAATCTTAACTACAGTATTCAGGTTTCAGAAATTCTATACTCCCATACTGCTTGAAATCATGGGATTTCAGTGCAGCCTGATACACTGGCATGAAATGATTAAACAAAAAAACCAAAAAACCCCAACAGTAACAAAGAAAACCCCCAGACACACACATAGATGTGTTCCATGAGTTTTAACTTCTAACAACCCATTAGCACAGATTATCTAAACCTGTGACAACGCATTGCATTTCTATCAAATTTGGTGCAATTTGTAGTGGAATCATGGCACTGCCAGCTCTGCAGTGTGTATCAGCAGCTCATGTAATCAGAGAGCAAGGGAGTGTCTACAAAACTTGGATTAGGAATGTTCCATGACGTTACAGGGAGGTGCCAGGCAGCTCGTCTAATCCCACAGCCCAGGTTCCCGTGCATCCCCAGAACGCTCCATCCCACGTCTGCACACACGCGGCAGTGTCTGCAGAGGGCAATCCATCTCTCCGAGCACACGCACCGCAGATGGGGGAGTGAATCACAGCCTCTGGAGACTTGTGCTGCTTTTCATTGAGGAACCCAACACAAACAATTTAATGTCTGCAACAACTTAAGTGAGGTGAGATGGATTCTATACTGTAACATCATCCATCTCTTCTGCTCTTCCACTTATTCAGAAATATCACACAGGATTTATCACCATAGGGACAAATAAGAATTAAAGCAACATCTGGATTAATATGATATTTTGAATTAGATGTTCACAAAGCACAAAGTTTAGAAATTTTATGCACAATAACTAGTTTTGCCATCCTATTCTGCGTTACCTGCTCAATGTAATTTATAAGAGAGTTCTTGTTGTCCTCCCAGTAGCCCTTCAGAGTTTCTTCAGGTGGGAATTTTTCACAGCTAAGCTCCACCGTGATTTCAAAGCAGTTGCTGCTGAGGTAATTGAAATCCTGCATTCCTGCAATGCCAGAAAAGACAGTTAGTGATGCATTTTTCATTACTCTGAAGTACATAAGTGGGGGACACCTGAAATGCTGGGACTATTAAGAAAAGAACAGCTATAAATACAATTGATGCAGCTCCATTTATTCTGCCTTATTTTGAATTCAGAAGCTTCAAATCAGAGAAACCAACAGGACAATTAATTCCAAAATATATTTTATTCCCAGGGAAAGTTTAGAAAAGCCTTGATACATAGCTTGTATACTTCTACCTGATCTTGCACCTGGCCTATATTGCACCTTTTAGCTCACATAGTTTTCAATAGCTGACATATAAATTACTTTTTTTCTTTTTGGGAACAGAAAATTATTTCAGATTATGGCTAAAATATTTCCGTCCAAAAAAAACCATAAAAAGATGATCACTTAGTAAGCCAAGAAGAATGACCAATAATTATAAAGCAAATTAAACAAAATAACGTTATATTGAAAAAGAGATTTATAAAGATGGGTCAAAAACATGTTGTGATTTTTTTTTTCTAAAAATAGCATCTCAAGTTAGTAACATTTTACATGGAAAACATCTCCTTGTCAAGATTTTCTGCGTAGATTTCAAGTATTCTCCACCAAAAAAAATACAAAATAAAACTTTCTATAAATTTATTTACGTGGAAATTTTTCTATGGATATGGCCTCTCCTACCCACCCAATGCCTCTGCAAAATCAATACTGGATAGCCTTCAAGAGACAAGAGAAACACCACTATAAATGCAACTTTAATAACTGAAATTTGAAAACATAAGTAGCATAGTAGCATCATCACTAGGAATAAAAACTTGATGGAAAATATGCATTCTTTTACATTTGTGAGCCCCTCCTCTTACTACATGGCTATATTGGCTATTTTCTTAAATTGGTCAACCAAAATCCACGGAGGTTTCCAGTTTTGTAACTGGATCAACCAGCTGGAGAGGGACAGTGGCCGTCCCCAAGAGGGTCATAAATATCTATTTTGCAGAAGCTGATGTGGAACTGTCCCTCACCTTCCCAGTCTGTCTAGCTAGCAGAGTCTGTGGATTCTCAAGTGGAGGCCTGAGAAGAAAATGGCTATCAGGACTTTTGAGCACCCCCATGGAGGTCACTGATGGATTTAGAAGTGCTTCTAGGACAGCTAATTGATTCAGCCCCGTGTTCCCCTATGCAAGCTCCACATGAGAGCTGATGCAGCCTCTTCACTGCAGCACCAGTGCTGGTCACTGGTCCACAGCTGCGCAGAGAGCTGATGGCACATCCCAGAGAGAACCCCGAGGGCAGCAAACACACTGAGTCAGGCGGGATTTTGCCAGCACATTCGGGTGAAGAGGCTGTCTTCTGCCAACCAGGCAACAAGACTCCCAGCTACAGAACCTTCCTCTTTCTAAACCTTTTTTTTTTTTAGAAATATGAGGACCCAGAAGGCAAAGGCTCCTGGGAGGGATGGCTCTGATGTTCCAGCAGGCAGAACTCTTAGACCATTCAGCACTACACAGCAAGAGAGCAGTGGAGTCATGGGTAAAATCCTCACAGCGGTTTTGACTATCATGCATCTGTCCTGGAGACTAGATAATGCTGCTTTTGTTGATTTTTGTATTTCTTCTAAAAGAAAGGAAGAGTTCATGAAGAGGAGAACAGGGAGCCAAAGGTCATGATGTAATGTTACTGTGGTGCCAACAATTCTTCACCATTACTGTTCCAATTCTCAGGAAATTTGTTCTTCCTCCTGAGGTATTACTCAGGATGCCCTAGTTTCTCAAGAACAGAGTAAAGAAGCAATATATTTACCGTTTTGTGCACAATGTCCATACCCTATAGTTTATTTCCCAAGCCCTGGCTTGGTCCAAGGTTTATATGTTCCTCCTGAAAAAAATGAGCTTTTGCATCACTGAACTGTCAGTGACGATCTGAATCGCTGGGATGGAGAACGGGGTGAAGTTGGCCTAGATCTAAACCACGGCCCAGCACATATGGAATCTGGAGCGCATGGGGCTCTGGAGGCTTTACCTCCCTGTCCACTATGATGATTAGGTGCAACAGGCAAGAAACCAAAGCATTTCTAAAGATTTATTCAATATTGCAGCAACTTTGCTGACACTGGTCAAGCTCTCAAACTGCCCTATTCCTTCTCCTTACGCACATGGCATGTATCACATGCATGCACATCACCACACGCCCCAAGCCTCTCACTGTGTGGCACTAACTTTCTCACACTTTAACAGGAACAGCTCTCTGAAGATCAGAAAGGCTTAGATACCTCAGATAAAACTGAGATTCAGCAATGAATGTCCTTTACTGCTGGCCATAAGTAGGACTTTTCTTTGAAACTGGGAACACAAAAACTTCTCTGTTGCTACTCCAGTGTCCTGAGGGACTATAGTGTCTCTGTGTTAGTGCTTACAAAAATAAGCTTAGAATATGGGACAAAAATTAATTCCTTCAGGTTTTAATAAAGGAACACCAAGCTTCACAAATAAAGTGGATCTCCCTGGCATCCAGGCACTGGAATTACTTATGACTTTGAATTACAAGCTACAGCACTAAGTTAGTTCAGCTTCTACACATACAGAAGACAGTAACCTTTACCAAGACAGAATGTACTTGAATGGGGAGAACATGTGCCTCCTACATGTGTTCAATGAAATCCTAAAAAAACCCTAGCACTGCTTCCAAAACTGGTAATTCAAGTTAGGAATTAGTTGTGTGCCAAGGGTGATTTGAGACTATCTGAAAATTTTAAAAAGACACTTAAACAATAGCCTAATAGTACAGCAATGTAAGCTGCTTTGGAAAGCTATTTTTGTAATGACATGAATCTGATTAGACTCAGGTGACTCTGTAATGACAGAAAAAGCAGAACAAGCATGTGGGCTATGTAGTAATTCATTACTATCTATTCTTCTCATCTTTGGTTCCAAACAGGTACTCCACACAAAAGGTACATTTAAAAAATCATTAAGGATGTCGAAAAGTTATACAGTAAACAGCTAAGGAAATGCCAAAATGAAAGCTCTTTGTTCAAATTTAATTTAGCTTTCTTGTGCATAAATGAAATCATTAATTGCATGCTGATAGGGAGCAGATCAGTGTTAAAAACATGGTTTTTATGTACAAACTTGTTTCTCCCCAGAGTCTGATGGCGAAAAGAGCCATTCCTGAACACAGAAAAATGACCTCTTTGCCTTTGCCTGCTGTCTCTGAAAAATCTACAAGGATCAACTAATTACAGATGACAAGTATTACAAGGCGTCATTGCCTCAGATTTAGCACAAAGATGCTCTTGGGGGAACTATTTTCTCTGCACCCCTGCTCTACAGAAGGAACTAACTCCTAAACAGTAATGTTGAGAAAAACCTCACAGAAAAGTGTACTTAGACAGAGAAGCAAGTGTCAAATATTACTGTATATCATCCACTCTCTCCACCCCAAAAGCCTGAAAGGGGAATTGCCACCTTGCGTGAGGTTTGTGAGGAAATCCTGAGGTCAGACAAAAGGGAAGGACAGAACATGAATGCCATGGAGGGTTCATCCTTACTTCCAGTCAGAGCCAAAGGACTGCTACCAGATGTTCCTGCCACAGACGTTCAGCCTTCCTACTGCAAGAATCCAAGTATTCAGAAAGACATGAAAAAGCAACCCACAGCCACACAAGAGCCGTCCATATACACCCCCTGTAGACCAAAGGACCAGGGAAAATTGCTGCTGGCCCACCATGCAGGGCTGTCTTTTACAGCAGGTACAAGTCCCTGGGGATCAATCATATGAGCAAAGAATTGATGTTGCACATCGGGGGACACCATAATGAGCTCTGCAGGGCAACAGCACCGATAGTACTGCATTGGAATGAAAGATCATCCTGTCCTGGGTCAGAGCTCTTGGTCTGTGAGTACTGTCAAAGGCAGAATCGAGGAGATGACCAGGAATAGAGACAGAAAATGGGCAGCACCGGGGCTGTGTTTGGTAGAGAAATGAATGTGTGGCTTTAGTAGAAGAGTTAGAAAGGAAGGGAAAAGAGGAAAGTGGGGGACAAAAGCCCAGAGGGACCTGAGGGTGCAAAGGCAGAGAAGCACCACCTTAGCTCAACAGGAGCAGATACAATGGAGACAAGGTCTTGCAAGTTTCTTTTGATAAATTCCTAACTCTGGTAAGGATGTACAGTGGAATGCTTTTCCAAAAGCAACATAAATGACTTTTCAACACCTTATGGTGATACTAACTTTGAGTTCATTACCATATTGACAGCAAAAGATCCCTGATACCATCAACAACCCAATTGCCACATTTTGGTATTCAGATGGAGTTTTTCAGATTAAAGCTCCAAGAAAATTTTCATTTGGACTGAGCAATGTTTAGTTATTTTCCTTAGCACTAGACATAGAAAGAGCAGAACTGTTTTCACTGAAATATATTTGTTTTTTTTAAGTCAGCAAACATTTCCATGGAGGTTTTGTTCAAAAGTCATAGCTTGCCAGCTGATTTCTACACTTGAAAAAAAAAACCAAAACTAAAACCAATAACAGATTCACTTATGGTCCAAAGTATATCATTGTCTCTGTATTTTTTATTAACTCACCATACTAGGATGATAGATCCTGCTTGGCACTAGGATTCCTGCCTACTAACGTCTGTACAAATATAAGAAAGGCCTCACTTGGGGAATCAGCAGTCTAACTTAAAATAAGATCCAAAAAGAGGAAATCAAACTTTCCAAAAAGTTTTTCCAATGGAAAAATGCGTCTTTGCCATGTGCAGTTTAATCAGAATCAAAGCATTTCATCAAAACAATGGAAAAACTGTTTCTCATAGCATTTTCTTAAAGAAAAATAAGCTGCAGTTAAATATATCCATGTTGTTATATCTAACATTTAATATTTAAGATAAATATTAACTGAATTGAAACAAATTTTAACTATTAAACTTCTCAATATTTTGTTTATGCTATTTTTTTCAGCTTTTGCAAACTTCTCTTTTGAAGGGTGTTTCAATGGTTCCAATTCAAAGTCTGTGGAAAGCCTCACACAAAGGGAAATTTTGGGCCTTAGTTATATTCAGAAATTTCAATATTTTACTTCACACTCAGCCCCTGGTGGTTACTGGCTGTGTGATCACTACCAGTTGTTGTTCTGTTTCTAATTTCTTCACAGGAGCTTAACTATTTTCTTCTTTAGTACCACATTTTCTGTAAAAGAAGCAGAGTGAGGCTACCATTTAGGCTGTCTAATGCTTTGAGAGATTCCTGTTCACTTCAGGTAAAAATTTTAAAATTCATTCAGAGGCTGTAATTGAATATCAAGAGAAAAGCAAACAATAAAACAGTTATGTGTGTTCAAAGTTATCCAGTATAAATCAGCAAAGCCAAAGCACAGGCAAATCACTCCAACATGAGCTGAGTTTCTAGCTCAGAAATCTTCAGCTCAGTTTTCACTCCAAGTTTAGCAGAGGCAGAGCACTCTAACATTTAGATATCCCAAGACCTGTTTGCCTCAGTTTACAAAGATATGAAAAATCTTATTAGAAAGGAAGGAAATGTCTCATCTGAATTTAATGTCTCATTTCAGACTGCTCTTCTAGACTTCTCCTGGATTAGTCTGGACGTGCCCATAGCAGCTCTGCTGCTCCTCTTAGCACAGAAGGCTCTACCAAGGTCTAGGGAAACTGGGCAGGAAACAGGCACTAAACAAGCCACAAAGCATGGAGATGCAAATATCTTCATGGCTGGTTTTGTTCCCATTAAAATCCAAGGACAAACTCCCATTTTCTATAACACTGCAAAATCAGGCACTCAGGCTTTCCCACTTCCTTCAGCTTGGATGCCTTTGCTACTGAGGTTTAAATGAACCATCAGCAGCCTGCTCTAACAAGGGTTTGTCAGGGGATTTTTCACTCTTTTCTTACCCCTCCCCCCCCTGCAAGAAAACCCCTTAATATTTCATGATAGCAGAGCAATCACTTGCCCACTGTATAGCTATTAAATTTGCAGCGACCTGAACCCTGAAGAAACACTGTTGAAAAAGCAATAAAAAGGAATATTTTAATAGGGATCACAGTGAGTTCTATGGGATTTTATAGATGTGCTGTGGTGAGTGATCAGCCTTTGAATTAGCCTAAACCAGGCCCAAAGTTGTGGATAACACAACTCAAGTTCAAAATAGCCAGTCACATGGACCCCCATGGGGTGGGCTCACCTCCTGGGACACTGTACCATGCACCACCATTAGTTGTTCCATCCACAAAGCTGCTGTCATCATCATTTTTGCGACACGGTGGTCTGTTTGGATCAGACATAGCAGGGTTAAAAGAAGAATAACTGCGAGCCAGGCTTTGAAAAATAGCATCATCGGGGCAGGAGCTGTATTCATGAGCACTGCCTAGGGAGGAAAAAATTCCAAGAACAATGATTATTAAAAGGGCAATTAATAGAGACTGGGGTCACAACTTAGACTACCAGCACTGCACAGCAGAACTGTGCCTGGAAATTCTATGTACCCAGGTAAGAGTCCTATAGCATCGCAAGTTAATATAGCATTATCTTAATAACGTTAACATTTCCCCATTACTTCATCAATAGTTGCCCTATCATTGAAGTGGCTAATCACACCAGTCTTAATATTTATGAAAATACTAATTTAAAGTGCACCACAAAACCTAAGCTATTTTAGGCTTTAGGTATTTTTAAAAGAACATGCAGTACAAAAACAGAGATGTCTCCCTAAAGAGTTTTATAGTCAGATATTAAAAGGATTTGCAATTAAACTGTGATAAAATCAACTGAAAGAAGAGAACCACAAACAATATCAACATTTCATGAAACTTCATGATGCTTCAGTCATGTGCTCATCCCATAGCAGCAGAAAAAAAAAATATTGCTGTATACTATATGATAACATCTCTGCCACAAAATGATCCTTTTTATAAGAGACCGGTGCTGAAAATGGCAACAGTGATAGCTGTTTCTGTTAGCACACTGCTGCTTTCAGGAATTCATTTTTAACAGGTGCGAGAAACCTTAGCCTAGACACATCTTTCTCACTTCATTTAACAGGGCACAAACAGCCCCAGCTAATTTAAGAGCTAAGTTGCCTTGATTCATAAATCTGAGGGACTATGATTCCCTCAGGTATTACATCATTTTTGTCATGTAAATCTACTGAAACAAAGTATCATCTTCAAAACTAGAAAACATGGTCATACAGTGACTAGCTTTGAACATGTGATTAATATGATAAAATAAATCATTACAATGCAGTGACTATAAATAATGTTTACAAGCTTTTTTGCAATGTTTAAATGTTTTTGCAATGTTTTATGGTTTTGTTTGCAAGGTTTATAAAGTGTATCTTAGCTAGCATTGAAATAAGTATAGAATGAAATTCCTGTCTCCTACTATTTCATGGTAACTTCCATTTACATACCACTCCGAGTCTCATCATAAGGATAATTTGCAACAAGGTCTCCTCCATGAAGGTTGGCAGAGAGCACAAAAGGAATATCCATAATCCAGTGAATGACACCTTTTGTTTCAGGAGCAAGCTACGACAAAACAGCATTACCAGCAGTTACAAATTGATAATCCAATGTAGAAACATTCAATTAAATACAGTGGGCTTACTTATTATCACATACACTGTGCAAGACAGTTAAATGAACAGCAATTTTATTCTGGCTTCAGAAAAAATTAAATCAGTCATTTACATTAGATTTATAATTATATTACATGGATTAATAGAAGTCCAAAACTGGTGTCACTTATCTCAGGATGAGACTAGAAATAAAGCAGTCTCAATCTTTTACTTCTTCCCATTATAGATAAAAAAACCTACCAAATTTTAAACCAAGGAAAATAAAATAATTAAAAATAAATGTTGGTAGGATACAGTCTGTTCTCCGCATGGAAATTAAAATTACTTTATTAATATTTTGAATTTGAAGACAGAATAAGGCTATTAAGGCCACAGTCCTATAGGGCTGCAGTCACAACACTCTATTTTCTAGAACTTTCTCTGGGGGTAAAGACAAGAAGATAAAAATCCCTCCAGATATAGAGCTGCATATTGAAGGCCTAAACTTAACAAAAATGCATGTGTTCCATGTGAGAACAGCTATTTAGGCAGCAATATAATTAAGCACAATACACAAGTGTATTTCTGGCAATGGTAAAAATGCAGAATATTTGCAAAAACAGCTTAAAATCAAGAGAGAATGCTATGCAAAAAAAAAAAAAAAAACAAAAAAAACAAAGCATCCTTTGACTGAGGAACTGTCTAAGGATTAAGCAAGATGGATCAAAAGGGTTTACTACAGCAATCTGTTTTGAGAAGCATTCCAGAAGCACCAGATGGATAAATGTAACAAAATATTCAGAACAAGGTGAATCATAAAGACCATACACTCAGCTCTTAGAGGTCACTACGTGTTTGTTTATATAAAAGGGAAGAGATGGCCATGTAAGTGTCCCAACATTCAGCTCCTACTTACCTTGGGATTCTGGTCCACGGCTTTCTTCATGTTCTTCAGAAGATGGTTGTTTGGGCCACCTTCTTTCTCATTAACGTAAACTATTCTATCAAGATCGGGAAAATTTCGGTTTAGATCTATCCCTTGGGCATTGCTTCGACCAACAAACCAGTCTTTCAGTTCACCAGGCTAAATGAGGAAAGGGAATGGAAAGAGAAGGGAGATGAACAGATTCAGGCGATTACACATCAGGTTTTATATGGGTATGTTTACTTCTCATGTGCTTGAGAATAAGGAGGGATCATGTGGGAGTAAAAACTCCTGAGGGACCAAGAGCTGAGTCAATCACACCTATTCCTTCCTAGAGCTCTGTGGGGGGGAAAAAAAAAAAACAATCTCTGTTTCACTGAGGGTCTTGCAGGAGAGGATTATTTTCATATGGCACACTTGGTCTAAGGATGAGAAAAATTACCAGCAGTATCAGAATTTTCAGTGCCAGCGGTGTTTCCCACAAAACTTGGCTTTTCCCCATTGCCTCAAGTCCTGACTGTGAATTACAGATCTCATTTTAATGAGACTCACAGCAGCTGTAGATTTATCTGCCAGCCACAAGGAATGTTTGCATTTGTTTCAAAGTTCCTCTAAATTATATAAAGGTAAAGAAGGACCTTAATCTTGACTTGAATCTTTTTAATGTGTCTGCCAGCCTTGCTCACTGAAATGGTAGCAATGAGAATTTTTGCCAAATTATTTCTTTAAACTGATTCTCTAAAATAAGTTTGGGATTTCATTAAGGAAATGCCTTCAGAATGCATCGTTTTCCCTAGCTTCTCTCTGTAAGCCTTCAGTACTCTTTAATGAAGGTTTGGTTTGGTTACTGGTTTTACTCTTGGGGTATATTGAATCTACTGTCCCACCATGTGTGCAGGATCGAGATACTTCTCAATTAGAATGGCAGCAACAAAGTGAATTTTTTTATAAATCACATTTAAATTGTAAGGCAGCCATATAAAAGCAGGAGTACTTTGGCTAAGGAGCCAAAGTCAAATAGTATTACAGAATCTCTACAGAGATAGATTTCAAAGTAGAAAAATGTTTCACCAATTTAAGGACAGCTTCTAGCTCACTGCCACAAGAGGGAGATGTATGACCAAATATAAAGAGTTTGTGTGGTTTTTTTTAAGGCTTCACGAGAATCAGTTTAAGAAAGATCTTAATAAGGTTTGACTTATTTAATCATAAACAGTCACATAAGAACTTTCAACATTTCAATATTAATTAAAAAATAAATATGCTTTGCAAGCAAGGAAATTCCTATTTTTGTTTCTACCATAATACACACCAAAATCTGTATGACAGGGTTACTATTTGACTTCCATTTGCTAATTACGCATTAATGCATTATATGTTTCTTGACTGAGTCGTCACCGTAAAATGCATATTAAATTTTCTTGACTAATACCTTAATTAAAGTACCTCATGCATGAAATTTAGAATCAAAGTAATTCATATTAAAAAGATGGCTCACAAAGTTTGTTGTTTTGGGACCAAGCTCTGATGAATGGGAATAAATTTTTTAAGTGTATTTGCTTGGGAATATCCTTAAAGAAAACAAACTTCCCTTTTCTAGCACTTTTGAAACATCATGTATTACTAGAAGTTACTTGTTTAGGAAGAAGTTCAGTCAGTGAACTTAGATGAAAGAAGATGCACGAAACATAAACATCGTTATATTTTAAAATCACAAGAGAGAAGGCTACTTGTTGAAAAGTCAAGCATAAAATCCTCCTTGTTAAACATCACAAGCCTACTGGACTACTAGGAAATACTTTGGTTTTGTTGTTCCGTTCAACAGTTACCACCAAGAGTTCATGTATCTGTAAAACTGTTAGTCCAAGTGCCATTATGACAAGGCTGACAGACATTGGTAACTCTTCTTACACACACAGCCTTACAAACCTGGGATGCTGCCTTCTCAAAGCCATCGGGGTTCAAAGATGGCATGATATGGATACGTGTGCTATGGATCAAGTTGATAATAGTATCATTTCCTTTCTGGTATTCATTACACAAGTACTGCGCCAGGAAGATGAGTAACTCCCTTCCAACAGCTTCATTGCCATGCATATTCCCAACATATTTAAATTCTGGCTCTCCTGCAGGAAAAAGGAAGAACATGTGTTAGAACAACATATAAAAATCACCCATGGACTGGATCACACAGCACACCTGAGATGTGGGTGTGACTATTACTACAACTGGGCATGGTATTCCAAGGAAGCTTCAAACCTCCTTCAGAAAAGTGGATTTAGGGCTTTTTCCACACTTTAGCTTAACAAATGCTAATTAATATTCAGCTGTTTGCCAAAAGCAGAGAGAGAAGAATGGAGAACAAAGCGTGCCAAAATAAATGCTAAGCACCAACATTAACATTACTACTGTTGAGATCTAAGGCAGTTGATGCATCAATACTACAAAAGTGTGTCTTGATTACATAGTTTTAAAATATATAAACTGACACTAATGGAGCTTCTTATCTTTAATGTTGTCTCCAAGATTAGGTTAAGCCTATTGTACTACACGTGCATTAAACTGCAACTCTTTCACAAAAGCATTGCCAGTGAACAGCTGTTGATCACAGTGATCTGAAAAATCTTAGCAGGTGTTTTGGATATTCAGCTCAGACTTTATGAACCAAATGCAGCAACCTAACTCATAATAATTTTCATTTAACATTCTAATAAACAGAATTAAACATATGCTTAAATATTCCATATATATAATCTATATTGAATGTTTATCTATATATCTAATATAAATTATATACATATTACATAGCCATACAATAGTCATATTAAATGTGTAACATATATTCAATATATATTCTCTGTATAAAAAAGCCATCCAATATTCCTAACTGCTAAATAGTCTCAGTCTCATAACCATGGAAATTAAAACCACACAACAGATGTCTTATGGAGCAGCGAAGGATTTACCTTTTAAAAGACTCCATTTTGGGCCCTCATTCCAGAGAGGTTTTAGTGCACATGTAAATAACTGAATGAGATTAAGTTAAGTGTCCTGGAACTAAAATGAGGAATATGCTATTTTCTAGGTTGAAGCTCCTTTTCCCTTACACTTTCCCTTTTAAAATGCAGTTCTGTTCTAATGGCTTTGATCAAACATTCAGCTAATTACAGGCTCTGAATAGTCTTCAACCACACTTTGTGATAGCCTTTAGCACTATTAGAGGGGCAAATTCAAGCCAGGAAAAGTGTTACACAAACAAGACCTAAGTAATTGCTAATCAAGCATGCAGTCATATCTACTTATGACCCTTCAGTCTGCGCTTGTTAACCTTAATCCAGTGATAAGATGCTAGCAGACCTAGTGCTATTAATACCATGACTTCCTTTCCTTCCAGATAAGTTGGTTTTATAAATATGGATTAATCCCTGAAATGTTTTGCTAGACAAGTTTAAAAGTTTTCTAATTTGAGTAAAACAGTTTCATTTTATCTGACAGACACAATGCCATCACTGTGACTAAACCCCTCCATTTCCTCTTTAGGCATTGAGATCCTATTTACTGTTTCTTCCTATCTGCTAATACCAGGGAATGCAAGAGGTTTAATCATCAAGAGTAATCAGACCACGCAATCAACTGATGCCATGAAAACAGATGGATACTATATAATGAAATAGGCAGCACTGCACATCACAGTGCTGTGATGAATACTCAGAATACTTATGCATATGCATACTGGCATGTTACTTATGGGGAAAATGCTTCACAAACTGACAGGCAAAATTGATACTCCCACAAATATGAACAGGACTGCAGTTTGCACTTGTGCTTTTCCCTAGGACATACCTGAGGAAGCCTGAAGGAGAAATATTTTCTTCTGATTTCCAGACCTGTGCATTAAACCCCCACCTTTCTCACCCACTTGAATTTTAAAGGCCTGGTTCAAATGAGTAAAGAGAAACATCTGTTTCCCATAGGGTATTACTTGGCCTTCTCCCCCAAGAATCATTAACAGCCTTTAGAAGGGTTCATGGAAACAATCAAACAGGGTCCACAGCGAGTCAAAAGCACAGCCTTGTATCTTCAGTGGTAATGACCCATCCCAAATAAGTCAGGAAGAGGAAAGGAGTCACTGGAAATAAAGAGTGTTTCCTATGAAAAGTGATTGAAGCGGTCAACCCCATTTTCCGTAGGAAGACTAATAACTGACAGTCAAATATACCAATCATTATGTCACAGAGGACTTGGTCAGCAGAACAGTACTTCCCAACACTACAAACAAGGGAGTGATTTTCAGTGAAAGGGAACAATGACAGTTTCTGGAGCGATAAAGAAAAATTACATAACTCATAAAACAAAGTGTGAAACCAGTATTCAAAGAAACCCCTTAGGGCTGAGGCACCAGCTCAACTCCCAAGTTTTGCTAGCAAATCAAGAGTTAAAGAAACTAAAAGCAAATGCAAAAAGAATGAAAAGAGAAAGATAACAGAGAGTTCAATAACAGCCCTGCTTCAAAATGTAAATTCTGTGTTTATATTTTAGCTCCCTTGGGCATTTTCTTATCCTTGTCTCTGAAGAAAAGAAACCTGTCTCCTATCAATCCTCTGGCTGCAGAGAACAAGGCTGCCTAGTCCACACCTCTGTCAGCTCCCAGCCCTACCCATTTTCTTAATTCTGGGCACAACAACCAAAGAAATACTGGGTTTCTGCTCAATATGAGTAAGCATTGAATTTCATACTGTATCCAAAAATCTTAGGAAAACTCATTCATTTCATCAGTGCAATGCAGCCAGCATTCCACGTCCACTCCTGCACCAGAAAGAACCTGCTGCTGCTGCTCCTCCTCCACTGCATGGGCTAACACAGGTACCTCAAAAGCCAAGCTTGCCAGCCATCAGATCATTCAGCCTTAGCACTTTATGGGTTCCCTGATCTATTCATAGAATAGGTCCTGCCCCACCATTTCTACAAGTTTCAGCCTTCTCTGGAAAACAACCCAGCCCATGGAGAAAACAGCCTCTGGGTCACCTGTTGCCAGCAGGCTATTAAGCCAGAGGAAGAGCTGCTCTTCCCATTAATCCTTCATGAGCCATTTAATGCAGACCTTAATCGCCCTTCATAAGGTTCTGTAACTGCAATTGCCTCACAGAATTTTTAATTTTTTTTAATTAAAAGACTATGTAAATGTCAATGTGATGAAAAACTATTAGACAGTGTCTTCCAACCAGTAGAAAACTTCTGTTCCACTGCAGAACTGGAAGTGGCTTTAAAAAGAAAAAGCTTGAAGAAATATATTTGCCTTTTCTCATTTATTTGACCACCACAGAAAAAAGTAAAATTGTTTTCATCAATTCCCAGGGTCTAAGCTAAAATAAACACAAAGGAACATTCCCATTAGCTGAATATTTAAAATTCTTCTTCAATAGATTTTTATTAATTTTCGGATGACATATCTTGACAAATGATTGCCTCTCATTCACAATAGCACAAGTATGTCTTGCAAACAATGCATGACATTTATAAATGCTTACACCTAATTTCAGCTCAGATACAGAGGTTTGTGATAAGGAATGAAAGAGTAACATAAGAAATGAAATGCAGCAATCAAGTTTATAACTATCTTAGCATCTCTAGTAAAACCTAAGCCATCACATCATTATGGCTTATAGAAGGCTTTTACATCCCTCTTAGATAGACTATGTGTGGTACATTACAACCTGATAAACGATTGAGGAAAAAAGGTATTTTAAAATGTCGTGCTTTTCTGGTGCCTGGCAAATATTGTGAATGTCACATTCACTTCTGCAGTTACTGTCAGCAAAGGTCTTCCACGGTTTCCTAGGAACAGCTTGTACATCATTAATGCTAGACAGGTCATCCAATTAACAGCGACTAACCACTGCCATTTTCAGGTCAGGCTGTATTTGCACAGTAAAGACAGTAATTTCCTAAAACAAAGGGACAAAAAGTTTAGCACCTACTAATTATATATCCTATGAGTCAAGGCAACGCCATGCCACTAGCCATGGTCTAATGTCAAGCAGTTAGCCTTAAAATGTACAGTATTTGACTCATGGAACTGCAAGCTCTATGGGAGAAAAATAATTAAGTCCTGGGAAGTTTAAGTACTTAAAGAACTCTTCTGCAAACCAGCGTCAAATATCGTTAAAAACTGAGTCCTTCTGCTTTCCTGTATTTCTTATGGAAAAGCCAACAACATTCCTGAAATAACAGATTTAGTGTTTCTGATTACTTACAGTTGCTTGTAATTTTTAATATGACAATCAGCAAACTTCTCTTGTAGATAAATGGCAGAAAAAAATCTCAGAACCCTTGCTGGCAAGAAATCCCTTCATTAAATGTTACTGAAGACTCTCTTAGGCTCCAATTTTTACTAGTATTTCAAAGAGAAAGAAGTTCTCTGGAGATCAACTACATGGAAAACCAAAGATCACAGAATGTGTTTCCCCTTTGAATATGAAAATAAGGAGAGGAAAGGAAGAAAATAAATGATGCAAGATAGAAAAGTGAACAAATTAGAAAGTTTAGATTTTCAGTACCCTGTAAACTAAATGTCTTGAACCTGCCTTAAAACGGCATTTCAATGCAAATCTCCACAATTTGTGCAAAAATGTCATTGAAAGACAGAGCCACAATGCAGTATTAGTTTCTAAACCATTGGATAGGCCTCATCTAATTTTAGGACAACATTTACTAAGATGGTAGCATTGGTCTAAGCTTGCTGAAAGAGAAACTACTGGAAGTTTCACAGGTGACTTACATGAAAGCAGAAACAGATCACCAGTCAACACAAAAGATTTCTGAAAAAACTAGTATTTCCCTTTCTTGCCATTAACTGCTAAAAATACTCTGGAAGAAAACAGGGTGAAAAGAAAATCAGGGATCTTTTGGCAACCTCTGGCTTTTAAAAAAAAAAACAAAAAACCACAGGCACTTTTAACAGCTATGATTTAAAATCAGTTTCAAGCTCTTTCTGGAAATTTTCATAATTACTTGAACACTACTGCTTAAAATCAGAGTTAACAATAAATTCTGTACAACACATTAAACTTGCAGCGAAACCTCACAAGCAGCAGCTGTTTCTGCTGGCCTTGACATGTCCAAGCTAAGATGCAATCTCCTTTCTACTAAGTACAAAGTCTGTCAGTTGGGCTTCAAGCTAGGATCTTACGTGTCTTTGCGCTGGAAATTAAATTCTCCAGACAGATTACCTCATGCCAAAGACAGCTATTTCCACCAGAAAAGTTCTGGATGACTCAGTGCTTTCTCCAGGTTTCCAGCAGCCCACTCTCACCCCGGCAGCTACAGGACTTGGCACAGCCTCCCACAAAAAGTGGGCAAAGCATCTGCTCGGCTCCTGCAGTCCCCACCTACAGCTCTCTTTGCTGGCACATTCCTGTAATCTTTCCACAATATGCTGTGCCACACTGAAGTATTGCACAGTGTAGCACTGCACCCAGCATTTTGGGAAAAGCCCACCTGCTTTACCACAGAATACAACCATTTTTGCCTTACTAGACTGGTGTTCCTGTGCACAAACTGATGGTTGTATCCAATACAGGCGGTGATGATTCATTAAATCAAAACAAATCACTTGTAAAGCAAAACAAGTTTACGTATTTAATTGAACCCTTTTAGCTTAATAAGAAACACCGAAATGTGATATGCACAAAAGCCTCATTTTGTGTAAATGTGTTAAAAAGCCCATTCTTAAATTCAAAGCAGGTTTTAAAAATTGACAGAATTTTAGAAGCAACAAATAACCATCTATATATACACCTGGATTAACTAAACTAGTTTTACAATAAATTGCATTTTTCATGCCCTAAGAAAACTAAATAGGACTTTGCACTTACAGACTTCATTAGTGTTACAGCAGCAAGTATCATTAGCTCGGCACTGAAGATGAGGTTCCTAAGAAACCAAACATGAAATTGGTTTTCACCCTTACCAGTCCGTGGCAGAGTATGAAACAGGTTTTTTTACCTACCAGTTTTTACTCTCACCACTAGGAAAAAACACAGACCAAAACATACCCTGGTCTTCTTTGTAAATGACACTGGCCCTACAGAGATGTCATGAGTAACTCTCTGTCCTCTGTGATGCTGGCTGTGGGATGTAAGGGATTCATCTCTTCCACTGTGCTCAGTAACACAGGAGCATTTTCCATTTATAACAAGTGAATTTTCATTTCAAAAGCATTCACTGTAACCCTCAAGTTTTGGTTGGCAGACAAAGCAAAGATTTTTTTTTTCAAGCCATCAATTTATCATTGAAATAAACCCAATTATGAGGAAGCTGATACATAATTTAGACATGTATTCATGATGGTTCCTCATCAAGTTCACTTTAACAAGCTTTCTCTCTTCAGTAAACTCTAGAATCAGCTTTTTTACTTCAGCTACGAAGGTACTTGCCAGCTCTCAGAGCACTTCAAAAGGACTGAACTCTACTATCTCATTCCTTTTACATGTAACAAATATATGGGAAATTTCAAAGCTAAATTAGTTCAAACACCTGCTGCCAGCAGGAGACACATTTGGGCTCTGCTTTTTCTCATCCTCATTTCATGAAGAGAAGAAATAAAAATCAGAAAAAAACCCATTTGTACCTAGACTCCAGTCTCTAAAGTCAAAGAACTGGGCAGGAATGCTGGACAAGTAATTGAAGAAACAAATATAAGCTCTCCTTTATTACTGGAAACAAACAAAAAGTCAATGAAAACGTGTAAATAATTATTTTTCAGTAAGTCATACAAGCCCAATTAAACATTGCTATGTAAGTTTAGATTGTGTTTTAGGAAGAAATTCTTTACTGTTAGGATGGTGAGGCACTGGAACAGGTTGCCCAGATAAGCTGTGGACGCCCCATCCCTGGAAGTGTTCAAGGCCAGGTTGGATGGGGCTTTGACCAACCTGTCTAGTGTAAGGATCCCTGCCCACATCAGGGGAGCTGGAACTAGAGGATCCTTGAGGTTGCTTCAAACCCAAACCATTCTACGATTGCCCCTGCCATACGGGTGGCCAAAAGCACAGAAGCACTTTTGAGCCACAAGCTCACGTGGTAGCAATTTCCAGGTTGGAGATGATGGACACTGTAATTTTCCCAGCAGTGCCCAGAGCAAAAAGCAAATCTGAAAAGGGCTGAGGGAGTAAAGTCAGACCAAGGCTCCTCCTCTGTGGCATCATTCCCCAGAACTCAGTGCAAGGCCATGTTCCAGGAGGAAAGCAAGCTTGGGCAGCATTCAGGGCTGCACTGCCTCGGGCCCTGGGCTGCACCAGCACATGCAAGGGAAGCACGCTCACAGTTCATCTTCACCCAGCAAAACTCCTCGCATTGCTCTCTCCACAGAGGAAAGCTATTTCTGACTGAAAAATATTACAATTTCTGTCACACGGACATTCTGGGTCCTTAGGAAATATACTTTCTCTGCTTAAGAGAAATAAGCAATAAGTAGTGGTAAGCCTCCAGACTTTCTTCCTGGATTTCCAGGAGCCTTTCTGAGGCATCGCAGTGGCACTTGTTACTCCACCAAGGCTCCCCGTACTGGATGTTCCTTCGTGATTGGTAACTGGAACATTCTTTTATTCCACTGCTATTTTGTCACAAGCTGACACTGTGTGAGAAAACCTGTGGGCTGCCGATCTGTGATTCAGGCAGATGATGCTGAAGTGCATTGGTTATTGCTAACAGAGGGAACGGGATACAATTTCCTCATAAATGTTCCCCTGTAACGAGTCCCTTGTGTAGACAGCATGTTACAGAATAGGAGTTCCTTCTCAACTGGCATATTTATTCAGCTTCCCTTGCTCAGATGAGCCCTAATATTTACTGATCTTAGCTTCTGTGATCATTGGCCATGCATTACAGATAGTGTTATAATGTGACCTTTTATATAAAAATGACAGTAAGAAAGACAAAGGCAAAGTGCAAAAGTTAATTATGCTGTTAATTTGCTCCTACATGGAAAGAAAAATGAAAAATAGACTTGTGATGACTAACAGAGGACACCATTTACGTCAGAAAACAACCAATTTATGACTGGTTTATGTCAATATGTATTGATTTATGTCAATATTGTCAGAAAACAACAAATACCCAGGTATCTTCTTCTAGTCTTAAAAATTATTTTATTATCACTCTTTTGATATAAATAATTTTAACAACAGAGTTCTGTCATTTTAGATGCTAGGGGAGTTTTTGATTACTTTTTGTGTTGGGTTGGTTTTTTTCCAGAAAAAAATACATTTACATTACAGGCTTAAAAACCTGGCAAACCCTGATGGAAAAGTCCCTGATTTTAGCAGCTAACACTCTCTCAAGTTTCTGCATTTAAGGTATGAAACCTATGTGATAACCAGCAGAAATGGTTAAATCACGTCAGTATAAAGCAGAAGAAAATAAAGGTTAAGTGGGTAGAGAGCGATCAACATTCATAAAGCATCACTACAATACCAAACATTGCAACAGTGGCTTCAGAAATTTTCAATTGTAAAAAAATTTAAATAAAAATTAGTATTGTACCTTAATGATTTATTTATAGTCAGTTAGGTAGAAATGCAGACCTGGATGGTAGGAGGTCTATCTCTTCACACTCACATCTATTTGAAATATAGATACCCTTTAGAAAATGCTTCTTATATCATTTTACACATTAAAAGGAAAGACAAAAAGTGATTATTATTCCTAGCAAGATAGTATAATAGTTTAAGGGGAGGAAGCTAAACTGGTGCAGAGGCTAATAAAATCAAACTTCATGCGTAAGAGGAAGGAGTGAATCATACAACAGCTTTATGACTCAAGAATAATGATGGAGATAACTGAACCAGACAAATCCTTTGTCTCCACACCAGATGGGAGTGCATCCAGAAGGCTTTCAAGAGATGCTTTGCCTTCAAATAAGGGAGTTCCAGACAAAAAAATCACATACAGACATTGACCCTGACACTGCAAACTACAGCACAGCTGTACAGCTGCGAGACACAGAACAGCCTTCGTAAGATAGAAATGGTTAACCAAAAAAATCCTTAATGGCTTTTAGGTCTGCTCGGAGGCACACACTGCAGTGTCCTAAAATCAGGTATTTTTCCTCATACAGGCAGCAAACATAGCGCTTTTTGTCTTCTCAGCTTTCCTCAGAGCTTCCACTGGGTTTTCCCTCCAAAGAGTAGTAAGGCATTCCTGCATTTACGGAAAGAACTTGTGCATATGTCTCAGTCAAGAACAACAGAAATCACAATCCTGACTTCGAACAGCACCCATAAGTGCAGACAGTCAAGCAGCAATTGAGCAACCACCTATTGTATAATCAGCTCTACCTATGGCTAGAGAGCTCTGTGCAGTTTGGTACAAAATGAACCTACCTCAAGTTTATTCTAAGTGCACACAGAAAGGCTACTTCAGAGTAACAAGGCATGTTCCTCACAAAAGGGCCAATAATAGCCGTGCTCTACACTATGCCCCCAATATGCCAAGGACATTAAAGGGCAATGACCAGCAGGGTCAGTAACCAAGGATTAATTCCTAGCACTGTCTAATTACTGTTTCCTCTGAGCAGTACAAAGCAGCTACAGAAAATCCGTCTTTTGTGGTCCCTTTCATCTCACTTGAAACTTCCTTTCTCTTTTATGTTACTAGCAGTACATCAGACAAGCTCTTTTCTGACAATGCAGAGGAAACATCATGTTAGTGAAAAGGTACATCTTATCCAAGGACAAATTTGTTCACTAATAAAAGTCCAAAGGGCTTTTGTTATTTCTATCAGTGGTATCTGGCATCAGTCTGAGCATTTTCACCACAATTCCTGTGTAGTCATTAATATTTTTTAGTAGTGTAATAAAACACAGAGCTACGAGTTTGCCACACTTCCATAATTCAGACCAATATTAAAGCACTGAAAGCAAGGAGGAAAACAATGCCCTACCTTCCAGATTTATTACATTTTATTTTGATTTCATGCAGGTGTATAAGGCTGGCAAAGTATAATAAAGACGTATAATAAAATCTCGCACACTTTAAAAGCTGTATTCATATATTTTGTATGAATTTTTTAATTTCTTTATTCAAAATATTTTCAGATTCATTAAATTACTTTTTTCACACATACTGCCATTACTCATGTCTAGAAAGCCCAGAAGTAGCTAACTAGCCAGCCCACAGAAGAGAGCAAAATACAGCCAAAGGGCATCTCCTGAAAAGCCCTACAGCAATATTTTCACTTGAAGCTTCGCAGCATTTGGGGCATTTTGAGACAAAAACCTTGCCTAATTGAAGAAAAAAGGGAACCTGGGAAATAATAATGCCAATCAAACAGGAACATAATGCAGTGCCTGATCCAATATACATCTATCAAACTCTTAATTCAGGAACAGAAATTCAACAGAAAACTGAGGAACAGTACTGATTAGTGTGGATGCAAAGTCTTTTCCAACTGTATCCAAGCACTCCTCTACCATTTTGTTTGTATGTGGATATGTACATCTTATAGAAAAGCAGGAACATCCCTCACTGAGAGATTCAGGCAATAAGGAGGTCATCCCCAGGTCATGAAAATTATTTTCGTATTTCTTTTCGCTAACATCTTCTTTGATCTAAAGCACACTTCTAATTTTAACTAAAGAAATTGCATTTGCAGATACTCAAAATCATATGAAAAGACAGATTTGGCACAGTTCACAAACAAAATCAAAACCACATGATTACAAGGGAGACAGAGAAAAAACCTTTTGGGAAGCGACCCAGTATTCCCTGCTTTTATTAACCCTGTTACACCTTGTGATTCAGTAGTTCATTCTTACTTAATTAAACAATCTGAAAGAAAATCCTTTTTAGGAAATTATTATATTTTTGCATTAAAAGACAAAGCTGTTTGGATTGTTCCATAAAATATTGGCTATCCAGTCTTTGACACATTTTCTACTTCTTTTTTTTATGTGCTCCACTTTTTCTTTCAACCTGGTTTTAACTTTTATGATCACAGTGTGATGACTGCCAAAAGCATGCTTCAGGTTATTTTTTCCCAGCAGTCTGCTAAACCATTAAGAAAAAAGAAAGAGTTACAAAATGCAACTAATCTAAAAAAATGTGTTCAGATTTTAGGAACACAGAAACGGGGAAGGCAAAGGGACTGAAGATTACCACATTGACCATTAAAAACTACACCTAATAAAAGGCAACAAATTTGGGAAAGAGCAGCCAACACATAAAACTCACCAAGACACACTACTTAGCCAGCACAAAGGAGCTATACTTTTCTCCCCAAACAAGCCAGTGATATTTGACCTGATTCTAACCATAAAGACTTCTTCTATGTATATACAATAAGGACATTTTCCCTTGTAGTTTCACTAGCAGCAAGAACTACCATTGAAATTGCACTGAGAGCTCAGTTTTATCTTGTTCTCCTTTATGTAGGACTTCGACCATTAAACATATACATACCTTCAGCATATTAGCACCAGAGGGGTTAGTCTGGAATGTCAAGTCAAGCACATACTCAGGAGTCTGATAGAACAAGGCATTAGAGACTCCAGCAAAAGCAACTTTGAGAAAAGATTTTCCACTGACTCCTGTAAATTCTCAATCAAGTTTTTGTATCTGAAAAGTTTCTTTCTGGATGCAATTTTTTCTATATTTGGTTTCTATTCACATTGAACTATTTTTTATTTTTTATGCAAAAGCTTTTCACCTATTTATAAATTACCTGAGGGTAAAAAAATACAGGCCCCATATATATAAAAGACAGCTCTTCTATTTTCAAAGATGTTTTCTTGGCATTTGTGGACCTAGAAAAACTAATTTTTCATGCTAGTATTCTCCAGGTGGCTTGTTTTCACTGAGGCCTTCTCTTCAAACCAGGTATGAACCAAAAGCCTTTTAAAAGCTTGACAACATCATCTTGTTTCTAAATACAAAACTTAGAATCCTGACACTATTTGAAAAGGTACTAGAAAAAACGTGTATAAATGTATAAAGTATGGATGCAGGGCAAACAGGGGTAGTGGGGTGTCCGTGCTTCACTGCCTGCTGTGCAGACTCCCACCTGGGATCTACCTGGAGAAAAGGACACTGAGGTTAGTACAACACTGCGCCTTTTGTCTCTGATTTGGCTTAAAAAGGAAGACAGAATGTAAAATCGTATCTATATTACACCATTGCTATGCTAAAACAACTAGTGCAAATTCTCTCACGGTAGAGTATTACGCTACTTTTCCAGAGGGAAACCAAAGCAGCACTTAGCAATCGGGCTATGCTGGGGACAGATGCATTCCAGAATCCCAGGGTGAGCTTTATGTCCCCCACTGGACCTGCCAGTCTCGTACTCCAACCCCATGAAAGTGACAAACTCAAACCCAAGGTTTGCTCATAAAATATTTCACACTGGAAATAATGCTGTTATCACATCTTACACTATTCAGAAGGCCCCATTAGACCTAAATAATCAACTCAGCATGTCAAAGGAAGCAGGATATGAGGGCAAACCTAAGTAAAAAAATTTACAAAAAAAAAGTCCAAGAGATAATTTCAGGAACTGTGAGTTTCCTGACTAGGAACAGCTTCCAGACTTCCATCAAGACGTTGTTCTATCACGGCTGCATAACTTACAAACTACCAAGCTAAAAGATAACACTGTGATGCAGGAAACCAGACTTTACCAGGATTTCTGAGCTATGTATTATACATGCCTGCTATGAGCATTTCATGCTTTGGCTCACAGCTTTTTCAAACCGGCAAAAATAGTCCAACCATGATGTTTATCCCTAGAAAAAGATAGGGATGCTTGTCAATGGAAAGAGCTTTGAGTACTATAAAGAAATATGAAAAATCACTTTGTTATATTGATCACTAAACAATAGAAATTTTAAAAACTCAAACAAAAATCCCTCAAAAAACCCAAAAACACACACCAAAAAACCCATCAGAGCTGACAGACCCTCTTTGTGCCAACATGTACACAAGCAAAATTCCTAGGGATAGTCACAGTGCAAAAAGCCATTCTGGGATCTTAACCATGGTTTACTCGAAGCTGCCACTCCAGCAATGCAAGACTTCCCATACAGGCATTAATATTACTGTCACAAAGCCTGTGCCAGCCTCCAGGACAGGACAGACGGACAGACACCACTGTGCCATCGCTGAACAAAACCTGTACCTGCTCTCAGAGAGTCTACTATGTAAGCAAAAAAAAAAAAAAAAAAAAAAGAAAAAAACCCCCAGCATATGGCCATGATCTTACCTCAGACCTCATTAACCCTTTATCCTCCCTTACCTTTAAGAACTGCTGTGACAAATGTAAGTATTAAGCAGAGATCTGAGGAAGGATATCTATCATGGCCTCTGACACTGTTGTGGGGAATTTGTTTGCTACCAAAGAGGTCACAAAAACAAGTGGAAGAAAGGTGGTTTGAAAATTTGCTCAGTGAGCAACAGAAGCAATCATTAATAGATCAGAAGTAAAAATTAGTATTTTAACTAACCTTACACTCAAGTTTTAACATTTGCTAATATTTTGACTGTTAACATCTCAACAGCAACAAAATCAAGTACTAATCCTAAATTATACTCCAAAGCTTTGGACTCAAAGAAACCTTCAAAACAGGCAGATTCAGCAATATTCAGCTCAAACAGACAATGAATATGAATGCTTTTTTTTTTTTTTTAAGGAACAGTTCGAAATGGAGAAACAGACAGGATGTCGTAAGAAAAGCAAGACTGAACACAATGAAATCACTTCACTGAACAGTTAGTATAAAAGCAAGTGAATACTGGCAGAGAAAAAAGTACACAGCACTCACTTCTCATTACACTGAAATTTTCCTTGAGTATATTGCTAATATGCTTCCACTAAAACAGAAAAAAAAATTAAGAGCCTTATGATATATTTGAAAGTCTGGACAGCTGTACTGAAGAGCTCTTTCTTCATGGATTTTCACTACAGAAATATCCTAACAGATGTAATTTGGGTACCACATCAACGCACGCGAGGGAAAGCAGGATGACACGTGATGTTCAGCTGCTATTTGCTTATCATTTGGCTTTATAGCTACATGTTTCTATTTAAATGAAGGAAGGAAATATGCTATCTCATGGTTTTATTTGAGGATTGCTGAATTGGGATTACAGTGACAGAAATCTACCACAAAGGAAAACACAGGTTTTGTGAAAATGTCACGCCTGGTGAACGTAACATTTTTCAGGTAAATTACACTAAACTAGAGAAGGAACTGCATTTTTATTCTGTCCTTCCTGTGTAGGTTCATTTAAATCCCACAAATGTTCTAAATCAACATATAAGAGTGAAAGACAGCTATTTTTTTAACCAGTTAAGTGAGGAAGCCAGAGAAGACGACAATGTCTGCATGGAAATTTTGTCTCCTTCTGCCGGATTTTGCTCAAAAGTAGAACTAGTCAAAGATCCTTTCTCCCACAAGTGAACAACATAAGAGACTGCAAGCATCCTGGAGAGCCAGCATCCAAGCACCTGTCACAGGCAATGGTCCATGCCACAATAATTTTATTTTTAAAGTGAATCTGGTTACTAAATTCATCAGTAAGAGAGTAAATGCTGATATTCAAATGTATGATGACAGTTCAGATTCACATCTTTATTGATACAAGTATTAGAGTGTTATGGTTCCTCCTTGAGTGTGCAAACTCAAAAAGCACTTCTGGCTTTTGTGAAGGCTGAAAACATTAATTCGTAAAAAAACAAAATTCTACAGAATATGGAAATGTTTTAGCCCTTCTGAGATTTGACAAAACAGTGTCAAACCACATTACTCCAAATCCTGTGCCAAATTGTCTACAAATTGAAGAACTATTATTGTCTGAAGTAATCAGACTGCAGTACAATACTACACTTAAATGTGTTACTGACAGTGAGCAGAAATGTAGCCTGAAGTAAGTTTAAAGAGCTGGCATAAAGATCACCACACTGGTTCACAACAGTGATTGATTTATTTATTTGTGTATTTATTCTAACTTCAGTACCCACATTTTAATAAAAGGAAGGCCCAGATGTTTGAAAGGGCAAAACCTCCAGACTTCAAATGCATAAGGACATATGAAAGAAACAAGTGTTAAGACCTGGATAAGTAACTCTTTCCTACTGTTTCTTTTTTTCCGTTATATCTGGTTCTAGCTGTGTTATTTGGTACAGAAAGAGAGTTTTGCTCTTTAAAATTATTGTGTGCTGGACTTATTGTTTAGTTTGGTGAGTTTCCTCATTCAATTCCGTGGTATGGGATTACTCTATTACTCCTAGATTTGAATGCAATTAGTTATAAAGGCATAACAGATGTAAAGAGATGGACACAGCCAAGTATGGGTGGCAGCAAACCCCAGAAGCAGCCACTAACTGTTCTAATGAGCACCAAGAAACACAGATGTGCATTCCATAAATAATTCACTCTGAAGATACACTGCTTTCAGTGACACTGTACATTTCAGAGGTCTAAAGAGACGTGACAGATTCCCCTCAGAGCACATTTTCTGTTAGATGTATTTTTTCTGTCAAATATAGGAAATTGAGATTTTATTTTGGCATCAATATTCTATGCCTGGAGATATTGGATACTGAACCTGACATATTTTGCTGGCACAAATTCCTAGAGCTACTTTTTCCTTACAGAAACTTTGATGTAGGTAATTTCAAAGAATTATTCTGGAAGCAGAATCCTGGGTAGCAGACCAAGTTAAACCCCACTTCTTTTTAAGTTCAAATCTCTCCATTGCTCATTGTAAAAATTATCCAAAAAGCAATGAAGCAAGCCAAAAGCATCCTATCAAGGTTTACATAGCAGAGCTATAAATCCTACTTTACATCACAGTGCACAAAAACTTATTTCTCATCATACAGGCTTGAAGAGGGCATAGAAAAACACACTTCTCCTTTAATATTGATAAGGCTATGACATAATAATTATTTTCACCAAGCTATATCCTATACATAAGGTATAGCATTAAGACAAAGTGTCTTTTTTCCAAGAACGTCCAAGCACTTATCTTCATTAAGAAACACTTGTTCATTTTTAGTTTATCTTACCATTTACAGAATGTTTGAAATGGAAGAGGGAGAGGCATATTTAAACTACTAACTTGGAAGAGAAGTTTATTTTTAAAAATGAAGATAATACTTCATGCATGCTAAGATTTCCTCTGGAAATCACTGTGGAAATAGAAATGATGCTGTGCTCCTGCAGCACTTACATGTCCTTCATTCTGGGGATCAGGAGGCCAGGATTTCCTGAGGTTAAAATACAATACAGAAGATAATCACTCTTGAGTTTTTCCACCAAATCAAAATATTTCAGAAGTTATTGGGGACTCTAGGGTGAGTTGAGAGCTAAGCTGCCATAAGAGGTCAAACAATAAAGGCAATTATAGAGAAGAATACAAGACCAGCATAAGCTACCCTAAGCAGACAATAAGATGAAATATAAAATAATACACCATGTCAGCGTCTGAAAGGAACAAGCTCAGTTCTGCTGCAAGGCTTGTAAGGGAACAAAGGCAGCAGTCTCACAGCATTGCAGTGGCTGGAAAACAGCACTATGAAATTCAGCCACTTGCCCAGAAGGCTATTCCATGATTCAAGGTGGTGTTTTTCAGAACAGCAAAGAAATACTGTAAAGAAATTGGAGGTCCTCTAAAGTAAAGGGTGAGGGAGAAGAAATTTTCATTACACGGGACCCAGAAAGGGAGAGGACAACAGGCAAAAGGTGTAACCGTGCCAGCCCGAGCTCAAGCAATGCTCTCCTCTGAAGCCTGAGAATCAGGGGCGCCAGATGCTGAGACCCCCAGACCAGCAGTGCCTCGGCGCTGGTGCTCCTGCAGATGGCACATGGAGCAGTTCCCCCCAAATGCTGCACTTAGACTCGGGGACAGGCAGCACTGGGCCACCAAGTTAATGTTTCCCTGGCCTTGCTGTAGGGTAACAAGCAGCTTTTCATCATCACTCACCCTGAGGTGATGAGGACCAAGAGCCCAGACCAACCACCCAGAGCATCCTGCTGCTTTCACATCATCTAAAATTGCCAAGAGTTACCATGCTGGCAGTAAGAAAGACAGAAAGGAGAGGAAGGGGGAAATCTTCATTGGCTTCTCATGCCACAGGCAACACCAACTAGCACTGGACTAAGAACAAGCAGAGAATGAACACTTCTGGGGATTTGTTCATACTTGTTTTTGTAATTTAACTTTCCAGCCTCAATCCTACTAGATTTTTTCCTGTGGGGTTTTTATTTTACATGTTCTCTTACTTCATGTCTTCACCTTCTTATAAACCATCTCCTCACTACTAAGTTTATGCAGTTAATTACTTTCTCTCTGATAAGGTATTCCACACCAAATAGTAGTTTCCACATGTGACCTCACCACTGCTTATCCTTTGCTTTCTGTCCATCCATCCAGAAAAATACTCAATTTGGCACAGTAATAGCACCAATTCACTGGAGACCTGTTGGACACCAAGGCAGCAGCAGCAATGTCTCCTGGGTTAATGCCAAATTAATATATTTGCATTTAAACTCTTTATGGCCTTGACAAGCACTGAAGTAAAACCAATGCTTGGCCTCCCAGAGGACCATAATGCTGGGGTTGTTTACTCGAGTGCTTGGAACTGATGGAACATCGCACGCTTTGGAACAGTGCTGGGACATGCACTGTCCCAGTTTATGTGTCAAAAGGCGACATTTTTTAGCTGCAGCCTCTACAAGATCAGTGCTTTAAAACTTAGTGCTCCCTCTGAGGCATTTTTTAACCTTCCTCTCTTTTTCCATTATTTTTCCATTATATCCATCATCACAGTATTCTTACCTCTGGAAAATATCTTGTAACCAATTTCTGCTTTCACTTAAATCAGTGAAAAGCAGTGCACTGCATAACTGCTCATACAAAAGCCAGGTCATTTCTTCCATCGCTGTGTTGACTTTACTATCCAGGAACAAAGCATTCATCTTTGTTGTAAGTGAAATAAGCTTGAATTAAGTAGAAAGTATCCTAAACAGTGATGTTTTGGTCCATGATATGGACCAAAATTACATTTCAATTACAGATTATTCTCAAAAGCCAAATTAATACAAAAATTATATATGCTGTGATTTTACTTTTACTAGAATTATGAAGAATTTTGCCCAGTTCTTTCTCTTCTGATCATTCTAAAAATGTTATTACTAGATAATTGTCTAAAACCACTCTTTAATTCATTGCTCCCATTCCACTTATCAGTGAAATGTAATTCCAGAGTCTGTCTACAAACATTGGTTATGATTCATGGTTCCTGAGGAAATCTCACAGAGACACAGGTCTGAAACTATAATAATGACATTTTGACAACTTTATGAGTTGACATGTCAAGCACAGTTCAGCACTTACATGGGAAAAATGAAAAGGTCAGGAATTTCCCTCCAGAGCTGTGATTGGAAAAAATAATATAATAACAATGTAAAGAAGAAAAGAATAGAGAAAGAACTTTCAAATTATAATTAAGCATTATACTTAATTTCCAAAGTCTTCCTTGAAGAAAGAAAACATGTAATAAATCATAATATTTATATTCTATTTGACTACTTTAATAAATTATATTTGTTTTATCAGGGAAATGTGAAAAAAAATCCATTTTAAGAAGTTTAATGACACAGTGGTACCAAAAAGAATGAGAACAATCAACTTCATCTTTGTGATATCTGCTAGAGACATTATTTCACACAAAAAATATCAAGAAAAACGTAAAAATAATATCATCATTTCAACAAAGAAGATTTCTTTCCTTGCCTCTTTTCACAAAATACTTGATATTACAATACCTCAAATCCCATTGGGAATGAATGTCTCACACAGTTGAAGATCATGTCTTTCTGAGGGTGTCAACCTCCAGATTATTAGGAAATATAATAAATTCCTATCTGTTCTCATTAAAAAGTTTGATACATTTCCTATAATGAACAGGTTATTTATCCTGGTCCTTTCTTCTGCTTTCCATTTGAACAAGCCCACTGCACAAGAAATCTTGTCACTGGAGGCGTGAAAGCAGCACGGACAAGTTTAAACCTACTTAATAGGGTGACAACAGCGATGAACATGCAGGTTTAAGCACAGGCTAGCACTATAAATTAGCACCAAAAAATTCCAGTTAAAACACCCTCAGGAAGAGCTCTTTTAACAGAGAGGAAAACCTCTGGTAACATATTTTCATCTCTACCCTTGGATTCAGCCACCTGACTAAAGAAAGTATACTTTCTGGTATGACTGCAGTTTTAGTTATCTAGTGGATGCCCTACAAAAGGATGGGTTTGTGCATCTCTCTCCTGAGTAAGTGTCCTCCACATGTATAATTACCCATATACCAATAATTTAATATAACAAAACTGTCCTTGAATTTCTTCTTAACTCTCGAGCAATTATAGAGTCTGTTTGAGTCTTGCTAAGTAGGCTCGCCATGATTCTTCAGAGTAAATACAACAGAGCAGATCTCAAAACAGACAGATCTTTTTAACTGGCATCAAAACACTTCTTTCTCTTTTGATATAGCCTACAGAAAATCCCTCCTAGAATAGTGGGCACTCAGTAAACATTTTCTGCTACCACACTATAATTGTTCACATAGCAACACATTAGCACTCTTGGGAGAATTCTGTTTCTTTTTATCTAAAGAACTTTCACAGACTTTAACATTAGCTAGATTCTTTCATGTCTTTTCTCTATTTGCAGAGAACTAAATAAAACAGTTATTCAAGATGCACCATATCCCTCTAACCTATGTGCTCTTACCCCTTCAGTACATGAGAAAGTTTTAGAAAGTTACCTTTGGTATTTTTGTTCCCATTCTCTAAGACCACTTCCTTTTTAAAGTTATTTATGTTTTTCCCCTTTGAAATTACTGAATTGCAGACAAAGCAAGCTCTTGACTTGAACATAGTCTAAGTGTAGCAGATCTTTGAAGCTTTTGAGCCTAATGTGAACATTTGAAACACTGTTTTCCAGGGTATCTTTCATTTGGCCACCTACCAATGGTACTCTGGTTTGCCTTGATCCTCTGGAGAGGCAGGATCACTGTGTCCACAGTGTTACAGATACTGACCTCACTCTTGCAAGTCAAGCAAACAGGCTGGCCTGAGAAACCTTCCCTGAGTGCACTGTAACTTTTACACAGTTGATAAAAAGTTCAAAAGATCTTTTTCTGTAACATGTAATAATGCCTCAAGTTTTGAAAAATGGGTCAACATATGCCAGGAAATCACCTGAAAAAAGACTTGGTAAACAATTGGTGAATTTCAATGCACCATGTAAGAATGGAAAACTGAGACCTGAATTTCAACTGTACCTTCATGTTTCAAACTGATTCATAATTGGGTAATTTTATGTGTTTATTCATTTTTATTAAAACCTATTTAATCAAATCACATTAGGAAAAAAAAAATCTTTGTTTAAGTGAAACTGCCACTGAAGAATTATGACCATTCCAGGAAATACCAGGCCACAGCATCTTGACTGGACCAGGAAATCAAGGAATACAAACACAAGGCAGGTTTTTTATTTTTGCCATTTCACAAGTCAAATTTTTTTTTTTTTGTTAAACCAACAAGGCTGTCATTTTTTTTAGATGGATTTTTTTCCTCTTTTCCTTTTTGGCAATTTTTGACAGAACAATATCCAAAGAAATTTTAAAAATACAGGGATAGCCAAGCAAATAAGAAAGAAAATCAAAGTATCAATTTTGCACATGCTGAAGATCATGAAAGCTTTGCTAATAACATCAGTAAAGGCAAAATGTCACGATTTATTGTGTATTTCACAATGTTCTTAATTGTCTGTGTATGACTAGAAATGGGAAAACGCATGGGCTCCACATATTTTATCTGCCATTAAACCTTTTATTGTGCATACTGTAACAAAACAACTTACAACACAAAACTGGGTATAATTATGTGTTAATTTGTATCTGCATATTATATTCAGATGATCTGGGATTCATTTGTTTATCAAACAGAAGAACTGACAAAATCTCACAGCCATGGGTGCTGTGCATCTTTTCAGATTTTTGTAGCACTGCTTTATGAAAAGGTAATTGCAGCGTGAATATGAAGGGCTGGTAGGTTTACCAAGTATCTCTTTTAATGCAGACTCCTAAGACAAGGACTAGAGTTAAGTCTTTCCAATCTTTTAATTTTACTTTCTCTCACTGAGAATTCCAGGAGCTTTAAAGATCAGCTCAGCAATTCCCCCACAAATTGGTGCACCTTCACTTCCACATTGATAAGCTTCTGCTTCAGATCCCAAGAAACAGATTCTCTACAGCCAGTAGTTGAGAGATTTGATTTTCCCTTTCAATGAGGACCTTTTGGAAGATTTCTGATATAAAATGTGCACATACACATCAATATGTACACACAATCACATGATTTTCATTTACAGTAAGTTATTTCATATTGTTATTAATGGCTTATGAAGACACATAGAGCCCACCCTTGAGCCTTGCTTTCATAGTACGTAACAGTATAAGCAATACATTAAACTCTAGATCCCTTGATGTCACTGGCAAAGCTTCAATTGACTTCACTGTGTGCAGAACTGAAACCCGTGTAGATTTTCACACTATTTAATTTTGACTGCTTTCCTGGAAGATGCATTCATCATTGTAAACCACTTAATGGGAAAGCTGGAGGAAGCAACTCTTGACATACATTTCTTGAAATGCATTTATGCATGTCTGATAAACTGCTTCAAAAATTAAACAAGGGATACCCAATTTGCCAGGTAAATGCAAAGATAAATGATTCTACATTAATTTCAATGTATTTTTAATCAACAAAGCATAATAAGGGTAGCCAAAGGATGACTGAATTGAAATGGACCTATCTCTAAACTAAAGCAATCACAGGGAAGAGTTTGATCCACACTCCTGTTCACACACATCCTGTTGATCCGCATCCTGCACATGCAAATCTCAACAACTAAATCAGTGTTTTTCTGTAAAAGTATTAATGGTGAAATTTTCACAGTATTTTGTTTGCTTGCTTTCATTTCTAGACACTAGGTCAGACCCTGTGCACTTACTGTCTCTTGTAATCCCATGCTCTTTTGCTCAGAGGTTTCCATTTAGACAATAACCGCAATGACAGAGCCCAGTTCATAAGGGACTGCAGCAATCATCTCGCCATCTGCTGAACCACTGATGTCATCATTTGTGTATTCCTTTCATGCATCTAAATGTAAATGTGATTTCTATCTCTGTTCAAAGCTTTGAAAGGGACATTTAATGATAGAACTATAAATAGCGGAGGAGGATCCCTGTCTGTGGTTTCTCCCTGGCCTTTTTAATGTACATTTCCTTTTACAGCAGCAGCTGCTTCAATTTTCCTGAGATTGTGCTGGAGAGTCTCCTACAGAAAGGGTTTCTGCTCTAAACCACAATGGTATAAACAGACTGCTGACTAATGTGCCATGTTCTTATTGTACATTACAACTACAGCTTCCTTCTAGACAGTACAATCTTGATACACCCTATAATGAAGCCTTTAAGGCTGGAGAAAGCAGAAAGTCTACAGAACCTGTGGCAAAGCCACATTTTTTTAGTCTTCTCTGTCTCCTCTACTTCACCCTTGCTGTTTTTTGAGAGCCTGCTTTTAAAAGAACCGCAATGACTAAAAAGAAGGGGTAAAAAGGAAATAAATAACATCAAAAAGAAAGGAGGAAGAAAAAAAGAAAGAGAAAAATGTTTTAAATGAATCTTTGTATTAAAAAATATACATGCCATTCACAGCTTTCTAGGGTGCAATGAGTCTAAATTATAACTGGAAGCTTGCAGAGGTTTCAACCTACATTTGTTACACCAGCAATACAGTAAGGTCTATCTAGCTCAATGTTCATATATTTAATTTAAATATAAATAATCTGGGAAGTGCTCCCAGATGACAGGCACTATCGATAAGTAAATTTTCATTTGTTCACATTGATCACATGTCCTTTGCAACACACAGCTCTCTTCCTAACTCTGGTTAGTAGCATGACGCTCGATGTCCTGCCTCACACCAATCTATTTTATGCTGGGAAGAAAAAAAAAACCAACACGAGATCTGTAATTTATATTTAAAGCTACTTAAAGTAAATTTTACTTTTAATAAAGTGAATAAGGAACTCAGAGAGACACCATATTCTGTGCTAGCAAGTCTGTAGAGAGAGGATGAGTACGAGCAGAAGACAATGCCACTAAGTCATTAGAGGACACTAAAGAACCCTTTTTTTCTTGTTTAGATCATCCTAATCCTTTCAGTTCCTAGGGGAGAGGAAATGAAAAAATGGATTGGACTGCACTAGGCAATATCTTCAGTTTCTGTGGTATCTGGGCAATTCAGATACCAAATTATTCCCTACCACAAGTTGCTGCTGCCCCAGGGTCCCAGAGGGTGAGCAGCAGCTCAGGAACAACAAATACCCTCTGCAGCTTTGGGGAGGAAGTCAGAGGTGTACATGGGCACCAAATCTTTGTCTAGTCTTCAGATCAATAACTGAACACTCCAGATTGACCTCATATTGTGATTTCACTGGGATTACAGGAGCAGCACTGGAATGCTATCCAAAAGTGCAATTTACCTGGGAGAAACCTTAGGAAGCATAAATCTAATAACAGCTGTGTTATTATTAAAACAAAGCAATTTTTGAGCCTTCTATTGATTTTTGTACAGGACACATTTCACCTTCTGATGACTCAGCAATTTTAGCTACAAGTTTCTGAAACTGCCCCTATCACATTGGAATCCTGTTTTACTAATCTATTGAATATAGGAAATGTATTATTAAAACAAATCTATTGTATATAAAGAGTTATTGCAGTGGTATTTGGAGAACAACACGTCATTAGCCACCTAAGTCTGGTTGCTTCAAAAGCCCATTTCCATATCATTAGTTTTCAGGGTCACTGGTAAAATATATCACAAAACTTACGAGACATTGATCTGTGCTCATTCCACTTCACATTAATAGTAAATTTAAAGAATTGTGTTGGACACTACAGACAAGAAAGCCTCATTGCAACTACTTCAATTTCAGACAGTCAAGTCACCAGACTTTGCAACACAGCATAATGTTATGTAGCACAACTAGAGCTATTTCAGATGCTATTGTTTCTCAAATCTATCACCTTTTCTCACACTGAAATATTCAGTGAATAGCTTAATCAGCTGCAGTCAGCACATTTAAGGGCTATAGAAACGCAGCAAGGATGGAATTAGCATTCCATCCCTGGAAATGAATGGAATGGAATAAAAACAAAAGTTCATTCCTAGACTATAAATATTGGTAGGTCAAATGCCAGTATCTGGAGAACTGAAACAAACAAAATAATGTGGAGGAATGAAACAGCATTTGGCCAAAATCAGCAGCTTCAGAAATTAAGTTTTATAGTAAGTAATGAAGTAAGCACAAATAATAAAACTGAAACCCAACAATTATAGCTATGCCTACACTGCCTAAGGGCACCCAGAAGACCCCTGCCCTAAGCAGTGTAGGTGGCTTACACCCCAGCTCCTCAGGGCTGATCCCTCCTGATCCTCCCCCATGGATGGAGAAGGCTGCTCCAGGTCCCCAGGGTCTTTAGGAAGAAATAGCTTGAGGGTTTACCTAGGTCAAAGGGCCCACAGTCACGAAGGGGTAGCATCACAGCCTCTCAGGCTGATTTTAGCACTTTTGCACACTGTGGAAGTGTGTGGCATACCTGGATGTGTTGTGGGAGTAGGTAGATGTACAGGATGCTGTAAGACATGACAAGGTAATGCTGGAAGACTGCGCAGGGGTAACAGCAGCAAACTGCTGTGGGCCAGTAACATCTGTGTCACCATGAGGTGGGCCTTGGGGTGAACTGACACCTCAAACTGCACCCAAGCTTTGTCTCAAAGAGAACGGAATGACAGCGTTAAAAGCAAGCAAACAAAATGGAGCAAACTGATTTACAAAGTAGGAATAGGGGCTTGGGAGTGGGCTGGGAAGACAAGTTATTTGGCTTTCTTCCTGTGCCCTATATTCATTTTGACAGAGTTAAAACAGAACTAAGCTGTAAAAACATTAAGTATTGAACATAATAATAATTCTAAAGTTATTTGAAGGAGTGAGGACATGCACAGTTATGTATTTCTTGGGTCTTGCAATTGAAACAAAATTATATGAAGAATTTATTTTGGCACTAAAGCTCCAGAATAAATGCTTAAAACCTAAAGATTCGTGAAACAGACCCCATGCTCTTGTTTCATTTTATTATTGTACTACACAGTACACACCAATATCCAAGAAATATCAATCTCATCAATTTCTGGGGACAAGTGTTACACTGCTGCAGAACACCATTATAAATACTTTCCATCAGTTGTTTAAAAACATCAGTAAGCTGATAATGTAAAAATGCCTATCAAGCTTACTGATAATTATCAAGATTTGACTTCAAATTCAATCTAGTTTTAAGTCCATCCAGAAGAACAAAGCCTCCAGGTAGTTTTCCTTCTACCCACTTTCCCTACAACGCTCAGTCTGCAGAAAGACCTCCACACTGGAACTCATAAACTCAGACAGGAATATTTTCTGGCTCTTACTCGGCCACTCTTTAACCATTCATCTCATGGGGAAAAAATTCTTAGCATAATTAAGCATCATAATAATAATTATCAAAGAACAAAATAGTGACAATTTATAAGCATCTGAAGAATGTCGGCGTTGTCATATAAGCTCCTTTGGAAGATAACTCCCACTCCAGAGTGGTATTAAGGAAAGAAGATGAAGACTCACTGATATAAATAGATCAAAGATAAGGTTTATCTTAGTCTCTGCAAACTGTCTTTCTCATCAAAACCTTTGTGATAAAATACATTTTCAAAGGTATATAGTCAAAGTAAAAGAAAATATTTCTTCTTTAAATCATAGACTGAAAATAGCTAAAGGGCCTCTGTTTGGTTAGACCTTAATTTGTTCATTACAGCCTTACACATTACATTCATTATAACTACAGCATTACAACATACTTTTCCTTAATACACAATATGATCTTGTGTTTTTTCAAAGTGGTGGAGCTGTAGTTCCCAAGCAGTTTTGCAGCGTACAGTGAAAAGGCTTATTTTTTAAAAAAATGTGGCTGCCTTCACATACACACCTGAAGAAACATGCAAAAGTACATATTTATGCAGTGAATATTTCAAATATGTGCTGACTGAGTATAAAGCAAACTTCTGAAATCCTCGTGCTGCTTCCCAAAGCCCCACTTCATCTCTGTATGAGCTGTGCTTTTTCAGAATATTTTTGCGCACAAGACAGCTTTTCAAAGACCCAGTAACTCTTGTAGCCTGTCTTACAGACATAAATCAAACCATGTTGGCCAACTCTTTCCGTAACAGAACTGCACCTTTAAATACCACTAATGCCAGATGGTCTCAGCATATAAAGCAGCATGAGACAACATATTAATGCTACTCAAACAAGCAACTTGTGCTAGCAGCGGACCAATGAAATCAGTCTCAGGCTGCTAATCCTATCTGTCTCCATGGCAACATCTATTTCAGAGAATTCTTCAATTTTCAAGTCAGATGAGCTTCTTGGTCCCTAAACTTCTCTATTCAGGAGGTGTTCCATTGTCAGGTACTTTTTCATCTTGTATTGGCTACTGTTATAATACAGATTTTATTTTTATCAGCTGCGTCATGGAGTATCAAGGAACAGATGCTCCTCTGTTTCTGTTTATTTATAGGGTTTTCCACTAAAGATTTGTACTAAAAGATTTTCACTGAAGGTTTGTACTATTTATTTTGTCTATGGATTTGTTCCCCTAACTGCAACACATGGAAACCTTTCAAATATTTATGTCCCTGTTATGACTTTCCCTATCAGCAGTGGAAGAAAAGGAATTGGTTCCTCCTTTATACTTATCTGCTATCATGGCAGATTTTTAAACAAAACAAAAAATTATGTATCTGCAGCAGGTAAATAGGGATGGGAACTCCTGATGACTCCTCACCATATGTCCACTAGCATAGCTAAGTCAACACAAATATTGGGGCTACTTGCTAGAAGGAAAAGTCTGACAGGAGGCAGGGAGGAGCTGCCTCTTAAAAACAGATCAAATGCTGAACCATGTGTTATCTCTCAAGTACCTGTACACCAGGTACATGGCACAGCCACACACAAACCCAGAGTGGAAGCTGGGAACCCAGGCATGGAGACAACAACCTGAAAAACAGGCAGAGGGTGTTCTTATCTAAAAACACAAAAAATTCCCAGCGCAGCCAGGAAAACAGCCAGACACCCTTTATCATAAAATTGCTTTTCCTCACTGTGAAACAACTTCTTTCAATGGCAATGCTTAAAATTTAAACATGTGAAAGCCCCGCTCCTGCTTATGAAAATTCAGATGTACAGCTCCCACTGACTTCAGTTTGATTTGTGGATGTTCAGCAGCTGCATGGGAGGAAAAATTTAAGCATGGTCTAGTCTTATCAGGTGAAGATCTGACATAGAGAGCCAGCTTACCATATCACAAGGCTGCCTTGGAAGTACCACTTCTCAGGTGTGTAAAAAATGTCTATTTATGTCTTAGGTTCACCCCAATTTTGCTTTTAGTTCTAAAACTGTGCTTTTGTGCAATAAGCCAAAATGCATCCAAAACTGCAAAATATTCAATTTACCATTGGAAAAAAAGGTTCATTTTGAATGATCAATGTGCAAGGAATGCACCACTCATAACAATGAAGGACAACAATGTGTACCTGAAGGACAGTCATGCTGGGGCTCCCTTTACTTCTGAGGGACACAACAATAAAAGGACATTCAAATGAATGTTTTGCAGCCAGAAATCAGGGAAAGAGCATGTGGTAATTCACACACATTATCCAGTTATCTCTAGTGTGATGGTATAGGAAACAGAACTATGCAGAAAGTTTTAACCTTTGAAATGTCTCATTGTCCTTTCACTTTCTTTGTATCTTTCAACTTTTAGTTGTATTTCTCAAAGTACTGCATGATTTCTCTTTTGTTTGGCGAACTAATATGGCAAACATCAGGGCCATACTTTCTAGACACCTACCACATCATCAGACTAGCAAGGATGTCTTTGCCAAGAGAACAGTTCAATAAACCTTGGCCAGGCTGTCTCCCCTGATCAAAAAGCTCTTTTCATTTGGCTTTACGGCAAATCCATACCTAAGCATAAGTACTCAAAATAGCATTCACTGGCTGTTCTTGCTATGGGCAGGCTCTGCAGCCAGAGCAGAAGCTTCCTTTGATCATAAGTCAGGCAGCTCACACTCCACGGCCATGAGCAGCTCCATGCAAAGAATGGCTGTCTCCATGGGACTTCATTTGCAAGCAAACAAGGATGTAAGGTTTTCCTCATAATTCAGTACGAACGACTACCAGGAAGCAGCTACTAGCTTGTGCAAGTATAAATGCCTCACTTTGGAAATTAATAAAGAACAAATGTTTACTGCCTTTGAACTGCCAGCCACACGTTTATGATTCAAGATTCTCTCTTACCTGGCCATTGTAGGCACGCAGATGCAGCTCTAACATATGCCTTCATGTTGGCCCAAACCTCACAGCCCCTTGACAACACCTGCAGCTGTGACAGAAAGATGTGCCAATGCCAACTCAGCTAGCACAACACTGCCACACTGCAAGAAACCTCCGTTTCAAAGGGAAGAGCACTATGGACCAAGACCTCACTTTTAGTTTAGTGTCCTTGTCCCCAGTGGGGACTGCCTGAAAGCAGCAAGCGAGGTGACAACTTCATTGCCAAGGGCAGTGACTGAACCTCGGCACACACAGTAACTTCTTCACAGTATGGCAGAACTTCTGTTCCGAAATCCAAAACTCCAGCACATCAAGCTGGCACCAGCTCTGTTCCAGCACTGTTGCTCTGCAGAGCTCCTAACCCACTCCCAGCACACCACCAGCTTTCACCCTTATCCTGAGATGATACAAGCTGATGTAGGGCAGACAAAAGAGCTCCATCTCCTGTCACACAGCAAATCAAACCCGCCTCCTCTGCTACTGTTTTACTGAAAAGGATTTTTTTTCCCAACCTTTTTACTACATAGACCCTTGCTGTCTTCATTTAGCTCCAGCGTCTCAGAAAATAACCTTTCACGTACAACATCTCATTCCCATTGAATTCATTGAACCCTGGCTTTTGATGTGCACCTCACTCCAAAAATAAGTATATGAAGTTTACACCCTTTTCTCTGCTCCTTTTAACTCTAACAATCATTCAATTACCTTACCCAGAAGCGTTAAAGTACATACTGTGGTTTTCACCTTTTTTTTGATTCCACAAAATTTTAAGAGAATTCAGTTACAAGTCTTCTTCATAGTTTAATTCCCAACTCAATGAGAGGGGGAAAAAAACCCAAGAAAACAAAACAGCAAGACTCTATGGTAATACACGCATGAGGCTTTTGTTTGAAAAGAAAATGTAGAATAAAAAAAGATGTGACATGATGTTTTGGTTTTGCATTTTTTTTTCCGTAGGAGGAACATGTATTAAAGTAGGTATGAGGACTTACCTGCTGAAAAAAGCTCAGACAGGGTTCATAAATGGTATGCTTTGCAAAGGTAGCACATAAAGCACAACAAGGTATCTTAGATGATGACACATGAAAACTGTGATTCACCAGTTCTTAACCATAAGCCCTTGCACACGTTCCTAAGTGAGAAGCCTACCCAATGTTAGGTCCTCTTACAGTAAGGAGAGAAAATAGATGTTTTCAGAGGGAGCTGCAGCTTAGCCAAGAGGTGTACCTGCTAACCTGTACATGCTAACCAGGAAAAGGGAGATACAGCGTGAATATGCATGCCCAGTATGTAGGCTTCTAAATAACCTTTGAAAATGCCACCTTTGAAAACAAAAATTAGGTAGAACGAATACAGAACTAATTCAAAACAAGTTTTAATACTAAATTATTGGCTGAGCCTAGCAGCAACTCCACTGTTACAACCAAAAATTTGTGTTTATTCTGAAATAGGAAGACCTCTCTTTTGTTTTTTACCTTCCCTGTAATTTAAAGGCTTGAAATATTGATTACTAAATTACAAATAAGAAACAGTTTCTTCCCAAAAAAATTAAAAATATTTTAATAATGAGGTCACTTTTGATAAATCACACAACTACAACTTACTGACGTTAACAAAGCATGTCACAAAATCTTGGGAAACACCCACACTTTATAGACTTCCCACTAATTCTCTGGAGTTCACATTAATGTCACCATAATAAAACATCACTTTAAGTCAAGACAACAAAAAAACAGGCCCCCTTTATGTTTTCTTTGGGAACTGTTAAGGCATTCTGAAGGTGTGGGAGGTGATGACAACTCTTCTCTTTGAAAGAAATTAAAGTAATCGACTCTTTCAAAAGGACTGGGATTGTCAAAAGCAGTCTGGGTCAGATCAACAAACTGTGAATATTCTGCATACTCAGACTCATTTTAAGCCTGAAAAGTAAAACAACTGCCTTCTGTAGAGTTATGTTTATTCTTGATGATTACAGACCTTTTTACCCCAGCTTGTTTACCATTTGTTATTCCAGTAAATAAAAGATAAACTGCTGAGATACAGTAGCTGGGATCAACAGTGTTTTCCCAGGTAGCACACAGCCTCTATTAACCCTTTTTTAAATACCCTAACGAAATGGGAAGTCTTTAAATCCCTCAGTCAGTAAAGCGATTTGGAGTGAGGGCATCACATCTCTCGAGAACACCGCAGACTGCCTAGCACAGCTGCCTAACCACCCTTACTGTGAATTTCCATCGGCTTCAATGGGAACGTGAATGGCATTAAAAACTAGCTGCAAATGTGAGCGGTAAATGTGTCTGCCTCTCCCGGATTTGCACCAGAGTGCTTGAGCCATTTTTCACTTTGTATTCTACACCTCTATTTTTAGCTGAACATAAAAACTGAGATAGGATGAAATCAGAACTATTAAGGAAATATTATTTAAGAAAGATAAAATTAAGGAAGAAAAATCTGAAAATCTAAAAAATTCACTCAGCACGTACATCCAGCTATCTTCCTGCTGCTCTACAGCCCTCCCAAGACCTGCACAACCTACAGAGTCTGTGAAGGACACTGAACATCCCACTCTGAACGCAGGCAGCATTAAAATCTTCCTGCCAGAGACTACCCCAGGCCAAATTCTGGCTAGGTGACTCCAGGGGGATACCCTTACTGGCAAAAAAACCTGTAAGAAATTTTGCTGGAAAGGTAATTACAGCTTCCCAGCCTTCTGTAGAATGCAGGAGGCACAGCCCGCCCCAGATCTGCACTCCCAGCAGGCCATCCAGTAGCATATCCCTGGCAGCGTTTGATGAGAAAGCCAGAACATCCTCACAAGCTCTGAAAGAAAATCTGTTCCCTGATGCACAAAGGAAAGGAAAATTCCAAATGCAGAAGGCTACATGAGTAGTAAGTTCGACCATGTTTTACTCTGCAATTTTTTATCCATCCCTATGGAGACACCAGCAGTTGCCCTGCTCCCTCTTGTCTGGTGCTGCAGGTGCTCTTGTAACCCTGCTGCCCAGACAGCAGCTCACCTTTAAAGAGGATTGCCAGGAGAGAAGCTAAACCACAGCTGACAGAAAGGGTGAAAGCACAATGTGGTCAGCACAGCATCTCCTGTACTTCTGATACAAAGTGTTCTGCTTATGTCGACCTATTTTCAGCCCCTACCTTTGTGCAGTGCAGCTGCTAAGCGTGAACTCACTGCACGCACATTCACCAGCCCTGTACCCTTTCCACATCTCCCTTCAAAAAGGGAACACTACACGAGTGGCCCTTGACTGAGCAATTTTTCTCCCTTGCATCAGCTTTACTTACTGCAACTTCTTACCACCATTGCTGGTGCCACCGCTGAACACAGGAGCACTTCACTGACAGAATAAAAACCCATCTGTATTAGCAGACAGATCCTGGATTTCTCCATTCATCAATATAGAGTCATGATTTTCACTTCTCTCTTAGTCACCCTCTAATTATTTCTTCGCAGGAGGAAATGGCTCTAGCACTGCAGGCTGGGGTGTGAGAAACAGAGAGCCTCACACCTGGGGGCTTGGGGGGTGCTAGTACATGAGCTACAGTTTGGGAAGCCTAGAAGCTTATTTAGGCTCAGTGCCAGCACTGACTGACCCAACTCATTTCCTTACCCTGCCAAGTAGAGTCTTTGATAAAGTGATGGGTCCAAGGATTATTGTAGCTGAGTTGCACCTCGTAAAATCAGCCAAAGTCACACCCACATGGCCCTGCAAACGTTCCAAGACACAACTGCACCCTTCAACTCACACACGGCGCGCTCCTGCCCCATCAGTTCATTATGCTTTGTTGTTTGAAACTGCAAAATTCAATGTATGTCATTTTCTAGAAAATCAGTTGTCTCACTCAACAGCAAATTAACCATTTCCTTCTATGTGAAGTATTTTTAAAGATGTTTGTGGGGAAAAGGATGAACAATAAAAACATTCTGTTCAACAGAACATCAGACACCCAAAGCAAGAGCCTATTTCCTCTCTCAGGAGCAGTAACTACAGTTGGTTCAGTCTGCACCTGAACAAAGGCAAAATATTGCTTCATTTGTCCCAGAAAAAAAAATAAATCTGTGCTTTACCATCAAATGTCCTCTGTTTTCCCTTGGTCCACCATCAACTTCCCACAACCTCTTTCTCCTTATTTTATCTGACCTTGCTGTCCATCGCCTTATGTCAACTTTGCCAATTTTTGGCAAGGACAGGTTCAAAACTGTATTTTCTCATGTAATCAAAGCTACTCCAAAATATTTTGATCACTTCCAGTCTAGGTTCATACAACACATTCTACATGTAACCACTGACACAGTCTCGTTAAAGTCTTCCTCTGCCTTAACTGCCTTGTCCTCAGCGACTCAAAGTGAGGTTTTCTGCATGGAACATCCGCCTTGGTATGAAACTTTATCAAGTTCAACTGTCTTCATCTCTGGATTGTGCTTTTCCTTATTCAAGGGCTTCTTTTCCATCAGTGATTGCAAGCTCTAATCCCCAATACAAGTGCAGTTATGAGCCTTAAGAAATTGTTGCCACCAAAAAAACCCAAACAAACATTTTTCTAAAAGCAACAAAACAAAACCCCACCACAAAACGCACAAAATTACAAATATGAGCTCAAACCCTGTTTGGCATGAAACACAATTGGAGCACAAGGTAGTGTGCTGTTCAAGTCTGCAGAGAACGCAACACATTCTCTAAGTGTTTCACGTAGCATCAGAAACTTTAGGCAGTCTCATGCTTCTGTCATTAATCATGTCCCCAGGAAGAGCTCAGGGAAGGCTCAGCCCGCAGCATCCAAGTGACTAATTTGGGTTTCCAAGGTTTGCAACGACACTTTGTATGATTATGCAAGAAACCAGCCTGGCTCATATGAAGTCATTCTGACTTCCAATGCAGTATCAGGACTTTAAGAAAATCCTCCTAATGAATATTTAGCCCAGGAAAAAAATAAGGCCTTTACAATTTGTTCTTCATTCACTGAGGATTTTTTCCAGTTGCCTTGGAGGTCTAAAGCACATTTCTAAAGTTTTCCTATTTCTCTCAAGCACTTTTTTTCAAACATTGCACATATATTACAAATAAACTTTCAAGAATAGCTGATACTCTAAAACTGAAGTTGATTTAGATGCTTACATACAATCAAATGCATTCACACAAGGCTACACAGCCATGCAATACATGTGATTATGCAATGGTTGCATGTATATGCAGTATTTGATTTACTCAGTACAAAGCCTCTTTACGCAGTACAAAGAGTCTTTACTGATGCTCTGCTGACACTTTCTGATCTATTTTGTCATCAACTTGCTCACTAAGTGAACACAAACATTTTTTTTGTTTCACAGCTGTTCACTAGATGGTTCAGGTATCATCCCTGTGTACTCACCAGCCTTCTAGAAGCATGAGCTCTCTACAGACTGTAAATCTATGAACCACAGCATGTATTTTGTTCATACTTCTCTATAGTTAAAAAATAAACCCTGTGACATTTGGGGTATCTTGAAGGAATAGATTATATTCAGAACTCGCAACTTTTTGGCTGTCTGGGAAAAATGAAAAGTAACTATATGTAGGTATATATGTGTGTCTGTGATTCTGTGTATCATTTTTTAGCAATAACAGATGATGATAAATCAGATTCTGATCCTGCAAACTTTACCATACAAAAAAATCCTTTTTCTGGTTGTTGCCCTGGAAATCAAGCATGCATGCTCAGTGAGCAGGGTTCCCCCTTCAGGTATGAGCAGAATCAGTCTCGTATTTCCTGCCAAGGCTGGTACAAGGCTCCCCTTCTTTTACTGCACAGGTTAAAAAAGCTCCCATATTAAAATAAATAGTGCTACCTTTTACTACACAGTAGAAGAACGGGCACATTTTTAAGAAGAAAACACCTCTAATGCAACCACTGGCACAATATAGAGTTTTTAAGGAGAAAGCACCTCTAACGCAACCATTGGTGCAATATATAGGTGCCTAGGCTCTGTAACAAAGAAGCAGGGGTGGTATCAACGCTTTTACAATTCTTTCTAAGGAATGCAAGGAAAACTATGCATGAGGTCTGTCTTGCTGCCCTTCCCAATAAAATCCTGAGTTTCTCCCACATGCCACTGCAGATAGCAGCTCTTCACTTTTTGAGAAGCGTTCAGAACCCCACAGAATGAAAAGGATTGAAATGAAACAATGAATTTGCTCTGGTTCAAACCCTGGTTAATCCCCTTCAAAAACCAGCATTTTCAGCATCCACCAGTAAAGATTGCCAGGACTCATCACATTCCCTGACACGTGATTTGGATATTGCAACATGTGGCATTTTTGTCTATAGGGTTCTCTTAGTAAGGGGCCGAGCATGTTCCAGGAAATGTTTGACACTGTCTATAGCTTCTATATGGATGCAATCCATAGGATTTTTTTCTTTTTGCTGTTTGTTATTCATACACTGCTGGATTCCCTTTTGCTTGGGCTCAGTGACAAGCCCTTTCTCACATCACTGACACCAAGAGGAGATGTGTATCTCCAAGGAAGAGCCATAGCCCCATCTCAGACTGCACAGCGTGCTCTTTTTGTCCCACTTTCAGCTGCCTTGATGCAACAGTCACATAAATGAGCTGTGGCGACTATCCCCTGGCAGTAACACAAAATCCCAGTAATAACTGTTAGCATTCTAACAGCAGCAATAGATTCATTCTTAGCTTCAGGATCCTCACCCCCTCTTACCAAGATGGCAACACACCACAAATAAATTTTTCAAATTTCACTGCAATCCCTACATTTTTCATTCCAAGACAATGCTTCGCTACCCTGCTTTCCTCTTACAGCCTCCTTATGGTCCAGTATTCTATGACCTCCAAGTCCTATCTGTAGCCCTAACATTAAGTCTCTTGAGAATACAAAGCAAGGTTATATTCAGACCATAAAGCAGAATATTAAGCACTAATTGTATTGCCCAAATCCCCGGAGAGCCACAGAAGCCACACCTCCACCTGAAAGTCACGGACTTCCAGACCTGTGCTGAAACCCAGCGAGGGAAATGCGAGGACATGACTGCAGGAGGCTCATGGCTGGGCCAAAGGTACCGAGCAGCTTTCACCATTAAGCCCTTTCACGTACAGACATTAGCAGCGCTATCGATTCTAACATCGCAAACAATGAAACAGACAGAGTCCTCCGGAGGTGTAACACAAGCGCACGGCATCAATGACATTCCCTTTGATAAAAAAATGTCCCGAACTCTAAGAACGCGCAAGCACGTACGCCGAGGCAGCCGTGCCGCGGTGGGTGACCGTCCCCGGGGCCAGCCCGGCCGTGTCACGCTGCGCTCCGTGCGCGGAAGGGCGGCCAGCGCCTGCCCGGCCAGCGGAGCCGCGCCGGGCGCCCGCTCCTGGCGTTTCACGGGCAGCTGGGGCGTTTCCTGCTGCACCGGGCGCTAAAGCCAAGGGCAGCGGCACAGGGCGCTCCGCGCCGGCCGCGGGCGATGGCTGGGAGCCGGTGCGGCTGCGGCAGCGAGGGTTTCGGGGTTCCGGGCAGAGCCGCGCCCCGCCGCCGTTACCTGCCCGCAGGTGCGGGCAGCGCCGCCCTCTTACCGGGCTCGTGCTCGCCGGGCCGGTCGGAGATCTCGATGACCAGCAGCTCCCGGCCCTCGGCGCTGCGCCCCACCGTGTAGATCCTGCTGATGGCGGGGCACTGCAGCCACACGGCCACCAGCGCCTCCCGCAGCTCGGCGTAGCGGTGGTACTCGAAGGAGATGCCCTCCTCGGCGCTCAGCCGCCGCCGCCGGCTGGCGGCCCCCGCCACCGGCTCGGCCGCGGCCCGGCCCGCAGCGAGCACCGCGCACAGCGCCAGCAGCAGCGCCCGCAGCCGCGCCGCCATCCCGCCCGCCTGCTGCCGCCTGCGGCCGCGCAGCTCCGCCAGCCCCGCCGGCACCGGCAGGCAGCGAAGGAGGGAGGAGGGAGCCGGGGGGCGGCGGGGCGGGGCGGGACGGGCCGCTCCGCCCCGATCCGCGGCCCGAGCGCTCCCGCGGAGGGCGGGGGCCGGTGCCGCGCGATGCGGGCGCAAGCCGCTAAAGCTGTTGTCATCAACCAGATGCGAAGAAAACGCCGCGGGAATCCGGGCGCGCGTTCTCCTCACCGCCTCATCATTTCATGCGGTCCCGGCGGGTTAGCCCGGTGCCACAAACGTGAAGGAACAGAGTGCTCCATGAATGATTCAGTGCTAGTGCAGGGCAACACAAATGCATTTGACTGACAGGAAAAACTATCAACCGTCATCTGTAAGGTCGCTTTGCTCCTCGTTTAAAAGATGTCTTTGCTGCACCACAGAAAGGAAAGGATATAGCAAGGCTTAGTTTCTGATCCTGACAGTACCTGGGGATCACAACTCAGTAGGTTCAAAGCGAATGCTCGTGTGAAGAACTGTTCGCCATATATTAGTAAATCAGTTTCTCCTAGACCGCAGATGCTACAGGACTTCTGAAGCCGTGTTTTTTCCAACTTGTCTTTATAGGCATAGCTGTTTAGATTGTGTTGAAACAGCCTGTAAAGGACAAGTGCTAAAAGCAAAAGGCTAAATGCTAAAGAGCAACTTCCATATCAGATGGTTGGTTTGGGGTTTGGGGGGGTTTTTTGTTTGCTTGATTTTTTAAATTATTTTTTAAATTTTTTTTAAGGACACAAAGACTTGCTGAAAAGTTTTGAGAGGTTCAAAATTTTGAAAAATACACATCCAATTCACCTTCTACAAACAAAATCTTGTTCTCCATAATTTAATGCATAATCATTCTGATCTTCTAATCTAAAAGGGTGAGCCTGTATAACCCACTTCTATCACCAATTGTTATCACCGATTATCACCAATTAATACTGAATCAATTTTGAGGAAGATTTTCTAATAATCCTTGGTGATCTTACGGATATTTTCCTAAATTGTGGGTGTCTACTTCCAACTAAGATAATGGAAATAATCCATTCTAGGAGAACATTTTCACTGACCTATGGTGATGCACCAGCTCCAAATGTGAGCAAGCATCTGAAATACAGACCTGGATGTACAACTACTATACATAAATACTTATACATCTGTTTGTCCCACCTATGTTTGTTACCTTCAGGGGCCTGGAATGTCAGTCCTGAATTATTTGATGTGTTTCTTCAAACCAAGAACCCATGCTCAGCCATTCCAGTTCTCACCATCTTTCAAAGCCAACTGGGTTCAGAATCTGCCCTGCCCTGTTTAATTCCAGGCTCACAAGTAGACAACCACATACAAAGGCACCTTCAGAGCACTTCTTGGAGCCTTCAACCCTTCATTCTTACTGCTAGAAAACTTTGGGAGGTGCCTGTCATAGCATGTCCCATTAGCTCTGGAGTTACAACAACGCAAATTTCTCCAAGTATTTTTCAAGACTTGGACACAGAGAAAATCCTCAGTATGGTATTTTCTCTGACCAAGATCACTGTTTGAATTTTGGATCACAAAAGGGCTCTCTCTCTGACTTCTCCCCTTCCTAACGGCATTAACTGTATCACATTAAAAAATTTGTTTATGACATCACACTGCTTTAGAACTATGTGCAACATGTGCAGCCCTCTCAGTGCTCCAAATGGAGCTGCAAATAATGGTAGCTGACCTAGCATTCAAAATATTCACGTTCTTTATCAGTATTGGCTACATTCATCACAGGCTAAATATTCCTTGTTTTCTTCATCACTTTTCCTTGCACTCAATATAGAAAATAAACAAATCTGATAATGCTGATTACATTATCATTTTTGGGGAAGAACCTTCTGATCCAAAAGGCCCCCCCTTTTGTTCTTTGTAACAACTGTCATTGACTTGCCTTCTAATTTAATTGACCCAAATATATCACTAAAAGATACAAGTAGGCTTGGAAATCATCTATTTATTTTCATCTCCTCAGGCAGTGAATTATTATTCTACTACATAAAATTAATCTCACAACTAGATATGAATGGATTTACTTTCATTTCCATACTTATTTACCCCCACCCTAAAAAAAATTAAGAAAATATGTACTTATAAAAACACATGCATATCTTGTGTAAAGCAGGGTGGCTTATATCCTAACAAATATTTAATTTTGAGTTCACACATGCTAATTTATTTTTAATAAGGGATTAAAAAACAATGTTTAAATTCTCAGACAGTTTAGGAGCATACACAGAACTGAGTAGGAGGAATAAATTGATGTCTTCCTTTGTATCTAATCCTTCCTCCTATTTTCCGTAGTTCAGAGATAACAATCTTCAAAGGCCAAATTCCCTTGTAATGTGGAAAAAGTTTTGGCAATTGCCTTAGTCTCAGAGGAATACTCCAACCCCAAGGGTATTCCCAGCCTATATGCATAACCAGGCACCTGGGTATGGCCTTGTAAGCTGGTAACACTCCTGAGAGCACTGAGGAGAGCACAAGAGCTCCAGGAAACCTACTGAGCAGCAGATTTTAAATCTGGTTTACTTGTCTCTTATATCCATATATGACAACAAATAGTAAGTTACATTTCGCCGACAGACACAGCCTAAATAACTCGGTAATTACAAAAAAAATTAATTAACATTTCCAAAAGTACTTATTTATAGACAAATCTACATATACACAAAATGTATATATATAATATTCATATATATTTACAGATTACTTCATTTTTTTGGCCAAACAGAATTTGCTGATTCAAATTTTCCAATACTTTTGACTTGCCTGAATCTGTCTTTTTCAGCAAATCATGATTCACCAGCAAGCACATAAATATATTTTCCAACATAAATGCACACTCAAAGAATTTCCCTTACAAGACTTGAGACTTTACACATTTTTATTTGTGTGACAAGACAAACAGGCTAAGGCAACTGGGTTTTTTTATTACTCAAAAAGATAACCGTATATATACGTCCATTACAAACAACTGAAGTACATTAGGAACATCAGAAATCCTGAAAACACTCTATGATGTAAAGCAGCTATTTACACTATTAATAACAAACTACTGCTAATACTTACACCATGGAAACACTCACTAAACTTCTCTGGTTTATATTCAGAAAGAAGTTTTAATGCTAGGAATAAAATAACTTCACTCAATTTAAAAGAAAGAACAGCTGATCTCAGTGTTGACAAATTACCAGGCAAGGAGGTAGAGATAACTGTAGTTGTAAGAAGATTTTACAAAACTTATCAGAATGCTGATTATATGCACATATATTTCACCTGACAGCTGTGGTCACTTGAAGCTGTGTCTTCAAGACAGAAGCATCTATTACCAACCTTCAAAATGTCTAGCACAACTCAGTGGCTCTATTTCTTGGATAGAGTTGCAAAACAGGGTTGAGATATAGGAAGCTGAGGCTTTTCCTTGAGAAAGGGATTAATATAAGGCAGGACAAAAGAAATAACAACAACAAAAATTTTAAAAATATAAATACAGACAAGTCACTTATGTAGGAGGCTACAGAAATAGAAGGGGAAAAAAACCCCACCCACCTTCCAAATTGTGTGCTGCAAGACCAAATCTTCTGTTGTCTCCAGCTGTTAGATGGCTCACACATGTTACTGAAACCCAACCCCATCAGGTATTTAGGAGCTTACTGTGCTCTTACTGGGTGGTGACCATCCTATACATGGATTCTGCATTGAGCCTCTACAGACTGCAACTTAAATTTCATTCAAAACGTATTTGACATGTGAGCCTGCACAAATGGCAGTGACTTACTGCTGCCCCTTGTTTCAGTTTGCAGGAGTAATAACTGCTCCTGGGGTGATGCCAGGTCCTGGACATTGGACTGGAATGCTGTGTCTGAGAGATGCTACAGCCTGGCTATGGTGCCAGGTACTCACAGAGAGAAACTGCCATTCAGGATTATTGTGAAGGTTAGAGAAGTGGGCTGATAGGGCTTTTTAAAGCCCGGTGGTGAGTCATGATCTTAGAGGAGCATTCTTCTGGTCTTCCATAGGGACTGGTATTTCAAGTCCAAGGATTAATTTATTCAGTGATTACAGAAATGTGAATCATAACTGATTAAAATGTGTGGATGACAAAGAATGGTGAATTATAAGGATATAGCAGCTCTGGAATGTGGTTTACTTGGTAAGTCAAGCACGTTGAAATATTTCAGAGCAGCAAATTGTGAATTACACTTAAGAGCAAGAAATATAAAACACGTTCATGACAGTCTGGCAAGCAGCATTGCCGGAAGCATCGAGAGATCACTAAAGATGGGTAATGACTGTATTTTCCAGCGCGGTGCTTAGGCAGAAGGATAATGGTTAAGTGGGAGGATGTGATTATATCACAAGGTGGTCATAGAAAGAACGAGCTCGACACACAGTTCTGGTATTTACAGCTGAAACAAGAAGCTGAAAATTCAGAGACAAGCCACTGAGGTGATTTGAGAAACAGAGGAAATGCCTTACTCTGGACGACGATACAATCTGGTGAGATGGTGAAAAATAAATTGAAAAGTGATTTGCCTGCTGCATTTATTACCTTCACAGACAGAAAATTATAGTAAGAACTAATGACACAAAGTTGCCTTCTCCCTGGACCTGCCAGTTATAGGTTTCAAGGAACAAGATTTGCCAAGAGGACTGCAGCTGCCAGAGCAAGAGGGGCAGCCTTAATCAGATGGAGATTTGGAGGCAATGAACCGGACACTGCAGTTAGCAGTTACTGTTGGTAGCTATAATGAAGGTTCCAATATCATAATTTTTCAACAAAAATGAACATTAAAAATCTAGAAACATATCACTGCTTAAATATAACGTTATCATAAAACATGCAGCATAACTGTGTGAGGAAAATAAATGAAGTCATATAATCTTAAAATCATAATATCAATCAATATTAATATTTTCTGTCAAGCTGTGCTGTAGGGCAAAATAAACCACCTTATTTAGTATTTCACATCAGCTGCCAAAAGCAGTTGATCATTTTGCAGTCCTAATCTTAAGAGTTTATAATTATTTTCATGTTTCCACAGGGTTTTTTTGATATTAACTACAAGAAATTAATTCATGGCTTTCATAGGACTTCATTATTGTAACATCCTAAGGGACAGTACAAACTGCTGTTTCCCATAGATTAGTTTTAATAAAACTAATCTGGACTTTGAGGAAAAGATAATGTAGTGGAAAATGTTCTTCCCCCACTTATTCCCCTGTCCTGCCATGCTTAAGAGTTAAATCTGTCTCCTTGTTAAGGAAGATAAAGGACAACTGATTGTGTAAGGTTTTGTTGTGTGTTGTGAAGACCCAAAACTTAACCCATATGTTTACCTTTTTTTACTATTGCACAAAAACCTCTTTTTTCAGATCTGCATATACTCTATAGTCTCTCTCACAAAATATGGGGGGAAAAAATCAGTAAAATCTTATTTAATAAAGGCCTAAAATCTAAAAATGTAATTGCTTAGCACAATTCTTGATTTGCGTAAAAGACGAAAAGTAATGAGGTCGGTAATTTACTCACCAGCATCATATTCAGTAATAAATACAGGGTTCTACATTTGAAAAGGTGGTGGGGTGGTGGTAAAATGCAGTTCCATCTGAGTCCTGAAGAAAACAAGTCTGTGGTTTTCAGATGCAAGTTCCTGTGTTGAGAGATCCAGCAGGCACATTTTTTTTCCAGCAAAAAATAGATTTGTAAGGCACAGCTTGCATAATTCTCTAGGGATTTGTTAAAGAAAGAGGATCAAAAGCAAAGATGTGATCACATTGTACACTAAGGATGTACATAAAATAACCCAAAAAACTCAAATAGGAATGGGTGTCAGAAAAACATGGATTCAAGTAATTTTAAAAGGTCCAAAAAACCTCCATGCATGCTTCCCGAAATTATAGCATAAGTGTTAAAATTGCATTGTTTTTAAATCTCTTTAAGAATGGAATATCCATTATAACTTTTTAAGTAATTCCCATCTTGTTTTTAGCACTCTGCTTCAGCTTTGCAATAGCTGAGGAGACACCAAGCTTTTACAAATACCTTTACTGGAATATTTAAGCAAGTGGCTCCCGGTTGTGCGTAATTTGCGACAGTGTGAGTAGAGGCATAAGCCAGCAGGCTGAGAACCAGTGGATAGAATGATGTTCACAGGGAAAATCTGAAGCACTGAAAGCTCCTTGTGTTTTTAGGCTAATGCTTCAGTCAAATAAAGCTAAGTATAGCTGCAGCTGCAGGATGGGAGTGGGAGTTGACAAAGCAGAGGATAATGGCCATCTTTGAAATCTGATTAAAGAGGTTGCTTCCACCATGGAGAGTTCAGGCTGGCACTGCATATGGATTCTACAAGGCTTAAGTACAAGTCCCTGATAAAAACTGAACAATACAGGGATTTCAGCTTCCGTTCACCTACCATAATCAAATACATTTTTTTTACTTCTTTTTAGAGTGAAAGGGAAAAACACTGAATTTCAATAGGGACACAGACAGAGAAGTAAAAGCTTCTACAAAACACATACAGAAGTAGAATCTGAACTATTTCCACATCTCAAGTAATATTTGAGTCATTCTGCATATCATTAACACCTCGCTTTTTGTTAGAAGCCTGATCTCACCTGCACTTTCACTGGATTGTCTGTTCAAAGTATTATACCAGATTGTATGTGAAGCAGCACAAAAATTCAGGTATGATCTTGAGTAAGCAAAACACTGTAAAGTTTTCTAAAGGACTTACCACATAGATAAAGTGGTATTTGAAGTCTGAAGAGCAGCTGACATGACAATACAAAGTAGAAGATCTTTTAAGGGTTTAAGCCCTTCTCAAATACTTCCACTGTTAATTCCTGTGCAACAAATACGTACAGCAGATTCAAAAATATTGAACTACTGCTTCTGTGACTAGTTTAACATAAGTAGTAGATTTTGAGATTCCAGCTTGTGATCAAGCTGAGAATGCACTCAGGACAGAAGATGCTGCTACATTGAGCAGTTATATATCCAAGTCCTTCAAAACAAAACTCAGCAGAATTTACATGGTCTCCGTTTCTATTCCTTACTGCTGCCTCTGTAAGCAGTTTAATAGATGGGTTAATTAGCAGTTTTACTGCTGCAAACCATCCTAACAAATACTGCTTCTTTATTAAAGAACACAAAGAGTAAGACACTATATCCTACGTGGTTTTTATTGCAGCTTTGTATTAAAAAGCAGATGAAAAGTATAAAACACGCATCAAACCAAACCACATTTATTTCATCAGTCACAAGTGCAAATATAGCAACAAGTCAGATCAGCAAATTACAACACATAGAGAAGAATGTAATGTAAATGCTAAGTACACTGACAGACCAACTTCAAAGGAGCAGCAAAAACAGTGTTTTCAAATAAAACCTTCTATTCTTTTTACCTGTAATCTAAAATAACATGATAAATCTAGATCAGGAATGTCTCTGATAATTCATATTTAGCCTTGTATTCTGTTATTAGCAGTTCACATTATCCAGTGTGCAAAAGACCTGTCCAAGCTTCCTAGTAACAGACGTTTTGGTTTTAAGCAACTTTTACTCAGTATTTAAATAATACAGTGCTGATGCTAGTTAATAACTTCTGCTATTTGATATTATAAATTTAAGAATATATATCTTAAAAAACTAAGACCAACTTCAGTGTACATACATAATTCTACCTGGATCCAAAAATGGGCAACATTATTGATAAACTGATTTTTTTTCTTGTCCAAAAAAAAAAAAAAAAAGATAGACACAAGTCATCTCTGTTTTTTTCCATCATCTTTAAATCTGTAGTTAAAATATATGCAGAACTTACATATAAAATAGAAAACATTCCCATTAGAAAGATACTGCAGTTCAATTAACTGTTTTTCCCTACTGCTTAGTAGCCAGGGAACAAGATTTATGCTAAACACTCAATCACTATTTTGCTTTACAGAAAAGCAAAAGTTGACTTTTACACAGGAAATTTAGTTAGCCTTCTTCTTTGTTATGCACTGTTTCTTCTTCTCTTTTTCCTGATAGGCAATGAATTGAGAGTCTGTACCAAAGATTCTGTCCCACCACGTGAAGGTCGAGGCATAGTTGCCAATAAAGTTCATGTGATGGAAGTCATGAAAACGAGCCCCAGCATAGAAAGGCACCAGATGAAGAGGGTTCAGCGGGACATCATAGCCACTACAGGGGAGAAAAAAAAAAGCAGCTAAGGTAAGGATTTTTCTGAGACATAAACTACAAAATATAGACATTAAATTGTCAATTTATAGAACAAAAATACTTTATAGTATTCTAAGGTCCTGAAGGAATCAGTATGATATTGGCTTAATATGAAAACAAGATCCCTCCACTCCTGGCCAAATGATTCTGTAAGTTATCCCACAATGGCTTTGGCACTTGCTTTGCAGCTCCATTCACTAAGCAATACGAAAAAAAAATTAAGAAAATAACTTATAAAAATCACAGTGGCTGCCTTCCTGCTGGTTTATCAGTTTTAATGAAGAGTGACTTCAGGAGGGAGGAACAAGAAGAAGTAACATTGTCTTTAAGTGCAAGTGATGGACATCAGCAGAGCAGCTCATCAGAGAGCATCTCAAATCAACGATTATTGTATGCCTACTTTTATTTTCAGCTTACTGCAAGTACTGCAAATATTTAAAATTCAAATACATGATTAAAGTAAGATTAAAAACAGAACAGTTTGCTCTAGAGGGATTTCAACTCTTGCTTAGTAGTACTGGAAAGCCTCTTACCACCACCTAGTGGGGAGAGCGCAAGGCAATTCGTTATAAACCTCTCATGTGGAAAACAAACTAAAATAATCGTTATAATAGGAAATTAATATTTTTCATCAATTACTTTATGGTATGTCACAACATATACCTTGGGAAACCTACAAGCAAAGTATAACTAAACCTGGAATGCTTTATTCCAGGTGTTTACTGGTAGCTTATGTTCAACTAAAACACCTGACACTCAACTTGCAGTAAGACACTACCCACTCCATAATATATTTACAAATACAAGATCAAGTGTTAATATTATGATTTCAAAAATAAACTCTTAGTGTTCCTTTCCTGTTGAACATAGAAAAGAAAAGCTCACTCATTTGTAGATGAACTAAACTAAGCCTACTAGGACTTGCCCTAGCATTTTGGAGCCAAATTTGAAACAAGTCAGTTTTATTACAGAGACAAGAAGTCTCGTCCTTTTTATTCACAATAAATAAATAAATACATAAATAAATAAATAAACAAGATAATTTTTTCCGTATTTGTTTTAAAGAGAGTCAGTGGTCATAGAGCATAAAGTTTCTCTTGAGCAAGAAAACAGTCTGAGAAAATATTAAAGAACTCTTGGCTGGAATATCACTTTTTGAAATAGATTTTTGGTGTTCCAATATGCATAAGTCCACTTGCACAACAAATACCAATAGCCAGACATCCTAATGAGGTGCCTAGCTTCTCTAACCCTCCTTGAGATGCTCTAGCTGATAGTCCACAGACTTTTAATCAGCAAGACCTGCTGTTACTACCTCAAAACAGCAAAGAGTGATAACTTTCCAGGTTGTGTCATTCTTTGAAAGACACATAACAGCATTTTAGTGCAAAATAAACAGTGCATCTCAGTGCTAGAGGAGAGTTTGAGACAGATATAGGGACAAGAGAAAAAACAATTATTAAGAAGCAATGAGCATCTCACCTGTGTACATCAATGGTTTCCATCAAGCGACAAATCACCCATGCCCACAGAAGAACCACGTGGTTACAGAAAACAACAATTCCAATAAAAAAGCCAGTTCCAAGGATGAGTGTTTCCAGAGGATGCGCGTATTCTGCTTGCATTCCAAACGGAGACTAGAAAGAGAGAACAGACAGGAAATGGTCACCATTTTCAGTTTTATGTACTCCCAAATCAGAACCACTATTTTGCAATACTCTACCCTTCCCATTACCCCACAAGACTACAATAGGACAAATGGAATTATGTTGTGGGGAAGGGAAATGGTATGGTTGAGCAAGGGCCATAACACACTTATTTAGCTCCTCTTTGGAAAAACAGTATTCCAAGGTCATAAGGATTATCACTCTACTAATAATTCCAAACACTTCACTACTAGCTGAAAAGTTGAAAACTTTTATTTAGGCTTACCATCACCCCAGGTCAAAGCGTTATTTCAGGAATATTAAAAGTGTTTGGCAAGCTCCTATCAGCTTTGCCATACATCCAGTCTTGGAAGCAGAAGAAAGAAGGAAGCCAAAATATTCTCAGAAGCAGGATTCACTTAGAAATTTATTATCAAAATAAAAATTAAAAATCCCTCATCTTTGAGCATTTTTAAAATAAATTTGTACCACTCAAATGTTATTTTGAGATTGATAAAAACATTTTCTCTCATATACATACACACACACACACACCCCGGTCATTCCCACATTTGGTTTAGCAAAAAAAGACATTCCAGAGAGTTTTCAATCATAGAACACCATACACAGAGAACAGTTTAAAAATTTTTAACCTAATGCTGATAGTCATAAATAAGATCATCAGAAAAAAATAAAGTCCACTTTGTCTTAAGGGATACTTTAAAATATCAGGAGAAGTTTTTCGTGCAACAGCCATTAGGCTACAGATCATTTCTGTGAGAACTGCTAACCACTCTCAAGAATAATGGCCAAAAGCTGCTCCAGCTAGAGTCCTGAGGGGCTGCCAAGAGCAAGAGGAAGAGAGCAGCTGCTGCTGCAGATGTCTGTACATATGCATGTATCAATCTATACCAAGCTCCTCTATTGTTGGCAGCATGCATAAAGCACCCCTGACCCAGCAGCTTGTGGTTTCCTTTTGGCACAGTCTAGGTTATACACTGAAACACAGCAGAACAAAATGCATAGCACTGACTCCTGGGCTCCACAGGCAGTGCCACCCAAACACAGCAATATCACCTACAACGTGCGAGCACTGCTGGATCTACCTGGCTCATTATCTGGTGCTCAATGCCAGCTCCAACACCACTACATGCAGAACCACCCAAAATCTGTGTTGCACTGTGCTCTCGATGCAGAATTGCACAATGAGCTATAGTGATTCCAGAGCTGCAATCCCTTCCTTGAATCAAGTATAGAAAGTGTATGGTGCACACACCCAGGCTGTGCAAGAGCCACCTGCCTGATCACGTTCCAGGGATTCATATGCTCTGGATAACAGCCCAGGTGGTGGAGAACTGATGAACACCCAAACCCAGACACCTACTGTTTCCCTTCCCCTAACAATGAAACCCGTATGTACATTTTTAAAAGTCTGCTTCACCTTGCTCATAGATATGATCAAACTTTAGCAAGGGCATGATCTTTCATTTCACTGAAGTGAAATCAAATTGTAGGAGGTGTTTTCAGAAACAAAATAGATAACTGTTCGAGACAAAATGCCCAAGAAAAGGCATCTATCCCACGGTCAAAAGAATGCAAAATTCTTAGGTCTTTCAAATATGATGTTTAAATAAGTTTTATGAAGCATATACTAAAAACTATTATTAAAGAAAAAAAAAATCTAGTAATACATACAACAAACTCATGGTGAACCTTATGGATATACTTGTATATTCTCTTGTGATGCAGCAATCTATGCAGGAAATAGTGCCAGGCATCCTCAATCACTGCGCATCCAAAACACTGGGCAACCAGAACATACCTTTAAAAAGCAGAAGATCTATTAGTTACAGAAAATACTAGCAGACACATAATCCTGAAAGAGAAAATCGTTTATATGCTAATAATGGTCTGAAATGTTTATACCTATTACTGACTACATTGTAGTGCACTGGCACTACTTTTTTAGCATGCTAAAAATATTAATTACCAGGTAAAAAGGCTATTGTGCTCATCAACTCATCTGTTGATATGCTGAAGTGAGTTAGGACACAATGCAACAAGCAACAAACAACAATTATCACTTTAATATTACAAATGTAGTCTACATAGTAGAACCACAGACTGGGTAAACCTTGATATAAAAACAGAGATGGATCAGATATCTAAACCAGAGAGCAAACAGCTCTCCAAGAAAGATGACCTTCTGTGGTAAAGAACTGCTGTTGGTGATGGGGTGGGGGGAGAAGGAGGCACTTCTAGCTAATCCAGCTTTGTTTAAAAGCCCATCAGCTCAGTGCAAGAAAAGAAGACTGAGGCAGGTGGTACATTCTCTCCTTCAAGGAACACACTACTGCTATGATATAAAAAAAGGTGGAGGGTAGAGACATTTAGGAGGAATAAAACAATTTGGATAAATAAAACCCCCAGAAAGTCCAACGTTTAACCCACCCCACCATGAATCTTGCTTTGCTTCCATAAACTCCCTCCTAATCCCCTTTCTCTCCTGAGGATTAGAACATCTTGGGGCCATTTAAAAAAATTTAGAAAATTCTAATTAGCTCTCATAGCAGTCAATCGTCAACTGAAGGATGATTAACACAGTTTACATTGCCAAAAAATTACTTTCAATTAGAGTTGATGATACTAATTGTTAATATTCTGCCTCCAACTGTACGTAACTCAGCATCACCATCAGAAAAATCTACGCACCATCTCGGCATCTCTTCCCACCCATACGGGATGTTAAAATACTCTGTGAAGTAATAGGTACCACAAATCAGGGGAAGCTGAATGAAGAAGTGATTGAAGAGGAGGGTTTTGAAACACTTCCACTGTTTTTCCCATGTTTCTGGTTTATCCTAAAATGAAGCAAAAAGAGTTGATTGTATTACATGTTTCTATTGCACGTAAGTGAAGTGCTGCAAAAATTCATTCGGAGTCAGTTTAATTTCACCTTGGAAGACAGATAACATGCCTTCCAATAATGCAGATTAACTCAGGCAACACAAACAACATGGGATTGGATTCAGTTTTATCAAAATCTCATTTTTCTAGGCTAGTGTTTTAAGATAAGTTGTCTTTGTCAGTCACCTCCAAACTATTTTTGTTTTTTCAGTGTTTATAGTTAGCAGGAACATTTCATACTCAACAGTTTAACACAATCCAAGTTTGCTTTTCTTCTTTGCACCACAGAATGCATTTCCATTGCTAAAATAATACAAAGAGAGGCTGAAGATACAAGCTTGTGAAGAAATAAATTGTTTTGAAAACATCCAGGTTTTGCAGAGAGACATTCTACCAACTACTGCTATAATTTAAAAAGCTGGTTATTAATTTCTAATTAATATTATAATGAACTAGGGGAAAACAATAATCTTTTGATACTGCATGTGCCTTTATCTCCAATTAGGAGTGTGCAATCCATTCCAGGCTTCTCTCATTGTAAAAATATTGCAAAATCCTTTCAAGAGGATTGCGCATAGAGGTACTTCAAAGAATACAACTGCTATTAAATAAGTACACCATGTAATTATTTTATACTAAGACACAGCTCTGCCACCAGATGCCAGAATTCCAGTCACCTTCCCCTGCTAATATAAAAATGATGTACATAAATCTGTAAGGCTGACATACCCTTTTTTCTCTATAGCACTATGGTGAAAAGCATAATTCTTCCTCAGGAAAAAAACCAACTCCTTCCCCAAAACTCACTTCTCTTTCTTCCCTCATACACACAGTAATTTTACTTTGTCATTTCCAGGATGTCCAAGTGACAGATGAAATGGGATCATACACATTGAGAACTAGGATACCACAGTTATATGCTCTTCCTGATGTGTTCAAAGACAAGTCAGTGTATAGTTCCCAACTTTCTCTTACCTGTTGAATTTTATACTTTTGCATGTATGGTATAAACTGAAAGATAAATCCTGGTACGCAGAGCAAAAAGTATGAAACTTCATGAACGATAAGTGAACCCCAAGTTGCAATCTGGAACTTTGTGTAGTTATCCAGCATGTAATTCCAGGCATTTTTAAATGGTTGCTGCAGGGGATTGTCAGGTAAGAAAGAGTCTATATATTCCACTGCCAGATAAGCAGAGTTCAAGATATTAACGCTGTCGTTCATTGCCATGGTTCAATCATAAAACATCACAATTAGAGTTGTTCTGTAGTTGTCTGTACGTAACCTACAAATTTTAAGAAAAATTCAATTAATAAAAGTTAATCTTCAGAGAAAAAAAATTACATTATATAGTCATTACCTAGTTATAAAGTAAAAACTGGGAAAGGAGGGGAAAGACAGATGCTCTTCATACAGCCTAAAAGAATAAAGCTTTAGATTGGTTTGAGAGGCAAACTAATTTGAGAGGCAATCAGCTCTTAGGTTCTGAGATTATGTCAAGGGAGCAAAAGGATAAAGAAGTATTAATTATTAGCCAAATTTATTTCAAGGTTTTTGCAGGATAATTGTATTCTGTACTGAAAGAGCAACAGAAAGGTTCAAACATGATTTAGGAGATGAATTAACTGTGATCTCTTGATTACCCAGTCCCATTTTTCTCATGGCAGTGAACCAAAATCTATGCAAATTACATCAACACTGCAGCTGGCTTGAGGCAATCCACCTTTCCCTGAGTAAGGAACTTTTCCTCACAGATCCCAAAACCAGAGGCTGTATTCCTGCAGGTGCCCTGAACTCGTGCCATTTCCACAGACTAAGCTCCTTGTCAGTCTGGGTTGGAAGGGACATTTAAAGCTCATGTACAGTCCTACCCTCTTGGGATGGGCAGGGACATTTTTCACTATATCAGGTAGCTCAAAGCCCCATCCAACCTGGCCTTTAAACACTTCCACGGATGGGGCATCCACAACTTTTCTGTGCAACCTGTTCCGGCGTCTCAGTACTCCCACTGTAAAAAATGTCATTCTTATGCTAAATCTAAACCTACCCATTTTTAGTTTAAAAAACATTGCCCTGTGCTTTGTCACTACAGGCCTTGGCAAAAAGCCCCCTTTCTGTACCACAGTATGGTGTCCCTTAAGCCTTCTCTTCTCCAGGCTGCATAACCCCAACTCTTGGAGCCTCTCCCCACTGGCCATGTGTCCTCTGACCATTTCCAGGGCTCTCCTCGGGAGCCCTCCAACAGGTCCATCTTCCACTCTCAAACAGGTCAGCAACTCACAGGCCGGAGGACACGGGTCCATCCCCAGCTGGTACACTGAGGCTACATCTGACACAAATCACAGAATCGCAGAATCAATGAGGTCGGAAGAGCTCTGAGACCATTCACACCTATGACCGAACACCACCATGTAATTAGACCATGGCACCAAGTGCCCCATCCAGTTTTTCCTTCAACACCTCCAGGGTGGGTGACTCCACCAGCACCCCGGGCAGCCCATTCCAATGTGTAATTACCCCAACACACTAAACAGCATATCAAGCCAGTGTCCAACAACATTAGCTACGTTTTCCTTCCTTAGCAACAGCACCACGATGCTGTCGTTTCTTATTAACAGCAAAGGCATCGCAGCAGACACCAAGGCAGCTCACGGCTCGAGCTCCCGGGCCGGCGGACGCGCAATGCAACTTCACCACCGCCACCCCCGAGCACGCCGCCGGGGAGCCGAGGGGCCAGCGGCCGGGCTGCACCGGCACCAGGCTCCTCCGTCCCGCCCGGCCCCGCGAGGCAGCGGACACACGGCAGCACAGGCCGCCCACGCGCGGAGAGTGCCGAGGAGAGATGTGGCCCCTCGAGGAGCCCGCACCGCGGCACCCGCGCCCCCGGCACCCGCACCCCGGCAGCGGCACCCGCGCCCCCGGCCCGGCTCCCGCGCCCCTCACCTGGCGGCAGCGGCGGCTCCGTGTGCGCACTGACAACTGCCGCGGCCGCCCGCGCCCCGCGCACCGCCCATTGGCCGCGCGGCCCCGCCCGGCGCGGCGCCCATTGGCCGGCGGGCGGCAGCGGCGCAGGGTCAGGCGGGCGGGGGGCGGGGCCGCGGCGGCGGCTCCCGCGCGGCCATTGGCTGGAGGGGTGGAGTGAGGATAGTGAGACCCCGGCGCGCGGCCAATGGCGCGGGAGCGCGGCCGGGTGACGCGCACGGCGCCATGGCGCGGGGCCCGCGCGCGCCGCCCGCCGCCCGCCTCCGCGGGGCCCGCCCGGGCGCGGAAGCGGCTGTGGGAGCGGCCGGGAGCGCGGCCAGGGCCGGGAGCGCGGCCAGGGCCGGGACCCGCCGCCCGCCGCCGGTCGCCCGCCGCCGCGCTCACAGCGCTCGCCTACAAGAGCTGTCACCCCTGCAGGTGCCCGCGCCCGCTCCCTGCTCCCGCGGTAGTGAAAAGACTGAAGCACAGCGGCGGCGGTGTCGTCATGGCAACGGCGGCGCAGAGCCGCGTTCCCCGGGCTGGCGTCGTGCGGTGAAACTGTATAGTTCACATAAAAGGTTCCCGTTCAAAGCCCCTGCCTCGCCCGGCCGTGCGTCACACCGCACACGGAGTTCGGGCACCTACGTGACTCCCAGCCCTGTCGCCAATGTCACTGCTCGGGAGCCTGCATGGGAACGTAGCCGTGGCCATTCCTGCACACCCGGACAGCCACAGCTTCCAGAAACACACCTGCAGCAAAACAGTGATGCTCACATAGCTGGTTCCTAAACCTTGATAATTCTCAATTCGTTGGCATTCAGACCTTTAGAACACCAGCTTCTCACCCCCCCACCCCCCAATTTATTTCAATGATGTCAAGATTATTTGGTTTGAGACTTGTACTGAGAAACACAAGTTTTAAGCGACCTGTTGGCATTAGGAAACAATGTACAAACTTTTATTTGAAGAAAATGTCTCAAATATGACAGTAACTTTGGTCATGTTAAAAGGAGGCCATCCAAGAACAAATAAAAATGTGCTGCTTTATAAGCATGGCCACATACAGTATATTCAGATATTGGCTAATAGAAGCTGAGGTTACACGCATAAATAGGCCTTTGTACCATGCAAGTTCAACGCAATTGCATACATTCACTATAATTTTTCTGTTATTTTCATGCCAAATCACCTTTTGGATAAAAAGGTAAAAAAGAAGTAACATCTAAATGTGACCAAAATTGAACAGGAAAAAAAAAACATAAGTACAGACAACATTTTTATTAAAAAGATATTGAAATTACACCTGCTCAAGAAGTGTTATTCCATCTCTGATCTCCTTCAGTGGGAATTAGTGTTAAGCATTATTACATATCAAAAAATACATCTCTGTTTTACAACATAGTACTGACATATTCAAAGTACTGTGCCAAATTATAAATAGTAAAATCAGGTTTTGAAGAGTTTCAGTAGAGAGCAACTAATGCTCACACAAACATATGCACATAGTATAGTTATGTAACAAAAGTGTTATAAAAGGAAACAAATTTACCCCATGCCAGTTTGAATTACTGAGGTGGGATTCAATACCTACTATGAAGACTGACAGTTCATTTCCTTAAATATATTTATTAGTCTCTGGAAAAAATAAGACAAAAATTTACTTTCACCAGAATACACACCATTCTTCACTCACAATCCGTTTCTCAGTTGTGACTGACAGAAGTCGGTCCTTATCAAAGTGTTGGGTTTTTTTTTAAGATCTTGCAATAAAAAAATGGTCCACCAGACTTCAAAAGTTCAATCAGCTTCTGCTCAACTGCAGAATAATCCTACGCATTGCTTCTACCTAGAGTAATCTTCATCATCTGTCATCTGTAATTGTAGACAGTCACATCTTCCACTGTGACTCAAGGTGCAGCTACAAGTAGAGAAGTGCTTAGATACTCAGTCACTTCAAATACACTTGTTGAAGACTGCTTCTAGTGCATAATCAAGTTGAAAATCCCTTTGCTGATCATAATGGTTTGTCAATAACTGTAACACCTAGAGGGAGGGGAAAAAAGGCATAAATCTTTAGGCAGTTTTTTTTAACAAGAAAAAAAAATTTAATATGATATATTGCAATTAGCATTTTACTGGGCACCAGCATCAATGTACATATTTCCCCCTATTTTCTCTTTGACACATAGCTGTCTGAATAATTGCAAAGTTCTGAAAGTTTCTGTGACTTGAAAAAACCTGACACTAATAAAATTTAATTTTGCTACCAGTGAAATATATCCTTAACATTCACTTAAATAACTCTTTTGTAAAGCTGCAATTATTGAAGGAAAAGATTCCTGAAACAGTTCCTTTTCTAAGTATCAAATCCCAAAGAACTTCAGAATTGGACTCCCTAGACTGAGACAAATTTCTTGTTAAAAAATCTGGTCATAGCAGAATCATCTTTCTGACTCACCATTTATGTGCTAAATCACTCTTGAGTACACTTTAATCCCTTTTTTTTCCCCCTTGTAGTGAATAATTATCTCAAGTCACCATTCAAAACGTACCATCAGATTCTTCCTACCCATTTTATTATCCTAGGTTTTACCTTAGATAAGACTCTGGATGCTTTGTCAAATGTTGCACTTTAAAAAGTCTACTAAAAATATCTACATGCATTACCTGCATAGCTCCTTCCTGTACTCATACAAGACGACACAACCGTCCATTTATCGGTTGTTGGATTATAATACTCCACTGTTGATAAATTACAGGAACCATCATCTCCTCCAACTACATACAAGAGACCATTTACAGCACAAACACCTAAAAAGGGACAGGAAACCAGTATGAAAATTAGTAACTTACTTACATCCTCCCCCAAAAGCATGTTTTTTAATCTGCAGTATCATGAAAGCAGCACAAATCCAGGTGCATGCCATTCACAAAAGACATAGGCACAATTTTAGTCATTGATGCACATACCTGCGTTCCTTCTGCACATGTTCATGTCTGCAACCTGCTTCCAGGTACTGGCAATGGGGTCAAACACTTCAACACTTTTTCTTACCAAAGGACCATCATGACCACCTACTGCATACAATAAATTGTTTAACACACCAACACCTGCAAACATATGAAAATACGCAGAATTAACCAGAGAATTATTTGCATGATACAAAGGAGAAACAACAAATATGTCAGCTAACATAAATCCTTCATTAAGTCAATGTTGGAAACTATTTCAGAAAACAGTTGGGTCAGGATGCATTAAAGCAGAAAGAGACAGTAACTACAGCAAGACACTGATAAAATGCCTTGCGTGCCCATCTACCATATTGCAGCATACAAAGACCAGAGCTGTTCTGCAACAGAAGATTTAGAAAATTTTGGACGAAAAATGACGTGCAGGAAAATGAGGCTTGTTGAAATTTAGGACTAATTAGAAGTGACAGTAAATGAGACAATGTGCTCAGCCAGCATAACAGAAATCTGACAAGATGACAAAGTGTAAGTGAATTTTTAGAAAGTAAAAACTGCGCAGTACAGAGGATAATAGCTGAATGGGTAGACATTATACAATAGGGATGTTTCCACTGAGGTGTTGGAATACCTTGTAAACAGATAGATGAAACAGAAGTAAACAGTTAACAGCAAGTACCTTCTCTGGGATTTGAAGAACACCAAGCGTCTTTGAACCAAGCTTCAGTTATCAAAATATCCAAAAGGATATTAAAGGGTGTCCTTTAATCCTAAAGTCTCCTTTACTTTACAACAAAAGTTTATCAATCTGTGAGCTTGGAATGAAGGAGTGAATACAGCTAGTTCTATCTACTTGCTATTTGGGCTGCATATACTGAAAAGATGGAAAGGGGGGCAGAAACAAAGGCCTGTTTATTTCTCCCTCCCTTTATAATGCATTATTAGAATCCAAACATAATAAATTTCAGAAACGTAGGGGGGGGGTTTGCATTAAAGCTTCTGAGTGATGGACCATAAAGACAACTAAAAAAGCACTTCTATGAAAGTATACTGAGAAATCTAATAAATGCCACATTAAACATTATGAAACTCAAAGCTGAGATACAGACTTGCAAATATAGCTTGTAAAGGATTCCATGGAAAGGGAAGCACTTAATATCTTTTTTGAAGGGAAACAACAAATATGAATGCAAAAAATCAGATAAGTCCCTCAAAGGAAAAATAAAAATATTGGAGGTCAGAAAAAGAAAAGAAAAAAAAAGAAAAAAAGAAAAAGGGGAAAAAAAGAAAAAGAGAACCCCAAGACCTTAATAACCAGCTGAAATATCTTTGAAAACATATCACTAATTTTGTATTTAAGACCCATTCCAATGTGTGGAGAGAAACAAAACTCCTGCTGAAATGACTAAATTTTCTTATTAAAAAGACTGATTTTAATAATTAAAGGAAGAGAGGAAGGAAACATGGAAGCTAATTGGTACTGTAAATCTGAAAAATAGCTTCTTGATAGGACACTATTATAAATCATGCTATTTAGTGCTTTATCAGTGATATTCACTACTAACATTTCCTCATATCCTTCCCAGTTAATTTAATTCCTCTTTTATTACTATTATTTCTAGCTATCATGCCACAGAACAGTATGACTTCTCTTTCTCCCACTCTGATCACACTTTATTAGACAGGATAGTACAACATTCACCGTTTTGGAATTAAACATTACAGAGCTAGAAGGAGGGCTACAATTTTCAGTTTAAATATGTGATGTGATACAAATCCCCCCACCCATGCTTTCAATGTAGTTACTGGCCTTCCTATTCAGTGTGTAAAGTTTTCCCTCTGCCCCATTGCCATTTTTTTCTTTCATAGCTCCTTATTTTTAATAATGTCCTCAGTTCCTCCATGGTGCTTCATTTTCCCTTAATCCCACACCCAGTTTCCAGGTCCTACCTTATTTCTTGCTCCTTCCGTCTGTATCCTCTTGTTGCCGTCTTCTGAGTTCTCCTTTCTTTGTTATTTTTCTTTCCTGCCCATTTTTCAGGACCCTGTCTTATATCTCTCAGCCCTCCCAAATGGCCTATATCTGGATCTGAAGTTCCTCATCCCAATATGTTGCTGGAAACAGATCTGTCCCCGTATTGATCAACTGAGAAGCAGTGGGTACTAAAGAAGAGTAACTGAGGGTTAACCTCTGAAAAGTTGCTTTTGAATGAAGCTGAAGCAGTAGGAACAGAAGAGATGAGCTTAAGTTCCTTGAGATGACCAGACATCCAAAAGTTTAATATAGGAACAAAACTCTCTTCAGTTAGCCCTCATAACACCACCAGGACTGATTGCCAGGTGAAACAGTTCTGGTGGGTTTGGATATTAGGCCTCTACAGCCACGCTCAATCAACAGTCACGATTTTCACATTACCACCCACTCCTCTGCCATGCAAAAATATAATTTTCCATGTATTTAACAGAGTGGCACAAAAGAATGTTGATTATTTTACTCAGTTATATGAATCTGGAATAACTGTCTACATTTAGTTTTCCTCTCCATTTTTTTTAAAATCAGCAGACAAGGTAAAAGGCAGAAGAGAGTTGAGTAAGAAAACAAAGGGACAAGGGGAGAGAGCAGAGGGGCAGGAAGATCCCAGTAGTTAGTATACTTAAGTAACTAAATTTGTAGAAGAAATTCAACATTAAAAAAAAAAATCTCAAAACATCTACTGTATAAATAGGCTACAAGTACAACAACAGTTTGCAAAAACAGAGTATCAAAAAATAAATCCCAAATGCTGAAACAAAATGTGTGTGCAGGCAGGCTGCAAAATGAAGCTTTGTCACAACCCACCAGCACTATTTGTCTTTATAATGATACTTGCAACTTGCCCATTTTATATAAATATTTTCCTCAAAACTGGCCAATATTAGATAGGAATATTTTCCGGTACCCTTACTGCAACTCTGTTCAGTTTTTAGTCCAGAACTTACTTCCAAGATACACAGACCAAGTTACTAGAAGTTTCACAAGACAACTGTGTTTTCTTGAGGTACAGTGTATCATGTTTCCTTCATTAACATCATAGTTTTAGTTTAGAAACACAATCAGAACATGACTTTTAGTAATAAGAGTTATCAGCTTGCTGATTTTGTAAAGATATAATGGAAGTACCACAGACTATCTTAATTTTAGTAACGAATTTAGTAATTTGATATTTAGTACTTTGATAGATTTCTTTTGAAATTATTTTAACTTAATTTAAACATCATTATACTGGTAAAAACTGTTCAGAGTTAACAAAGAATAATGGAAGGTAAGATGAAAAGTTGGGATAGCTATTAATCATATATTGAGCATACTAGAAGTCCATCCAGATTTATTTGTAGCAATATCTCTTCCCATTATGAAGCACATTAATGCAATCACCAGCAGATACTTGAAGGGTGTTGCTAAAAAAACACCATTAAGTACTTGGCAAAAAAGTGACTTAACTACTAAAAAAATAAATGTAGAAAATAATATCATGGAATTTGACTTGAAAAAGTCCATGGGAACGCATCTAGAGAAATTAAACAACTTCAGCGAGTTGAAAAAACCTGAAATACCAAAAGACAAATAGAGGACAGTGAACAGTAAATGAGATTCAAGTCCATAATATAAATAGATAATGAAAATGCTAAAGTCAATTTGGAGCTGTGGAAGCATCATTTTCACTAAACAGAAGTGGAATACCACAGGCATTTTAGATGTCTTTAAAGAGAAATATACATACTCAGAATTTCAAGAGGGGAAAAAAGATCCACAAAAAGAAAAAAAAAAAAGAAGGGATTTTTAAGATTATACAGAAATAGATAGATATACCTTGGCTAAATGATAAGGAAGGATAACATGTAGTAGGGCTGTACATGTACAGAGGATGTAAACACCAGGTGATGAGAAGAATTACTGAAGGTGAAATAAAGGGTACATAAGTGGAAGTAATAAGATGAAACCACTAATACAAACTTAAGAATGAACAAGGACAAAATTTCCTGCAATGAATCAGAATGCAGAACAAGTCCTCCAAAAAGGTGGAAACCTAGTCAGAATTCACACATAAAGTCAACCTGAAAATGCTGTTAGTCCTAACTGGCAAAGAGATCTTTGTAGAAAAGACATTTTTTCATCCTTGCTGTACAGATTTTGATACTTCAGAATTGAGGTGATAGTGATTATTACAATCCATGAGTAATAGTCTGTATGTTAAAAACCATCAGAAGTTGTGGGAAAAGGAGGAATATGAAAGTATGAAAAAACAAGGAGAGATATTTACTATTAATAGACCGAATCCTACTCTGTAGAACAGTTTTGTTTTTATAACCTGCTGTGTATCAGCAATCTAGGACTAGCACATTCCATTAGATTCAGACTTTTGCTTACCTTTTACATTTTTGGATACATTTTAAACCCACAAATTTCCATCTTTACAAGGACAGCTGATCCTTGTCCACTCACCTGCTCCGCTCCGTCTCGTGCTCATTTCTGCGACATAGCTCCACTCATTTGAATTGGCATCATAGCATTCTACTGAACTAAGGCACTGCCGTGACGCTCCATCGTAGCCACCAACAGCATACAGCTTACCTAGGAGGGCAACCAAAGGAACCTGCCAGTTTCTAGTGTGCACACATGGACTGGCACACAGGCAAAAGCAAGCTAATTCAAGTATGTTCAATACTGGAAGTTCACATATAGGCTTCCCAGAAATATCAGGAATTTAGGTGAAAATTACTTGTACAGTCTGCATTTTCAGATTAGAAACAGCAGTGGTTCCTATGCAGTTAACGCACACACACCCACACACACACACACCCCCACACACCCAGAACTTTTTTAAGACCTAAGAGTCAGGCCTGGCCTTCATCGTGCAAGTGACATCCAGGCTATTCACCACCAAGCTGACTGGAAAGTCAGCAGTTTTCCTGGCACTGTCCTTGGGATTGTCCCCAGCATGCAGCCAGCAAAGTAAGCCACAGATAATAGAGCTGACAATACAGCAGTGCTACATCACTAAAGACCAAATGACAAGGTCATCACGTCAGCTCTCTGACTTTGCTGACATACCGAACCTAGAGCTTAGTGAGCTTTTCCTCAGTTGGCCTCAGGCAGAGCTGAAGCTCTGAAAAAGATTTTAAACCTACTATGCTAAAAACTGGTCAAACCCACGTAGAATGACTACATATTGCTCATACCATTTGAATTACAAGGTTGAGCAAAAACATAAAACATGTTTTCAAAAGCAAGAAAAACTAATGGGGTAAATGACTGCATTTCCCTCTGTTCTTTTTAATACCATTTGTTAACTTACCTCCAACAACACCTACGCCAACACTACTTCTTCTTGTGTTCATTGGAGCTACATGAAACCACTCGTTAGTCTTTAAGTTGTAAACTTCAACTGATGACAAACCTATGAAGACAATACAACATTTTCTCTGTAAATCTAGGTGCGACATACTGTCTAGCTTTCAGGAAACTCTTCATATCAGAAAATTCAATTTATTTCATTATAAGGACTGTTAATTACAGAACAAAAAACACAACTGATCTCCTTCAGATAGGCAATTACACTCAACCCATTCTTTGTGTCTGAAAATGGGCAAGTTACTGAAAATTTTTGTGGAACTGAAAAATTCTTCCCTGGATTTTTTCCTTTCTTTTAAATTAAGTCTCATACTTTCTCCTATATATGCTACAATAAAAGTTATTCAGCAAAAGGATCACCTCTGCACAAATTGTTTAATGCATCTAAAGCCTTCTCACAGGTCAGAAAAAGCTGTTTATAATCTTATTTACACTCCATGAGAATGCAGAAATATATTTCCTATGCAAACAAGACAAAACAGACCTGCTAATTTTTCTGCTCACATCTTCCACAAGTTAAGGACTCTCACTATAGAAGGAATACTGAAAGGGAACTTCCCAAAAGTTCATTAGTCATGAAGCCTGAACTCTTGGACAGGAATCAACAGTCCACTATTCAGGTGGCATGACCACTTAAGCACATCCCACATCCCAAGATGCCAGGCTACCCTCATGCTTGGTTTCACCACAGGTACCAGCAAAAAGAGACATTTAAATTTGATGTAATTATGTTAAGAGTAGTCAAAGTTACTCAAAATTATCTAAGGCAAACATACCTGTACTCCCATCAAATCCTCCCACAGCATAAAGAAGGCCATTTAATACAGCTGCTCCCAGTGTGCTTCTCCTGTCTTGCATGTTGGCAACACTTGTCCACTGGTCCTTCACTGGATCATAAGAATCTACTGTACGAACTCTCAAAGAGCCATTGAAACCACCAACAGCATAAACCATGCCTCCCATGTACACCATTCCTAGAGCAGGGAAATGGGCAGGAAAGACGAGTGGTTTAGTCTCTCTGTCAATTAACTGTATTCTGTACTGTCCTAAGCATGCAGACAGTTGACACAAATTACAGTACTCACTACACCTGTCATGCTTTTGACAGTCTCCTAGAACCACACCTCATTCAGATTAAGCCCTAAAATTTCTGGCACTTTTTGTTACTAACAGCACTTATTTCTGAATACCATGCTTGCTAAATTTCTTCTTGCTCAAATCCCTCAGCTGCTTTAAGATCACTTTTTCATGTTTTTAATCGCAGATGATCACTTCTTCACATTCTTTACTTAATTTCATAATAATAAGGTATTTTAATAGCAAAATTAGTCAATATTACAATGCATTAATATTTACATTTATTTGTCCCTTGTTTCTGTGGGAGGTAATAAAGCAGTTTATCCTACAGATTACAAACTGAAGCACAAATTAAGCACAATTTATCAAAGTTGTTCCAGAACAGCAAGTAATTAAAACGCTCAGTGAAGTCAAGGTTTAGCCCTTTCCAGATAAATAACTCAAGTACCATTCCAAAGAACGTACAACACTTTATACAGATGCCTAAATTCTGAACCATTACCAACCACAACAAAAAAATAGGCATCCTTACCTGCTCTACATCTTCTGGAAGGCAATTCAGCTACCTGATGCCAGCGCTCTTCTTTAAAGTCATAGCATTCAACACTGCGAATTGCCTTTGGTGCCTGTCCCCCAACTACCATCATCAACTAACAGGGAGATAATAATAATTGTTAGTTATCTGCATATATGAGAGCACCTGAAAGACCAAAAAAAGTGTTAAAAATAAAGCAAGCTTCTGTACAAGAAATAATTAAAGGATGGCTCTCCTAAATGAGAAATTTGAGTCTTGCAAACCAGGCAAAATGAATTAAGTATTTTTTTAAACAAACGTAATTTGTAATTATTGTGTCCAGAGGAAATACCAAGGGTAGAAAAGCAGGAAGCAATTAGAACCTTGGTAAAGCTCCCAGGAAAGAGGGAGATCCTGCTGTATCTTCACATCCTACTGTGATCTCAGGTGTGGGAATTCAGTGTCTATGATGTGTAATGGAACTGTGACCATCCACTACATAACAGCCTTACCTTGTTCTTCTAGGAAAAATGTGCTAAATCTGCTGAATTGAATCTCCTATTCTGTTATTACAGTTGTCACGACAGTACTACGAGAAAACTTACTCTACTTCATTGTACAGAAGAAAGAATCTAATGTTTGTTTTTGCTAAAATGAACTAAAGATTGAATAAAAAGAGTCAACTCAACACTTCAGTCATTCATTTTCTTTGTTGTTTGGGGTTTTTTGGGGTATTTTGGTCGGTTTTTTTTCAACAGGCTTACTTCTCCGTAACTGTAAATTTCTTACAAGCTGAAGCACTTATTAAAAAATGTTTTCTGGGAGGGCAGGTAGTGGTGATGCTCAGTGTAGGTGGGAGGTTAAAACTTCTATATCATAAGTAGTACAGAGTGTAAAGGTAATCACTTGTTATATTTTTGTGATAAACAGTTCTGGTACAAATTTTTTACAGGAATACCCCAAGAGTCAGTCATGCCCTCACAAAAGCTTTTAAAATTAGTAAATATATGGGAAAAATAAGGGTCTTACTTTTGGAAGGCTAACGGGTGTTCTCAATTTTGTTCGCGTACTTTTCATCAATGCTCGTTGCTCAGTTGGTAGCAAGTGATACTTCATAGCTTCAATGAGGTAATCTTTACAAGCACTGCTGTTCTTAACCAATATTTCCTCTTCAACCCTCTGTTTATTAATAGAAGTTTAACAAGGTCTGAGCATGTTAAGGAAGTAAAACACAAATCACAATCCAAAGTGTAATAAACCCTATGATCTATCACACAAATGCAGATTAATCTAATTTCTAAGACTGTAATTTAATCAGTAGGACTCAAATTGGTCTTGGAAATGTGCAGTCACTAAAAACAAAAATTCAGAAGAAGGTGATTGTTAATTAGCAAGTGGGAGAAACAGTAATAGGCAAGGTAAATCCCTTTTCTTCCAGTTGGGCACATTTCTTGATTTTTAAAATACAGACAGTACAGAACATTTTAAGGGGGGAGTAGTGGAGAATAATTTAACAAACTAGTAAACCACCCCACAACAATAAAAACCACAACAGCAAAAAAACCCCAGATACCACCCAAAACAACCCACACAAAGTGGAGATTTGTATCACAAAACCAGATTTTTAAAATAAGCACCTACCAATCTACTATTAATACCTACTAACCAATGTTAATACTGAACTCATATTGTCTCTTAAATATTTGACCTGACAGCAAAATATCTAAATGAGCTTATAAAATTTGAAAAAATGTATTTTATTTGAGCCAGGTAACAGAATGTTTCCTTTGTCATTAATCCCTAATCAGCTTAAACAACAGATATAATTCTGAAGTTGAAAATTCATTTATGAAAACAAATCCTTTATCAAAGATCGTATTACAAATGAAACCTAACCTGATGTCAGCGAACCACATTGTTCAAATTCCTAGCATGGTATGACATGCAGTCAGCCAAACTGATAAATGACTTATGTAAGTCATCCTCTACATGGCCATCCCTCACCTCCGGGTGTGGATGTGCACATGAGTATGTGGTAGTGGCTCTTAGTTTACTTTTACTATCACTAACATACCATATGTGATTGTTGTTTAAATTTAAAATTATCTACCTGGCATTAAAATAATGAACAGAAATGTTCACATGCAAAACAGTTAGTAATCCTTTTTGCTTACCTGAACTAAATACTCCCGGGAAAGCAAAGGCAGTCGAACATGCTCCATCAGACGTGCCATTAACTCCTGCCTTACATCTTTGTCATGGTTTACCCAGGCTATCACTGCTTCAAATACCTTCCAGAAAACAAACAAATCAAGGTCCTTGACTTACAAATTCATGAACATGAAAATATCAGTGTGCCACTAAAAATAGCTTTGCTTATACTAAAAGTCCTAACACAAGAGCAGATGACAGCACTTACAGCTCCTATTATTTCCATATTTATCAATTACAAAACTAAGAATTTGCATTATCTGGTCTCTTTCTCTATCTACTCCTCTACTGGTGTTTCAAGGATAGCTGTGCTACATTGACAAAATGCACACAGTGACTTCACTGGTACTGAAAATTAGGCAAAGAAACAACATAGCATCTGGAATAATACTGTTCTCACACTTTTCTTCCTTTCTGGGAGAACTGACCTGCCACATGACCATTCAAATGACTTATCATCCCTGAGTCTTACTAGAAGTGATCCCAAGCCTGGTTTTGCCTCCATTGCACAGTAGCTCATCATTCACTAGAGCATTAAAACCTTAATTATACTCCACAAAAGCAGTATCACGTGTGTCTAAGTGATAGATCTAGACCTTCAGGGTATTACAGGAACAACAACATGGCTTTGCTAGTTGCTGGTTAAGCAGATAGTTCTTCAATTCAAAGTTTCAAAAAGGTTTTAACATGAAACACTACCTAACTGCACAAATGAGTATTCAAACATGCTTTTGAACACAATTTAGCCTCATTTGAGTACAACTATATACTCCTTGGAAAAAAGGAAAACAACATATTTCAAATAGATCATAACTGAATTTAAAAAGCTTGAAATTAATACATCCACAATCTGAAAACCATTAGAGGTTTACAGAGATACCCTGGGCTCACTGAAAAGCAGTGTTTCAAAAATGGCTTTAAAAGATTGAGATCTAGGCTAAAGGTGAGCCAACACACACGAAATGCAGGCTAGGTAATACCAAGCTGCCTAGTCATCTCCTGTGCAACCCACATTTGTTCAGTTAGGCTGAACAGCTCACACGTACACACAGAGGTTTAATACTTTGTGGGACTGCTGATGTTAAAGTTAGCAAATGGCATATAATTGCTCTTCAAACTTTGAGTTATTTATCCCTTGGTAAACCAAACTCCTGTCTATGTGACTCAACATCTGTTATGTTTGTTCTCCTTGAAAATGAGAAGGAATTTCCATTTAATGTAGTTTTGTTTTTCAGCGTTTTTTCCCCAAAGAACAAAAGGTAACGTGAGTTAATACAGTTTTAGGACTTTTAAGAGTTGAGACTAATTTTGAGCATCAGACTGACAACACTTTTGGGAAAAGTCTTTTAAACTTCAGCACAATACCTGCCTAATTTCACTAAGGAAACACAGAACACATCCAAAAATGTCTACAAGATCAGTATGAGTAAGCTCGCCCTTTCACACAAAAGGATAAAAAGAACAATGGGATACAGATTGTCTTACCTTCTCCTCTGAGGCAATTGTGAGTTTGTCACTGGATATAAGACTGCACACCTGCTCTACACCAAGATTGAGGTATTCTTCACTCAGTACAACATCGGAAAAGTGCTGCTCTGTTTGGAGGAAAAGAAATACACTAAAATACAGTGCAACAGGTATCCACATAACAGTCATTAAAGCAGCAGAGGAAAACAGAGGGAAAGGATTCAATATGCATGCTATTTTACCCTACCTAGAAGCAATACATTGACTTAAAACCTCTTCTATAGGTTAAAGCTTGGTCTCACAAATAGCTTTTATATTTAAAGATTCTTTAACTGAAATATTAAAACACATTATACTAAAAGTATTGTAGCAATGTTCAGATGCTTGCTTCATCTCAGTACTTGTCCTTGAGAATTACTTAAGTCTCATTTTGCTAAATCTGTACACAAAAATCCAGAAAAAAGACTCTAGAGTCTGTTTATGCTGTATTGTGTTGACAAGCATATTTTAAACATGTAGTTGGACATGAACAATGGTTCATTCATTAGAACCAACCAGCAGTGTCAAACAACAAGTCCTGTTGCATCTCTAAGAGCTTGTCCAAGGTCATAAAAATATTGCACACAGCATTGTCTACAATGTGCAGAAGGTGTGTAATTTTTCCTAATTTTTTTTAAACCTCAACTTAAATAAAACTGAAAAGATTTAATGTTTTCAAGTTGTCATTCAGTTATTCAGTTACTCCCTCCCTTCCTTAAAATTGCTTTTTATGGCATTGTGTTGCTTTAAAAACAGTTCCATTCACTTAAATTATTTTTCCCCTTCTTCCACTATTCTTAACAGAAGTTAGAAAGGACTGTTACTAAGAACTTAAGAATTCTCTCAAAATTAGAATAAATTTAAAAGAGGCCAGCAAACATACTCAAACCAAAGAACATTTTAAGGCCTTTTCTATCACTCCACTAGTACTACTATAACAAAGACTCCACACTTGAGAACTTATCTAAACTGTTTTAAAAAAAGTTAAAGAATGCTGAATGCTTAAGATCAAGAAGTCTGATTTTTCAGTTCAACTTCACAGGGCAAAACAGCTCTTTTGGATGCAATCATCATCAGTACAAGTCCCTCTAATTCTGCAGCATTCTCTTATGATGGACAGGTAGTATTTTCTGCAGTACTTCAGGCAACGGGAAAGAAAGGATGAGAAAAAATACTATTGATTTTTATAATACCCCCATTACTTTTCTAGTCTTTACAAATATTTTTATAACTGCTTGCTTTTCAGGCAACAAGTATGCAGTTTCTTAAGCTGAAGTAGAATTTTCTGAAGTACACTTATTGACATAAGTATCTGATGAGTTTTATTGTTTGCAAATGGAAATTGAGAAAGGTAATTTGTATAGATTGGTTTTACGATAATCTCCAACTTTCAGGTTACAGTGACACAAACCAGCATGCCTCTGGACTGAGAAGCAGAGTTTGGAAGCAAGCAGAAAGGGGAAGCAACAAACATCCAAATCTCAAACTAATCTGAGGTTCTGAAGCATTGTTCATCTTTCCTTGAGAAAGTCGATTCAACAGTGGATCACATCCAACAGGATGTATTTTAAAAATTATAAATACCTGGTTGATTTTATAGACTCCTATATAAAAGTCTTGCATTTTAGAAGTTGCTTTAGATTTATGTTATGCACTAAATAGGAAGAGATCCAGCCTCTAAACCAGGAGAGTTACAAGCTGAGAATTTTTAAAGTAGCACAATAAATGTGAGGCTGTCTCCTGTTTTCATGCTAGAAAGAGAACTATAGAAGAGAATCCAAAAAAATAAACAGTACTTGAACAAAAACTGTTTTACTGGATGTCAGCCTCTTAAAGCATAAAACAAAGCACATAGTCAAGAGAAGACTGAAAAAAGAAACTAAAGCAAACTACTCAGTCAACAGCTACAGATCCTCAGGTGAATGCATTACAGACAGAAGACAAATAGAGGAGATTTCTATATAAATTTTAGCCAACAAAAAAGAGGTACGGTGAAATAACTTGTCTCGTAAGCATCAGATCGCATGTTGTCTACGAGACCATCATAGCTGACTGACAGATAACATTTGGGCAGAAGCCAATTGCAGTTACAAATAAATGGATTATTTAAAATAATTAAAAACTGAAAAAAAGCAAGGAGATGTAAAATCAATCCACCAATGACAATTTATGTAATGCTGATTCAAGTGTTGAAGACAGAAGTCTTCATTTTATATAAAAATTATGCTTATGAAATTCAAACATTTTGCATCCTTTTAGCAGGAAGGATGTCAGCACCTTCAAAATAACATGATTCAGTACTAAGATTTCAAGAAACCACACTTAGATCCTCTTTTCCCAATAATGGTGAGAGAAAAATAGTACTGGAGGTGTCTGGATTATTTTGCCTTCTGGGTTAGGATTTATATTATCTCATATTTCTGCTCACATCCTGAAAGCTTCAATAATCTGGAGATATTAACATCCAGCACAATGAAACTTATGATTAAAGGATTAAATATTTCATGCATCTGCCCTCTGTAAAATCTCAAATTAGCTTGTTTTTTATTTATTGCATTAGGGAACCTACTTCTTTCTTTATGAACATCTCTTAGAGAAGCAAAGGGAGAACTACCCAGATGGAAGTTTTCATGAGAGAATAAAATAATTATTTCTTCCCAAATCAGAATTTTCTACACAGTATGCAACTTTGACAAATTTGTACTGGAATCCTGCCCCATTTCTTGCCTCTTTACCCAGAAATTGAAGCCAGCTGGCTCCAGAGTCTGGCAGCCTGGAAACAAGCTGGCTTGGGAGCTGCAGAGGCTTGGCTTTTAAATTCCCACTGCCTAAGCAAGTAGAGTCCTACTTCTTTATTATCAAGACTAAACTCAGTCTTAAAAAAAAAAAAAGAAATCCATTTTAGGACATTTCTAAAATATCTGTTCCAATTGCATATGAAAAACAGATTTTCACATTTTTGCAACTGAGTCAGTTTCTATCTGAATAGCTAAATATCTGTCCTTGTCTGCCCTGTGCCAGTAGAATGGGACAAACTAAAATAAAGTCTTTAACAACAGGAAAGGGCATAGTAACAAAATGTTTGTAAGTACGATAAACAATGCCAGCGTGGAGAGCATAGTAAGAAAATAGGAGCTGTAAATGTACCACTTTTTGGTATTTGTTGTTATGAGTCTGGAGCTATGTATTATACATGCACATGCAGCAAAAAGCACTTGACACCTCTTCTATCCAAAAGGCACAGAGTCTGGCCACACAGATATTGGCATTAACTTTGTATTTTTCACTTACATAGGAAGGAAAACTATATCTGAAATCTGCACAGGACATTTTATGCTTTAACATTTATGGATTAATCCACAATCACTTTTTCACTCAGTTATATACCTACAGTCAGAACAGATCTTCCAAAAGCCACATTAATGTGTATGGAAAAAAACTGCCACAACTTATCAGTGCCCAAGTCTGCAGCTGGAAAAAGGGAAAACCTGCTCATATTCTCTAGATCTTTTTGTGACAGTAATCGAACATATACTCATGTGTGAAACAAAATACCACAACCGAATATATTGAATTTCATAAGTGTCTTTTGTTGGTTTAGGCCAACTATTTGTATTCCACAAAACAAAAGATAATATTTTTTAAGAACTAAATGGAGTACCTGCACCTTTCAGTGTGATAATGCTACAAAACAAGCTGCAGCATCCCTGCACTTTCTGTACCCAGTTGCTTCTGAACTGATAACCTATTGTTTTAGAGCAATGCACAGCATGGGAGCTTGGTAAGATCTAAGCCTTATGGTCACTTACAAGAAAACTGACAGTTTCTCAAGCAGATGAAACATAAATATCAGAAAGAATTTGCTTCAATTCACAATGTTACATTGTGATTTTTTTGGGGGGGACAAAAAAGGCCATTGCTAATGGCCTATTTTAAGGCACTGGTCAAACAGGAACCCCAGCTTTATTGCAGAGGGAGAGACACAAGCTCTGCCAGCTGGAGAACCAGTAGAAGCTAAACACTGCAGAATCACATTTTTTCAAAAAGATCTTATTTATTTGTCAATTTTATGCTTAGATAACTGCTTTTTAGAACACCATGTAATTCACAACAGCCAAGGCAACAGCAGCATAGCAACAGACATTGCTACTCAGAATAGAATCGTAGGAACAATTGTGACAACTAGATCCTTTTCATCCCAGGCATACGGATGTACACAAGAACAGTCTACAGAAGACATGCATCCTGCCAAGTCTTGCCAGGGCTCAAGTTTTAGACTAAAAGCACCAGAATCAAGAATGCTGCTATCCCACAGTCAAGTACAACGCAGCAATCCCTGCATTACAACACACGCTACAATTCCCTAACAAAAGAATCGTCAACATCTCAGCACAATGCTAAAAACCAAAAAGATTCACTGTGCCAAGCCTCAAAGGACACCTCTGCCACAGGGCATCCAAATTTTCCAAAGGCCATACTGCCCTATGAAATATGTCCTAATGAAGTACATTATTTTTCTCTGGTTAAAACGAAGAAATATGTCAGGACATGAGCAAGGGTCTCTCTAGTTTTTACTTTTAAGGCTTTACCAATTTATCTTCAGGTAGTACGTAACATTACAACAACTATATAATGCACCACTTTCTCAGGAAAAAATGTTATTTTGTGAACATCCTTTGTAAGATCTATCCCAGCCTAAAACTGAGGACAGACTAGCAGTGTTCATGCCACATATTCTTCCTAAGAATCCTCACACAAGAAGGATGAGAGGCCTCAGCTGTACACAGTCTCTGACTGTGCACATATAACAAGACCCAGAGCAGGACTGCTTTCTGGAACATCACAAGAACAAGTGGCATCTCAAAGTTTAATTGCAACACAAGCTCATTCCAAGTAACCTGTATCAATTGCCCACTATTTTCAGATCGCTCCATAGGCATCACAAGCGCATGTAAATGACTCTCCTAGAAATCTCGCGCTCTGCTACAGAAGGACCAACCCACCATAGGAATATGAAGCTCCAATTTTAATGGAAGTTGTGCTCTCATTCCCACAGGAAGTTCTAGAGTTTCACTTTTCTAATAACTTATGATCCATTGGCATCCATGTGTTTTTATGTTATCATTGTCTATTACCAGAACTATTTCACTGCCTCTTTTTCCTAAATGTAAAAGAGCAAGTGTAACCAAAATAAAGACTGGGAGAAATTAAAAATCAAAATGCTTTTAATTTTCTCTAGCAGGGAAATGTTTTCATTGCTTTTTTCAATCTAATAATCCTTTTTCTATACTCATTCTAGTTTCTAGAGCCTTAATCCCAAAATGTGTACTCTGGGAGTTAAGCTGCCTGTGATACAAGGCTTAACTCTGAAATGGCACAGCCATGTATTTTCAGCTCAGACTTTTGAGAAAATTTTTTTCAGTTGTAAGAAAGCTGTGACAAAGTACAAAGAGCCATTTGAGATAAGAACAGGGGGAAAAAAGAAGCTATGATGGCTGAGATACAGGCAGTAAGTAGCCTGAAAATTCAAGAGGGAAAACATTGACCTGAAAAGGTATAGAACTGTATGAAAGAAAATCAGGGATTCAGCAGCCAGAAATTCAGCAAGACTGATGATCAGCCAATTCCAAGGAGAGATGAAGGCCAATGCTTCCTCCCTGGATCCTTTCATCAGGAGTAGTGAGCATTCTGGTGCTCAGCGACCAACAAATAGCTTCCCTCCTCTTTCACTTGCCTGTATTCTGCTTGCAGAGACTTTCTGAACACAGCTAAGGACACCTGAACAAAATGGCCCGGGGAAAGAGACTTACCAGGTGGACACAGATCCTATGCTCTCAAAACACATTTAACCAATATTGCACTCAAGGTCTTGCCTGGGTCTTGGAATTTATATTTCTAGAAAGTAATCTATATAAATATTAGCTTCAAGTACTAAACTAAACAAAGATTGTTTAGAAGTAACTGAAATAGTTAAGAGGTTTAGTTTAGAAGTAACTAAGGCCCAGTCAGAACAGAAGCTGGAAAAAATAATTTAAAACTCAAAATTAAGCAACAGCTGTATAAAAATGTGTTCCCTAAAACATGAAATATCTGAACGTTAACTCTAATTAATAAATTTATGTCTTGCTTCCTATTGCACAAAAGGTCAAAAATATAATAGCTTTTTGGATTTGGTATTGTATTACTCAAAGACGAAAGGCTTTAATTAAAAGTATTTTCACAGATGTCTAAATAGAAATATCACAAAGTCATCCTGTCATGTACACATCACAGCTTCTTGAGTAAGGTATGCATTACAAAAGCTAGTCCTTTCAAAAACAATCTGAAAAGCTTTTGAATTTTTTTGATATATCAATCATTCTTGATAGAAATATTATATTCTCCCTTGAGCTAAAAAAAAAAATCTATACCAGAAAACAGAATTTCTAGGAATGAAGACAACTGAAAGCATTCATCTAAGACCTTGCCTTTCTGAGGTCTAAATTTACTCAAGGCAATAAAAAGCTATTATTTGGACCTGGACATGCGAGTTGAAGCACTTAGTGCTCTATTTCAGGAAAATGTTCAATTTTAATCCTGTACTAATCGTTAATGATGCTAATTGGTCACTGAACATTTTAGGAAAGCTACGAAAAGCAAGGCAGTCATATGTATTTTTTTCTACAACCTTATCAGGGCATTTAATTTTCAATTATTTTTGTATTGCTCTTGTTCTAAGCCTGACAGTGCTAGGGATTAAGGAAGGCAGTGCAGAGAGTGGACCTGACTGTGCACCCTGACTATACACAGCATACTTATCTCAAGAACAAGAGCAAAGTGTGAATTGCTTTAAAATCCACCCCACAGGTACAGCAAATACACAGTGGGAGTTGAGCTGGCAGTTTGTCATACAGGTCAGCAGCACTCCAAGAATATGATGACAATAAGGGAAGCTTCTGGGGGGAATTCGGCAGAAATGGAAGGTGGTTTGGTTACGGAGGAAAGACAAGGTTAGTACCAAGCAAGAAAATAGTAAAGCGAGAGAGACAGATGAAATAAAGGATTCAAGTGAGGGTAACTGCTGAACTGAAAAACCCAAGGATGAGAGGCTGGAATTTGATCCAGGGGGAAAAGAAATATTGCAAAAGTAGTAAAATGACCTTAGCGAACAGAGAGGAAGTTATGGCAGAGATAGATTTAATTGCAGCAAATGGGAACATGGAGCAGATTTGGTAGGGAGGGATGAAAGGAAATAGAACAACACACAGCTGAGTAGTATGGAGAAAATGGCCAAGGAGAGTTCCAGTTCTCAGGTTCACAAACCTGAATGAATGAGAAAACACTCAAATCACCAGTGAGGGGAAGAGAGGGAGAAGGGAAAGATGATTAAATGGAAAGCAACTCAGGTTTTCTAAACCTGAAGTAGAAATGAAACATTCAATAGACACTGAAAAGACAGGAAATGATCTGTGACCAAGAGCATAGTGCAAGCTGTATGTAAGGAAGCATACCTGAAAGGCACTCTCAACCACTGACAACCCATGACTTCTGAATTTTCAAGCTTATTTTCTTACACTCTGAATACTTACTAGCAAAGCTCTAATCGAAGTATATTACTTCACTGGCTAGTAAGTAACACCCTATAAAACAGAGGGTTTTCTTCACACAAAAAACTTCCACTGAAAAGTAATTTTGCTAGAAGGTAATTCCTCAGTATAGTATGTTCAGGCTCAAGTCAAACATCAAAAACCCAAGGCATTCTACACACAAAAGAAGAGTAAGATCATTGTTCCTTGAACAAATTAAAAGCCTTAGTTTTGGATATAATGCTATGCTACAAATTTACAAGCTTATACAATATTTTGTTTAGTTTTTTGTCAGCTACATTTTGCAACCTTTTTTGGCATCGAGAGCAGTCAAGCAAGGTTTTCATCCACTATGTTAAAAATTACTGATTTAGTAATATACTTTCTGAAACTACAAAAGCTTCCAACAGCAAAAAATGTATTTGGAATAATTAAGAAAAAAAATTATTTGCAGATACATAGAAGAATAAGATTAAAAGGACTTCAAATCATCTAGTTTTGCACACAGACATAATTTGAATCAACCCAAATCAGAAGTTAATCTCCCCAGTTTTCTTACAGCTGCCTAACAATGGAAAGACCATAATTCAACAGTCGGCTTGCCTGATCTCTATTACTTTTACAGTTAGATGTGTTCCTTAATATCTGAAATTACTTTAAAAATACCTCACAAGTTAAGCTTACTCACTCTCAGTCATTTTTATGCGCAGTAAGATTTGAATTCCTCCTCATCCTCCTAACATTTTAGTTTATTGACTGAGAGGACTCTCGTCCTCACTGTCATTGTCATAGGTCAGTCTGTTTGCTAATGTTCATGTTAGACTTCCATGGAGTCACTTCAGCCTGTTTCCATCTATCCTCAAGTGTGGTCCAGCATTTTTGTCTCTGAGGCCTCACAAGCATGAAGAAAAAAATGAGAATTTTTTTTTCTGTTATTCCCCTATACATTACTACAGTTTCTTCACTACAGAACCTGAATTCCTTTCTTTCTAACAGCAAGCAAAAGGAAAACCTAATTTTCAAAATACTAATACTTGGCATGGGCCAATCCTCTTACAAATATGAATAACACAGTCTTTAATTTATGTGTTAGACATACGTACACACCATAATCACGTACTTCAAGTAATAAAATTATATATTCCATAAACAATTTTTTCTGAGAAAATATATAAAGATCCAATGGTAAGTGCTCTTTACACAGAAAGTAGAATTTTATTGGTTGAACTATTGTGTTATTTAGAAGATGTACTTCTGTCTACTTTGTGTCCACTAAGATAGTGGAATGAGACTGTAAGTACCCTTTATAGTAGGAAATTTCAAGTCTTGAGCTAGATGAGCAGGATTTTCATAACATAATACCCAATGTTACATTTCTTGCTTCTTCACCAGTGCAGTGCAGGGGCTACCCCCTCCTCCAAATGCCTTTTTCTTATTTCTTCCCCCATGTAATTCCTACATACTTTGACTTGTGGTTGTCAGAATTTTAATTCTTCTTTCCTGATTTCCTCCCCTAAGAGACAGTGCAAAATTTTTAACAGGAAGCTTCTGTCTGGATTACAAATGGCTTGGACCCTGCAGAGTCAGAACGGTGCGTGAAGATGCTGCTCCATCCAGCTTAAATGGTCCAGCCAGCACATTTTATTTCTCTTGAAGACATTCATATCAAATGTAGTTTCCATCAGGAGACACACATCTGCAATATCCGGGATAAAACTCAGGTTCCTCTGGGCGGAGTTGGGTGGCAGGGAACCCACCCACAGAGACAGATATCAATTTGCAGCTCTACTAATGACAACTTGCCTGCGTATGTGTTGGCCTTGCTCAAGAGATCTGTGCATGCATGCATGTCAGCAAAAGCACGAATCCCCAGGCAGTTGATAGGATGAAGCTGGGATTCCAAAAATTCACAGCAAGTCCTTTTCACATCCTGCAGTTGCAAGAGCCCAGCTGCTGGGAGCAGTACCTGTAAGAAGCAACAGCTGATTAATGTCACAATTCAGTTCTGAGCTTATACAAGAGCACTGTTGATATTAAGAAAACAAAATAAACCATTAAAGAACCAAGACTAAAACAGAGAGGAAGATTTTTGTATTAGGCAACTGAAGAAGTTAAAACCCAACATGAGCATGATTTTACCTCCCTACATTTACCTCCCTACCATTTAAAATAACAAGCAACATCTCTACTATTGTGTTCACTGGGGAAATCATTCCACAAACTATAACTCTCACACTTTATTTACACTCTTGCCAGTATTCATTCACAAGCTCCCTTCTTACTGTTCCCAACACTCCATAATTACATCTCATTTCCAAGTCTTCAATGTTAGGTATATCCTTAAAACAAGATTTTCTAGACCATGATGGAATATGTAAATCTTGTTTGCATGCAAGCACTGGACACTGTACCATCTTTTTGTTAGCATCAAAAATAAGCATCTTTACACAAGTGATTCCAGTAAGGACAGGATTCCACTAAGGAGAGCTTCCACAGAAGTCTGTGACCTTCTTGGAAGAATGATAACTCAGGCATGTCTGGCAATCAGTATAGACAGGAAAAATGAAGGATCATACATTTAACAAGAGTTTGATTTGAGTATCAACTGTTAATGAAAGAAATGAAGAAAAGACACAAATGTGATGGCACTGAGATACACAGTATTGCTAAGCAAAATAATCAAAATTTAGTTTACACCTTAGATAATTCTTGAAAATATTAAATAAGTCAACAAAGTAAGTAGAGAAGATCTGTAAGCATAAAAGTCAAAGTCACACAATTCAAAACAAATTTAGTAAGCTTAAAGGTTATTAAGCACAAGGTTGAAATAGTACAGTGAACTTACTTTATTTTAGCATATGTTTATGTAAATGTTAAGTTAATGTTACTAATACAATTTATATTACCAGAACTACAGTATGATTAGTTATAACAGTGAATAGATAAATTCATTTGATAGTTAATTCTATAATAAGATATAATCATTCACTTACATAGCAAAAATCAGTGCTAGAAATCTACTACAAATATTTATTTACACAACTTGTCCAATGAAGCAAACATTTCACACTTGCTCACAAATTCAGTAACTAATTCAAGGACAGTCCTAGATAATTTTAGGCATGTTATCAGTATAGCTGAGCAAATAATTCTGAGAACAATCCTTGACTGCATAAATGGATCCAGTAGGAAAATATGCAAAATCATCACCAAATTAGAATACAAAATGGAAAGGTGAAATTTGAGAATGGCATGGAGAAAATAATTTATTATTTGTATGCACAGTCACACTGGCATACTTATATGAATAGTACAGGAATGTTACAAGAACCAGATCACTCTTTATTACAGGAAATCTACATCAGTTCTTAGATCACTGTAACTGAGCTTGCAAAGTTAGAGATTTCAATACATTTTAAATATCAGAAAACAAAACATTCAAATCTAAATGCATTTTATATTCTGCTACCGAAAAGGAAAAGAGAGGCAAAGTGCATCAAATTCATCTCGTTGAATTATACATTGGGCATTGGTTACTAGGCAACGAGCTCTGATAACATCTAGCTATTTTCATTTGTACCTATAGAACTGTTGGTCTGGAAGCCATAAAAACCTGCGTTCAAAAATACAGTTCCATCACACTCAGATTCACTCTGCTGAAGCCACAGACAGACCAAAGAGGGAAGAAATACCAAAACAACCCAAAATCCTCACAAATCCATAAGAAAAAAAAATTTAAAAGACTATATTAAAACTGCAGTACAGATTAACTGCTGCTGACTATAAACTGGTCAGTTATAGCTCAGATTTACTTCCAAAAATAGCCAGTAGAGGGTATCATAACTTTCCTTTAAAGATCAAAAATACTGTAATGCGCATACTGCTTTATACTGCAAGAAATGCAGAGGTGAAAAAAAAAAATCTCCGATTGCTTGTTCTATGAAAATGTATTTTCATCATGGCTATTTTTTTTTTTACAGTCCAAGAAAACTGAACAGATTATTATTACAGATGGCAAATAAGAAATTACGTATTCTCTTTCTTTGCGTCAAAATTGTGGTGATGAATCTCGGAACGACTGCAGGATTTCCTAGCGCAGATAATTTAACCCTTACAAGCCCATGAAGACTCTTCCCTGGTTATTTCCTTTTGGTTCTCTTTCCTGCCAATTCTCAAAGCTCTGTGCACGCACCAAGCCAAATACATCTTTCCAACCCCACTGAGGCTAAAAGGACTGTGACCAGGTGCAAGTATTTGTTTTAAAATCCCCCTGTAAGGTCACCTGCATAGTCAAGAGGGATCCACTTAGGGCCAGGAACTTTGGTCCATGTTTTCACTGGAGTAGATTCAAGCCCTTCACGGTACCTCAGCTAGATCATCAACCTGTATCTGAAGCTGCTGCCCTCTCTTGTGGCCCTTCAGGTATATGCCAGGAGTATGTCAGAGGCTGAGGGTATCAACGATGTCTGCAGCTTTTTCTCCCTCTTCTTTCCCTGGTAGCATTATGACTCTGTTCATCTTTGTGCAGCTGGACACATTCACCTCACGTGACCAAAACGTGTGTTGAGCTTTGAGGTGAGGAGCAGCTGGTACAGGCAAGCACCTCTCCAGGTACCTGTGCAGCATCAGCTCACAAGGAACACATTTACAACAGTACCAAGGAGATACAGCCTGCCTGACTGATGAAAAAACCACTACAAGGAAAGAAGGCTGAGAGGAGATGGGCAAGGGTGATGAACTTGGGGAGGAAATATAAGAATGAACATCAAGTGGCATAAAGAAAGTCAAACTTATCTCCATATAAGCGTGACTGGAGGGTGACTTTTGCTTTAGATATATGGCTGTACAGTAAGCCATCAGGTTATGCAAACAGCCTTTTCTAAAATAATTAGTAGCATATAAGGTCTTCCCCAGCTAGCCAGGCCAGCAGGGGGAGAAGTATGTATGCGGCATGGCTCAGTCCCACAAAAAGCGTAAAACTGAAAAAACAACAGAAGGAGCTCTCAAGAGAGCAATAGGCTTGAGATGGCTTTAGTACACATATTCCTTCCTGGTGAACTGGAGATGCCCACCCTTCTGACAGTGGGCATATGAAGATCAGTAATGAGAATGGTGACCCAAATGTATATTTTAACTGCTATTTCAACTGTGGGTGTTGTGATTTCAGCACATTGCAGTATGTCTCTACTAAATCAAAACATAACACTACAAAGTATCTTCAAAACAGTAAATTTCATGGCAAACATTAAACCTCCCTCATGGACTATCCAGAAGACGCTGGTCAGGGCGGCTGCCCCGAGTGCCTCCATAGCAGACAAGGCTGTTCATCCTGCCTGAGGGCTGCCAGATGACCTGACAGGCACAGCCCCTAGCTTGGTACCACCTCTTGAACACACAAGAAGTGTGTCCTGCTAGCTGAGAATGGGGGAACAAGTCCAGTGGAAAGAGCCACCAAGATGATCAGAAGGCTGGAGCATGTGATTTACAAGCAGAAGTTAAGAAAACTGATTTTGTTCAGCCATAAAAGAAAAAAAAAGGGAGACCTTATTACGGTCCACAGCTACCTAACATGAGGGTAGAGAAGAGCGAGCCAGACTGTTCTTGAAGATGAATAGCAGCAGGACAAGGAAAAGTAGGAACACAGGAAAATCGGACCTGAAATAATGGAGTTAGGTTGCTTTTTCTGTTTTGTGTTGTGTTTTGTTGGGTATTTTTTAAATCATGAGGCTGGTTAAGCCCCAGAACAGGTTGCCCCAACCAGCTGCAGAATCTCCATACCTGGGAGATATTAAAAATTCAGTGAATTTTCAGCCCCTCAACCTGCTTTTAAAGAAATTCACTGAAAAGTAAAATTTAAATTGATTAAAGCTTTCTGCCTGTTGAGTTAAATCCTTTTGATCCAGTAATTTTATATCTGTCCAAGCTGTCCTCTTTGCACTCCTTTTTGTACCATAAGGTTCTCCTAGACAGACCATATCGTGATAGCTGACGTGAAGATGCTTAAGGCAATATTTTCATCTACACTATTTTTAAATTTCTTAGAATCTTATAATTTCTGCCAGAAATATTTACTCAAATCAAATTGATACCCACCAAAATCACATTAAGATCAGTATAATGCCAATATGAAAATAGTGAAAGATCATATTGCAGGTTTTGAAAACAAGATCCCACAACATAAACAAACCCAAAATTTCCCAGAACACTGAAGCACTTTTCAAGCAAATAAGCCAATAAAAATCAGAGCAGTGTATGCCAAGAGAATTGAATAATGTGATGTCTAAAATAGAAAAATTCCATTCTTTACTGCATGGAGAGGAAAGAAAACAAATCTGTAACATCAGGAAAGACACTAATCTAGGAAAGCAGATGCGTGAGAATCCAAACACACTACAACACAACATCGAAGCACACAAAAGAGCAAGTTGCATCCTTGCTAATCACAGGTATTGCGTATTTTCAGTTACGACATTAAAATTAAATACATTTCAGAGAACAGCAGTTATGTTAATGCCTGTAATAAAAAAAATCTTGAGGAAATAGATTGAGGTTTAACATTTATTTCTAAGTTTTAAATAACCATTTCAGCAAACTAAGCTCCTTCGTTTGCTGTTTACATTATCATAGCATAGGGAAGAAGGAAATTAACATAGTGGTTAAAGATAATCCAAATTATTTTTTTTTATTCTCATCTATATGCATCTGTGCTGTAATTAAAACTGTGGTTTGTAACTGAAATGTAGTCTAAATTCTAGTGAAATCATTCAGCACGGCATTGAAATTATGCTATTTGGGAGTATGCATACAAAACCACCAAAATAGATACAAATATTTTAAGGCATCTGTGGGATAAGATGTGGAAGTTTCAATTTTGGAAAATTCAACCCTGCTTGAATTTCTGCACGAACAACATGTGCATGTTAAGCACAGTGTTCCAGTGTTAAAAAACAAAAATAAGAGGCTTCACTGGAGTTAAAGATGTGTGTGAGCTGCAAGTTTAGAACATGATGTCATGTATCTTACAAAGTATACCTTCTGGATATCTTAACATCCTCAAGGCTATTGCACAATGAAGACAAGGATGTATTAATTTTTCCTTTACCTAATGAGCCCCATGCAACTAAAAATCAGGTGCAGGTGGCAGTTTCATTGTATCACAGGAAGGAATCAGCCTGCTAATCACGACACGCTCCTATTCCTTCACATTCCCTTTGTACTAGACACAAATTTGTAGAGCACCACTTCAGTAGAAAATAATTAAATAATCATGAACATGTAATATTTTAGATGATTGACTTGATCTACAAAATTCTAAGCAGCTCCCAACATGGAAATCAGTGTGACAGATTAAAATGGAGTATAAGGAAAAAGTAACTGTTTTACATACCTGCTTTTTAACCTGCATCATAATCTTCACTTAAGAGTCCACTTCAGTTAGTGACATGCAATTGATAAGAAGTAACCAATTTGTTAAAAAGCAGCTTTTGAAGAGGTACTGCCTTAGAAGATTAGTCCGAATGAACTACTGATAATTAATTAAAACATTAGGTACAGAGGTCGGTTTTCTGTTGTTTTCTTGGGGGATTTTTTGAAGGGGGGAGGTGTGGAAGTTTTGGAAGAGATTTGGGATGCAGTTAGTGGTTGCTGGAGTGCAGAAACAAGATTCATGAAGCAAATGAAATAACAGAAGAGTCACTTATTCAAGTAACATGCTGTAATGAGTGGTGTCCATCTACAAGGGAGGACGATGCAGTCTTGCTTGGCTTCAGGGTTCTCGAACATCTTCTTTACCAGAACAGTCCCTTAAGCACCACTTTAAGGTGCATTTTGGCATAAGCTTTCACACAAGAGAGATAGATTGATTTCCTAGTCTGATGGTTATTTTTGTTAACAGTCAGAAGCTTAGCCTTTCATATCCTTTTGTTCTCTTTAAAGATACTAGCAATAAAAATGAAACATTCTCTCACTTGGAGTAAAACATCTTGAACCTAAAATAATTTCAGTTAGAATTTTAGATTTTTCTTTCAGTGAAAAAAAAGGTAGGCATTTTGATTTGATAGGAACAAGGCTCTTGATTTGAAGTTTGGCCCCTGAATTTAAGTATGCGTACAGCAAGTAATCTAAAATGAAAGCTCTGAATCCTTCATCATACTTTAATTAATTCAGTGTTTAGAAGATTACATAGCTGCATAAAAACACCTTCATATTTTCTTAGGGACAGCATAATTTAAACGAGACTAACTTGAGTCTGAACAAAGCCACTTCTGATATTGTGTAATTTAGGAACTGGACAATTTGTTCTTTAATTATGGGAGCTGAAGTGCTACCCAGTCAAATCATATACATAGCTACCCTGCAAAAGGATTAGAAGCAGCTGAAAAGATTAAGTAGGCAGGATAACATAACTAGCACTCCATGGTCTGCTTTCTTTCTGTAAAGGCTGACCCACATAAAGAATCACTGCATCAGCTGATGCTTTGAGCTTTCAGTGAGCTTCAGCTACAGGACCGAACTGCAACAACTCACACCTCCAGCACCAGACCACCCTCGGCCTCAGACCCACTGACACACACAAGGACTTTGGGTATACCAAACATTACCATGATGGAAACATTTTTGAAAGACTGAATAAAACTGAAGATGTAAAGGGCTGACAAAAGACTAAAAACATTCATTTGCTGTTTCCTAAACTATACAAAAAACCTTTGAAGAGCGGGGGAGAGGGAGTGGGGAAGCAAAGAATTGTTGGTTTGCTGGGGTTTTTTGTACGTTTCAGACTGACTTGTAACAAACCAGGTTTGTTCTGCTAGTATAGCTGAGAATTTTCTGTCAATTTAAAAGAGAGGGCTTGAAATGCCATTTGCAAAATCCTAAACCTGGGCAGGAAACAAACAGCACCATAACTGGGAGAGTAGATTGTGAACCTCTGCTTTCTCTATTATTTACTTCTCTGGTACAGAAGATGCATCTATACTGCCAAGTCTTAAAGTAATACAAAGCAAAAACTAAGGACAACAGAAATAGCACGAAGTAGAAATTATTTCAGTGCATGATGCTTATCTTCAGTACAAAAATTATGCCAAGATTAACATCTAATATGCAGTAAATGGTCCTTCAGTGGACTCAAAACACATTTGATTACTTCAAGCTTTTACCATTATAATTATGTTTTTGCAGTTTATTAAGATAATCTTTTACTTATCATTCAGTTTCCTACAACACACCATAATTATATTCTAGAAATGTCACAGAGGACTTCCTCAAAAAAAAAAAAGGCATTAGGCTTAGCGACAAATTTCACAAACACTTCAATCTAGATGTTGTGCTTAAAAAATTTAGGTATGTAGAGCCAAAATTCCTAAAGTAAATAGCATCTACAGCTTCCCATTTGATTTTTCTTTGCAGATAAAGATTTAGTGCATACATTTCATGATTTCAAGCATGACCAATATCTAGAAAACAGAAACATTTTCAAGGAAGCCTTTATTCAGCTTCCAAAATTGCATCTTATGTGTCGCAGCATACTCCCGAACCTATTTGCAAGGAAGAGAGGTCAACTGTAGAGTCTCTTTAAATTACTTAATTTACGCATAATAAGCACATTGAATTTCACAGGGAAGTGAACAAGCACATATGCATTCCTTTGAGCAAACAACCTCTGCACTTTAAGTTGGCAAGGGTTACTTTTAAGGTTTTGCCACATGTAGCTTCATGGTCACACAGAGAAATAGAGACATGGATGCCTACAGCAAAGGTCATAGTTGAGACAAAAGTTGCTGCTTTCATCCAACTTGACATAGAAGAGTCTCTAGCACAGCCTAGCAGTGTGATGATTTTAAAGACTCAACTCACAAAAGTTGTCCAAACTTTCAGTCTGAGAAGGCAGTTTACACACCTTAATTATTAATGTTTAGCTAAAGGGCAACCACATCTAGCAAGGCAAGATGAAGGCACCAGATTTTAGAATCAGAAAACTTGTGATGTCAGTCCTGATTACTTCTAAACTACCCAACAGTCATGATATCTGATACCCTTTCTTTTCCATTTTTTTTTTTTAAATCATGTAATGCCCTGGGTTGAAAGCGACCTTTAAGACCACCTAGTTCCAACACCCCTGCCATAGGCAGGGACACCTTCTATTAGACCAGGTCGCTCAGAGCCCCCATCCAACCTGGCCTTGAACACTGCCAGAGGTGGGGCAGCCACAGCTTCTCTGGACAAATAGTCTATTCAAGTCTGTAAACTCTTTTACACCACACCATACTTAGAGCTTGTTGCTGTTATACCTCAGCGGAATCCAAATCCCACCTGGCCCATAAAACAAAGAGGTAAACATATTTTCCAGGGTAGTCTAGAACTTCAGTTTTCCAGAAATATGTTCAAATAATAGGTAAAATCCAGGCCTTTTAAAAAGAAAAACCAATATGTCTCCCTAGTTAACTACATGAAAAAAAAAGAAATGTCAGTTTCCTTCTGCAGAAGGAAATGGCAAAAATTTTGCCTTTGTTAGAACAGTTTTTGTCTAGCTGTGCTACAACCAGCTAGGAATCTCCTCCAGAGTCTGAGTCACACTGGAAGCAATTTTGGCATTTGGTTCGAGACAGAATCTGTTATGTCCTCCAACCCTCCCCAGTATGTGGTTAAACCCAGTGTTTACTGAAATGAAGCTTCACAACCCTGCTCTGCTTCCACCAGCACCACCCTTTCCCACCTTCCCCTCTTCCAAGGAAAAGAGGAAAAGGAAACCTAGGATGGAGAAAGGTAGAACAGGTGAACTCAACCCAGTTCCGGACCTCCTATGCTCTCATCTAATTTGGGAGGTAAACCTTAACAGGTGGAAATACTGTTAAGGTTTACCTTAAGCTGAAACACAGCCTATATAATGGTAACCCAAGGTTCACAGGGAATCATTTCCAAACCAACCTGCACAGCCAGAAAGCAGCACTGCTCACCTTGTGCATCCTAGGCAGCTGCACTCATGCATTTTGCAGCAACGTGTTCTATTCATTTAGGCACCCACCCTAAACATAATAACCACAATACGTATGCACATATATGTTTTTGTGCACTTCTCTTTAGGTATTTTAAAGAAAAGCTTATTATCTTTCAGCATAAGCTAGTAACTCACCCTTTTACCCTTTACAAGTGCATGCAGACTCTTTGAAACAAATAGACATGGGGAGAAAAATAAGAGTCCTATTCTAGTCAATTTACAGTCAACCTAGAAAAGACCTAAATTCTCTTCCTCTCTCAAATTATAGCTTTTCCATGCCTTTAATGGCTTTAAGCCTTTCCCCAAAGCATGCTATTCCTGTCATATTTTAGACCATCCAACAGTGCTACAGGTGATAATGCAGATTTATACAATGACATACAGATACTGCTGTGCCATTTCTTATGCTGCTTTTTAAAGACACTATTTTACAATAGCAGAAGTTTTTCTAAGGTGACTACAGTATGTTATTCTATACTAGGAAAAGCTGTTAATGTAAAACATAGCAATACGTAGGAGTAATTCAATTCTTTTTATTTTCATGCATTACTTTACACTTTCCAACATTAAATTTGGTCTGTGATCATGCTAGCCTGACATCTTGCTTAGTTAGAAAGCAGTGAGATTTTCTATTTTTGTCTGATCTTGAAAAAAATCCTTAAACCAGTTCATCACCTACATCTTTTGCTACCTACTTTTCAAAACTAAAGGAAATAGGTCCTTTGGAAGCCTGTGACACATTACAATCACTTTGATACAGCGAAAACCAACTGTTTATTCCTATTTGTTTCTTTCCTCCCTAGGGATTTTTGATCTATTTATTGCTCATCATGTGACAATTTAGGAGGGACTATAACTAACTTGACTTTCAAAAGCCTTTGATATAGTTATTTCTGGACCACTCAAAGAATTACAGGAGGTTTTTAGTAGCTATGCAACTCATAAATAGAATTCTGAGACATATGGGAAGTTTGAACTTTCCTTATCTCACCTGCCACTAACAAAACCCAAATCCTTGATAGTGTCTATAATGCTCAGGATCACTAATGACGTTGTGGTGATTTACTAAAACATGAGCTGAAATTCCAAGGAATAACGGCCTAGAGAACATAACATTTCCATACAGTCTTAGCCACCTCACTTTAACAGTTTCTTTTCTGTGGGTATGCAAGAATTATGTTTAAAGATATGTCTATAACATCCTATTTGCTCAAGTGATTGGCTATTTTTATTCATCTGCTTTTGCGCTTCATTTTCTGACCCTTTCTCTAAGCCTGTCCTTGATCTGTAAGAGGATGCACCTTGCACAGTCCATTGGCATAACTGGGACTTTCTACCTTAATTAGTTTTTGGCACCTTTCTCTTGCATGGCTCTGACAGCCCACACGCTCTCCTAAATCACTCATTAAAGAAACAATATGCAGGAAACGAACAGATGTTATATTTAGAGTTGCAGTGCTGAGTAAAAGTGTTTTATTCTTTTTATCATTTAAATTAAACATGCCTGTTTAAATCCCTCGGTGACTTCCCATTCACCTCCCACAGTAATCAGAATCACATGCTTCTGAAGTGCAGGATTACAGATCAGTATCTCTTCTGTAACACACTCCTGCCTCAACCCCACTTCTCTCTCACCCCATCACCTCCTCCAAGAGTTTCTGATTCATTCCTCGGCTCTTGCTTAGACCATGCTAACATAGCCAAGCTACAAGCCTCTTCACCGCCTTTGCCCACGAGTCTCTCTTCCAAATAAGCAGAAACAAGTGGTTTCATAAACTTCAGCCCACCTTCCCCCTCCCACAAAAAAAAAAAAAAAACAAAAACCAAAAAAACCCCAAACCAAAACACAAAAACCAGAACACCCAAACATCTCCTGAAGGTACAAAGATTTTGACACAGGGAAAATCTGTGATTCAGTCCACAAGACAACAGTCTCTCTCTGGAAGAAGTATGACTCTTTGCCTCCAACACACACTAGCACTTGATAGTCCAAGACAGTCTTTCAGGATAATTTTAATTCACTCCTCATACCTTTTGATCCACATTTTAGATTAATTTTCACTCTGGTGCTCATTGTCAGTTCCATTTCCTCCTTATGACACCTACAAGCCAGTGTACAACTGCTCAGATGTCCATTCAGGTATCTTTTCATTCTTACAAGGCTCATACCCTTCTGCCTACTCAATTTTCTTTATGGACAAAGTTCATGGGATCCCCATTCATCCAGACAAAAAAAAAAAAATTATAAAAAGCATCATTTGGAGGACAGAGAAAAATAACAGTAAGATACCTGCAGAAGGGAAAGAAAAAAAAAAGGCAGGAACATAAAAACTACAGCTATACAGACACAGCAGTTGCTTTCTCTGCAAACTCCTTTTGCCACTTAACTCATGAACTTCACCATCCTCTATAACTCAGGGGAGGACATAGGAAAGAATTTTATCCCTAAATGAAGTAGCATGAATTGCATTTATTCAGTTCGACTCAACAATACAAAAGATACTGAACAGACATGTCCAAGAGCCTCTTTAGGAAGGCAGCCCAGCTCAAGAGAGAATTGAGACGTCAGGCGAGTGCCTGCATTAATCCGTGGGGCTGGTGGTGTGGACTGGACATACGTGATTGTGCATGTACCTACTGGAAAGACATGCTCAGCCTCACCACCAAGCTGGAGCTCTGAGATATGGAGCTGCAGCCACCTAGTTCTTATCAGGCTACCACTTTCAGCAACCCTTAATGCTTTCCTCACGCTGTGCACACAGTGTGATTTCCTCCTGTCACATACCACCAAGCAAGCCAGATCGGAAAAGGAAATCCTACAAGGGAGCATCAAACATCTACCAAATAAGTGTGAGGCTTTGGAATACATCTTCAGCCACATCAAAACACAAAAAATGGTTTCTCAGTTAAAAACAAACATAGAAAGGGGAGTGACAATACAGCAACCATAGCTATTCTGCAGTGCACATAATAATACTGTGCCCCCAAAAAACAGGCAGTTCTACTTTGCACATATGTATACTTTGCACATAGCAAAAATTACAAAAGATGTGCTATGAAAAAAACAGAGAAAAATAGATTTTAAATGCATTTTAAAATTGTCAGAGAACAAAATATTAAATTTCCCTGCAAAGCTGTTTGCTTAGTATTTTGGTCAGCAGCTCTCATGTGAAGCTTATTCATTTCAAGTGCAAATTAGCAAAGGTTATATTTGTAATAAAATATGCCTGTAAAAAGATCGCGCTCCTCTTTTCCCTTCCCTCCTACACTCATTCTCCTGACAGGCAGGCACATATAAGCAAATGAAGAATGCCTACTAGGATTATTTCACTGGAAAAATGAGATCATTTACTGTTGCCTGACATGTCTTACAATGCATATAAATTCAAGAAGTGTGCCACTGTCTCTCCTCCAGCTATGCCACATATTAGTTGTGCCCTCGTATTATTAAAATCCTCAAAGCTGTTGTCATAAATACAAAAATAGGTCAAAAGGAGGTAACCAGATGGTTGCTTGAAGCCCTAAGTATAAAATACATACAATAGCAAAACACAGTGGTACCCTTCCAGCACACAAAGAGCACACTATAAGGCTGTTTAGTTCAACATGAAGTTCTTGCCCAGTAAGACTTAAACATGTTTCTATGAATAGGGTTTGTAATGAAACTCATGTCAGCTTGGATTTAAGTAACTCTCTGCAGTGTCAGCAAGCCTCTAATATTATTAGAATGGTGCTGTCATAAAAGAATAAAAGTGAAAGTTTGGATTACCATGTAAAGAGTGATTTCAACATACATCAGAATTTAAAAACATCAGTTAATCCTATTTTAATCATGAAGTAATTAGGATGTGCCAGTTTTATAAAAACATTTTAACTTGAATGACTCTGAATACAACTTCAGAATTTGCCAAAGCTTTCATAATGTAGTACCTATGCCACAGCAACCATGATGGAGATGAGCAAGGAGGCCAAAGGCTTGTTTATTTTTAAGGCTCTATAAGATGATCCAATAAAGAACTCCATCTCCTCCTAACGCTTTAATAATATCTGTGTCAGGGAAATAAGATCACCAACCGCCAATAGTTTTTGACACTCATATAGCTCTATTACATAAAGAATTTTTTGTAAAAGAAATTGCTTTCAAGAATTTGTGCACTTGCCTGAAACCTATTAAGAAAGAAAAAGTGAGTTTATGGACAGAATATTTTAGGTTTTCATGAAGGCAAAGCAAAAAGTGATGGTAAAATGAAATATGATGGCAGAAATATGGTAGTTTCAAGACTAATCTGAGTCTAGAAAAAGCCAGGCTATGGACAATAAGGGAACCAAAGGCCATGACAAACATTTTAATTATCTCAGAAACAAGCAGGATTGTAACCTGTCACCTCAGGGTTCAATAATTAGCACCTTACTCATCATATATTGAAGGCAGGAAGCCAAATCTGTCCAAAATGTTAAGCTTATAGGAGATTATTTGGGAATCAGAATTCAGTATCAGCTCAGAAAGATATAACTATGAACAGCTTAAAAGATAGCTATACAGTTTTAATGAAGATTTGGCCTACCAGTCTGTCGAAAAGAACATGTGCTGCACTGGGATACTTTGGCAAGTTTCTGGCAAGTTTAATTTACATCACAGGAAATAGAAATTCACAGATTTCCCCTCCAAAGTTGCTGTCAACAATATTTATAAACTTTAATGTAAGGTCAAAGATATTTTCATTTTTTTAAAAAATCTACTGCACCTATTGACAGGGAAATCAGTGCAATATTGCTGCACATTTTAGGGACAATAAAATAAACAATTTACACTCAATTACTTCAAAAAATTATCTCTAGAAAGAAAAAAAAACTACAACAAAATAAATATTACTATTATCTTCAATAGGATTGGTATTATCTGACCTAACTGCATTTTTCTTTAGAAGCCTGCAGACTTTAGCAATAAAACAGCTCAGAGGAATACCCACATGGTCCAATACTCTGTCTCTAGCCCCTATGTAAGCAGCCACATACAGCAGGAAAGACTTTGGAAGCTAAACCAAGATGAAGTGACTGCCTAGGCACTGTGAAGATGCAAGAGGAAATCTGTACAAAGAACCAGTGGGGAGGCGGGGACAGAGACAGCCATAATGACAACCTACTGGCTTAAAACATACCTCAAAATTGTATTCAATTAATAAATAGAGTGATGATTTTTAAATGTTGTCATCAGGAAACTGTGGTTAGTACATAGATGCAAATGAAAGTAAATAAAAGGCCTTTATCAACAACCAGTGACCAAACTTCAGAGATGCCAACATTAACCAGTTGTACAGCAGTAACACTTTTATTAAGATACTTGCATCTGCTAGAACACTGTGACTGCTTCTAGCTAGAAAAACTGCTATCATGACCCATGCTGTCATCACCAAACTGCCCTGTCTAGAACATCATTATCTATTTGAAAACCACTCAGCAATTACTGCTAATTTAGAACACACTCTTCTTTAGGACCCCTGAATTTCCGTAGAGTGCATGACTGGGGAGGTACTGGACCTATATTAAGTTTCTGTTGGTCTCTTGGTGACATGCAAGGTGTTAATGATGACCAATAGAGATGTAATTGCCTATATCCAGCCTACCTAGCACTCACTCTTCCCAAGATACACTTTTATTTAAGCTGTTTCACTGTCCCTGATCACCAAAAGGTTTTTAAGGAACAGGTGGCTAGAGGCACATCTGTAAATACATCAAGATCAGACTTATTCCCTTTCTGCCCCTTTTAGGTTTCTAAGTGCGGCCTTTTTTTCCAGACATCTATTTCATAGGCTCTCTGAAGGAGAACAGCCATTTCCCGTAGAAGCAATTTCAGCACTACTTTCTCTCAAACCAGTTTCATATATAAAATATGTATTTTATATTTGAAACAGAACCTACTGTATTATAAGATTTAGTGAAAGCTTCACAGGATTCAGTTCAGTTGAATAAATATTTCTTTTATCTCTTCCGCCCACTTACACAGCAGCAGGCACGCTTCCAGGACACAGAATGCATGTCTCTGTTCAAGTACTGAATTCAACTCCCTCCTCTTACAATGCCCAATCACATTTGTAAAGAACAGTCAGCCTTGGATTCTAAAAAGGAAAAATCTACCCCAATTAACACAGAAAATGTCCTATATTAATAAAGAAAATATATCCCTTTGGATATACCCCTTTTGATCCAATAAAGGAAAAGAGAAGTTTTGTAGAGTTCAAAGGCATACTTTATTGGCAGGCCTCAGAAACCCTCGACAAACATTCCAAGTTAGATATCTACAATGAAAGTAGCTTCAAAACACATGCTTTATGTTCTTCACACATCACAGTGTTGCTAACTCATATAAAGACACTTAGTTTCGTCACCTGTTCATACACAGAAAACACTTGCTTTCAAGGATAAAGCTTGACAAACATCACAGTATTCCTAGGAGTAATTTGACTCTCAGCTCAGATACAAAGATAATGGGGCTCTGAAGATTACTGGAATGTAAGCTCTAATAATTTGATCATGTAAGTACTCAAAGACTGTGGCAAACACTAAGTGAAGAGATAAGTCTTATAAACCGGCTTGGACTAAGTCATTGTGTATTTACTTCCAGCTGAAAGCACATACAACTAGCTGCTGTTGTTCAGTTGATGTTCAATAGTAAGTTGCTAAAATGGACATTCCATCATAATCCTGAACTCCCTTTTTAATTAAACTCCTGTGAACTGGTGTACCTGACCATTAGTTGAAAGGAGAGAATCTGAGATGATCAGGAGACACAGGCATGAGGAAGAAAACAACTCTGTTACCAAATCTGACATTCTGGTAATACAAGTTTCAGAACAACCTGGTAGCCCCTAAACAGGTCATTTCATGTCCCACTCACATAAAACTGCACAGGGTTCATCATAAGCAGACCAATTCTAAGTACAATACAACAATTTATTCTGAGTATTTTTATCTGAGTTTATTCTACTGCTTAGCAGAAGAGCAAATAAGGAATGTTTTATGCTGCACAGAATTTTATTTTTGCCGTCAAATTAGTATCCAGTGAAGATGGAGCATGGTAAAAGCAGAGCTATATTTACATGGACTTCATCTTATTGATGACATATAGTTTTACTACATTTTATTGAAATTAATATCTACTCCTTGCTGGTTTGTTGGGGTTTTTTGTCCTCTTCAACATATACAAGTCTGGACTGTTCATAATGTTGCATTCGATTTTGTGTAATTTTCTCTTCAGTAGACATTCTACATTTTCTTTCAGTTTCAAAATGACCAGTACACAACTTTCTTTTCCCCTGCTCTCCCACCCCTAAAACAGATATAATTTTACAAGATTTTCAGTAGGCCATTCTATTCTGTCATTGGTGAATTTTAAAATATAATTGAACATTTCTCCAAAATAAAAATAATTTATTAGTTTAAATTAAAAAATGTAAAGAAAGTTTAACATGTGGGTGTACTCCAGAAACCAACTTGCAAACTGGCATCTCTTCCTAACAGTTCCCGGTGTGAACCTTAAGTCTTGCCCACTAAACTTACTGAAAGACACTCTACTACTATTAAAACAGATAATGACTTCCACTGGTTGCGGTTTTGATTCATTAGAAGTATTATGCTAATAAGCATAAATACTTTAAACAATAATTCCCTCAAAATGGCATTTACCAAAATGAAGAAGTGCCACAATTTCTTTCTCCCACTGTATGATGACTGCTGTCACGTTCTCATTCTTACTCTCTCCACCAGCATAAACACAAGGGACTACTGAAATCAATGCCATGTTGCCAGAAAATCCATGACATAAAGAATCAAACACTGTATTTTTATTCACAAGATAATAGTTTCACTCAGGTCTGCAGTAACAAGGCCTCAAGGGACCGATTTTGGCCACTGCATATTAAACATGCAGATATGGGTAAAAGGCAAAGAGTCTCTAAGAGCAAGAAGAATGGTAAAAGCGTTAGAAACTATTGTCTCCAAAGAAAAGCCTATGATGTTTAGACTAAAGAAAAAAAATTAAAGTCTATATATAAGAACAGTCATTCGATACAAAAGATTGTTACAGCAAAAATAGCAAAAAGTTGCTTTACAGGGCAAACGGAAGGAAGTACCAATAATTAGTCTAATACAGACCAGGAACATTTAAGTCAGATACTACCTACCTTCTGAACCAAAAAACTATTAAAGCAACTGGAGTAAACCACCTAAGAATTATTATCAAGTTACCACTGTTAGATTTAATATGGTCTGCCAAGTCTAGATACATTCAGTCACTGTTTCACTTTAGAGAGTTCAGTAGCAATTATCTTTTATGCTATTCCCTGTAACATCACATTCCTTCTTCTTCATGCTCCTTTAACATACCCTCAGTCCAACCTAAGGCATGACCCAATGCTTGTGGGTCATGCCACAAATATCAATCAGTAGCTGACCATCGTAAAAGCACACATCTGTTTTCTTAAGCTGTGGGACTTCACGCCAAACTTCTCTGGATTTTGGTGTGAAGTATCTGTTCATTTTCAACCCAGAGGATTTTTCAGGATCCCACACCCCTGCAAAGCTGATCAACCAGCAGGCCCTAGAGGTGATGAGATGCAGCATGAACGGTCAAAGCCTGTACTACCAAACATGGTACTGTAGAATGACTACCTTAGTGACAACATGAAGATCTTCTTTTTTCAGGCTTTCCTGGGGAAATCAGCTGCTTTTTCAGACCTTGTTTTGACAGCACCTTAAATCAAATGTGCTGTCAACCGTTATGCCCACACCCCATGACACCATACAAATAGAAGTGTGTCTGTTGTACTTTTTATGGCAATCCACATGAACAGTAAGAGTTATAAATAAAAAATGCATACATACTGTCTGTATATAATATGCTTATTACTATGCAAACATTATTCTTGAATAATTTCAGAAAACGAACACAAAAAATGATACATCTTAAGAAGAACCCTAGATAGGATTCCGAACTTCATGTTTGTTGTACCTAACAAAATTCTTTAGAGGAAAAAAATATGCTAGGACAGAGTTACACAATTGCAAAAATACAAATTTTTGTGATTTTCTCTTCTATTATCTCTCATGCACTCATCTTATTCAAAAGCAAGACAGCAGTAGCAGCAAAGTGAAGCTACATGTAATGCTTTCCACAGGCCACAGGGAAACATCTACTCACAACATAGGAGTATGTTCCTACACTTCAATACACTAAGTACACACTTCAATACCCCAAGTACTGGGTGAAAACAACAACTGATAGGACCATGATCCAAGTTATTTTTAACTCAAAAACCCATGTGGGGTGGAAGTGGTGATAGAGTGTTACGTTGTTGGATGCTTTCTCAACTTCAGTGATCTACGTTTTAAACAGTCCAGCAAACAGTTGTATCAGCACAATTAAAGGAACAGAGAACTGTAGCAGGCAATCAGAAAGGAACCCAACCGACTAACTTGTGTTTATTCAAATCACATTCCATTCAGCCTCTATCAGGCTGACCACTACAACCCGTAACAAATCCATCACCCGCCAACAACTGCGGGAATTTCTCCTCCGATATATTTGTGCTCAGGAGAGGCCCGAGGTGCACAGCTGACTAAAAAGGGGCTGCAGTGCATACGCATGGCGTGGGAGAGTTACTCATGCATGAGCTTCTTATAGTAACCAACTCTCCCACATGGAGCACTGCATGTAATTAATACCTATATGCATTTCAAAAAAATTTGATATGCAAGAAAGTTGATTTGCCTTCTGAAAACATTAACTTGGATGTTCCCTTCTTAAAATAAGAAGAATGAGCTATTGCATTAAGTCTAAAAATAAAAAAAAAAATTAAAAAAAGAAAAGAAAAGGGAAGAGCAGAGAGTTAAGAATGCAGAAAAACATGACATAATATGTAAATACAGCAGAAACATGGCATGGTATTATGCAAAGTGAGCACCACTAGAGATGAATTATAAAATAACTTGCTCTAAATGAAGGACAAACACTAAAAGAATGTACACATTCATATACCAGCTGTCTTATTGTTGCAGGCTGGGGGGAACCTATTGAACCAAGAACTGAAGAAAAGAACAAATGTTCTTTTGTATTTAACTAATGTAATGATAACAGCCAGTGATGAGAGCCTCCCATGTTGATAGTTTATGGGCTAAATGAATGTGGTTTTCTCGTCAATCATTGACTTACACCTGATTTTCCTACCTACACACCTGCCCAAAATCATACACAAGTGAGAACAGGACAGTGGGGAGAAAAAAATGGGCAGCTCTAATTGAGAAGCTGCAAAGGCACAGTCAGAAAGCACTCTCCTACCCACATCTAGATCAAGTAAGATTCTACTGAAAGAAGCTCACAGTTAACCTCCCCTTGAGAATGACCAGTGAGCTGGGCTAAGATTATGTATTCCTTTATAATTAGTTTTCATAAATATACAATGCAGCTATTTTAATACCAAGAATTACTTAGCAATTCTACATTACTTAAACATGAAGCTTGCACATCCTCTTCAAACACTGTATCACATATTAGAAATTAATTCAACAGCTATTCTTACTATGCATAACCTGAAGAGATGGAATGGTGGAATGATACACTTGAAATCCCATACAGGGTATGAGAATAAGAATCATAACCAGCCACCTAGAAGTTAACACTTCAGTTCGGCATATTAGTCCAAATACAAAAAAATGTAAGACAAAATTACACAGCATCTTAGGTTTTCAGAGTTCAGAGTTCCTAGAAGATAAATTCCTAATCATTACCAAATTTTCACAATACCTTCTGGGTCATATGGACAAGAAATTGAGAGGTAGAATTAATCTCAAGAGCATGCAACAACGCTTATGAAGAGAACACAGTTTTAACTACAGCCTGACAGTCTGCAGTAGGTTTCCAGGTTTCCAGAAAGTCACAGAAACAATTTCCCCATCTTAGCTTTCAAACTTAAGGAAAAGAACTTGCATCAGCATATTTATTTTTATCCATAGTATTTATTTCTGCTGTAACACAAATAAACACCACGTATCTAGTTATAATAACGCAAAAAGGATGAAAATGACAAAGTAAGAATAAGTTTACATTCAATACAGTCATACTATAAGTATATTCACCACCAACATTAAAGTGCAACTATACTGGGAAAAAATCAAAACCCAACTTAGAAGCCTGACGTTTGTCTCAGTACTCAAGTAACCACAAACTTCCAACATCACTCATCAAGCCATATTATTTCTACTAACATCCCCAACACCATACGATATCTATCTTCAGACAGATAACCTGGAGCCATGAAAATTAAAGCCCTATCAGACTCATGAGCTTTAAAACTGTGGATTTCTGGCCTTCAACCTGTATGAGGATGAAACATAACACTTTTGTTCCCCATAAACATGGAAGGGTCAGCAGTGCCAAGAATGGGTGATAATGCCTCCTCCTAGGCAGCACCTACAGTCAAAATACAGTAGGGCTACCTGTTAAATCCACTCTGATGTTATGGTTTGAATGTACAAGATTAGGGCCATTAAGCTCTGTCAGCAAGATAGAATATTCTACTTTAAGGATGAAAAGCCAGCATGATCAAGCAGTAAGAGGTCTGTTAGGGAAACTGACAGCTCTGGATTTGCTCAAGGTCTTGCACAGCAATACAGGGATTTGAGCAACCACCAGACTGGTAAAATACAAAAGAATTTCAGTCATTTTTTTCACTATGTACATTCACCATCAGACCAGAACAATTTCTTAAGAAGGAGGATTCTTAAGAAACAAGTCCTTAAGAAAGACAATAAATTCATCTTGTAGAATGACTTATGATATGACCTAAGATATGGAAGGTTTAGTAGTAGGATATTTTGTTTCAAGATGGCAGCACTTCTCATTTCAACAAATATTCAATCAAGCATAACTAAAACAAGCAGTGTCCCCATCAGATTCAGCAGCCAATAAAAAATTATCAATTTCAGCCTAATGCTCAGTAAAAGCAATTAATTTCAGAATACATAATTGCAACAAAAGTTTTCAATGCCAAATACAGCAACATGGTTTACACCCTGCTAAAGCAGCAAAATAACTGCTAATAACCAGTTATTTGGCATGGGCAACAGTAGAAAGAAGAGCATAGGAGTATGAAGAAAAACATGAGAATTAAATGTATCACCCCTTATGCAACTACTTTTAAACTAACCAAACCTCTACAACAAATCTCAAAAAATACTGGAAAGAAAATCTACTCTGTCCATCTTAAGTGTCTGTGGTTAGAAAATGTTAAATGCAGGAGGCTATGTTTTCTAAGCTTGTGTTTGTTTTATTCTAATTGAAGCTTCATCTTAAGGTACAGCCAATTGGAAAAACTGATTCGCTCTGTGTGGGATGGACAAAACCTTCATGATAGATATTGGTTGATTTAATTAAGAAAAAAAAAGCAGTAGCTAAAAATTTCTGCACAGTTGGTCACTGGCAAGTTACAGAGATTGAGCAGGAAAAAGTACTTTATTCGGCAGGCTAACAGGAAAAAAATAAACAGGACAGCTTAATTGGACAACATGGTTTCACATTTAGGAATAAATCTACGTTGTTTATGTAAATTGCATTTAAGTATTAGAGAAGGGGTGGTACAGAGGTGGCTGACAGCATTAATTTGAGGCAGAGTAGACCATCTATTTTATTGCATTACATAAGGTTTGGTTGCAAAGCCCGTTGAAGTCAACTAACTCGTCATTTACTTGAATTGTCTTTGAATTTGACACAGAATTTAAAGAGCATGACTACTTGCTTTGTAAGCATAAGATCTGAAAAAATTCCAGTTTGCCAACAAGATTTCCCATGTCAGAGTTGAACCACACTGACACAATAAATGACTCTGCACACTGCATTTCATTTGTATTAGAAAATATTCTAACTCTTACCTGCACATTTTCTTCTGTAACTTGAATTTCAGCAGTGTAAATATAATCAATAAGCATCCTTAGAGTCCAGCCATCAACTTCCTTTATTCGAACTTTTTTTGCTCGGCTTTCACTCATCTCACCTACAAATACAGTTTATTAGTCAAGTAAGATAGAAATACAGCATGAATGTAGAAGTTTAACAGCAGCAGAAATTTTGTGTGTGAACAGATGTGATAGTAAAACAACTTTGATAATAGTAATTCTTCTGTTTCTTTCCTTCCTCTAGTGAGGAAGGAAGATTTTGTTGTTAACATCATGCAAATGCTACCTGGATTAATACTTTTAGTGCAGGTGACCTATTTTTTTCGGTGTACAGTATCAGGAAAATATTGTTATCAGACCTAAGTAAGACTCTTCAAATGCATACAAAACATTTTGCTGGCAAAGCAAACTACTAAAATACTCTAGCTTTATTAACTTCTTAATTGAAGGAGCATACCAAACATGGTCTGGAGTAAATTTATTTAAATAAGAAAAGTTATACCCCCACAGAAGAATTAACATATGTATTTCTTTGCTTGCCTACTTATTATTCCATTAGTGATTGCACCTCTTTTACAGATCCAATTTAACAGCTCAAACTCAAGCTAAGATAAAATGGTAAGCAAGGGAAAACTTGTTGGATCTCATTTTGTGGAGGCTGACATGTTGGCCATATGCCACCACCAATCTTCATAGAAAGGCCTGCAAAATAACTTCCACCTTCCAAAATATGATGTTTCTCAAAATGCAACATTTTCTTTATGGCTGAAATAATTATCCAAAGATATATGTTGAAGTAATGACTATAACCTTCTTCATGACTTCCAGATCAGGTCATCTCAGACCTTTAAACCATCTTGCACTGATTTTAACTGAGAAACAGAACATGAACTACAAAAGTTGTGTTGGAAGATATATAAAATTTGACTTTGGAAGAGTATATCCCAGTCTCTGAATACATTAGTTTTTTGCTCTTCTGTGTTGGATATTATTTCTTTCCCTTAGGCATAGGAGTCTAGAGATAAAGGTATTGGTGATGTAATAAATTTAATGTATACAACAACAAAAGCAGACAGGATGGGGAAGTGAACAAGAACATGCTAAGGATCACTGATATTTTCTTACAAAGTCATAGGCATTTTCATTGTTTGTTACCCTCTGGTCTCTAGGGTTGGTGTCAAACAGTGCATTTTACCCTGTGCTTTTAGCAAAGGGATCATCACTGAGAAATCTGTTACCATTATTTATGCCCTTTTTTTGAGCAGAAGGGTAAAGAATGGCATGGCAAGTCAACCCTTTAAGTGGCAGGAAGTTCAAAGGACCATCTACGTGCACAAAAACCAGCAAAATCTAGCCCCCACAGAACTTTCCCCTTTCACCTGCACTTCTGAAACATTTCCCTACATCTTTGAAGGATGACTGCAGCACGTTCCCTGAAGGGCCCCATATTCCAAGTTTCTACTTCTAGTTTGACACAGATTAAACCTATTGATCTTCAGAGCATGTAAGCTGCAACTTATTTATTATGCAAGCTGCTGTGGAGGTGGTCCTTTGGGAAAATTGTGTGTGTGGGAGAGCAGATTTTGATATTCTGCAAGCACATTAGGTTTGTTTTCAGATTTTGTGTCAAGGCTTTTAGAGTCATGGATAGGCACCTTCTCTGTTTAACAACCAAGCACAGAACATTAAAAAAAAATTCTAAACAAGAAAAACAAAACAAAAAGCCCCACACCCAAACAACAACAACAAAAAATACCCAACAAAAATAACCCCAAAAATACTTGCTTCCAACTTTCATGTGAAACAGACATGCAATCTTACTATAATTCCAGATCAATCCATATCTGTTTGATAGATCATATAGAAGAAACCACAGATGCAGTCAGTGGGCAGTCTCAGTCTAGAATTCAACCTGAAGAACTCAGTTTATGACTGGGAAGCAGCACCACCATGTCTCCACAGAGTTCTTAATGACAGGAAAGCACATTGTGAACAGAAAGGAAGCACTGAGCTGATCCAACCTCCCAAGCAGCAACAGCAAAGCATCAGTTGAGTTGAAGATACTAAGGGGGCTACCTAAAAAGCTCATGTGGTTCCCCACAAAGTAATGCAAAGAAGGTTTTTTTCTTTTTTTTCCCTTTTACCCAAGAATTTTACTAATGGAGAATGGAAGCAAAGAGAGCAGGTAAATCCCTAAGGAAAACTGTCATCATGGAAAATTAAACTTAGGTCACCTTTGTCTGAAGTCAGGCCTTACAGCCACTGAAGAGTCCCTCCTCTGATGTTTTATAATCAATTCCACTAAACATTTAAGTAGTTTTAAATCATATTTCTAAATAATTCCACTCTATAAGAAAAAAGAAATATTCCTAGTAACATAAACATCAGGGGTTTTCTTCCCCAATCTTTCCATCAGATAATTGTTACTAACTTACTATATTTTGTAACTTTAAAAGACAGTAACTTTTTCTTTCCTGATGTTTATTGGGGCTACCATTACAAGGACAAATGGAAAAAAGGAAGAAAAAAAAAAAAAACCAGGCAGAGTTTGAACCCAGTTAGTGCCATATCCCAGCCTGCATTGCAATAATACTTAATGACTCAGCGAGTGATGGAATCAACCTGCAAACACGACTAAATATAAGCTTCTAATTTCTAGTCAAGAAGTAACCCTAAAGCATAAGAGTGCAATTTTTTTACTGTCTTTTCAGTCACTGTTTTATTCTGGATGGAAGAAGATACCTTTCCATTCGGTTGTGGCAGGTTAAGGGATCAAATTTGCTTATTTGAACTTGCAGATTACTGGATGAGAACAAAAATCCACCTAAGAAGTGTGAATTCCAGGCTTCATGGAGAGAACAATGACAACGAACTTCAGGATTTTTCTGTGTGGGGAATGGCTGAAATGCACCAATACCACAGCTGCTTACCTGCTGTAAGCACCCTATAAGCATAGTATAAAATCTGTTGATAACTCCTAAAGCCACAGCTGAATTCTATTTAAGTTCCCACCAAAATAGAACACCAACCACACAAACCTTGCCACAGATATATTAATTAAACACTTCACACCCATTACTCAAGTGTGCATTCCCACCTCCTGCACCACTGGGGATTAAAGAACACCTACATTTAAAAGCATAAAATAAGTAAAAAATTTTAAAAGGGACTGAAGCAAGGGAAGAGAAGATTTCAGTAATTCTGTCTGGAGAACAGCCACAGACACTGCTGCACTGGCACTTTGAATGAGTAATAAACTTCTTCACAGAAAGGGCAGTCAGGGCAAGCAGAAATGTCTTAACCACAGAAAGCATAATAAAAAGCTATAGTCTGAGTAAAGAGTATTTTCAGTGTGACAGACAACAACCGTTAATCTTTAATACAGAACTAATATAAGAGGCTTGCATTTCTCTGCTACCAAGGTGATAAAAAGGAGCTGTAGAAGGAGCTTTTTTCATTTTAATTTCATGGAGAGCAGTAAAAATTAAGAAAGAATTTATCAGTCACCCAGAATGCTTATCTCAACCATAAATGCAAACTTAAAGAACTTCTTCAGGAAGAGATACTTAATTTTACAAGCAACTTTAAAGCATTGTTGTAGAAGTGACTCCACTTCTAGCCTTGATTGTGTCAAAATATTTGCATGTAAAATCAAGAATTACCTGCTGCTTCCCCAGAACACAAAAGTATTTCAAATTTCATACATTTTATTGCATACAATTAAAGTTTTTAAAACACCAGTCTCTTTGCATATGGGCAGACCAAGAGTCACATTTCTACCTCCATCTTAGCTGGTGCTCAGAAGCAATGCATTGCAGAGAAGTCTTTTAATTTCAGACAGTTGACATTAACTACAAAGCTGGCACGAGATTTCAGGAGGAATAGACAAAACCTCAGAATTTTAACATGCATTTAGTAGCATTTTTACTTTGACACTGAATTTCACATTATTTCAATGTGATTTATAACCATGATGGAATTAAGCCCACAGCACAGGAATTTCAGCTGGAGGCTCCTATGAACCTGAACCTATCTTGGCTTTGCAAGCCCTCAGCATTCCTACTTTAGCAGTAAAGCAGTAACTTGGCCAGCATGGAGTGAACAAAAGTAGAATCAAGCCTGTACACAAAAGTAGTGGCAATGATGCAGAGTACATATGTCATGGAGAATTACCCTAAAAATACTGAAACATGCACTCCAGCTATAGGCTGCCAAAGCCACAGAAAGATTTCATGTCTACTAACAGCCTGGAGCACTCATGGTCTGAAGAACGTAGCAGCAGTAGTTGTTAAAGGACATAATTTACTCCAAAATTCGCATGAAAGTTATTTTAACCTTCTTTTGGACAAGCAAGATTACTAGAGGCTCAGAGGGTATAATGGCTTGGCAATTCCTGGCTTATTTAACATCTGATTTGTTTTTAATTAAGGAGACTTTTCAAAGCATTCATCATGCTAACAAAGGCTAAGGTGACAGTAGGTCCTCAGATGGCAAAAATAAAAATAAACATTAAGAATCCCAAATATTGCTATTGGCTTTTCTAAAAATCAAATTAGAGCCTAAAAAGTGAAAGTCATGAAATTTCATGCTTTATACAGTTAGACTGGATTACAACATAGTAAGTATTGAAACATTTGGTACCTGTAAACATGGCATGGAAGTAGGGGCTGCAGGCGGCTAACACAACTCTATGCGCTGCAATTTCCATGTCTTCAGCTACTATCGTCACATCACACAGCAAGTTTTGACTATTTAGAAATATCAGAGAAGGCAATTTCACGTAAGTGAACTACAACAGAAAAGTATGTAATATCACACACAATTTCTTTTCCCATGTCATCAAAAGAGGCAGGCAGACAATGTTGATGAAGCATTGTTTTTAAATGTGTTACACAACCACATGGCTATTACTCAATCAGATTATGGATGGTGCTTGGGTACACAAAACTTTTCAAACATCAAACAAATGAATTGTGATTCCTTGCACAGAAGTTTGCTGCATTGAATAACCACAATTTGTACCAGCCTAATTTATAAACATTCTCTCTGGAAATCTGGGCCCCTTTGAACAACTATGAAAGAAAAAAACAGAATTTAATACACACAAGAACTAAAAAAAAAATTACATAAGAAACAAGGCTTTACAGACAACAAAGAATCCAAACTTCAACTGAGATGCCTGTATCACATTACACTGAAAAATCATGCCTACTTAATTGTTCAAATCCACTACTCAAACTTCTCTATATTTACTGTTTTCCAAGCATTCTTCATGTTCAGCCCATGCACACAATAGCAATTATTCCTTCCACTCTGAGCAGTTTAGAATTTATTATGGTTAACTTCGTATCTTGCCTGACTTTGTATCTTCATTACATCCATTTGCATTCTTGTCCTTTGTGACTAATACATATTTCCTCCCTGTTCAGTTGCAATAAAGTAGCATCTCATTTAGAACCATTCCTAACACAGGTGTTTCTAATGCAGTTTACAGCTATTGGCTATACCTCTTTCACTTAAACCCATAACACGTGAACTCTTTATAATCCAATTTTCTAGATTGAAAGAGAAGGGAAAAAAAAACCCACATCACAACACCAAAAGTCTGCAATTTCACAGCCTCTAAATAGCCATAGTTACAGTTGCCTTTTATTTCCTGCTCATGCTAGCACTGTCCCTGTGGAGGTAGTATGCAATCCACAAAACTCAGAACCACGCAACAGAGGAAAAAGGGAGAAGTATGACTTAACAGAACATATTCCTTAGGGATGGAGATAGAGCTGTACACCAATCCAGTGTGTATTCTCAGTACTTTCAAGAAGATAAATTTTTACCTTTCCTGAATACATATTAAAGATTTTTAGATCATTTGCAACTACCACACTGAGCTGTAGCAAAGACAGGTAAGCAGTTGCATCTTGCTTGGACAGAACTAGAGCTCTCAGCCAAACTCCTCAGATATTCACCTCAATCCAAAAGAAAACTCTGATCTCTCAGTTCTTCAACCCAATTTTTACGAGCCCGCACTCAAATAAGGTGGCTTTGTGGAGGTCATACCCCAAAACTTTTGGTGGACACAACTAGCCTTTGGGGCCATATTGCAATCCTGGCATAACATTATCATTCTGCTTTCAGCTCATAACACCTACAGCAACTATCTAAATCTCGTAAGTTAAGCCTACAATATGGTTATTATCAAATAATATGTACAATATAAAGTAATGACCAAATCAGATGAAACACACAATTCAGAGGACCTTGAAACAACCATTACATTTATTATAAAAAAATGGAAACACAAAGCTACACATAAAAGGCCATCAGATACCCATCTTTGTCAGACACCTGCACTTATCCTGATAACAGGAACAAACGTTTATACTTAGTTGCACAGAAATACTAAAGATAACAATGAAGTCAGAAGCAACAGAATTACATCAGTGCACAACTAGGGTTAACTGATTACATTGCACATGTACAGACATAGTATCATCTCCAGTCTGGAACTGCATTAGGTGAATGAATATGCTCTGCATTACTACAAAGCTGACAAGCTAAATAAATGAGTTATAAACTTAATCATGTACTCTGCTGCAAGCATCTTGTGGCTTCCACAGCAACTCAGCACCTTCATTTCGTGAGGGCGCATCAATTTACTTTAGAAAAGGTTGTGTTCTGAAGTGGTATTGCACTAATTTGCTTGTATAGAACAACTGAATGAAGAGAAGTGTGGGGAATACACCGTCATGGTATAGAAAATGAGAAATAGGGGGCAAGACATTATGCATTTAAGAATAACTGAGCAACTGTTTACCAGCTTGCAGGCTATTCTTCACTGGTTCATACAGAGAAAGTTCATTACCCCCATCTTCAAAAGGTTTTGGTAAAGCTTTATTTGAAAGAAATGAGAATTTTAACAAATATAGGTAACATCAAATTCCATTGTGATAAAAGCAAATTATAATAAAGTGAAAAGATAGGCATCAGAGTGTAATTTTGTCATATGTCAAGAACTAATTAGTTATCCTAATGAGCTCCCTACTCAGTGTTGAGGTGATGGTGAGCAATGAAATGACAAAAAATACAAAGGATAAAATTGGTCAAATTTGTCAAAATTTGAAGGCACAAAAAAACTCTCTTACGAGCTACTAGAGCCAGACAACTTGACAGCAGCCAAAAATTTAATTTAAACACACAGACGTAAGCATTCAAAACCAAATTTATTTAGATGCTTAAGCAAATGATTTTTTTCACTAAGTGTTCACTTCCTGGAGAGTATATCTCTGGCAAATACCTGTTTGTGCTACACTAAAAAGAGAACTGAGATTGACCACATTTTTAAAGTTGTTTCTAAATCAAAAATATAATTTATTTAATTAATATTAGATCTATGTTTAGAGCAATGAAGTCTGAAACATTTTTAAGATATTTCTGTTCATTATTTCAAACAAATGAATGCAACTGGAAATGTTTGTAATTTTATTTATTTACTACTTACCTTCTTAAAATCTGTACTCAGCTTTAATAGTAAACATTGCTGCATCAACTATCTTATTAAATGAGAGCTAGTTAAGGTTATATGGCATAGCTCCTGTTCAAACTTTCAGTATTTATACATGCAAGACAAAATTGCTCAAATTGCTTCTACAGCAATTTGAATTTAAGTAACCATGGAAACTAAAGTATATGCTGAAAATAATCCATGGGCTTCAAAAATGCACTCTGCTGGAAGACAGCATATCTTTTACTTGCAACACAACAAAATGCAGGTAAGGTTTCTGACTTCTGAAACTACCATAAGATTAATTCTGGGAAACATTCTCCATGCAAACTCTAGCTCATCCTTAGGAGGTCATTGCTACTGGCTCTAGCCAGGCTCTGTTACGCTCCTTGGGACACCAAATCTGGTTACTGGAACACTTGAAAAAGCCAAGGGTGGTAAGTTAGGTGAAGCAACAAGTGTCAGTCTATCCAGCACATAGTTTGAAAGATTTACCTATGTGGAACAGCAAGGATCAAAGGCAGAGGCACATATCTTAAAAGGGTATCAGTTGCTGTGTTTCTTTTTGGTGAAGCGTCTCCAATTTTTAATTTTATATGGGAAATAACAAAGAACTACAGGATTTTTACAGCCTCCAGTACTGTTTCTGCTAGAGAAGCATTTTTATTTATTTAATTTCTCCATTGTTGCTGTTAGTTATAAAGATGAATTACTGTCAGTGATAGCTCTAAGTCCTGATTTCCAGAACTCAGTTGTGAGGTCTAATTACCAGCTGTCACAGTTTTCAACATCACTTCACCTACTCATATGTAAAATATAAATCAATATGGATGCTAAGAACACCACCAGCACCAGCTTCCCAGTTTTGCTGAAACTGATGGTAGTATCCCTCAAAGTCTTACAAAACTGTATTTAGAAAAGTTACTTTGAACATTTGATTGGGGAGTTCATAAATTTCTCCCAGGGGGGAAAGCAAATCATAACTAAGAAAATGTGCAGTCAGTTGGTTTATACTCTGACCTGTGTCCCCAGACTAGAAAATTTTAATATTTTTCTGGTTCACAGCCTGCCATGAAAATCAACAACAGGCACACAAAGAGCCTAAGGCTCAACCAAAGAGTCACTTTTCATCTATCCAGGATCAACTACATACAAGACAGGATCAGCAGCTGTAACTCCTTAAATACAACCTGTAAGTATTTTTCAAGTCTCATAAAACTAGTTTTGACTAACTTATCAGGTGCAAAAACATACTGCATACATTTCAGCTATCATCACACAGCCATCATTCAGCTATCACCTCACTGTATATTTAATCCTTCTCATCACCTATACTTCTGAAATTGCATGTTCTTAATAAACAAACTATTATTATTAACTTAACAAATGCAAATGAAAGTAAAAATGGACTAAGGACTCTAGGCAGATGTACACAGTGATGTAATACCTTCTTAATTCATTCATAACTTTAAAAGCTTTCTTCATGTGCCATGGATTTACTGTAATAGGACAGTGAATTTCGGTGTTATCATCTTTCAAATCCAAGGGCTTCTGATGGCAAAGTTTGGTACATCTGGAAAGAAAGAGGAAAAAAATAAAGTTAATACTTCTGTCTAATCTCCAGTGCTGTCACTTCTTATTTAGTTCACCATCATCTTGGGGAGAAGAAGATTTGTACTTGAAACTTCTTCTTTACTCAAAGCGATTTTGGTTTCCCTATTACCAGCAGTGTGGAGGAATAGGCAGAATTCATGAGAAGTGTACGATGGTGACTAACACTAGTGACATTGACTGAGGCTAACAATAATCTCCACCAAAGAAAACACGAAGATGTTTTCTGGTTTGGTATTATTTTATTTAGTGGAGAAATAGTGTAGAATATTTCCAATAAGCTCTGAAGCGAGGGCAGAATGAGAGTTTTGGGAACTTTTCCCCTAGTGCCTGTACAGATCAATGGCAGAATGCAGCAACCATGACCCCAGCCTGTTAATGCCTTCGCTGCCTGTCAGGTAAGAGCTCCTCTGCACTTCTACCAGGACCTGACTTACTGTTTCACACAGCTCCTAGTTCACCTCTGACAGGAAGACCACACAGTGACAACTGTAATTATCCAGGCTTTCCCTAGCAGCACCATAAGACAGGGGTGACCGAGAAAAATTGGGTAGTTTTGTAGATTCACTCAACGTTTTGAAAAGCATAAGATATGTGACCAGCCTCTTAATTTTTCTTACTCCCAAAACCCCACTCCAAAAAGGGAGAGAACTAAGCAAGGTGAAAAATCATTACTGCTAGCTGCAATTATTTCTTTCTGTAAGAAATGTCCAGGTTCTATAGACACTAACTGCTGTAAAAAATTATTATATACACTCCTCAGTCACTCAGAGTGTCCAAACAGCAAGTGGGCTTTTCATGCCAAACCAAACCAATGAGTTTCCTGTTTACAATCACAGTGTTGTTCTTACAAAGCAAACTGTGTTGCTGTAGCACTTAGAAAATGCTTGGCATCAGTGATGCTTTATTTTACAGTATTGCAACTGTATTCCTGAACCTCAAAGTTGGAAATAAGCAAAGGAACTGAAATCACTTGGTGGGGCCAAAAACCCTGGTACATTAGAGATCTGTTTTCAAATGAAAATTCAACCTTACAAGCATCAGGTAAGCACAGTCAAGTTGAACATATTCAGTGACTCACATAATTGCAACCTCTCTTCTACTATACCTGAAACTTTTTAATTGGGCATCTAAAGAAGCTTAAAAGAAAAACCAATGATAATTTAAGATTTTAACCTAGAACTCTATGTCCTGTGCACTACAACAGTGCAAAGCCAAGTAGTTGGCTTTATTTTTCATTATTCTAAAACTAGCTACAAAATTTTGGGTCAAAACAATACAAAATTGCATCAAGCAACAAAAGAACGTAAAAAATCTCCCCTAAAACATTGGCTAACAAAGTAACATTCATCCACAGAACTCTAACTACTACCAAGTTACTACAGTATATCATGAAACGGATATGAACTAAAATTTCCATGCTCAATTTTGAAAATTATACAATTCATTGCTGAAAAGCAATGACAGATGACAAATAACAGACAGAAATTCTGCATCCATCAAAAAAACCCCAAACAAGTTACATGCTATTCAGCACACACATACATTACTTCATACAGGTAAAAAAAGAAAGACATTCTATCTAGAAAACTCCTTTAGACCGAATGCTACTTTTCTACATTATGCAACATATGTTGTGATCAGAATTCAAAAAAATTGGACAGAAATCAGTGACCGCAGAAAACATTCAAAACACCAAAGACCTATGACCCAGTTTTTAATTATACTTACCAAGTCCAAGATAGAACAGTTTTATTGCAACTTTCTGCATCCCAAAGCAATGCATCAGAAACTGATGTCTGTTTATCTGCATACATATACAGGCTACACACACATCAAATACAGCTATGCAAGGGAAGAAAAAGTGATCGCAGTTGTCCATAAAGAGCTGCCAAGCAACCTGGATTAGATGGAAGAGTTGCCATGAAGCATAAATTAATTTGCTGAAGTTTCATTCGTTTGTCACAAAGGATGACTTTGTTTTAAGGTAATGAAGCCTACAAAACCACCAGTCATATGCGTCCTGTTTAGGGAACTGCCAGTCTGCCTGAAATACTGGAGTCCCTCTTACCATTTCACCAGTTGGGTCAAAGCTCTCTGCAACTGGTTTCCTTCAGTTTGTTCTCAAGAACCTCACCCACAGCGTACCTGGAATCTACCTCCCGAAGGCACAGGATGAAGTTGCACTGAACCGGAGCGTGTGAAAAGACTGAGCTCAGCTGAGGTGCAGCTGGAGATGGTTGCCTGGAGTGCATTGCCTGGGCACTGCCACTAAAAAGGATGCTTAACTAAATAACCAGAAAACCGGGAGTGAGATAAGCACGACTGCTGAGTCAAACAAGGAGTAATTTGGGACCGCATATGGAGGAAGCAGAAGGAGTGAGGGGGAGGAGGGAGAAAAAGCCCGCCTGTCCCCAGAAGCTGGAAGGCACACGGGAAGGCGGCGGGGCGGGGGTGCCGGCAGCGCTGCCCGCCCGCGGGAGCCCAGCGCCCGCTCCCCCCGCCGCACGATGCCCACGGCCGGCACCCGCAGCGGCACAACCGGGCAGCTCCGAACGCCGGGCGGCCGCGCTGGCCGGGGGAGCCCCGGCCCGCCGGGCACAGGTTCCGCCACCAGGTCGCCGACACGACCCTCCCGCCGGCGCTGCCCCGCGGCCGGTTCCGAGCGTCCCCCGTCCGCGGGCACCGCTCCCCCCCGCCGGTGCTGAGGGGCCCGGCGGAGCCGGCCGGGATGCGGAACGCCGCGGTACCTCCGCTCGCTGCTGCGCGGCCGGGCCCGCCCCGCCGCCCCAGCCCACGGACCGCACAGCACTCCGCACCGCACTGCCGTCCCGGCGGGCTCCGGGCGCCCGGCTGCCTCCCCGCCCGCCCCGCCGCCGCCGCCGCCGCCGCACTCACACGGGCGGCAGCAGCATCTCCATCGCGGCTCCGCTCGGGCTTCCTCCGTGCAACGCGGGCGCGGCGAGCTGCCGCCAGCACCATGCCAGCTGCGCTGCCCCGCCGCCGGTGCGGGGTGCGGGGAGCGGCTGCGCCCGCCCGGCCGAGCCCCCGCCGCCGCCGGGAGCCGCCGGCGCTGCCGCTTCCGGGTGCCCGCCCGCGGGAGGGCGCGGCGGGGACGGGCCGCTGTGCGCAGGCGCGGCGGCGCCCGGCCCGGCCTGGCCCGCGCGGTTTGTGCTCCGGTGATGGCGGGGTCAGGTACCCGCGCTGGGTAGCGTTCGCCTCGCCAGAGCTTCCCGCCCGGGAGGTGGGGCAGCCTCGTCTCGGGGACTTTAGGAAGAAGAGGCTGAGACGCCGCTGCCATTGCTGGAAGAAGCGTGGCCTTCGAGGGGGATGTGCCAGGGTCTGGTGCCCAAGCGTGTCTCCCGCTTCCCAGGAAAGCGCTGGCTCGGGACAGGGCCGGAGAGCGACACCCCGAGCTGCCCTGCGGAGCGCCCGGGTCAGGGTGCCCTCAACACTAGGGAGCATGGCTTGGGGCACTCACTTGGGGACACACAGGTTCTCAGTCCCGGGGGTGGGGAAAAAAGTGAAAGCCGTCCCAGGTCTCCTCAGTGAGAAAATCCACCAGCAGGTGCGCGCCATGAGGGACATAGGCATCTTCGCGGGCTAGGCAAGGAGCTGGCCCGACACCAGCTCATGCAGGTGGTTTCAGCTCGAGCAAGAGTCGAAGGGAAGAGCAAAAGTGCATCGGCACGGAGGAGCTGAACACGGCTCTAGTTCGCTGTGACCTGCTGGGTCTCACTGGCTTTTGTTTGATCAAGTCCAGCAGGAACACTGCCACTCAGAACAGCTGTCCTCCTATCTTTCCAAACGTTGCTGACACTGGTCACTAAGTACATGAGTTGTGTTTTAATGTTTGTTGAAGTAGCTTCTGTGATGCAAAATGGCAAAAAGAAGAAAGAACCGGGATCTATTTCAAATGTGTCTGTAAACAACGCTAGTTCAAGCAAAGATGAAGAGTACTACATTTAGCAGCTTCTGGCTTGGGGCATTAGAGAATAATTTACTGTACTTAAACCTCTGTAAATTACTTCCAAATTTTTGTAGATTGTGTACTGGAAAATAGGTTTAGCAAGCTGAACACAGTTCAGGTATTTAAGCCTGATAGTGTCTATAAAATTAAAATGCTTCTTCACTGGAGTAAGAGATTTTAAATTGGAATAGTATCTAAACTAATAAATCTACTAGTAACTGACCACTATTTTTCTAAGAGTGAGAAGAGTTTGAGGACAGCATATTTCAAGTAGGAGGCTAAACAAAATGGCAGGTGTGTTTTGGGTGAAGAATATTGTAGATGGATATGTAAAGCCTTCATCAATGTTTCTAATAAAATCACTGGCTATTAAAACTAAATGTATTTTAATCTGTTATTTTCATCTTTGCTAATCTCCAATAATACTCCGCACTTGGAAAATGCCATTTTAGTTTTCTCAGTTTACCAATCCTCTCTCACTACACTGTGATGTTTGATTTGGGAACACTTCAAAATTTTTTCAATGGGTTTCCACTGGAGGTTTTTCTAAATTAAATAATCACAATTGGCAGTGCCTGTTTTTATGAAGTCTGTGCTTTGTAACTGCTGAATTTGTCTCCTCTTGAGAGACAACTAGATTTGCCTCTGGGTTGTATTGGAGAAGACAAGGTACTTGTTAAAGATTTAAATACACACCAAAACCTGCTTGCAGGGAAGTCTGCTCCAAAGGAGCCAGGCAGCAATAATGCTCTCTGAAATGGAGGTTTGAAATTTATCTGGCTCCATGTAGCATAGCATGACCAAGGGAAGTTCATAAGCAGATGCGACCTGGGAAGATCCGAGAGTTGATGATGACTGTCACATCACACTTACAAGTTTCTATAATTTAGAGTAAACTCTTGGACAAGTCACTTTGAAAGACAAGGATCCCAAATTTGACTGATCTGTAAGACCTAAGTGAATTGTACTATGTTGTGCTTAACAGTCCACATGAGACTATTGTAAACTTGGGAACTAGTCCAGAAGCTGAGGGATTTTGTACACACTTTGCATGTAGATCCTGCAAGCACCTAGGCAGCTGCAGATTCTGCCTCATGCTAACAGGGTGGAACTGTTTAGCAATGTTGTGGTTTAACCCCAGGCAGCGGCCAAGCCTCAGGCAGCCACTCACTCACTACCCAACAGGAGGATTGGTGAAATCAGAAGGCTAAAATGTAGAGAATTTGTGGGTTGAGATTGAGACAGTTTAACACAGAAAGCAGAAGATGCACACACAGGGGGATCAAACCAAGGAATGAATTCACTGCTTCCCACGGGCAGGCAGGTGTTCCACCATCTCCAGGAGGGCAGGGCCTCGTCACATATAATGGTTAGTTGGGAAGACAAACACCATCACTTCAAATATCCTCCCTTTCCTCCTTCTTCTGCCCACTTTATATATTGAGCATGATGTCCTTTGGTGTGGGAATGTCCTTTTGGTCAGTTGGGGTCACCTGTCCTGGCTATGTCTCTTCCCAGCCTCCCATGCATTCCCAACTTCCTCACCAGCGTGGCAGAATGAAAAGCAGAAAAGGCCTTGGCTCTGTGCAAGCGCTGCTCAGCAATAACAAGAACATCTCTGTGTTACCAACTCTGTTCAGCACAAATCCAAAGCATAGCCCCATACCAGCCACTGGGAAGAAAATTAGCCCAGCTAAAACCAGCACAAATATTTATTCTTAATTGAACATTAAGCATTTCCAACCTGTGACTTCTCTCATTTTCTTGCAGTGTTGTTTTGGCTTCAGAGCCAAATGGTCAACATTAGTTCACTTAACTTCTGTGATGCAGAGCATCAGAAAGAAACAAAGAGGGCAAGGTTCTAATTTTTTTTCTGCAAATTATGTCTTTGTCATTCAATAATTCCAAAAGGCACCATAAACAGCTGAAGCAAGAAGTGCTTCAAACGGGATTATGCAGTTATAGCAAAATAACTTGTATCTCTAACCATGAGAAAACACATCCTTTAAATGCAATGTCTAGATTTTTATGGGATTCTGCTTGATCCAATACCTCTTCTTAGAAAAGAGCTTTCAGAGAAAAAACTTATTTATATATGTCTGTGGGTGTATGCATGTAGTTTTGAAAGGAAATGGGCTATGTATCTTATCTGTGATGAAACAGCTGTCATTTTTGTTTATACTGCAGCATTTTGAATTACTGCATTTACTGAGAAAATTCCCTGTCATGTTTCAGGCTGTCCCTATAATAACTCTTGGCACTTTCCCACTTGTTTTGGTGAGTTACAAAGGAATGTGGCCAATGCATACTTGGGGTCACATGGTTCTTCAGATGTATTGACAACTAGAAGTACTTTACTGATAGAAACCCCAATACTATCCATCAGCGAATTGCTTCCAGTGAAAATGACGCTATGCTAGCAGAGCTCTGCTTGCTAGCAAAATAGTTCCACAAGTTACATGGTCCTACAAATAGAATAACTAATCCTGGTAAAAGTCAATGTGACTGCATACATATATGGTGTTTTATTAGCATGTTTAAGGGATCACACATTATGCTGACATGGTCACGTTAGAAGAAATTTGGTTTAGGTTTAGCCACAGAGGACACTGATATAAGTTCTTACTTATGTTTAATTGAAAAACATAGGTTAGGAAGACATCTCCAAAAAGGACAAAATATAAGGTGGTAAGAATATTTACGCTTGTTTAAGATATTAGAAATCATAGCTTCTGAAGGATTTGGGTAGAATGTTTATGAGGACATGCTGCTGAGGCTGGGATTCTTTTCATGAACAGGGAAGAAGAAAGGAGTGAGGCTAGAATTGCGTACTTAAGTAATTCTCTATACTCCTATTTCTTCAAACAGAAAAACAATGTGATTCACTTTGTTAGCTCTTGGTTTATCCATTATATTAGTATCTTACTGAATTGAGTTGTGAGTAGATTATGTACAAAATCTATGTACAAATAAGTATGCATTTATCCAAAATACGTGAGGGCACACATGCATTTTTCCCCTCCTGCATTTCACCCCCAGTAATATTACCATCCAGCAACAGACCTTTATACAACCCAGGCCCCTGTATCTAAGCAAATCCACAAGGACCTTTGTGGAATTCACGACAGGACTTGAGTTTAACACAGACATTAGCTACTACTACATTCTTTTGTTTAAGACGCTATCACTAATACTAGCATTAATCCAGCAGTGACTAATCTTAAAGGCCTCGCTCTAGTGGAAGAGACTCCTTTTTTCTTGCTTCAGAAGCATAGAATATTTAAAGTTTCAGAGAACCATTGAGCTAAGGACATGAATGCACTGAAAGAAGAATTACACTGAAAAGTAATGTGAAATGGAAATGCAAGAAAGTGCATGCAGTAGACTGAGAAAGGGACCAGATTGCAGAGGAATATGTACTGGAGAGTAGGCAGAGAGAGAAAAAATAAAACATGTAAATTGGGATTGTGAAATAAGGAATAGCAAAGCAGCTGCTATCAAAAAGAAATTGTACGGTGACAAAAATCAGTGAAATACAATTAAGCATGGATTAAAATATTTAGTCTTTACTAGCATTATTTTCCTGTGTGAGCAATTGCTGGAGCACTAAGAATGACACATACTTAATAAAAATAGGTGAAGGGATAAGATTTATTCTGTAAAATTCATGGACCTTATAATGATGATGGTGAAAATTAGTAACTAAGAACTGTTTTTTCCATGTTAAAAACCAGATATGGTGTAATTTCCAGAAAGCCTTAATATGGCACACAGTCTAGTAAACAGACTTTAAGTACTCTAATATTTCTGGAAAAGAAGGGCTACATAAAAAGCAAATGGTATGACGCTTTTGAATTCTACTTGAAGAAGGCAGGTCCCTGTGGTTAGTGCTGTGTTCCTTCTAGATCACAGCTTCCAAAGGGAAGTCCTAGCTCAAGTAAGAGTTACAAATCAAAGCAAATGTAGGTCATGGCGATGATTCACATTTGTACTGCAAACTACAAAGATGCAAAGTAGATATCTTGATGAGAAGATCTAAGGTCCAGTGCTGCAAAGGTTTGGATTTCACATACAGCGTATCCCTGAGGTAACTGTGAAAGAGGTGGACCAACCCCTACTCTTATATCTGCAGACTTGCGTTGCTTCCTTTACACTGGATAAGGCAGTCAGGTCTCTGTACTGAATGAGTTGCATTCACCAAACCAGAAGAAAGCCCATCAAAAATTATCAGATTTCACCTTGTGATCACTTAGACATGATGCAAAGGGAGAAGCAGAAACCTGTAGCAAAGATATCCTGGGAAAAGTTGGACCATCCCAATCAGCACCATGCAAAGCTGATGAGGAGCTTCACCCTTAACACAGAATTATACATTACTGAAATAAGTTTTACACTATTTCTGTGTACAGCCTACACGAGGAAAAAAATTGACTTATTTGCAACATTTATTATTTAGCAAATAATGTGTCATTGGGGGTTTTTCCTGATTATTTCTCTTTATAAGAGTGTAGAAAAGACTTTTGTTTACTGTTATGTTCTGTCATACTTGTTTAACTTTTCAAAACATTGCGTTCTTGACAAATGAAGCAAAAGTTGTTTTCTTCTTAGATAATAATTTTAGGGTATAATACTGTATCTATTAGATGCAAGCCCGTCAAAGTCTGTGTGCTTTTCCTCCATCATATTCCCCCCTCTAACAGCAATATTGTGAGATAGTCCTAACCAGGTCAACCAACCAACACGCCTCTTTCTCAGAAGTAAAGGGCTGCAGCTCCTTAATTAAAATTACATTTAAACAACTGATGTGCCGCCATCTAGTGCTTCCTGAATGCACAAGCAGACAGAGAAATGGACTCGATTCAATCGTCCTGGGTATCCAGGATTGGCCTATTGCAAACCAACAGTTAAAATCATCAGTTTCTTGTAGTCATGCTCATTGTGAGCTTACCTAAGAACAGCAATTGGGAGCAATTTACACTGTGAAAAGTGACATAGCATGCTGAAGGAGTTAATCTGAATATTTACTGTTTCATATGCATACAAACAAGACAGGAGGAATGGTATTTTCAGAGTCTATGGTGCTTGAGGGGACATTCAGTGAAAATGAAAAATGCTGTAGACTGGGAAAAAACAAGTGGGATATACCTCATACATTGTTCAGATTCTTATGTTGTACAAAGAGGCAATGAAATAAAAGACATTAACATATTAAAACGCTACATTCAGGGAGGCATAGCAATAACAATCACATAGATCTAGTTACTGCACAAAATTTTGCCGAGAGGCTGTTCACAGAAAGTGAAAAGTATATCATGCTGCTGTTCCAGAAACTGAGTAAATCTTCATTTGGAATAACCTTTTCTGTGTGTGTACGAAAGACTAGAAGTACTGCAAACTCATTGGTTAAGAAAATAGCTCAGGATCAGTACTTGTAACTATGCAGAATGTCTATTAAAATTGGACTCATAGTAAATTGAAAAAAAAAATGAAGGGGAAATTTAAGTCAAAGATAAAAGTATGAAAATGTTTAGTCCAATAATTCTGGTACAAGCAGTAGTTTTTTATGTAGTAGTTTATTATGGTGTTCCTAGAGTAGAATTTTCACTGGTATGAAGGACAGTCTCTTTCCAATATTTCTATGCAAAAGAACATTGGGATCTGGACTAATATACTGAGGTTAAAAAAACCTGATAACTTCAGAACTTCAAATACTCAAAAGAATATTTGTTGGAATGTCAACATTTAACCATACAGCCTAAAAAGTTAGTTTACATGAACTAGTTCTTGACAAGTTCATTTTAAGATTTTCAGACAAACTATTCAGAAAACTGAGAAAAAACTGTGGGGGAAAAAAAACCCTATTTTTTCCTTGAAATTTTATCTTCTGTCTTTATTTCAATTTTATCAGTAGTTTTCCTGAGGTAATTATCGAAAACATTCCTCTTTTTAAAGGAAAACCACCCTAGAAAGTATATAATCTGAACTCAAATGTTTTCAGAAAAAGCTGTGTTTCCCTTTATATAGTTGAAATAAATTCTTGTCATATTGTGACAGTTTTACAACAGAATTTAAACAGAAATGGGATTTTGAAAAATCAGAAGAAAGTGAAGAAGATTACTTTGCAGAGGGAGTACTTTTCACCCTGCAAATTAGCCATTTGCTTAACTGCTAAACCATTTAAAACTCTCAAACTCATCTTAACCACAATATAAGATACATTGTGATACTTAATTCTGAACTTTTATACTTCCAGTGTATATTTCTAAAAATAGATATGAAATGGACAAGTTGTCTCCTTTCTTTAGCCTCAGTTTATTTGCTTTTTAATATGTCTGAGAAATCAGTAACATTAAAAGAAAGCAATCAACAGTGCCCATTCTGTTTCTCACTTTTTTTCCCTTTGCTATTATTTCACTTTTTGTCTCATCTGCATCAAGCAGTCCAAATTCTCTCTCTACAGCTGTATTATCTACCTGTTTTCATCAGTCCTGTCTCTGGACTTCATTGTGGACAAGTAAGACATTTTGCCAAATTATTTGTACTAATGGATCAGCTGAAGTAACCCATGGCCACACTAAGCTTCCAGCATTCAAATTTGTATATTAATTGGTGAACGACTGAAAGAGTTTTTATCAATACCAGTGTTATCCTCTTCCCTTTTCAGTAGCTTGCATTTAAAGGCCATGGAATTTTTAATGGGCATTTTACTTGTGAAGCAAAAGCTGCATAGCAAGTGGCAGGTTTTGATTATTACTGTGTATAAATAGAACTGTGATGCTCAACACAAAAAGTTGACACTTGCATGATGTGAAAATCTGAAACTATACATGGAGTGAAAGGTTCCTTTGTATTAAACATATTCAGCAGCAAACTGTTCTTTTAACCTCCACAGGATTTAAAAAACTTACAGAAGCTTGAAATGAAATTAGTTCTTCTGAAGTGTCTGTAATCTGAGTCTAGAACATAGACTACACTTACTGCAGTAAGGCTTTCAGGACTATTACAACCAATTCATGCAAATAAAGTTTTGTACTGTTATTTTTACCTTTTCACTTCCCATTTGTATTTTTAATAATGCTGGGATCTGTCACAACAATATTCTCAGAGCAGTGACTATATTCTTTACATAGACCTGAATATGGTTTAAGTACTAATTGTACTTGTAGTATGAATAAGAAACAGTAATAATAATTACATCTTATAGCTGAGTGTGAAAAAGTTTTTGAGCCCAATCCTGTTTCCATTCATGCCAAATTTTAAATGAAACTGAGAGGAAGAAAAGTAGATATTACACCTCTTTGTGAGGATACAATTGTGACAGCAAGTCTCCAAATATTGTAATTATTACTGATATGGCAAAGGTAATGCCTAAATAGAACATTTAATCCTGGATATCTAATGTCTAATTAGAGCTTTCCCTAAGGGCAGCATAGCATTGTTGGGCCATACCACATCTTTTTATTTTACGCTTATCAGATACCTTCATCAATACTGATGGAGTTGCAGTGGAAATAATTTAAGAACAGGCCATATCTTTATCTGTTTTAGACTCCCCAGCATTGGATCATCCTTCAGGAGACAGACTTTCAAGTCGTGTGCACTAAAATGACAACGTCTGTAAAATTTGACGGAAGATGGAACAGCAATAGAGCAGAAGAGACTCTTACTTCATTAAAACCTAACTATATCGTCAAAACCTCTCACTATAAAAAAATACCGTCAATCTAGTAATGAAAATGATATATCAAAACCAAAACAAATATCGGGTGATCTAGTAAGAACAAGAGTAGAACTGCTACTATAAAGATTAAATACATGTTTTAAGTAAAACAGTTGAAACTGGCGGTCACATACTTCTAGGTATGTTAACTGGTGTTGTAAATATAAATATTTATGCACTTCAAATATTTAAACTTGTAAGTTTTCCCCCAACTGTGCTCTTCAGTAATCCACTGAGAACCCTTACTTTTCCATTCAGTAGAAACAAGGCTTACAATTATATATAAAATTATACCTATTCAAATGAATGCTAATAAAAGTAAACTTACTGGGACTTTAAGATTCTACAATTATAGTTAGAAGAATTTGTTCTTTTGATTTTATCTTAAACACTTGTCTAATGGCATGTCTCACACACACTATGACTATGTATGCAAGACATTGAATCAAGGTGTGTTGGAAGTATACAGCACTTTGTAGAAATGGATTATACATTAGACCAAATTTCTAAATCTCCGAATAAACAGATTATTCGAAAATTATCTTTGAACAAGCTCAGAGAAATGGCAACTACATAGCAGCAACTGGGTTCACTTTTTAAATAGCACTGTATTGATACACTGTACTACATATCAGAAGAAAACAGTAAAACCAAGATTACAGCTGGCCTATAGTATTTTATGGAGACAGGCAGCAGAAGGAGGAGTACTTCCACAACCTAAATTATTATGCTGATGAGAAAAGGTAGTTACTTGAACTTATGTGTCTAAGTGATGAATGAAATCCCCGACTTTAGCTTTCTTTGTTCCTAACACTTTGAAAAACTGTTCTAAATCGCTTCATTTTTTTCTTTAAATCTCCTTCCCCTATCCTGTTTCCCTTCAAATATCATCCTTGCCAAATTCAGAATCCAAACCCTTCTCATTAAATGACACAAAGGTGTGTGCATATCTAAGCATGCATATAAGGAAGCCAACAAAATGTGAGGAAATAAGAAAAACAAATGTATTGTTGGTCATATATGAAAACAGTAGTGGCTAAGCAACATGAGGTGATATGTGAATTTTTGTGAAAGACTTCTTTTTATTGGTCGGGGGGTTTTGGGTTTTTTTGTTAAGTATTTTAAAAAAAAATGCTATTTTAATTGTTTTTTAAAATAAATGGCTATAAAATAGTTTAATAATTATAAATTATATATATTTATAGTTAAAAAAAATAGTCTAGCCTTTGTCATTAGCTGGCACTGTTATTAGCTTCTTGGCTGTGGGACTAGGTATAACACACTACATGCAAGCATTTCTGGTTATTCCAAAACAGATACTGTTGCTCCTTGCAAAACAAACAAAAGGTAAAGACCTCATGCTTTTCAGGCTGAGGAAAAGCTCAGGCAAAGGCCCTGTGCAGGTAAGTTGTATAGTCATACAAAGGAATGGGAAGTTCTGGCAGTCACATAGCACCTTTGTAAAAATTGCACAATCATGTTGCAGACTGATCTATTGAACCACTCTTAATCTCTGCTGATTATTAGATCCATGTAGATGTTAGCACACCTGCTAAGATACCTACTTGGCAAGACAGAACACCCTACAAAGGTAAAGCTTATTACTTGAGCAGCAAATTTATGGCCTCACTTCACTGTCACTGAAAACTTTTGTCCTCTGTTTGCTGATCAGTAAATTTGTCTTCTTGTCAGGAAGGAAAAATGTACGAAGGAAAAAAAAGCACAAAAAGGAGGAGGAAAAAGGAACATTTAGGCTCAGAAACTGGAATAGAGCATGGTCTTATCACAGGAGCTGGACTTTATCTTAGTGAAACCAGCAAGTTTAAGGCTTATTTTAAATTTAAGATAGTCGTACAGTTCATTAAATGTGTGTATCTCTGTAAAACAAGAACCAATGAATGCAAGTGATGAATGTTAATGCTCTGGGTGGGAGGTTTCAGTTGATTTTTTTTTTTTTTTAAAGATATCCAAGAAAAGTCACAGAAATTGAGATGAAAAACTTGGAACTTATTCTTTGAAGAAGCTCATACCTCAAGAGCAGTTTTCACCCCTTGGCACTTTGACATGCTTTCAAGAGAGGCAGAGCCACTGCAGCTGTTCAGGATGACAGTTCTGGCTTCTCTTAAATAGTACACGTAGAACAATTACAGCCTGGAGAGGATACAGTCTTGCTTGTCTTTCAGACTCCCATACAGCTTTGATCCTCTTCAGAGTCCTCACTAGTATTAGCTGAAAATTAAAGGATGTTCATATGAAACAAACAGAAGGTTAAGAAACGTTAACAGATGAACAGAGCACACAACAGATAATATATATGATGCTTTGGAAATTCATACTTTGCACATGCTTGAACACTGTGTCATTCTGATCCTTCCCATTTCAGAAAGGTTATAGCCGAAAAATGTCAGAGACGCTAACAAAGATTACCAAAGAATAACTATGTTCAACTAAGTGGTTGAGGAACATCCAGAGTACACAAGGCTGTGAATGTCAATAAGACAGAGATCCATAAAGTGAGTAGTCTGGACACTGTGAGCGGCCAGTCTGTCTCAGTGTGGTCACAAAGGGTTATAAAATGAAATTAGCACGCACACGTTTTAAAGAAAATGGGTTTCTTCACAAAATATAAAACCGGGCCAGAAATATCTTAGAAAATTTATGAAGTGCCTTGTGCGTGCTAAACTTTCCAAAGGGGCAACCAAATCCACTGGAAATAGCAACTAGCTGCGCAGACTCCATCCTTTCCTCAAGAAGCCCCTGCAAGACAAATTGAAGATGGGAGAATACTGTGCACTGCAGCTGACAGCAGCACTACGCTGCCTTCACCCCCCCCCCCCACTTTGGCCAGCCATCTGCTGCTGGGCTACTTTCCCCTCCCCGCGCTGCCTCCCGAGCCACGGCCCCGCAGGGACACCAGCCCGGAGCCTGCTGGAACTGGGCCCCGTTTTGAATTCAGCCGCGGGCTGCCGAGAGAGCCGCACCGAGCAGGCCACGGGACAGCGCGGCACCCCAGGGCAGCTCGGGGCACGGACCCGTGCCGGGGCGGCGGGAGGAGAGCTGACCTCACCCCCGCCTCGGCTCCATCCCCAGCCCCGCCTGCGGCCGAGGCCGAGGCCCCTCCGCCGGCAGGGCCGCGCCCCGGGGCGGTGCTGGAGCGGCGCGGCCCAATGGCGGCCGGGGGCGCTGCCGGCGGGGCGGGGCGGCCGCGCTGCCCGTGGCCAGCCGGCGGCAGGGCCGGGCGGGGGGCGCCCGTTAAACGCCGCCGGGGCGGCCGAGGCGGGAGGCGAGCATGGCGCTGACGGCGGGGAGGCGGCGGCAGGACCTGGACAACGTGAGCGCGGCGGGCGGGAGCGGGGCCGCGGCCGCGGGGTCCCGCCCGGGTGAGCGGCCGGGCTGCCGCTGAGGGTGGGCGCCTCGTGTTCCGTGCCGTCTCTTCCTTCCGCCTCTTGCTGGCTGTTTTCCGTCCCGGGCGGCCGAGGCTTTATCTGCTTCTTCCGGGGGCAGCCGCCGGCCCGGGCGCCTCCCCAATGGCCCTTTTGGGAGTGAGGAGGCCGCCGCGGCCCTTCGCTCCCCGCGCTGCCCCTCCCCAGCCGGGCTTGAAATACCCCCGCAGCGTTTGGGCCTGGGCTTGTTTCTAACTCAGATTGTTAGCCTCTAATCGAGGCTGCTCGTGTAGCTCCTTCAGCTTTTCTGGGTTATTTTTTCCCCAGGCGGATCCTGTCAGTGCCGTCTCTGAATTAGGTGCTGTTCGCTGGCATGACCACGGCGTTTTTGTGTTTGTTTGAGTATTTCTCCCCGCCCCACCTGGAAGCTTGCGTGGGCAAGGCTTGCTGGCTGTGGCTTGTTCCTGCCTGCCCTCCTCCCGGTGCTGGGCTGCTGTGTCAGTGGTCACATGCCGGATCAGAGAGCCAAGAGGCTGAAGCTTTAACCTGTGCTCAGCAGTAGTGTCAAACAAGGCGGGATTTAAGGCATTTTGGCTTTTGACAGCTGTGGTTTTGGCTCATCTTAATGAAACAAAACCTGTGTTTGCTCTAGTTAGGACAGTTACTGGATTTTCTTAATGTCTGATTGACTGCATGGGATCGTCATATCCCATGCTTTAGTTCCCTTCCTCCCCATGCTGTCTGTAATATCTACTTGAAGAGATTATGTCATCCACTGCTTCTTAATACAAGCTGTATTTTAGGATGCAAAGACAGATTGTAGCCAGTGTTGTAGAGGATGTAACACGGTCCAAGCTCTGATAAAGCTTTGTCTGTGAAGGAGTGCCCTGATCTCTCATGGTATTGCAGAAATGGTGAATCATTTATTCCCATGAGACAAAGGATATTGTCCTAAGGAGAATTGCTGTGTTTGTGGGAGATGTGAGCTGTTAACCCTGCTATTGATTCTGTGGTTTGGGTTGGAAGGGCCTTTAAAGATTTATTTCCAGCACCCCTGCCATGGGCAGGGACACCTTCCACTAAACCAGCTTGCTCAAAACCCCATGCAGCCTGGCCTTGAATGCTTCCAGGAATGGGACATCCATAGCTTCAGTGGGCACCATGTTTCAGTATCTCTCCACCCTCATAGTAAAGAATTTCTTCCTGATGTGTGATCTAAAGAGTAAGGCAGGATGCCTTGGCTGCTGGAGTGTTAGCCTTTGCTTTCAAAGCTTAAAATTATACTTGGCCTCTGAAAATGGGCAAACAAGGGACAGAGGGCATCTTTACTCACTTGCTCTGGATTTGATATCAGTGGCATGAGAGGAGTGCCGTTTGTAGACATTTAGGTGTGCAGTAAAAGGTCATCTTGCCAGGCAGGTATTTCAGTAAGGGTAATTTACAGTCAAAGACTGGGCTAATTAAAAGGTATCAAATAGCTGAGGGAGGTCTGTTCACACTCCTCTGTGGTAGGGCAAGTGTAGTGTTTGTGGTTCTCAAATAAAACTGGTTGTTGACTGAAATAACCCTTGATGACTACTTCCTTCACTGTAGGCAGTTGTCTGCAGGTGAAATAACACTGGGGGGCCAGTCTACATTGTGCTTGTTAACATGGAGTATAAACCTAGGTCTAATCCCTCTCTCCCTGTGCTAGTGTCTAGAAGGATGGCATGCCTCATTTGTCTTGAGGCTTATGTTGCTTTCTTTCATGGCAAAGAAGTTCTCAATTTATAAAACAGTAAATAGCCCAGTGAACCCTGGCGTGTCTGAACAGTCAGAAGCCTGGAGTGGGATAAGGTCTGCCCTTGTCTGGGCTGTGGTTGGTATCACTAAGGAATAGAGCAGTCAAAACTTGAGTGGAAATCTTGAGTTGCCTTATCTCCTGAGGCAAGGGACATAACAGGATGCTAAGAGAGAAACTTGTAGTTTTGGCCATCATAGTGCCTGTGTATATTCCACTTAAGATGTATTGAATGACCTTGTCCTGGCCTGGAAGGAGCAGGGATGCACAGCTCTGGGGCAAGTTCCTTCCAGGTTTTTCCCTCCACCCATACTTGACTTTACCTTATACTTAGTAAAAGATACTACGTTTGAGCTGAATGTGAAGTCAAAGACCTAATACTTGGCTCCAACATGACAAGGGCAGGCTGCATTCTCTCTAGCGTAGACAGAGAATGTCTTACTCAGCACTTGGTAGCATCTTCTTCCCTCTGTGAATTACTGCTTCTTCCGTGCCCTTGAACCTGAGTTCAGTTCCAGTTACTGCTGCAGGTGTTTTGACATGTCAGTAGTGTCAGTGGCTGAATCTCTCAGAACTGCTACTGTTACACTGCAGCTTTGTTGTTGCCTCCAACTGTAGTTGGCCAGAAGTAAGAACAAGAAAGAGTTCTGCAGTACCTGTGTAAAGTATGCAAGAGAGATTTTGTCATTTTTTGTACTTTTTCTTATAAATATACTAATGCTTCTGGCATGTCTCAGGGTTGAAGCTCAGATACTTGTAATACATTTTAAGGACTAAAATTCCTGAAGACTCAGTGTAACACTAGGAAGTAGATTAGTATTGGATTCCTCAAGGACTGAGTTCTCACATAAAGGTGTGATGAGAACTCACCTAGAGTTTGTCTTAAGATACTAACCTCGTGGGGTTTTAACCCCCCTTAAGGCTTGATATGCTAACAGAAAATTCCTAAACCTTTGTACTTTACCTTTAGAGCTTACCTGTTGCTATTGTTTGCCTTCCCCTTCTGTTCCAGGGTTCCTTGGAAATAACGCAGAGTTTGGAAGATGATCCTCTACTGGATGCACCACTCATTTCGTCTCATACATTGCATTCCCAGCTGAGGCCAAGATTTCATGCTATCCCAGCCGTTCTCCTTGCCAATTTCCTGTTGCTAATTCATGTAAGTTTAAGAAGCATGATTTCCTTAAGAAAACTTGCTATCTCTCTTCTAAATCCATACTGTTCAGGTGACAGAATTCTGATGTTATGACAATGAATTGCATACACTGTTATTCCCAGCTAGTGAGGCCCCCTTTGCCAATAAATTCTGATAGTGTATATGCTATCAGATACTTGCTGCCTTCTCATTCTGGTTGGTGCTGTGACACATCTTGTTAGGAGGAAAAGTATTTTAAATAGTTGTTCATCTATGCTGTTGGAAACGTACTTTAAAAATAATATTACTGCTGTAGAAGTGCTAAACTAGTTATAGGGGGCTGAGATAATTTTGATGCCTTTCCTTCTGAGAGCAACTTAAGTTCTGAGAGAAGGTAACTAAACAAGTAAAGTTGGATTTGCTTAGGGGGTGAGGCATGGTAGTGAATGGAGAGATAAATTAATGCACATGTTACTTCCTGCTATCACTCCTGGAGGTTAAGAGCAAAAAAGCACAAATACTGAACAGTATCTAGGCATTTATGGGGCTGGTAGACAGAAGCAGAGAGAGTCCTGCCTTGTAGTCAGCTTCTCTGTGATAAGCTGAAAAGGCTGGTGAGTGTGTGGCAACCAGATATGGAGGAAGGCTGAGGAGCTCTGAGCCTAAGATCTAAGTGAAATGGTACTTTCATGGCTCTTAGGGGCATGGGTTAGCAGTGGATTTGGTAGTGTTAAGTAAATGGTGGATTTGGTGATCTTAAGTGTCTTTTCCAACTTAGACTCTATCATCCTATAGTACCAGTGACACAAGCTATTTGAGAGCTTCTGCTGATCTCAAAGAAAAATATTGTGCCCAGTGCTCTTGAAAAGATGCTCTCAGCCAGGAGTTTAAACGTATCAACCTCTAAGGTCTCTCTTTGGGCAGCTGCATAAAGTTGTTCAATATGCTTTAGCCTTCTAACTTTAGGAGCAGATGTTTTGTGGGCCTTGTTGTAGTATCAAGAAAAGTCCCTCTAGCTGTCCGGTAGACTTAAGAAAGACCTCTACTGTTCTGCTGAATAGACTACCAAAATTCCCAATGGAAACCATGTATCCAGGCTTATTCTCCTCCCCTACCAGAAGAACTCTGTGCCATTCCATAATAAAAAGCACTTAAAATCTGCTATTGGTAATAGAGCAGTGAATGTTTTTCTGCCAAGCCTTGGGGCTTTACTGATGCAGCCAAATGTCAGTCACTCAGATCCTAGGAAGCTGCTGCCTATTCTCCCCCCACCCTTTCCTCTCTCCTGCAAAGGGAGAAAAGTGTGGGTAGGTGAAGAGAGTAGGTGGGTGGGTGAACTTCTGTAGCATCTGTCAACACACATTTTTACAGGTGAAGTCTCACTGCTATTGCTGAACCTGCTTCAGTGACCAGTTGGTTCTTGGAGCAAAATGCAGGAGTATTATTTTCTGTTGGTGAAATAGCGTTGTAATTGCTACCTTGAGTGGCACTGTCCCTCTCACTGAGAGGTGGATGCTTCTACCAACATGCACTAATCTTGTGGAATGTGGAGAGATGCCAGGTTAGCTTCTCAGGCACAGCCTGCCAAAGGGGTAAATGTCCTGCAGAAGTTCAGCCAGCATAGTATTGTGCAGTAGAGCTGTAATGCATCTCTGAAGCAATTTGTATATAACTTGGAGTATTTCTTCTCTACCTTCCTGTGCCAAGAAATGGTGTTAGGTAGCAAAATAGCTGCTGTGGTGCAGCTGCCTAGTTACATACAATTCTCGAAAGTGTGGATAGGGTATGCCCGAGTATGGTGGGACTCGAATTTTGAGTGCCTTTCCTTTTGCCAAGCGTTGCTTTTCTGATGACTTCCCATCAGGAGGCTGGAGAGCAATGTGAAGTGTGCAGGCTAGGAATAATTTATTTATATTAATCTTGTCTTTCCTTAATCCTCTGTGTGTGTATGTGCACATACACAAAATTGAACTTAAATACTACTCCTTATAAGAATAACTTTTTGTATGTAAAAATATGTGGGGGTGAAACACCTGTTATTGAACTGCCCAACAATGCAAGCAAAGCATATTTAATAAATACCACTCTAAATGCCAGCTTCCTGTCTCCTCTTGTACACGCTGCTGTAGTAGCTTAGTAGTGATGCAATGCTAGGTCATTCCTGCTTGCATCAGTTGAGTATAGCCATTTTCTGTATTGAAAAGCATTCCTAACACCGGGAAGGAGTAGAACTAAATGTGCCACTATTGTAAGAAGGCAAACCAAACAGTAAACAGATCAAACAAAACAGCTGAATTATTCTTAGCTTTGTAAGAAAAGGAGATGGCAAAATAATAAACAATTGATAAACCTTCCTCTTTTTAACTACTTAATCTGTCTAATTAACCCATCTCAAGAGAATATGGTATTTAATTTGCATTTGAAGTAATGGTCTTATGGATAATGTGGGATACACTCGTATTTTGGTTTGGATGTTTTTTCCTTCTGCCTTCTATCCTGTCTGTCCTCTGTCATGTCTCTTTTAGGTATTGATGATTGTGTGATAATTATTCCCCCTTCTTCCTCCCTCCTCAATTACCTAACTCTGGTCACAACCAGAGGAAGCTAAGGGCAGTTGTCTCAAGAGTAATTAAATGGTTCTGAAAAGTTGATTTCTGTGAAGAATGTTGAGAAAGTACAGAAATAGGAAAAATAAGTTCAAGAGGGTGGAAAGAGAGTGGTGAGATCTTAGATATTCATGGAACTAAGTATGGAAACGAAGCAGCAAATGAATTGTTTTGTCTATCGAAGCTCTCAATTTACTTCTGTATTGGTGGGAGTTGTTTTTCTCTACAGTTCTGTTTTAAAAATATTCCTGTTCTGTTCTGTTCCTCATTCTGTAGAATGAACCAGGATGAGAAAGTATAATATTATTCTTGTTCACGGAATGAACACAGAGAAAATATTTCCTGTGACAAAACCCTATAAATGCCAAGAAAGCCCTGTGTGTATACGTATACCACAAGTAATATGCATCCACAACTTTGCTTTCTAATTGGCTAAAAGACTGCTGGTGCTCACTGCTGATGCTGAAAATTTGGAGAGGAGTACAGAAGATAGGAGAAGTTATGGCATAATGGCAGTAGTCTGAAAGGATAAGTATATATACAATCTGACTATATATGCAATCTGACTGACTGTCTGGTCATTCTGACACAAGTAAAAAGATAAAATGGAAAAATCTGATGGTAAATATACTAAAGAATGATTACCAATTGGCAAAATTAATAATTCACTTTAAGTTACTATGATGATTCACTTTTCTAATGTCAACCTGGAGATGATCTTCAATGGCTGTAGTAAAGGATTGATTTTCGCTTAAAAAATGTCAATTTAAGGAAACATAGACTGTACCAATATGATAAGCCTGTCCCACTGAGTGGCATTAAGTGTAATTGAATGAGTCTAAAAAGATGTGATTTCTCTTTAGTAAGAGCATAAATCAAGTACTCCTTAAAGTAAAAAGGCATAGTAAGGACAGTCCAGAAATGAAATAAATTCACTATGAAGATTCAAGGAATGGTGAAGTAGATTTAGTAGAAATTCCGGGAATGGTGCCAATTACCAACTCTGTTCTGCTTGAGACAGGTTGCCCTCCTGGATGTCAATCTTACTACTTAGCAATTTAAGTCATCTGTATGCTCCCAGAGTGACATATAGTGGTTGTAGCAAATGTCTAATGTTTTGTATGTTACCTCACCTCTAATAAAATCAATTCAGAGAGTAATGCATAATGAATAAACTACATAATCCTGTTCTTGTGTTTTGGGCTTTTTTCATATATATATAGCTAAATGTTGACTTTAAAGATTTTTTTCTCTTCCTTTCTCTTCCAGGTTGCTTTTGTTGTTCTAGCATTTTTAGCAGCTATGTTTTGTTCTTACCCCAATCCAAACCAAGATAAGTGCCCTGGAAACTACACTCACCCGCTTAAAGTGCAGACTGTCATAATAATTGCAAAAATGATTCTGTGGGTTCTGCATGTCTTTTTTGAACGATATGTCCAACACCACCACAGCAGAGTCAGAAGAAGAGGTTACTTCTCCATATACCGATCGACAAGGCATCTAAAAAGGCTTCCACTGCTGATACACTCCACAGGTTAAGTGAACTTGGGTTTTTTTCCTTCTAAAGCTTTAAACTGTGACACAATAAAAGACTGAGCAGTTTATATATGTGTATTATATATTATGAACTTTTAAAAACCTGCTTATGAGCACTTACAAATTATATTTTATTCAGATGGCTCTGGACTGATCTTTCTGGCCTGCCAGGTGCAGGTTGTAAGGAACTGTTTGTAGTGCAAAAATGCTCATGAATGTGAGGTTGAGTAAAACATTTAGCCATTAGCATTTAGTCTTCAGCCATAAAATATTCACTCATCAAGGTCTGTGTTTGACTGCTAGCTATCTTGATTTGCATATTCATTTGTCTGGTTGGATATGTGATAAGACTGCTAGTCCTTCCAGGAAGTGTGCTGCTCTTCTCTTTTCAAGCTCAGCAATTTGCATAGAAACAGATGAATTGCCTGTTGCTCAACCGCTGCCTGAATTCAGTGAAATAACCCATTTCCTAATCTTCAGTTGGGCTCTGTGTAACATTCTGCTCTATTTCTGACTGTGTTTTCCTACTTTCTGTGGACAAAAAGCAGCATATAGGAGTGATTTGTCTCTATATATTTTAAGATACATCACTAACAACTTTAGCTGTAAAATGTTGGTGCAATTAGCTGGTGAAACTCTTCTACAAACTGCTTCAAGAAATCTAAAATCCATCTAACTTGAGGGGATTTTCACACAAATAACAGTGGAAAAGGGCACAGTGATGGCTTTTACTGTATTTTTGCCTCTTATAATCCCACTTCCCTTCTGGAGTAGATCTTTTTTTCACGAGAATTGATAAATGAGATGGTCCTGTTCTATGTAAAAATCTAACTTTCTTTCCACCCAGTCCCCAAAAGTGCTAGTCAGCTTGATAAATGTGCAGCACTTCAGGCTCTGGCCACTAGATAGAGCTCTGAAGATGTGGAAGTGTTTGGAGTGCAGTGACAAAATCCAGCTACAGCAGGCTAAATGATGTAAAAGGACTATTTCTGCCTATTGCAATATAATCTGCCATACTTATCCCTGCTTTGAGTCTTAGATGGAGCCCACTTCTCCCCTGCTATACAAACTCTGGGCATTTGTGAATGTTCAAGTGCAATCAGCTGTGTCCTGTAAAATTTTGATCATCAGTTGTTCAGAAAGTAGTTCTTCCATTCCTGCAAGCTTCTTGCCATGGTAATGACTGCTGATTCCACTTCCTTCACTTGACTGACACAGTGTGAAAGAGAGCTGCGCAGTTCTCTAGCTACATTAGTGGTCTTTATAAATTTAGTTCTTTATCCAGACAATGGTTATAACCTTTTTACAGGAAGGAAGAGAACACTTCACACTCAGTATCAGAAAAGAGAGTGTATAAAGAAATAAAAAAGTTTTTAAGTCTGTAATTCAGTATTTGTTCCCCTTGCCTAATTGTACTAATTTCAATTAAACTTTCAGTAACTTGCAAGTATTAGGATAATAGCTGGGCAAGTGGAAGCCTATGCAAGTAGGCTTTGAAAGGAAGGTGTTTCGGTTTTTTTTGCTCTGTTAGCCTCATTTAAATATATTTTAAATCCACTGCTTGAAGGAAAATACCCCCTCATTTTCGACTGACTGATGCAATCTCTTAGGAATTGAAAGAATGGGTAAAATGGATAGCATCAACAAAGCTAGAAACTGTTTGAGCCCAGGTACATATGTTAGATACTTCTAGCGTGTTTCTTCCACTCTTGTTTTTTAAGTCAGAAGAATCTATAAGAAAACTCATAATTGTCTACCATTACAGTCAAATGCTGAAATGAAGCCTCATTTTGCTATCAGCAGGTATAAGATTGTATGGTAAGGAAATTAGCTGAAAAGGCAAGTGTGGTATGAAATGAAAAAGCATTACTGAAATGTTTCAGCTTAATGCAGATACTGGGAATGAGAAAGTATTAATTTATTTCCAGTTGCTAATGAAATTACTAAATCTGTAAAATATAACATTTGTTTTCTAGGTAATACCGCCCTGCTCTTGATTCTGTCGGTGCAGCATTCCTTTCCTGATCGCAGTAAAGTGTACCTGTATCTTATCCTGGGAGTCCTGAGCCTGGAGATGATTAGTTCCCTGACATGCTTAGTGATTTACACAGGTGAGAGAGGCAAGCTTTGCCTTCTTGTGTGAGATTCATTATAGCTGGTAGGTACTCAGCTGTTTAGTTTGCCCTCACAGTAGTTCACTTGGCGTACCCCAAGGCATTTAACTGCCATTATAAATACAGAACGATTCTGTGCTTGTAGAAGGAGAACTAAGGCAAAGCCAAAACAAATTGGGAAAGATTGTCAGGCTTGATTTGGTTCCAAGTGCTGCTAAATGAAAGCTCCATGTTATCTCAAAGCTGTTAATCCAGTGAAGTGGCAATAAATGCCTAATTGTTTCAAAAAGTGTCTTGTGAACAGGTTTGTCTGTTTATCAGTGTTTCTCAAATGCATGCACCACAAGCTGTGAAGCAGTAAGAGGTGGCTGGCTTAGTCAGAACTGCCTCTAGGATTTACATGTGGGGTTTGCATACCTGATCGTGTGATTGTGCCTTATCCAGCCTCTTCCTCTTTCCCTGGTCCCACCCCAAAGGCTTCAGTTTCTCTTTGACACTAAAATGGAAGATTCCATCTAATGAATATTTAAAAGAAGCATGGTTTTGGAAGCTGTAATTATATTAAGATACTGCTTTATAAAACCGTGAGGCTTTGCTTTGTGCTATCACTGTTGGTAAGGTTATCTGCTATAGACTTGGTGTAATTTACGAAGACTTGGTAAAACACTTGTCTTTAAACTTTGCAAAACTATCTAAAATGATGATAAATAAATGCTTAAAAGAAAACTTTGGTCTGTTTGTAGTAATGCAATGGCACACAGAGAAATACTGCCAAGTAGCTTGTTTATCTAGGAAATAAAATCTTATTCTTGACTCTCCTGCAACAGCATCAAAAATGCACCAAGAAATAAGGTCCCAGCTCTAAACTCTGTCCTTGTCTTACAAGTGAGCGTAGCTGTGAATGCTGCAGGCTTGTCAGGCTTTCCCCGAATGGCCCAGCATGGCTCAAGTAGACTGACTGTCCTCTGCAAGAATAAAGGCAGTGATGAGGGAATGCAATCATGGCAGTCCTAGAAAACTATTCCAAGAATGCTGGCGATCATCCCTTCCTTGCATAGGCATACTTAGTTTCCTGGGGAATGAGAGATAAATTGTAAAACTTTAATAGAATGTCAGGAATTCGAGAGAAATGCTATTTCTAGCCCTGAGGCCTGCTGGAGCTCCAAGAGCTACATTGTGTGTCTTACCTTGACCAAAAAGGATAAGTGTAAGAAAGTTGACCTTCATAGTTGTAAGGCCTGAGCCTCTACTTCTGTAAAAACTCTCAAACTATTTTTTCTGCTTGTTTGTCACCAAAAGGGTATTGTTTCCTAACTTGTACTTTGCCAGTTCCTGTGACCTTCCAATTTATTAACCAATGTATACAAGGAAGTTGTGGGGTGCAGTGTTGTGCTTTCCAGCAAAAAGAGGCTTGAAGAAGGGTCCAGTGAATCCTGGAACTAAGGGGAAGAGCTTCATTGCTAGGAAGGAGTAAGGCAATGTATTTTAGCAGCAGCTACCTTATCTCCTGAGCAGCCCCAAATCAATGTAAAATTCATTCTCTAAAGCTTGGTGTACAAAACTAGGGTTAATTTTTGTGACTTTACACCTACTGCAAGAGGAGGAAGACCTCCAGTCACCCTAGGTTGCCTTTTCCAATGGGTAGTGTAACTTGTTCTCTTGTTTTGCATCCCAATGCTTGTTGAGGTAAGCTGAGAGCCTGTATGCATGTCTGTCTTGTGTGTAGTGGTGGATTTGAAGGTTTTTCAACATTTTAATATCAAATTATGGCTTTACTGAGGCAAAACAAATGTATTTTAAAATACCCTGATAATCTGTAGTAATAATGGCATTCAGATGGATTTTTCTCTCAGACACAGCAGAGTATATGACTGGATGGAAGCATGAAGCTTCTTTAATGGGTTAGTTTTAAGGGCAGCCCTCTGCTGAGGTATAGAGTTCCCCTCTTCAAGGCAAGCACTTAGCAGATACTGCTAAGATAGTATCAGCTAATGTAGCTGAGCAACAATGGGTAGACTAAGGTAAATTTACACAAAAAACTGATGACCCGTCCCTTTTTGTATTAGCATGTTACTCCTAAATTTTGGAGAGAAGGTAGCACCAGTTCACATATTGTTTCCGCACAATGAAATAATTATTTCTTAACTATTACAATGAAACATAAATGCTTATCTGTAGAAGGTTCATGTACTTGTCTTACTTTCTGTTAAATAATTCTGTCTTACAAATCTGGAGTACTTGATTGTAATTCTAGATATTTTGTTGTGCTTGTTGGAGCTGTTTGTGAATTGTACGATAGCCAATGTCCTCTGAAGGACTACTGCCTTCCTTAAAATTATCTCCATGCAGCAGTGTGTGTATGTAGCTGTAGGATGCAGAAGCAGAGATGCAGAAATCTACAAGGAATTGCTGTGATTGACCTATAATAGACTTGACATATATAAATCGTTCAAGTGAGGTAAAAGTGCATGGATATGGTATGATACAGACAGCTCTAAATGTCAGGTTACTATTCTAAGTTTTTTACTGCAAGGATAGGGAGTAAAGCTTTAAAAGACTTACTAAATATACGTATTTAATTACTTTCTCACATACTTCTAATATCACTTGAATAAAAGACCAACATTCCCACAAACAACACATGTTGAAAATTCCACATCCATTCCTTTGTGGTTTTATTTGTAGAGAAATACCATCATAGAAATAACTAACCTTTGAGCCTAACTTGTAGTTAACCTCTGGAGGGTCTTAGCATTGTTTTAGCAGGGTGGCCTGTAATAAACCCCATCATAGTACTGACTTGTAAAGACAGTCCTTCTCTGCTACAGTAGTGTGGATTTCTCACAGAGCTGGACTGTAATGTTTTTTGTGGCATTAGATGTATTGTTTCACAAGCAGCCCTAGCTGCAGAGTCCCAAATGCATGCTCTGGATATTTTGATATTTTCTCTGAATCAGGATCTGACATTGAATGGCTTTAAATATTTTCAGCTTCCTTTTTGAAATAATGCAGAGGGTGCCTACAACTTTTCCCACCCATCCCCATTCTACATCTGTTAAATTTAGCCATAAACTTTATTCACAGGTGCCCAGGAATGACTTCTGGGTTTGATAGCCAGCCCTGCAAGGTTCACAATGGCTTTCTGTAGCAAGCCTGCCCTATCTGGGCAGGCAAACAAGCTGCTGCTAATTACAGCTGGTCTAGTTAAACTAGTATTTATTGAAGAGCTTAAGCTAGAAGTTCTGAACTAGCTACTAGTAACAAAACTTCTTACAGATCTTTTTATGGCATGTTGCTTAATTTATGGCCTGAATGTGGAGACTGAATCTTGGTATCCTCTAAAAGGCAACTAAGGTTTCACCCTCTCTTAGGTGGCAGATTAAACTTTGCAGATGTTAAGCAGTATGTTCAAGCTTCCCCGTTCAGGTGTTTTAAGCAGCAGGACTGAGAGGAATAAAAAAAACAAACTGACGAATAAAATAATTTGCCAAACTACCACTGATTTGTAATCAAAGCAATTCCAGAAAGGAGTAGAAATAGATTCTGCTTTTGCTTTCCCTCTTCCCCATTCCTCAGATTCCTTTATGGTCTTTCCATCTCCTATCCTAAGAAAACCTGTCACAGATTTTTATAACTTAGAATCTGCTGTTAAAGCTTTTTTTTTCCCCACTTTCCAACTAACATATAAAGCTTTGTTGCAGTGAAAATAAGCAACTTCAATCGTGCCAAGCCAAGACCTGACATAATTGAAGAAGAAAAGATGTATGCCTACCCTAGTCACATTACCTCAGAAGTTGGATTCAGGTAAGAATTTTATATTCATTTTGTGCTGTGTTCAGCCATGGTATATAGGTAACACTAAAGTAATTGCATTGTTTCCTGTGGACTTCCATGTAATCTTAAACCTGTCAGCTAAACCAGAGATGGGAATAACAGTTCTGAAGGAAACTCTATGCATAAGCCATTTAGATGCACAGATGAGATGCAAGAGTCTTGTATTTTCTACATAGTAAATGACAATTTACTATGATACAGAAATCCTCAGACATAAGGATGGAGGTAATTGGACCATTAATGGCTGGTTGCATGAATTGTTAATATAAATAACTGTGCTTAATCTGGTTTAGTTAATTTTATATGGGAGTTTGAGGAAAGATACTAGAGTCTTACACTGTTATTTAAAGTAGGCCAACAGAAGCCTAGCTGATTCAGTCAGTTTTTTCAGGGAAGGAAATATATTGTGGGCAGTTGATAGACAAAGAAGAAAACTTTGTAGCTCTGTTCTGTGCCAGCAGTTGGACATGAGATTTTAGCGATAGATTTGGAATGTGTTTTAAGGTTGGGAAGGAACTTTAAAGGTGCGGAGGGCACTTAAGGCGTAAGACATAGAAGCTGTCCGGCAGTAACTGAAACTATCCCAAGCACTGGGACTTATTTTTTGTTTGTTCTTTGTGTACCTTCCAACTGCTCAAACAGGTTCCGGTTGCTGAAATCAGTCTGATATGACTTAACAAAAGCTAGTAATTGAAAGTAACATGGATTTCTGTATAAGAATTTAAATGGACATTTTTTAATATATTATGACTTGCTTCTATATGTGGTGCCTTCATAAAAAGTTGACTAATGAGAGATGACTAATACTTTGGGACTTCCCCTGGTGTCGCAAATGCAGCATGCACATGCTTTTAGGAGACTTGGAAGTAGATGTCCAGGATACAGGAAGGATTTAGAGTTGTCTTGAATTTTGATACCATGTCTGACTTCCATTTTGATATAAAAACCATGGTGATTGCATGGTGGACTTCATTTCTTTCTCATTCATCTTCTCCCCTGAGAAATTCTGAAATGCCCAGGGAATGTGTCTGCAACAATGACCAGCTGAGGAAAAGACTCTGCTTATTTTTGATTAAAGAGTGCGAACTTCCTGTGAGAACTGATTGCAAAACCGTTATTTTAATTTAGCTCTATACAGCTCTGACTCTCTTTCCCTTGAGAATTAACGTCTATTGAAAAGTGAATCCTGTCAGCCCTTCAGCTGACCTTGTTATAAGAATGTTTTTTGAATATCATGACCTCTGCAACCTAAGCTAGTGATCAGGAGCCTTAAGTTGGTCGTGCATATTACTGGTTAAGGTTGCAAGTTTTCGTTTTACAAAACTTGCATTCTTTACTTTTCCCAGTTTAGCTACATTAGTTTTTTAATTGAACCTAAGCTTTTTTTGCACTTGATAACCTTCTCAGCACTTTGTAAGAACTATGAAACAGGCAGTGTTCCTCCACAAAATGCTGTAAGGCTGAAGAACAACTTTCTCAGCTCTAAGATGCTCACAAGTGTACTAAGAGGGCATATTCGCAAGTCAGCTGAGAAGAAATAATATGTAAGGAAAGAGTAGACTACACTCAGGCATTAGTACTTCATCTTGGTGTGTCTTAAAAATTCCCAATTAGCTATGACAAAATTCTGTACTTTTACAGACTTTTCCCCCCCCAATTAACTGGGCTTTGTTTAAATGTTTCCGAGTTACTATCAGAGTTAAAATGAAGGATATCTGAAAGCTGGATATATTTTAATGGGGAGGGTAGTTGTACGCAAGGCTGTAGATCTGAAATAGCACAGCTTTTTGGTACTGATGCTGTCCTGGCATGTGACTGATATTGCTGTATATAGGAGCATGTAATGTATGCTATTTGAGGTTAATCAAGAGATTTCTGCTTTAATAGCTTATGATCTCCCACAGCTGAGCAACAATACCATGCCTGCTCAAAATAAGCTTCCTAATGTATGTGGGAAAGGTTCCATGGCTCTCGCTACAATTCTAGCATGTTGTCTGTCTTGGTTTCTTAAACACTAAGATCCTCACTCTGTAAATGTCTAGCAGGAAATATGTAACTCTGTTGTATATACATGGCATGAAGTTCAGCCAGACTTTCTCTTCCTGCCTTCTCATGCAAGATAGAGTTAAACATATAGGTGTTGTAGATTGCCTCTTCTGTCAAAAATTAGTTGATCCCAGCAAAAGTAAAGCTAAAGGAAACAAGTGTTTGTGTTAATTGGCTCTGACATTTCACATATTAGAACATTGCTGTCACTTACTGAAACCCGTATTTACTTTTGTTTCTTCAAGGGAAAATTCCAGTTTAGAAGAGATAGTTGAGAAGCAAGGAGATATAATAGAGTATCTTCAGCGACACAATGCACTGCTCAGCAAGAGACTGTTGGCATTAACATCTCAGCAAATAAAAACTTAACAGCATTTTGAAAACTGCTGCTGGAGCTCTGGAGAGGAACATGAAGAAGTGTAATATCCAGACTGATTTGTACAGATGTGACTCTTCTTCAGTCATCTTTCATTTTTTAAATAGAAGTTAAGCTGGAAGGATAAGCTCTGCGTACACCATAAACCTATTACAACTGGACATTCTGGCTGTCTTCAAATCATCAATTCTGGAAAAAGTTCTGCAGCTTCAAGAATTTTTAATTCCTCATAAGTTAAAGTTGGACCTGAGGTAACAGTTTAACTTTGCCCAGTTGTTGCTATTATTTTGTACTGCTGTGTAAACTTTAAGCTTCAGGCTACCAAAGTATTTTATATTTCTGGAATACAAATTTGTTTTCTAGAGAAATCTGACTTTCCAATGGATGTATTTGCAGTTTCTATTGCTGAAGCTGAGACTAGATGTGTTGTGTCACTGATTCCCTTTACTTTCAGGGATAGAGGTGGTGTACTTCAGTAATCCAATACAGATACTTGTTTTCTAGATGCATCTCCTTCTCTTCTTTGTCAAGAAAGTGGGGAAACTTGGCATCCAATTTAGGATTATAAAAAAGTGGTGGGTGCCCTAAAACTGCAAATCTCACATATAAGTCTGTGGTACAAAACAATGCCATGATAAACAATTGTTCAGAATTCCAGCTTTACAACTCTCAGAGGGATCCTCAGGGCTGATGACTATCCCATTACTAGGAGTTTGTGTTAGCTAGTAACAAGATTCCTACTCTGCCAACTGAACTAACAACACACTACTTGGGCATAAGCTTTTTTCATTGATCTTGTCACTGGAAGTGTTGAAGGCTTTTAAAGATACTGTCAAAAATGCCTGTTGCATACTTGCTCTTTACTCTGGCCCTTCGAAAAACATCAGCATCTTGATTCAAAAGCTGAAGTGGTGTATGTGGGGAAGTGGGAAACAGCAGAAGACTGAAAGGTCTTTTAGAAGTTGAAGAAACAAAAATTTTTGGTTTTAATTTATGGTGAATTAAGGCTGGTGAAAGAAACATTTTTCTTCTGGGTACTATTTTGTCTACCAATGTAGACAAAGAATTATTTTAGAAGCCAATACCTCTGTGGGGATAGGGTACTCACTAATCAAAACAGGGAAGAAGACTTTCATGAGGAGTGGTCTTGTAGTTGAATATAAGAAAGGAAAATTAATTGGGGCACAACTTTAGAGGTAACTAAACTGTTTAGTGTGCAACAAATATGGGGGTTGTCTCATTCAAAGAAAAACAAATATTGGAGGTTTTACTGCTATCCAACAGTAGACTGTTCTCCTTAACTGTTGTTTCTTGAAAATACAACCAGAATTTTATAGTATACACATAAGGAATAAAGTTATTTGTTTTTAGACCTCAGGTTTTGATGTGGTTGTGTAATGTCAATTTATATAATTTCTATGAAAAGCAGTAAAATGTGGCTGTGAAGTTCATGCACAATAAATGCAACCAAGGAAGAGTGTGAGTTCTGTTATTTCTTAAGCTCACGTACATCTGGTTCTAACAGGCAATCTGTGCAGATTTTTCTGTTATGCTGAAGTTCTCTCAGCAGTGTTGGCACTTAAAACTAGCCAAACAAGGATAGCTGTGCACATGTTTTGAAGGTTTAAATTTAGTCTTATTCTCCTTTTTGAGTAATTTTTTTCCATCATGCTTCAGACTTTCCCTGCTACTTGTTTCTTTCCAACAAAGAGAAATAGGCTGCATAGTGTAGCAGAACAGCTTTCCTGTGTTTCGAGGTCATTACTCAAACCTTCCTCCTCTTCTCTTTGACTGCTCAAGATAGACCTGGGGTTAACCAGTAGTGTTGCTTTCTGTGGAACATGGTAGCTGGAAAGAAAAGCAAGGGTGGCTTGTTCTGTGCAAACATATACATCTTCTTCCCTTTATTTGTTACCTTTCCTAAGTACACAAGTGATAACAAATGATAACTTTTAACAACCACCTGCCCCTTGCCCCAGCTTTATATCTTCATCATACTCCCAACTCTCTTATGTTTTCTTAGTGTCTTTAAGCTTTTTCTTTGGGCAGGGAGGCTTTTCCCATTTGTATGGGCTCCAACCAGAAGCTGGTAATCTTTACTACTCACCCCGAGTGCATGAACCTCTGGCCACGGTAGAGCTACAGTGAATTGTCAAATAGGAGCTGCTGATGGTTTGTGTCAGCCCCAAGCCCCTTGTCTGTGCCAAATGGTTCAAGGCCAGCTTGACCCTCTTCGGAAGCAGAAACACTCCCCAGCCCCCCGTGTTCTCCGGGTGCTGCCTGCCTGGGTGCATTGCTGGGTACTGTGGGCCTGGGCACCTGCCTCCTCCAGCTCATCCCCCTGCCCGTGCCTGAGCTCACTGCTCTACAGAAGGTGACTGCAGAGCTGCTCAGGGAGGCTGTGTGCAATCAGCTGCTTGAAATGCCACATGAAAGGGGTGCATGGCTGCTGCTGTGCAAGGGAGATGAAGCTCAGCTGTGACCTTGCTGTGTCTGAGATGCCACAGTGCTAAATTGAGCAATGAGTCCTAATTGTTCTGGTTACGCTGTATGCTGTTTATCAGACACCTCTCTGCTGGGGCCAGGTTGGGTGCTGGGGTGGCCAGTGCTGTGCATCACCAGTGTTGCAGCCTGGGTGCCTGTCCCTGCAGTGTCAGCACCTGTTCAGGGGCTGGATTGCACTGCCTGAAGTAAAATCCATAGTGTGCTGTACACACAGTGGGCACTGAAGCATTGGGTCCAAGCTTCAGGGGGTAAAAAAGTACTGCTTTGTGAGCACAGGGGTTTTGCACGTGCTCTGCTGCCAAGCAGTGCTTTGCTAACCACCGACACAGCCCTGCTTGGGTGAGGTGTGGCAAACCTGCAAACCTGTCATTCTGAACTGCTGAAGTGGTGCTCTTTATGTAACTACAGCTGCTGAAATGAATCTGTATTTGCAGATCTTGGTAAGATATACTGGATTGCAACTGGGGCAGCAAGAAGATAATGAAAACGAAGGAATGTTTATTAATATATGTTACAACTGTACCTTAAAATGAAAATTAGAATAATGTAGTGTTATTTTATCCTGTTTTTGATGATTCACTGCTACCCCAATAGCTTTTTATTTCTTGGTTATAGAAAATTTCTTGGTTTTAGAAAACCAATACGTATGTTTTTCAGGTTTGAGAAAAGAAGCATTTCATACCAATTAAGAAATATATTTGGGGTTGCCTGAAAAAGGTTCATGTTGTGGGGTTTTAATAATTTCTAGCTGAAATGCTGAACTCTGCTAAATATTTTGTACACATGAAAGATGTGATGATCTCTTGTGACTGTACATCTTACATAAGGGAAAAACTCTCAGTCGATATTTTTGTTTTGTCTTTCTGACAGCTCATAGTGGCTATTCTATATAAACACTTATATTCCACTTTGCAAGGGAAATCACTGATTGTAAAAGATTTTAACTGGATTTTCCTGCTTTAAGGTTCTACACTAACGTGCAGTTAAGCAGGCTTGCTCTACTGGAACTCATTCTTAATCTAAAAAAACAAAGTTGCAGCAAGGACGGAAGAGACTTGGGCAGACAGCAGTCTTAACAGGCAACTCAAGACACATGGAAAAGAACCTTCAGCCTTGGAATGAATTCAGCTTTTAGGCATTCTTTCTAACTAAAGACCATGTTGCCCTGTTTGTGCTGTTGGAGTGTTTCCTGCTTTGCACAAATATTTTGCAGCTGATCACTAGCAAGAAGGGCAATTGGAGTAGTAAGAGATCAGTAGGCTAGGTGTACTTGTCTGATAATTGTCAAACATTTGAAACTTATTTGCCATACTAATGTTTCTCCTGATTGATTTCAATATAAATCTTATGTGACCCTTAGCAAAATTTGGCTTTGTGTAGACACTGAGATATTTATAGTATATGTACGTGGCGTAAGGGAAATATTTCCAGTCTTTATTCTCCTATAATTTCCTTTTTTCCATACTGGAAAGGGAAGAGGTGAATTGTTTATTATCCTTTGGGAACACACTAAACTGCTGTTTCTCACCAAAGCCTTGCATTTACCTCTGTTTCCTGCTGACCTGCTGCTACAAGACTTAATGAAATGTACTTTCAAATTAAATTTTCATTTTTCCAATATAAAAAACTATCTACAAGTCAAGAAGTTAATTCAAAGTTTTAGAAACTCACGTTTTGCCTTTCAGAATTTGAAGTCTTAATCTATCTTGGGATCAAGTCTTGTTAGATTGCATCCATGCAAACATCAATTCTGACTTTGAGTAGACAGCAATTTGTATTTGTGCATGCTTCCTTTAAGCATACACTTGTCCATGCACAGGGAGAGCTCGGTCAGTTCTGTGTCCAAATGCTTCATGTTTATAGATGGAATCACACCGTTATCATGCAAAGTTACCACGAGCCTTATGTTATGCATGTCAAATGAAAACAGATAGTTTCAACAAAGGCAAATGCAAATCTGACTTTAATCAGAATTTTGCATTTTTAGAAAGACAGAAAGTGTCAGGAAAATTTTTCTATTAGTAACTATCATTTATTTGTGTCAGAAATTGAGTAAAAAATTTTTTACAGATTCCATATGAATCCGCAGTGAAAATAGGCAAGTTCTCCATTTTCTTTAGATGCACTGACTTTGACAGCTAAATACAGACTTTGAGGACTGTACAAAGTTTATTTCAAATGAGAGATTATATGAAATGCATATTCCATCTTTTTACAAAATATACAATTAACCAGCTAGTTGATAAATGTATCTATCAAAGATCACAATCAATGCCTTTTTCAAAGCAGATTTTACGGTGTCAACATGTCTTTAAGGAACAGACATTTAGAATAATTTTGTAGACTAACAACGGGCTTTCTAGGGCACTGGTTATTTTTCCTTCTGTGAAGGAACATGCATATATAGCTTTCTGATAGATACATTATATTTTTCTTATGATTTTATCAAAAATTGAATAATTATGGTTATATAAAATATCCAGTGTCACAATAGATCCATATACTTATTTATAAGACATAACTGTTAAATAGTTACTCTTCACTTTTCCTGCTTTCCCACATTCTTTACCTGTACTTCTAAACAGAGATAGCCAAGGATACATATCAAAGCCAAGTTAAATAAATAATTTTAAAATATATATATAAGTGGTAGAAAGCCTCTTTATGAAACTGCTTTGTTTTCAAAGGTCTACCTGCAGGACTGTTTGTTAGTTTATATAAGTTTGACCATCTTTTTATGATGGTTTTACACAACTCCAGAATGGGGTTGGATGTTACATTTTAATTTTTTTAAATTTTTTTTTCATATACAGAGAAATTTGAAAACTTTTGTTAAGCTCTGACAGTATTAATTCAATTAAGATTTCAAGTTCTTAGAGATAAAGGGTTACATATGGACACTGATTAGAGTTCCAACTATCCAGTGTTTTTGATTGCTGTTTGTTCCATGTATTAGAAACTATGTGTTATTAGAAAAAAACATAATACTGTACTTAAACCATGACACTTCTGATTTTTTATCATCTTTATACATTTTATAAAAAATGTTGACATTTCAAGTCTAATGCAATGACTTAAAAATCTGGGTATGTTTTACTTTCAGGTTTCATTTAGTTGTGCTAATGAAAGGGCTACCACGTTTTCCTTTATATTTAGGTATGTAATTTCTGCTGGTATAAAAGGCAGACGTGAAGCATGTATCTTTAAGAACAAAACTCTAACTAAGCTCGATGTATTCTTGACCTCCAATGTTGAAAAGAACAGCCTGTTTTCTCTTTGAAGTCCTCATTCATTGTAGTGCCATGTTCAAATATCCCATTCATTTAAATTACAGGAATAGAGTGCTATGCAACACTCGGGCTGACCAAACAAAGGTTTCTTTTCAATGGTCTATTTTTATGCTCTATTTATAATACTGCAGCGGGTTTTTTAGGAAAACTACTATTAAGCAAATAGCTCTGTAGTACTGAATTTAAGTATGTTTTAACTGTCTGGTTTGGCAGCCCAGTTTAAGAAAACAAATGATAGGCTTTGCAGTAACAGCTCATTAGATAGGAGGATGGGCTTGACCTTAAGGCCTGGCTTGAGAGATCTGAGTTATCAGTTCTGCATGACCCTTGGCTAATCTCTTATCTCTGTGTGCTTCAATTCTCTATCTATAGAATGAGGGATAACACTCTCTTTGCTTTCTTATATTGTAAACTTTTACTATGGTTACTATACATGAAGCTGGTAGGACCACTATTGTGGTGCTGACTTTGGTACTATTGCAGTAATGCGTTCTATGTTATTATTAAAGTAATTCCATAAAGATGTAATGTTAAATGTTAAAACACATATGTATATATTATTAATATATAAAAGTATAAACAAAAAATGGGCTTTCACATTTTTATGCTGGAGTCTGATACTATTTCATCCTAAGCACTGCCCTATACACAGCCTGAACTGAGTTGTCAACAGCACATCCAATTTAACTCAGTCTGAATGTTATATACCATTAAGAGTCCCCTTGGACAGATCCTTCCTTCTTACTGCCACTGGAAATCCAGCTCAGGTACCTGGTGTTTGATTTGATCTTTAACTTTCACTAGTCATTACGACAGACAAGTAATTTACAGGGAATAATTCAGGTAAGTTCATGTACGTCCTCCATCACCTCCCTTCCCCCACCACTACTTCCTAGGGTGTGAGACAGGGGTCTTTATTGCAGGTCCAGCAGAATGTGACAGACAGGACTGCTGAAGATGGGACTGTGGTGGCTGTCAGGTCAGCTGTTGTTGATCTGGACTTTTGACTAATTTCTCTATTGGTTTAACTGTTGCTCCTTTAAAACACTGAAAAGTCCAATATGAAGTTTCTGGGGGAAAAAAGAAAAAAGGGAGAGAAACAGCCATTAATGAGAGGTTTAGTAGTTTAAATTAGTCTCATACAAAACAGAATACATTATGAAACACGTGGATGAAATTTGAAGTAATGTTTGTTAATTTCAAAATTTCAGTTACAAAATTTGAGAAAAAAAGACAAAAACAAGAAGGCTGCTAATATAAAATTTTCTTCAATTTTTTTTTGTCCTGTGTTTTGTGTATACAACTGATGAAAAATCGAATTCAATCCTCTCTTCATTTCAAATGTTGCGAGAGGCTGCTATGCTCATTTTAATTTCTGACCACCAGTTGAAATTCAGGCTTAAGGGTGCATCCTGTTTGTATCTGCAAATGGCTTTATCCATATGTACAACTCCACCGAGATCAATAAGATTACTCATGTGAGTTAGGTTACCCAGGCATGTAAATATTTGCTGAATTCGGACTAAAACTGGAAGGGAATGTAAACGTCGGTGGTAAATCCCACTTAAGATAAAGGGTAGCACCCACAATGACTGAAGTTAAGAGAGTTAGTTCAGGTGCCTGTCTCCCCTTACTCCCTCATCGAGGTATACTGAGTTCTAAACAGCTTTAAAAAGCAGAAGCATCTTCAGCTAAATGCCTACAAAATGTATTATGAATTAGTAAGTTTTGTTTGGTCATTGGTTTTTGTTCCAAGAAATCAGCTCCCCAGAGAAAAGGAGATAACATGGAAAATACCTTTTATCTTGATATTCTATGGGGAAAGGAATTCCAGTGTAAGTGAACATGTATAATGCAGCTACTGTTGTCTCAAGCAAAATGCATTCATTATATGAGGCTTCAGAGCACGTAAGAGAAAATGTAGATGCTTTCTGCACAAAACATCTCAAGATATGGATGCTGAATGGGAGGAAAGGGGGTTAAATTTACTCTTCTTAGGAACTGAAGAAAATCATTCAGAATTGATTCAAGAAGTCACTGGGCCTAAATTCCTGTGTCACTCTGTCCATTCAGTCTCTGCCTGCTGAGTGAATTGATCCAATTGCTCCTCTTTCTAGGTTTATGCTTAAACTGGTGATGGAATCTCGTTTTATCTGCCTCTTGTTTAAATGTAGCACTGACACATGGCATTCAGTAGTAAAGCATCCTTCTGGCATGTCCTTCTTTCTACTTGCAGCTCAATTCTGCCACTCAGTATACAGCCCATCTGAGATCAAATTGAAGATATGGCAATCTTTTTTTTTCAGCCTCACAAACTTGCCAGTTTACCATCCCATATGCACATTGCAAGTGTTTACAGGCCAGCACTATAGAGTGGAATGGTACCCTTTCGCATGGCTGTTTGGGGAGTGGTTTAGGCTCTTCTCACCAAGGCAGTTTATGCATTGACAAGATTCTTTGTATAGGGTTGTTAAAAGTTTGACTTTAGTCTCCTTTTCACTAACCACTTAGTAAATCGAAACATCTTGGCTCCACAGAGCACAGATTCTGCCACCATTTATTTAGGATGCTGCCTGGGGCTACAACATTATTTCAATATATAATGAGTTTAAAAGATGCAAAACTACTGACTGCATGTTTTATTCATTCTTAAATTGCAAGAGTGCTTGGCTTCCTTTTGATGCCTACCCTATTAGCATATGCTACCTGTGTGCTTCTGCAGTCACTTAGTATTTGAATGTATATGCCCTCATCAGCTATAAAGCATTAATGTTTTGCACTTGTATAGCCTTTCTTCCAAGGAGCTAAAAGTCTTTTGCTGACAATGATTAAGAATTACAGTCCCCTTTGAAGTGGGTGAATGCCACTACCTTCATGTTAGGATGGGCAGAGTGAGGCGACTTCGCCCTGCATCCAACACGAGGGAAGTGTCAGCGCTCGCAGCCCCGGAGCATCGTCTACGAGTGCCGCTTTGTCCAGCCTTTACACTAATGCCACTCTTTGCCCCGCAGCTTTGCCAACAGCCTCGGATGGCAGCGTTCGGCCGCTTTAGCGGGCTCGGTTGTTTTCCACTCTGCTTTACGAAGGCGTTTGGCGGAGGGGGGTGGCGTGGAACGGGGAGAAGGCGGCAGCGACCGCCCCGCCGTGCGCAGCTCCAAAGCCCCGTTCCCAAACCAAACGAGGGGAGCCCGGCTGCGATCACGCCTGCAGCTCGGCTCTCTCCCTCCAGTGCCTCGCACAGTGTTCCGAAAGGCAGGTGTGAATCCCGAGAGGCGCTCCACGCGGGCGGATTTACCTGGATCGCTCCGCCGGGGCTCAGGGGAAGGGCACTCGGGAGTGGAGCGGCATGCAGCGCCGGTGGGAGCAGCCGTGCCGGTGCAGCTTCCTGCGCAGGGCCAGGTTGGCTGCGGAGAGAGGGAGGGAGAGAGGGAGGGAAGCGTGAGGGACTCGCCGGCAGTGTCGGCTCGGAGGTGGCCGCTGCTCCTCTCCCTGGGACGGGGCGGCCCCGGCGCTCCCCGGAGCCACCGCTCCCGTGCCGCCGGTGCTTCCCGGTAGCAAGTCTGCAGCAACTGCCCACCTTGGGCCCCTATGTATCCCTGTTCCCCCGTCCGCCTCCCCGAAGTTGCCCGACTCTTGGGATAGGCGAAGCATCCTCTCCCGCTGCCGCCACAAGCAGGGATGACGCGCGCAGATGGATGCGCCAGCTCCAAACTCGCCCCGGCGATCACAAGCCGCGTGCTGGACGCGATGAGGAAAACACACCGGGGGTGCCCATGGCAGGCACGAACCCCAGGCTCCCGCCCCGGCACAAGCATCACCCTGAGGCATCGCCTACCTGGCCGCTGTCCGTAGGCTGGGAGCAGGCTCGCCAGGAGCACAAACACGGTCCAAAGGAGCAGCTGGAGTCTCATGTCTGCGGTCAAGGCAGAGGCGCGCTCTGGGGCGTGTGTGTGTGTGTTTCGGCCAGGAAATGCACGCACAGCGCCCGGGGGCTGTGGGGGCTGGCAGCCCCTGGCCGCTCACATGCCAGTGACAAGCCGGGCAGCCAGAGCCAGCCGCCTCCAGCGGCGGGGTTAATGATCAGGCCAAGGTTCCTGGGCTGCACTGCGGGCTGGGCCTCCCTCTCCACCCTTCTCCCTTTCTTTTTCTGTCACTCCCCCTTATTTTCCATAAGCAAACAGCGCAGGAATGAAAAGCCCGTGTAAACAGCAGCTCCTGTCAATGCGTAGGGGCAAGGAACCTCTCGAACAATGCGGCCACTTCACTTTAAATTCAACCCGGCCGGGAAAAAAACATATGTAAAACAAGCCCCGATGTTCCCTCCCCCATTTGCAACTGTTTAAACTTTGCATTGCCCATATTGGTCCCACATGCAGACACCAATGGCAGGGGCAGGAAGTGCTCCCCCCGACCTTTGTTCCCTCCCGAAAGCGGGGGCAGGGAAGCCCCCCAAGCATGGCCCTTGTCCCAGCTCAAATGCTTTCTCTCTTCTCTAAACTAGCTGCGAAGTTGTGGCTATTCAAAGTGAATCTGGCGGTAGTTAAGGCTAATGGGCGCCTTTTGTACCGTCAACTATTTTTAAAGGATCAGAATATTCAGGAATTAATTTGTGATTTTTTTTTTTACCGTGCAGGGTGAGATAGATATATCTGTTCCAGCAGTGCCAGTTTGAGGGCAGCAGTTTTGGATGGGACATCCATTTGCATAACCCACCTGTACATTGTATTATATTTATCCTTGATTATGATGAGAGCTCGCTTTAACAAACACGCTGAAAACAGCTGGTGCAGATACCCAAGCCTGAAGAGAAGAAAGGCAAAACCTGTGGAATGTGGGAGCAACACTGATGGCTTTGAAATCCAGTGAATTACTGGCATCCGTTGAGATTCAACTGGTCCTTTTTTCCAACCTGCTCATTTCTTGGGATGGAATAGTTCTTAGTTATTTGGGAAAAAAAATAAAATTCGTTCCTGTTTGGAAAAAGTTACTGTCTTAAAACATGCATGAAAGAGTACATTTCTATATAGGTTAAATACTACTATTATTACTAGGTAACTATTACTGAAATTTGGATAAAGTTGCTATTTCCCTATTTGCTAAAAGAGTGGCTTGCTGGGGTTTCTTGGTTTGGTTGGGTTTTTTTTTTGTTTTGGTTTGGGTTTTTTGTTGTTGTTGTTGTTTTGGAGTGGGTTTTTTTTGTTTTGTTTTAATTCAGTTGCCCATGTATTGTTTTCCCTTATTGCGGGCTTTCCCATTTTCTTTAAAAGCCTATTTAACTCAATAGTGCATGCTTGTCCCTCCTCACAGAGTTATACATCATTACTAGGCTACTTAATTGATCGAGGTAGAGTGTGCCCATATCAATTAAAAGACAAATTGCAGCATGAATATATGGAGGAAATAGTTACTAAATGTTGTTTTGAAATGATACGAAGACTGCTGAGGAAGGTGGCTCAGACAAAACAGTAACAAAGGAAATCCTCTGCTGGTTGATCAGATTGGTCTGTCATAACCTTCCAAGTGTTCTTCTTTATAGCTTGGTGGTCATTAAGTTTTCTCTTTGTGATTTTTGGCCTTTAAACGGAACTTTTGTTTAATATTATTGCTGCTAGCTCAGTTGAAATCAGGGTCCCATGGTGCCAGTGACAGAATTTTCTCAAGGAGAGTGTAATTTCAAATACAAAGGTGGTGAAGTAGGAGAGGAGTGCTGTGGCCGGATCATTCACAGAGTGTGTAACAGGACCAGGGTTACATCCTCAATATCCTAAATGTCATTCTGGCTCCACTAGGACACATTTAGGGATGTGCTCTCTTGCTTACACCCTGGCCACCTCATTCATACAGCCCTGCAGATGATGATCACTTTCATTCAGCAGGTAAGGCTTAGTCTCATAACCTCAAGGTGGAAAGTAGTATAGACTTCAAAGTGATAGGGACTCTGCAGAAAGCTAAAAGGCAGAAAGAATGCATAGACTATTGCCAGTCCCTCGGGCTATCTAGGCCCCTTCTGCACCTGAATGTGGTGGAGTTTACAGACATTCTGAGAAGACATTAAATTTAGGGGAATTGAGTAAGATGCAATAATTAAGTGCAACATATATCTCTTCTTTTTTTAGGTTTTTTAAAAAGTTTTGTTTACTATGAGCTGTTAATTCCGCTGTTAACTCTGTGCAAAAGTTTACAAAGGTTTATTTGGCTAATAAAATCCAAGTCACTATGAGTATGACAGAGTTATTGTAATTTTCCTGTAAAATACAGTAATAATTCTTTGCTTTCCCCCTGAAGAAATTTCTAAAATGTAACACAGCCCCACTCTAGAATTTGTAGTTCTTTTGCAAGCGGCTTTCCTTCAGGTACTTACTTTCACGTGCCATAGTGCTGCTTGAAATTAGGCAAATAACAACTAGGTAAAACGTAGTGATGTAATAGTTCTGCCTTTTTTGCAGTGTTTGCTGGCGGGTTTTGTGTTGGCTTAAGAGGAAAGGGAATGTAAAGTGCGTAGGAAAGCTGGAGGTCTGTAGATAATGCTTTATGAGTTAGAAGAATCTGGTCTTTGAATTAAAAGCTTTCCTTCTAATCTGAAAGGAACATAATACAGGAGTGATGATTTCAGCATTTATTCCCCATATCATTGCTACTTCTCCAACAGACACTCTCTTCCCTACTTTGTTCTTGATAGGATCAAGTAGTCAAATTATCAGTTTATGTCCAGAAAATGAAAAAAAATTGTTAGCATATTGCAGAAATAATTTTGAAAATTTTGAAAAGGAATATTTAGGACTGCCTTTCCTAAATATCGAACGTTAACTGTAAGTGACACATGACATTATCTTTTGCTTAGCACATTTCAGTAAGTACTGTATCACTTCACTGGTTATAAACTGTTCTATGTGACATTTTCAGCAGAGTGACTGCTACAGTCTTCTTATTTGGGGAAAAAATAATTTGAAATCATTGTGCCATTTCTAATAATAAAATTGGAAGAAATAAGGGAAAAGTGACCAAAGGAATAGAAAATTATTTCGTCACATATAGAAAAATAAAAATTATCTAGATAAATAAAAGAGCAAGAAATTGAATCCTATCTTTGGTTTGAAGGCCAGCACATAACTATAAACTCTAGCATTTACCATTAATATTTGAAAACAGCTTCAGTACATCAGTATAAAATGTTAAGTGAAGCTTCTAAAGTACAAGAATCAATTTTTATATATGACAGTGCTGGTTTCAATCCCTGTGTCTCAGGTACCCCGTCGGATAGTAGCTCTTCCCCTCTTAGAAACCTGTAAAAACACATGGATCACTGTGGATCTCTACTTCTATAAGAAGACATGCCGAATGCTCAGCAGTGATAATAACTGATAATAAGTGAAAATTCTTGTTTATTTTGGCTTGAAAGTGTCAGATAAGATATAATATTAGCATTTCTAATGAGATTTTCTAACTTTGTTTTCCCCAAATTAATCCATCCTGCTGATCCAGAGGAATTATTTCACTAACCAGACAAGATCTGGGATAAAAATTTTACGTCAATAGAATTTGGTGAAACACATCTTTGAGTCCAGTTGCAAATGTCATTAGGAAAAGTTCTGAGCTTTTCCTTGTTCCTTTCTATTACATTGCAAGATGGTAAATGGGCTATGCAACAAATGAAATTTAAAAAAATGCAAAAAGATCATGTGAGACATTGCATGAAAGGAAGAAGCCGGCCAAGAAATACTCAAAGGGATAAATTTTGAAATGCTGTTTAGGTGCCTGTGATTTTTTTTTTCACCACAAATTTCACTGGGATTATTATCTCATGGATTTATAGGGACTATGTGCCTGCCACAAATATAAAAGACATTTTTTCTTCAGCCCAGAGTACAGCACCAGATGCCAAATATAATGTTTGCCTTCTTCATTGACTATAAACATGAAAACTACTTTTTCTAGACAAAACTCATTAGCTTGAAAATTATGATTTCAGGAGAAAATGATGCCCTCTCTGTCCTGATTTTTATCTGTGTTTGGAAATGAAAACCCACCCGGAAACTAAACTTTATTCCTCCTGTTTATCATTTTATGCTTTTTCTGGAGGAAAAAAAATGTCCACTTTCCCTGCCTATTAGTGCTCAACTGCCTTTCCTGCCTGGGGGAGACAGTGCTCCGGAAGCAAAAGGCAGTCAGCAAGCAGAAGGAATGTGCACTGGCAACCTGACACTGGAGACAGATGTGCTCAAGGAAAGGAAATGAGGATGGCTCAGACTAGGCTAAACCTTGTATAATTTTTTTTTTTCATGTCTTCTATGTGTGTTGCAGAGATGCACAACCTAGAAAGTATATCTTCTTTAATTTTAAGCCAGGAAGAAAGTATTCGGTGTTCATGCCATTATTTCCAGCCTCTTACTGCAGTACAAGTCATAATTATAATTATTAGAATAATAATAAGAAGGTAAAACATCCTCCAGTAGGTTTAGTCTGTTTTACTTCTGTGACCCTCCAATCTGTAGGGTTGATTTTATTTAACACAATGAAATATCAGCCCTGCACTTGAATAAATTATGAAGTCTCTCCTAGACAAAACACAATTTCACCAGTTACCTATGCAATTGTATTGATGAATTTTTCTTTTAAGGAAAATAACTTTTACATGGGCTTGAAGGTGCATTTATTTTTCCATTCCCTTCCATCCCTCAGAAGTAGATTAGATTTTAAGATTCATCTAGGAAATACATACACATATTTCTTTCCAGTAGGAAAACAAAGAGGTCAACTCCAGAGCAGCAGCAGGGCCTGTGATCCCCACCAGTGCGACCACATGTTCCATTTCAGGGAACCCATTTAGGGTCAGATTCTTCTCTGGCACTGGTCATAATTTCAGAGCTTTTTTAATTTAAAGAGTCATTTACTTTGTCTTGAATAAATGATGTTCAAGAAAAACCCTGCAATTCTTGCAAAGCACGAGTCTCTATAATTAATTTTTATTTCCTGGTTAACTTTCAAATATGTAACCCCCTTTCAAATATGTAAACCTCCTTTATGCCCTAGATTTCTGCAGGGTAAGTATTTTTAAGAGGATATTTTTCTCGTTATAAAGAAAACTCTAATAAGTATCATGTAAATAAGGCAAACGTATTTGTACCTTTCTGCTGCAGCTTTAACATACTTATTTCAGAAAGAGAGGTGCTTACTGCAGTATTTAACATTGAAGCTACTGTTTATATTTACTAGGGAAATTTCAGGAAAGAAATACAGATATATATTTGTCCTAAATTCCAAGTTTTAGTGTTTCACATGCAGTTGGAAAATTATTGGTCTTCCTAAATTTATCCATTTAGTTGTACAAATTTCTGTAAGCTTTTCAGACAGAAAGAGTTAGCTTCCTGGAGATAATTTTCTACATAACCAATCTTCTGTTTTGGATTTGGGCAGCCACTAGCCACAGTAAAATTTTAATGCAGGAGGTGTTAGGACAGGCTTGGCAAATTTCTGTGGAGATTGGCTGAGTGATTACTTGGAAGAGAATTTAAAATTAACCTCCAGCTCTTTGCATATTTATACTTTTGACGTCAGGTAGTAAATTTGGTTTGCAGCTTCATCAGGTCCTTTTTCTATGTTGCTTGCATGTTACCATAAGGCATATGGTGTTACATAAAGCAGCCCTGTAGCAAGAGTGAGCGCAAGTTCCCATCAGGGAGTCTAGTGTGATGTAATGTTCTAGTATTCCAAATAATTTTCTCCATTAATGTTAACCTTCTGCAAGCCTGGTCACCATCTTTAACCAAGGGGAACTGTGTGCTTTATGTAAGGGTTTTCTGTTGAGGTTTTGGACCGGTTTAGTGCAGTCCTTCAAACTTTGCCTCCTGTCAAGAAGACTGCACCTCTGCCTTGCTCTTCATCAACGTCTGGGCTGTGATACTGCCTTTTCAATGCTTCCTGTCTGAATTATTTCTTTATCTGCTGTGATCAGGAAGGTCAGCCTTGCTGTGGCCAGCACAGCTGGTCAGAGGCACAAAAGCAGAGAAGGTATTTATGATTTCTCCACTGTTCTGACAGCAGACAAGCTGAAAAGAATGAATTGTAAGCTTGCAAATAAAATGTATCAACACAAGGAAAAGAATGGAGGCTAGAAAGTCAAGCTTATTTTTAGGGAAATGGTGGATTTCTCATTGAATTCCTATGTTTTTTCTCCCCTGACTGCTGTGTGTGAAAGGCTAGTGTTTTCTGGTTGTATGCATATGTTTTCTGTATATGGTATATACATAGTTTTGTTTGTTTGAAATGTTTTGTGGTGTTTACTCTTAGGATAACAGCATCTACATGATAGCTAGCCTTTTTGCTAGCTGTTCTAGATGCTGTATGCTTCTAACTAATAACAGAGTTTTCAAGGTATAAGCTTTACGTTGTAGACTTGTGAGAGCTTTCTATGCCAGCACCTTTTTTTTAATTACATGCCCTGGGTGGTTGGGGAATATGTTGTGGTAACAACGTGTGCCCCACTGATGAGATTGCCTTGGAGAAGCTCTCAGTGCTGTAACTGCTGCACTTGCTGGGCGACTCCAGCGCTTGCTGTGGACCTCATACGCTAATGATCTTACCATTTCTCCCTCTGTTGAAGCTGAACTGATAGGAAAGGTGGGAAATTTTGAGGACAAAAGCCTACTACAAGACAGAGCACTGCAATCCATCACCCCCTTCTAATCCAATAAGGTGATTACTGGCTGTACAACGATTATAGCTACACCAAACAAGGTCCTGTCTTTTCTTTTTCTTTTTTTTTTTTTTTCTTTCTCTATCAATGGAAAGACCGAAGACTAAATTATCAGGGATGATGCAGTGGAAATATTTGCAAAGCCTGACAGTAGGTACAGGATACAGTGAAAGAATATACTCTAGAAGCGGAAGCAGCTAAGCATTGGTCTTGCTTCTGCAATATATATGTTAAATAATAATAATGTCTAACATGAGTAAAAGGCACAAAGCAAAGCTTAAAGTGAATTTTGTTGATCTCAATGTTCACCACAAGAATTATTGTGTTAAACCCTTGAAGAAGATCTTGAGATTGCAGACTCCTCAAAGTTTTGTAATGGATACCGTACTCCCTCAAAAATAGTTGAATCCAGGAAACAAAACAGCAGCCTAAACCATCAACCCTCAGACAAAATACATGCTTCATGGAAGAGAGGTTACCTTAGGTTATGTGCATAACTTAGCTGTTGTCAGGAAGTGTAGTTCATGAGATGTGTGGTATCACTGCTTTAGAAACCCTCAGTTGAAATTGGCAGTGTTTTTATTTGCTTTTGAGGCTAGTAAATATTTTCAGCTTGCAAATTTCTACAAAATAGTAATAAATGTCTGTTACCGGAGACCCTGAAGAGCTTTGCTTTTGAAATGCGCTATTCTACAAAATATGTTGTGCTGGCTTCATTCAACTTATTTCTCTTTGCAGCATTTGACTCTGTTAAAAACACAAAGATAATGTTATTCTAGATGCAGAGGTGAAGATTCTAATGTATCAGGTCTGCAAAATTTGATTCATTTTGGAGAGCTCTTCTGTTAGGTAATAATTGCTTCTGTGTGTTTACGTATCCCAATCGTAAACTGCTATTTTCTCCCCAAAAATAAACTTGCCTGAAATGCTGTTTCTAGCGCTCATGAAAACAGCTGTGTATTGCATAAATATTTGCAGGAAGAGCTCTGTGTTGAAAAGAAGCTGAAATTGAAAGTAATCATAGAAGTATGTCCCATTGGGGTTTGACTTTTGGCGTGCCTTTGAAAATTTGCCTTCATATTTGGATGCTATTTTGTATATCTATGCACAGCTACTTTTTTTTCCTCTTTTTTGGGTTTTTTTTGTTGGGGGTTTTTTGGTGGGGTTTTTTTGTTGTTGTTGTTTTGGTTTTTTGGGGTTTTTTTTTTTGGTTGGTTGGTTGGGTTTTTTTTGGTTTTCGTTTTTGGGGTTTTTTTGGTTGTTTTTTTTTTTTTTATGGGGTTTTTTTTTGTTGTGGTTGTTTGTTTTTGTTGGGGTTTTTTGTTTGTTCATTTGTTTGTTTTTGTTTTGTTTGTACTTTTTTTTGTTTTGCTTTTAATGAGCCAGTAAGGTGAGTAGTAGATTACTAGCACTGGGCTTACAGGATACAGTTGGAGCTAAAGTGATTTGTACCTTTGTAGTTGAATAAGTTGCCATAATGGTTTTCCAGCATGATGCATGCAAGATGAAAAAATCACAGCATGAATGTCATGGTTCAAGTATATATTGTGATGCCAATAGGTAGGAAAGCACAGTTTTTCATTCTCACAAAGTACGGAGATCAGAAAGCTTCCTTTGGCCAATCCATAGTCCTTCCCAGCACAGTAGCACGAGGTAGCTGTGCAGTGTCCTGGCTGTCAGAGCTGTGTGCGGCTGCTTTAGCCCCTGTGATACCTAATTTTAGGTTTAGCAGTTTTCAAAAGCCTCCGGGGAGCTGTCATTACAACAGACAGGGACTGATGGGTTGACAGAGCCTAGGCTTGTTTCTATCAAGGAGTTTGAGTGGGCAGTGCAGTGGCAGAGGCAGCTATTGGTAATTTTGTGATTCCAGTGCTGTTTGAGTCTCCAGATACCTCACAGGGGCTTAGTAAATTTTCCTTCCCCCCTTGCCACCCTTGTGTTGTCCCACAGCTGCATAGGCACTACAGCTAAGGGCCACTGATTACGGAATCATACGATGTCATCTTGGAAAAGCTGCTTTACAGAAGCTTGGCTTCAATGCAGCTGCAATTATTTTCAGTGGTTTTGTTTCCCTTTTATAGCTTTTGCAGTGGAAGAAAGAAGCCTGAAGTGTTTACACATTTCTCTCATGTTCTGGGATCAGAGGCACTCATAGACTTACTCCTGATCTGCAGTGGATTTTGGTGATGCCCAGGGTTGAAACCCTGGGGAGATATTGGCAGTCCACTCTCCTGTGTCTAGGCCTTCTGCAGGGATTCAGGTCTGCCCATCTGCATCTTCATGGTAGGAGTCTTGGGGGCACTGGGCTTTCTCTGTGTGTGCTGCGCTGCCCATGACATAGGCAGGGTCTCGTTTCCCTTAGTGGCTTTGAGCAAAAGTGGCCACAAGTGCATGCTACCACTGTCCAGACATCTCATGCAGCCTTTTCCTAGCTGTCTTTGCTCTTGGGAAGCGTCGGGACGGAGAATACCAGCTGAACAAATTGGTTTTGTGCCACCAGTGTTTTGCATCTTCTGTCTTTCCTGAGAGGCCCTGTGGTTCTCCATCTGTTGTGTGGTGGCTGTACAGTTTTCACGAGGTGTGGAAAGGGCACTGTGGCCTGAAGATGGGGAGCAGCTGAGAAGCTGAGGACAGGCTACAAGCTCCACAGCTTGTTCCAGCAAGTAGAAAATGTTGTGCGGGCTGTAGCTTGGATAACTTGCAGATGGCATTTCAACTGAAAATCCCAGTGAGGAATGGATTTATAGAATGAGCCTCTTCATGAGACTCTTATCACTGCAGGGGTTTGCCCATAGCAGGTTTAGATGTGGTAGTTCAGGTAACCATAGCAGTGTGACAGTGAAATAGCCATGCTCCCGAGTGTTTGCTCACGTCCTCTGATGAGTTTACAACTCTTCCTAGGCCATGCTGCCATGGTGACAGGGGTAGCCTTCCTGAGCTAACTGATTTAAGGCCATCATTCAACTGGTGCTCATTGCAGCCTGAAAACCCAAAATTAAATGCCATGTACTTATAGAAATAAATAAATAATGTGAGGAGTATCTGTATTAAGGTATTAGCATAAGTGCATTCACTTGAAGGTCAGTAGCTACATCTGCTGTCCCTCACTGGCATGTAGCAAAATAAATAGACCATGATCCACTCTTGTATGATACTTCATGTTTCTCAATACAAACAGTAGGGTTTCGTGGTTCTAAATACTTACAAGGCAATGCTAGACATGCAAAAACTGTTTCAGAATTCAAACAGAAATTGACTGCAGTCACCTTTGGAAAGCACCGACAAACTTGCTATTCTTTGTCCGGCTTTTCAAAGGATTAATGTGTATTTACTTGGACCTTTATCATGGTATAATCCCAGATGGCCGCTAAGCCCCACACCAGAGCTCACTCACACTCCCCCAGTGGGATGGGGGAGAGGATCAAGAGAATAAAAGTGAGAATTCGGAGTTTGAGATACAGATGGTTTAATAGGTAAAGTGAAAGCTGGGCAGGCAAGCAAGCAAAACGAGGAATTCATTCTCCGTGGACAGGCAGGTGTTCAGTCCCAGGAAAGCTGAGTTCCATCATGCATAATGGTTACTTGGGGATACAAATGCCATCACTCCTAATGTCCCCCCTGTCCTTCTTCCCTTAGCTGTATATGCTGAGCATGATGCCATAGGGTCTGGAATATCCCTCTGTTTAGTGGGGGTCAGCTGTCCCTACTATGTCTCCTCCCAACTCCTCGAGCACCCCCAACCTCCTCGTTGGTGGGATGGGGTGATGGGCAGAGAGGGCCTTGGGTCCATGCAAGCCCTGCTCAGGAGTAACAAAAACATCCCTGAATCATTGACACAGTTTTCAGCACAAATCTAAAACACAGCCCCATACCAGCTGCTGTGAAGAAAATTATCTCTACCCCAGCCTAAACCAGCCCAACCTTTTATTTGAATCTCAACAGCAATAGATTTGGTTTACAGTTTTATAGATAAAGAAAATACTGTATCATTTTCTCAGTGTGTATCAGTAATAAGCTCAGATAATGATAAGCTAAGGTAACCTTTATACTTAAAATATATTTTTTCCTCTTTGGTTTGTATAAGAAGACCTGAGAAGAAGCCAAATAAAAACTCATCGAATTATTAAACTGTAAATTAAGCTTAACTTACTTATATTGTCACATTTATAGATCTGTAGCTACACTTTTTATACAGAATTTTTGTAAAGATTTTAAATAGATCTTAGAGATTTACAGCTGTCTTCTTGAAATACATTATTTTCAGGGTTTGTTGCAGTTGTTACACATTAACTTACAGTGTGCTAACAGCTAAGTAAATGTTTGGCAACTGATCAGAAGCCCTAAATGAGGTCATAACATATGGAGAGGTGCTGAGAGGTTACAATTCCTGTGTGTCTCAATTAATACTGTAGTTAGCATTCTTTGCAGCTCATAGGCTCTGATCCAACAGTGTGCTGGAGTGGAATGATGTCTTTAAGCCAATAAGCAGATCCGTCAGCTTCACTAAGGATGCTCATATGCTCACAAATATGTTCAGGAATTAATACTTTGCTGGGTCAAGGTACCTTGGAATAAATAAGTGTTTGTTGGGAAAGTTTCAGTATAACAAGTTAAGAGACCTGAAAAACTTCTTTGTCCTGAATGCTACGTTGCAACTCATCGATGTATGTGAGCAGCAATAGATGTCCTTTATGACACGGGTTGTTTTCTATCTGATTGCAGCTCATTTAAGCATAAATACATTTAATATACTCTGCTTTATCCTTGCCTAGAAGTTATCATTATAGCTGACGTGATGAAAGCAGAACTGTAAAAGTAATGATTTTAGGCTAATAGGCGTATTCTTATGATGTCAGGAATTGAAAGCCAGCTATTGAGCCCAGTATTTCAGAGGGATTAGTTTATGTTACTTTCACAGCATCTCTCACTGTTTTGATATAATTTGGATCGATGGATAGACTGTACTGCAGTGGCCACTAACTGGCATGGCAAGTAGAAATGCATGAAAAAAGAAGCACCTTCATTTATTTTTCTTATAAAATACCTAGGTATTCCATAGGAAAATATTGTCTGAAGTATTTCATTGTAAGTAGAGAATATCTCAGTCTTTGCAGTTTGCACTGGAAAGCTGGTAACCAGTTCTTAAGATTGAGCAAATCTGAGAGAAATGAAAATGTGAGTTATATGGACATTTGTATGAGGCACCTCTCCAAGTGTGTTGTAGAGGCATGCAAGAAATACTGTTAAAAAACACAGAGAAGTATTCTCCTGAATTTTTTTTCCTGACATACTATCAGTTTATCCAGAGTTTCATTATCTCTTCTGTTATCAAACAGGAAATCCTTTCTTTGCTTTTACTGCCCTGAAAAGTAGCCTTATCAACCAACCGTTCTTTGCATGTGGCTCCCCAAAGTTTCTTCCACTTCTAGTATCTCACAGAGCGATTAGCTCTGGCAGAAGCATGGAGAACCAGCCTGTGTTTAGCACTTGTACACACCACTGGGTATTTTATTTGTGTGAAGACAGAAAAGATTAGTCTTGACTCACTGAGGCTGATAAAAATAGTGGCCTGGCTTTCAGTTTGTTCAGGATTCCACTTAGTGAAGACATAATTGCTACTCAGAAGGGACCTTGCTTTCAGAGGGGTCAGAACAGTGTTTAATACTATCAGTTTTATTGTAGTAATATTAATGGTGTTATTAAGTATACAAAACTTCCTTAGCTGAAATTAAACATCTTGTACTGTGATGATTTGGGGAATGTGTTTTGTTTTTTGATGGGTTTTGAGTTTAGTTTGGAGCTTTTTTCTGTTGGTGGTGGTGGTGGTTTTTTTTTGAGGTGGTGTATTTTTGGTGAAGGAAAAAAATTGTCTTCAATGTAGAGTACTGTTTGGGTCCTTTTAGAAATATATCTTAATACAATTGAGATGTTTTTCTTTCCATGAAGATCCGGAATATGTTTTGAGGGGTTTTTTTGTGGTTTGTTTTTTTTTTTTTTTTTTTTTTTAACCAAACTTCAGAAAATTTCCATTGACTTACAAGTGTTTTTTCCAACAAAATAATTTACACTAGAATCCCAGTGATCCCAGTGACTTTTATGTATAACTAGTTTGTCCTGGGATCAATACGCAGATATAATCCCATACTAAATACCAACCATGACACAGAGCAGACTTGAAGGATGAAGATGAAGCTAAATCCTCATAATAACTTCATTAGGGGTTTTAATAGGTAATGCTCATATTTTTTAGCTGTTTGTAGCTCCCTTATTCATGTAGAAGGGCCAGTAGGAATAGAAAATTAATCAAATGTGAGATAGATAATATACTCATTGACTGCATTAAGACTGTCCCTTTACTTGAAAGAATGTGTGGAATTGTGATTTTTACCAATAAATATATAACATATTTTGCTTTACACTTGTGAAGTGCAAAGTATCTTAATTCTGTAAAGATGGCATAGTTGTGCACCCCTTTACTTGGCATTTGAGAACTAGCTTGTTCCAGATTTCAAACAAACAGGAAAGCTCTAATTCTTTTCTTGATTTCCCCCCACTCTCCTCAGCCTTCTCCTTGTCTAGCCATAAGTCCAGTGGGTATATTCAGACAGCATAACAACTATGCTTCTGTTTTCACTTTTTCCTGTAGATGTTCCCAGGTGATGAAAGGAGACCTTTTGAAAATTACATGTTCCTTTCTTTTTTGTTATGTGATGAAAAGCACACCACGATGCTGACAGAGACTGCTTTTGTCTTGCTGACACGTACGCGTAATTTATACAGCCTTATAAATCTTGGCTTTATGGGACCATGTGTCTTATAAATGCGATGAAGAGTGTCCCTTTCAGAATGGATTTGTTAATGCCGAGAGAGAGTGGCATTCTCTCCCTCTAACCTCTTGACCACCCCTTGGTAAAATAGCATGGTTTAGAGTTAATGGACTAATTGCATGTACAGCAAACATCTTCATTTTCAAAGTCAGTGCAAGCTGACACCTGTATTGTCCTGTATTAAAAATAAGGTGGCATTTCAGAGAAAAGAAATAGGGAGGAAAAGGTTGGTAGGGTAACATACAGGAAAGCATAATATGTTTAACAGAGTAAAGATCGAAAGGCCTTGTCTGTGTTTATGTCTGTTATCATAGCTATAGATGATTATGGGTATAGTAGATATGAGACAATTATATCCCTTCTTAAATATTTAAGAACTTTCTATAAACATTTCGATTTCTTGATAATTTTTAGGTTTTTTTAAAGGGTAGATTTGAACCCTAGTACTTTGGAACTATTCTTCCCAAAACTAGCTATAATATTTGAATTTTTATTTTACTCAGATCAATTTAGATCAGTTTAACAAACATTCTGTATGGAGACAAAATCTATCCAAATGACAATGCTTTTTTTCACCCTCTATTTTTGTGGAAAACCGAAAGAGCGGGGGTATACATTTCTTTCAGCATTTCACAGTATTTTTTTTTCGTTTTGCCTAGAATTAGCTATGACAAAAGTGAGGGTTCTCAGCATCGCATATTGAGGAGAGTGTCCCAGTTAAACAAGGACAACTGGTTTCCATTCAAAATGTATAAATTTATTTTTTGTTAAAACAGATTTAACATTAATATGTTAAATTTCACTCTGAACAACTATGCATTAACAAACATACTAAGACACCTTTCCAATGCTCTTTTCTAAATCATCAAAAAACTGCTAGAGGTGAGCTACCTCCAAAAGAGTAAACATGAGTGATACCCTGTGTGAATAGAAAGTTAGAAAGAAGCAAAAACATTAAACACAAGTCTTTTATTGAGAAAAAATACCCAAAACCTAATTAAGCAATCAAATTCTAATTATATATTAAAGGTTAAAATTTTTTTGAAAAAAGAAGACCTTTAATTCCTTTTTCTCTATCACTTTTTAAAAATCAGTTCGCTACAGTACTGCTTCAATTGGTTTTAATTGCTCCCACACAGCTAGAGAATATGTTCATTTGCTGTTATCCTTGTTTATACACAGCAATTGTCCTGATTTAATTCATTTCAATTCTGCTGTAAATTGTCCCTGCTCCTTTTTATAACAATAACAGATGATTAAATGTTTTCTCCTAACACCTTTATGCCAATTGGCTGCTAATTTATGCATTTCCATTTATTTTGAATTAGATTAGGCTTTGATTTTTTTTATTGTTGTTGATCCTTGGCTATACAAACTCAAAAGCTTTCATTTTCAGCAGATGTAACAAATTCTGTAAGAGCTTTGCCTCTTGACAGCATTGGTCCATCTAGTCCTATGTTCATCAGAAATTTATCTGGATCTGGAAGACCAATAAGTAGGAAAAAAATGATCATTCAAAAAGATGTAAAGTTTTGTGTGTATAAAAAGTACAGTGCCTGAATATATTCAGTGAGCATCAGGGGCATACTTGCCCTAGTGTAGCAGTTATGCAAGCTCCAGCAAACACAGCTGAGGAGGTTTTTATATGTGATAAAACCTCATTCAGAACAAGAGCCCCCAGCAAGGTGAAAATTTCTGACGGTATTAGCAGCCTAATACCTCTTCAGCTTAATATTTCATTACTGGCTACTGAAAGGTGGCTCCGAACTCTCTGATTAGATGCAGTGCTGATCTATAAAACAATGAGATTAGCAGGGGCAGCTGTAAGGAGCAGTGTGGCTGGATGCAGCCAAGGCGCACCAGTGCCTGCCTGGGTCTCTCCTTATGCACTTCATTCGGGCTCTTTGCACCTCGAGCCACTGGGCTGGAAGTGGCCCTCAGGGGAAGAGGTAAGGGAGTTCAAACTTCTCTGGCTTCCAGACGAGTGCATTCTCTTGAATAGATAAGGTGTCTTCCTAATCTGTCCTCACTATCTCTAATTCATGTCTCTCATGTTACAGATTTTTCACAAGGTACTCTTTGCTGCCTCCTTCGTTTTCCTTTTTTTGCTTGCTCTTTCTATCTTACTGCTCCAGATAGTAGTAAGATAACAGTAAAATGTAGGTATTGGAAAATTTTAGCAGTGTCTGCTGAACAGCTTTCTAAACAGCTCCTGCAAGGTGGTTTCTAAGTACTTGAGATACTAAAAATTAGGGTGAAATCTACTGTGTAAAGCACCCGTGCCAGTATTGCTATCATCCATGCCAAAATGTGAAATGCGTCCTCCAAAACTGTTTCTCAAGTAGGGCAGGAATTTGTGACTGTGTCATAAACTTTTCTATATATGTCTGATTGGATATTTTAAATTTTGGATTTTCAGTCTAAGCATTTTGTTTGATGGTGGCTGGCAGATAAGAAAAAAATCATGAGAACAAACTGTGTTTACAGTTTTCTAGACTTTTAGTCACCTATACTAGAATAAATATAATTCTGCATTCTGTCTTTTCTATATTTTATCTGAATTGAGATAGGACTGAAATGTCCTGGATGCTTTCATTCCTACTCCACAGAACTGATATGTACTGGAGAGCACAGATTAATACAGAGATACATGAGTCTGTTGGTAAACACGAAGTTGGGATGCAAGCTTGTCATCATACAAATGGATATAAAGACTGAATTTCTCCTACCAAGTAGTTTCAAGTATATTTGACTTACTCTTGAGAAGTCAAAGAAATATTTGTCAGTGACACACGGTTAAAAAAAAGCATTTCTAATGTCAGTCTTAAAAACATTATACATGAGTATAATAACTGGATATTTTAAGGAGCTGAAAAATGTTAAAATGCACAGCCTGAAGGGCAGAGCAGAAGTAGAACTGTCATTTCAGAATAACCAATGCTCATGTGTTCAAGAGTAACCGGACATCATAGGAGTTACAGTCTAGCAGTGGTGGTCTTTAACACAGAAAGTGCTTTTCTTCATCTTGTGGTATGCAAACAAATGAAAAGATGTTGAAAATACTGTAAAACAGAAGCCAAAACCACTCAATAAGCTTTATTAGGATCCTTTGGGAAGGACTTTGGCATGACTTAGCTGTAAGGCCATCTTGTCCTAGCACCCACTCAGGCTGGAGACAGCTGTTAACCACTGTGCATCTCAATGGAGGTGAGATGAGCAGAACCACAAGTGCCCAGTGAGCCACAGAAAGTGTTGTGAAGGGTGGCTTACCCCGGACTGTCACTTAGAGGTCCCCAAACATGTAAAAAAACCCCCAATCAAATAAAAAACCTGAGCTGTGAAAGTGTGTTGCTAATGGGCAAATGAAGTCACCCTAATGTGTGGAAGTCTACAATTTCAAGTCTGTGTAAACCAGCACGCTAGAGGATCAATGGCAGAATTATAGAATTATCCCATTTTTTGGTTACTGCTTCATCATTAGTTTTTACATTCTTGTCATTTGCTTTAATGACTGAAGGCATTGAAGCAAAGCACTACACCCTAATTTTTTTGCTATTTCTGGAGCATTGTGATTCTATGTCAGATTTCTCTTTAAAATATTGTTAATAATTCCCATAAGCAATGCATACATATACTTTATGAATATGCACGGAGACAATGTCTTTATCCTGAAATTCTTGATCTGCTACAACTAGAAGCTGCAATTCAGCATATTCAAAAATTTGATGTATTTAAAGCAGCCTTAAAAACTCATTAGGTTCACAAACCAATGACTGCTTGAACTGAATGTTTGGAAATGGAAGTGGTTTAAAACAAACTTCTGCTCCTAGCAAAGAGAAGTAGAACTTGGCTAAAGGTAAAATGCATGCATTTTCAAAAGTACCTCAGCAAGTGTTGAATCATTCAGGCACTGAACTTTATTTTGTCACTGCAGGAAATTTATATAACGTAAGTTTTTGGTAAGTGCCATTGCATTAATTTTTTAAAAAATATAATTGCATTTTCTCTATTTTGCAACCTACTGAACTTTTTTGGTTGATTGTGTTTGATGATTTGGTTTTTTGGCTTTTAAAATGTTCAATATAGACAACCAGTTCAGACAAAAGGACATTAGCAGATCAAAGTCAATGACACTTCAAAAAGAGTCTAAAGGTAGGAAAACAATTTCAACTAAGAAATTTAACCACTGAATACTTAAGACTTCTGGAAACCACCACAGTTTCAGTTATACAGGTGCAATATTGTCATTGTCATAAGGAGGTGTCCAGCTTGAATGGAGCTATGGTTGCTCTGAGGTCTCCTTTCAGTGACCTGTCCTTGTTCAGTAAGGCATTTATGGCATATATTCAAGGGCTGGTTGCTGTAGAGAGATCAGTTTCGGCACTTGCTCAACAGCTTTCCTGTAGGAGGACCTTCACTCTGAATCTGCATTTACTGATCTGGCTTCCTTTGCAAGGTTTTGGCCAGTCCTGGTTCCCTTCAGCGGCAAAGTTAGGGAGGAGTCAAGGAGTACGAACTAACCAAAATCAAATATGTGACACAGGTTCTTGGGGGGAAGACCTGTTAAGGTCCATGCACCTTTCAGGGGGTCACTCTCTTAGTTAGCAATGCTTTCAAGTAAGGGAATAGGGCTCTGAGGAGCAGTGACAGAGGAGCCTAAATTGGAAAAGCTCTATCACAGATTGCGTGAGCCTTGACCCCTTTCTGAGGAGAGAGGGGACTGTTCAGTGTATTTGTTATTTACAGCCAGTGCAGCTAAGCAAATAAATACTAATGCTTCAGAGGTATCACCTGTCACCAAAGCACCAAAAGCTACCTGATTTTTACATATCCACCTGAACAAAACCAAGTACTTTAAAAGCAAACCACACATGAATATGAGTTGCTTACAACAGAAGGCATGGACAACTTCTTTCCATACAGCGGGGCTTTTATAAGGACACATAATGTAAGAAAACTAGTTGAGAATTGCCATTTGTATTCCCATTGCACTTTTTATGTCTTCTGCCTCTTACAAAATCACTAAAAGATATTTGGGGAGAGGGAGAGAAGTGTAATAAGACGTGGTTTGCATGCAAAAGATAAAGAAATTGATGAAAGGAGATCATGAAACCCCACATAGGCAATTTTTGCCAAAACCAGGGAAAAATAAATAAATAAATAAATAAATAAATAAATAAAGAATTTGAAGTGTACTAAGAATGAAGGGATGTTGTACTTTCTTCAAGCACTGAACTATGAACGAGCAGCAGTGGATGCTGATGCCTACACCAGGTTTTCCTGAGAATGCAGAATGTGTCCATTAATTGCTTTTCATGAGGGATATCGCATCTTTTTCTTTCTTAGTTTCTCTTTCTTTTCATAGTGATTTTTTCCTCTGCTAGGATTTCTTCCTCCATGTTTTTTAGTATTGCTGAGTGCGTGTTCTCAGACTTGCTAGTTTGGTTTTGTTCATGTGACAAAAAGGGAAGTGATTTTATTTGCCAGTTGTGCCTTCTGGTAGTGCTGACAAGGACACGTTATGCCTGGCTGAAATTCACTTATGAAAAGCAAACCAAAGTGACATAATATTTTTCGGCTGCACATATTCAAGGGCAACTGTTCAGCCAAGAATGGTAGCACAAAATATTTCACTGAAAACTTTAAAATAAAGAACTGTTAATACCTAGGGATACAGACTCTGAGCCAAATTGGGGGAAAAAAGTCTTAAATATCCAAGAGTCATTTAAGTGAAGCAATTTGAAGAAAGGTAGTTCTTTTACTAAACAATTAAAACAACTACAATATAATGGCTTCTTTTTTAGTACAAGATCAGGAATAACTACTGATTAAAGGGATACAATTGAGTAAAACCTGTTCGAAATCTATATCTTTCTTGCTTTTCTGCTTTTTTCTTCATTGTGCATTTTTCTTCCCTCCCGAATCTCTCTATCCATAATTCTTTTTATGTTTTTCTTTCACTCTTATCCTTCCTCTGTTTTCCTCATTTTGTGTCCCCGACTCTCATCCTCCTTCCAGCCCGCATTCATCTAGTCATGTCCTTGTCCTACCATTTTCTGTGACCAGTTCAAATGTGCCAAGGCCACAGCAACTGCAGTGATAACAGCTTATTCATCTCCCGTAACTCAGCTTCAGGTTTTAAAAGGAGAAATAAACCCAGCTCTCCTACTTTGTGTCAGTTTGGGGCATGTGGCTGTGCAGAGATTAAGTTCAAGTGTTATCATTCAAAGATAAGCAGTGTTATATCTGTCAGGAGGGGAGTTTAAAGAATATTCAGGAAGAGCCAACTTTTGGAGTTTTTGTTTTGAACTTAAGTAATCTCTGACTTTTTGCTGTCAAATTTACAACCAAAAAATGTTCAAATACAAAAAAAGAGTTTAAATCAAATGAATGCTGACTGAAAGCTAATTACTTAAATTTCAACAAATTTTCTTCTAAACCATAAATGAATCAGATGTAATTTATTATCATTTGAAACATTTTACTAAATACAGCAGTCGTAAGAACTCTAAAACCTTTTTTTTCTTATACAAAAATACATAAATTAATTTGCTTTCATTACCAGTTTGGATCTTAAAAGGTTAAGATAGTGTTACCCTTTATTATAATTCAAGCTATACAATTAGTGTTAACTCAGGGATCTGAATGCTTTTCTAAGGCAGGGGTAGGAAAAAGAAAGGAAAACATGCTGTTTAAACAGGGAAGTATTTTCCTGAAAATTCATTCCTGCAGAAAGTTAGAGATTCACAGGTGCTCACAGATGTTGTGAGTGGGTTTGAGATGGTTAGCTATGACATCTATGACTACAAATGTATCTGACTGAAGACTTCAGGTCTGAAAATAAATTTCTGCATGTGCATGCGTAAGTGGTTCAGCACATCACAGTGTCAATAGAGGTGTTCTGAAACAGGTGGTAAATGGGCAATTTTAAGAGGAGCTAGATGTTCTAGTATGGTAAATGTGTTGCATAGAAAAAAACACGAGTATTTGCTGTAGAGAAAGCTTTGTTTCAAATACCGTGTTTAAGCAGAAACACCAAGCCTCCAAATGATAAATCTTGCATACAATAATTCAAAGAATGGCAAGAAAATCAATGTTTTTTACTTAGGAATTTTTAAAAAGTGCATTTGCAAGAATGGACTAGTAATTAAAGGCTTATAAAATTATATAAAGTTTTGGCAACATAGGTATTTTATATTAAATATATAACAAAGCAAAAAAAACACTACAGTCTTTCACATCAGCTCTGGAAATAGTGGAAGTTTTAGTAAATGTGAAATAAGATGCATCCTTTTTGATTGGAAGGGGAGGAGGAACAAAGAGTGGAAAGGAAGAGAAGTAGGAAGGAAGAGGTGTGGGAAGGAAGAGGAGTAGAATTACTTGATCCATCCATATCATGACCCTTTAATACCTTTGTAAATATGTTTTTGTTACCTTCATGTTCCTTGCAGGCAGACCCCAACACGCTGTGCTGTGCCATTAGCTCTGTGCTTTCATCTCTGTGGGCCTGGAGCAATAACATCCCAGAATTTATATCTGTATCATTGTCCCTCAGTTCTGCTAATCTTCCTCAACAGGGCTGTAAATAACACCACTCAGATTCCCTTTCAAATAAAATACTCAATGAAGAAGAGAGAGGAGAGATCTGCAAAGAACTCCTCCCAAGGCCGTGACCTCCTCCATTTATCACAACCAGAGCAGGTAGATAAGGAAGTTTGATATGAAAGCAGCCGTTCTGAGTGGCCACATGTTAAATCAACCTGTAGATGAAGCTTTGACAGGTGCTGATATGAAGGGCTGGCAGAGGCCACGTGAGAACTGTGTGCCATTATTTTCCTGCTTCCTGAGGGTATCTGGAGAAAGCAGAAAAGATGAAAATCTTCCATCTCTGTAAAGAGTTCTTCTCTCTCACTAATGTCTGTGCAGCTCTTCTGAAGCATTATAGTGATCTGAAGCAGTATTTCACCCCAAATAATCTTTTGCTCAAGAAAAAAAGACACAGGGACATACAGCTAATAACTGAAGAGCTATGTTTTCATCAATTATAATTCCAATTATTATTTTGGGTTTGCATCCAAGTGTAAATTGCTAACATTTTATGCTAGCATAAAATGCCTGTATTTTATGGTAGTTTCCACATTAACAGATGGTTAAATGTTGCATCTAATAAATCAAAGATAAAATTATTAAATTCATAAGAGCTTTTTTTGATGTACAGTTCAAAATTTTCTATGCTTTTTTTGGATGTTATATTGAACCAATATGACCTTTACTACAGTCATAATCCCATTATAGAAAAGAGCAAACATGGGTAGTAATAAAGAAAATTTCTTGTCAACAAACCCTGCCACCCAGAAAAAAATGTCAGGTTTTACATCTGTTTCACTCAGTTGAAGAGATCATACCTTTGAATCTGATAAATTATGTTTCTGTAGAAAACTTTTATGAAGAAGGTCATGAGTGGATTAAAAAAAAAATAGAAAATATACATCAAAGAGTAATCTTAAAGTCTAAATCCGCAGTAGTAGCCCAAATGGAATATGCAAATAGAGTTTTAAGCTTTCATCATGACTGCTTCCAGGCCTAATTTGAATTCAACTCTTTTGAGTGAGAATATGTGAAGCAGAGTAAAATGTCAAATTTTAGGGCTGAGTACTATTCCTGAATTCTAACAAAGCAAGTAAGAATATTAAACTTCAGGTTTTTGTGCTGCTACAGTACTATGTGCATTCATAAAATCATACCCTGTCCAGGTGCTTGCTCAATTTGGGATTTATATCAGGAGTGCCCTTTTAAAGTGGATATCCCAGTCATTCCCAATTACTGTGCTTTACTTCATGCCATGAAGCAGTATCAGAAATTGCCAACTGGATTCTTTTTGGCATAATTATGGATTGAAGTCGAGGACAATAGATGAAGTCCAGCTGTTAATGGGCGTTCAGCCCACAGAAGTTGGTTATCAGCTCTTCTGAGCAAACACACCTGAAGCACACGGGAAACTCACAGGATGTGTGCAGTGTGGATGTTGCATCCTTGGCACCAACAGGATTGCTCTACAAGACTTTCCCCATGGAGCTGCGCTCCTTGCTTCTGCAGATATAACTTCTGTCTCCTGAGTCTTTTTGCAGTCAGCCTGGTCATTGTATTTAAGGATAAAAGTGGGCACACTCCCATAATTATAGTCCACAGCATCTGAAGAGTCAGCCTCAAAGAAACCTAGAAAATAAGAAGGAGCCGAAGTACATTGTAGAATGAGATAAGAAAATCCCAGAAAGCATTTTTTCAGGTTTTTTTACACAATACTCGTTTGTGATTGGTCTGTCTTGAACAACCTCAGAAAATTGTACAGGTTGTAACATTTGAGATAATGGCCTATATGTGCACTGCATGGCTTCAATATCACTGTACTTTGAATGTTATTAGGAAAGGAATGAGAATACATCTTGAATTCTTTAATTTAAAAAATAGGTGAATGCTATTTTTAGCCCTTTTATATGACCTTTTTTTAGAATATGTAAACATGTAGTCCCATGAATTTACCTTTCAATTTACCTGTCAATTACCTTTTAATAAATACAAGATTTACATGTATAAACAAAGAAAAAGGCTACAGTGTGTAGTTAAATCTTCCAAATTACTCACTCAGACTCACATACAAAGTTTAGCTGACTTAGGGAGATACACTGTTTATGTTTATCTTCTTTCTTCTTCTGTGGCTTTTTCTTATGTGTTCAGTTACAGCATCATCTTTGAAGACATTATTGCTGGGATTAATTACTTTGCCATATACCAGAGCAGTGGCATCCTGAATTTTTTACATCAAAGGGTATTGGCTGAGAAGACAAATAAATAAATGACCCGTGGCACAGGTAAATGGTACTCTTTGGATCAAAGGGATCCCCTAGGAATACTGTGTGCTGCTCAGTTCAGCCAGTCATGGAAAATGTCGTTTGGTTGCGAGGGCTGTAGTGAGGCAGCTTTTGTCAGTCCTTCAAAGTGAGGGGCTTCCAAACAGGATCTTCCTGTTTGTTTTCCTTGTTTGCTAGCTGTTCAGAAAATACTAAGATGAATGTAAGACTTGGTCAAATATCAATTCATATGACATGGGTACTTTTGTACTTGTGGGCCAGGCTTCTGAGCCTCTTCCAGTGAAAGAGAAGACAGTCAACAGTAGTCTTTTATGGAAATCTGAGTGGAGATGGCTGACTAAGAATTTTCTGGTGCAAAAGGTATTACCTTTAAATCTTAAATCAAGCCCATTAATTTTATTCCTATAAATTCTATACTACTGCAATGATAATCTGGTATGATTAATTCTTTATGCAATTTAATGTAAAATAGTTGTTCACACAACTTCTTTTTTTTTTTTTCTTTCTTAATGGTTTTTTTTTTGCCTCAAAGCTCATGGCTTAGATCCACATTTTTGGTGAGGTACTTTCCATTGCTTTCTAAAATTAACTTTCAAAACTAATGGCACTCTTTCTTTTTTGCTTCTTACTGTTAATAACTTACTAAAACTTACTAAGGAGGACAACAGTCAGAAGGAACTACATCTATCAGTCAGTGCAGAAATAGTACACTTTAGCTACAACTAAGGAGCAGTAGCCACTAAATCTCAGAACAAGAAAATAATTACTTCACCTTTATGGTGTCTCCTGGAAAGGATTGCATCCCCTATGGGGAAGTCTTTCTTATGGGAATTTTTAATAAAATATTAATTTACTTTGGCCCTGAGGATGTTGCCATTAGGCTGAACAAGTCACTTCCAAAATTACAAGTCCTTTACCCTCACTTGTACCATGAGCAGGAATGGACAAGTAAGTCTAAGTTTTTCCCTAATTGGATTCAACTGTAAAAATTTTCTGACTTCAACAAAATCAGATTTACACTGTATGAAAGACTTGCCTAATGCCAGGATCTTTTCTTGAGTCCACGACAGCTGGAAAACTCTGCCATGTGTCACAGAGTAATGGTTTTAATATGGCAGGAGAAGGAGGATACTCAGGAAGGGCAGAAATTGCCTGCAGGGAGGTTTACAGCTTCAGTGTGGTAGATGATGTATTATGTCCTCTTACAGAACAAAATGAAGCATAATCAGAACAATACATTTGAATTGTGCATAATAACAGAAGACAGCACAGAATTTTAATCTGGTGAAGTATGTTCCTAGTGAAACATCTGCCTCTTTACTGTGTGTGCATAGCTGCTTCCTGCTTCTTAATGTTAGACAAGTAATTAAGTGAGGATTCTATGATACCTTCAGTGTTCCAATGTTTATATCTACAACTCTTTAAAATTAAGTTTGTTGTGACTGGGCGATAATGTAAGAAGTGATTTTATCTCCATATTTGGGATTTGCCAATGTGTCTGTGAAAGACGCAATCTTTGCCTGTATAAGAAGGTTAAGTTGTTTTACTAGGAAAAGTTTTTAAGGTAATACAACTCCTGTGTGGACATGCTTATTTCAAAGTAGTTTCTGCACAGTTCAGCTTAAATGGGTTTGCAATCGGATTCTTAACTAAGAAAGTGTATGATGATCTGTTCAGAGGATCTCCTCAAGTGGACAGAAATTTCTTTGTAGAATTTAATGTTAGTTTTTGTCTTAAGAGAGTCTTCAAGATGAAGCTGAAAATCATCTCCACCTAATGGCAGCTTCTGTTCGCAATGGAGTTTTGTAATAAGAAGAACACAGTATTTTTTTAACACTTATAACTCTTTTAATTATATCCGTGTTCTATTATACTTTCCCCTTTCAAAGTGGGATTTTAAATCTTCTTACAACCATGACTCACTTAGTATGTAAAATAGGAACACAGGCCACTGAAAACAGGGATTGAGAGTGTACACATAGATTTTTAAAATTTTCTTTAAATATTATAATTTAATTAGTACACTTGATATTTTTTAATACATTTACTGTGCTGGGAGGTTGGTCCTGCAGATCCTTTATTAGTTAAAAGACTGGAAAGTTCACTTTAGTTTTGTCTAGAATGTATGCAAAAATTTGGACTGTAATTCCCAAGAAGGGCTAAACTTTCATGCTTCCAAGCCACCATTCTGAGTTAAGCACCCTCTCATCTTTGTGTCAACACTGAGGATGTTTTTTCCTGATGTATCTACCTAAAAACATGAGTTGTTTTGAATGAGAACATTGGATGAGAAACAGTTTTTTCTTTTTAATCAAAATAACCAATTTGTAGATTAAATGTCATCAAAAAAGTAATTAAAAATTAATTAATTAAAACCCAGAGAAATGAAGTTTCCAAAGAAATACACTTTACTGTTGCTTAAAAAAAAAAAAGTTAGAATATGGATGTGTTAAGTTCATTCATCCTAGAATGACTTGTAAACAGCTCATGACAAATGCCTATTAGAGTACTTTCTCTTAGAAAACTTTGTTTACATAGAGACCTTCATTAAATATGCTTATATGACACCTTTGTGAAGACAAAAACAATTATTTCTCCTGTTAGGTGTTATGTCCCCTACTTACTGAAGCAGTATTGGGTTGAAGGAAATTATTAGGAGTAGGCCTTTAAAACATCGTTCACCTGGTCAGTGGGTGGTTTATTTACTATGTTGTTTATGTTCTCTGCATATGTATTTGCAAAAATAATTTGATGTTTACACAAGGCAGACGGTATTTGTAGCAAACAGTATTTCAATAATTTAAAAATTTTGCCAGTTCTTAAACTTCATATTTAATCTTTCACTAGTTTGACCATGTTTTCAATACAAGTAACATTTAATGAGCTCTAGGAAGGTTAAAATAAAAAACAAAATCAAACAAACAAAAAAAAAAAGACAAACCTGAACTTGTCTTAACAATAACGCATACACTAGTAGAGACAATTTCAGGGATTTTCATTACCAAGCAATTTAACACAGTGTGAAACACTTTTTTTTTTTTTTTAAATTGAGAAAACTTGGCTAGAATAAAATGAAGGGGTTTATTATTTAATCTGTTATTTCAGCGATGGAAAAAGTATTAAAATAAGAAGCTCTATGTGATGCTTCCCTTGAAAGGCAATGACTCCCAAAGAGGTGCTGCACATACCACAGACATTTCCACGTGCTAGAGCAAACTGGACTCTTACTTCTGAATGGCACTTTTCTTCCAGTTCAGAGTTAAGGAGGTACCAGCTGCTGAAACATCTTTGCTTACTATAAAAAGAGGGGAATAATGTATTTTACTATGGGAGGTTTTGACAAGGGCTATGCCAGACAAGTGCTCCTGGAATTGTTTGCCATTACCAAACAGCAGCTGTAATTTAGGCATCAGTTTTCATTGTGAGTTGATTTGTTTTGGGAAAACCCTTATTGTGCCAACACTGCATACACATCAGACCTTGGCCGACCAATAACGTCTTAACAAAATGCTATTCTTCTAGCAAATGGCTCTAGCATTTATTTGGTCATGGATTAATATGCAGAGTGATTATGTTTTAAATTAGTGGTTAATATCAGAAGAAGGCATTCCCTTTACTTTCCTGAAGAACACTGACAATCTGAAAGCAGTGCATCATAATTAAGCTGCTCAGGTGCTGCCATCTGGAGCTTCGTGATACAGCAGGGTCCATTTTGTTATGTTTTTACTCATGTCACTGCGGTGAGGAAAAAAATTACTTCTTTCTTGTGCATAGTGTATCTTGTGGCCCAGCCCAGAGCTCGTCCAGTCATCTCCTAGTATGCAAAAGGGAGTCTTCTAACAATCAGTCTATGAGCTACTTTGTCCTTCCCTTTGCTTCTTTTTGCTCGTGGACAGAAGAAGCAGTGTGGGTGCCGCACTGGTTGAGACCTAAGGGAATGAATAGGACAACTGCAGAAGTGCTTTGTCCATAAGGCAAGAAGGATCAGTTCCAACTTCATCCTTAGAAGTTCAGTGGATCTTCTGGACTGCAGGAAGGAAGAGGTGTTGCTTCGTTAGTTATATCTGCTCTGTGAAGAAAGTGAAGACTTTGGTACCAAGGCTGAGTGAGGCACTTTGCAAAAGTAACAAATCAACCTGATTTTTGTAAAGCACACTATTTCTAAATATCTGAAATTAAAGGCAGTACTTGGATATAGATGCCATTGTACTGGAGAAATAAAAAAAACCACACTTGCCTGCTACTTTTCAGTCAGCCTCAGCAGCTTATTAATGCTTATGCAAGTTAAATAACCATTATAATAATATTGTTTTACTGTAAAAAAAAAAAGTATTTTCTAATTTGGATATTCTGATGACTGAACAGACAGAAAAGTAAATACATTGCTGTTAAATATTCTTTATACAGGACTGAAAAGTGGTGAAGGAAGAAAAATAACTTCTGAATGTAAAGTTTCTCCTTTGGGAATTTAGAGCAGATGTGCTCTGTAAAATAAGCCCTGGTACTTTTATTAAGGCCATGAAGTGGGTCTGTAAAAAGGTGCTGAAGCAGCTTCATGGGTTGTGGTTCATTAACTCTAATTGTCACGTCTGGATTCCATCTGATGGATGACCAGGTCCTTCCTTTCTCACATCCGCTTTCTCACTGTCCTCATGTGACCAGCTTCCAGGGATACCTCTTTCAGAAGTATTTCCAGCAGTGGACTTGGGTAATATTCTAAACCACTTCAGTCATATTTGAATGTTTCTTTTTCTTTTTGCATTTGCTCCTTTTCTTGTGTTCTTCCTGCGTGTAGCTTTCCTCTGGAGAGAATAAAACCATCATTAATGAAAAGCATTTTAGATTTTGAGGCATTATGTGACAGAAAAGTTCTCCTAATTGACAAGATTTATTTTTGAAGGTCACAAAATTTTTACCCTCATTAAAAATAGAAAATGTAAAAAGACTTATCAAGCACCATGTGCCTTCTGATTCCAGGCTTGTTGTAAGGGAGTGAAGAAACAATGTTTTACATACCGCCCACGTAAGACAACCACATAATTTATAGTATGGGGCCATCTGCGTGTCTCCCAAGCTCTTGGTTTTTTATTAGAATTAGCTCTGAGCCAAAAGCAGAACATTAACTTTCAGGGAGAGAAAAGATGTGAAATAAGTAAAGAATGTTCCTCCCTTTATTTCAGGTTATTTGTGACTGAAAGTTGTGTCATGATTGTTTGGAAGAGGAAGGAAAATCAATTAATTGAATTAATGAAATTAAAGTAATTAATGCTTTCAGACCAATGTCAAATAGCATTTCTCCTTTTCACAGTGAATATATTTCTTATGTACATAGAATTACCAGTTTTCCCCACTAAAAATAGTAAAAAAATTTCAGAACTTGGAAATTTTTTGGCAAGTCTAATTCCAAAGCATAACCAAAACCTCATGGCATGGTAACAGAAGGAATGATCTTTCATTACTGTGAGAGATTACAATTTGATTGATTTTCAGTGTGGTTTAAATACGTTCTTTAAAATAAGTAAATAAATAATGATGCGGTTTAAACAATAATTTCATTAGCATGATTGGTAATTGGGAATTATCTGAAATCAAGAAAAATAAGATTTGTAAATCTGAACATATTTTCTGAGTTTAGAAAATCAGAGTCTAACATTCCATTGGGTTGTATTTTCTTGGCTGTTAATATTGTCATAATATTCAAGCCATCTTTAGTTTTATATCCCTGATATACTGTGCCAAAATAAAAAACCAATAAACTTTATGCATGTCAAACAGATGCAACACTTCATTTATTACTGGTTTTAAATGTATTGAATTGTTTATACATGTAGCTATAGTTTTGAAAAAGAAGTCTTACAAATTCATTTCACAATTTATAGCACAACAATAACTTTCTAGAACTTGATAATATTAAATATCTGTAAGTGTATGTATTTTTTCTTTTTTTTAGGTGTATTCAATTTTTGATTCTTTTCCCCTCAGAATGCCACCATCACAGGGTATGTCTGTCAGAATTGTCTGATACTGATTCCTCAAAATCCTGCCAGCATTTATGTTTCTTTAAAAGTGTTTCTTGTATTTTAAAATAGGAAGAAATATTACAGATAAACTGATAAACTATCTAATAAAACAGATAAAAAGATAAACTGAGTATCTGACTTCCCACTTCCATTAACTTGCTAAAAGGATCACTTTACTTATTGATAAATGCACTTGCATATAGCTGTCTATGTAATCTATCAATATTACTACAGTATTATTCATTTTTTTGGGGTTTATTACCTGAGCAGTCTTTTAATGCTTTTAGTTAAAATCCCCCCCCAAAAATACAATATACATAACAAAATAAAAACAGCTTCTCGTACCTCTGTTTCAGTGTGTCTTGTGACTTTTATTAAAAGAACCTTCCTATTTTCTAAAACAGTCTGGTTCCACTCTAAAGTCACTACTTTATTCTGGGCTCTATATACTTGTTTAAATATATTACAGCCTTCACTTTTTCATTATTTATTCCAAGTTGGGATCAAACTAATCCTGGTTTAGCCATGGCATGGTAAGCTCATTAATTTTTAAGTCTGCAGTTTTCTCCATCATGTCCATGTGCCAGAGAGCATTAAACAGAGAGGAAGGCTGGTGGGTGATTGAACACATCTCTGGTCTTTATTCTCACCATACTTTTGTATTTTTATTGCCTGAAAATTGACTTTTTTTTCCTCCTGCATTTTATCTATAGGTAAGGAACTCGCTGACTTTATTTTCACAGTGCAATATCTAAACTTCAGCCTGTTGAGGGCCCTTTGAATTTTCTCTAATGACAGAAGGAAGTGAGAGGTGCTTAAATATACACATAAACCATTTTTATGCAGAGCTCTCACTTCTTCAGTCTCCAGTGTTAATTTACTTCTTTGGTTTCCACTTTTCCTTTCCTTTCCTTCCTTTCCTCTACTACTTTGCTTCACTTTACAGTTTCATATGCACCCCAGTCCACGTTTTCAGATGTTTGACCTTTATTAGCTGTATAAAATAGAATATAGTTTCTGCTTTGATAGCATTCAAATCCTGAAATTCATCATCAGGGAGTTACTGCATTTCCAGCTCTTTTCTTTAGGACCACCTCTAGTGGTTTTGAAATTGCAGTCTTTGCATAAGCTTAACATTTGATATCTGATCTATACAAGCTGCCATCAAAGAAAACGAGGCCAACATTTATATTTGACCTGTTGCATAAATTTGCAGCTAGGAAAAATATTGCATTCCCTGAGAAGACTGCTCGTGGCTTTAGATGTTGTGAAGTTTAATTTGAATTTCTTTCTTTTCTTTTCTTTTTTTTGGGGTTTTTTTTTTTGGTTTGTTTTTTTGTTTTTCTCTCATCTCCATCTATTCCTCCATACTTTCCCCATAATTGACTGGTCCTGAAGTCCTTAGACATCTGTGTTCTTACCTTTAAAATATGCACTTTTGTTTTTGCAGCCTTCCAGAGTGCTGTTATCCAATACTTAAAATATTTGCCTGACCTGTTCTTTGACTATCTTCTCCTATATTTGAACTGTTGCTAGCTGGAGGTCTTTGCTCTGGCCTCGGTAACATCCCTTTTTTGAATTGTTCTCTCTCTTTGGGCTCATGAGTCTCATTTGTCTCATTTAGGCTGTGGCCTGAATCAAGCACAGACAATTTATGTGAGCAAAACAGGCTCCAGATGAGCCACCCTACCTTTTGTGTAGAAGGGGGCATTTAGGATTAGCTAATCACTACTAATTTCTAATGCCTTTGATATTTTCTCACAGTGTTTCCATTTTTCATAAATGCTGTGCTTTTACCTTAAGTTTACCTGATTTTGCCTTTTTACTTGTAATTCTGCCTCACTGAGAGTTAGTATTTTCTCTTTGTCCTTTGCCTCCTGTTCTGTTATCTTCCATTGAAATCACAACAACAATCTCTGAAAGTTGTTGTTGGCTTGGGTTTTTTTAGAACTCTGTTAGCTTCCCTCAGGTTGAAAAGTGTTCTTGAGGTTTCTGGAAGTCAAAAGCATCCTTTTATGTGGAACAGTGTACAGAAATCTTCCACTTAGAGGTCAGTGGATTCCTCCCTGTATTTCAGTGAAAGTTGCATGAAATTCAATCATAATGAGGAAATATATTGTTTTATAGGACCTCATATGTTAAAAAGATATTTTATAAGTAATTTTTTCTACTTGACCTTAGGTATCAGTCTTAGTAGTGAAATAATCTAGAGGGAGGGAGATTTTATTTTTAAGCAATGCAACAAATCTTATCTCTGTTATAAACCAGTCTGAGGACAGATTCATTGCTTTTTTTGCAGAAATCTTCCCCATCCTTCCTTCCCACTCCATCAGCCACAAACAAAATGTATATGGAATTCAATGCTGTATAGCGAAGAATGCAGGAAACTAAAGAAAACAAGTTTTATTTTGATGCATCTTTCCAAGATTCCAACCAGGTCAGGCAAAAGCCTGCCTAAGGTCGCTTATTTGTGTTTCTACAGTTGTCTCCACTTCACAGGTGCAGCAGAGCACTGGCCTGGGAGAGCTGCGTGGGGTCTGTGGAGACAGAGGCAGGATGAGAGCCCAGGGGAGCAGAAAGCAACATGGGAGCCAAGCAGAACCATGACCTAATTTCAAATTTCACTCACATTACAATCGTTTCTAGCTACAAGATGAGTCTGAGTGCATGCTCACACCTGTAGCTTTGCCATATTTTAAGAACATTCTAGGGCACAAAGCCAGGAGAGATCCCTGAGATCAGTGAGCCCTTTCTTTCTGTATTATTTTAGGTATTGATTCTCCCACGTGCAGAGAACTATTTGTAAAACATAGCCCTCAAAAAGTCATTTCTAGACACCACTCACACAGATGGGGTGCAAGAGTATCATACTATTAAGGGGAAAATAGAATTAGTAGACAGAGAACAGGAGCTGGTGGAGTAATTCTATTTATTGCCTTCTTTGAACTCAAACTGTAATTTTTTTTAATCTGGGAAGGACTACTTAACCTCTCTGGCACTTACTTTGTTTTTATATATATATATATATATATATCTCAGCAACATTTACCTCCCAGGGAAAGAAAAACTGTTGTATACTTCTGAGTTTACTAAGAATGTCATCCAATCCACAAGTGTTACCCAACATTTCAAAAGCAATCCTATGACAGCAGTAAGGACTGAATTTAGTCCTAAAATAATAAATGCCAGTTCCTTAGGGATTCCTGGGAAAGTCTTAATGTTCATTCCTACTCCCACATTATTAGTTTGAAAACACAGGGCTGTTTTTCTCTTTCTTTTTTATCCTCCCCTGTAGGGCTTTTCAAAGGTGACTTATTTTCCCTGAGTTTTGCCGCAGAAGGGAGTTATTGAACTTTAAAGGCTCTATGTTGGGAGGCAAAGGAGTGACAGGAAAGCACCCTGGTAATGTTTTAGTATGTGGGAAGACTTGCTGTAGGCCTATTAGGTTTCTCTGAAAGGTTTCACAAAAAAAAAAAAAAAAAAAAAAGGAAAAAAGGAAAAGAGGGAAAAAAAAATGAAAAAGCAAGACAAGAAAACTATCTTGCTCCTTAGGACCCAGACCCCTTGAATTTGGTATTTGATGTTGATACTACGGTCTTTGAACACCTAAGTTTCATTCTGATCAGCACATGGCAACTCATGATCTGCTCATCATGCCTTTTGTGAGTTGAAATCATGAATTCAGTCTGCACTTGATGGAGCAGTGGCAGATGATGTTTATGAATGGAAGCATCGCCCTGGTCCTTACACGTCCTTACGTGCTATGTTATCAAACACGATGGTAAGGAGCTCACACTTATGGTTGATTTTAAAACAAGGAATATAATTTCCAAATACTCTTTCATCAAATTAACTGAATTATACTCTAATCTCACTTAAGTAGGTAGGATACTTCTGAATAATTTATAATGCAAGTAAATTTTTGGCCTCTTATTAGAGAGATACTCAAAGTATTTTAAAGTGTTTTCACACAGGACAAGATCAAACACCAATGACAGAAGGAACATAGGTGTTAAAGAGAAGTGCTGATTGTAGCAAAGCCTAAAAAATACAAATTGCATTATTCTAAGCAGTGACACAATCTTTAATAAGATGTGAAAGCAACCTGAGAACAGTTGGGCAGTAGGGAAAAAAATCAAGTGACAGTGTAATCTCACAGTCTTTAATATTATTAATTATGCCAACTCATGGGGTGAACAAAAATCCCCAAACTAAAGAGCCTAAACCTTATTATTTTTGATAGTTTAGAGTTTGAAAATATTGACCTCTAGAGCAGAATGCATCGAGCATGTGAACTGTGCTATTGCCCCTTCTCATGGAATGAAACAGATACTAAATTATTAAATGAATGCAGGTCACTAAAGATTGTAACCAAGATGGTGAAAAGTGCTCCTTTGTGACTAAGGGAAGGTTAAACATTAATTCTCCAGGTTTCCTCCTGCAGATCTAACACTGTTGTTATGTGCTTTAATTTTCCCTAATAAGAACAGGTGCATAGCCAAGGCTCCTTATTCCTGAAATTGTACTTTGTAGGTAACATACAGGTGAAGAGTGCTTCAGCTGGGATGAAAATACGTAGAAAACTTTATCATGTCATGCAAAGTTTTTTATTCAAAATTATTCAGGAATTCCTAGTAATCTGTTACAAAAAATTGTGTTACATGATTACGTATTTCCTTTTTAATAGTATTTTGTTCTCCTGTGTAATCAGATTTATTGACTAGCATGAAACAATGATACCCTCTTTCTTTCATGCAGGAAAGAAAGACTTGGACTTGGCCCATACCCATGTCATTCTGTGAAAGAGTAGCTGATGTACAATGTTTGGTGCTCCCTTTGGTTAGATTTTGGAAGTTTTAGCTGATGTCGTTTTTCTAGACATAATCTGTTCTTTGTAGATGTGAGGTCATTAAGTTTGCTCGAGCCTTTATTTTTATAAGAGAAGTAGAAGGGGCTTTATCTGCAGACTTGTGTGTTTGCAGTACTCCATATGACTCCATGGCCTCACAAGGCTTACCAGCAATTTATAATCAAAATAAATTATCCTTAGAGAAATCATGGAAATATTAAACTTTCCTAATATACAACATATTAAAAATATTAGCAGTATCTTAAATATCACAGGATGCTAGTTCTTGAGTTCACTTTCTATTTGTACTTATCACTGCCTGGTACGTCAGTACTCAAATCATTATAAGTGGAGTCTTCAAAGTGATCAGCTCAGACACCTCTGTTTTTAGGGTCCCTATTATTAAACATCAAAGAATTGAAATAATTTTAATGTACGCAAATCTTTTAAATAGTGGTTTAGTGGAGGCAATTCATCCTTTATTTCCCCTACATGTCTAGATGGGGATTTTTTCCTGGAAAAAAGAATATAGATAAGGAGAAATAAATTTTCTGGTGCAAGGAATATTTCTTGCTAGTGTCTTCCTTGCTGTCTTACCATTTGGATTATGTTGTGTAAGTGGAGCAAAACAGTAAATTTCTTCCACTGAAATTCAATTAGTGCGTATGAAATCAAATTTCCCTGAGGCAAAAATCTGCTAAGTAAATAGAGAAACTCCCTTGTGTGCACCTGTGTTTGGCATAGCTTGTCATGCTATGGAGATATGAATGGCAAAACAGGCATTTTAATCTCCAGGCTTGAGATTTCAATTGTAGCAGACACTGCTGAAAGCAAGGCTTCCAGGGATTCATGTGCTGTTTCTGGTCCTTGCAAGATAATTCTTTTCCAAGTAGAAGTGCTAGTGGCTCACAGTGAATAGACAACTCCCTCCAGTGGGAGATTTACTGCATAGACTCTGCTTGGAACTGTTCTAATGACTGCCTGTTCTTGGCAGCAAATACATCATAAGTTCTTAAAATCGTGCTGTCTTTTACCTGTTTACAATAAATCTGTCATCTTTTATAGTTCTTAGAACAAACCTCTATAAAGCACACTGCACTTTGCTTCAAGGAGCTGTTGTTTGGTTCCTGACAGGGTCAGTGGTCAAAGAGTGAGAAGAATTAAAGCTGAGGTTTATCTGCTACACGTAAGAAAGAACCATAGGAAATCGGAAGACTGCTTCCTCACAGTTATTCCTCATATAAAAGAGCTACAGTGGCACTGGGACGTGAAAATTCTGTTCCATGTAAGTTGTAGCAGTGGGTTTAGCCTCTTCTAAAAGGGCAGCGGGAAACACATGCTGCAGCCTCCTTCAGAACATCACACCACTACAGATTCCCAAACAGCTTCCACCCTTGTCAGCTTTTACTCTAATCCATGTCCTGTAGTTTGTGCCAGATGCTGGCCTGTAGGCATCTAACCGTGAAGAACAATATGTAATGCCAGCAAAAAAACGCTCTGTAACACAGGCAATGAGTATAGTCTTGATTTTACATTTAGGTTTTCTGTAGGCTTCTGTACTACTTCCAGCAGCTGCTATTATGCATAGTATAATGATACATGCCTTATTTTAAATCTAGTTTATTGAATTAAGTTTCCTTACAATAAACCTAGTGAAGCACTTCTGCATTCTTCAGTAGTGTCCTTCTACTTGTTCAGTGTCCTTCCTCAAGTATCTCAGTTGTCATGTTATCAGGAGTTTCTCTCACTTCCACCTCAATTAATGAATAAATGCTTTCAGATTTCTTTTTTTTCCTTCCCTGAACAAGGGAACATTATTCTAAACATTCTGCTTACCTTCTTCAGGTAGATACAGACTTTTGAAGGAAGACATTATTTACATTTGCATGAATTTTTGCATTTTCTCAAAGAACATACCCTCATTTTTCTGAGGGAGAAAACTCTTTTAATAAAGGCAAGCATACTTCTCCTCACTTCCTAATTACTCTATTTAATATGTCTAGTTTGCCACACTTGGTCATGCACACTCCTATCTTCCAGTCCCTTACCCTCATTGAAGTGACAAATCTGAGCACTGCCTTTTGAGCTGGAATAGGAACAGCTGATTCACACTGTATCCTCTGCTATACAGTGCCATGATAAAGTACAGTAATATGAGGTGAGAGTGGTTTTTTAGAACAATTTCCCTCAAAACTTGCCTTAGAAGCTTGAGAAATGCAGGATAATATTTCAATTTCTCATTTCCTTAATTTAAGTAAATATCTGAAAAATACACACAATCTTCTGTGTTGTGGGAAAAGCAAATGACGTGCAAACTTCCCGGCCCCAAGAGAAAATAAAACAAGCACAGTCATCTTCCCACAAAAGTACAAATATCTCCTCTTAAATAACTGAAATAACTGGAATATAAATTAGAATCCTCCTGTAGCCCTCCTTTTCTGTTCAAATAATGTGCAAGATGGAAATCAAAGGGTATTCCTTTCAGCTGTGAGTAGAATGTACTGGCCCAGTGCTGTATGGGTGTGCTAAAAGACTGATGAAGGACATCTCGCTGAAACATGTTTCACTTAGGTTTCTAACAAGACATCCATCAGTGTTAGTGCAGAGGATGTATGGTTTTCATTCTCCTCTAGAGTGCATGGTTTCCATTCTCCTGTTGCCACTTATCTGATGCAGCAGGCTTTTTATAGATTCTCTGCTTTCCCCATCTTTCCTCTAAATGCAGATTATAAAAAAAAACTTTGTAGGAGAAAGACATAAACATGGTTACAAAGCTCTGTTATTGCAGAAGGATGTTGCCTGGATTCAGGGGCTGTTTAACTAGAATAGTAAGCATGATTTGTTCTCGTACCAGTTCTGTCTAAAATCATTGCAATTAAAGTCCTTTGAATATAGTCCTAACTGGGAATGTGAGGACTAGGCCTGCTGACGGCACACTGAGGTTTTTAAGATATTTGGCACCTATGAGCTCTTAAATCATGATTCTGCTCTCATGTAGTGCTCAGCAGAGATTTAGCTTTCTCTTTGCAAACTGAAAGTGTGGTTGTGGTGATATAAACAGGACAAGTGAGAAGTTCTCATGCAGTTTTGACACTAAGGAGATGCTGTCAGAGGTACTCACTCTACAACTCTGTTGTAAGTTATTGAGGAAGCTGAGGGCAAGGAAGGACACCTAACCTTGTCTTTGCACAACGGCAGTCACAAGTTTCAAATCAGTATGATTCTATTAACTCTCTTTTTGGATCTCGTAAGACATATCTCAGTTATAGCCCAGCGAAACAGGGTCTCCTTTTCAAGTTCCTGCCTATGCAAATTTGGTTAGCCGCCACGAGGAGCGCACACCTTACAGCACGTGCTTCCCCCGTCCTCAGAGCATGAGGAGTTGCTGCTCCTGCCATGTCAGTACAACAGACTTCTCCCAGGAAAACTGCTTGTGTCCACACTGTCTGAATGAGGTCAGTTCTCACGGCAACTACGCTCTATCCACAGAAATGTGCATTTTTTTCAGACAGTTTCCCCTTCTGTGTAGAAATGATGTAAAGTCCAAGGGAGCAGAAGAGCAAGAAAGAAACCTAATTGACAAGCAAGCGGCAAGTGCTGAGATGCTTCCTTACCTCTCATGCTCTTAGTTATTGTTTCACAAATTATTAGGAAGCCCAAAGTTTTATTATATGAGATACATGTTAAGAGCACTCCATTAGGGTTGCTCATAAAATGCCAATCAAATAAATATTTTTTTTAGACAGAAATCAAGTTATTGCAGGATTACTTCCTGTCAGATATGACAGAAACCAACAGCTATATTGCTGTGCGCCTCAGGAATTTATTTCAATGTCTTTCTCCCTACCTTCTTTCCTTTCCCCCCTCTCCAGTCTGAGGAAGCTTAGCAGGGGTAGGGTGATCCTGTGTGAGGCTGGGAAGAAGAGAGGAACTCCTCTGCTGGTCGGCATGGCCAGAGCTCCCTGCTCCCCCTCCACTCCAGCAGCCCCAGTGATGTTCTGCCAGCAAGGGATTGATGGCACGAGGGTGACTGTGACAGCAGTACTCCCATAACACAGGGATTCTCTGCTGGTGGTGGAAGGTTATGTTAAATCTCCTTTGTAGAACTAGCAGGGGATCTGGTTGGGTTTTTTTCCAGATTATAAAACCCTTTGAATGGGTAAAAGGCACCTCCCCCCCCACCCCATGCTTTTAATGGCATTTTCACTCTCTTAAAAGAGGGCAAATACTTGGCTTCAGCCTAATGAAAACAAACATTTACCTTGATTACAAGAGCGTCCTCAGTTTTGCCAGCCTAAGCACCTTATAACTCCTCAGACCATGAAGCAGAACTGCTGCCAGGAGAAAATCCTCCTCTACAGAGAGCAGAGGTTGCTTACAGTGCTGATCTCAGCTGTGTGGCACAGCTCCATCCGAGTGGGCAGATCCAGCTCTCAAAGGTCTCGTTCTCACACCTTACGCAATTTCTGGGATTGTGACTTTTATTGACGCCTTAACCAATTACCCTCTGCCCTTCGTATGGTACTCCTAAAGCCAGGGTCAGGTACTGTAAGTCTACCAGCAAGATAAATCACAAAACTGTAATTAGAGTATTAGTTAGTAAAACCTGTAAAGCACTACATTTATTTTAGATCGTTACCTTCTTTGTTGCCATGGGAGTCACTGTAGATAGAAGCCAGGGTGAACAAGGTGAAAATGACAAAAGCCAGCAAGATGAAAGCTACTTCAAGGTTTGTGAAGGGCAGCTCCATGAACTGCTACTGCTTCGCCTAGGAAAAAGTGTAAACGTTTACTCATCTGACTGGCTGTGGAAAGAGACTGCTCTCAATAGAGTGGTTAAGTCTTTACTCAGGAGGATACTAGATCCTGGTCAAACTGGTTAAGTAACTTCGGTGGTTAAGAGGGAAACAATGTGCTGGCTCATACAAGAATGTAAGTTCAAGCCCTTTTTACTGAGGCCGCAGAATGTGCTGTTGCTCTAGGGGACACTTAGAGCAGTTATTACAGTAAAGCTGCACTTAACTGTATGTTCATATACATCTATATTTATATGTACTTGTGTGCAAAGCATGTAATGACAGAAACATAGTTGGACTCTGAAAGAGTTATAAAACCCCACTTAATAGGCTAAAACTTATCTGCAATGATCTGTAGGAAAGCACAGTTTTTCTTAATAGAAAAACGCCTAGAATATAAAACCCCCTGCCTTCTGTGTAGTGGAAAGTTTAAAACGTATGAGAAAAGCCTGAACGTTACCACCAAATTAGTAACCAAATTCCAGTCAATAGTCCAGGATTTCTGAAGTCAAGGGAAGTTTAAAGCGTTCGGTTGCCCACAGGATTTAGGTCTAAAAAGCAGTCTCCCTGAAACCTTAACACCAAGGAGTCCAATACATTTTTACGGAGTTTTGTGAAAAAAAATCAGAAGCATTAAAAAAAAAAAGAAAACAACTTGTAGTAAATAAAGAGGAAAGAGGAGCTGGCACTTACTGATTGCCAGGATTTGTGTATATAATCCATTGAATTTTCTTCAAGAGAGTCCCAGTTTTATAAAATGGACTGAGTTAATCACCCGAAGCTGCAAGGATCTAAGGAAATGTGATTCCCTGATGCATTTCATTTGCTGCCTTGCTCTCTCAGCAGGTGCAATGCACATCAGACCTGAGGATGGTGAAAGTGGCGGGAGCAGGCACAGCTCACACGTGTTTCTCTTGGACCTGCCCACAGGATGCTGGGCTGTGCAAGCAAACTGAAGGCACAGAAGTTGTGGCAATGCCATTGGGGCAGCCAAGACTGAAGTTTGCACCTTGTAAATTGTGTTGAATTTTAAGCTCTAGTGAAATATTAACATGATTGTAAACAAGACTAACAATATGTTAGGCCCAGAGCTGGTGGTCAGTGGTTTTGTAATGTTTCTTTGTCTAACTCTTGCAAAGAAGCGTGTATGAAAAGTAGATCAGTGACCAGATTCTATGGATCTTAATTTTCTAGGTGAAATTCTGGCCCCACTGGGATCTATAGAAAGATGACCCATTACATTGGTGTGGCTTGGCTTTCACTAGCTCCCTATAGGAAGCTCCTCTAAAAATATGTTTGCTCACTTGTGTGGGATGACTGAGAAAGTAAGGAACTAACTGTCAGATCAAAATGTATATGTCACAGCCCTAGAAAAGATGAGAGAAAAGTGTGAGACCAGAAAGAAAAGAAAAATCCAAGCAAACCTTTCTCCAAGCAGAACTTTTAACTTAAGAAACTAGACAAAGATGAAATGGAAATTAGAATAAGAACTCAAAGGAACTGGACAGAATTAAATCCTTAATTCAAAGTCTTAATTTTCTCTCTCTCTATTTTTTAAAAATCTATACACATTTTTTTCTAGTCTAGGTTGAGTTCACACACTGGAGGGAATAGATGTGAAGAAGATTCTACTGCAATGGTTTTTGAAGCGCCACCCTTAAAGGCATTACATTATTTGTTTGTAGTCACTGTTTTTCTATCCCTTGCTGCTTTAAACTGTCATTCAAATCTTGACAGGTCTTGCAATTATCTAAATATGGCAAAGCTGACTTCTATTCTATGACATCACCTGTTGTAATTTAGCATCATTTGCAAACTTAAAGCTGCTGGAGGATCTGATGAGCAGCTTCTTCAGTGAACCACAACTTAATCAGTCACATGCTGTGGAAATAAAGGAAATAATCTATTTAAATCTTCTTGGCGATTTATGCAGCACAGGTGTGTTTGTGCTCGTTAGCTCAAGAGTGAACTGAAACAGAAAAAATAAATGAGATACAGTGAAAAAGGTAAGAGGAGTGCTGTGGAAGAAAGAGCCAGAGAAGTACCAGTAAAAAAAAGGTGCCAAAGGAATAAATCACAACATATATCAGAGAGAATACAGCCTTTGGACTTACATATCTGTAGCTTCCTAGGTATCTCAGTGTATCCTAAGTTCATAACAGGTATGTTCTAGGCTCTTGTTTGTTGAATCTGTTTATTTTCTTTCCTTGTGTTAAATCTTATCCAAGATTAACTTAAGGCAGGTATGTTAGTTGTGAAAAATGCAATAAGGTACAACTTTAATATGGTATGCTAAAAGACACTAGTCCCATGTAAGGTAAGACATTTACGCACTTCATGGGATCTACCTTTATTAACAGTTATTTAAAAATGTGATATTATAGCCATGAAATTTAGATTTCTCCCTAGGCCTTGCTGCTCCTATGGTTAATGATTGAGGAAAGCTCAGCTGAGAGCATACATCCTTCTTTGTTATCTCAGTAAAGAAATGAGCCAACAATATCAGTGAGTCAGCAAGGCACATAAAAAAGCTCTTGCTAAATAATAATAATAATGATAAAAAAAGCCTGTTGTATTGCTACAATGCTGTTACAGAAGACGTTGAAGTTTCTCTGAGTCTGCCTTTTTCTTACCTATATTTGCAGGTAAACTGTGGTCACTTCAAGGTCATTTTCTATTTGTAGAAATTGCCAGTGACAGGCAGTTTTTCTAGCTACATTTTTGTGGGTTTTTTTGTTGGGTTGGTTTGTTAGTTTTCATTTAGTTTGGTGGGTTTTTTTGTGGTTTTTTTGTTTGTTTGGTTGGGTTTTTTTGTTGTTGTTGTTCTTGTTTTGTTTGGTTGGTTTGTTTGGTTTTTTTTTTTTTTTTGTTCTTCAGATGTTATGTCCAATGTCTTTAACATGAAATAAACCTATGTGACTGTAACTTTGCTGTGGACATGTTCCATGCTTTTATCTGCCTAAGGAACTAGCACAGATTAAAAGGTGAAAAATCCTGCTGTATTTTGTATTTATTTCTGTGATATTTATGACTTCATAACAATAGTGTAGTGGAACGAAATTTTGTTTGTAAAACTCAACCTAGCACTGCTGATTTACAGGAACAATTCTACATAAGAGTCGTTATTTTTATTATTTTTTCTTAATAACAGCTTGAAATCCTCATAGGTCAGAATGCAGATGAGTTCCATGTAAAACTTGATTACTTTTGTTCTGGCTCATATGATATTCAGCTGCACAAATAGTGCTAAGCACGTCTTAATAATTTCTTTCCTAATGCTTGAAGATATTTTCTGTACAAGAATATAATGATAAATAATTGATACATATTCTATTACAAAGGAAAGACATTCAGTGTGAAATGTGAACACGTAGCAAAACTTTTAGATTGGGAGCAGGGCTTTCCTTTAAGCAATATAGGCTTGAAATTGTTGGGGTTTAAGCCATTGGAAAGAAGAGATTTGTCAAAACGGAATTTTCTATATCCCAGTGACAGTCGCATATCCCATGAAATTTGGGAGAGGCTTGCACACGCAGAGGATGGATCAGCTCAGGGCACCTCAGCTGCACAGGCCAGGAGAGTTCAGCTCATCCCTGGGCACCTTGGGGTAAACCAGTGCCAAACTGAGACTGTGGCTGTAGCCTGGGGTGTTCAGCACTGGTTTTACTCCAGGAAGAATCAGTCTGCCAAGCTCTGCAACAAATACGTGTGCAGGGGGAAGAGAAGGGTTTCTTTGTCCTCTGTAACAACTAAAATTGTAATATTGTAGTAGTGTATGTTTTAACCAAAGTGAACAGTGGGACTGTTACCTCATGTGCTGCTTCCTTTAGTGTGTTTTGGAGTGACATTGAATTTGCATGGAGTAATATTTCCAAAAGTATGTTTACCAAATATTCTTTCCTTTAAAATACTAGGAACAAAATAGCAGACAGAAGACATCTCTTTCAGGGAAACTGCCTTTAAAAATTAACTAGGCTTAACTGGTCAGAGTTTTCCCTTTTTTTTTTCTTTTTTTTTTACCCTAGCAATAAGGATATATAAACGTTGTATTCAATAAAAAAGTAACTTTATATTAAGTGAACTATCATGAAAGAAAAAAATTAAGAATGTTGATCAAAATACTAATTAAAATACATTATTTTGTTTTCATTCAGAATCTAAACTTAAAAAGGAAAAGAAGCAGTTAAAAGTGTTTTTAAAATCTCTTGTTTTATCTTGTTTCTCCTTCCTTCTTAGCAACAATTAGAAAAACTCTCTGTCCTTGTGTTTAAACATCTGGATGGCTCTACTTCAACAGAGGCTCTTAGTGACTCAGTCAACCTTTCTGAGAGGAGCTTGATGATTTTTAATAAGCTATGTGTAAATTGTGGGATGCAGGATGCATCAACAACTGAAACCCAGCAATTTTTCAATTATGATATTTAAAATTGTGATATTGTTGAAGTATCCTCTCTTCAGTGTCCATTTCTTTGGTCCAGTTTTTTTTAGGGTGTATGTATTACCCTTTTCACACTAATTAGTTATGTGCTTTCCGCTGGAAACCAGGACTGTAGTTCATCCTCTGCCCCTCCCTTGATTTGAGGTGAATTGCATGTGCAGCAGAGCCTGGGTAGGGCTTTGGTTTGTTCCTTTTCTCCGTAGACACATTGCTACACATTTCTCCTTAGATTCTAGGTTGTTCCTTGGGCAAAAATTGATAGGCTTTATGGTAGTACACATGATCTCTTGGACTTTAGTAGAGAGACTAAAACTAAAACTTTGCTGTTGCATAAGGACTTTCTTATCCATTTCTGAATTCCTTTCAAGATCCTATTTTTTTTTTTTTTTTGGTAATAGAGAGAACTGAGGTGATATCAGAAAGCATGCAGATCTTACGTTGCGAGATATTAGAAGCCATAAAGCGAAACTACATATCTTCCATTCCAAGTCACTGCTAATTACTCAATCCTTTCAATATAAAAGTTAAAGAATATAGAATTGTGGCCTCATCTTCCAGTGTAAGACACTTCTAGCTTAAGTTGGGTGAAAGGAGGTTGTGGTGAGGTGAGGAGTTGGCCTTGTCTCCCAGGCAACTCGCAATAGGCCAAGGGGAAATGTCCTCAAGTTGCACCAGAGGAAGTTCAGGTTGGTTATTAGGAAAAATTTCTTCACTTTAATCACTTAAGAGTGATTAAACATTGAGACAGGCTCTCCAGGGAAGTGGTGGAGTCACCATCACTGGAAGTGTTTGAAATTACAAGTAGACTCAACACTTTTTTGCATGGCTTAGTAGCCATGGTGGTGTTTGGTCAAAGTTTGGACTTGATGTTTTTTCCAACCATAATTGGAAAACTTGGAGGACTTTTCCAACCATAGTAATTCCATGAATCGATAATAAGAGCTGGCGTTCATCACTTCATGGGAAGCATGACTCACTTTTCAGTAAACAATTTTATTTCAACATAACTCATCAGGATATGCAGTTTTATGGCCTGTACTATCAACAGATAATCTTTGCCAAATCAGGTGACTGCTTATCTACTGACAGGAGCAGGAAGATTATGTTTAATTTTCCAGGGCCAGACTGTTTATTTGTGCAGCACGTCTTGTCTGTACAGTGGTAACCTGTTTAAAGCCACAGCTAAAATGAAGTTAGAACTTGTTAAAAGCAAGCTGAACTTGGGTTCCTTTTTTTCCCTTCTCTGTTTTCTCACAGTTGTCTAGACTTTGATTTTTTTCTCGCTAAGATTTGGAATTGAGAACACTTCACAGCATGGAGAACTCTGCAAGTATTTAACCACTTGGAATACACATTTACAGATACATTTTCATATTCACGGGTGTATCCATATGCAATGCAAGTGGTGTGTGTGTAGTACATAAAAACAGTATTTTACTTAGTAAGTAGATGTGTGTCAGCTTTCAAGCTCATTGTACCACTAAAATGATAAGGTAGGGAAAGAAAGCCTGAAAGGTGAATTTTCTTTAGAATTAGTGGCAAATGAATGAGGTTTGACTCATATGCTTGTCTCAGGGGTGTGAAGAAGACATAAAGGAGCTGGAAATGGCCAATAGTGAATCCTCCCATGCTGGCAAAAGACAGTGGAAATAACATATCTGCTTCCATTATTTGGATAACCAATAATGGGATATGCTTGCAGATTTGATCTTACTCACACATATATTTGTTTAGTTGAATCCCTCCTTTTATATAACATTGCGATACCTGTCAACACTTTGATGTCTTACAACTAGCTCCAGTTCTGTAACAGCTTAAAGGAGAAATTTTGGAAAATTGTATTATGCCTTGTACCATCTGGACTCTGTAGATTTCACCCTTTTGGCTATTTTAAAGGTGGCATTTTGCTGGTAAATGAATATGAAAGGGCCATTATGATTTATCTGCTTCTCTGGGTGCTCAAAATATTCAAAGATATGAATTCACATGCCAGATTATCTACTCTCCTTCATTTACTGCCATTATCCCAGGAACAGTAGGTAAAGTAATAGTTGACCTAAACATACACTTTATAATTTTCTCAGAATGCTACGACAGTCTGTAATTATTGGTATAACTCAGTCTTGCGTTTATGTACATATTTTGGTATCTCGAAAGGAAGTCAGTTTGCCATTTCCCCCAACTGAATGTTTTAAAAGTTCCTTCCTACATCAGTCTATGGATTTTTAATACAAATACATGATATTTGATTTTAAGGAGTTTAGGACAGCCTATCACTTTGGGCTCTTTGCTCTCCACTAAGGCCCTGAGGATTAACATGCACATTGCAATCAGTGAAGTAAAAACAGAAGCAGCACCCAATTATTTTCATATTCCAGTTTCCCTTTCTTACCTCTTTATATTGCATATAGCCTGTTGTGACCAAATGCTTGTCCAAGGTCTTCCTGGATTGACACTTTGCAGCCGTAAGAAACTTGATTAAGGGAGCTGGGACTTCAGATGGGCTCCAGTTTTAGCTGTGCTGCTGAATCTCAGACGGCAAATTGGTTTGGAGGTGGCTGCCTGCTTTTGTATCCGTATGTGAGCAGATCCGACGTATCTCATACAAAAATACATTGCTGGGGATGTTTTTATAGAAAAATTACTACAGCCAAGCACACTTTCAAGGCATTTTTTAGAAAAATCTGTTTCCATTTGACCCAGTTTACAGATAATTCTGTGTGCAGTCAGAATTTTTGAGCTATTACTATAGAAAATGATACCAAGTAAGTTGCAAGAAGAAGTGGAAGTAGGATACATATGTTGGAGGAATAAACACCTTCATATTTCTGTTGTGCAAAGTATTTCTATTGTGGATCTGATGAAAGCTGTTCTTTTCCTTGAACACAGCATAGTCTCAATGTTAACTAAATTGACAGAGGCAAATAATTTTTGACAAAATGTAAGAATATCTTCATTTCATGCAGCCAAAGATTGGATTTAGATGTTATTTTAGGAACATACTATGGTATGCAAAGCTTCTTGACACTGACTACATTCAAGTTACTCTGAGCTATCTGCATCTTTTCGGTTTGGCTTTTATGCTCATACTTTAGAGTTTATATCATATGCAGTGCATGTAACTGCAAAGGACCAAACCAAATCTGAAAGGGGAAATAAACTTCGTGTTCCTACAGTACTGACACGCTCTAATCAGCTGAAAGGGCAGCATGTATTCAAGTAACCTTCTGCCTGCAGTAGGCAATTTCCATTTTCAATTAGTTTACTTTTCAGGCAGTGGGTGAAATTAGGCTTTGTAGATGTCTACTAGAGATCTAGTTTTGTTTGTTCTTTCTGACCTCTGAGAAAGTATGAAATACGAGAAGAAATGCTTATTCAGGAGTCTCAAGTTTCCTAATGCCCACAGACCTTACTGATTTTGTTTTCCATGATCTTTACTTAGGCAATTAAATTAACTTAAACCAATGTGGTGATATTTTTCTATTTGAATGAAATCAGAGAATGGCATTTTAATAATTTTTAAAAGGGAGAGAGGCAATTTGGTATTAATTAAAGGATGTATTTATTGAAAACTTAGTGGAAATAGTTTTGGTACGTGCCTGAAAAGATAATTGAATTGAAATAGAAGCAATTGTTTAAGAGCTCTGTCTACACATAAGCACTTTAGAAAAAATTCCAAACAAAAGTGTTGTCATTAATAAACTTTCGTAAGTACAATTATATATGTTTATTAAAACATTCATGTTATTCATAGCAGGCTATTTTACTTTATAACCTACTGACTTTAATTATTGGATTTTTATCTATATTGGATAATTATTTAATAAAGGTATAGGACTCTTCTCATAATTCTTCTAAAAATCCATGTTTGTGTGAACAGTCATATCATTGCATGTGTTTTTCCTTCTTAACTTCCAGGTTCTCTGCATTTTTGAATAGTTAGGACGAGTGTACACATCTCCAGCTTCCAGGACACAATCCACTTGGACATCCCCTAACTGCTTAGCGAAGCATTTGCACTCATAAACTAAAGGTCCAGTCTAATGCCTCAGAATTAATTCAAATTCAGTACAATATCACAAGAGGGAGCCCTTGTCAACACCAAAAATTCAGTTCATGATTTTGCAGAGCTGCGTGAATCACTTTCCAAGTGAAATGTAGGTTCTGTGCACTCGCAGTGAAAGTAGTTTCACACTGGAAGAGAGCCTTCTAAGACAGATTATATACAAACTGATTTTTTTACATAGGAAAAAGGCCAGGAAAGTATGGTTGAGCATTTGAATAGGTTTGAATTGTGATTTTTTAAATTACAGCTTTTTCTGATTTTGGATAGCAGGAGATATGAGGCTGGAGCATTATCACTGATTTATTTTTAGAGATTGTTACTTTTATTCTTGGGAAAATTCAATATTACTCACTTGTCAGTTACAAACTATCAATGGGAATCTAATAATTGTCACTTTAATGGGTTAATACATTCTTAATTATGCTTATGTAAAAATTCTTTCTTTAATTATTTTTCTCCCCTATTTTAGGCACTGCTTTGTAGGGGAAAGTATTCAATCTGGTTTAATTGTTTTGCTTTGAGTGAAAAAATTACATGTATTACAATGTTATGGTACTATCATTGTGAAATTTTATATGATGTTGACTGGAGAATAATCTGAAAATAGAAAAAGATAGTTTTAATTTGCAGGTTTCTTAAACACGTGTGTCTAACCACCTTAATAAAAGAGGTTTCAGGTAGATGCCAAGTATTTTACTGAAAGTCAGAGCATTTCCAGGCTAAATTAGTAATGATTCTGTGTCTTCTCTTTGTCAGTCATTGATGTTTCTTCACCACTGAGTGCTATTTTTCTTCAGAAAATTAGGATGAGATTCCTCTTTATCTAGACCAGAAAAGAAAATGGTGCTTTATCTTTTAAAATATTTTAATGTACCACCAGTATAAAAATGAACACAACCAAAGAAAAAAAAAAGACAAATGCTCTCCAGAAGTCCAGAGGTTGGGTGGTTGTTTTTGTTGTTGTTTGCTTGTCTGGGGTTTTTAAAATAATGTTTAATTTAAGGTATCTGAGGGAATTATTTTCTCACCTAGACATGCTTCAAAATCTCTGTGATGGTGAACGGATCAAAATGTTGGTGCAAAAAACATTGATAATGGAGCACACTGGCACAGTCCGAAACCAATGCATTGCTGCAAGTCCTTGGAGGCATTTTGCTGCTTTCTTCTCTGAGGAAATGATAATGTTAGTATGGTTATAACCCACAATATAAAATTAAATAAATTGAACTGTTACTCTGTATATACAGCAAAAAATCTAGTTTTAAAACATTGATTACATCCCACCTTCATTTTTCTTTTCACACTTTCACACAATATAAGCAAATTTAGAGTGTTGACTTTAGTGTTAAATACTCATACTGAGGCAAGGATATTCTGTGATACAATTTCTTTTACTATTTATGGGACATTATGTGGTTAACCCCTGTTCAGGTCTCATGCTTAATTTGTTTTTCTGAAAGAATCATTTTTAGTCTAGGAGTGTTAAAGACTACAATTCATCGAATTGAAAAGAGAAAGGATTACAAGTGACTTCACTTAGAGATAAAAAACATTTGGAGAAAAAATTGTTTTGACATTCTCAGGGAAATGCTGAAGCCAAGTAAATATTAAATAATAGACCATTTTAGCTAAGCTTCTTGTGTGCAATTTTATATTTTCTCCTTCTTTTCCAGCAAACATGTACGTTTCCCCACCAATTTTTTAAGGTAGGATTGTTAGGATGTAGAATCTGTTTCTTTTGGCTGATGGTTTGGGGTTGAATTGCAACATTAAAATTCTTTCACCTATTTTTTGTGAATTATCCTCAATGGCATATTTATTACAAAGACCTAGAGCAGAGACAGGTATGGAATAGGCAGCTATGCTACTGGTAAACCTTTTGCTTCTTCCCTCCGTTTCTCAGGCATGGACTTCATAATGTGCATGGCTTTTACACTGAAGATTCGAGTGCTTTGGAACACAAGCATTATCTAAGTGTTTGTCTCCCTGGTTTCAGATGGGATAAAGTTAATTTTCTTTCTAGTAGCTGGCACAGGGCTGTGTTTTGGATATAGGATGAGAATAATGTTGATAACACACTGCTGTTCTAGTTGGCACTGAGCAGTGCTTACGCTAAGTCAAGGATTTTTCAGCTTTTCATAGTGCCCTGCCAGCAAAGAGGGTGGGGACGCAAGAAGCTGGGAGGGAGCACAGCCAAGAGTTGACCCCTGACCAAAGGGATATTCTATACCACATGTCATTATTCTGAATGATAAAACTGGGGAGAATTGGCATGGGGTTGGGGGCTGCCTGGGCATTGGTCAGCAGGTGGCGAGAAATTGAGTTGTGCATCACTTGTTTTGTATATTCTTTCATCATTAATATTATTTTCTTATCCTTTTCTGTCCTGTTATGCTGCCTTTCTTTCAAGGCATGAATTTTACCTTTTTTTCCCCCATTCTCGTGGGGAGTGAGTGAGCAGCTATGTGATGATCGACTCCCTCAAACATCTAAAGGAACAGAGGTCTATACTGTGCTCTTAAATGTTACCAACATTTTTCATGAAGAGTGCAAATTTTTCATTTGCTGCAATTGCTGGAGTAATGAAACCATATTATTCTATCATATGTGCACAAGAAAAAAGAGAAGGAAAAGTGGTGAGGTTCCTAACAGAAATATTTTATATTTCTTCTTTAAATCTGTGCCTCTGCAGAGGAATTTTGCATGTGTGGGAGATGACAGAAATATAATATAGATGTTCAGCTGAAGGGCCACGACCAAACAAAAGGAACATCACAGAAATAAAATACAAAGATTAATGGTAGCAGAAGGATGGAAAGATCTAACTATTGTTATTATAGTTAAATATGAAACATTTTTCTCTCAGGTTTCTGTTTTCTGAAGATAGGGATGGTAACTCATTCCCTAGCCACTGTCACACTGGATAAAATGTTCTTTTTATCAACTTCAGATCCAGCCAGTATATCTCTTGCAAACTTGCTTCATGTTTGTACTCTGCACAGCATTATTTTCCAAAAGAATGACTTCTGGGAAGATAAAGTGGGAGTTGCTTTTTGCAAGCTAGGATCAATTCAGCTATCTTTTTGTAAGCTAGTTCAAAGTCATACTGTGAAAAGCATCCCTTTAGAAAACTTAATTTTTCTTTGGATAAAGACTTAGTTAAAATTTTAAATGAGATGGCTTGATCAGGCTAATAAAGTACCTATCAGAAAAAGGCAGAAATTAGCTACACTGTGGTCCATATCTCCCATTTGACTTCATTTGTGAATTCCATGTTGTGTGTTTACCCTAAGTGAAGGTGTAAATTGGATTTTTCCCAAAAGCTGTAGATTAAAACTCTTCAAAAATATATACATGTAAGCCACACTTTTCAGTTTATTTTTGGAAAACATTTATTTTGGAAAACATTTTATGAACACGTCAACTCCAATAAAAGAGCCTGAATAGTGTCTCAGTATTCCTATGTAAATCAAAAGGTTATGCTCCTAAATTCTATCATTTGGTTGCCTGTGGTAGCTGGTAAAATAACTCAGATTGAATTAACTTTTGAGTTTTCTTAAATTTGTTCCTGGTTTTACTGATATAGGTGTTTCAAGTTACCTAATTTTTACCATTACACAAGGACATAAAACTTCTCTAAAAATTATACATTTAATTGAAGGATTATTACCACATTAGGTGTCAGAAGATTTCAATCTCTTAAACTCTTTGGATGCTTCATTCTGTTTGGTTTTATGGTCTGTACCACTGCAATATCATTCGCATCCCATGTTACTGTAGTGCCAATGACCTGACTAGTTACAACAGACAAAAGGAGGAGTTTAGTAGTTGTGGATGGATAGCTGAACTTTATGAATAGAAAACTAAATCTGAAGTTCTTCATGCTACCATGTTCAGTTGTATTTTCGCTGTAGATACCAAGTATAGCAAAGAAGACAATTTTCATCACAGTAAAGATAATGGCTACCATTTCAGGTCAACATGAGGCAGGCCTATAGAAAAGTCCTTCCAAGTTGTCTCTTGAAAAATGGGAAGTAAAAATGGTGTTTAGTGTTGTCTTTTGCACGTCACAATTAAGCCTATTTCCTGTCAGGAATATCTTAGGCCCAGCTCTTGTTGCAGTTGTCTATTCTTCTTTGCTCCACATGCCAGAAGGGTGTCCAAGCTGTGTGCACTTTTTGTTTGGTTTGGTTTGTGGAGTAACCCTGTTAATACATTGGGTACAACACAGAAACAAATTGAATTATTACACAACAATATGTATTCTGTAGATACCGATCCTGATGTGAGACTTGGAAAGATATTTAGAAAACTGTAACTTCAATTATTTCATATGCTGTGCTTCCCAAGAAAGGAAGATACACAGATTAGGTAGGTTAAGGCCAAATGGATGATGAAAGTATTAAATCCCTCAGCTGAGATAATCTCTTAGCCACTGTCTCAATTGTGCGGTGAAGGACTGACAAATATAGCGCTTTAGGCAATCAAAAGGGAGTTTATGTCTTCCTTAACAGCCAAATCATAGAAGAAAATAATGCTTTTCAGTGAGATGACAAAGGGCTTTTGAGAGACAAATACAGAACATAGTCCAGATTCCTTCCAACCTTTTCCATTTAAAAAAGGAAAAAAGAGAGTCTCTCTAAGAGAAAATCTTTCAGTATTATATTATCTTTCTACCTAACGTAAGGGAGAGGGGATATGTATGACCTTCCCCTTTCAGCATTTCCTTTGCTGTTTATGTCAAACCATCCAAAGAAACAGAAAAAAAAAACCCATGAAAAATCTTTCAGAAGGAAAGGTACTTTAAATCTTGTATTGTGCTGATTGTTTTCCTTGATTTACTTTTCCCATCTGCCTCTAAAGGGTTGAGATAATGATCCTAGCATGTAAGAGGTCAGCTTTGGAAGCATTTCTAACTCTAATACACATGGATACTCATTGTTACCATGGAAGCAGATAAAACCATTGATAGAGAATATCAGCAGTTACCAGTGCAACAGCCAGCCCAACAAGGTAGTTAGATAAATTAGACAATAAATCCAAACAGCAGTCTGGAAGATGTTGCAATAACTGGTATCTGATTTGCCCCCTTTGTCTTGGCTGCTGTACACAGGTTTCAGGCAGTGTTTTTCAAAATTAAAATTATCTTTTGGAAAGTCAGTTGTTGTAAGTAATGGTCCTTTGCTTGTGAGGATATAAGCTTCTGTTTTCCATATGAACTCCTAATTCCTGATGGTGACCTTGATAATATGATCTGAGGTCAGATTAAAGGAATGAATATATTGCTACTATACCATACAGACAGCACCAGAATCCTTCTTGGGTTCTTGTCAAGATTGAGGTGCTGGACAAAAGAGGGGTGTGGGGCATTGGGTGTAAGATATCTGAGGATATCCAAATTGTAACAGAATAGTTTTAGATTGTATTGTGTACATGTATAGGCAAATGTGACCCAAGCCACACAGACACTCTGGTTAATATAAACACCTAGTCTCGAGAGGTAAAATATCTTACTAAGATTAGTGATGGCTTTCAGGGCTTTTCAGGGTGGGAATCCAAGGTAAGCACATCTGGATTTCTGCATTAAGCCCTAAGTGAGGTTAGTGCTAGGAGGTCATTATGGTGTGCCATAACTTATGTTTTAGTATGACTTTGCTGTCTGGAATGGTTAATTCAAAATTTATCAGTAAAAAATCTCTGAGGAAAGTAATAATGGAAAGAGGAAATTGAACAAAGTAGAAGAAAAGAAGCTTGAATTTGAAATAAAGACTGCTGTCTCAGCTTCTCATTTCTTGTTTGTAAGATAATGAAGATGTCAAAACATTTCCTTAAAGACAAAATGTTCTTTCTTTCCTATAGAAGATAAAAAAATGTCAAGAAAAATCAGAAACTGCTCAGAGTCCATAAAATAGGACTATTATAAACTCCTTGACACATTTATGAAAATAATTATTTATTTAAAATACTTATTTTGGTCCTAGCAGCCCAGTTTTTTCTCCTTGTGTGATAATATACCTATTTTTAAATTATTTCTCCCCTAGCCTCAAATAGTAAGGCTCAGAAAAGCAGCAACCTTTTACCAATGGGCAGCTTTTGTAAATGGGAATTCAGTGCCTGGGCAGGTCAATATCTCATATCAAAACATGCTGCTAACATGCTAATGGCACAGTGTAAAATGAGATTTCCCCCCAGCTGCAAGAGAATCAAACTCTAAATTATTCTCCAACTGAGCTGATTCTTGCGCCAACTTGAAACACAGCTGGATGCCAGGTGCCCACCAAATCTGCTCTGGCACTCCCCTCCCCAGTGCGACAAGGGAGAGAAAATCCAGCGAAAGGCTCATGAGTTGAGATAAGGGCACCTACCAGTTACTGTCATGAGCAAAGCAGACTCGACTTGAGGAAATAAGGTTAATTTATTACCAATCAAATCAGAGTAGGGTATTGAAAAAGGAAACACAAGTCCTTCCCACAGCCTATGGCTCTCCACAGACTGCTCCAGCATTGGTCTGCTTCTGGAGAGCTCAGCACATTTTGGCAGAATTGTGTATTCTGGCTTAAATAGTAGGTGAGCAAGTTGTTACTGCAACATCATTTAAAACAAATAGTAAAGGATGAACAAGATTAATCTCAATTACCAGATACTAACTCAAAGAATAAATCATCTTGTATACAATGTTGTGTTCACCCTGTGGGAATTTTTTTTTAATACTTAAGCAGAATTTACCAGAATTGCCAAAAAATAAAGAAATTAATTTCACAGGAGCGTGTAGGAGAAATGATGAACTATGTTAGAGCTAAAGTATTATTTGGCAATACCACTGCAAATTTTTTTTATTTTCTTAAGGTGACAGAAACTTGAATGCAAAGTGTAGTAGTGTGCTATTTGAAAAAGTGGTATTATTTCGATAAATAAATTTATGTCCTTCACCAGACAGTGGAGGCCATTGTAAACATTGTAAATTAGTCATTTAAATTATCTTCTGAAATAAGAAAGCCACAAAAAATATGACATTAAGCTTTCAGTTACATATCCTGTTGTGTCTGCCTTTGGAGAAGAGCTGATTATCTACCATGAGCTAAAATGCAGTTATGCTGCCCTGTTTTCAGGAGATGTATCAGATAGAGCAATGTCCATAGTGCAGGTTGCAAGTCAGGACCATCAGATTTTCTTTCTCAAGAATTTAAACTGAATATTGTCACTAGGATGTGACTTTTCTACCTTCATTGTGTGTTAGTTTTAAATGTTTTTAATTCCATGAGAGTAAGTGAAAACAAAGCTGAATATGCCTGGTATTCAGTAATTATTTTGCTCCTAAACTTTTCTATTTTCTGCAAATAGGGAAATACAACACACTCAGTGTGCTATGCCTGAAGACTTAATATTCAGTTTTTATAACTATGTATTTCTCATAGCAAATTCAGACATATTACAGATTAATAAAAAATAGTTTTTGTTTTATTTCAGTAAAGAACACCTACTGTTCTCTAATTCAATGCAAGTCTTTTGATATCAGTGTAAACAAGGAGAAATCCTTTGACATCGGCATTACATTAATGAAAATGAGACTTTTGGAAGAAAACAGAGAATACTATTTAACTAACATAAATTTTTCTTCAGGAACATTGTTCTAGCTTAGCAACAATTTGTCCAACAGGAAAGATCAGGAGACATTCCTGGTACCTAGAGGCTGTTTCTCCTCCCAATGATGGAAAATGGCCTCAAACCATCATGAAATGAAAATTCTGTTTCCAGGGGTATCTCAATAATTCAAAGTTTTTGCTGTTCCAGTTGGGAGGGGGATAAGACTGTTTTGCAATGATCAGAAAAATGGGTAGACCAGACTGTTTTTATGTTGACAGAACCTCTGGCTGATTCTAAAATATTGTATTAGGTACTTCATAGGTTAATAAAATGCTCAGAATAAATTGTGCTGTGTTGTCCAAAAACCTTGTTTGGCTAACATTTTTCTTCCTGTGTTTGCATGTGGCAATGATACAAACAGTGACGTATGAGTGGGAAACAGATCAAATTGGTGAATTGAATATAAATTGTTATCTTTTTAGATATCAGAGTATCGGAGTAGAGATGAAGGAAAACAATCAATTTTTATCTCAGCCAAAATCGTAAAGGAGATAAGCCCACGAAAGTTAAGTTAATTTCTGATTTCTCAAGAGAATTCGTGGTCAGATTCATTCCATGTGCTATGAAGCTAAATTCTATTTTTCTGTGACAAATGACTATTTCTGTTTATAGGAAAGGAAGATGCAGTCAGAAGAAAAATTCCATTTATAGCTGCATTTGACAGGCTCCTTGTTTCAGGCTTATTTGAAAGAGTGAGGAAATAATGCCTGATAAATCCATATGAATATGATATCATGTGAGGATCCAGAAGGGAAAAATAGAAAAAAAATCCAAAACAAACCCCCAAGCAACAACCAAGTATGAAGCAGAGAGTGGTAGAAGATTTTCAGGGAGTGGGAAGTTCATAAAAATATTTACTAAAATTGTTATCCATCTGTATTTATTTCTCTAAACCAAGGAAATACCTTTTTATTTTCTTGCATGTAAGGGGAAAATCTTCAAAACACACCTGTCACATCTACCCTCCCAACTGGTTCATAGCTTTTACTACAAATGCTTAGCATCTGATATTGTAAATTTTAGACTGCCACTGTGGCTCCCCTGTTTTTTTTTCCCACCCTCTGCTGAAGCAACGTATATGCATAAAGAAAAGGTTAATTTTGAAGGGTTCATAGTCAGTACAACTTAGTTGCTCAGTGTGCAAGAATTCAGCTTCCAGAATTTTCATCTCCTATTTCATCAGAGAGGTTGCCTAGAGAGGTTGTGGATTCCCATCCCTGGAGATGTTCAAAGCAGGCTGGATGAGTCTCTGAACAACCTGGTCTAGTGGAAGATGTCCTTGCCCATGGCAGGGGGGTTGGAACTAGATGATCTTTAAGGTCCCTTCCAACCCAAACCATTCTGTGACTCTTTTTTTTAATTTTATTTTTAGATTAACACAGTTTTTCAGGTTCAGAGCATGACTTGCAAAATCCATTTTTTGAGCATTTTGAAACATTTTGTTTCTGCAGGTATGAGTTCCTTTGGGAAGGGAAGGGGGGAACAAGGGAAGAAGGCTGATATTGGTAATTTCTTCATAGAAAGCATTCAACGTCTTTACTCACATAGCAGAGCTGAATTCCCCACATTTCCCAGGTGAAGACAAGCTACTCCTTTATACATTACCAATGAAGGCATCTGACTTCATTGATCAAGAGCAAGAGGAAACCCCATTTTAACTCCTTGCTTGTTTTTGGGTGTATTTCTGTTTTTTTTTTTTATGAGTGCTGTCAACCAGTTTCTCTGATATGTAGATTGTCACAGTCAGAGGTGATCCCGTCCTTTGTTCCAACAATATGAAAGCTGTGACAGCAGAGCCATTTTTATTCAAAGCTTGATATAATGAAGCTTAATGTGGATGAATTATTTGTGTTACCACAACATTTCAGAAAATGTAATTGGGAGAGATATATTCAGCCTGAAACTCTTTCTGTTAGTTTTGAAGGGGCATTGTGGTGGTTCTACAGTCACACTCATCTTTCTAGCGAAAAATTTTGTTGGACTAGGAAATTAGGCCTTGTTAAATACATCTGTAGCTGGAGGTGTGAAAAACCTGCAAAATCCCATTTGAATGTTCCTATGCCACATTTTAAGTACTCAAAGACAAACCATCACACCTGGCGTGTGAGAAGACCACTTTGCTTTCTATAGGTGCTCTTCAGGTAAGAAAGAACAAATTCTGGATGCTTAATAGCACAGTGTCATACGACTTGGGCTTTTGCATTATTATGTGTCACCCTCATCTTTAGATATGGGCTGTTAAAGTTATTTTATAAGCTTGAACTACAATACAGGCACTTTGTAGAAATAATGAGAGACACTCTTTGTCTTGAAAATTGGCAAATATTCCTTAAATAGTTGAAGTTCCAACTTCTGAGATGTTGTGGAATATTTCTGTTATTTTTGAGTGCTGATACAGTCTCCCTGTAGGTGAAAGAGGATACTTTTGTTGGTAAATAGTCAACTGTATACCTGAAAATTAGAGGTCAGAGTGAACTGGAAATCAGTTATAAACCCTTTAGGAAGTCTCTTATTTATACTTGATTGTGGTTCCTTTCCTTAAAAGATTTAAGTAGAGAATGGATTGGAGAGCTTGTTTTCATTTTAATCCACCTAACTTCCATCTGTTTGTGCATATTTTTGGTGAAAGATCATTTCTTTGCATGAATCTGTAAAACTACTGCTCTGCTGTATTTCATAAGCCTGACATTTAAGAGATTATTCTGCAACTTACTTTCTTCCTCCTGATGTTAAGCTTTTCAAAAATAGCCTTTTAGTCTAAAAATAACCTTTTAAAAACATATTCATTAAAGATGTGTTTAATGTGAGATGAATGATTGCCCATCATGAACAAGCTCCTGTTCAAGAATGTAGAAAGAAGAGGCCCTCTTATCATACTGCCATAAAAAAGAAAAGATGAAAACAAGTGAAAAAAAAATGTTTATATTGACAAAAACACCATAGTATGTTAATGGTTGAGTGCAAACGAGTATCTGTAAGTAGCCTGTGCTAGGAAGAAAAGAGCATGAAATGCTTAGGTTTGGAAGAAGGAATAAGAAAGGCTAAAAGTCCTAATTCAGAAATTGAAATGAGAGATGATGAGGCTGGAGTAAGAAATCTGCAAAAGAAAAAATGTTCAGAAAGGCCAGAGTCTGGGTTAGAAGCAGCAGAAAGGCTCATTATTGCATTCAAAATTCACACCCAAAACCTGTAAGTAACCTGAATTTTCAGTTGTCATTTCTCTGCTCCAGAACAGTATCATTACTATATGGAAAAATAGTTTCCCATCTCCGTTTTATGATTGGTTTACAATAAATAGTCTACTACCGTAAAACCAATAAAATTTACTACTGTTAGTTATTTTATCTGATCAAGTAGGAAAGATCTGTGCAGTGGTTTTAAAAGTTGCATAACATGTTAGTGAAACATAGAGGTGTCAATATGATACACGAAAGAATCTGAACTTTCAGTAGTATTTTGTACCAAATATGACTGAAGAAAAACTTCATTTAAAGAACACATCAAGACTGTAAAGTCAACCACTGGAAAGCTGTGAAATGCAGCACTCAGCATGAATGTTTATTCTCCTCTCCCACCATAATTATAATTACATACCTGCTCCTCAGGTCTCCTTCCCTCCTTTACTGGTAGGAAGAATGGGTCTGATTATAATTCATAATGTCGCTGTGAAAAGAAAATGTGCACTGAATCACACATTTATTGCAGAAAAGGTAGGCAAGGGACCCCTTCCCTCAATACTTGTCAACTTTACTAAGAATGAGGGGACAGAATTTATGCATGGGGGGAAAACCAGGTATTTTTTGTTTAAAGAAACCAAACCGTGATTTTTTTGATTCGAAAAAACAAACTGTGTTCCTACTCATTGAGGACAGCCAGGGGTACCAGGGCAGTGTTCAGGTTGCTAGTATATTCCAGCACCCTTTTAAGTAGTTCATCCTTTAGCACTAGAATTGAATGGAAGACCTAGACCACAATGTATTGGGAAGGCCATGTCAGTGAGACAAGTTCCATATCTTAAGAGTATGTGTCTAGATATCTTTCCTGATTTCAACCAACATGACTATTCAGAGACCTAGCCTAGATTTAAAGCCTTCATGTTATGAGGTAGACACAGAAACCTTACTTTCCTGACCCCCCATTATCCAGATGAAAGGTGTTCCTTATTCACCTTGCCCTCTGCAAGAAAGGATTCCAAAAGGCACATCAGTTGGACTTCAGTGTTTCAGGATGCGAAGCACACAGGCTTTGTTGTAGTTAAAATGGGTCTTTGCCATGAAACATCAGAGTGTAAATTTGAAATAACCCTTAAACATTTAAAATAACTTTCTTCTGCTTACCATGAGGCCCATTCTAGTCCCATCAAAGCATGACAAAATCTCAATGGGTTCAACGCCATGAAGAGTAAGAGCTGCATGTGGCTTTAAAAACCGTATTAGTACTATCCTTCACGCACATGGCATAAAGATTCCCCAGATCCCCCAGAGCTTTTCTGAAAATACCCTGTTTTCAAATACAAGTGTGAACAGGAAAATATGATGATACGTAACCTGCAGAGCCAAATAGAATAGAACTATACGTGATCGTGCCAGTATAATAGTGCGCACAGCTTGTAATTTGCTGTAGATACTGCTTCTCCGACAAAGAAACAGTGCTTTTTCTCTTCAGAGAGCACAATACCAGCACAGAGCAGGAGGCTGCCACACAGTCCTCCTGCAAGATGCAGGGAGACTACCACTGAATTAAGCAAGGAGCCACAGGTACCTCAGTCATCATGCTGTGAGCAGGAGCATCGCCTCTCAGCCAGCAGTATGTATCTACAACTTCCATCAGCTGCTTAGGAACCATAGCACATTTGAAGGGCCATGATTTTGTGGTGCAGTATATTCAGAGAAGTTGAAAATTCCTCATGTGCTGCAAAACTTTGAGGAATATAGATGTCGTGACTTTCACTGAGAGACAGAGGTTTAGTATCTCAGCTAAAATAAAATAGTACAAAGTAATGGAAAAATCTCATAGAGAAGGAACCTCCAAAGTTTAATAGTTTTCCAGTATATATAGAATTTTGGGGGGGATTGCAGAAGGGAAGTGTAGATTTCTTAAACCTTCTAGTATATTAACACTCCAGGCATTTTTTTAAATATATATCCATCACATGAAGAGATGAAATACAGTTATGCTAACCCAGTCACTTCATAAGAGTGTGTGTATATATATATATACACATATAAAAGTATATATATATGTTAGTCACTTTTGTAAGTATAATTTGCTTACACAGGGTGAATTAATGATAACCTGATGATTAACACTACAGCCAGTCCCATCAATATCTCATCAGAATATTTTACAGGCCAAGTATTAAGTTAGATATAGCGTGGAATCTTCAATAAGAGACAAAATAGAAAGTAACTGGTCAAAATATTAATTTAATAACTTCAGTTGTTTACATTACCCATGAAAACACTTTCAGGGCTAAAATTTCTATAGTCAGATCAGAACTCCTCCTCTGCCCTCCTTTTGTTTTCTTCTGTAGCATCCCTTCCAAATCCAGTGTATTGAAACAGAAATGGATGATTGTCCATACTGTTCATTTGGACTGATCAAGGCACGCACAAAGGGATTTTGTATGGGATTAACTCAACAGATAAAACCTATTTCAGTTGCTGCTACGGGCAGGGAATTGTAATGACTTTGAAATGGTAGGGATTTTGGATAAAGTTTTCAAAACAAAGGGTTATTTATTGATCTTTAGGAATATAATAAACCTGAAAGATGCTTAAGTAACAAAAACCGATGTATACATTGTCTTAATTAAATTGTAGCAGAATGGCTAATCTTAAATATATATATATTTGAGCAACCTATAGTGGGACTTACAGACACGGTGGTCACAGCATCACATCATTTTTCTCTGCTGCTGCACATTCTTTTCAGGGCTGACTCCCTGTTTTGAACTTTGTATAAATCCATCTCTTTCAAACAACTTTATCTATCTCAAGGTCTTTGCCAGAAGGTTTTTAAGATCCTGACGAGGAATTTTAAAGCTGGACAGACTGTTTTACACAATTGATCCAGACAGGATATAAAAATCTCATGGTAAATCTTCTTTTTGACAACTTGGATGGCACACACTTTATATCGCCACTGCTACTTTTCTGCATAATCTGATCTTCAGGTTAAATTCTGAATTCAACCTTTGGATTCACAGAGCTAGCTGAACAGAGACATTCATAACATTAGTTTGAATTTAAACCGTCTTGTAGAAAAAATAACAATTATTCACTCAAAGCCCTAATCATGTTCCTCATTGGGCTGAGACATAGCCCTGAAAAGAATTCTTCAAAGACCACATGTGGAAAAGACATGCTTCTGTTATTGCTTTGGTACATCTTTTTGGATCAGTTGTTGTCTGCACGGCACCAGACTGTCTTACTAACGGCACTGCAGCCTGGCTTTGCATCCTGCTTCCTTTCCTTAGGAAGCTGGGGACTATTTCACTGTAGCAGCATATTTCTGAGCCTGAGAAGGAGGCAGATACATCAGCTTTAAAGTAGGAATTATTTTGGATAAATTAAATCTTGTATCTTAATGGGTTTAAGAATCAAGAGCTTGTTAATGACTGAATAGTGAGACATGTGGTTTATAGATTGCCTTGAAATCACCAAGGTAAGACAAATAACTCATATGCCTTTTTTTTTTTTGAGAGAGAGAATCCCTACCATGCAAAAGGCACAACTACCAACAGAGTAGTAAAGCATCAGTTAAAATTTTCCTTAGAAAAAGCCTGACAGAAACTTACCCAAAAAACAAATATTGCTGTTGGCTCAAACTTGTCCCAAAGGGTTCTGGCTAAAATAACAGAGCTTTTTAATTATTCTGAAATTGATTTATACACAGATTTATGCAGCTGGGAATTCTGCAGGTCTCTGCACCATGACAAGCAGTTGAATTCTGAGTAATTACTTCTCTATAACTAGCATCCTGAAAAAACTGGGTTAATTTCTTCTCTGTCTTAAGTTAATGTTTATAAAAGTATATCTAACATTTGAGGTAAAATTCCCATTTTTAAAATGGAATACTAGAAAAATAAATGTTCCCAAAAATTCACATGGTAAAAAAATTTAAAATCTGTGAATTTATTGGAGAAACTAATTACACTTTTTGTCATTTAATAAATTTCAAGTACACTGGATACACATTGTAATTTTTGATACTAAGTTTGCCTGGTATTATATTGATGTGTATCTTGGGAAAGGTCATAAACAAAAAAGTATCTGTATGAAGACAGTACTTGGTTAAAATGATTATTTTACTTGTAAATCTTCATCCCTAAAGTTAAAACAGCAATAAGTTTTCACTATATTAAGTATAAACCTGGATAGAACATTCTTGTTGCATGTAACATAAGCCTACCTGTTATAATTAATATATCCATCAATAAATGGCCATCAAATGGCCATAAAATTAGTTTGCAAGGAAGATGCAGCTTTGATTCCATGAGTAGGTTAATTCTAATTGTGTGCATGTACCGATCAATAGTCAACAGAGCTCTTTCTCTCTATGTCTACACAGCCAAAAAACCCAACACTTAAGTGTGTTAAATTCAACACACACTTCAGCAGCAGTTTGCTAGAAAATATATGGGAAGAAGACAGACAAACAAAGGTCAAATGAATCCAGGCACTTCAACTGAGTTAAGGATAAGAAAATAAATGCTGCTGTTCAATATGGCTGGTAAAGTAAAGCAATGTAGGGAAGACAAGATTATCCAAAAGGTCAGTGTGTAGCTCATTTTCACATCAATAGTTTTAGTTAATGAATAATAAAACACTACTTACAAACAATTACAGTGCATTTAATGGATTGTATAATGCTGCAAACACAGCATTTAGGATGTTTTGCAGCCTAAAACATTAGATATAATGTCAGAGCAATGAAGAATTATAACTTGACCAGGCATATCTTAGAATACAAATAAAAAAGAGATTACTTATTACAAATCCTATCAACAATACAACATTATTTAAGTCAATTTCAGGGACAAAATTTTACTTAAAAATAAAAAGAACACTTGGCTATCTTGAGAGATGAATAAACTTATGGTTTGACCTGTATAATCATAACTTATTGTTTTGATGACCTATAAAGCCACCATAGGGAACACAGTATTTTTGTGCTCATCACATTTAATAGATGAAGATGTATGTGGTCATTCATTTGGAGTTGTACTATTCCTTCATTTTGATTATAATTTTCCCAAGTAGCATCCAAATTTGACACATGCAGACTTTGAATGTACAGATCTGGGGTTGTGAATTCTGTTCATATAGAATTCGCAGAAGGTGAGTTTGGTTTAAATGCTGAACACATTACCAGAGCAGCCCCAGGAGGCATTAACAGAGTATTTAACAGAGGCATGGTTTGGTAAGCAGAGTAGATTCTGCCTTGTCTTTTTTCTCTCCTTTTGAACACAGAGAACAGTCTGTTCTTACAAAACTTGAAATATCTAAATCTTGGCACACTCTTACAGAAAAAGGAATCATTCACTGTGCATTTGCTAGAAGTAGCCCTCCTGTTACCTCTCATGTGAAATCCCTTATATCCACACAGATATAAACACATTGGTTTAGTCTGTATTTATGTTTGCTAGACAGGAAAAAGGTGAAAATGAAAAGAAAAAAAAGACAACAGACAAGGTACAGAAGTCTAAAGCAAAATCTGAAATCGAGCTGAGGACCATCCTGCCTTATCTGTTACCACTAGAGCATATTTTAGTAGTCCCCTACACACTCCTCCTCTACCTCTTTCTCTTTTTTTGGCTGCTCCCTTAGGTATCTATTACCTTTCCATAGTCTCTGCATTTCTATTCTGTCTTCTGTATTCATCTTGGTTCCTGCTCCTCTCACGTTCGTGCTCATGGCCCATTTCCCTGATCACTCCCCTCATTGCTTCCTGTTTCTTTTTCACCCCAATCTTTCCATGCCTTCCTGATACCGCCAACCCATGCTTCCCGCTCTACTTCCAACTGCTCTTTTCTATTGCCTCTCAGTTTCCTCATATCCTTATTTTCCTGGACTTTTTACTTGCTTCCTCCCTCTGATTTTTTATTTTCTGGGTTTTTGTGTTGTGTCCTTATTGCTTGTCTAACTTCTTTGTCACGTTTCTGCCTGTATTCTTCCTTTTACCTCCTTTATCAACCCTTTTTGATTTTATTTCCTGAGCCCCACCATTCTCTACCAATAACTACCCTGCTTGTTTTCCTCTTTTTCCCTGTTATCTCCATTCTTTAGTAGAAGATTCCATTGAAATACAAAGCAGATTTTATCAGCACAGTTATGTTGCAGACCTGGTCCCTCTGTTAAATAGTAATTTCCATTTCAGTGTATGTAGCCTTTTACTGCTTTGAAGTGTGAAATCTATTGTTCTGCTAAAATACTGGACTAATGCATTAGGGGGGGGGGATCCTATCTGTAATGACTTTTTAACTCTCTAAATCAACATCACAATGTTGGACAGGTATGTAAATAAAGAGTTATTTATACTACCTGTCACTCTACCTTATCTAGAAAATAATTCAGTAGTTCTTATACACAATTGTGCCTGGTATGTATTTTGATGTGCGATAACTGTAAAACATTATCAGTGTCAGGAACTGTGCATACTCACATCGTTTTTCACATTAATGGAGCTGAAAGTGCTGAGAACAAAGCCTCACAACTGATGCAAATCTTGTGATTAACACAAAGTTTGAAGGATGTTGTGCATGAGAGAGACTGCCAGCCCTGTTTCAGAGCCTTGTTTCTGTAAGCATCAGAAAATGAGAAGGAAAAAAATACCTTCAGTGTTTTTGAATTGATTAGGCCTGTATCCAACTGGTTGCAGGTGTTCTTTGTGTGCATTAAAACTAAGCATTCCGAGAATAAGTATATTGCAGCAGTTTGATAAATATTTGTCGTAGCTACATTTTATTTCCTTGTATTTAAAAACCCCAGCCTAATCTAGACATTCTGACTAATTTTATATGTTTGCAGACTAAAATGTTGCTGCATTCTTGGAATATATGCTCAAACAGTTTTATCATTTACTCCTAGTTTTCTTCTTTCCCATGTCTATTTACTTGAAAAAGATGTCTACCCTAGGAAGCACTAGGAAACCTCTGGTAAATAGGCCGTGGAAAATGATAATATCAACTTTCAAACTGGGACTACATATGCAGGAAGAGATCTTCATGTTTGCCCGTGCAAAGAATATGGGCTATCTTGGCTCATTTTGTCTTTGCACATGAGATGAGGTAATCAGGAGAGCAGTTTGTGCTGTGGAAGGACGTGCCTGGGTGAATTCCACATCCACTTGCTGGCAGGGGCTGCAAAGCCAGCTCTGTATTTCCTCTGCTCCACACTAGCTGGATACAGTTACTTTTCTCCTAACACTGGACCCATAAGAAAAAGACTGATTAGGGTATGAAGGGGCAATGTCAGGTTGCAGATTTCTGCAAAAATTTAACAGTGAGGTGAATGTTGAGTGGACTGGCAGATCAGAATTCCCATATGTTGTCCTTTGGTGAAGAAAGTCTTTTGTCCCACTGCCCATATTAGCTGCCCATTTAGAAATATAAAAATGTCATAGAGTCGACATAGAATCTTAGGAATGTTGTATATCTCAGGGCATACATGGCATACATATAGAAGCTTGCGAATGCCATATATCCCAGGGGACCAGGATCAAGATGGAGCTGGTCCAAAATGCTCTGAATCCCATGAGGTTTTTTTACATGCACTCTAACACCAACTCATAGAGGTAAGAACTTTACACAAAGTAAGTATACAGAATTCTAAGCATCCTGATTGGATTTTTTCAATGTCGCCCCACCTACTATATGAAAAGTATAATCAAGCCAAAGAACCTAACCTGGAAAAAGAGAATAGAGAAATAAGATATTGAAATGATAATTCTCCTGAACAGCAACAGAAGTTATTGGCTTTAGTAAGACAATTTTCATCTACACTTCTTATTTTGAAATACACTTCTAGGCTTGTTTGTGGTTTTCATTTGCGAAAGCTGAAATATTTACTGTGCAAAAATTATGCAAAAAAGAATTGTTTTTCTCTTATGCTTAAACTTCCTATTACAATGGGAATGGCACAGGAACTTGTGCCAGCCCCCTACAGAGGTGTATTAAACTGAAATTTTCTCATTTATGAATAATTTTTGAGATTTTGAAAACTTGTTGAGTTGCCTTCATACTTCTCAAGAGAGATAAGAATGTAATTTCAGATTAATCAAATTAGTGTCATGCCAGGTTCCCACTATCTCAGCTACCTATGGAAGCACCAGGTAGAGCAGAGATAAAAGATTTACAAGATGTACTAAAACACCTTTGGTTTCTTTAGTTTGAAGGTAGCTCATGAACAACCAAGAGAAGTACAACTAAATTTCCATGGAACTGTAGAGAAAATATTTATTTTTTTGAATTAGTATTTTGTTTCCCAAGGTCTAAGTCTTGATTCTAGCCTGTCTTCTCTTGAGTAGGTGTGTAATCCTTTTTGTGTAGGTATGCAATCCTGCGTGGCCCAAGAGAGTAAGCAACTTTCAGAGTGCACAGGGTTGCTCTTCTTTCCCTTTAAATATCTCATGTCTTTTTGTCTCCAGTCCAACAAAGCTCCATGAGAGTACTTCTGTAGATAACTCCTGTAAATTTGTGTCATTGTTTTAATTTTTACAAGATGGGGTTTTAAAAAAATACATGAGTCAGTTCTTTCTCACACCATTTTCACACTCATGCAGCAAAATTAAACAGTCATAAAATGTTTCTTTGCTTTCTCTGCTGATATTTTGTGCTCTGAAATGGAGAACTACATCTATTTCTCCTTTCGTCTGTTGGAAAGCTGCAAAACAGCCTGGGGTTCAACACAGAGATTTAAAACCATAAGGAGTTTCTTGTGAGCTCAGAAATGGTTCTTATGTGTGTGAATATATGTATGCATGTGTGTAGGTGCATCCTGTGAGAAATGAACCTGAAGGGAAAAACTTAGCATGGGATTTTCTGGGTTAGCATCTGCTTTGCACAAAAGGGCAGTCTTATGCACAATTTCTTGTTTTACCCAGATGCCTGTCTGTACGAATTCCCATGCTCCCTATGGAACCAGGCTGTGATGTCGATCAGTTTCTTGTCAGTAAAAACTCATCGCTTCACATTTTTACCTTCTTTTGCAATACTGCCCTGGTGGTTTTCAAGTGCCTTCTGCTATGCACTAGATAACACTGAGCATTAAAGGCAATCATTTTGAACTCAGTGACTTCTTCCTACCATTCTGTTCTGCTTGAGATAGGAGACAGAACTGTTTTCATATTTTTCTGACTGATTGTCAGCTGAAGTTGAAGTTATTCTAGGCACCTCAGCAAATGTACAAATGTCAATGCGATATTCTTCTTGAACATACAAAGAACCAAAACCTAGATATCCTGGGAGCACCACTTTTGTTTGTTCATATTTAGAGTGATGAAGAATTAGGATGGCTGGATAAGTAACACGTATTAGGAAATATGTGTGTGAAAATCGTCTACTGTTTTCTTCATCTGTGCAGAATGAACTCTGCTTTCCATGATGAATCATTATGTTGCTTTGCAGTTTTTTCCCCATATCTCACAAGATCCCACGCAAGCTTTAAAAAACTCACCAAGAAGAAAAAAAAAAGGCAATTTAAATGACATACCCAAGGCTTATTTTCCTCCTCCATTTGCTATGAAATCCCATTAAAAAATATATATGAGCAGTTTTCTCTAAATCTTATGCTAATTAGCTGTTAAACAAGAGGACGAAATTCCTAAGGATGAGAACATGCAAATATCCTAAAGAAACTACTTTTTTCTGTGGGGTCTTATGAAGTTCAAGGAAACTTTCTAGAGTTCCAAAGTACTTTGAGACAGAATACCTTCTTGAAGTATGCAGGCTGCTGCTAGGCAGCAATCATAAATTGCAGAATGCATGGATTTTCAGTTCTCACACCATTTTTATGTCTGACAGAATAACTCTCTCTGTTATATCTTGTTGCTACCCAAGATTTACTGAGGTGAAAAGCATTGTATCCTTACTGAAAGAGTACAGAATACACTGACTATATATATGTGTTATCTAAAGCAGTTTATATTTTTGCAGGAGGCATATCCACTGTATTTTGTCCTGACTTGAGTGATAACTTTTTTTAAGTTCTCAGGAATAATGAACTGGAAAATATATTTTCCCCACAAGGTTTTAGTATTATTTTAGCTGGTGGTTTCAGGATTCTATAAATGGTGCACATTTTTAGCAGCTATAAAGCGGTTTTGGAGACTGACTGCTAATGGCAAGCTAATCCAAGTACCAAAAGAAGAGAGAAAAAAATACACATAATTTTTCCCTAAAATTTCGGTGGTGTGATATTTTGCCAGAGGGTCTGAAAACAGACAGGATGACAATGTGTTAGATATTAGGAGGGGATGTGCCTTAGATAATCATAATTTTGATGATAGTAATCTGCACCAACAAGACAAGTCTCTAGGAAAGGATTGATTAATACTCTTGTGCATTAAAATATGCGGTGAATAAAATGATTGTTCACAGCTGTACCTACTCCTGCCCTTCTCCTGTCCCAATAAAGTCTAGTGAAACAATACATTTTGGAAGGGAAAAATAACTGGGACTAACTTTTGATTAAAATGCACAGTATATAGCTTGTATTGGTGTTAAGATGAGGTGGTTAATACAGTTAAGTGACAAATAAGAACTGTGACTTTTTTGATTAAACTGTTTGATGTGAAAAAGTGACGGGAAATATTTTCCCATGTTTTGCAACTTCTCCTACTGTCTTCTAAAAGCCAATACACTTCTCTTTTCTAGGAGCCAATCCTCTTGTGTAGCAGCTATTTAGCATAAACTAAAAAAAGTTAGAGAAAAGTCATTGACCAAGAAAATTAAGATTTCTTAGCTTAACCACAGTTGTCTTAACTTCTAACATAGATTTGTCGCCATCCCTGGAGGTATTATAAGTTGTGTAGAGCTGGTGCTTAGGGACAATGTAGTGGTGGGCTTGGCAGTGTGGTTTATGGTTGTACTTGATGATCTTCAAGGTCTGTTCCAACCTAAATGACTGTGTACAATTTCACAAAATATTTTGTTTGTTTTCCTCTGCACACAGCCCCAAAAATCACTCAGTTGTTGGGCAGCATTTTAATTTTTTTGCCTTCTTCAGTGCCTGCTTGCTCTCCTTGGTAAAATACAAATGTTGTCATATGAAGCATAATTTTATAGGAAATACTTTAAATGCCAAAATGGTCTTGAAGGGATGACAGCTTTTCAACTAGACAAATGTGCTTTCTATATTTTTCCATCTACCTCTCTTATGGAAAATGAGAATGTTAAACAGCAGTAAGAAAAAGGCCATATGGAATAGCTGCCTTGAGAATTATTCTCGAATAGTTTTGCCCTGATGAGGTATTTCTTCAATATATCAACAAAGTGCAATTTCTCTGAGGTATTTGCTTTTCACCAAATGCTGCAGTCTAGGAAGTAATCTCTGCTTGGTTGCAGCTGAATGATTTGGGGAGTAGAATGTTAGTGGGTAGGCTACAGAATTCTCTAGATTTAATTTTTATAAATATGGTTGATAAGAAGGCAACTTTTTGAATTTCACAGTCCAAGAAAAATCATACAAAAATTTAGATGATTAATTTTTTTTCATATTTACTAAGCTGCACTCTACATACATTTCTCCAACATAAGTTATGGTGAGATGAAGTCAAAGATAGATTTTTGCAAGCAGGTTATTGCTTGAAAAATGGTTTGAGGTGAAATATTCCCTGAAAAAATTACTAACTGGTCTTTTGACAATCTTATATTCAAAACATAAATGGATTTTAATACTTTCAGTAAAACTGAGGCTGCATTTCAAATGGCATATTTTACTGTGCCCCAAAAGATGCTCTGGGTGACTGAGGTAATTAATGCAGGTTTGCTCAAGTAACCTGATGCACTACTGATGTTTTAATTTAATAATGTCTTAATTTTAAAGCACAAACCAGAAGCAATGATGGCTTTACTTAACAATTAATTACTTACAATTAATCTCTTTTTATCTCTCATGCTTTCCTTCTTCCATATTCACTCTTTCCCCCTTACTGCTCTATTGCCTTTTCCACCAATTTAATGCCTATCCTATCTCAGCCATGACCTCTGTTTCCTATTCTTCTAGCAATTCCACCTTCCTGTAGACAGCTACTAATTCCCACATGATATCACAAGAAGTACTTAAGAACAGCCAGGATGGTTATGCACTTCCTTGGTTTAGAGGATTAGTTTATCAAACAAAGATGCCTGATTAGTCTGTCATAATATAGCAATGAAAAACTGATATAATATTTAATCCTTTCTTCCTATTTAATTTTATGTCTAAAGTTAATGTTACTGCATACAATGTATTTGAGACTTGCCTACTAATAAGGTCACATTACAAGACCTGCATCTGTCTGGATCACATTTCCTTTTTGCAGCTATTATTTCTATGCTTGCTGTTCATTAATTCTATACCTACTTCCTGGTTTCATAGATTTATTGTTAGCCTTAATTGATGATTCAAAATTATATTCAATTTATTTATTGTCCTGAAATGGAGATTATATGGTATAATCAGGATATATAGAATCCTCTTCAGTTTGATCTTACTGTATCATAATTTTGTTTTCAGTAATATTAAACTATTTGCCCTTGAACCTTTGACACCCCATTGGACACCATAACCCTTATGAAAAACTGATGCAAAGTTTTCATTTCAACTCAAATAATAAAACAATTAATTTCAGGGTCTAGGCTGTCTTTACTGAAAAGATGCCCCAGTTCTTTTTTTCTTATTATTTTCTTTAGTAAATTGACCACTTTCTTTTAGCTTCTTTCACACAGTCCAGTTGAGCTTGTTCTATAGTTATTTTCGCTTTCCATGTTCAGCTTTCATGACACACCCCCTTTTCATTTTTTTTTGTATTCTTTTTTTCCATTACAATATATTTCACTGTTTGTTGAGATTTTCAACCGTCATTTAACCAATTCTTGTTTTTTCAAAGTTATACTTTGCAAATGTAGATGTTTAATAATTTTAATTTTTTCTTTACTATTGTTGATGATCACACATATCTTTTCAATATAATGCAAAGTTCTCTTTGACTATCTATTTAATTGATGTAATGTATTTTCTCTGTCTCCTCCTACATGACTTAAAAATTGGCAAAACAGGATATCAGTACAAGACTCGGGAAACAATACATATGCTTGTATATGTTCAGGTGTAGAAGGAACGTAAAACAAATAACTGAAGAATGTGCATTTTCCAGGTCCATAGTAGATGGGAAAAAGATAAAAATAATAAAAAATCACTTTATCATCTTTATTTTAGTAATGGTTTGATTTTTTTCCCCATGAATAATATATTGATGATACTTGACATCATCATGGGAAAGAAAATTCAAACGCTTTAGATCTATAATATTTGTTCTGGTCTACAACTACGCTGAAAAGACTTAACACTGTGTACTGTTATTGCTCTGCATGTTGACACTAGGAATGTTTTACCTCCCCAAGGTCCAAATGACTTACAAACAATGTAATGAAATTAGTTAATCACTTGCCACTGAAATAAAGATAATGGAGGCACACCCGGGAATTTTTAGTATTAATGTCTGGGCTTGGACCAGGACCATGTTTTTGAAACACATCCCTTGCTCATTCTCCCCTATTGAGCCTTGGCTCACATCTTACAGCAATCTTGGACCACACACAGTGAACCTCTTTGGGATAAAATTAAACTGAACATTATGATCTGTGAGCCCATATAAAACACTCCAGCTACAGCTGGGCATGCAATTCATTGCATGATGTCCAAGATAAAGCAGCTCTGGTGTGCAGAGCACTGACCTCAGCTCTTCAGCTCTGCTGTTCTCTTCCTGCTGGCCTATATTACCAACTAAGGTAGGCAGAGCCGCTGATCCTTTGGAAAACAGAATACTTATTTTAATGTTTATTTAAAAAAATTCAAGAAGGCAATATTTTATAGGAGAGTAAAATACTCAGTGTTAACCTCATGACCATATTTCTGTTCTTCCAGAACACTAAGCTGTTTTCTAAGGAGTGCTATAGGGCTTTCAGTATCGTTACTTTAATTCTGGTCTTGTTGGGAAAAAGTAGATCTTCCCCTATGCAGTTGAACAAAAATATTGGTAAGTGAAGTATTTAGTTGATATCTGTAGTATTTTCAATGTTAGATTTAATAGGCACCAGTATTTAATTTTATGTTTTCAAAGTAAAAATGCTTTTTCAAACTCCAGGTCAGAGAAAGGGTAAGACTAGAAGAAGGTAAGTGCAGGAAGAGAAACAAAATCTGTAAGTGATACGTTATGTTTAAAATGATCCCTGCATACTAAAATCTCTGTAGCAGCATATTACTTTAAAAATTGAATCTGTGAAATCTTTAATAACTGAATTAAATTAATTAATTAAATTAAATTGCATGGAGGTCTAATTATAAATGGATACAGACTAGAACTACCACCTCTGAAAGGTATTTGAAGTTTGAATACAAATGTTTGTAGTTTTGTATTAACTGAAGTGTGAGATAAGTACAAAAATCCCAGTAAAACCATAATCAGGAACAGAAAGTTCTTTTTTTTTTATAAGATCTTTTTTAGGTTACCAGCTTTTTCTTTTCCAAATGAAGAATCGGCAGATAGAGAATATTGCCTGAACTTGAAAGAGTACACAGATTCTTTCATTGCCTGGGTAAAATCTTGATTATCTTGCTATCTCATTCACTTTATTCACCTATGTCTGTACCAGTGGCATGCGTGATGTGAGGAAAAAAGAATCTCTA